>JAGIQG010000007.1:96843832-98093832 GCA_024679065.1 Sphyrna mokarran
AATGTGGTTGACTCTCAACTGAACTAGGAATGGGCAATAAATGCTGGCCAGTCAGTGATGCCCAAGTCCCATGAATGAATAAGAAAAAAACATTTAATTGGGAGCAAACTATGCACTGCATTTAATCCAATTCATGATGGCAGGAACCATGGCAACTGGGCCCATGTGATGACAGGAGAAGCCCCCACACCAGTGGCCAAACCTCCCCTCTGATTAAGTCAGAGTGTGGGAGGGTCTGATGCCGGATACTCAGCCAACAGCTGTGAGATGTCAATAAAACTCATTCATGAGCCACTTAACACCCATTGTCCTTCATCCCATGGATTAAATGGGGGCTGCGCAACTATGCTGCTCTCTCTCAAGCACTCTGTGCCTGGTCGAGGGATCCAAATTCAGTCAGAAAGGAATTATTGATCGCTAATAGACACCCCTCTCCCTTGCAATCTCCCCCTCCACAACTCCATTTCCCTTGACACCACCCCTCTTCTCCCCAACATCTCAGAATCCTCAAGTGGCCGTCACTCACCTTAGCTCTAGGCTGATATAATGATTGGGGCCTCTGATGAGTGCATTGCTGCCTGCTGTCACTGTTCCACCTGGCACTGATGGCATGAGGAGCTGCCAACCTCTGATTGGCGTGCAGCCCTCAGCAGGCGGAGCTTCTATCAGCAAAGACCTCAAATGTGGGGAAGGCCCAATAGTGGGCATTTAGGTGCCTGAGGGGCACTTGGTTCTATTGGGCCATGACCAGTGCATTGAGGAGGGTTTTCTGTCAGTTCACCAACAAACCCCCTTTGGCCTGACATAATAGGATTGGTATAAGAATGTCAGCCTTGTCTCATTGGTGATAGTCTTCCCTCTGACTTGGAAGACCACGTGTCTAAGCCCCCTCTCCTGAAATTAACACACCCTTGGTAAGCATGTCAGCCTTTCAGCTGAGATGTTAAACTGAGGCCTCATTCTCCTTCTCATGTCACAGAAGAGATTCCATGGCACCATTCGAAGAGAAACAGGAGGGATTCTTTGACGTCTTGTCAGCATTTATTTCTCAACCAACTCTAAAGCAGGTGATCAAGTTATTTCTCTCACAGCTGTCCGTGGGATCTTACTGTGCACAAACGGCCTGACGTGTTAGAATAGCAGCAATCGTCCAAAAGCATTTCATTAGCTGTAAAATGCTTATGTCCCGAGGTGTGACATAAATACAATGCTTTCTTTTTCTTTGCATAGGTCATATTACGAGAAACAACATGTGATTTAATACTGTGAAAAGGTGAACACAGTGTAAAAAATGTGTGGGAGTGCTGTCAGCTGAACAAAATCAAGAAATCTAATAATGTTATGGTCCATGCGGAAGAAGCTTTAAGTACTGCACAGGGCATCAGAACACCAAGAGCCAGTGATATATTCCCACACATCTTTTCCATCATTTAACTTGTGCCTGAATTGACATTTAATGGTAAAAGATTGCGCAATTTAGCTGTAGAGCTTTGGCAAAGAGGGTCATATACAAAGCTCACCTTTACAGATGCTGTGCTGTGTACTGTCAGTATTCGCTATGAAATTTCTAGAATTTGTTAGGCTTTTCTTTTCATAGAATCACAGAATCCCAACAATGCATCGAGACTGAACCAACAACAATCCCAGCCAAGCCCAATCCACTAATCCCCTGACACTACGGAGCAATTTATCATGGCCAATGCCCCTGACCCACACATCTTTGGACTGTGGGAGGAAACCAGAGCATCTGGAGGAAACCCATGCAGACATGAGGAGAAGGTGCAAACTCCATACAGTGACCCGAGACCACAATTGAACTCAGGTCTCTGGCACTATGAGGCAGCAGTGTCAACCACTGTGCCACCGTGTTGTCCTATTATACCTCATTTTACCCACAGAAAGAGTCTCACTTTTATAAAAGCGACTTGCAAAGAGGAAAGCTGCAAGATAATGTTAGCCCCAAAATTGGAAGATACCCAATGCTTTCACTTACCTCAGATTCCTCCACCTCATATATCTTTTATTCTTCCATGCTCCGTACAGGCCAACATTTATTACTAATTCTCCTGGAAAAGGTGGAGCCAATCTTCTTTCTTGATTTGCTGCAGTCTGTCTGGTGTTAGGGGCTCATGGGTTTCAGCCCCATGGTGACTGAAGAGTAATGATAATCTTCCAATTTAGCATGACTTTGAATTGGAACTTTTTTCATACCATTCATAGAACCCTCACAGAATCCCTACAGTGCAAAAGGAGGGCATTTGGCCCATTGAGCCAGCACAAACAACATTTCCACCTAGGCCCTATCCCCGTAATTTCAAGTATTTACCCTGCTAATCTTCCTAACACTAAGGGGCAATTTACCATGGCCAATCCATCTAACCTACACATCTTTTAGTGTGGGAGGAAACTGGAACAGCAGGAGGAAACCCACACAGATATGGGGAGGACATGCAAACTTCACAAGTCACCCAAGGCCAGAATTGAACGTGGGTCCCTGGTGCTGTGAGACAGCAGTGCTAACCACTGTGCCACTGTGCCATCCAATGCCTTTGCCTTTCTAGATGGTAGAGACTGTGGATTTGAATGATGCTCTTGAAGATGGCTCAGCAAGTTCTGCAATGCATCTTACATTGCATGGTGCTGGAAAGAGTGAATGTTTAAAACTTTGGTAGGATGACAATCAAAGTGTTTTGCCCTGGGTGGTGTCAAACTTCTTTCCATCGCACTCCTAACTTGCGCCTTGCACCTGATTGACAGGTTTGGGGACCCGTGTTCGATTCCCAGCTTGGGTCACTGTCTGTGTGGAGTTCGTACATTCTTCTCGAGTCTGCATGGGTTTTCTCCAGATGTTCTGGTTTCCTCCCATAGTCCAAAGATGTGCCGGTTAGATTGATTGGCCATGCTAAATTGACCCTTAGTGTCAGGGGGATTAGCAGGGTAAACATAAAAGGTTGCTGGAATAGGGCATGAGTAGGATTGTTGTCGATTCAGGCTTATTGGGCTGATTGGCCTCTTTCTACACTGTGGGGATCCTATGATTCTATAAAAAAAAGTAAGAAACTTTTATTCACAGATTAATCTTTCTTTTGGCTTTGCCTGAGGTTTGTTGTGAGTGAGGCTAAGAGAGGCTACAGCACCACCTCTGGAGCAATCGGGAATGGCGTGTGAGATGGCAGAAGTGTAAGACTGACACCTATGGGCAGAGTGCATACTGCAGGCATTATTTATGATAAGTGTCTCAGTGCCTTCCACTCCGTAAAATGTCCCAAGGCACTTTACAAGGGCACTGTTGGACAAAGTATGACAGTGAATCATGTAAGATGATCGTAGGTTGGATGACCAAAAGTTTTGTCAAAGAGTTGGGTTTGAGGGAGTGTCTTAAAGAATGAAAGTGAAGATAGAGCGAGACACAGAGAAATTTCAGAGCTTAAAAGACCCAAGCATCTGCAGGTGGGGCCGATGGAAGGTGGAACCATTAAAATTGGGGCTAATTAAGAGGGCAGCATTAGAGGAGTGCAGTCGTCTTGGAGGGATGTGAGCCTGGAGGAGACCACTAACAGAGGTGGAACGAGGCCATGGAGAGGTTTAAAAACGTGGCTGAGAAGTTTAAAATTTGATGCAGTTTTGAATGTCGGCATTCTGTGTGACCTCAAGTGTATGGAGAATAGAACATATGGGGGTTCAGCAGGAATAGTCAAGCCGGGAGGTAACTAGTACCTGAATGAGTCAGGGCAGGGATGATGGCAGCCATGTTTGGGGGATGGTCTTTAGTGATGGTATGTTGTCAGAAGATCATCCTAAGGTCAGGCATGGTGTGGCCCCATACCATGGTTGCATTTCAAGATTGTGAAGCCTGGTTTGACCTCAGGCCTTTGTCAGACAGGTAGATGGAGTTGATGGTAAGGTTAAGGCAGGGACTAGAGCTCCAGTCTTTCAATATTGGATTGGAAGAAATTTCAGACCATCTAAGGCCGGATATCAGACAAACTGTCTGGCGGGTTAGAGACAGTTGAGGGATGAATAGCAGCAATGGGGAGATCAAGCTGGCTATGCTTGGTACAGGATAATAACGACCCATAATTTCCCACTGGTGGTGGAAAGCTTTGGGCTACTTACAAGAGTTGAATTTGTTGCCAAATTAGCTGAGTTGGAAAATCATGATCCAACTTCCAATGGGAGCACGACCTTCGGCCTTCAGTAAGACAATCTCCGCAGGGTACCAGTGCAGAAAGACACTAATAATGCTGTCTTATGATGGGGCCAGAATGGGAATGCCCTCTGAAGTCTAGCTTGGAAACTGCAGTTTTAAAGTGAAGACAGAGAGATCAAAAGGATTCCCAACTATTATTAAGAAATATTGATTTTTTTTGTTTATTTTTACTATTTTTTTTAAACAATTAATCCAATCGTTGTTAAAGTGTAATTTTTAATTTTATTTTATGATTGCAGAAAAGATTTACTAGGATGCTACTGGGACTTGATGGTTTGAGTTATAACGAGAGGCCAAATAGACTGGAACTTTTCTCCCTGGAGCATAGAAGGTTTAGGGGTGATCTTATAGAGATTTACAAAATAATGAGGGGCACAGATGGTCAACACTTTTTCACAAAGGCAGGGGAGTCTAAAACTAGAGAACATATGTTTAAGACAAGAGGGAAGAGATACAAAAGCATCCAGAGGGGCAACTTTTTTCATATGGGGGATGGTGAATGCCTGGAACAAGATCCCAGAGATAGTAGTAAAAGTGGGTACAATTTTGTCTTTTAGAAAGCATTAGGCAGCTACGTGGGTAAGATGGGTATAGAAGGATGTAGGCCAAATGAGAGCAATTGGGACTGGCTTAGTGTTGAAAGAAAGGCAGCAGAGACAAGTTGGGCTGAAGGGCCTATTTCTATATTGTAAAACTCTATGATTCTATGATTGAAGATGTACATTATTTAATATGTATAAATGAACATAGGTTTTGTTATTTGTTTTAAATCTGTGAAACTTCCATTTAAATCTGCATTATATTATTATATAACTTTACATGTGGCATGCTTATAAAGGTTCATATGTTTTAATTTAGAATATGGAAACTGAAAGTGTAATTGGTAGGAAGAGAGTTGGGAACTTCTCGGATCATGATTTGGATGCCTTATAGCATGAGACTGAGCAAAAGAAAGTTCACATCATGGACTGTGAAAATCCAAACCACCACATGTTTATTATTAGTGTTCTTCTGCTTTGTTTACTTCAAAATCAAAAAAATCAAATCAAGATCATGTTTAATTGTTATGCTTTGACATTTCAGTAAAACATTTGTAGAATTTTGTAAAATATAATGAAAAATATTTATTAGCAAAAATGTTAGAAATACAAAACTTTGATGCCAGGTTAACATTTAACTAAACATTTTACTTCAACTGTTGAACTACGACACTTCAATTTAATTGGCTCATCTTTTCAAATTTCTTTCAATAAAATATATTTTTTCTCTTTAACACTAATTTTTTTAACTTTAACACAATGTTTCTGGAGGTAAGGGATGGAAGGATGTGACGGAGGGTAAAGAGGGAAGGGGAAGGGAGGGAGAGGGGAGTGTTTGGACATATGCACTGTACAGTTGATACATAACCCAACTCTTCTTTCATGATCTCTGTGCCTTTGTCGAAGCTTTCCAGTGATTTTAAAATGCCAAGCTTCCAATGTGATGTACCAGGGGTGGTGGAACATGATTCCAGATTTACAACCTGCACTGGATTCTGCAATAACTATCAGAAAGATAGTTCGCATCAGCTTACAGGCACTTGTGTATGTCATCTTAACGAATATCCTTTCCTAAAACATTTGAAATAACCGCATTGCAAATTTCCCATTGTAAATGTAGAATCCATTTCACCCTGTATCTTAAGGGACTTGGTCAGGATCAATTTTACATCAGGGAGTCACATTCCAAAGATGTGTGAGTTGCATTGATTTGCCATGCTAAATTGACCCTAATGTCAGGGGGATTAGCAGGATAATGAGGATTACGGGAATAGAGCCTTGGAATTGTGGTCAGTATGGACTTGATGGGCCAAATGGCCTCCTCCCGCACTCTAGGGATTTTATTTTAACAGAAATAGGAAACTGATTAAGACATGATTTTCATGGGGAAGGACCTTTGATATGGTTACTGAGTCACTGCCCAATTAGTCTGTGGGAAAGGGTCTGATGATGTGTGCAACTGATTTAGACTCGCCATGGCAGCTTTCACTGAAGCTAGTAATTGCCCTAGAAGAGAAATCTGATTGTTCTAAAATTGGAATAGACAACACTGTTTAAAATACATCGCAAAATCCCAAATGAACTTTAGCTGAAACTTATTATAGATGCTGCAAATTTGCTTTGTTATATATAAACGTACTTTCCATGGAATCAACAGTATATTATGACAAAGTTGGAAAAATAATCTTTCACTTTCTATGCATTGCAACTATTTTAAACCTTCAAAAAACCTACAAAAAAAAACCCAGCCAAAGAATCCCTGCTGTCTCTATTTGCTGCAATTAGACCAATACTCACCTATCATCAGGATAAGGAACGCGACAGTTAGACCAATACTCACCTATCATCAGGACAAGGGACACTGCAGTTAGACCAGGACTCACCTATCATTAGGACAAGGAACGCTGCAGTTAGACCAGTACTCACCTATCATCAGGACAAGGAACGCTGCAGTTAGACCAGTACTCACCTATCATCAGGACAAGGGGCACTGCAGTTAGACCAGGACTCACCTATCATCAGGACAAGGGGCACTGCAGTTAGACCAGGACTCACCTATCATCAGGACAAGGGGCACTGCAGTTAGACCAGGACTCACCTATCATCAGGACAAGGAACGCTGCAGTTAGACCAGTACTCACCTATCATCAGGACAAGAACGCAGGTTCAGGCTTTTCTTTGAGCGGCTTCACCAGTGTTTCAATCCCAACACTTAAAAAATGAAGTGGAGGTTTAGGCGCGTATTGCGTGCGTTTAAACTTCCACGTTGTCCCAACATTCACGTGTGGTGCACAATCTCTGTAACAGGATTTGGGATGGAAGTTATGAGCCAACGAGTATCACGTCATCAAGGGGATGCAGTAGGTGGGCAATAGAAGGACGCTGAGGTTAGATCTCTTGGGAACACCAGAGGTAACAGCACAGGACAGCATAAAAGTCTTCCCTTTTGGTTTACATTAAAGACACTAGATAAATACAAAATTAGATAAGTCAGAATGGAACCATACCAGTGCAATCACAACCAAGCAGACAATAGGGCAGCACAGTGGCAGAGTGATTAGCACTGTTGTCTCACAGCGCCAGAGGCCTGGGTTCAATTCCAGTCTTGGATCACTGTCTGTGTGAAATTTGTACATTCTCCCTGTGTCCGGGTGCTCCAGTTTCCTTCCGCTGTCCGAAAGACTTGCTGGTTTAGGTGCATTAGCCATGCTAAATTCTTCCTCAGTGTCATCCTGCACGAACAGTTGGAAAAGAGAAGTTGGATGGTCAATATCTTAGTGGGATTCAGGTCAAGAGAACAGGAATTAGTCCGTTGGACAAGATGAACGCAGGGTGAGCATGATAAGAGATAGGAGAGAAGCTTGGAGAGAGGGGTGTCTTAGGGGAAATTTGCCCTAAATGAGCTAGGGAAAGGAAGGGCAATGGCATCTGCCTATCAAATTTCAGTACTCCCTACCACAACCAATAATACAGACAACAATTGAAGAGTTAGTTAAGGGACACAGAGAGATTATTATTAAACCACGACAACAGAAAAGAAGTATGGCAACCAGAAAAAGTATGTGCTTGGTTGCATTCATATAAATATTCTCACTGGAGTCTTGGGATACTCTCTCTGCCTCTTCCTCCATGATCTCCCAACTGCTGATGCAAATGAACTGAAGTCACATATAAATAATAGCAATGATTGAACCTGAACTAACCTGGCAACAAATAGAAAGCTGGGCTGTGTCCCATGATGTGGGTAGCACAGAGGCACAGTAGTTAGCATTGCTGCCTCACAGCACCAGGAACCTGGCTTCAATTCTGGCCTTGAGTGACTGTCTGTGCAGAATCTGCATAATCTCCCTGCGTCTGCATGGGTTTCCTCTGGGTGCTCTGGTTTCCTCTCGTAGTCCTAAGTTGTGTAGATTCAGCAGATTGGCCATGGTAAATTGCCTCTCAGTGTTCAAAGATGTGTAGGTAGGGGAGTTAGCAGGATAAATATGTGGGGTTATGAGGATAGAGCCTGGATAAGAAGCTCTGCCAGAGAGTCAGTATAGACTGAATGGGTTGAATGGCCTCCTTCTGCACTGTAAGAATTTATCAATTCCATAAGACCATTTTTCTCGCAGCAACAATGGGACTTAATCAGAAATCCATTCTCTGTAAGGTAATTATTTTACTGTTAACTTTCCAATTAAAGATGTCTTTTATCCCTGCAGATCAGGTGGGGGAACTCACTGTCAGAAAATTCAATATTGTCTCACATTTTGTACCCTGGGAGTAGAGTTTCCCCCTTGGGCACAGTCAGGAATCTGGGCACAAGTCATGCTTGAAATTGAGCTGGTTTTCCAAAGTGAATTTGTGGTTCAAGTTTCTGCTCAAATTATTGCATAATTACAAAGGCAAAATCCTTCACGAACCAGCACGATTGGTCAGGGCAATGGAATGCATTCCTTTTCTTTGCATTAAACACTTTAGTATGATATATTTAACAGTGTTAACCTGATTAACACAATTGAAAACTGGCTCACCACAAAAAATAATCATCAGTACCTAATCCACAAACTGTAACTAGCCTAATTTCAAAATGGCTGAAAAGAACTTGAAAAACTAGAGGGCAACACAATGACATAGTGGTTAGCATTGTTGCCCCACAGTGTCAGGACCCAGATTCAGTTCTGACTGTCTGTGTGGAGTCTGCACGTTCTTCCTGTGTTTGTGTGGGTTTCCTCCCATGCTCCAAAGATATTTAGGTTAAGTGGATTGGCCATGCTAAAAAAATTTCCCCTCAGTGTCAGAGGGTTTAGCAAAGTAAATACTTGGGATTATAAGATAGGGCCTGGATGGGATTGTTGTTTCTACAGGTCACTGTCTGTGCAGAGTCTGCACGTTTCCAGTTCAATTCTGACCTTGGGTGACTGGCTGTCTGGAGTTTGCATGTTGTCCCCATGTCTGCATGGGTTTCCTCCAGGTGCTCCACAACCCAAAGATCTGCAGGTTAGGTGGATTGGCCACCCTAAGTTATCCCTTAATGTCAGGGGGATTAGCAAGGTAAATATGTGGGATTATGGCCAGGGTGGGAATGTTGTCAGTGCAGGTTTGATGGGCCGAAGGGCCTCCTCTTGCACTGTAGAGATTCCACGTATTAATTTTATTGGTAAAGCCAGTTTCTTAATACATTAAATGATTTTCAATATGTAAAATAGAACATAAAACATAAAACATAGAACAATACAGCACAGTACAGTTCCTTTGGCCCTCGATGTTGAGTTATGTCCAAACCCAAGATCAAGCTATCCCATTCCCTGTCACTCTGTTGTGCTCCATGTGCCTATCAATTAACTGCTTGAAAGTTCCTAATGTGTCCAACTCCACTATCACAGCAGGCAGAGAATTCCACACCCCAACCACTGTCTGAATAAAGAACCTACCTCGGACATCCCTCCTATATCTCCCACCATGAACCTTATAGTTATGCCCCCTAGCGACAGCTACATCCACCCGAGGAAATAGTCTCTACACATCCACTCTATCTATCCCCCCATCATCTTATAAACCTCTATTAAGTCACCTCTCATCCTCCTGCACTTTAAAGAGCTCCCTTAACCTTTCCTCATAAGATCTACCCTCCAAACCAGGCAGCAGCCTGGTAAATCTCCTCTGCACTCTCTCCAATATTTCCACATCCTTTTTATAGTGAGGCGATCAGAACCGTACACAACATTCTAAATGTGATCTCACCCAGGTCCTATTTAGTTGCAGCATGACCCCACAGCTCTTAAACTCAAATCTCCTGTTAATAAACATTAACACAATATAGCCTTCTTCATGGCTGTATCCACTCGAGTGGCAACCTTCAGAGATCTGTGAATATGAACACTATGATCTTTCTGTTCCTCCGCATTCCTTAGAACCCTGCAGTTGATCCTGTAATCCGCATTCAAGTTTGTCCTACCAAAATGAATCACCTCGTACTAATCAGGATTAAACTCCATCTGCCACTTTTCTGCCCAGCTCTGCATCCTATCAATGTCTCTTTACAGGCTTTGAATCCTTTGAAATGATCCAGAAAATACAGGATTGATTTGAAATTCTGTCTTGAATGGCCACAATCAATGTAAGTATGCGATCCTTATTATTTCAAGCTGGTAGTAACATGGGCAGGGTTTGGCTTTGTGTAGAATTATGTTTAACCCAGCGTTAAAAATCATGGACACTCGGTTTATGCTTGGTGCAACTGGCATCTTCTGCGATGGTAGAGGTGATTACACCTATCTCACTCGGCAATATGACTGGTCAAGCGGGCAGACACTGTATCCCTGTCTCACTATAACAATATTAGAACATTCCAGGTTACACACAACAGGCAAAGTTTTACCCTCCCGTCCACCACAGGGTTTGTAGTGGGCGGGGCATTGGCCATGGCTCATTCACCATGGGTGGGATTTTCTGACCTTGGGGCAAGAGTGGCTGAAAATCCCAACAAGTAGAAAGATTATGCTTCTGCGCCCGACACCTGTATCTTGTGACTTTTTTGAATTAGACTATCAAATACTAATTATCTCTGGGTTGCTTGGATGTCACGTCACAGTCACATGGAGATGAACTGAGTTTTCCCCTGCGTTTGCTTCAATTAGGACCTTACAAGGGGCAGATACAGAATGAATATGACTCCATCGATCCCTGCAGTACAACATGATGTTCTTTCCTGTTTCTGCTTATGAACATAGCCATTAGTGCTTAAGGTTGAACTGACTGTACAGTCATAGAATCTCGACTGTGCAGAAGGAGACCAGTTGGTCTGCACCAACAATAGTCCCACCCAACTCCCATCCCTCTCATCCTGCATATTCACCCGCTAATCCCTATAACCTATGCAAGCTGGGACATTAATGGTAATTTAGCATGGCCAACCAACATATCCTGCACACCTTTGGAGTGTGGGAGAAAACTGGAGTACATGGAGGAAACCCACACAGACTTGGGGAGAATGTGCAAACTTCATACAGTCATCCAAGCTGGGAATCAAATGCAGGTCCCTAGAAATGTGAGTCGGAAGTGCTAACCACTGTGCCACTGTGCCACTCTGCAGTGAGCTTCAGAGGAGAACAGAGTTCGCCTTTGGGAAGAGTGGTTTTTAAAACAGCGTTAAAGACCTTGGATACACAATATGGGGAGGTAATGACCTAGTAGTATTATCGCTAGACTATTAATCCAGAAAGGTAGCTAATATTCTGTGGACCTGGGTTCAAACCCCGCCACAGCAGATAGTGGAGTTTGAATTCAATAAAAATAATCTGGAGCTAAGAATCTATTGATGAGTATGAAACTATTGCCGATTGTTGTAAAAACCCATCTGGTTCACTAATGTCTTTTAGGGAAGGAAATCTGCTGTCCTTACCTGGTCTGGCCTACTTGTGACTCCAGAGCCACAGCAATGTGGTGACTCTCATCTGCCGTCTGTGCAAGGGCAACTAGAGATGGGCAATAAATGCTGGCCAGCCAGAGATCCTGTTTCCCGCGAATGAATGAAAGAAACAACAGGCACAAAGAAAACAACAGATGTGCTGATGTGAGAGTTGTTGAGTTATAGGAGAGATTTTCCTGGATGCTCACAAGATTCACCCAGTTAGATTGCCTAGTGTGATATATGTATGTTGTGGATTTAAGAGTGTGGGTCATGTGATCCGTGGGGGTAGTGGGGGTAGCTCCTGCCAGTGTGGGACCAGGTTAAGCAGTCTAGGATTTGACTGGTAATAAGAAGTTTCCCAGTGTTTAGCTTTATGAGGTTTGTGGTTTATCTTGCACAGTATTACCCAAGTTTAGGGAACATCTAAGAGCTGGAGACAGGGCGGAGAATAATGAAAATGTCTGATTTCTGAAAAGCATAGTCCCAGCAGAAGTTGGAAATCCCAAACAAAAAGCGTACAATGTTGTAAATACGCAGCATTTTGGGACGCGTCAGTGGAGAGAGAAACAGCAGGATGAATCTTCCAATCCTGCACATGGTCAGAAGAGAAAATTTGTCAGACTATGGATGGCACAGTGGTTAGCACTGCTGCCTCACAGCGCCAGGTATCCGGGTTCAATTCCAGTCTCAGGTGACTGTCTGTGTGGAGGTTTATATTCTCCTTGTGTCTGCGTGAGTTTCCTCCGGATTCTCTGGCTTCCCCCCACACTCCAAAAATGTGCAGGTTAGGTGGAATGGTCATGCTATATTGCCCCTTATGTCGGGATTTTTTGGCCACATTCATCCTGAAATCCCACCCAAAATCAATGGATCTTTCATGGTCTGCTCCTTGTCCGCTTCAATTCCCGTGGAATGGGAAAACTCACCCCTTTAGTGTCCAAAGATGTGTAGGTTAAATGGATTAGCCATGGTAAAATGTGCTGGATTACAGGATCATAGCAGGGAGACACAATGGGCTGAATGGGCTCCTTCTGCACGGTAGGGACTCTGCGATTCTATGATTGAAAGGTCCATTGATCTCAGTAGGGAATTTCCAGCTTTGGGGCAGGCAGGACCAGGAAATCCCGCTCAGAGTTAACGCTTCAGGTCAATGATCTTTCATCAGAATTGGGAAAAGTTAGAAATTCAGTAGGTGTGAGCAAGGATGGAGGGAGAAGAATGAACTTCTTCCACTTAAGACCTAGGAAGATCTCCCGATTGCATGTTGTTGCAGGCTTTAGACAATTCTCAGAATGATATGTCAAAAGCTTAAACGGAATAATCAAACCTGGAGCCCAGCCTATATTCCAGAGTGCCTCACTTCATTTGATTCTGGAGTGGTGAGGCATTGGCAGGATATTGTTCCACACTGTTTATGCTCTGGAAAGAGTCTAAAATAACATTCCACCAAAAATGGAAGTAATCTTTTTTCCTAAAGGCAGCAGGCATATTTGTGGGAGTATTCTTTTTTTCCATATAGCCATGGGAGTACTTAAAATGGAAAAAAAAAATCCTCCCATACTTCCTTTTTCAGATTATAGAGGGAGTTCTAATTCAACTTGCCATGAATTTATCTGATACTAAACTTCCCATCAGAAATTATAGTTTTGACAAAGAAAAAGGTACATAAAATTCTACTTTGCTTTTTCCTGGAAATAAAGGTGATTTTTTTTTTGCAGGGGTGATGAGGTTGGGACATGTTGCTTGTCCCCTCTCACCCTTCCCCAACCCCACCAATAGAGAAGACAGTTCCCTGCTTTTACAAAGAGCAAATCCACAGTGACAATATTCTGGGGGTGGCCTTAATGAGATGAGAGTAGGAATTCCGCCTCTCAGGGAAAGGATGACCCTCCCCATGGGCAACGCAATAGTCCCAGCAGTGCCAGAACCACCATAGTGGCCACTGCTGGGACTCAGGGGTGACACAGTAAGAAGTCTCACAACACCAGGTTAAAGTCCAACAGGTTTCTTTGTAGCAAATGCCACTAGCTTTCGGAACTGGTTGTTCCTTTGTCAGGTGGGACCTGCTGGACTTTAACCTGGTGTTGTGAGACTTTTTATTGTGTTTACCCCTGTTCAACGTCAGCATCTCCACATCATGACCGCAGGGCAGTCCTGAGAAGGAAGACCAGGATGCTAGACTGATTGGTAAGTCCCAGGTATTTTGATCATGAAAGAATTGCGCTACCCAGCTATGTAGGGGATTGGGGGTGTTGCAGGGTGGGCGGAGACATGGTTTGGGTTCATCTTGGAGCATGCCCCTGGTGGACACAGGGAACCTTTCAAAAGGGGTACACCAGTCCTTCCTTCCAATCATATACCACCCAAACTGGGAAATAGGGAGCATACAATTTGTCTTTGCTGACCCCGGTAGCAGAGGATAACAGGGGCACCTGGGTAGCCTTTAATTGGCAACTTAAGGGCCGTAATAGGGTAACTGGGCTGGCTGATGCCCCATTTTTCCACAGTTGTATGGGGCACAGTATGGGGTTGTCAGGAAAGCAATTTTATTTTATTTTATTTTGTATTTGGCACCCTGGCTTTCAAATATGCCAGCAGTGGGAGCATACCCATGCCACCACCACCCCCCCCCACTTCAAAAGACTCCCCTTTACATTGTCAAGCATTTAAGGACCGCACAGTGGCACAGTGGGTAGTACTGCTGCCTCACAGTTCAATTCCCGGCTTGGGTCACTGTCTGTGTGGAATCTGCACATCCTCCTCATGTCTGCGTGGGTTTCCTCCGGGTGCTCCAGTTTCCTCACAAATCTAAAGACATGTGGGCTAGGTGGATTGGCCGTGCTAAATTGACCCCGGTTTCAGGAGAATTAACAGGGTAAATATGTGGGGTTACGGGGATAGCGTGAGACTGTGATAGGTGTTGGCTCGTTGGGCCAAATGGCCTCCTTCTGTAATATCGGGATTCTATAATTCCTGACATTGAACCCAGAAGTAATCAAGTATTAATACAACAGCTTCAAGTTGTATTGTGACATGAAGCCAAGATACTCTGGATGCTGGAATCTGAAACAAAAACAGAAAATACTGGGGAAATTCAGCAGGTCCAACAGTATCTGTGGAGAGAGAATAGAGCTGACATTACCTTATCGAAACATATAAGATGATTAGAGGTTTAGATAGGGTGGACAGTGATAGCCTTTTTCCTAGGATGGAGAAAGCTAGCACGAGGGGACACAGCTTTAAATTAAGGGTGATAGTTATAGGACGGATATCAGAGGTAGGTTCTTTACCCAGAGGGTGGTTAGGGAGTGGAATGCCCTGCCTGCGGCAGTTGTAGATGCGCCAAGTTAGGTGGCGTTTAAGAGGTTAGTTGATAAGTTTATGGAAGAGAAGGGAATGGTTTAGTTTGGAGGGTCATTGCTTTTTTTTCATAATTGGTCGGCGCAACATCGAAGGCCGAAGGGCCTGTTCTATGCTGTAATGTTCTATGTTCTATGTTCTATGTTCTATTTCAAGTCTGGATGATCCTTGATCAGAGCTCTGGCAAGGGGTCATCCAGACTCGAAACAGAGGCTATATTCTCTCTCTAAGAATGCTGTCAGACCTGTTGAGTTTTTCCAGCATTTTCTGCTTTTGTTACTCGGTGTTACACATTCAATGTCTTCCTCCAAGCACAAAGTTTGATAAAAATGTCAGAACAAAGATATCTTTAAGATCATTTTGCAGATTGGCCATGGAGGTACTGATTGAGGAGCATCGCGTTTAACTTTTCTATCTGTGGGGATGTGATCCAAACCATGGGGAATCTTCTGAACAATGTCACCTAGGACCCTTCCCTGGTGGAGTTACTCCGATAGACTATCAGCCGAGCCACAGAATAAATGACACACCTAAGGTGTTCACATTTAACGTTCCTTTTGTTTGGATGTGTGAAACAAGAATCTGAAATAGATTCACAAACTCCACCAGATTCAAATGCATAAAAGGGCGTCATGGGGTCATCCCTGGGTTGAATGTGGCAAAAAACTTTGCAGGAGGCGTCTTCTTCAGAAAAATAATATCTGCCTGATTTAACAAGTACAACAGACCTTGCCTTACCTGAGATGGGATGACTGCCAGAACCCAATGACTCACATGTTCTTATTTGTGTTTCAATAGATGCAGGATTTGCCTAAACTTGGTCCCATCATTGATGTTCAGCTTGAATTTGTAAAACCTGCATTCTGAAACTAATGGTCAAACCTGACAGAGCACAAAGGAATGTAATTTTTGCATTTATCTCTGATTAAGCAGCATAATATTCTCAATTACTGCAAAATGCAACATTGAATTGCTACTGTGCAGAAGGAGGCCATTCGGCCAATCAAGTCTGCATCAACTCTCACCCAGGTTTACCCCCTAACTTCACGTATTTACTCCCCCATCCTATACATCTTGGGACACTAAGGGCAAATTTAGCATGGTCAAGCCATCTAACTGCACATTGTTGGACTGTGGAAGGAAATTGGAACACCCTGGGTAAGTCCCTGCAAACACGAGGAGAACGTGCAGACTCCGCACAGATAGTAACACAAGTCCAGAATCGAACCAGCGCCCATGGCTCTGTGAAGCAGTAATGCTAGTCACTTTGCTACCAAGCAATCTTTGTTTCATTTATTAAAAAGGTCCGATCAAAAGCATATTGTGACACTGCAATGAAATTCTGAGGGGCAATAAAAATGGAAGAAAATGCTGTTTGCATTTTCTATCAAGTTTGTTCACTGATTTATCCCCATCTCTTTCTTCATTAATCTCAATCGAAGATTCTCGATGGTAATAGAAAAATAATTTTCTATTCTTTTCACAATATCGGAGGAATAATTTTGCCTGTGAGATAGTGTAGTTTAACTGGTGATTATTCAAATGTATAAACTTTGCACAGAGTCATTACTGCACAACAAATTTGGCCCATAGTGTTCATGCTGACTTTCTGTAAAGCAATCCGCTCAATTCCCCCATTCTATCCATGTAGTTTATTTCTCTCAGGTGATTTCTTTCTGCAATCGTTCACCATCTCCATTTCCACTCTCAGAGGCCCATGACCATCAATGGTTTCAGGCCTGCCGCTGGTGATTGCTTCGGCAATGGCCATTCAGAAGAGAGCCAATACCGTTCCCCTTCCATCAGAGTGAGGATGTATAACTGGGCACACATCCCCCTCCAGTTTGCTCCTGCTGTGGGAAGGAGGGAAAAGTGTTTCAGCAACAATTGATGCAGTCAGTCTGGGTGATGTGACTGGCATGGTTGAGTAGCGTAAGCAAGCTGTGCAATGTGAGTCTGAGGTTAATCTGCAACAGTGCTAAGTTTGTAAGGGATTCTGTCTTTTTTCAATTGCAACCTTTCTGGAGATCTTTCATCTGTTCATAGCTGTTGTTCTTTAACTGCCTTGTTTCCTGAGATCACCCATGTAGAGGGTGGTGGGGGTATGGAATGCGCTGCCATGTAAAGAGGAGGAGGTAGGCACTCTGGAGTTATTTAAGAAATACTTAGATGAGCACATGAACAGAATGGGAATGGAGGGGTATAGAAAACTGATTTAAAATAGGGATCATGAGCCTTGGGAGTCCCTGGGAAGTGTGTAAATAGATGATGATATTGATGTACTTGTTTTTACCCTACAGGTGCTTTGGTCCACCTTGTTGTCTAATGAGGGGCATACATGTGATTGGTCGTGAGAGGGCTGCTCTTGGATTTTTTTTTTGAGGGTATCCTAGTGCTTCATCATTAGTGTACGCTTGACCTGGACCATTTGATGGGCAACACGACAGCTCAGTGACTATCACTGTGCTGTGCAGATACATGGATTTGGGCCTGTGTCTGTGGGAATTTGCGCATTCTCCCCATGCTTGCGTGGGTTTTCTCCGGGTGTTCCAGTTTCCTCCCACATCCCAAAGATGTGCTCTTAGGCTAATTGGCAAAAGAAAATCTCCCTAAATTGTCTCAAATTTGGTTTTTAATCCATAGATCTATAAACATAGACAGGGATCACGGGTAGAGGTGGGAACATCAGGGTGGCGGCGCGGGCTCGTTGGGCCAAAAGGCCTGTTTCCTGTGCTGTTTTATTCTTTGTTCTTTGTATTTAGAACAAAGAACAAAGAAAATTATAGACAGGAACAGGCCCTTCAGCCTTCTAAGCCTACATCGACCATGCTGCCCACCTGAATTAAAATCTTTTGGGGACCATATCCCTCTATTCTTTTCCTATTCATGTATTTGTCAAGATGCCCCTTAAAAGTCAAAATTTAGTAGGAATATTTCACTCTTTTAATGTAGGATTTGTTGCAAACAACACCTTCCCCTACATTTCTACAGCACTGTAATCTCAGTGAAACACACCTGCAGAAGCACCTTTATATTTGATAGCTACATCTGTATTTGTCTTTATTTCTAATCCCATTATTTATTTCTAAGAAATTTACATAGATAGTAGGTTGATAAGTAGATATTAAATATTTGAATTTTATTATTGTAAAGGATAGTGGCTGGAATTTTATTGCCACGCCTGTCCCAGAATTGGGGTGGGCATGTCTTGCTGAATGGAATTCTTCATTGCCTTGGGCTGGAGTTCACAAACCACGCCCGAGCAAGGTCATTAAATAATGCCAATATGTGAGATTGTAGCACTAATCCTGGGTTGAAGCATTGTTGTAGGTGGAGTGTTGTCGGAACCTGCATAGAGGCAGGCTGACACTGGAATCTTCCCATGTACTTTTCTTTATTGCTTCATAGTGTGTGGGCGTTATTGGCTGGCCAGCATTTATTGCCCATCCCCAGAAGACCTTGGAGAGCACTTGTGAGTCAACCACATTACTATGGTTCTGGAGTCACAAATAGACCAGACCAGGTAACGAAGGCAGATTTCCTTCCCTAAAGAACATTAGTCAACCTAATGGATTTTTTTCCCAACAATTGACAATGGTTACATGGTCATCAGTAGATTCTTATTTCCAGATATTGAATTCAAATTCCACCAGCTGCTATGGCAGGATTCGAACTCGGGTTCCCAGAGCACTTGCTGATTTTCTGAATTAATAGTCTAGCGACATGGGAGTAATTTTAATTTGTCCCACAGATGGAAGCAGATTGGGAGTGGCAGACCCTGTGTGGCAGCTCAGGTGAATATAAAGTTTCTCAAGTTGAAGAGTAGAGAAACTCTCCTAGCATCCATGCTACTTGTATCCCTGAATGCCACTGAGAATAGCTTAGTTATATATCAATGTCACGGCTTTCTGCGGGAGTTTTATTTTATCCACAGCTTTCTTTATGGAGAAAAATCAGCCATCCTTATCTGGTCTGGCCTACATTTGACTCCAGAGCTACAGCAATGTGGTTGACTCTCAACTGCCCTCCAAGGGCTACTCAGGATTGGGAATAAATGTTGGACAAGCCAGCAATACCCGTGTCCCATGAAGCAATAAAAAAAAGCACACAGGACAATTCCAGTGGCAACCTGCCTTCATTCTCAAAATGCCTCAGTGAATATAAAACACTTAGCAATGTCTTTGAGATGCCATTAACTTCTCACCGCTCTCATCTCAAGATCAGAAAATCCCACCCAAGGTCAACGAATCTTTGCACGGTCTTGTCCTGCCCACTATGATTCCCATGGCGGGCAAGTGGGGAAAATTCTGCCCAAGTTCCCTTCTTTTCTTCCCTGCTGCCATGTAGCTTTGAGATGTTTGAAAATGTATATTTTTCCTCAGACATGTTCCTCGCTGTGAACAAGAAGCAGCAAAGAAAAGAGATTCTGTTAAACAAACGCCAACATTTGCTGCAGTCAAGCTGAATGATTCAGCTTTTTCCGAGCCCTGTTGATACCCGATGCATTGTTCCATAGGATTGAAATCCAATAGTACACTGATTCAAATTCATTTAAAAATCAATTTGGAGCAAGTTCAGCCTCACTTGACAGTTCGTCCTGATCATGGGGATACTTTGCAGATGGATCAAAGTTGCTATCATCTCGTTTGCTGAAAGTAAAGGATATTGGTGAGGAGTAACCCTCTGTGCTTATCCTGCCAATCTTCCTAACACTAAGGGCCCAATTTTACCAAAAATTAATGGGCGCCAAATCACAGTAAATTCAGGCGTCGAACCTTTAACATGATCTGCACCCAAATCGCAGTAGATCGCGATTTTACGGACAACCGATTTGGGCACGGATCCGGTCTGCTCCAAATCGGGCGACTCGACGATTAAATGCATTAGCATGGATTTAAATTGATTTAATGAACCGCGCGCCCAACTCTACTACCAAATCCCACCATCTTTGGGTCTGTTCCGGATCCGTGCTGTAAGCAACCTGGAAAATAAAAATCCGAAGCTGATTTTTATTTTGCAGGGGAACATCCGAAGCCCATCCTCCTTGACCATCCTTCATAGACCCCTCATTAACCACCACGACAGACCACCCCCTCCAGGATAGGAACCCTCCTGGAGTCAGGCCCTCCTCAGCTGAATTTGTACCCCTGGGATTGAACCCCCTCGGGAGGAATGCACACCTCCCCACACCACCTCCCTCCCTGCACCTTCTCCACACCCTCCCCCCCCCGCACCCGCCCAGCGCGCACCACCCCCCCCCCCCCCCACCCCCCACCACCACCACCACCACACCACCAAAAGGCAAGCCTCCTTCAGGAGAGCACACACCCAACCTACCTCAATCGCTGGTCTCCCTCCACTATCCTTCTCGACCATCTTCAGTCCTTCGAAAGCCTGCAACATCCTCCTGGCTACAGACTCGGAGCCACAGCTAAAGTGACCGGGTTTCACACCAGCAACTGCTGGAGGAAGAGGGGGCTCAGATAGGTCTCTGGTTGAGGGGGAAGACGGGGCTCAGGTGGATCTCTGGTTATTGGTAGGGGGGAAGGTAGCTTTAAATGGATGTCTTGATCGGAGGAGAAGAGGGCTCAGATGGATCTCTGGTTGGGGGGGAAAGGGGGCTCAGATGGATCTCTGGTTGGGGGATGAGGGGGCTCAGATGGATCTCTGGTTGTGGGGGAAGAGGGGGCTCAGATGGATCTCTGGTTGAGGGGGAATGGAAACGGGGAGAGACAGGGGGAGCCCTCTGTCATTCTGCGAGTGATCCCTTCTCCTCACCGGAGGAATGAATCCCTCCTTTCGAAGTGGATGTGCAGCCATGCCATCCCACTAAATCTTCAGGATCCTCGCTAAGAAGATGAAGCAGAGCTGGCCAATTCCACAATGGACCCGCATGAAAACTGGCAACAAGATCAGGGACAACTCCAGGAGGAAACACTGGAGAAGGACCAAGCTGGGCCTGTAAAGGGATACACCACCACTGGTACACTGCCAGCCACAGATTATTCTTCCCTGCAGGGGCAAGAGATGGATGTGCCTGGTAGGGTGGCAGCCGTATAACAAAAGAGATTATGAAATCCTGTCCATTGTTTCAAGCCTGTACTACTCTGCTTCAGAGCTGAGACACACAGTTTGGAGTTGCTTTGATCCTTTTCTAATCCTGATTTCTAGCTGGCCTTTTGGAAGTTATCAAGTGCAGAGTGGGATGACCAGCAGCCAATTCTTCATCTCTCCCTGTAAGAGTATGTTCCACTCCACTAACCCTCTTTTCAGTATTCCAACTAGGGATGATATCCCTGACAGATATTGGCAAACCTCTGCACAGTTTTAATATTTAACATAAGCTTGTGACGTTCTGCAGAAACAATGCTAATCTATATTTCATCAACAGGGCCACTTATTTTTGGATATCTAACCAGACGTCGATATAGCAATCATTAGATGCAGTATATATTCCTGTGGAGCTGTTTGAAAAAAGTTACACTTTGCAAATGATCAACAGCTCACTGTTCCCTGAAACTATATTTAGTAAAATATAGGAGAGTACTAAAACTGTGCATCATCATATTAAATGAGAAGTCAAGGCATTTGTATGATAATGGTATGAATTTTATTCAGTTAGGGTTGATTTTGGCTAATTTTGTGTTGATGAGAATGCTGGTACAGTCCTGATTTAGTCTATCATATTACATAGAAACATAGAAAATAGGAGCAGGAGGAGGCCGTTTGGCCCTTCGAGCCTGCTCCACCATTCATCGCGATCATGACTGATTGTCCAACTCAATAGCCTAATCCTGCTTTTTCCCTGTAACCTTTGATTCCATTTGCCCTAAGTGTTATATCCAGCCAAATATTATACATATTCATCAGGATTAAATACTTGAACTTCAGTTAACAATTTTTAAATTGCGCTGGAGCATCTGAGAGAATTTCTGATTGGAGACCCTCTTCTCTCTCACCTCTCCATTATAAGAAACATGAAGAGAATGTGAAGGTCTATCATAATGTCCAGGCTGTACTCATCTCCCAAATTGCTGCAAAGTTGCAATGATCCTGATGTTCATAGAATCCCTACAGTGCTGAAGAGGCCATTCAGCCCATCGAATCCACACCAACTCTCTGATAGAGTAGGTACAGGTCCATTCCTCTGCCCTATCCCTGTAACCGCGTACATTTCCCATGGCTAATCCATTTTAACTACATACCTTGGATCACTAAGGGGTAATTTAGCATAGCCAATCCACTTAATCTGCACATCTTTGAACACTAAGGGGAAACTTAGCATGGCCAGTCCACATAACCTGCACATCTTTCAGACTGTGGGAGGAAACCGGAGCACCCAGAGGAAACCCACGAAGCAAAGGGGAGAAGGTGCAAATTCCACACAGACAGTGGACCAAGACAGAGTCGAACCCAGATTCTTGGCACTGTGAGGCAGCAGTGCTAGCCACTGCACCATTTTACCAGTTAAGAAATTAAAACCAGGAATGTAGAGCCTGCATTAAATTAATTTAAAATAATAATCCCAGCTTGACGCCTGTTGATAAGCAAGAATTGAATAAGATCCCATTAGTTATGTTCATAAATCACAATTTCCCAGTCTCTTATCCCTTTCCAGAGATATTGTGGTGAAATTCCAACTGGCTGCTAACAAGGAAGGGATGGTTGGGATTAACACGTTGCTAATTTTTAACACCATCATTATTGTTAATAGCACTGGATGCATATTGCCAGACCAAGCCAAAAACAACATGGAACAAAAACAGAAAATGCTGGAAAATCTCAGCAGGGCTGCCAGAACCTGCAGAGAGAGAAAAGAGCCATTGCTTGACGAACGGTCATCCAGACTCAAAACATTGGCTCTAGTCTCTCCTCACAGATGTTGTCAGACCTGCTGAGATTTTCCAGTATTTTCTGTTTCTGTTTCAAGTTCCAGCATTCGCACCAACTTGCTTTTATCAAAAACTATTCAAATTGGATTCCTATGCATAAAGTGAGAAAATAGAACAATAGGCATGATAGACATTACTCCAACAAACAATTCTTGGTTTGCATGTTTTGTAAACTATTATCCTTCACTATCCTTCACTGTGTTACATTAGAGTTATGGGCTCACACTACAGAGACTTGGCCACACAATCTGGGCTGACACTTCAGCGCAGTACTGAGGGAGCGTTGCGCGGTCGGAGGTACCCTCTTTTGGATGGAATGTTCTAACAAGTCCCTATTTACTCTTTCAGGTATTTATAAAAGATCCAACTTTGAAAAAAAGCAGGCAGAGGTTCCTTCAAAGTCCACTATTTATCAGTCATCTAAAATCATTAAGGCAAATAATCTCAATGATGCTTGTGGGACCTTGCATGCAAATAGGATGCCTTCTTCCCCAACATTACAATAATGATCACACATCAAAAGTACTGAATTGGATGCAATGCATTTAGACAATTTTTTCACGTCCGAACAATGTCAATACACATTAGAATAACGAATGAAAGCCAATGCAAATTTCCCTTAATATTTAAATGGGTAAATGGGTCACCTGTATGGCAGGATTCCGAGTTTGATTTTTGATCAATGCTCTGTTCGCTGTAATTAATGTTCATTTATTCACGTCACAAGTAGGCTTACGTTAACAGTGCAATGAAAATCTCCTAATCGCCACACTCTGGCGTCTGTTCGGGAGCACTGAGGACAAATTTAGCATGGCCAATGCACTTAACCGACATGTCTTTAGGATCATGGGAGGAAAGCAGAGCATGCAGAGGAAACCCATACAGACACGGGGAGAAAGTGCAGACTCCACACAGACAGTTACCCAAGCCAGGTACTGAACCCGGGTCCCTGGTGTACTGCTAACCATTATGCTGCCACACCAAGCTAGAGAAACTATGCAATTGACATCTGTGTGGCTTACCAATCATGATTAAGAATCGCCATCTACTCATTCGTGTTGTAATGTGGTCATTGAGTGGGATAATCCTACACATCTAGTGTACAAATGGGAAATGCAGAAATGCATTCCATCTGCAATGTTCTGACAACTACAGGCATACGTGCATGAGTTTGGAAGCTTTCCCCTCATTGACATATTTATGTAATTAATAAGGCTTAAGATATCAAACTAAACTGTACATAAGCTTAGTGATGAACAAGCTTAAATTGTATGTATTGTTACTATGTCATTAAGAAGTCTTTAAGTGCCCAAGTATTATTTTGTAGCTTCAAGAAAGGACATGTAAAGTTGTAGCTGGGGCATGTTTTCATATTTGGGTTCCTGTGAGTCTAGAAGTTGCAGTGAAAAGAAGCAAAATGTACAAAAATTTGAATGGCTGAAAGGATGCCCTGAAGACTAAAATTATAAGTAAAGGGTACAATGTTATCCTGAAACCAGAATCATATTTCCACTGGTCAAGAATCATTAACATTGGGTACACATTAAGGTCAAGTTGTTACAGGGAAACTATGGTCATCATTCTCATTGGTCAAAAATTGAAAACATTTGGGTAGAAGGTACAGGTGCACAATCTGGGTTGGATGTTGCAAAACTTGCCTGCAAAAAGTTATAAAAACAGGATAATTGCCAGGAGAGAAAGTTAGGAGCTGATATTTGGGAAATGCGGGAGGAGAAGGCCTAGTGGTATTATGGCTAGACTATTAATCCAGAAACTCAGTTAAAGTTCTTGGGACTTGGGTTCGAATCCCGCTGGTGGAATCTGAATTCAATAAAAAGTATCTCGAATCTGTTGATGATCATGGAACCATTGTTGATTGTTGGAAAAACCCATATTGTTCACTAATGTCCTTTAGGGAAGGAAATCCGCTGTTCTGACCTGGTCTGGCCTACAGGTGACTCCAGAGCCACAGCAATGTGGTTGACTCTCAACTGTCCTCAGGCAGTCAGGGATGGACAGCCAGTGATGCCTATGTCCTACAATTGGATAAAAAAAAATTGCTCAGAAATGTGTGTTTGCATAAGACATTGGCAGTCAATTGTCATAGACTTGAGATTGTGGTAAAAATCCAGAGTGAGTCAATTGTTACAGGCCATAAGAAATCAAGTTAGTTTTTAACTGACTTTAAATTAACTGTCTTCAGATAAACATGAATAATTTTTGTCAGGAAGCTGCTTTCAGCTCGAAAGAGAGTGAGAGAGAGAGAGAGAAGACCACTCAGCAAGTAGCTGTGAAACATGCAGTTAATGTAGTCTGGGAAATTATAGTTGAAATTTCAAAACAATGAAAAGATTTGGCATGCTGACTGAGATAAAAACTTTGAGTCAAGAGATTCAAAGGGCAGAATTTTCCTGTCCTGCTTGCCATGGGAATTGTAGCAGGCAAGAGGCAGACCATGCAAAGATCTATTGACCTCAGCTGGAATTTTCTGGTCATAGGGTGAGTGTGGCCAAAGAATCCCATCCAAGGAGCTAGGAGGAAAAGACCTCAGAATCCACAGGAAAAACAATGGCTGGAATTCTCCGATTTTGTATGCCTTGCGACTGCTGACAACAAGAACGGATAATTTGGCACTCAGCCAAACCTCCATTCACTGCAGTGGGACTGGAAAATCCAGCTGCGGCCGAAGTCAGAGAATTCCAGGCAGGATACAAATGCCACACTCGGCTAGTGGAGTGTTAAATCTGGTTAGTTTGCATGATAAATTAGTGACTATCTCTTTTGCCAATAAGGTCATTTCCCAACAGGTTTTTTTTCCTGTGGAATTTAGCAGAGAGTCCAAATTTTAACACCCACCATGTAGAATGTGTAAGATTCTAATTAACCCACATGGAAGAACAGAAATACCCGCTGGCTGCAAGATCCTCTGTGACTGTGTAATGACTTCAGTCAGGCCATTGAGGTTGGCTTATTGGAATATGAACTCCCTGATTAAGGATCCAATTGATGGGCTAATTGATGAGTCTTTTCCTTTTATTTAACTGGGAGTGTCAATTCCTCTGGCACTCCTGAAGATAGACCGCTCACACTCTGTGTACTGTTGTTGGAACTGTAATAAAGGAATTTTGGTGAAGGGACCTCTGCCTCCAAAGACTTATTACAGTGACAAAATAGTCTAAAATTTATGGAGAGAAAGCAGGGAATATATCACAGCAAAAGTTGGCACTTACAAAACAGAAAGGAGGAAACTGACACAAAATCAATCTTACAGCAAGAAACAAACTGCCTAATGTGGGAGCATCTGTATCATCAAGACTTGTTAAAAGATTTTAGCAACACCAGTTTATCCCGCCTTGACTCTTGGGAACTCAACAACTGACCACAGGGGTCAAGAACAACAATGTTTCCACATCTGCCAGAGATTATCTGAGATAAAGAGAGTCTTCATACCTGAAACCTTACCTCCTTTTGACATTTTTCCCAGATCATGTTGTTATTTTGCAGTTGAGTTTTTGAATCGGGATCTGTCAGCAGTGGGGTGCTGCTTCAGAACACTCACCTGTTAAGAATAGGCAAACCTTGAGTTAGTAAAGCCTGGGAAACCCCTGTTACTGGGGATGGTTCCCTATGCATCTAACACCTTCCCAGTGTGATCTCTGCTATTCAATGCTGATAAACTAAGCTCCAACCACAAGAAGGAGATGCTGATCAGACTGATTGGATACCTGTGGGTCATTTGTCCCTTCTTCATGTTAAACAGATGGATACCGCGCTGTACTCACCATCTACAAACAGGTCAGCCAGAATGGAAAATGCTATTGGAAAAAGAAATCTTTTAAAAGTTAAGTAGATTCAATTTCTTCCAGGCATCTTTATCCTTCTGCAGAATTGTGTTCAGTAATCTAGGAATATTGGATAACATAGAGAAAAATTAGTAAGATCAAAAATGAGAAAGGGGAAGGCACAGTAGTTAGCACTGCTGCCTCACAGAGCCAGTGTCCCATGTTCAATTCTGGCCTCAAGTCAGTGTCTTCATGAGTTTCCTCCGGGTGCTCCGATTTCTTCCTACAGGTTGGGTTGACTGGTCATGCTAAATTGCCCCTTAATGTCATAGGGATTAGTAGGGGTAAATACATGGAGTTGTGGGGAAAGGGCCCATGTGAGATTGTTGTCACTGCATGTTCGATGAGCCAAGTAGCCTCTTTCTGCACTGTAGGGTTTCTATGATTCCAGGTTTTTTCAGTTGAATTGAATTTCCACCAGCTAGTGTGGGATTTGAACCCATACCATCAGGCATTTGTGTGGGCTTCTGCATTACTTGTCCAGTGGCATTACTACTAAGTAGCTCCCCCACCACCCCCTTAACCTACACCTTTGGCTTTGTAATCAAGATAATGACCAGAATTCTTCAATGTCATTCACAAGAATGGAGAATTTAGTGCTCAGCCAAGCCTCCATTCTCTGCATCGGGACCAGAGAACCTCAGCTACAGCAAAGTTGGAGAATTCCAGCCCATAAGTGTCAACATCTGGACTAATCACTGCTGGGTTCCATCCTACATGATTTCGATTCAATTGTACAGTGCACTTTCTAGCAGACAGCACATAATAGTGAGAATCCAGTTAGGCTTGTCCCTTGTAGCCCTAGAGAACTGAGACCAACTTGAGCACCCATGTTCTGAGCCAAAGCAGTGAATGTTGCAGATTATTAAGCTGTGACAGCGTCACAACAAAGCCCATTCTATCCTCAACTGATATTAACACATGGATCTTTCAGCACGGGCCTGTAGACAGGGATCAGGAATAAGGAGCCTGTTGGATATTTTCCTTTACATTCTGGGAGCACTTGAATCAATCATAACAACTATATTACTTCTCTTGACTGAGATCAGATAACTTGGCGTGAAGCAGAATCAAACCTAAGATGACTACAAATTTCAGAATCAGAGGAGTCAGATATTTTGCTGTTGAAACATTGGGGAGAGTGAATATTATTTGTAAAAACAATGCTGAATTAACATGGACTCAACTCCACTGGAAAATGCTTGTATTCAAATATTGCTAATTAGTAGAGAAAAGACACATCACCAGGCTGGCTTTATTTGAGAAGTGAAGGTAAAGCCTCAACATGCTGCTAATGGTTTTTAGCTATATTATCCATGTTTAGTTGAAGGTGAATGAGGGGAAAGCAAAAGGAGGAATGTACAAAATCCCAATTCTCAAGACTGTAGAAGACTGGAGGAGGTAGCACAAGGGATTCTGTGTATACTTAGCCCTGTGTGCTTCAGTTTAGGCAAACACTCCATTTTAATTCATTTCTGTCTGAGCACAATTACGTTTAAATGCTAGACCATAGGAGTTAACTAACTCTATAAAACTAAGCAATTGTAATTGGCTTGACTACATGTAGAATCAGAAAGTATGATGGGTTAGCTAAAAAAAAATTGACTGCATTCCTGAAGGGTACACAGTACAGGCAAACAACAGTTTCTTATAACAGCAGCTGTGAGGATTGTTTTTCTAGACTGAGACAGCAAGTGAAGAACACTTCCAATAATGACTTAAGGGTTAAGATATATTTTGGTTTTGAATGTATGTGTTAAAGTTCTGTTCAGTTCAGTTCAGTTCTTAGATTAGAGAGCCTGGCCAAGAAGCCAGTCTCAAAGTTCACTCTTTTGCTTCTGTTGTGTTAGTTCTTTAAATTCTTTCAAATAAAAGACTATTTTAAAACTCATATCAAGCTCTGTCCTCTTGTCTCTTCAAATGAATGAATGGACCCAACATGGCAGTGACAGAGCTGACTAAGGACATGGAGTGATTGAGTGATTAAACAAGAAGTTTATACCTGATATGCAAGGAGTCATGGACGCAACTTAGGTTTTGGAACATATGGGATGAGGGGTGAAAGGCTTGTGGGGTTTCAAATGGGGCAAAATCTATATCATGGCAGCCAGTAAGATATCCAACATTAATGAGCAGAATTTTTCCAAAAATAATTATGGGCAGGGTTCTCCGGCTACACACGTTCCATGACCAGAAATTTCTACCCGAGCTCAATAGAGTGTAAACGGTCCGCTGAACTTTCTCCTTGTCTGCTCTGATTCCCGTGGTGGGAGAGATGGGAGAATTTTGGTTTCAGGGTCATAATGGAATGATTTGAGCCAGTCTCTCAGTTGTGCTCTGTACTCCAATTGTCCCACACTCAGTCAATTTTTGCAAGAGTGGTGAGGTGCCTGCCTGTACTGGGGGTCCACACCAGTAACGCTTGAGAAGCATTCCACGAGGGTGTCCCAATTTCACAGTGCGCTGGGAGACCCTCTCTTCGCCCCCCTCCATGGGCATCGAGACCCCTTCCTCCCCATCGACAGTATGTTCCCCCAACTCATCAACACGAGTTTCCAGCACTGGGGCCATTCTAATAAGTACACCTGCCTAACCACCTAACATGCACCCTCATCATGACTTGTAAAATAATCTGTCCCTGCATAACTACTTCTCCTGCATGCTCCCCCTTGACCCCCACTCAGGATCCATACCCTTGGCAACTCACCTGGCACATTAATAACACCCAACCAACACTACCAGGGTGCCAGGTGGTCACTGTCTGATGGCACTGCACTGTCATGTCCTTGGCCACCCGAGAGTTTCAATGGCCTCCAATTCCTTGTCATGCCCTTCGCTAGGACTCTGCTAGTGGAGGCCAGTAGCGATTCGTGCCATTCACGCGGCATGCCTGAAGGCTGGAAGATCCTGTTCTCTGGGAGTTGAATGGGATCAATGCTCCTTTAACTATGCTAATCTGCCTCACGGTCTTGCTGAGATCCAGTTTGTGCCACTGAAGAGGGACTAGCATGATTATAAACTGTTTGGCCCTGGGCATGAGGGAGATTCTGAGGCTCACACAGTATTTTCCGGGGTCGGCATTAACTGTGCCAGGCACGGTGAACTCCCATAATCACCCCAGAGTTTCCTCCTCCCTTGCACCTGGCCCTGCACAGCAGCTCCCCTGGTGATAAGACATCATTAATTTGGAAGGGGGCAGGATTTTAATATCACCCCCCACTCAGAACTAGGGCAACTCTAGCCGGGTGCAGCTAAGATAGAGCAAGAGATGTACCCACGAGTCTGCCATGCTATCCTTATGGGAGAGGCAGCTTGTAGAACAAGCTGACAACTCACTATCAGTCTCTCTAACTCACAAGGTCAAGATCTGCCTGTGGTCTGAGACTACCCCATTATTTATAGCCAGTGTGGAGCTGATTGGGTACTCTCCATGTCAGTGATGTCTGGAGGCTGCTCTGCTGGCTATAGCTCTGTTTGATTTTATGCATTTGTATCTATGTAATTATCCTTTACTCGTCGCACTTTGCTGGAGAAATTGAATTACCTTTAACAGAAGGTGCTGTAGTTTTAGTCAAGTTCAGTTTTCTGTATGTTGCAGAGAAGTTTTTAAAATAGATACTGTGGACTGTTTGCTGTAAGGCGTTGCTTAATTAGACTCTGCTGAAGAAATGGGTTTTGTTTGAGCCCCATAGTGAATCCCTCCCCACCTCCAAATTGCAACTCGTCAACTGATAGAGTGGTATCACTCTAACTGCACTCAGATGGATTTGTCCTAGTTTTGGGGGTAAGGTGGTGTTAAAATTTAGCTCCCCGAATTAATGATGTCCTACCACCAGGGGAGGTACTGAGTGGGGCCAAGGAGCGGGATAGCTTGATCTTGGTTTCGGACGTAGCTCAGCACAACATCGAGGGCCGAAGGGCCTGTACTGTGCTGTACCGTTCTATGTCCTACATATCAATATAAGTGGTACACTAATAGACTGAGGACTGGGTGACAGAATTTATTATTACATACTCCTTTCACTCTTCAAATGATAGTCTGCATCAAATCCAGCACCAAAGGAAGGGCAGCACAATGGTTAGCACTGCTGCCTCACAGCACCAGAGACCCAGGTTTAATTCCCATGCTTGGATAACTAAGTCTGGAGTTTACACGTTCTCCCTATCACTTCATGAGCTTCCTCCGGATGCTTCAGTTTTCTCCACAGTCGAGAGATGTGCAGGTTAGGTGGATTAGCCATGATAAATTAGGCTGGAATTTTACCGCATGCCCACTTGAGGATCATAAGATCATGCCCAAGGCCAGCGGGGAACCAGCCTTGCCCACCCTGATTTGGGGGTAGCCATGCAGGTAAAATCAGGGCCTCAGCATTCCAAGATGTATAGGTCGGGAGAATTAGCAGGGTAAATATGTGGGGCTACAGGATAGGGCCTTGGTTGGATGCTATATCAAAGAGTTAGGACAGACTCAATGGGCTGAATGGCCTCTTTCTGCACTGTAGAGATATTATTCTATTCTGAATCAAGCATTCAAATCCCAGTTGGTAGCAGAGCCACTGATTTATAGTAACAGAATAATAATAGCCTAGATTCTGGAGTTATTGTCTATCTTTTGAACCTTGCACTCTGTAATTCTTTTTCCAGTGAAAATCACCAAGCCTCATTGCAAGGAACTTCCCAAATTCATACACGTCAAATCACTGAGCCTGAATAATCCACCACTAATTGGCACAAAACCAATAATCTCCATCAGAGAGATTGTAAACTTGTGAGAAACAGAGAGAGGAGAGAAAAGGAACATGTAGCAAGGAGAATGCTTTCAGGGAGAATTCACTGGCAGTTACTTGCATTGCCTGATGCCAGTGTGTTGTATTAAAACTGAAAGATCATTCCACTCTTCAGCCTGAATATGTCTCATCTTGAAGAGGGCACGAACTGTGCTCTGTAGAAAACATACCACTCTTTGAATAAATAAAACCCATCCATAAGCAAGAAACAACTGACCAAGAATTATTCTTGTATTTTACTTGTCTCTAAAAATAGTATCTATTCTTCTGGCAGCAGATTCTGTTATCTCTGTCTTCTCGAGCGGTTCCCAAGTATACTTAGCCTGATCCTTGTTTACTGTGATTTGTCCACCCTAACTATTTCCTGGCATAGCCCTCTGCTTCCCTTTCCAGTGCTCAAAATTTAGCAGAAGGATTTGGCTTATACCGAAGTATAATCTAACTCAGGGGCCAGACTGGTATTGCATTACACATACTAAATCTGTTAGGTAATTTTTAAGCAAAAGTGAACACATCATTAGACAATGTTTAAAGCGGGGATTTCCTCAGTAAATGTTGAGCAATACACTTTGCCTGTCTATGGTAATGACAGATTAGAAATGTGATGCACATATTCAACACCTATTGAGTCCTCTGCCTCTGTTTGTAGCTACTCCTACCAGGAGGTCTGCTGTCAGGGTACATTACTCTCGCCTGTCATCCTCATACATCCAATTGTAGCTCGACTGTAACTGCTCTGAGATGTCAGCCATCTATCTACATCAAGGTCAACCCTCCCTTCCTGCTTTCCTCCAGTTTGCTCTGTGGAAGAGTTCCTTGTGGCCTTTCAGCTCTGATTGAAGGGTCAAAATACTGACCTTTTCTGCGTGTTACTTTAATTATCACAATTTTAAGCCTTTGTCATTTGTCTTGTAATCCATATGTGGAATTTTTAGCAAAATTTTAAGCATTGCAAAAGCTTCTATCATGTTCCACGCATCTTTATTTGTTATCCCAGTTTCTGAGGCAGACAGGAAAATGGATAGAGTGCAGTTTGTTTCCTTGTGCTTGGGTTTCCTTGTTGTTAACTCAGTGGTTAGCATTGCTGCCTCACAGCACCAGGGACCCGGGTTTGATTCCTGGTGCTGTTGGATCACTGTTTGTGTGGAGTCTGCACATTCTCACTGTGTCTGTGTATGTTTCCACTGGGTGCTCTGGTTTTCTCCCCAGAAAGACATGCTGATTATATGCATTGGCCATGCTAAATTTTCCCTCAGTTTATCCAAACAGGCCCCGGAGTGTGGTGACTAAGGGACTTTCGCAGTAATTTCATTGCAGTGTTAATGTAAGCCTACATCTGACATTAATAAATAAACTTTAAACTTTAAGCAATTTCCAACTTCACAAAATTACTTCTGACTCCATCCTTTTAATCTCAGCATCGTACCTGCAGCCCCCTATCAAAATTGGTCCTAACTTATCTATTTGCCCCAGTGTGACACTCTCAACTGCAATCTTCACTTTTTGTTTCTTCTAATGTATTATTCCTGATGACAATTATTTTTGCCTTACTGGTATTTGCAGTATTATAAACTTTTCTGCTTTTGTCATCAGCTTTGGATGCAGACAACACTTAAACCCAATTTCTAAGCTTTAATAACTTGATACAAGTGAGAACATGATGCAGCACAATGTATTGCAAGACATTCTGTTAATACACACAAACAATTTAGCAGTTATAGTTAATTACAGCAAATAAGAAATGAACAACTTTCTAATCTTTATTTGCATATACATCTGCCAACAGGTAGCCCTTTGCCTTTTCTTATCCAATGGAAACTGTCTCCTGCCAATCCTTCATTAGTATAATATGTCCCCATATCTTGCCCTTTGGTACTTTGTTATGGAATTGTCTTATTTTCCATTCTCTGGTGAAGGCTGGGATTGGAATATTTATGGAACTTACACAAAGTGAAGATTAGTCACTTGTTCTGAACACACAAATGCTAGTTTCACTAAAGGCCTCGTATGCTGATAAGTATTTTCATTACTTGACAGAGTTTTTTTTGGAATTTTGGAACTTTAATTTTCACAATCGTTGTAACTTAACTTCTACACTTTGCCTTACAATATTTCCCAAGTAAGACTAGAGGTACAGGTTCATAGCTCCTTGAAAGTAGAGTCACAGTGGATAAAGTGGTGCAGAAGTCATTTGGCATGCCCAGTTTCATTGGTCAGAACATTGAATACAAGAGTTGGGACATCTTGTTGAAGTTGTACAAGACATTGGTAAGGCTACACTTGGAATACTGTGTACAGTTCTGGTCACCCTATTATAGAAAGGATATTATTAAACTAGAAAGAGTGCAGAAAAGATTTACTAGGATGCTACCAGGACTTGATGGTTTGAGTTATAAGGAGAGGCTGATAGAATGGGCTTCTTTTCTTGGAGCATAGAAAGTTGAGGGGTGATCTTATAGAGGTCTATAAAGTAATGAGGCATAGATCAGCTAGATAGTCAATATCTTTTCCCAAAGGCAGGGGAGTCTAAAACTAGAAGTTGTAGATTTAAGGTAAGAGGGGAGAAATACAATTTTTGCACACAGACGGTGGTAAGTGTCTGGAACCAAGCCGCTAGAAGTAATTGTAGAGACAGGTACAATTTTGACTTTTAGAAAGCATTTAGACAGTTGTATGGGTAAGATGTATATGGGCCCAATGTAGACAATTGGGACTAGCTTCGGAATTTAAAAAGAAATGGCAGCATGGACAACTTGGGCCAAAAGGTCTGTTTCCATGCTGCAAACCTCTATGACTCTATGACTGTGATATTTCTAAATAATTTCTGCATCAAGTTCCTGAAATGCATAGTATAGAGCAGTTAGTGGATACATATGTAGGGATAGGGGAGTAGGACCTGGGTGGTATTGTGGTCGGTGCAGATTCAATGGGCCAAACGGCCTCTCTCTGTAATGTAGGGTTTCTAAGTCATTCTAAGTTGGATTCAGCTTCCCTTTTCTGTTATTATAACTGGAACATTCACCCTCGCTTGCTCATGTGTGTTGTATATGTCAGTTGTGGCATTATCATGGCAGACAAGCTCTGAGTCCGCCCTCAGCAACGCCCATCCTTTGTGTGGGTGCTGCAGCCCTGAGAGTAATAGGGGTATCTGAGAAGATCTGCTTCAAGATTTTCTCCATGCATTTCTCAGGATGTGGAGACTCAGTGTGGCCTAGCACTCCTTACAACAGCTATCTGAACATTCACAAGCAATTCTCTTCACTTGGCTGAGCACAGGAGATAAGACCAGTGGGGAGGGGAAGACATAGACTGAACTGCGAAGGGTTGTGAATAGCATGGGATTGAAGGGGGGAGACAGACATAACTGGGAAGTGTGCTGAATGTCCCTTTAAGATCAGCACAGCAGACTAAGGGTCACATAACCTGTGTTATCAACTGGGAGTTGAAGAGTATAGAATCACCCCATGATGAGAAAATCTTCAGAAGCAAAGAGACATTTTGGAAGCTAGCTACGGCCGTGAGGCTGCTATACAATTTTCATTAATAAGTATCTTCTGTGTTCATTAATGAAGTTTGTAAAAAATGTAACTTTTCATTTGGCAATGAGGATAAATTATTCTTACACTTCCTCTGGCCTGACATCAGTAAGTATCCTGTTTTAATCAAAGTCTGAGAAAAAACTCATCAGAATACCTCTGTTTGGATGAATAGACCCATTTGACTCATCCGTGGAGGACAGGAATGCATTGAGCATCTTGGATATTATTTCCAAACATGTGAAATAGGATGAGGCAAAATACGAATCAATTCTCCTAACTGTTTATGGAACTCAGACCTATAAATTTATTCCCAATCTTACAGCCCCGAGTGTGTCCAATTCTGAATCATTTAGTGAACTTGTGGATTTAGTGATAGTTTAATCACGACTTCAATCATCAGTCATGCTTCAGAAATTCAAATTTAATTCTGAAGTCAGAGCCTCAGGAGAATTGATCATGATTTACATTGCTAAACTGAAGCAAGTATCAGCATTATTATCTCTAAGACTTGACTCCTTTCATACTAAGAGGGCATAGATCTGTCTATGAGACAGATCACTCATAAACATGCAAGTTACTTGATGAGTGGAGAGATGCTCGAGCAGTTAGTGTTGCCATCAAGAAAAGTTTTCAAACTCATAAGCACCACAGTACCTGATGGACAGAAATCAATGGTATGTCATTCTCTTATAGATTCTGTTGAATACTCGATGCACCAGAGCAGCACTTTCTTGACATTGTCCATTTCACAAAAGCCAATTATTTCCAGGAACCTCAAGTCAATGAGTGCACAGTTATGTGATGAACTCCATATCAATTTGCATTCTATAATTTCACAGTGTTGGGTCCATTCATTCCTTAGAATAGATGAAGACAGCATTGATATAATGAATTTCTTTTGTTGAACAGAACTTAAATTTAAATCATTACAAAAACAAAGAGAAAAGCTAGAAAGAAGAGACAGAGAGAGACAGGTTTCTTCTGCCAGCTCTATACTGATCAGAACAGAACTCAAAAACATATTGAACTGAACACACAGTTCCACAACATATCCATCCTTATCTCGTGACCTCGCAGATGTTGTTTATGAAAATCTTTGATTGGCTTATGAAAAGGATTATTTTTGCAGGCATTGTACTTCAAAAACGTAGCCAGTTTTCTTGCTAACCCAGCATGCCTTCTGAGTTTTAAAATGTAGTCAACTAACAGCTGAGTTAGTTTTTTTTAAGCTTGGCATTTAAATGTAATTACACAGACAGGAATATCTGCAAATGAAGTTATTGCATAAATGAAGCAAACCATACACAGGCTCAGGAAAAGCGAAGCATTATTACGCAGCCATTCAGGTGCAAACAGTGAGGTAAACGGGTTTATCAGAATGAGCACACATCTCTGACAGAGCACATTCACTCCCACCCACATTCCCAGCAGACGTTACAAATGTCACTTAATGGAGCAGGCTTCATCACTCAAGAGTCATACAAGGGGAGAATGGCGTCTGGCACGGACAAGAGTGGACTCAGTTCAAACGGCACTCTTTTCTATCCAAAAAGAATGGCAGCACACTAGCACAGTGGTTAGCATTGCTGTATCATAGCACTAGGAACCCAGGTTCAATTCCCATCTTGGGTCACTGTCTGCATGTTCTCCCCCTGTCTGTGTGGGTTTCTTACGGGTGCTCCAGTTTCCTCCCATACTCCAAAGGTGGGCTAGTTAGATGGTTTGGCTATGCCAAATTGCCCATTAGTGTCCCAAGATGTGTAGGATAGGTAGATTAGCCATGGTAAACATGGGGTTATGGGGACAGGGTGAGGAGGGGTGGCTTGGGAAAGATATCCTGTCAGACAGTCAGTGCAGACTCAATGGGCTGAATGACCTTTTCTGCACTGTAGGCGTCTATTTTACAAAGGCTGCAAAGAAAATGAATATTAGTTCATGAGAGCTCCAGAATCCCAACATCTAATGGGGAATCCTTCCCCATTGCCATTTGATGGTTGTTTGGTTGTTGCAAGAAAATGGTTAGCATTACTGCCTCACAGCACCAGGGACCTGAGTTCGATCCCCGGCTTGGGTCACTGTGTGGAGTCTGCAAGTTCTCCACGTGTCTACATGGGTTTCTTCCAGGTGCTCCGGTTTCCTCCCACAGTCCAAAAGACACACTATTTAGATGCATTGGCCATGCCAAATTCTCCATCAGTGTTCCAGGACAGGTGCCAGAGTGTGGCAACCAAGAGATTTCCAGTCACATCATTGCAGTGTTAATGTAAGGCTACTTGTGACACTAATAATTTGTATAGAAACAGAGAAAAAAATGTGGATGTATGTAACTTTTTACATTGCATCAGACATCTAAAAGCACTTTACAGCCAATAAATTAATGAAGTAGTAAATAGAATCGTAAAATTTGATTATCTGCTGCAAAATCAGAATCAACTGGAAAATGTTAAATGCAAGAGAAGTTTAAGTGATAGAGAAAGGGCAATGAAGCATTCCAGTAGCAGTTTTTCCATGTTGAAATAGAATGAGTACCTTTTTCAACAGAGTTTACACAAATTTTCCCGCAGAGAGCTTTACCTGACAAGGAGATGTTTCCTTTATTTGCGATTAAAGTTATTCCAAAATATGGGAAATTTATTTCAGTAAGTACATTTCAATCGATGGGTTAGTCAGTACTATCTGTTGATTTGATTTGATTTATTACTGTCACATCTATTAATATATAGTGAAAAGCATTGTTTCTTGCGCGCTATACAGACAAAGCATATCGTTCATAGAGAAGGAAAGGAGAGAGTGCAGAATGTAGTGTTAAAGTCATAGCTAGGGTATAGAGAAAGATCAATTTAATGCAATGTAAGTTCATTCAAAACACAGATGGCAGCAGGAAAGAAGCTGTTCTTGAGTTAGTTTGTCCCGATGGGACAAGAGAATGTCCCGGGTGTGTGGGATCCTTAATTATGCTGGCTGCTTTGCCAAGGCAGCGGGAAGTGTAGACAGAGTCAATGGATGGGAGGCTGGTTTTCGTGATGGACTGGGCTTCATTCACAACCCTTTGTAGTTTCTTGCACTTTTCATTGGCATTCTTACCTCTTTTCCTGAAGTTATTAATTTGATTTCATTTGATTTATTGTCATATGTATTGATATACAGTGAAAAGTATTTTTCTTTCATGATCTACAAACAGAGCATACCTTTCATAGATTATATAGGGCAGAAGGAAAGGTGAGAGTGCAGAATATATAGTGTATATAGTGTTTCAGATAGAGTGTAGAAGAAGATCAGTTTAATGCATGGTAAGTTCATTCAAAAGTCTGATGGCAGCAAGGAAGAAGCTGTTCTTGAGTCAGTTGGTCCAAGTTCGCTTTTGTATCATTTTCCTGACGAAAGAAGATGAAAGAGAGAATGTCCGGGATGCATGGATTCCTTAATTATGCTGGCTGCTTTTCCAAGGCAGCGGGAAATGTAGTGGAGTCAATGGATGGGAAGCTGTTTGCATGATGGACTGGGCTACGTTCATAATCCTTTGTAGTTTCTTGCGGTCTTGGTCAGAGCAAGAGCAGTACCAAGCTGCAAAACAACTAAAAAGGATACGTTCTATGATGCATCTGTAGAAGTTGAGTGAGAATAACGTAATAAAGAATACTCTTAGGGCAGAATTTTAACCAGACCTGCATTCCTGCAACTTCCAAGTCTACTGTGAGGGAAGTGGGATTTTAAAATTCCACCTGAGGCCTTTATCGATGTAATGGGGGACCAAAGCGGCAAACATGAGAAATCTGATCCCAGCCCTTCACAAACTCACTGACTTGGACTGTAATCATGGTAGGTTTGGGATATTTGAGTAATTCTCTTTGGAAAGGTGTGTTAGACATTATGATTTATAAATAAGACTTTTTTCCTTAGGTTTTGGCAGCCATTTGAATCGAATAACAGTAGGTTAGATTGTCTGAATCTAGGAAACCTGGCAGCTAAAGGGAGGCAAGAGCTACCAGATCCAGAAGGTAATCTTTTAAAAATTTGGGATGTGGGCATTGTTGGCTAGGCCAGCACTTAGTGTCCATTCCTAGTTGCCCTTGAGAAGGTGGTGATGATAAGCTGCCTTCTTGAATTGCTGCAGTCCATGTGTTGTAGGTACATCCACAGTGCTGTTAGGCATAGTTATGCCTGCAAGTTTATGCTAAATTGGCTTTTAAAAGCAAAATGGAAAATGGACAATTTACCCTCAAACATGATGTAGGCAAGGGAGGGTCAAGTGATCTCATTCATTCTCTGCAAATGTACTTCAGATTGCCCCAGTGTAGAAGTAACCTGCTTACATGGTCAGGACAGGATATTACATTGTAGAAACACTAAATACATAATCTTCCACCTGGATCACTCACCAGTCACAGCTCCACTGTCATTGATAGCTCTTCTTTAAGCAGCAGTATTGGATGTAACATTTACCTGAATAGGCAGGTAGTTTAAAATCTCTTACAAACTTGTAACTTTGGTATCATAAATAAACATATTTTCCCGTATCTGAGCAGTAAGTTAATCTTCCAGTGATGCAGTAAATTGAGAAATGAGGAGGAATTTGCTATGATAGTCCTCAACACCACTTTCCCATCTTATCCCCATAACCCTTCATTCCATACTAATTAAATATCTGTCCATCTCAGCCTTGAGTATACTTAATGTCCCAATCTCCATAATCTGTTATTTTTAATAAATGATCTCAAAGTAAAAGATTGGTGTCACATTGGCTAGCCTCACAGCACCAGGGACCATTGTTCAATGCCCAGTTTAGGTCATTGTCTTTGGAGAATTTGCACATTCTCCCCATATCTGCGTGGGTTTCCTCCTGGTGCTCCTCTCACACTCCAAAGATGTGTGCGTTTGGTGGATTGGCCATGCAAAATTGCCTCTTGCTATCAGGGTGACTAGCTAGAATAAATGCATGGTATTATGGAGATAGAACCAGGGTAGGATTATGGTTGGTACAGACTTGATGGGTTGACTGACCTTCTTTTGCACTGTAGGATTCTATAATTCTATGATTCCCCTGGGTAATAGTGACCATAACATGGGAGAATTTAGCATGTGGTCTGAAAGTGAGAAACTTCAGAAACAATTGTGCTATACTTAAATAAGGGTAATTATAAAGGAATGAGGGCTGGAGTGGACTGGGAGAGAAGTTCAGCAGGAAAGATGGTTGATCAACAATGGTAAACATTTGTGAAATTAGTTCATGACTTGTAACAAACATACGTTCCAGTGCAGAAGGAGGATTCTAGAAAAGAGATAAAAACATAGTTAACCAAGGAAGTTAAAGATAGAATTAAACTGAAAGAAAAATTTTTTAATGTGGTAAAGATTAGCAGTAAATCAGAGGATAGGGAAAGTTTTAAAAACCAACAAAAGATGAACAAAAAATAATGAAAAGATAAACTACAAGGGTAAACTAGCAAGTAATATAAAAATAGACAGCGAGAGCTTCTTTAAATGAAGAGTGAGGTCCAAGTGAGCATAGCACTTTAAAGAATGAGACTAGGGAAATAATAATGGGGACAAAAAATGTCAGATGAGTTAATTAACTACTTTTAATCAGTCTTTATGATAGAAACACCAATAACATTCCAAAATTACTAAATAATCAAGGAGCAGGGGTGGGGGCAGGGGAGAAATAAGTCCAATAATGTCCCTCCAGTTCTAGGGAAACTAATGGGGCTATAGGCCAGTAAGTCACCCGGAACTAATATGTTGCATCCCAGGGTATTAAAGGAAGTAGCTACAGAGAGAATGGATGCACTGCTAGTAAAACAGAATCTCTAAATTCTGGAAAAGTCCCAGAGGATTGAAAAACTGCCAGTGTTCACAAAGGGAGTGAGACAAAAAAAAAGTAATATTGACCAATTAGCTTAACTCCTGTCATTTGAGAAAATGTTCAAGTCCATTATAAAGGATGTAATAGCAGAGCATTTAGAAAGTCATAACATAATCAAGCAGAGTTAGCATGGTCACACATTTAAAAAAGAGAAGAGAAGGGATTATTTCTTTTCAATGAATCTTTGGAATTCTTTACCACAGACAGAAGTAGTGGCTGGGTCATTAATTATGTTCCTGCTTGAGACAGATTTTTAATCAATATGAGAATCAACTGTTATGGGATTGATACAGGGAAGTGAAGTTGAGGATTATCACGTCAGATTAGTTCTGATCTCATTAAATGATGATGGATCAGAGTCAATGGGCTGAATGGTCTACTTGTTCTCCTATCTCTTATAATTTTATAGTCTTCTGAGATCTCTATTGACAAAGATATCAAATGTACAGGTTCACTACTATCACCTCCTGGAAATATAATCGTGTTATCATTTCATTGTCACTAAATGTAACTTCTAGATTCACTGTCCTCTGAGAGAAGGAATTTCTCCTCATCACTGTCTTTATTGCGGCATGGTGGCACAACGGTTAGTACTGCTGCCTCACAGCACCAAGGACCCAATTCAATTCCCGGCTTGGGTCACTCTCTGTCTGGGGTCTGCAAATTCTCCCCATGTCTGCGTGGGTTTCCTGCAAGTGCTCCAGTTTCCTCTCACAACCTGAAAGACATGCTGATTAGGTGCGTGGCCATGCTAAATTCTCCCTCAGTGTACCCGAACAGGTGCTGGAGTGTGTTCACTAGGGGATTTTCACAGTAACTTCATTGCAGCCTTAATGTAAATCTACTTGTGATACTGATAAATAAACTTAAACTTAAAAAAGCTTAAATGGGTTTTCCCTTGCTGAGGTAATGCCGTCTGGTTCCAGACTTTCCCACAAGGGAAAACAACCTCTTAGATACTAAGTGTCAAGTGGCACAGTGGTATAACGGCAAGCACTGCCACCTCACAGTGCCAGGGGCCCAGGTTCAATTCCAGTCTTGGGTGATTGTATGGAGTTTTCACTTTCTCCCCATGTCTGTGTGGGTTTCCTTTGGGTGTTCCAGTTTCCCCCATTGCTCAAAGATGTGCAGGTTAGGTTGATTGGCCATGCTAAATTCACCCTAGTGTAAGGGGGATTAGCACAGTTTTGGGAATAGGGGGATCTGGGTGGGATTGTGCTTGGTACAGATTCAATGGGCTGAATGGCCTTTTTCTGCACTATAGGGATTCTATGATTGGAACACTAATGTTTTAAAAATGTGCTCGATCATTACCCACCTTCTGAATTGCAGGTAGGAATGGGTAAGTAACGCCACTTTTGCTGTATTGCACACACCTTAAGGATAAATATTAAAAATAAAATTGTATCACATGACAAATTATGCTTTATGCTGAAATTATGCTGAAACCATCAAAAATTATCATGACAATTTTCAAATCTTAATTTTAAACCCCTTGGGCCAACCTAAAGTCAGGGCCGAAAAGAAACAACTTACACACCAAGATTTCAGATTTGCCAAATATATTACAGAAATAATGTGTAAAGAGAATTCTTCATAAAAGTGATTACAAAGATACATCTGAAACGGTCATTCTTCATTGTGGATTTTACAAAGACAATGTCAACGTCCCATTGGCAAATATTGGGTGTAATTTCCATTTCAATTGCGGTTCGATCCCTGACTTGGGTTACGGTCTGTGTGAAGTTATCACGTTCTTCCCGTGTCTGTGTGTGTTTCCTCGGGTGCTTTGGTTTCCTCCTACAATCCAAAAGATGTGCTGGTTAGGTGCATTGGCCATGCTAAATTCTCCCTTATGTACCCGAAATATACCCGAACGGATGCTGGAGTGTGGCAACTAGGGGATTTTCACAGTCACTTAATTGCAGTGTTAACGTAAGCCTTCTGATGGATACTCAATAAATAAGTAAACTTTAAAAGCAATTTTACTGTTTCTACTAATAGTGATAAGTAAGAACCCACAAAGGAAAGTGCATTACGACATAGGAAATGATCTGCTGTTTTTCCATGGATAATTTGTAGTTTTCTTTTACTGTCAGTAGCTGAGATTTCCAACAAACGCTTCCATATGTGCCATTTCTGCTGACTTATGCCCCACCTGCTATGCTCACTCCATTACATGTTATCTGATTGGCATAGTACATTCAGTGGCGGCTTACAAAGACCAAGTGGCTTGAAAAAGGTCTCAGTTTTCGTCAGCTGCAGTTGGCACTTTTCGTTAAGCAGCCTCAGTTCAAACTTGCCACAATTCTCTCATTCACTAGACTTTGGGAAAAGCACATGCACGTTCCTCTGGGAATCTGGGGTTATCCCACCGCCGCCTGGGATTCTTCACAGCTACAACTGACACAAAGGCAGCAACAGCCGATTGTGAAAAAGTTGGATTGGGATACAATTAAAAAAGCCCACGGAAAGAAAGCCACACTTTGCAGCTGTCTGGAAAGCTCACTCATTGGCCTGCTGAAATAATGGTTTTCAAAGAGATCTTTTACATTTGTTTTAGTTAGCGGTTAAGGACTGCATTATGTATTTTCTCTGCTTCACTTATTATGGCAGACTTATGACTGATCTTTATTTTATTGTAGCTATGTACTGATTACTGCTAACTTGAAAAAGACTCAGTATCTCATTTTTCACCACCTCAATTGATAAGGAAATCTGGAATTCTCTCCCGGGAAAGTTGAGGATAGTGGAACAATTGGAGCTTTCAAAATGGAGATTGATAGATTGTTAAGTGAAGGATATAAATCTCTAGCTAGTAAATAGAGTTTAAGCATAGGTTGAAAAAAACATAGATAATAAATATAATGCGCTGATTATAGACAGCACTGCGAATTACTCACAATCTTTATAAATTGTTAATTTTCTATCCGATTCAGTTTGCATTCCCTAAATGAAAGTTCAAGAAGGACTAATGCACTCCATATTCCCATTAGAACAGTATCCCCAAGTCTTTTCTTCAGCACAAATATGGATTTTTAAAATAAAGTTAAACCATTGCAAGAGGACATTTCTGAGATTCCTTATGGTTTTGTGAGTTATTTACTCTTTCACGGGATGTGGATATCCTGAACAGGCCAGCATTTATTGACCATTCCTAAATGCCCTTGAGAATGTGGTGGTGACATGCCTTCACGAACGGCTGCGGTCCATGTATACCCGCCGTGCTGTGAGGGAGTTAGTTGATTTTTAGTGAAGGAATGACGACATGTTTCCAATTCAAAATTGTGTGGCTTGGAGGGCAACTTGCGTGTTCCCATGTACCTTCAAGCCTTCAGGAAGATCACGTATTTGGAAGACACTGTCGAAGGATCCTTAGTGAGTTGTTGCAATGTATCTTGTAGATGGTACACACTACCACCGCTGATGATTCATGGCAGAGGGAGTGAATGTTGAAGATGGGCTACTAATCAAGTAGGCTGCTTTGTCCTGGATGGTATCATGCTTATCTGTTGTTGGAACTGCACTCATCAGGCCATCCATACCAAATAACTCGAGAACAGTTTCTTCTCTGCTGCAATCAGACTTTTGATCGGACCTACCTCGCACTAAATTGTTCTTTCTCTACACCCTAGCTATGATTGTAACACTACATTCTGCACTCTCTCATTTCCTTCTCTATGAATGGCTCATGAGTCTTCATCTCCATCCAGCAAGAGAGCATCCTCAAGGAAATAAGAGTAATTCCTTGGTAGCCCCAGTCATGTTGCTACAGTCTCTTCAAGATGGACACTTATCTCTCCAGGTTGGAGTGGGCAGAGTTTGCTGAGTTAACTCTGCCGCCAGCAAGATTGCTCCGAAACTGGAGTGCAGGAAAGCCGGGCCGGTGTTATTTTTGAGTGAGCTCCAATCTCCAAACTTGCCCCTGTGAAGTTGATAAGATTTTCGCCATTGGAAACTTAGCTAAAAAAAAGTTAAGTGGGAAAGTCAAATTTCACAATTTCCACAACAATCACTGCCTCCATCCATAACATTTCTCCTGCCATTATAATCAACACTGTTCTGCATCTGGTAACTGGTGTGTAAGTATGTGTGTTTGTCAGCATATGTCTGTGTGTGTATTTGTGTATATGTGTGCATACAGGTATATGTTTGTGTGTATATTGATGTGTATGTGTGTGTTTGTATGTATATGTGAGTATGTATACATGAGTGTGTGTTTGTGGATGTGTTTATGTGTGAGTGTGTTTGTGTGTATAGGTGTATGTGTGTGTGTGTGTGTATGTGTGCACATATCTGTGTGTGTGCGTATATGTGTGCGTATGTTTGTGTGTATATGTGTGACTGTGTGTGAACATGTGATTGTGTATGTATATGTGCGTATGTATAAGTGTGTTTGTGTATATATGTATGAGTGTGTTTGTGTGTATGTATGCATGTGTTTTTGTGTATGTAGGTGTGTGTGTTTGTGTGTGTAAATCTGTGTGTGAGTGACTGTATGTGTGTGAGTGTTTGTGTGTATATGTGTGAGTGTTTGTGTGTATGTTGTGTGTTTATATGTATAAGTGTGTATAAGTGTGTATTGTTTGTGTGTATATACGTATGTGTCTGAGTGGGTTGTGTGTAAGTGGCTATGTGTGTGTGTTTGTGTGTATATGTGTGTATATGTGTGTGTGTATATGTGTGTGTATGTTTGTGTGTGTATAGTGTGTGTGTTTGTGTGCGTGTGTGTGTATATGTGTGCATATGTTTGTGTGTGTTTGTGTATATATATATGCATATATGTGTGTGTGTGAGTGCGTGTGTGTGAGTGTGTGTGTGAGTGTGTGTGAGTATGAGTATATGCGTGAGTGTGAGCATGTGTATATGAGTGTGAGTGTGTGTTGTGTGTGTTATGTGTGTGAGCACGTGCATGCGTAAGTGTGTGTGCGTATGTAAGTATGTGAGTGTGTGTGTATGTATATGTGTGAGTGTGTGTACATGCTTTTGTGTATATGTGTGTATATGTGAATGTGTGTTTGCGTGTATATGAGTGTGTGTGTGTGTATGAGTGTTAGTGTGAGTGTGTGTGAATGTTTGTGTGCATATATGTGTATGTGTGTATTTGTGTGTTTGCGTGTATATGTGTGTATATGTATGTATGTGTGTGAATGTGTGAGCGTATGAGTGTGTGTGTATGTGAATATATGTATGTGAGTGTGTGACTGTGTTTGCATGAATGTGTATATGTGTGTGTATGTCTGTGTGTATATGTGTGAGTGTGTTGTGTGTATATTTGTGAGTGTGTTTGTGTGTATATGTGCGTGTGTGCGTGTGTGTATGTCTGTGTGTGTGTGTGTGTGTGTATATGAGTGTGAATTGTGTGTGAGTGTGTGTGTGTGTGTGTATACGAGTGTAAGTTTGTGTGCATGTTTTTGTATATATGTGTGTATATGCATGTGTGTATGAGTGTGTGTGTGTGTGTTTGCATGTATCTGTGTGTGTGTCCGAGTGAGAGTGTATGAGTGTATGTATGTGTGTGAGTATGTGAGTGTGTGTGTGCATGTGTGTGTGAGTGTGTATGTGTGTGCGCATTTGTGTGTACATATGTGTCTGTTTGTATGTATATGTGTGTCTGTTTGTATGTGTGTGTGTGTATGTGAGTGTGTGAGTCTGAGTGTGTGTGTATGAGTGTGTGTGTGTTTGTGAGTGTGTGTGTGAGTGTGTGTGTGTGTGTGAGTATGAGTGTGAGTGAGTATGTGAGTGTATGTGAATGTATGTTGTGTGAGTGTGTGTGTGTATGTGCGTGTGTGAATGTGTGTGTTTTTGTATATATGTGTGTATGTGTGTGTGTGTGTGAGTGCACATATATGTGTTTACGTTTGTGTATATATGTGTGAGTGTGTTTGTGTATGTGTGTGTGTCTGAGTGTGTGTGTGTGTGTGTTCTGCACATGGTAATGACACTTCCAACAACTTCTTCTGTCTTTGGAGAAGATTCCAAGTGTGTTGTCCAGTTGTTTAATTGCTCAGTTGGGACTGTAAGTGGGAGATTGTCAGTTCATGCCAGCTATGATTCACAGAGGCAGATTGGCTCGAATTTCTGGAGGCTCACCAGTCCATATTTGGCTTTATGAGGTGTCATCTGTGGACAAAGCCATTTACTACACCAAAGAAGCCTAAACCTCTGAATTTTCTGCTTAAAAGGAATATTTTGTATAATGTTTCACATTATTATTTATTACAGATCACTTCCCAACGCAGACAGAGACTCTCGATATAATCCAACTCAAACTGAATGGATTTAGATAAAGTGTCGGTAGGTATTTGAAGTCAGCTGAATAAATTTTCCCTTTGCATGAGGCTGATTGCAATTATTTCTTCCAATGCATGTGACAGATAATTTGCAAATAGTTTCCATAACTCACTTTATCTCAGATGTCACCTGAATTTCTTTTACTTGGAAATGCTGCTCAGTAAACATTCTCACTAAATCTAGAATATTCTGTTTTGTTTCTGACTGAAGTTGTACAACTGAGGTAGAATAAAAGATCATGTTATGAGTATTAGGCAGAGAACAGGAAATAAATTATCAGAGCACTATTAAACTCTACTCTTGCAGTAATCTGTAGAGCTTACTTAAAAACATATAACAGGTACAACGAAAACTAAATGTTTGATTTGATTTGACTTATTATTGTCACATGTACAGGGATACAATGAAAAGTATTGTTTCATGTCCGCTATACAGACAAAGCATACCATTCATTAAGAAGGAAAGGAGAATGTGCAGAATGTACTATTACAGTCTTAGAGAAAGATCAACTTAATATCAGGCAGATTTATTCAAACATCTGAGGGCAGCAGGGAAGAAATTGACCTTGAATCGGCTGGTATCCTCAGACTTTTGTATCTTTTTTCTGATGGAAAGGTAGAAGAGAGAATGTCCAGATGCGTGGGATCCTTAATTATGCTGGCTTTTTTCCAAGGCAGCAGGGATGGGAGGCTGGTTTGCATGATGGACTGGGCTTCGTTCGCAAACCTTTATAGTTTTTTGTGGTCTTGGGCAGAGCAGGAGCCATACCAAGCTGTGATACAATCAGAAAGAAAGTTTTCTATGGTGCATCTGTAAAATTTGATGAAAGTCATAGCTTCCACGCCAAATTTCCTTAATTGTCTAAGAAAGCAGAGGCATTGGTGGGGTTTCTTAACTATAGTGTCAGCATGGGGGGACCAGAACAGGTTGTTAGTGATCTGGGCACGCATTTCAATGTTGAAAAAAAGCAATTGCATAAGATGAAACAAAAACACAAAATGCTGGAGAAACTCAGCAGGTCTGACAGCACCAGTAGTTCAAGAATAGGCCTCTGACAAAGGATCATCCAAACTTGAAACATTGGTTCTATTCTCTCTCCACAGATGCTGTCAGGCCTGCTGAGTTTCTCCAGCATTTTCAGTTTTTGTTTCAGATTCCAGCATTTGCAATATTTTGCCTTATTTGCAAAACATGCTAACACCTATGTTTTAGGTACTGGTTGTGCTGTTTTGGTAAATGCAATTCCTGCGTACCCGTCTGGTGCTTCCTTTGCTGGATGCCATTTCGGTGAGGTCATTAGTAAGGGTGCTGGGAAAGACTATGCAGAGTATAAGCAGATTGCAACATCAGTCAGTATGCAATGCTGCTTTGGTTTTGGTAGAGTTAGTTTCAGTTCTCTAAGCAGCGGTCACCCTCAATCTCTCACAGTTGAACATATTTTCAGCAACAGGAAGGAAGTCTCACCATAGGGTGGCATGGAATGCACAGTGGTTAGTGCCAGAGACCCAGGTTCAATTCCCAGCTCAGGTCACTGTCAATGTGGAGTTTGCATGTTTTCCCTGTGTCTGTGTGTGTTTCCTCCGAGTGCTCTGGTTTCCTCTCACAGTTCAAAGGTGTGTGGGTTAGGTTGATTGGCAATGCCAAATTGTTCCTTAGTGTCTGGGAATTAGCAGGATAAATAAGTGGCAATAGAGCATGGGTGGCATTGTGATTGGTGCAGACTCGATGGGTCAAATGGCCTCTTTCTGCACTACAGGGCTTATATGATTCTATGGTAACATTTTAAAACAACTACCTTGTAGTGGATTATATAAGCAAGGGATCCATTATTTATCTTATTGTGTAGGTCTTCTCTTGACTCCTGTGCTTCTTACAGTAATGGTGCTCCCTTGAAGGAGTTCTGTCTTCTCGGGCAGTCCCCTGGGATTGATGTTTCGACTCCATTCCAATGGCTTATAAACAATGTGTGATCTCCAGGCTCTGTCTTATACAAAGCATGTGGTCCTTAAAGATTGGGTAGGTGGGACAAATGGAGGTGTGTGCCCTCAACCCTAGTCCACTGCCCACACATTCTAACAAAATCTCTTCACGTGCTCGGTGTCCTCCAAGATCCACCTTCTCTGGTTTGGTTGAACCAGTTACAATGTCACCAGTGTGGAGGTGATGACCTAGTGGTATTACTGCAAGATTACTAATTCAGAAACTCAGCTAATGTTCAGGGGACCCAAGTTCAAATCCCACCACAGTAGATACTGGAATTTGAGTTCAATAAAAAAAATTTGCAATTAAAAATCTACTGATGAATGTGAAACCATTGTCAATTTTTGGAAAAATCCACCAGGTTTACTAATGTTCTTTAGGGAAGGAAATCTGCTGCCCTTATCTGATCTGACCTACTTGTGATTCCAGGGCTACACAATTGATTGATTCTTAACTGCCCTCCAAGGGCAACTAGGGATGGGCATTAAATATCAACATACAATGCTTATGTCTCACGAACAAATCTTAAAAAAATATAGGGCAGGATTTTACAATTTCGCTCAGGCAGGGCTGGAAATTCCTGCTCGAGGTCTGTGGAGATTTCTGTTGTTGGACCCTTGCCCGTGCCAATTCTGTGGTGGGCGAGGTGGTAGAGTTCTGGCCAGTGAGACTTTGCATAGTTGGACGGGCAGACATTCATAATACAGCACCCAACCATTCTCTATCACATTATCTATCAGGGGAGGTTTAGTGTATTGATACTTGGAGTGAGTGGGTTGTGAAATGACAAAAGATTGGGCAGGATGGATTTGTTCCCACTGAAGTTTAGAAGAGTGAGGTGTGACTTGATTGAAGTATATTAGATCCAGAATGGTATTGACAAGGTGGCTGTGGAAAGGATATTTACTCTTGTGGGTGAGTCCAGACTAGAGGACATTGTTTTAAAATTAGGGGTTGCTCTTACAGAACGGAGATGAGGGAAAAAAATATTTCCTCAGAGTGTTGTGTGACTCTGGAACTCTCTATCTTAGAAGGCAGTGGAAGCAAGGTCATTGAATATTTTTAAGGCAAAGATAGGTAAGTTCTTGTTAGGCAAGGTAATCAGGGTTAGATGGGAATGTTGAACACAAACAGATCAGTTATTATCTTATTGACTGGCAGATCAGGATTGAGGCCTACTTCTGCTCCTGTTTTGTATGTTCATATATTGAAGTTGCAGATACACTTAAGCTTCTAGCTCAGCATAGAAATCACAGAATCCTTACAGTGCAGAAAGAGACCATTTGGCCCATTAAGCCTGCACCAACAACAATCCTACCCAGGCCCTATCCTCGTAACTTCACATTATTTACCCTGACACTAAGGGGCAGTTTAGCATGGCCAAATAACCCTAACCTGCACGTCTTTGGATGGTGGGAAACTTGACAATGTTGAAATGGAGTGGGGCAGTGGTTGGTTCTATCATGCACGTACATTTTAAAACCTAAACCATTCAGCACTTCAAAATTGGTTTGATTTCTTTTCAGCGGGAAACTGAGTTGAACTGTCCACTAAAGTAAGCTTCTCAAGGTTATACAGTTCCCAAAGCAAGACTCAAAGATCAATGCATATACGAAAATAAGTGCTCTGTCAGAATTTAAGCTGTCGTTCATAACATTTCTAAAAGTAGTGCTGTCTTAAGTGGCTTTTGTTTCTCTGTGGCAGCTCAAGGCCGTCAAGCATTCGGTGTGGGATTGCCACCCACCGATGCAAGGATCCGCATCGGCCCTGAGACCATTATGTTAAGCAGTGCTGAGGGACAACGGCTGGAAGCTGTATCCATTACAGCAGGCAATAGATATCATCGCACAAACTATGTCTTACTTCTCTTTATTATGTCTTTCTTTACCACATCACATTAGAATGCACTTTCAGGCAGAGAAACAATGAAAGTTCCAGGAGAGTTGGGTCAAGTCAATCTATTTATTGAACTTGGAAGTCAAAACTACCATGATGCAATAAATTCTGTATCATAATATACGGTTTGTGATAAATATCAGATTACATAATTCATCAGCGGATGGTGAAAAGTGGATTATTATACTTAGCATATTCTACTTCAAAGTTGTTCTCTATTTTTCTGTTCTTTGCATTCCAGTGGGAATTTAATTACCAGAATTAATGGCACATTGTACAAATCACAGATTAAGTCGTATGGAGTGTGTCAAAGCAGACTAACTTTCTGCTAAGCTTTAAGCTTCTCTTGGTGAACATAAAAATTGTAACATTTAAATAATCAATTGTTAGTGACTGGCGGCATGATAACACAATGGTTAGTACTGCTGCCTCACAGCACTAGGGATCCCGGTTCAATTCCGCCCTCAGGTCACTGTCAGGGTGGAGCTTGCACAATTTCCCCATGCCTGCGTGGGTTCTCCCACCGAGTGCTCTGGTTTCCTCTTACAGGCCAGAGATTTGTGGGTTAGGTTGATTGACCATGCTAAATTGACCTTTAGTGTCAGGGATTAGCAGGATAAATACATGGGTTATGGGGATAGGGCTTGGGTGGGGTTATGGAAAAAGATATGGCAATGGAGTTTAATGTGGGAGAGTTTGAAATTGTCTAGTTTGGCAGGAAGAACGAGGTATTACCTAAATGGTGAGAGATTGCAGAGCTCTGAGATGCGGAGGGATCCGAGTGTCCCAGTGCATCAGTCACAAAAGGCTCGAATACAAGCACAGCAAATGACTAGGAAAGCTAACAGAATGTTAGAAAGAGAATTGAATACAAAGTAGGCGGTTATGCTTCCATTGTACAGGGCACCAGAAGACCAAATTTAGAGTACTGTGTACTCTCCTAGTCGCCATACTCCGGCGCCTGTTCGGGTGCACTGAGGGAGAACTTAGCACGGCAAATACACTTAACCAGCACGTCTTTCGGACTGTGGAAAGAAACTGGAGCATTTGGAGGAAACCCAATCAGACACAGGAAGAATGTGTAAACTTCACACAGACAGTAACGCAAGCCTGGAATCAAACTTGAGTCCCTGGCACTGTGAGGCAGCAGTACTAACCACTGTGCTACCATGATGCCCTAATGATTGGAATGTGAGTCCTTTCAGGTAATCAAGTCTTTACAGGTACAGAAGTGTGAGTGAAGAAAGAGATAATCAGAGGTTAAGAAAGTGTGAGCTTTCTCAAGCTAGAACAGTTAATAGGAAATATTACTGATGCATTGTTGAGAGTTGAGTGGAATTTTCCCACCCCACCCACTACGGCAATTGCAACAGGCGGGACATCTCAGCCTTGGGATGAGCACAGTCGGAAAACCCTGCAGCTGGAAGAACAAGCCAGAGCGATGATCTTGACAAGATTAATATAGTCAAATGAATATGTAGCTTTGGCATATAGACAGTACCAGCTTTAACATGTTTGGAAAATGATGAATTGCCATTGAAATGCTATAATTTGTGAATAATTTAAAATCTGAACTTTTCTTTTCAAATTTCAGTGCCTTGTTACTTAAGGTAAAAAAAGATTACTTGAGTTTGCAATGGTTGCCATGTGCTAACTATTAGTGCATCTTTTGTTTATTAAGGGTTAAGATTCTGGTTATATCATTCTCTATTTTCGATGTTTTTACTTCAAAAAGGTTAAGCAGAGTTTTAACTGAGCTTTCTGTTTAATAGGAATATCTGCTCTGTTGCAGATCTAGGTGGCACAGTGGTTAGTGCCTGACAGCACCAGGGACCTGGGTTCAATTTCCAGCCTGGGTCACTGTCTACGCCGAGTCTGTGCATTCTCCCGGTGTCTGTGTGGGTTTCCTCCGGGTGCTCCAGTTTCCTCCCACAGTCCGAAAGATGTGCTAGTTAGGTCTATTGGCCATGCTAAATTCAGTGTACGTGAATAGGCGCCAGAGTAGGGGATTTTCACAGCAACTTCATTGCAGCGTTAGTGTTAGACCACTTGTGACACTAATCAATAAACTTAAACCTATTGTTGACAACTGCAGGAAAGAGTATGACAAAGTTAAAAACAAAAATATCTGACACCAAATTCAGCATTGTAGGTGGAAGACCGAAATAAGATTAATTTTTTAGTTTCCACATCTAGGGAAAGAATGCAGTAGAGAATGAAGAGATGTGCTGAATCTTGTTTCTAATATAGAAAAGAAATAGAGGGCATTTAGCATATTTAAGGTGGTGTATTCAGAATTTGGAAGTAATAAAAAAGATCAGTGCAAAAAGGCCATATCAATGAAATAGATTAAGTCCTGATAGTTTACAACAAGGCCAATTATATATTGAGAATTGTATTGTATTTTGTCTGTCCATCTGTACATTTAATTCTCTCTTATCTATAAAATTCTAGAAGAATTTACAAAGTTTGATTCCCCAGCATAATTCTGAATCCAGAATCATTCTGGGACATGTTTACAATATTCAGCCTTTATTGGGATTTATTTGCACTGGCGTATATACGTTTGGTGAAAGCGATGTCCAGGAGATTAGTGAGACTTCATTTGATGAAATTTAACTAACAGAGGAAAGTAAATCACCGATGGGTAAATCCAAGGCGATAACTGAGATAGTTAAGATACAATAGCCGGATTCTCCGGTTGTTCATGTCAGTGGGATTTTTCGGTCCCATCGATAGTGCATTCCCGTCCACAGGTTTAGTGCTGGCATGGGGTGACATGAATGGGAATTCCTGTTGACAGTAGCTGGACCAGAGAACCCCGCCACTAGCAAACAATACGCTACGTCTGGCCAACAAGAAACACATAGCTGGGAGGCTGGAAAATCTCAGTCAATAAATGTGTCATCCATGCTTAGCATTGCTGCCTCCCAACTCCAGGGATCTGGGTTCAATTCCCAGCTTGGGTCACTTTGTGTGGAATTTGCACATTCTTCCCATGTCTGTGTGGTCTCCTCTGGGTGCCCTAGTTTCCTCCCGTAGTCCAAAGGTTGATTAGTCATGTTAAATTGGTCATTGTGTTCTGGCATGTATAGGTTAGAGGGATAAGTGGAGTAAATGTATGGGGTTGTGGTGATAAGTCTTGGGGTGGGATTGTTGTTGGTGTAGACTCAATGGAACAAATGGCCTTCATCTGCACTGTAGGGTTTCTATGTAGACACACTTTTTGTTAATGTTCTTCAATGACTCCTTCTCTTTAAGAAACATTTTCAAATATGTTGTATCTAATGGATACACACTTAAACCAATAGAAAACAGTTTTGTAATTCCAATACTTTAGCACTTAGTGGTGTTTTCACATGGGAGAAATCATTGGCTACCTTCAATGAGAGTTATTAAAATTGGGTTAAAGGGACTGGATGTTTTGACAGGGCCTCCCAATCAACACTTTTAATGGTCTTTTATACAGAAAGAGCAGAACAGGTGGCAATCGTTGACCTTTCATTCGTTTAAGATGTTTTTGGAAACAGATTAAAACAGAAATTCAGATGAAGGTCTAGTTTGTAACAGACTCCCACACATGTCACTTCCCATCACAGTTAAAACATCCTATATCTTTGTTAGCTAATCCTGCATTTTATACAATATCCATTTATGATGGTCAGTTGTATTTTGTTGTGGATTATTTTTAAAAATCAATCAATTGATTTTCCTTAGACAATCCCTCATGTAAGTAAGGCATTGTCAACACGTCCTTAGAATTTCAGTTCTGTGGTATGCACTATTCAACATAAATCAATAGCCCAGATATTTTTGAGATCACAACATTTGTGTGAGTTGAGTGGATTAAGGCCATTTGGTTTACCAGGCTGATTCTGGGAATTGTGCGATTGATATATGAGGAGAGATTGTTTAGGATTGTATTTGCTGGAGTTCAGATGAATGAGGAGGAATCTCATAGAGACTTAGAAAATTCTAACAGGACTACAGAGGATAGATGCAGGGGAGGCAGTTTCCAATGGTGGGGAGTCCAGAACGAAGGGTCATAGTCTGATGATTCGGGATATACCATTTAGGATGGAGTTGAGGAAACATTCCTTCACCCAAAAAGTGGTGAGCCTGTGGAATTTATTACCACTCAAAGTAGTTGATGCCAAAACATTGAATGTATTCAAGAGACGGCTGGATATAGCACTTGGAGTGAATGGGATCAATGGTTATGGGGAGAAAGCAGGATTAGGTTACTGAGTGGGACGATCAGCCCTGATCATGCTGAAAGGTGGAGCAGTCTCGAAGGGCCAAATGGCCTCCTTCTGCTCCTATTTTCTATGTATGTTTCATTCCTGAGCTTTTCAAACAAGGATGATTAGAAATGTTTGGCACAACTTTGGCAAATGAATGAGGGTCACTACATTAATATGAAAGTCATCATAATGATCAAAGTGCACAGAGTGCCAGTAACAAAATACTGCAAAGATGTGCAGCTCAGGTTGATTGACCATGCTAAATTACCCATTAGTGATCCAAGGTTAAAGGGACTAGTAGGGTAAATACATGGGGTTACAGGGGCTGGGTGGGATTATTGTTCGCCCAGGCTCAATGGGCCGAATGGCCTTCTTCTGCACTGTAGGAATTCTAAGATTCTATAACAAAAACACATTCCAAAGATGCTGAGAGCAATGCATTTGTGCCATGCCTAGTTCAGTTGATAGCACTCTCCGAAGTCTCAAGGTTCAGGTTCAAATCACTTTCTGGAACCCAAGGACAAAAATCAGGGCTGACCTTCCAGGAGAGTGCTGGAGGAATGCTGCATGGTCGGAGGTGCAGATTTTCCGAATGAAGCATTAAAACCCTCTCAGGTGGGTGTAAAAGATTCCAGGACACTACAGGGAAATTCTTCCTGTTCTCATGCCGATGTTTATCCCTCAATCAGTATCACCAAAACAGATTTTCTGCTTAGCACCATTTTGCTGTGTTGTAGTAATTTGCTGCGCACAGATTGGCTGTTGCGTTTCTTACATTCCAACAGTAACTTCACCTGATAAGTACATCATAGTGTGAAATGATTTGATCTATCAAGGTGGCCATAAAAGTGTTATAGAATTGCAAGTCTTTATTTCCTTTTTCTTTAATATGAGATAAGATCAACAAGTCTGAAAAGGTTAGAAAGTTCCTTTCCATTCCTCTCTGAAGGTAATGGATATTTGGGCTGAATATTGCCCACTTCTAATCAAAAAATGGACACACAACTGAACAAGTATAGGTGGAAGGCAGTTTGGGATAGTGCTTAGTTGTGACTGTGCCAAGATATTAGTCCACACTTTTACCCCTTCCAAATCAAAAATGATGTATTTTTTTTATGGATGGTCTCTTCAATTACCGAAAATGCTCAGACATAAACAATACTGGCATCCATTTCTTTCTATATATTGGGGCATCTCACAACTCACTTTTGTTATGCATAGAATTTGTTAACAGTTAATAGCTTACCAAAGCCTATGGACAGGATTGGAGCTGTTTAGCATCCATGGGGAAGTAATTGCTTCCTGTTGAGTTTCTTGAGATTTGTTTTGCTTGGTGTTGTCCAACTAAACCTTTTTGATGTTGGATAGTGGACATGAGATGAACCCCACATTGCAGAGTCCCTTAGAATAGTGTTAATGCCAAGAGGAAGATGGTGGAGCCATGAGCTGTTGCTATCTTGTTGAAAGCCATCCTGGCTTGGCCTTCTCTAGTTTGAGATGTTCATTAGCTGGTAATGAATTAGCACAAATGTTCCAAAGACATACCAATCGAAAACCCTCATTTCACTAACTTTGGTCTTTTCTGCAGCTCCCATTTCTTTCACTCTACCATAAGGTATCTTCAGCTATTTGGTCCCGAAACTATTTAACCTCTTCACCTCGTTTCCCTTCTTTAATATGCTCCTTAAAAACTATCCCTTTAGCCGAGTTCAGAGACATCCATTGTAATAGCAAAATGGGAGAGAATGGGAAGCAGGGGGAAAACTCACCACTGATTGGAGTCATACCTGACACAAGGAAAAACAATTGTGGTTGTTGGAGGTTAGTTCCAGGATATCACTACAAGAATTCCTTCGGATAGTGTCCCAACCATCTTCAGCTGCTTCATCAATTACTTCCTTCCATTAGGCCAGAATTGGGGATGTTCGCTGATAATTACACAATGTTTAGCACCATTCACAACTCCTCAGATAGTGAAGCAGCCCATGTTTAAAAGACCTGGGCAATGTCCAGGCTTTGGTTGACAAGTATCAAATAACATTTGTGTCACACAAGTGCCAGACAAGTTCCAACAAGAGAGAATCTAACCTTTGGCCCTTGACATTCAATGGCATTACCAATGCTGAATTCCCCCCACTATCAACATCCTGGGAGTTACCATTGACTAAAAACTGAACTGGACTAGCCTACAAACACTGTAGCTACTAAAGTTGGTCAAAAGCTAGAAATACTGCAGTGAGTAATTCATCTCCTGATCACTGCCAACTGTAACGCCTCGCTCCCCCTATCCCACTCCCCCCGTCCACCATCTACAAGGCACAAGACTATAGTGTGGTGGCATACTGTCCACTGGCTTAGATGAGTGCAGCTCTAATAGCACTCAAGAAGCTTAGCACCATCCAGAATGAAACAGCCCTCTTGATTGTTACCCATTTCACATACATTCAATCCCTCCACCACCACCAATGAACAGTGGCAGCCATGTGTACCATCTACAAACTGCACTGCAAGAAGACATCTGAAAGACATGCTACTTGGGTGCATTGGCCATGCTCAATTCTCCCTCAGTGAAGCCAAATAGGTGCCGAAGAAGAGGATTTTCACAGTAACTTCATTGCAGTGTTAATGTAAGCCCACTTAAAACTTAATGAACTCACTAAGGTAGTTCACTCAGACTTTCCAAACGCATGATCTCTACCGCATAAAAGCACAAGACCAGGTTAAAGTACAACAGGTTTATTTGGAATCACGAGCTTTCAGAGCAGGAGTGAAGGAGCAGCACTCTGAAAGTTCATGATTCCACATAAACCTGTTGAACTTTAACCTGGTGTTGTGAGACTTCTTACTGTGCCCAACCCAGTCCACCACTGGCATCTCCACATCATAGAAGGGCAGGAGCAGCAGATATCGATGTACAGCATCACCTGCAGGTTCCCCTCCAAGTCACTCACCATCCTGACTTGAAAATATATCGTTGCTCCTTTATTATCACTGGATCAAAATTCTGGAATGTCTACACTAACAGCACTGTGGGCATACCTACACCTGAGAGGCTGCAGTGGTTCAAAAGGCAGCTCATCACCGCCTTCTGAAGGGCAATTAGGGATGGGCAATAAAAGCCGACCTAACCAGCAAAGCTCACATCCCATAAATGATTTTTTTTACAAGACCTTCTTTAGTTGAGTTTTAGTTATTGACTGATTAAAATTCTTGTGTGATTCATTGGGATGTTTCTCTATATTGAAAGCAGTATGTAATTGCAGGACGTTATTGTTTTGCAGTTGTTGTTATCTTCAGCCCCCAAGCCCTGGATGTTAACCAGAATATGCCAGAACCATTGGACTAGTCAGACACCATCAGTGGAGCGAGAAACAGCAAGTATCTTTCCAAAGGGAGCTGTTATTCAGGCTTCCATGGGCTCTTTTACTAGTGAAAGACTTGTGAATGGCATCCAATGCTGGAAAACTATTATAAAATCCCTATTGTGCAAAAGAAGGCCATTCGGCCCATCAAATCTGCACTAACTCTCTGACAGAGCATCTTACCCACACCCTAACCAGTAACTGCAAATACTTATTCCACTAATTCCCTAACCTATATACCTTGGGACGTGAAGGAATAATTTACCATGGCAAGTCCATCTAACCTGTACATCACAGTCCATTTACTGACTAGAAGAATGATCTTTGATGAAGCAGTTGAAGGTGTCTTAGTCGTTGCCACTTCCCAGGAGAACTCCTGCGATAATGTCACCAGGCTGTATAGATTGGCCTCGAACAAGGACGCCCATAGTGCCTTGTGTCAAGGAATGGCTTCAACCGCCAAAGAATTTTCCCTTTTATCACTGTTGACATCAGTGTAGTTAGTTGCCCTACTTAGACATATGTTGCCTTGATATGAAGCACAATTATTCTGACCTCTCCCCTACATTCAGCTCTTGTTCCAATCTGGAACAATGCTGCTGAGGGTTTGGAGCTGATTGGTATTGATACAATTAAAACTAAGTACTGGTGAGCGTTATGATGATCTCATTTCATCAATCCACTGAAGTTTCGAAGAAGGTTGCTAGTCAGGCGAGTTAGATTTGTGCAGCATTTTTTGTGGATGAGACCTACCTGTACAATCTTGCACATTGTTGGGCAGCTGCCAATGTTGTAGTGATCTGAGAAAAACTTGGCCAGGGGAAGAAATGCTACAACTGCACAAATTAGCATTACATCTTGTTCATTGTTCTGCTGCACGTCAACTGTGTCTGATCCTTTGTTTCACGAGTTGAGTTCCGTGTGTGTGTGCGTGTATGTGTGTGTGGGGGATGTGTGCGTGTGCATGTGTCTGTGCGTGTGCGTGTGTCTGTGCGTGTGCGTGTGACTGTGCGTATGCGTGTGCATGTATCTGTGCGTGTGCGTGTGCATGTGTGCATGTTGGTGGTAAAAGAGCAGAGACGCAGTGGCTAATAAAGAGGATATATAGAATCAGAGGTTTACAGTATGGAAACAGGCCTTCAGCCCAACTTATCCACATTGTCCCAATTTTTAACCCCTAAGCTAGTCCCATCTGGTCCACGTAACTCTATACCCATCTTACCCATGTAACTGTCTAATCATTTTTTAAAAGACAAAATTGTACTCGTCTCTTTTACTACCTCTGGCAGCTTGTTCCAGATACTCACCACTCTCTGCGTGAAAAAAATTGCTCCTCTCGATCCTTCTGTATCTCTCCTCTCTCACCTTAAGCCTATGCCCTCCAGTTTAAAACTCTCCTACTTTTGGGGAAAGCTATTGACTATCTACCTGAGCTATTAATGAGCTTTTACACAGCACACTTTAACAAATTGATGCCTCGATCTCAAGTGGAGTGCAACATGCTCAGTCTGATGCTTTAACTCACTCAGTCAATTTATTTTTAAGTTAAAATTTTCCATTGGCACAAAGAACAGATTTTATTGCTTAAAGCAATTTACTTAACCTCACAGAAGCTCATTCCAGACAATTAGAAAATTAATTAGTGATAAAATAGGATACAAATACTTATCTTTTGACATGATAATTAAGTCAATTTGCCCTAGATCAGACCCAGTGTAAAACTGAAGCAGAAAATTAGAAAATAATTTGAAGCAGAGATAGTGAAATTTAAATGCAGCTCGAAGTTGCTGGAGTTAATCTTCATTAGCCTGAGGGTAAAATAGATTTATAAAATAATAAAGTGGTTGCTTAAACATTGTTAAAATACCAAATCATTTGAATCCTAAATATCTTATCCTACTATCAGAGAGAAAAGGGCACTTTGATAAGGGCTGGGAGGGTGATTTTTGTACCACACTGAAAAAAAAGGCCAGTGCGTAACATTTATTTATTAGTGTCACAAGTAGACTTACATAAACACTGCAATGAAGTCGCTGTGAAAATCCCCTAGTCACCACACTCCAGCACCTATTCGGGTACACTGAGGGAGACTTTATGTACGGCCAATGCACCTAACTTCCACATCTTCCGGACTGTGGGACGGAACCAGAACACCCGGAAGAAACCCACGCAGGCATCCTTCCAAATAGTGACCCAAGCCAGGAATCGAACCAGGGTCCCTGGCACTCTGAGGCAGCAGTGCTAATCATTGTACTGCCAGCCCATTAGTCTTTCACTGAATCTAAACATTTCCAAATGATACCTTTCTTTGCATCAATTCCAACAATGCCACCAAGTGACTTCCTTGCAAATAGTCCCAGATCGTTGGACCGAAGGGCCTGTTTCCCATGCTGTTTTGTTCTATCAGCATATTGTTGGATGTTCAGAAATGTTTGGGTTGCTTTTGGGCATGCGAATCATCTCAAGATTTAAGTCTGCGCTTGTTGAAGCCATCAAAGGCTATTCATCAATTCTGGGCTGCATGATGGCACAGTTGTAAGTACGGCTGCCTCGTAAAACCAGGGACCCAGGGTGATTCCCAGTTTGGTCACTGTCTGCGCAGAGCCTGCACGTTCTCTCCATGTCTGCACGCATTTCCTCCGGGTGCTCCAGTTTCCTCCCACAGTCCGACAGATGTGCTGGTTAGGTGCATTGGCCATGCTAAATTCTTCCTCAGTGTCCCCACATTAGACCCGAGTATGGTGACTAGGGGATCTTCACAGTAACTTCATTGCGGTATTAATGTAAGCCTACTTGTGACAACATAAAATAAACCTTAAACTATCATCAGAAACACCAACAACAGTAGTGAACAAATGAAAATTTGCACCAATTAATACATTGTTCTAAAACGGGTAGCACAGATTCATGAAAAAAGACACTTCCTGCAGATTAAAATCAAATTTAAAATACATCGAGGTAATTTCTAATCTGAGAATTATTTGGCGGATGGGAAAACATCAATCAGCAAGACTGATCACTCCCACTGGTATTTTGGAAGAGGGTAACCTTCTAATGCTCCATTAAAGTTAATAATTTCACCAAAGAATTGTTGCTTGAAGCAGCAGTATCCTTTGTCTAAAACCTGAATGCCTAAATGACTTTGTGTAAATTCATAGCAAAGAAGTTATTTGCTTTCGTGTTCCCATCATATGCTGGGAGAGCTTTTCATGAAATTACATCCCGACTCACCCCCACCCCCATCCCTACCCTCACCCACCAGTCCATATGATTTCCCATCAGTATATTCTGGAAAATCGCTGATTATCTGTGTGCAGTTTGCCAATACAAGCACCTGGCACATGACAGATGGCAGGCAAAATATCTCCTGAAATGTTACCACATTTTTACCATAGATGGTGACGCCGTTCACAGTGCCTCCTTTTACTCGACGTAAAGCTGAAATTCCTCTGTGTATTAGAGCTAAAATATATGCAAATACTGCATCAGCAGTAGTGGAGCATTAGTCCATTCTTTCACATACATTCCTGAACCTCCACTGGCAGTAATCTGGATTAGCTCACAGCTACACACGAAGTCAGCATTAATGGGCTTTTGATTTATTAAGGATTCGTTAAACACCAATTAAAAGAAAATGTGCAGATTTGCTCATGGTTTCCTTTGTACATGCACAATGTGCCAAAGATGCCTGTTAGAAATGTGATGTTAAGACTGCAGGCTAGGTTGCCAATATATCCATTCTAAAGTGTTGTCCAAACTGAACTGAACATAGACGAGAGAAGTAAATGGGTAACTAAGGAAGGATTTGTGCAATAGATTGCAAGCAAGGCAGTCTTTCCATGAAATATGCCTCCTCGTTTCATTAGTTGTTCTTTGCTGTGTTTAGTTGAACATCTTTTCATTATTGTTATTGTTTATCTGGAAAGCATAAATCAGGACTGCACTCAATATATAAATATACCATAAATTTAATTCTGCCTTTAATGTAATGTGCCATATTTCTTTTATTCATTCATGGGACATGGGTGTCACTGACTGGCCAGCATTTAATGCCCATTCTTAGTTGCTCGAGGACAATTGAGAACCAGCTACATTGCTGTGGCTCTGGAGTCACATGTAGGCCAGACCAGGTAAGGACGGCAGATTTCTTTTGCTTAAGGACATTAGTAAACCAGATGGGTTTTTCTGACAATCACCAGTGGTTTCTTGGTCATCAGTAGATTTTTAATTCCAGATTTTAAAAAATCAGCTATGACAGGATTCAAATCCAGGATCCAGAATATTAGCTGTGTTTTTTGAATTAATAATCCAGCACTAATGCCACTAGGCCATTGCCTCCCCCAAGCCATTATGCTTCTGCTTGCAGTTTATAGGCTAGTGTTAGATTGCCTTAGGCGCATGAGTTAGTTATTCAACTCTTTACTCCTCTTCTGACATTCTAAAGCAAAGTAAAATTTATTTATTTAGTCACAAATAGATAACATTGACACTGCAATGAAGTTATTGTGAAAATCCCCAAGTTGCCACACTCCCACACCTGCTTGGGGACACTGAGGGAGAATTTAGCTTGGCCAATCCACCTAACATGCACATCTTCAGCTTGTGGGAGGAAACTCAAGGCAGACACGGGGAGAACATGCAGACTCCATACAGACAAAGAACCAAGCCAGGAATCGAACCGGGTGCCTGGCACTGTGCCGCTGTGATCATGGATGATCTGTACCTGTCGCCAGCCTTCAGTCTGTATGTCTCGATAGTCTATTCTAACAACAATCTATCAACCTCAACATTCATGCAACATTGCAGCCTTTTGGGGGAGAGCATTTCAGATTTTCATTACCCTTAGTATGAGGAAGAACTTCCTTCACATTTAAATGATTAAGCTCTTATTTATAGTTACACTTCTATGTTCTGGACTACTGCACCAGAGAAAACAATTTCCCATTACCTTTTCAGATATTATATAATCTTTAATGCCAGGGAGGGAGTGGGGGGGTTGGGGGGTGGTGGTGGTGATGGCGTTACTACAGTTGTTAGCACTGCTGCCTGACAATGGCAGGGACCCAGGTTCAATTCCGGCCTTGGCTGACTGTCTTTGTGGACTTTGTGCAGTCTCCCGTGCATTTGTGGGTTTCCTCCAGGTGTCCCCATTTCCTCCCACGCTCCAAAGATGTGTCGGTTAGATGGGTTAGCCATGGTAAATGTGCGGGGTTATGGGAATAGGGTGGGGGAAGAGGGCCTGGGTAGAGAGAGTCAGTGCAGAATTGATGGGCTGAATGACCCCCTTCTGCACTGTAGAGATTCTATGATAAGGCTAGAATTCTGCAATCTCGCACACCCCTCTATCGTTGCCAGCGAGAATGGAGAACTTGGCACTCTGTCAAATCGCTGTTCACAGCAGCGGGATCGGAAATTCCACTGTAGGCAAGGTCAAGAATTCCAGCTCAAAGCTTCTACAATCAAAGTAAAACAAGCCAGCTTGTCTGAGTAACTTAACCCTTTAAGTCCTGGTGAATCTCTACTGCACCCACTCCAAAACCAAATCCTTTGTAAGGTGTTGTATGCAAGGCTGAAAAGTTCTTCCAGATGGGAAATGGTCGCATCTCTCTATGGTCGAAGCCCTTCTCATACTTGTATTCTAACCCCTAATGATGTCTGCCAATATTAATTGTTGTGATTTTTTTTTGCATCCAGCCTTTAATGATTTGTTCACTAAGACACCCTAATTTTTTTTCATTCATTCAGAGGGCCTGGGTCTTGCTAGCTGGCCAGCATTTATTGCCCATCCCTGGTTGCCCTTGAGAAAGTGGTGGTGAGCTGCCTTCTTGAACAACTGAGTAGCTATGCATTCAGAGAGCAGTTAAAAATCAACTACATTTCTGTGGAGTCACATGTAGGCCAGGCCAGGTAGGGTTGGCAGATTTCCTTCCCTAAAGGGCATGAATGAACCAGATGGGTTTTTTCAACAATCAACAATGATTTCATGGTCATCGGCAGAGACTTAATTTCAGGCTTGTTTTTAATTCCTGAATTCAAATTCATCATCTGCCATGGCGGGATTCGAACCCAGGTCCCCAGAACATTAGCTGAGTCTCTGGATTAATGGTCTAGTGATAATACCACTAGGCCATTGTCTCCCCCACAGTTCCTAAACACAGTTCCCAGTCAATAATCAACAAAAATAATTGTTCTGATTTGTCTTTTTCAAATCAATAGTGAATAACTTGACACTTCCCCAAATTAAAATCCAACTGCCATAAATTTTCCAACTCAGAAAAAGTGAGTTTATTTACTAATGTCATGACTAGGTTTACATTAACACTATAATGAAAATCCCCTAGTCATCAGCCTCCAGCACCTGTTCGATACACTGAGAGAGAATTTAGCAGGGTCAATGCATCTAACCAGCACATCACATCTGTTGGAGGAATCTGAAACACCCGAAAGAAACCCACGCAGAGACAGGGAGAATGTGCAGGCTCTGCATAGAGAGTCAGGAATCAAACCTGGATTCCTGACACAAAGAGGCAACGATGCTAACCACCATGCCAAATTCATTGACCTCAAAGCCTCATTTTCATACAATAATGGAATCCCTACAGCAGAGAAGGAGGCCTTTTGACCTAGCAACAATCCCACCCAAGCCCTTTCCCCATAACCTCGCATATTTATCTTGCTAATCCTCTTGACATGAGGGCCAATTGAACATGACCAATTAACCCGCACATCATTAGCCTCATTTTGACTTATGCTCTCAGTAGGCAAGGGAGTGAAATCTCAGCTTACAAAATGTACCCCTGAATAACCCTCTTCATTAACCTCCTTTAGCTTCTACCGATCACAATATCTTGTTGAATTTCCACCTTCACAATAGCCTTCACTATCTGCTTTGTAGATTCCAAGTGAAAGACAGAGTGATCGGCATTCGGAAGTAAGGGCTTTAAATTTGACAAGTCCTGAACTTCTATTTCCTCAAATCAATCTATAATGGTGACATAAACCTTACCATGCTCATTCCTTTGTTTCCAATCTACTTGGAGTTGGGAACTACCATTGTAAAATAATTTCAAGGTAAATATTATAATTAGCACCCTATTTCCAAGCAAATGAATGAACTCTCTCTGGTAAATTGATGAATACATTAAAAATACAAAGTCTTTGGATACTGGGAATTGATTTTGAATTGGTGTGCCACTATGGACAAGCACCAGTTCAGTATCTGATCACTCAGAACCCATTCATTTATACAGAGTGACAATTGGACCCTTTACATTGTTCTGCACATAAAGAAAGATAGAAATGTTTCTGCTGAAAGAGTTTACAATGGTCTTCAGGTGAAGAATAAAGATGGTCCATATTTGTACCAAGGGCATCATTTTGTCACGTCCTCAATGTTTCCATTAAGTCAGAAAAAAAAAACAAGTGTAATATCTTAAACCCGTACTCCTCATGCAGGCAAATGCATTGGAAATTTTTGATTTCAGCTTGATATGGCTCCTGCTCTATCCAAGACCACAGAAACTACAAAGGGTCATGAACGAAGTCCAGTCCATCACTCAAACCAACCTCCCATCCATTGACTCCGTCTACACTTCCTGCTGCCTTTGAAAAACAGCTAGAATAATCAAGGACCCCACACACCTAGACATACTCTCTTCCATCCACTTCTGTCGGGAAAAAGGTGCAAAAGTCTGAGGGTACATACTGACTGACTCAAGAACAGCTTCTTCCTTGGTGCAATCAGGCTTTTGAATGAACACATCTTATATTAAGTTGATCTTTCTCTACACCCTAGCTATCACTGTAATGGTACATTCTGCACCCTCTCCTTTCCTTCTCCTCTATGTACCTGATGAATTGTGTGCTTGACCCCTGCTGGAAAATCCCGCCTTGAGTGTTGGGAGCCAGTGTGAAGATAAGTGACAGGGGTCCCACGAAGGCTAGGCTTTGGGAAATTCTGGGGTGTTGTGAAGCGGACAAGTGGGTTATTCGGAGGATAGACTAATGGGAAGGATCTCCTGAGGTATCTTTCCAGGGAGGTTTCCCAGTCAGAAAGGGGCTTCTAATGGAGGCACCCTCTCCAACTTTCCCAAGATCGAGGTTTTATACTGAATAGTATAACACTGGTTTATTACTGTTCATTTTTATCTCTGGATCACATTAACTTTCAAGTGTTGAAATGAAACCATGTTGGAAAAGGAACTTGGGAAGCACCGTTTGGGAGCTGTAATTAACTGGTGGAGGAAGGAACATGAGGTTACATGAATAAATAACTGTAGAGGTACAAAAGATAACTCATGACAATTGCTCACTGAAACGCAGGGGTAGACTATCAGGATAAAGAACTGTTCCTTTTGGTCTGAGACACAGAGAAATTCTTCACTCAAAAAGTTGTGGCTTTTTGGAATTCTTGACCCCAGAGAGATGAGGGGAATCCATCGTTGAATATATTCAAGGCCAAGAGATGGATTTTTGTTCTCTTAAGGAATCGAGGAGTATAGGGAACAGACAGGAAAGTGGAGCTGAGCATCCATGATCATACTGAATAATGGAGTAGGTTTGAAGGGACAAATGGTACAATTTTTTACATTCATATGACCTAAACCCTGGTCTCTGAAGACAGAAGGGCATGTTAGTGGGTGGTGAAAAAGGCATATGGGATACTTGCCTTCATCAATTGGGCTGTAGATTAGAAAGGCAGGGAAGTCATGTTGTGTAGAACTTTGGTGAGACCACAGCTGGAGTACTGTGTGCAGTTCTGGTCACCACATTATTGAAAGGATGTGATTGCACTGGAGGTGGTGCACAGGAGAATCACCAGGATCCTGCCTGGGATGGAACATTTAATATATGAAGAAAGGTTAGAAAGGCTTGGCTTGTTTTCTTTGGAGCAGAGAAAATTGAAGGGCGACCTGATCAAGGTGCACAAGATTATAAGAGACACGGACAGAGTGGATAAGGAACAGCTGTTCCCCTTCATTGAAGGATTAGTCACAAGAGAACATAGATTCAAGGTGAAAGGTAGGAGGTTTAGGGGGGATGTGAGAAAAAACTATTTTAACCCAGAGGGCCTGGAATGTGCTACTTGGGAGGGCAATAAAGACGGGTTGCCTCACATCCTTAAAAACGTTCCTGATGAGCACTTGGCACATCATAACATTGAAGGCAATGGACCAAATGCTGGGAAGTGGGATTAGGTGGGAATTCAGGGGTGGAATTTTCCTGTCCCACCCACCACTGTCCATTGAGCTCAGGTGGGAATTTCCTGCCTTGGCGAGAGCGCGACTGGAAAATTCTGTTCCAGGTGTCCGTCGCATATCAGCACAGACTTGATGGGCTAAATGGCCTCTTCTGCACTGTGTGATTCTAAGTCCTGTCTGTTAATGTTGAACAATTATATTTGGACTCCGATTGCTTGAAAGATGTTGGTGGTGGCTTTCACGGGTTTACAATAGTTTGAAAGAAGGTGCATTCAGTTGCAGTCAGCCCAATTAGCTTTTCAATTTTTATTGCTCCCAGGTACATGAAAATATGTAAATAATACCATTTTGACCAAATTCTATTTGCTGAATTATTATTTCAGCTGAACATACACATCAATCCAAAGCCTTACATGTGAGATTGCGATGGAATTTTTATCCCTTGCAATAAACCGCACACAACATCACAGCTGTGGTTACAATTACCATATAACTGCAACCGAGGTTACTGTTGTAAAGCGTGCGGGTGAGTTATGTAGCTCAGGATTATCCAATTAGACAGGCAGTATCTATTTTTGTTGGCTTGCTTCAATAAGTATTTCAAAATAAGCATACACCACATACTCCCATCCATTGTAGCAATGGGTGAGTCTGAACTCCACGTCAACTGCCAATCCATGGAACCAGAATCCATTCCTGTGCCACTCACAACATGGGAATCACAGTGCAAAGTGAAACTGGATCAGCTTCAGTTCAGAAATAATTTCCAGGTGAGGTTTTGATTTCTTGGCCAGCGGGAGACAAATCTCCCATTTCTTTGAATTGAGCCATGAAATAAACCTGATCAGGATTAAGCTATCAGCCCCGGAAGCTGGCTTACCGTACATGGCATGCGTGGCACATCACTCCTTCCAGCTGCTTCTCAGGCCTGTAATGTATTTAAGCAGCGGATCTCAAAGGAAGTGGAATCAGATGTCCGTAACAACACAGGGATTGTCCCATTCATTATTCTTGTTGGATAATATCATAGATACAGAAGGAGGCCACTTGGCCCATCAAACCTGCACTGACAACAATCGCAATCATGCCCCATGCATTTACCCTACTAACACCCCCCCTCCCTCCCCCGACACTAAGGGGCAATTTAACATGGCCAATTGACTTAACCTGTACATCTTTGAACTATGGGAGGAAACTGGAGTACCCAAAGGAAACCCACGCAGTCACAGACAGAACGTGCAAACTCCACACAGATAGTGACCCAAGGCCGGGATGGAACCTGGATCCCTAGCTGTGAGGCAGCAGTGCTAACCACTGTGCCACTGTGCCACCCTACCCTTATCGCTTGTGAATACATATGTATTCATACATGATGTGGGTGTACCTACATTTATACGTATAAATCATTAACAAATTTTTGTAAATGATTTAAAGTAACAAAGGAAAAACTTATCATTTAATCCGCCCTGAGTTTGGCTGTTCCATTGTGTGGGGTGTAGGGTAAAAGATAGGTTTCAAAGAGAGGAAGATTTGCATTTGTATAGCATCTTTCATGACTTGAAGATGTTCCAGTACCAACAAAGTGCATTTGAAGTGTAGTCGCTCTTGTGTTGGAAATTCAGTAACAAATTTTCACCCACAATGTCCACAAACAGCTATATAATTTTGACCAGATGATCTGTTCTAGTGATGTTGAATAGAGGGGTATTACTGGCCAGGCGAACACCACTGCTTTTCTTTGAATGGTGTCTTGGAACGTTTTACTTGTTGGGTAGGGCCTAGATTAAACATTTCAATGCAGCAATCCAATGTAACATCAGCCCGGATTAGGTACGAAAGCTTCCGGAGTACGACTTAAACCAATAGCCTCCTGGCTAGGAGGTGAGATTGCCACCACTGATCCCAGGCTAATACCTTTCATTTGGAACTCTTCACATTAACTGGCCTCCCATCCTGCTGTCTTGGAAAAGCAGCCAGCATAATCAAGGACCCCATGCACCCTGGGCAAACTCTCTTCCACCTTCTTCCATTGGAGAAAAGATAAAACGTCTGAGATCACATACTGACCAACTCAAAAACAGCTTCTTCCCTGTTGCCATCCGACTTTTGAATGCTCCTATCATATATTAAAATGATATTTCTGTTTACTCTCTCTGTAAATGCAATACTATATTCCGCACACTTTTCTTTCCTTCTCCCTTATGTAGTCTATGAATGGTATCTGTATATTGCACAAGAAACATTACTTTTCACTATTTCCCAATGCATACGACACTAATAAACCAAATCAAATATTTGGCACCAATTTTACTCTCACATCAATGGGTGACAGAGCTGAGGAAGGACTCCTTTGTTGTATTTTCCTCCCCAGTATTATTCATTCTACTTGTGAGCTAAACAGGAGAATAAGCTTGAGGAAGGAGCCTAACAAGGAGGTCAGCTTTCAACATTATCCACTCTACATCCTAGCTTGAGCTGTCATTAACCGTGTATTTTTAGATGAGTTTGTTCTCGACTGAATGGCTTTTGTTCAGTTGGGTCACTATTATTTTAAATGTGGTTTCAGAATAAAAGAAAAATGGCAGTGAATTTACCTGTCCCGCCTGTTACGAGAATCATAGTGGGCAGTGAGTGCGGACCATGGGTAAGTATGCAAGATTTTTTGGTTTTGGGGCGAGACCAGTCAGAAACTCCTGTCCCATGGTCACCAACATTTCTTTGGTAATGTTAACTGAGCTGCATTGCCACGATATGATCACTGAACATGTTGAGATCAAAGCATTTTGCAGCATGGTGGCACAGTGATTAGCACTGCTGCCTCACAGTGCAAAGGGACCCTGGTTCAATTCTCAGCTTGGTTGATTGTGTGAAGTTTGAACATTCTTCCCATGTCTGCCCGGTTTTCTTCCGGCTGCTTTCATTTCCTTTCACAGTCCAAGGATGTGCGGGTTCAGTGAATTGACCACACTAAATTGACCCGACTGTCAGGGTGATTAGCTAGGGTAAATTAGAGTGTTATGGGAATAGGATGTGGGTGTGATTGTGGTCAGTGACACTCCTTGGGCCAAATGTCTCCACCTGCATTGTAGGATTCTGTTATACTGTTTATGAAGAGTGAACGATGTGCAAGGATGTGTTAGGGCCACACATTATAATGAAGAACAATGATCAACAGTTCCAGATAATCCTGGCTAGTCTTCACATGCTATTGCTTAAGGTATGAGTGACAACTAACTGATACTGATTATCCAGTTGTCAATGCAGTTGGGTTTCACAGTTATGGCTGTCCTCACTTGGATAAATGGTTCATTAGCAACAATATTGTGGGTGGCCTGGTGTGTAATATAAATGTTTCACATAAAAAGCAGTTACATGAGCAGGTGATGAGTAATTCACAGGTGAAAGGATAGCTATTTTAATACGCATCTCAGTTCAATACCCTGGTGCTATTAAGTCCCCAGTAGAATTCATCATTAAATATTGATCCCAGTGTAACACATATTGAATATTTTTGTATATTTTGTATGCAATTTTTCAGAGTTTTCCTCAGGTTATGGACCATAAGCCGGCATTTTCAACAAACTCTCGAGAATCATCCGCAAACATAGTCAGAGGCCATCTCAATGTCATGCAAGGTGCAGTGCCACCCAAATACTTGTCCGTTTCACTCAAGGGTGCCAAGCATTAGGAAAGAAAATTATTTCCTGGCTTAATGATAGATTATTGGGATATACTATAGAATGCAGTTGTCATTTAGACTTGAGAGTTGTAGCTTTGAGGGAAATTTGCAGTGGGAGATTTAATTGAGTTATATAAAGTGATGAGGGGCTTAAATAGAATGAACAGGAAGGATCCATTTCTCCTTAGCAGTGAGATCAATAATGAATGCCACAGCCTACAAGGCTAGAGGTCAAGGGCTGGAATTTGATATTAAGCCAAAGAGCTACTGGCCGGCCAGCTCGGATACAATGGGTGGAATTTTCCAGCCCTTCCCACGACAGGTTCCCCGGTGGAAGGATGGTGAGTCATAAAACACCACAGAGATTGGCAAGACTGGAAGATCCCACAGGCAGCCAATGGCAAGTGGCCTCCATCAATGGCAAACACACTGTTTGCCTGATAGATTAAATAATGTCCTTCCAAGCTGTGGATCTATATGACTCTGTGATATACCTGAGAACTTAATGATGGCAGTGGGTATTTGTGATAATTGTCTCTTTAAGGGAAACACAGCAGAGTAAGGGTCACATGTTCTGTGAGAGCAATGGGGACTCATGGCTTGGAATGTCTCTATCTCATGGTGAGAGGGAGGTTATCTGGTAGAAACATTTTGGAAGCCAGCTTTAGCCACGAGGCAGCTGTACAATTCTTGTTAATAAATTACTTCTTGTGTTCACTACTGAAGCTTGTAAAGTGCATCTTTACAGTATTAAATGTAAAAATGCTTCATTCCCCAGTAATGATCACTATCACTATGCTGAATTCAGAATCCATGAAAATCTTATCATGTTGGAAAACAAGTTAAATTACTTAAGTATATCCAAAATGCATTGTTGTGAAAATTATTAAACAAATCCCACTGACTGGGGATTGAAATCCAGAAGCCCACTCTGTTGGCAAAATTGATGCAGAAGTTAGCACTCAGGTTCAATTCCGATCTTGGGTCACTGTCTCTGTGGAGTTTGCATGTTCTCTCTATGTCTGTGTGGATTTACTCCCACAGTCCCAAGATCATAGAATCTCTACAGTGCAGAAGGAGGCCATTCGACCCATTGAGTCTAAACCAATCATAATTCCACCCAAGCCCAATTCCCATAACCTCTGATATTTACCCCACTAATCCTTTTGACACTAGGGTTAATTTTAGTGTGGCCAATCAACCTTACCTATACATCTTTGAAGTGTGGGAGGAAACTGGAGCACCCAGAGGAAACCCATGCCAACACAGGGAGAATGAGCAAACTCTACAGAGGCAGTGACCCAAGCCAGAATTGAACACCAGCCTCTGGTGTTGTGAGACAGCAGTGCTAACCACTGCAGGTTAGGTGGATTGGCCATGCAAAATTTCTCCTTAGTGTCAGAGGCATTAACAGTGTTAATAAATAGGATTACGGAGAATCAGGCCAGGGTGGGGATTGTCATCAGTGCAGGCTTGATGGGCCAAATGGCCTCCTTCTGCGCTGTAGTGATTCGATGTCAAAGGATAGCAGAGATAAGCTTCCAGACATCCATGGAAGCCACCAAGTCCTTCCATTCCAAACTACCAATCAGGATCATAAACACACTCTGTATGAGCTCTGGGAGAGTGCACCAGATTCAAATGTAGTTCAGTGCTCACATTTTTGTTTCCGAATCAGAATGTGATAGATTCAAGCCCTATCCCAGATTCTTAAACTCATAATTAAGGCATTAATTGGTAAGGGACTGCCACAGAAGTGTTATCTTTCCAATGACATGTTAAATTCATTCCTTCTCAAGTGGCTGTATTTTCCCAAGTATTGCGAATGAATATACCTCTCAAGCACATCAGCAAAAACCTACTTTCTGGACATTTATCTCAGCTGTTGCTCACAAATTAGCTGATGTGTTTGTCAACACTACAACAGTGGGCACACTTGAAATGTACGTCATTGACTGTGAAGCACTTTGAGGTGATGGCTCAGTGATATTATCGCTGGACTATTAATCCAGTAGCAAATGTTCTGGGAACCCAGGTTCAAATCCTGCCATGGTAGCTGGTGGAATTTGAATTCGGTAAAATATATCTGCAAATAAGAATCTACTGATGACCACGAAACCATTGTTGATTGCTGGAAAAACCCATCTGTTTCACTAATGTCCTTTCGAGAAGGAAACTGGCCTACATGTGATTCCAGAGCCACAGCAAAGTGGTTGACTCTCAATTGCCCTCCAAGGGTAACTAGGGATGGGTAATAATAAATGTTGGACAGCTAGTGACGCCAATGTGCCATGAATAAATTAAAAAAAGATTATGTAAGGTGGTACAAATGCATGTTTGGTGACTCTATCAGAAACAGTTTTCCTGATATAGGCCTGGATGGTGGAGCAATGCCATTTCCTTTATCACAGCAGACATTAGGAAGGAATTCCAACAAGTCACTTTGCTCAGTTTTAATCAGAACTCCTGCCAGATAATTTATTAGTATTTATAAAACTCAGAACTATGGCATGGGGTCCAGAGGAAATTCCACAAGAATGATCCCAGGAATGAATGTTTTGTCATATGGTTGAGGAGTTTGGTCTATACTCATGGAGTTCAGAAGGATTGGGGGGTATCAAATTGAAACTTACAAAATACTGAGAGGTTAGGTAGAGTGGACGTGGAGAGGATGTTTCCACTAATGGGATACAACTTCAGAGTGAAGGGAAGCTCCTTTGAAACTGAGATGAGGAGGAATTTCTTCAGCCAGAGGGTGGTGAATCTGTGGAACTCATTGCCACAGAGGGCTGTGGACACCAGGTCATCAAATGTCTTTAAGATAGAGATGGATAGACAAGTTCTTGTTTAATAAAGGGATCAGGGGTTATGGGGAGAATGGGGATGGAAATTCATATCAGCCAAGATTGAATGGTGGAACAGACTTAGTGGGCCAAATGGCCTAATTCAGCTCCTATTTTTTATGGTCTTATGGTATAGTGCTGTTTGTTTTGTGGTTTTAAAGGTTTGTGGCTGATTACCCATCCTGCTGATTCAGATCCCCACGGAATAAAAGAAATGACTTCTCTTACTGAGAAATCAGGAACTTGGGCACGCTGTTGCTGATTTTCTCTGACCCATTGATGGGAGTGTGAAATTGGAGACTGACCTTCAATAACTCTACCAACAGGTGGTGTGTAAGTGGGACTGGATTGCCTTACTATTGCAAGTTTGAGTGTTTGTCCTTTGATTTTCAAAGCATATCATACATGTTCCACATTACACAGTTCAACGCCTCTCAAATTTTACACCTTGACTTGTGTCTGCAAGTTTGAAGCATGCAGATTGATAAGACCTGACTGTCAGAACGCTCCTTTAACTTGAGTATATTGTCAGGGGACTGTTTGTTGGAGTTCTCTCGGTTTTCTTGCAGACCCTTCGTTGAGCTAAAGGCTTCCAAAGGATTCATTCAGGAATCTCTATCTTGGCTGCTGTCTGCAGACTTTCTCACCTGTATTCAGCTGCACCTACAGGTATGCTACCTGTGTCAAGCTATTTGTGTTTTCTCCACACTCTGGCTCTCTGGTAGCTCGCGAATTTACTATCAAATAAATTGGTTGGATTTAAAATTGGTGTTGTAAAACTTCTCCGGTAGCTCACAGATTTGCTCAGATCTGAACTCCAGAAGATCTTATTAAAATTTACAGGACACTGCGAGGGCTGGATAGAGTGAACATGAAGATAATGGGTCCGATTTTACCATCATGTTGCACCCATTTTCGGGTGCAGAAACTTGGTAAAGTTGGGCGTGACGCCATTAGTGCAACCCATGCCCAACTTGGTGCCAGTCCTTTTACCAATGGTTGCCATCGAGATTGTGCCCAAAAATGCATTTGCATGCATTTAAAGTGACTTAATGAACAGCATGCCCAAATTTAGCAGCACTTCCCCCTTTACCACTGCTTTTGCCCATCCAGATTCAGCACGTAACAGACAGGGTCCATAAAGAACCAATTTGATCACCCCAGCTTCTGAGGAGGTAAGTTCAGAGCTTCCGGCAGTTCTCTGCTTCTACATCTTATGGTCTTAGCATGTTCACAGCTCACAGTTCCTTCACTGTGTCTCACATTATAATAATTTTTGAATTACTATTCATTCACACTCTAGCCTTTCATAGAATAGAATCTCTACAGTACAGAAGGAAGCCATATCGGTTCATCACATCTGTACCGACAACAATCTCACTCAGGCCCTATTCCCATAACAATTTACTCTGCTAATCTCCCTGACACTAGGGTCAATTTATCACAGCCAATCAACCTAACCCAACAACTTTGGACTGTGAGAGGAAACTGGAGCACTTGGAAGAAACCCACCTGGAGGAGACATGGGAGAACATGCAAACTCCACACAGACAGCAACCCAAGCTGGGAATCAAACCTGGCTCCCTGGTGCAATGAGGCAGCAGTGCTAGCCACTGTGCCACCATTTCCGACACCATTTCACATCATATGTTCTCAACCCATGTTTTTTCAATTTCCAATGTGTCCATTGGCTACATTCCCCCCTTGAATCCATTCTTCAGTCCATTCTTTTTGGTCTTCCCCTTGTTAAACTTCCTGTGTTTTTATTTGGGCTCTGAAAGCCACCCCTTGTCAGGTCAAGATCATTTTATACACTTCTCAGCTATTTCTACACTGAGGCCTGATATTTTTTGGATGGCAGAGTCTCAGTTCCTGTCATCTGAAGAGCCCCTTCCCCCACTCCCCCAAAACTCCGAGTGCCCCTTACTCAGGGGTGTGGGGCAGAGTCTGCCTTAGAGAGCTGTCAGTCAAATCTAATTGGCTCTCTGATCCCTACAGTGGATAGAGGAAGAAAGGCAAAAGGAGATCACTGAGGTCCAAGTAAGTTCACGGGATGCCCGGGTAGCTATATGGGAGGGAGCTTTAGAGAGCAATAGGCATTAAAATGTGTGAGGAGAGGGCAACTACAGATGGGTGCTGCTGATGGAGGTATCCACCCTGCGGGGATGTAATGTTGTTAAAGTTTGGCCTTGACCTCTCCTCCTTACAAACCTAAATATTGAGGTTGGGTGGTTAATAGCCTTTGAGGACCTCAGCTGAGTCAAGGTGGGCTTCCCATCTGAGGTCTTGCCCACCCTAGTGTAAAATCGCTGTGTGGTCTCAGTGCACAAGATCCCAGAGGGAATTTCATCCATGCAACTTCATGTCCCCTCCCCTGTTCATTCCCCATTTAAAAACCTACTGGGGAGAGAGCATAAAATTCTGACCTGAGACTCTCACTCACCCATTCACTGCCCATGGCTAATGGGGTTACCAACTCTGGGCCATATTCTGCAAGTTTTCATCGCAAGACCACCAAAGTCCAAAGTGACCTGCCTCGAATCCCCAACGTTGGTCACCCGAGTTAGTCAATTAGCCTTTGAGGACCTCAGCTGAGTTAAGGTGGGCTTCCATCTGAGGTCTTGCCCACTCTAATGTAAAATCGCTGTGTGGTCTCAGTGCACAAGATCCCAGACCGAGTTGGTCACCGAGTGGGTCAATATCCACACCCGCTTGAGCTCCAGCTGCCAGGTTACCAGAGCATGTCTCAGAGCTGCATTCATTGGGGCTGCACTGCAGCCTTACTGCTTCAAGTTGGACTGAAGCAAAACTGGAGGAGAAGTTGTGCTAATGGTTTGTCTCCCAAGATGCTCGAAGGAGTGGCCAGAAGAATTAATCTTGAATTCCAGGAGGTTGGCATGGTGCAGCATAGTTAGCTCTGCTGCCTCCCAGTGCCAGGGACCAGGGTTCAATTCCCAGCTTAGGCACTATCTGTGTGGTGTTTGCACATTGTCCCTGTGTCTGTTTTCTCCGGTTACTCTGATTTCCTCCCACAGTGTGAAAGACGCATCAGTTAGGTGCATTGGCCATACTAAATTCTTTCTCGGTGTGCCCGGAGACAAGGGGATTTTCACAACTAGACAATTTTCACAATAATTTCATTGCAGCGTTAATGTAAGCCGATTTATGACTAATTAATAAACTTTAAACTTTACTTTTAAAGATTTCAGGACAGCCCTATTGTAAAAATAAATGCACAGCATTTGTGCAATGATATTTCATGAAACATGCCCACTAAAATATTTTGAACATCCAGAATCAGGGGATCAGCCAATTTCAGTGAATCCAATGTATTTGTCAGTTCTCAGCAATGGGAGCTGGTATACCTCATCATAACCTTTGTCCCTGCTGACTGACACTAGTTCCTCAAGCCTGGATGCCCTGGGAACTGATGGTGAAGTGCTTATGTGGACCGGCTGGGCAGCCTGACTCACGATGGACACAAAAGTATCATTCACAGAGGAGCTTGTGACATTCATGGCCTTTGGAGGAGATACTGGGTATTCCTCATCGCTTTGTAGATGGAGATGAATGAACCGTCCATCCTAGATCTTCCCCACTTCTGGTTGCCCTTCTGCTAAAGCTTTACTTTCCACCTTCCTGGCATCCTTCTGTGGGAACTGCTTTATTCCACCCAGCTGCTTCCAAACTCAATTTCAGACAAAGAAACATAGAAATTGGAGGAGCAGGAGGAGGTCATACAGCCCTTTGAGCCTGCTCTGCAATTCACTATGATCATGGCTGATATCCAACTCAATAATCTGATCCCACCTTCCCCACCCCCCAATATCCTTCATCTCAAAGTGCTGTATCTAACTGCTTCTTGAAAACATTCAATGTCTTTTAGCCAATTCCACACACTAACCATTCTCTGGGTGAAGAAATTATTCCTTATTTCTGTTCTAACCAGTCCACTCTGTATCCTCAGACTGTGATTCAGGGCACCCGCACCATAGCGACATCCTTCTTACATCTACCCTCTCTAGTCCTGTTAGACTTTTATAGGTTTCTGTGAGATCTCTCTTCATTTTTCTGAACTCCACTGAACGTAATCCTAACTGACTCAAACTTTTCTCATATGTCAGTCCTGCCATTCTAGAAATGAGTCTGGGAAACATTCTCTGCTCTCCCTCTAAAGCAAGAACATCGTTCCTTAGATGTTCCTGGTGTGGGGTGTATAATTGTATCGAGACATCCCTGGTCCTGTAGATAGCAGTAGATGATTTGAAATTCCAGCATAGCTATTCTCTTTATTTTTTTGCCATTCTCTTCTTTCCCCCAGCAGGGGGAATTCTTAGGATTGTGTTAACTGACTAACTTTTAGCACAGATCTGGAATAGCACAATGGCACAATGGTTAGCACTGCTGCCTCACAGTGCCAGGGATCCAGGTTCAGTCCTAGCTTTGGGTGACTGTCTGTGTGGAGTTTGCACATTCTCCCTATATCTGCATGGGTTCTTTTTGATTGCTCTGATTTCATCTCAAAGTCCAAAGATATGCAGATTAGGTTGACTAGCCATCTAATTTAACCCCAGTGTCAGAGATAAAATATGAGCGATTATGGAAATAGGGCCTGGGTGGGATTGTGGTTAGTGTAGACTCGATGGACCAAGTGGCCTCTTTATACACTGTAGGATTTCTGTGATCTACCACTAAGAACCTCAGCACTTTGTACAAATGGCAAACAAGTTACTGGTTCAGGTTTGCAGCTGTCCCCCAACAATGTTTGAAAGTTGTTCATTTAGAGAAGGCTAGCAGACAAATTCAGCCTCTTGCAGACAAGTTTCCAAAAATGGTATTTTGCAGAGTGTGAGTTGGGACTGACACCTCAGCCAAATGCCTAACTGACTCAATCTTTCCTCATATGTCAGTCCCGCCATTCCAGGAATGAATCTGGGAAACATTCTCTGTTCTCCCTCTAAAGCAAGAACATCCTTCCTTAGATATGGAGATCAAAACTGCACACGACTTTTCAAAATGCCTTGCCATTGGTGGTCTTGTTCACAGTACATTGTTTAGAATTCAAGGTGTTAAGCAGCAATAAAGTCATCTTGACACTGAGCACTGGTGGCAGGTTGGCAGCCTGTTTTACATCTCCCCAAATCATACTGTGTTTGAAAATGCAAGCATTTTCTATTAGTCTGCAAAGCAACTATTACTCTCTTTGTATTAGGATAGAATGGCACAACATAGTGAGAAGCATTTCAACCAAGCAAGTCTGAGACTTGTTCGGGCTAGGATTTTACCAGCCTACCAGAGGCAATGGTGGTGGGGTGGGATGGGGTGGGGGGAATGGTTATTTGGATGCCTGGTGTACAAGGGGGTCGCTAATGAGGAAGGCAAAGAAAGACCACAAATGGGGAAGGCAGATCTTGGGGCCTCAATGATTTACACAGAGGGTTTTCCACTTCAGCATTGGGCCCCTGTAATTTTAGAAAAGGTTTTTTTCACCCATCTGCTATAGATCCCAAGGCCTCCGGCCTGCCTCAGCAATGACCACTGCTCCTAACTTCTGGGACAAGTGAACCGGATGCCATATTGGTGAAGACATTATCTCACAAACAATGAATGTCCACTGGAGAGTACAGAATTGGTATGTGATGTGAAGTGCAGACTTGATGCCAGACTGACTGTGGACCTCATTGCAAGGTAGCGTGGTTACACGATAATCATCCTATAATTCAATAGGATTCAGATATCAGTGAAGGCTGCTAAAAATATAAGAAGCTATTAATGCTCATCAATATAAGTTATTACTTTCCGGTATTTGAATACCTCTGCATACTTAACCCTGAATTAATCCAGTAACCTTCTGCAGTATATACAAAGAAAATTTTAATTCAAAGAAAAAAAAGTTTACAAACAGACAATCCCTATGCGCAGGTGGTAACAATATTGCATTTGACAAACTCACTGACACACTCACTGACTACTATGCACAAAATATATTATATTAAAGCCAACAGATACACAGAGCAAAGTATCTGTTCATCCAATGACTATTTGTTTTTTCCTTACCAATATACAACAAACAAAAGGCAGCAAACCAGAGATTGGTCCATTGCATCTTCAACCTGACAAAGAGGTTGAAACACCTCAAAAGCTTGTGAGTTTACTATCAAGTAAATTGGTTGGACTTAAACCTGGTTACTTAAATCCATGCATTGTATGGATTGCATTCAAGGTCTCAGTGAAACCTGGCTTTACAAGAATAAGATCACAGCCCTCAGTTGTGCAATCATATATCAACAGGTGTGAAGTAAAGAAATAAAAACAGAACATGCTGGAGAGACTCAGCAGGTCTGGCAGCATCTGTGGAGTGATGTTTTGACTTTTCTTCACAATTCCAGAGTTCTTCAGAGAAGATAAACAATATGTCCAGCTTCGAATTGAATCACGCAGCAAATGAAGCTCTGGGCAATAATAATTTTATTTTTTTAATTCATTGATGGGATGTGGGCATCACTGGCTGGCTAGCATTTATTGCCTATCCCTAATTGCTCTTGTTCAGAGGGCACTTGAGAGTCAAACACATTTCTGTGGCTCTGGAGTCCGGACAAGGTAAGGATGGCGGATTTCCTTCCCTGAAGGACATGAGTGAACCCGATGGGTTTCTCTGACAATGATTTCATGGTCACCATTAGACTTTTAATTCCAGGTTTTTATTGAATTCAAATTTCACCATCTGATGTGGTGGGATTCGAGAACATTACTCTGGATCTCTGGATGACTAGTCCAGCAACAATACTACTACGGCAGTGCCTTCCCCTTTTTCTTTGCTCATTACTTACTCGTCCGTAGATTCTTAATTCCAGATTTTTAAAAATTATTGAATTCAATTCTACCATCCACCATGGCGGGATTCAAGCCTAGGTACCCAGAACATTAATTGGGTTTCAAGTTTAACGGTGTAGCGATAGTACCACTAGACCATTGCCTCCCCAGAGGAGAGTGCAGAGTTTAACGCTATTTACTAGATGGCTTTTAGAAAAATTATCACAAGGTGGTGAAAGAGTTAACTTTTCTCCAAAAGTTTCCATGTGCAATTAGGCACATTTCTTAAAGAAATGCAGGAGCACGTGCCCTGATTTCTGAATCTGCCATGGCTAACCACTCCTGTTGCTCCTAAGAACAGTTAATCCTTGACGTCTAACAGCTGCTTCCTGCACAGGCCTCAGCTGTTACTTTCTAGATCTGGAAGTGCCTGCAGTCAGCTGTCCTTTGTGTGTGTGTGTGTGTGTGTGTGTGTGTGTGTGTGTGTGTAAGCTACAGCTCTTGTGGAACCCTAGCTTCTGCAAGGAAGTGTGTTCACCTTGACGTCCTACGTTCCACTGGAGTTGGCAAGCTGGCTCAAACAGTAACAACCACATCAGCCATTTATCACTCTTTCATTGAATTTACATGCAGGTAGTTTTATGACACCCCAGACCCCTTTGAAGTCCGGCTTTCCTTTTCAGTTAAGTTAGTTACACTCACTCTCGGCTGTTGGTTTCAGCTTTCCAAACATTCCACACAAAGCAATTCCTCACTTTGGCTGTTTGCCGTGAAAAAAAAGGCAGAAGAGAGCGCTGGAAAAAGAAAGGACCAGCAATCTAGAGCAAAGAACAAAGAAAATTACAGTATAGGAATAGGCCCTTTGGCCCTCCAAGCCTGCACCAACCATGCTGCCCATTTGGACTAAAACTCCCTATCCTTCCAGGGACCAAATTGCTATCCGAGTCATGTATTTGTTAAGGTGCCCCTTAAAAACTATTATGATATCTGCTTCCAATAAAACCATAGAAACTCTAAATTGCAGAAGGAGGCTATTTGGCCCTCATCGAGTCTGCACCAACAACAATCCCACCCAAGCCTATCCCTATAGTCCCTATTTATTTACCCCACTAATCCTTCTAACCTATGCATTCCAGGACACTAAGAAACAATTGAGCATGGCCAATGAACCTAACCCGCACATCTTTGGACTGTGGGAGGAAATCCATGCAGACACTGGGAGGTAATTTTTCCTCCTACAATTCTGCTGTAAATAAAGGTCACAGACAGCAACCCAAGTCAGGAATTGAATCTAAATCTCTGGAGCTGTGAACTCCACTGTGCTAACCATTGTGTCACTGTGCAACTATCTCCCCAGCACGGAGTTCCAGGCACCCACCACCCTCTGTGTAAAAAACTTGCATTGTATATCTCTTTTAAACCTTGCCCCTCACACCTTAAATCTCTGCCCCCTAGTAATTGACTCTTCCACCCTGGCAGAAAGCTTCTGACTAGTTTAAAATCTCATTTAAAATCTGTCAATGCTTTTTCAGGAAAATGTTGGGAATCTGTACAAAGTGAGCACTGCTGTTTAGTACAGACTTGGAGATCTCTGGACATTATTTTTGTATTGAAGCGTTATTACATTTTAAATGTGTCAATCTTGTTGCTTGCGTGTGATAGTATTGTGAAGAATGAGGAAAAGGACCTGACTTCAGTGAGCTCCGAGACTGAAACAAGGTTCCTGAATGAAAACAATGGAACTATTCCTGGGACTGTCAGACCTCAGCACCGATACTAAAGGTTAATAACTTTGAAACTATGAAAGTGGTTAAAGAAAATCAGCATCTGAAATTAGCTCTCAAGAGGGGTTGGTTAGAGCTGGGGTAGTTCTCCTTCGAGTAGAAAAGGCGGAAGGGAACCTGATTGAGTTATATAAAATTATGGAGGACATAAATTAGATAAGAAGAAACCTTTCCTCTTAACAGAAGGATTTTTTTTTATTCATGGGTTGTTTGCCCATTCCTAATTGTTTGAGGACATTTGAGAGTCAACCACATTGCTGCGGATCTGGAGTCAGAAGTAGGCCAGACCAGATAAGGACAGCTGATTTCCTTCTCTAAAGGGCATTAGTGAATTAGATGGGTTTTTGCCAACAATCAACAATGGTTTCATGGTCATATTTATATTTTTAATTTCAGATTTATAAATTCAAATTTCACCATCTACCATGGTGGGATTCGAATCTGGGTCCCCAGAGCATTACCCTGGGTCTCTGAATTACTAGTGCAGCAACAAGGCCACGACTCCGCTGCCTCCCCTATCCAGGAAGCATAGATTTAAGGTAAGAGGCATGAGGCTTAGGGAGGATTTGAAAAAAAGCTATTTCACCCAGAGGTGTTGCGAATTGGAACTCATTGCCTGAAAGGGTGGTGGAGATGGGAACCCTTACAACATTTAAAAAGCATTTAGATGAACACTTGCAACACCACAGCACTCAAGGCTACAGAGCAAATACTGGGAAATGGGATTAGGATAGATAGGAGCTTAATGGCTGGCAGAGACATGCTGATCTGAAAGGTCTCTTTCTATGCTGTATGGCATTAGGAATCATATCTATTCTTCTCTTCATTTGACATAATAAACTATGGCCTCGGATGTTCTCTAAGACAGATGTAAAAAGTCCTACGGCAATCTTTCAAAGAAGAATGAGGGAGAGGTCCCTGAGCCAGCATTCATTGACCCACAATCAATATCATTCAAACAGATTATCTGGTCATTTAATACATCGCCGTTGATGTGACTTTATTGAGTGCAATTTGGCAACCCAGATTCCTACATGACAACACTGACTAACAATAACAAGAAATTGTATTTACATAGTGAGCTGATTATCTCAACCATGCCCACCGGCAGGATTTTCCGGTTCTACCAATGGCACCACCCTCCCCAATGACACAAAGTGCTACAGACAGCAGTGGGACTGCAAGATCCTGCCACTATACTTTGGCAAGATGCCACAGGTAAAGACGCCATGGGGTAAGGCACAAGATTCCACCTTGTATCTTTAATACAGTAAATTGCAATCACATAAATAATAAATTGGCTGTGAAGCATTTGACATGATATGAGATCATGTCAGGTATTTTATTTCTTTTCTTTCTTCTCAACCACAGTGTGGCATGCATTGATCCAACCAAGTGAATAATAGATCTATAGAATGGAAAATCATGAATTCTGAGCACATTCATCACTTTGCATTTTGGATAGCAACTCCGTATAGAACCTTTAGTTAGGCTTCATTTGGAATATTATGCACAGTTCTGGTTGCCACACTATTAGAAGAATATGGATGCTTTGTAGAAGGTACAGAGGAGGTTTACCAGGATGTTGCTTGGTCTGGAATTGAACCTAGGTCTCTGGAGCTGTGAGGCAGCAGTGCTAACCACTGTGCCACCGTGTTACCCAAATCTTTTACACTGTTCCTTAGATAACCAAAAATAGAAGTGATATTAATTCTTTGTTCATTCAGTTTTCATTTACCACGAACCACCAACAGCTCAGCCTTCTCCCTATATAGGCCAGTCACCAATTAATACTCTCCAACAGAATAAAATTAACATCCAATTAATATATAATGAACATTCTTCACAGTTTGCAAAATTCCCTGCAGCAGCAATATTGTCAGAAGCAGTTGGAGACAATCCAACTTCACATTTCCGGCTTTATAAAAATGGAACTGGATTCTCCACCTGTGACTAAACAAAGTTTCAGGATGATATGGAAGAATCCACCAACCAGATCTGGATGTATGATGCTTTGACATGTAGAACCCGCTGTGTTGCAGTTTCTTAGTGCAGTACTAATATCTCATATGAATGTTTAAGTTGCTGCCATAGAGGTCTTAGGTTCAGTCACATTAACTCTCCTGCCTAGTTCCAGCCTGCGCGAAGTACTGGATTGACAGACCCTTGAGGTAGCGATTCACAGACTTAATTGCCCTGCCCAGAAGTCTGCTTAATTACTAATGAATGGACATGTTGACTGAGTGCTCAGCCACAGGATATTCTCCTGCTTAGAGTCAGTAGACTGGTCAGTATTTAAAAACTCTGCAACAAGCCTGAACAAATACACCACTATAGTAACTGACTTAATTAGTAAGAGTGTAGAAGACTGTGTGCCAAAGAAGTAAATCTGTGTGTTTCTCAACTAGATATTCATTGCCTGCTGAAATCCAGGTCTGAAGCATTCAAATCAGGTGACCCTGACATATGCAAGAAAGCAAGTACGATCTAAGGAGATCCATCAAAGATGCCAAAAGACAGCATCACACCAAGCTAGAGTCCCAGCCCAGCCACACAGATGCCTATCGACTATGGCAAGCTCTGAGAGACATAACAGGCTACAAGATGAAGGCAGGTAAAATTACTGGCTCCATCGCATCCCTCTCTGATGAACTCAATGCATCCTGTGCCAGTTTTGAATAAGAGGTCAGTGAGAGCACGCCCTCCAGTCTGGAAACCTCGGAGCAAACTGTGTCCGAGGTCACCATCGCAGAAATCAGAGCAACTTTCTCGAGGTTTCCCCCTTCCCCTCCCTCTCCCCAATCACTCCCTCCTTCCTCCTCCCTCTCCTCCCCCTTGCTTCCCTACCCTCATTTCCCCCTTCTCTTCCCCCTTCCCAATCTCTCCCTCCATCCTCCTCCCTCCCCTCCTCTTCCCCTTCCTTCCCCTCCTCCTCTTCTCCTCCTCCCCTCCTGTTGGATGGTTTCTTTAATATTTTCCATTTTTTGTTACAATAGCAGAGTTAAGTTTGATTGAAATGGTCCCCAGCGCCTCTCCGTGCACAAACCGGAAATGCCAGAACCTGATTGATTTGCATTGCTATTGGATTTGTTGCATTGCAGATTACTGAGGAATAAATATATCCAATATTATCAGCAACATCATCTCCCTTTTCTACCAGTCCCTTTTCGATATTCCACATGCTCCTTAAGGAAAATCTTCATACTTACATTGAGTCTGGGACAGTTCATTATAAGCAGAATATTGTGTATAAATAAACTGTGACCAATTCGATCCGTTAGTAACATATGTCGACTGCAACAATCCTGATATAAATCAGCGTGTGCTTTCAAAATAAAACTCTGGCTACTTACCTGTAGCTTAGACTTTTCTCTCAGTCTGCCCAAGACAGTTGTATCAATGTCTTCAGAGTTTCAGTGAAGCCTTTTCCTTCCTGCATGTAGTAGTCTCAGTCTTTGCTCTCAGTGGGTAATACTCACACCTCAGAATCCCAAGGTTGTGGGTTGAAGACAGATGGACTCCAGTGAACTGAGCACATCATTTACTCTCACACTTTGGAGCACTGATGAGGAAGCACTGTGCTGTCAAAGGTATTATCTTTCAGATCATGCCTCATTAGGTGGAACTAGGAGAAAAAAAATCGCTTTGTTTAAAAAACAGGTGGGGTTGTCCTGGCCAATATCCATCCTTCAAGTAATATTGGTCGCCATCTCATTGTTGGTGCATGGGACTTTGCAGTGTTGTAAACTAGCTTTTGGGTTTCTCACTAACCATATTTCAAAAGATATTTAAATGATTATGAAGTATTTTTGATTGTCTTGAGGGTAACTACAGATTCTTTGTTCACCTGTTTCACACAGCAAGTCTTATTTCCTTGCGGCCTTTAAAAGGCCACTTAGTTTGTGAATGTAGCCCAATCCATCATATAAAGCAGCCTCCCATCCATTGATTCTGTCTACACTTCCTGCTGCCTTGGAAAAGTAGCCAGCATAATCAAGGACCCCATATACCCTATACATTGAGTCTGGGATAGTTCATTATAAGTAGAATATTGTGTATAATAAACTATGACCAATTTGATCTGTTAGTAACACACGTCGACAACGACAACCCTGATATAAATCAGTGTGTGGTTTCAAAATAAAACTCTGACTACTTACCTGCAGCTCTACTACCATTACCTTCTCCCTGTAGGGAAAAAAATACAGAAGTCGGAGGTCATGTTTCAACTGACTTGAGAACAGCCTCTTCCCTGCTGCCATCAAACTTTAAATGAACTTACTTCATATTAAGTTGATCTTTCTCTACACCCTAACTATGACTGTAACACTATATTCTGTGCTCGCTCCTTTCCTTCTCTATGAACAGTATGCTTTGTTTGTATAGTGTGTAAGAAATACTAATACATGTGACAACAATAAGTCAAATCAAAAAAAAATCAAGAAGCTAAAAGTGTTCCATTTGGCACAGAGGTTATTTTGTGAGGTACAGTGGCACAATGCTTAGCACCGCTGCCTCACAACGCCAAGGATCCAGGTTCAATTCCAGACTCTCGTGACTGTCTGTGTGGAGTTTGCATGTTCTCCCAGTGTCTGCATAAGTTTCCTCCAGGTGCTCCGGTTTCCTCCCATAGTCCAGAGATGCATGGGTGATGTTGATTGGCCATGTTAAATTGACTCCAGTATCGGGGGGTTAGCAGGGTGGGGTTACAGGAATAGGAGCTAGGTGGAGATTCTATGATTCCATTTAAAATAAGGATAGTTATCTTACAGGGCCCTTTTTTTGTGGACTGTGACAAGTAAATCATTTCATTTTGTTCCGCCAGTTCTTTAAATCATTAAATTGATGCCTGATGTTGTGGTGGTTGAGGTGGACATTTATGCTTCCATGAAGTGTTCAAGGCAAAGCAGGTTAGACACATTAACCCGAACAGACGCTGGAATGTAGCAACTAAGGGCATTTCACAGTAACTTCATTGCAATGTTAATGTAAGCCTTACTTGTAACTAATAAATGAACTTTAATACTTTAAAAGGAAGTCCAACATTGTTGCCTTATCCAAACACATCAAAATGAACAGATGAAGAAGCCATTCAGTCCTCTCTTGTTTTTGCAGAGCAGCCCTGCACAATATGGCCACCATATTTGCTGATGAAGCAATAGTCACAGAACTGCAGAGTAAATTGTTGGAATTGTCATGTAAAGCGCTTTAATGCAAGGACTTTCCCAATCAAATATCATTCAGTATTTCAAAAAGAAACTGCTTCTGTAGCGTCCGATTCCACATGGGGTTACCAGTCCTGTGCTTCTTTACCCAACTAGCTGTTCGCTTTCTCTGAGCCTGAGAGGTGATCGTGATGTAGAGACGGTGGTGTTGGACTGGGGTAAACACAGTAAGAAGTCTGACAATACCAGATTAAAGTCCAATCAATTTATTTGATAGTAAACTCACAAGCTTTCGAGGTTACCCTCTTCGTCAGGTGAATGAATAAATTGGTTGGACTTAAACCGGTGTTGTCAGAGCTCTTTCTGAGAGGTGGTGTCAGTACTGCAATGGAGTGCCTAATTCTGTCCTTCCTCAACAGCAAGGCACATACTCAAGCTAGAGTGGGTCACTTCACAACAATCGGCCCCACCTGATTTTCTTTCCCTTCAGGTTAAGTTCAATTGTAATATCACCATTTCTGCTCCCTCAGTGAAATCCAACAGATTTAGCCCAAATTGGGCATTTGTTCTAGGACTGTTCTGGACCATGTCTGGCCCAGTTACTGTATGAACAATAGGTTCACCAAATAAGCACACAACCTCATTTATAAATAGGCAGTTAACCATTAATGGATTGCAATTCGCGATTTGAGAATCAAAATCGATGTCTGCTTTATGTTAGCAACAGAAGGAGTCAACCATTGGCAATCTTTGTCATTTATTGTGGGGATGTGGAAGAGAGAGGCTGGCAGACCACACTTAATGCCCTCCTTGGGAAATAGTGCTGGGCTTGTACTGCTATAGTTCCTGTGATGAGGATATCACAAGGGTATTGAGCAAGGCATGTCCCGATCCTGGGAATGCTAAGGAGCGGTGATAAATGTCCAAATTGGGATGCTGTGTGACTCTCAGGGGAGGGTTTGTAAAAGATTGTTTGTCGCAGCAGAATTGAAATATAAGATGTACGAAAGATTCTTTTTGTTCTGTGTCACACCTTAATGCAGAAATCGATGAGTAAAACTTACAAGATATGCCTCATTCTTTGACGAAGCTTTGATGATGAGTCATTTAGACTTCAAATGTTGGTTCTATTATCTCTCCACAAATGATGTCAGACCTGCTGAGATTTTCCAGCATTTTTCTGTTTTTGTTTCAGATTCCAGCATCTGCAGTACTTTGCGTTTATCTTATATCTCATTTTCTAGCTGTTGTATGCATGCATTGAGTGTTTCTGGTTTGACGTCAAAGATTATTGGGGAATTTTGGTAGTGAATGCATTTCTAGATACAGTAAACCTGGGACTCAATTTCTCAGTTAATGATCGAAGAAGTGACAGTCCAGAGAATAAATATCTGTTGTCTCTGAGATATTGAGGAACCATTGTACTATTGGTGGTACAGACAAGCTCCATTGATAAATGACATGCATCTCTCAAGATACCCAGGCTGGCATTGTGGCACAGTGGTTAGCACAGTGCCAGGGGCCCAGGTTTGATTCCAGCCTCAGGTGACTGTGTGGAGTCAGCACCTTCTCCCCGTGTGTTTCCTCTACGTGCTCCGCCTTCCTCCCAGGCCCCGGTCTCACCAGTCGTTCGCACCACACTCATGCTGCAGCAAAGTTGAAGAATCTGACAGCCAGCGGAATCTCCATTCAACTGCAGTGGAATGGGAAAATCTGGCTGGCATGAATGGTGTAAGCCCTAAAGCCCAAAGGTATGAAAGTTAGGTGGATTAGCCAAGCTAAATTGCTCTTCAGAGTCCCAAGAAATATATAGGTTTAGGTGATCACTAAGGTAAATTTGATTGGTTATGAGCGTAGGGTTATGGGGATTGGACCTGGATAAGAGTTGATGGGCTGAATGGGCTTCTTCTGCAATGTGGGGATTCTATGATGCTATATTGATTTCAATGCCTGAAATGGCTTGCATTTTCACCTGAGATTTAGATCCAGTAAATACCAGTTTTGCCACAAGATGCATCACCCTTTGTTGCTTGAAGGTTGTTTAATAGAAGGAGAATCCCCCTCTCCCCCACCCACCCCACCCTACATCTCACCCCAATCAGGTCCAATGTTTATACAAATCCTGCGGTTCATAGGTTGAGGGGTTTATCTTATGAGGAAAGGTTGAGCAGGATGGGCCTAAAAGACAACTCATTGGAGTTTAAAAGAATGAAAGGTAACCTCATTAAAACATATAACCTTCTGAGCGGGCTTGACAGAGTAGATGCTAAGGTGTTTCCCACTGGCAGGGGAATCTTGAACCAAGGGGCACACTGGAAATGAGGGGAAATTTCTTCACCCAAGGGGCCTTTGATGTTTGGAATTCTCTTCCCCAGAGAGCAATGGAGTTGGGTCACTGAATGTTGTCAAGGCTGGATTAGACAGAGTTTTCATTGGCAAGGGAGTCAAATGAAATGGGGAACAGACAAGAAAGTGGTATTAAGGCCACACTCAGATCAGCCGGGATCTTGTTGAATCTGGAGCTGGCTCAATGGGCTAAGAGATCTACTCCTGCTCCTATCGCATACTCTTATGTTCTTTCAGGGGAGACGGTGGTGTAGTATTGTCACTAGACGAGTAATTGATAATATTCTGGGAGCCAGGTTCAAATCCCACCACAGCAGATGGTGAAATTTGAAATCAATAAAAATCTGGAATTAAAAGTCTAACCATGAAACTATTGTTAATTCTCATAAAAACCCACCTGGTTTACTATAGAAAACATAGAAATATTACAGTGCAGACAGAGGCCATTTGGCCCATCAAGCATGCACTAACAATAATCCCATCCAGGCCCTGTCCCCATAAACATACATATTTACCCTATTAACCCCCTGACACTACGGGGTAATTTATCATGGCCAATCTACCTAACCCACACATCTTTGGACAATGGGAGGAAACTGGAGCAAACACATGCAGACATGGAGAGACTGTACAAATTCCATGCAGACAGTGACCAGAGGCCAGAATTGAACCTAGGTCCCTGGTGCTGTGAGGCAGCAGTGCTAACCATGTCGCCCAATGTCCTATTGGGTGGGAAATCTGCCTTCCTTACCTGGTCTACCCTACATATGACTCCAGAGCCACAATGTGGTTGACTCTTAAATGTCCTGAAGAATAAACAATATTAGGCCCAGCCAGCAATGCCCACATCTCATATATGAATAAGAAGAAAGTAGTCACGTTCTACTCCATTCCCTCTGATCCTTCCTGGCATTTTACCATCCTTTATTCTCCACAGCCTTCATTTTCTTTTGTCAGTCCAACACTCACAATCAATAGCTTTTGATCCTTTGGCTTCGCCATGCATGACCTTTCACCTTTAACCCTTGCAACCGTCCATCAAGGAAACTGCACTTTTTTTGCCAGTGAACTGAGTCTCATGGAAAACAACCACGTTCACGTACATGAGTGAGGTTCAATTTGCAAGGCAAACATGATTTATATATTCTGTGGCATGCTAGCCGAAAATTGGCAACCGTTGCTGCGTGGGATTGAGTCACCAGTTATCATTGTTTCTCATGGATTCAATTCAAAGTGTTTTTTCTTTCTATGGCTTTATTACAGATGAATAGAAGAGTTGCCTCAGGCATTTTAAATATTTGCCTTTCTGTCAGTTACAGGTGTTTTGAACACAAAAAAAAGCTTAGGAAAATTCACATCTCCAGGCTGCCTTAGGAGACAGGTGTTTTCTCAGGGTCCACCTATAGAAGGCTTGCACAGGCACACCTTGCAAGATTAATCATTTCCATCTATCAAGTGGTGCTCAGTTCAAAATTTAGTTTGAAGTCAATAATTGCAGTAACCATAGCTATATGCATTTGATAATTCATCCTCCAGAAAAAAACACATAGAACAGTACAGCACGGTACAGGCCCTTCAGCCCTCGGTGTTGTGCCGAGCTTTGTCCGAAACCAAGATCAAGCTATCCCATTCCCTATCATTCTGGCGTGCTCCATGTGCCTATCCAATAACAGCTTGAAATTGCCGAAAGTGTCCGACTCCACATCACAGCAGACAGTGCATTCCACATCCCAACTACTCTCTGAGTAAATTATACATTATATAACACTTTTAATGACCTTATGTACATCCCAGTGTGGGATAGTCAGTGAAGCACTTTTGAAGTGTAGTCGCTGGTAAGATATAGGCAGCGTTGCAGTCAATTTGTGCACAGCAGGGTCACACAAGGTGACAATGAGCTGATTTTCTGGTCTGCAGTGAAATTGGTTGAGAAATTGGCTGGGATCCAAACAAGGTTCCCCAGCTCTTCCCTAAGCAGTGCACTGGGATCTGTTACAACTCCCTGGAAAAGCAGATGGAAGAGGAATTTCACTGGACTGCACACTAAGGACAGGGTTTTCCGTCTGCGCTAGCCCCAAGACCAGAAAACCCCACCCGAGGTCAACAGACCTTTGTCCTTTGCATGGTCTGTGTCCAGCTTCCTGCTACAAGAAAATCCCACTCTAACTATTCCTGCCAGTGAGAAAACCAGAGTGATTCCTGCTAATGTCAGCAGAACCTGCGAGGTGGGATTCACCCAGCTTTATGCATCGCAGAAAACACGCTAACCTGGTCAGCTGTTCCGATACCGGGAAGCCCTTTTTAAAATGCACCCCAGTCTCAATGTTCAGAGATATGCCTCCTTCTCCCCTTCATAATGGAAAAAGCATGCCCAACCTTCCAACACTGACTAGGGGAGCATCCCAATCCCTCAGCAGAGAGGGGGCATCCTCCACCTCCACCACCAAGGGAATGGGTCACCCCCACACTATGCAGGATGCCCCCACCCCTCAGCACCCCCACCCAGCAAACAAATACCCAGATGGAGGATTCCCTGCCAGCCCAGCCACCCTGAGGACTGTAGTGTATATAGAAAAAAAAGAATTGAAAGCACTTAGCTGCTTTGATGATACTTGAAGCTGTCATTCAGAATAAGGATGTTAATGAATATTGCAGTTAAAAACGGGGGTTACTTGGGATGTATTCAACCGGGACAGGAAAGCAAAATAAACATTTAGCCTGCTATGTAAGTACATTAAGCTGTCAATCAAAGGTTAGTTAAAGGTGCAGTACTGTGAAATTGAATGAAAACAAAAGTTTCCAAAGGTTTTTTGAAGACGGAGATTAGATATAAGTAAGGATCCCAATTTGATTTGATTTGATTTATTATTGTCATGTGCATTAGTATACAGTGAAAAGTATTATTTCCTGTGTGCTATACAGACAAAGCATACCATTCATCAAGAAGGAAAGGAGAGAATGAAGAATATGGTGTTACACTCATAACTAGAGTGTAGAGAAAGATCAACTTAATGCAAGGCAGGTCCATTCAAAAGTCTGATGGGAAGAAGTTGTTTTTAAGGCAGTTGTTACGTGCCCTCAGAATATCTTTTTGAATTATCATTGGCAGATTGAGGGAGGGGAGGTTGGCAGCGGGGGGTGGGGGTGCAGCAGAGAATCAAGCAAAGAAGTCCCACTGTGTAAAAGCCATTTTAGATCTCCAGCTTGATTCTCTGCCCCCTCTGGCATTCCTGCATGCCAAAAAATAGAGTTGGAAAATCCCCCTCCAGCACCTCTGACAGTGTAGCATTGATGTAAACCAGAACACTGCACTTGCCTGATGAAGACACGGGAGTGTTGAAAGCTCGCTTTTTTACTATCAAATAAATTGGTTGGATTAATAATTGGTGTTGCTAAATTCTTACTGAGTGCAGCATTGCCTCAGTGCTGTGATGGAGGCAGTGCTGCATTGGAGCATCCAGCCAAATTGTGCTCTCAAATCTTATAAAATTTCTGATCCTGTGCTGCGGTTTTACTGATACAAGCTGACGCCACTGTCATTGGTATTGATCAGAATCACCACTCCTGATATTTGCCTGATGTTAACAGCTTTGGGCTTGGATACTTCATGCGCGATTAAGCGCATTTTTTGCTTCTTTTTAAAGTTTGCAGGGTTAATATGGAATTACATAGGATATACAGCACAGAAACAACAATGAGCCCAACCAATTCATGGAGGTGCTTATGCTCCAGACAGTTTGTTCTATGGAAGGGTAAATACCTGTAGTAAATGGGTACTGTTCCTGTTTGAATGTTTGGTATTAACACACAATTCTGATCCTAATTGTTGATTACCATGATTGGAAGTGTGAAAACGGAGACTCAAGTGAATTTAGACTCAAATGCTGACTAGACACAACTCGCGTGAAGAATACAAGTGACTCAACTTCCACTGAAAGTGTGGATGGGTGCTTGCTGGGAGTACAGTCACGAATGCCCCGAGGACTGAGCGAGAGAGCTCGGATGTGACACGTGGCCCTGATGGAGAACATCAAAGGGAGGGATGATGATGCCCCGCAGCTGAAGGGAGGAGGAATCTCACCTTAGCCATCTGTTCTCCCTGTGTCTCACTCCTGATGAGGTAAGTCCTGCACTGCCTGGTCCCATGTCCTCTCATTCCTCCTATTGATTAATTGATTAAGATTCCGCTAAGCAAGCTTTTACCAGGAGTTTTCCCAGGGTGGGAGAGTCAATTACTAGGGGGCACAAGTTTAAGGTGTGAGAGACAAGGTTTAAAGGAAATGTACGAGGCAGAGGGTGATGGTTGCCTGGAACTCATTGCCCGGAGAGATAGTGGAAGCGGATATGATTGTGACTTTTAAGGGGCGACTTGACAAATACATGAATAGGATGGGAATAGAGAGATATGGTCCCCAGGAGGGTAGGTGGTTTTAGTTCAGTCGGATAGCATGGTCGGTGCAGACTTGGGGGGCCGAAGAGCCTGTTCCTGTGCTGTAATTTTCTTTGTTCTTTGAGTTTTCTCCTGTCATTCATCTGCTTTCATCTCATATAAGCTTTGACTTGGAGTTTTCAGGGAACATTTGGATATGGGTTACTCGAGTGTTAGACCTGGAAAGTCTCCCAATACATTATAAAAGTTATTTTCAAATCTCCAACAGCATTTGAATATTATGCAGAGCAAGGATGAGGAATTTGTTACTTCGATAGATTGAAGAAATTGAGGCTGTTTTGTCTTGGAAAAGAGAAGGTTGAGATGAGCTTTGATAGAGTCATTCAAAAATAAGATGAGCCTAGACAGATTGAGCCTAACTCCACACCAGGGAAAGAAGCACTGGAGGGAGGTTGAGATACCCCCGTTTCCCCTCTTACATTGCCACTGCAGGAACCCATCCATGGCCACCGTGTTGGAGTGCAGGTCTGTGCAGCATTCCCACAGAAACTGGGCATTCTGTTGAACCAGGTCTCCATGGCATCCACCAACCTCCCCATGGAGACCTGCAGGCAGGCACATACGGGCACTGTTTCATCAGAGAGTAGGTGGCCAGACTCCTTCTACTCAGATACCACTCTGTTGAGGGCTTCCAATAGCTCTGCCTGATGTTTTGGGAGCATGGGAATAGAGTGGCAAAGGAGATAATTAGGCAGGGGATAATAATGCAGCACCTAGCCACACTCATCTGGTGTTTTTCAAAATCGATGCATGATACAATCTAAAAATGGCAGCTTTTCAGACAACCCAATTTTGGATATTTAGATTAGAGATACTGTACTCTGACATTCTTGCAAATTTCCTTTCGCACCCTCTGCAGTGCCTCTATATGCTTTGTATTATGCAGCAACCAGAAATGTATACTGTACTCCAAGTGCGTTCTCACCAAGGTTCAATACAAGTTCAGCACAACTTCTCAACTTTTCAATTCTATCCCACTAAACATAAACCCTGGTGCTAAGTTTGCTTTTTTATAGCCTCATTAACCTATTTTTAGTCATTTGTATATTTGTACTTCCAGATACATTTGCTCTTCTAGTTTATTTACACTCTTCTTTTCCAAGCAATATGCGCTCTCCTCATTTTTCCAACCAATATGTGATATTTCACATTTGTCTGTGAAGAAATTGGCTTGTCAGTGCTTTGCCCATTCTATCGATTTGTTCAGATTTTCCTGTAATTTACTGTCCTCAGTGTGGAATATCTCCTCTGCTCCAAATTTGGCATCATCCATGAATTTCAAAATTGAAATTTTCGTTGCAAAGACTAAAACACTCGCCCAAAACCAGAAAATCCCTCCCGAGATCAACAGTCTTTTCCATGGAATCAGTGCTAAATAGAAGTTGGCCTGAATAATTTAAAGTTTTATCACGGATAAGGATGAAAGCATGAGGCTGAAGTCGCTCACCCGCTATGATTCCCATGGCGCGCAGAGCAAAAAAATCTGCTCCCTTCATCTTCGCCAATAAGCCAAGATTGCTTTGAAAAATTGTATCAAAGTGAAGCTTCAGTTTAACCTCATTAGCAACCCTGATCCTTTACTCTACCCAAGATTAGGCAAAACACAGTCGCAGGTTGTCAGCACACCCCCGGTGCAATGGACTCTCCTCATCCCCTGCCTGACCATTGACTGTCTTCTGCCATCAGCTGAGGCTCTCAACTGTGCAATTCATGCTATCCATCCCTCTAATTATTGAACCCCTATTGCTATCACATTTCTATTTGCGCTTCCCCCTTATCTAGGATAGCTTTTTGAGCCACGATGCATTGTACATTGTGGCTGTCTTTTGCCTTGTTGTCATTGGCAAACCAGTATTCAGTATCTTATAGAAAGGAAGAGAATCCGTCAGACATCCTGCTCAACCTTTCCTATATCTAATAACTCCCTGGCGATCACAGCCTCCCCTTCTTAAATTTGTGCTTCTCTCTGGCATCTAACTGTGTTATGGGTAAAATTATTCTGCATTTTCTTGCAATTGATACTATCTCTAACTTTAACTCCAGCTGAAGGCAAAGACAGTTCCCTCAGGTGTGAGAACACAGGACTGTTTGGCTGTGCATTAACTCCTACATGCTGCAACACCAACACACAGCCTATCCTGCCATCACTAGCAGACCTTAGTTATTTGTTCATCTGAATTAAAATTAGATGGATTGCTTTTGTTTATAAAAACAAGCTCTGTTTCCTCATCCAAGAACAAATTTCCTGTGCTGTTTTGTTCTTTAAAACATTAACAAACCCGCTACTCCATCACATCATCGGCACAGTGGTGTCACTGCTATCTCACAGCTCCAGGGAACCAGGTCCAATTCTGGTCTTGGATGACTGTTTATCTGTGTGGAGTTTGCACATTTTCCCCATGTCTGCATGGATTACTTCCGGGTGGTCTGGTTTCCTCCCACAATCCAAAGATGTGCTGGTCAGGTGAATTGGCCATGCTAAATTGCCTGAAGATGTGTAGGTTCAATGGGTGAGCCATGGGAAATGTGTGGACTTACAGGATAGGACGGGAGTGAGGGCCTGGTTAAGACGTCCTTTTGGAGAGTTAGTACAGACTTGATGGGCTGAATGGTCTCTTCTGCACCGTAGAGAGTCACTGATTCAATGATTTCATGATCACCAGATTTATGAATTGCTTAATCCAGCTAAATGGATGGAAATTTTCAAATACCCATTTAGATATCTTAGTTCTTTATCTTTGGAGCTTAACAAAATTTATTTCTAGCTAATTATTTTTTAGTTTAAGGGTTTTTTGGTGGGGAGAGATGTTACCTACTAATTTGCACAATGTGCTGACATGCAGGACAAAATTTTAAATACTTACTTATTACCTTAAGGGCAAAATAAAGCATTCTGGAGACTCTTAAGCATTTAAAGTATCCTGCGAAAATTACCCACTGTATATTTCCAGAACAGTTCGGGGCAAAGGTAATATCAAGCAGTCGAATAATTTGTTTAGTACTTAATCAAAAAGGCTGCATCATGAGAAGACCTTCAAGTCATATTTCACTAAAATGCATCCTAATAAACTCCGCTGACGTGACTTTCCCCAGGGAAAGCAGGAGTGAATTTATCATTCATCTGGAAGCAGCAATACAACTCATGGGAAATATTTAATTAAATCTTTATGAATGATGAAATCAAATATCTCCATGTGGCACTTTTCCCAGTTACTGTTGCGAAGCAGTTGTATAGTTGATTTCCCTGTGCACTAAATGATTTTAGTTGTGTTCTTTACTCCTCACTTTAAAAATAAGTTGTGCACAAAGATCAGACCTGTTTAAACCACTGCCGGCATACAGGTCTGTGTAGCGAAACCTGACGTAAGAGCTCTGACACAATGCACCTAGCATGTTGCCAGAAGCATGCTAAGTGCATGGCACATAACGCCAAATAATCTGCAATACTAATTTGATGCACAAGTGCGGCATGGTGGCACAGTGGTTAGCACTGCTGCCTCACAGCGCCAGGGACCCAGGTTCGGTTCCTGGCTTGGCTCACTATCTGTGAGAAGTTTGCACATTTTCCCCATGTCTGCATGGGTTTCCTCTGGGTGCTCAAGTTTCCTCCCACAGTCCAAAGATGTGCAGGTTGGGTTGATTGACCATGCTAAATCGCTCCTTAATGTCATTAGGGCTAGCAGGGTAAATATGAGGGGTTACGGGAAAAGGGCCTGTATGGGATTGTGATCAGTGCAGATTTGATGCTGGATGGCCTCCTTCTGTACTGTAAGGAATCTATGATTCTGTGATTCTGTGGTCTGCGTGGGTTTCCTCTGGGTACTGCGGTTTCCTCCCACAGTCTGAAAGACATGCTGATTAGGTGCATTGACCATGCAAAATTCTCCCTGAGTGTACCCAGAATGTGGCGACTAGAGGGTTTTCACAGTAACTTCATTGCATGTTAATGTAAGCTTCTTGTGACTAATAAATAAATAATGATAATTGCTATTTAAGGAACTTCAGAGTATTACTACTTAACCTCTTCAGCTTCTTTTGTCATTCGCGGGCTGGCCTGCAACCTAACCATATATTGCCTTTAACCCATAATCCTCAATATCTTTTGCTAACAAATATCTATCAGTCTCAGTTATAAGATTAACAATTCATCGATTGCCATTTCTGGGAGAGAATTCTAATCCTCTCTCGCACTTTGGGTGGAGATTCATTCTTCCCAGACGCCCCTCCCACCCTATCCCTATCTTGGAGGCAAGCTCGGAGACACAGGGGCTATATGTGGTGAGAAGATACAGAGTACAGTCCCTGTCCCCTTCCCGTTTCTTTCCTCATACTTTAACCCTTGGAATCCAAGCATCGTTTCAGGTTAACCTACACTGCACTCTCTCCAAGACCGTGTGGGTGGGTGTACCTACATCATATGGACTGTGGTGGTTCAAAAAGGCCACTCACCATGACTGCCATGGGCAACAAATGTTGACTTCGCCAGCGATTTCCATATCCTGTGAACGAATAATTTTAAAAAAAATATCCGGCTGATGTCCTCTGCATTTCTAAGGAAAATGACATGCCATTGAAAGCTTGGTGAAAGCTGTGGTTTTCTTCCATGGCGATGAGGAATCTTCATTGCCGAAGTTAAATTGTGCGTAAGTAGCCTTGTGATCATGTTGATGTAATTAATAGTCTGCAATGCAAAATAAGCAGTTTTATTGAAGTTCCTTACAAAGGATAAGTCCTTTAAAAACATCAGGACAAATTTTCCTGTTCCGTCCGTTATGATTCCCAGGTGGACCATGGAAAGGTTCGTTGACCTCAACAGGACTTTCTGGTTTTGGTGTAAGTGCAGCCAGGAAATCCCGCCTTCGGTGTCCAGGGAATTCTCAGAAACAGTGATTAAGGTGAGTCCAGATTGAAATCAGAGAGAGATCACTTGACCTAACTCCTGGATAATACTTACTGGATTTGAGAAAGGCAATCAGAGACTTCTACGAGGCACAGAAGTGGCAGCATTCTCTCTCTTTCTCTGAGATCTTTCTCATTAACGCTGAGCTCTTTTATAACTCGAAAACCCAGCAAAAATCTCATTGCTGCAAATTAAAAGATCTTAATGGGGCGTTCCACATTAATGCTACAGTCTCCAACAGAAAAGAGAATCGACCAGCTCTGATTGCAGACTGGATGCTGCAGTTAAATACTCTGCTGAAAGCAGCCAATGTTGAATATGATCCTTCACCTGACTTTACTTTTTCTACTTAGCCAAGAATTACAACCTGATATTCTTCAAAGTTTATTTCTTTTTGTGCATACTTGGGTGAGTTGGGGGGAGTGTTGGTATTGCGTGTGTTTTGTTTTTGTGTTGGTGGGCAGTTGGACATATTTGTCCACTTTTAATTATTTCTGCATCCTTGCCTAATTCAGTTTCAATGTGGAGATGTCGGCATTGGACTGGATTAGGCACAGTAAGTGGCCTCACACAACACCAGGTTAAAGTCCAACATGTCTACTTGGAATCACGAGCTTTCAGAGCGCTGCTCCTTCATCAGGTGAGTGGCTCAATTAAGAAGTCTCACAGCACCAGAGTAAAGTCCAACAGGTCTATTTGGAATCATGAGCTTTTGGAAAGCTGCTTCTTCCTCAGGTATGTAACTCACAAAAGATCGTGATTCCAAATAAACCCGCTAGATTTTAACCTGGTATTGTGAGACTTCTTAATTGAGTTTCAGAAATAAAACTACCCCTTCAGGACCCTGGCTTACCTCCTCCACTGAGCTCCACACAGTAAGTATGGATAGTGAATTGGCAACATCAATTCCTTTTCAATGAAAGCTCTTGTTATAACCAATCCACGGGAAGAAGAAGTCAGTTCACCACACCTAACCTAGCTGTGACAGATGGGTTGTGCAAATTTAATAATTGTGTCCTCGTTTTGGGAATGATTGTCAAATTAATCTAGTGTCAATTTCATTCTCACTTTTCACAATGTCGTCTAAGGTTTGTGTTATTCTTAGCATAAAAATTGTTCTCCTTTTAATTCACTCAGATCGCTGCCAAATGGATTCAGACACATGATAAACAATTGAAGTTAAACTTTACAACTTGTAGTTAATCATGAGTACAGTGTGTTAAATTAATTAAAATGGCATCAGCCCAAGACCGTTCTGACTACTTGCTTTACTGCTCCACTTGCAGTTATTACATGTCGTTGAGTAAATTGCTACTGTTTGAGAGGCTGTGGCTGCAGAGGTTAAGGCTGAATGAGTGGTTCTTAATCAACATACACTGTAACATGTTGGAAAAATTAAATCACATGTAGCTAATAATTATTCAGCAGCGTATCGAATGCTGACGCAATATTTCTCAGACATGCCGTGCAAAGCTATAATAAGATTGCATAAAAGCAAAGTACTGCGGATGCTGGAATCTGAAACTAAATGAGAAAATGCTGGAAAATCTCAGCAGGTCAGGCAGCATCTGTAAAGAAAGTAAAAAGCTGGCGTTTCAAGACCAAATGACCCTTTGTCAAATAGTGTAATAAAATTGCTTTAACTTGTGCACGTCCAGGATCTCTATGTTTCTTTGCTCAGATTTGGAGTGGGATTTTCCAGCCACACTCATTCCAAGACCGGAAAATCCTGCCTGAAGTCAATAGGCATTGTATGGTTCGTGACGCACCCATTCCAGAGGCGTAAATTAAGCATAGAAAGATCCAAAATGATGGGCGCAGCATACCCCCACGTTCCACAGTGGAAGTGCACTATTTAGCATCAGGCTGCTCCCATACAGAGTCAGGGTATGCATGGAATATTGTACTAACTTATGCCAGTTGGGAGTCTGATGTTCCTTCAAGTCCTTGTTTGGAGTTTGCTCCCGAGCAATTAATTTCCATAGTGTATGACGTGGTCAGACACTCAGCAGCCGAAGGGATGCTCCTTCAGTGAGCTGTCTTTGAGGCCACAAACAGAAATAAGCAATTGAGATCAGCAGACTCGATGTTCTGTGGTCCTGCCTGATTAGGTGCCAGCAGCATGAGCTCTGGCTCAGGTGAGATCCTATTTCAAGGCCAGAATATCACTAGGTTTCTTTATTATTTTGCGACAGTGGGTAAGTTAGCCATATAATAGCCTCAAATGTATCAAGGGCCCGCTTCCTATCTGAGGCATCTCTTGCCCCTGTGTAAAACCATGTGTGCTTGAGTTGGATGGGAATTCAAAGGGAGTCTGAAAGGACTCCTGTTGGTTGGATAGTGTAAAATTCAGGCTCACGGAGATGGGTAGTGGGCATGGGTTGACATGAATTGACACTTTATTTGGTATAGTGGATATATGGCTCCATGTGGGGAGAGTGGGAATTATAGGTTGGTATGAGTTAGCACTAGGTTGGCATTGGGGATATAGAGAGTATGGGGATTGGTGTTTGCATGGGATGGCATAAGTTTGCATATATGGGCTAGTTGAGTGGTGATGAGGGCGTGTGAGGAGTGAAGGAGTGAAGGGCCTAATGTTTAAGAAAACAAATGGGACAAGGTCTCAAAATAATCAGTCGCTTCTGTAACCACCCTAATCTGTGTTCAGGAGTGGTGGGCCTGACCCGCACTTATACCCTCTTACACTCTCCCAAGCCCTGGAATATAGATCCTGCCAATCGGAGCACTTTTTCCTGAGGCACGCGTCTTAGGAACAAAACTCCAGGCTCTGGCCCAAACCTATGCCAACGAAAATTGGGCTGCAATTAAAATCGAGCTGTCCCATCTTATTTATATCTCGATTGGTAATCTCTCTCCACATCCTGGACAGTGCATAAAGAGAAACTCTATCAGAAATAAACAGAATAACCTTCTTTCAGAAAGAAACAGAATTGCCTTCTTTCAGCCGACACTATCTCACTGTGCGTTAAGAAATTCGGAACACTGATAACATTAGTATGTCAAACAAACCTCATGATCAGGAGGAGAAGTTGACAGATTCAGTGGAAATCTAATCAGCGGGAAGGGGAATTTAAAAAAAATTAAATATATATATTTTAACAAACAGTCTTTACAATCGTCCTAATGTAGCTGAAAGTTAGAGGATAGAAAACATTCCTCTGAACAGCAAGGAGAAGAAATGAATACATTTTAAGTGAAATTTTAAATTAAAGCCACCTTATCATTCAGGAGTAGTTTGCACTAATTGTTTGATCTTGCTAGCGTTGAAAGACACCCCTCTTGAAAATGAAAAAGGAGAACAGAGGGACGGAAGAAATAATGGAAACCGCGTGTGAAAGGGGGAAGCAATCAAAATACGAGCTCCTCAATCATTGGCCAATTATTGGTCGCAAGCGATTACAAAAGCTCCTTATCACTTTCCCAGATAGATGATTGTCTAACTGCTGTGGTAACATGTCACTGTATTATATTACAATGCCTACCGTAAGTCCTTTACAAAGTCGAATGAAAGATTGTTGTCTGACTGGAAAATTAACACGAAATCTTGGATCCTTTTATTAGTCACTTTTCATAGATGGGATTCTCCGGTCACGCACGCCTCGCTACTACTCTGAACGAGCGCAGAGAATTTGACGTTCAGCCAAATCTCCGTTCAAAGCAGCGGGACCGGTGGGCGAGGTTAGAGAATTCCATCCCATATTTCCTTACAATTCCACCACCGCACCACCACCCCCCCCCCCCCCCCCCCCACACACACACCCTCCCTCCCACAATCTTGGCAGGTCACAGAGATACATGACAGAGTCTCATCCATTCCATTAGGACAGTGCCCAGCAGTTACAAGAATGTTCCATCTTGCATACAGGCTGACCAAAGTGGGAAATGGGCAAGGGGCGGAATTTTCCAGCCTTGCTGGTCCCAGTGCCAGAAAATCCCACCCAAGGTCAACAACCCTTTGCATGGCTCGTGTCTCACCCGCCATGATGCCCGTGGCAAGCAGGAAAAGAAAGTTCCTCCCAAAGGAATTGATGCAGAGGTCACCCACTCTACAATATAAAGTCCAGGCGTTTGAGTAGGTTCCATAGTATACAGCTGTTTCTGAGCTTATAGAATCATAGAATCCCTAAATTATATATTAGCCCATCGAATCTGCACCAACTCCTTGACAGAGTACCTTACTCAGGTCTCCCGCCCCATATTTACCATACCTAATCCATCTAACCTACAGGATGAAACCAGAGCACCTAGAGGAAACACAGCAGACACCGGGAGAATGCACAAACTCTGCACAGACAGTGCCCCAGTCTGCGTCAGCGCTCCAGATGACCCTCCTCTGATGTGTCGGAGGAGTTCTGGCCCATTTCATTCAATGAGCTATCACAGTACACAGTGCCATCTGCTGCACAATAATCCACACACAGCATCTGGGGCGACTGTTCCTTAAGGAGCGGAGTTCACCACAAAAGGAGGCTTTCATGTTACCACATCCTTCCATGCCGAAGACATCTGCCATGTGAGCCAATCTACATTGCACAGATGGAAGGGGGAAGTGGCAGTCTACTTTACTTGCAAAGAGACGGCAATTCCATCACCTTTCTTGTGGAAAATAATATCCGCTGATTTGGATTCAAGGCTTACACTGGATTCTTGACTGAAAAGAACTGCATATGATACTTCTAAGAGCATTGTGCGGCGTTCCTGTGATATCTAACATGAGGAGAAATCATTTACATTTAATTGGCATTAATATCTAACTACAGAAACCACAACCGTGTGGTCTTTATTATGCAGCGTTCTCCAAGGCCTGTGCACATTTTTGAAATGGATAAATGGATGGAAGGCAGTAGAAGCAATGGCTTTTTAGGGGAATGGAGTTAGTGCTGCACCTAATGTTCAGCACGCTAAGCATTACATTGACAACCAATTCGAGATTGTCAGTTGGGCTCCCAGTGTGGCACATTTGCGTGTGCTGGAAATGATATAAATTAACACCCCTGTTCTTTGAAGACAGAAAGAAGACATACACACATTGCATCTGTTTCAACTAAAGAAAACAAGTAAATGACAGCCATTCGCTAGTTCATTCCTCAGGGGACTGCCTTGATGAATCAGTGTCTAACAGGTTTAAATTTCAAACTGTATTTGGCAATTAACTGCCAGTCACCATTCAAATGATGCATTGTCCATGGCAACACCTCTACCAATCAAAGTCCACTTGCCAACCAATCAGCAATCTTTTCTCACACAGTATAAACCGTCGTTCCCTCTAATGTTGCACAGTGTCCAAATGAGTGCAAGATCAAAAGCTTCAACTTGCCTCTTTTCTTAGCATCCCAAAAGGTATTTGGAAGCCTATAGATCCTCTTTACTTTCTCATTGGCAATGCCTTAGCCAATCAGCGTTGACTGACAACTTTCTTTCCCTCAGTACAAATTGCAGCAATAATTTGAAATTTGACATTCTTGTGTTTGCCTTGTGAGTGCAAGGCAAAGAGGTCCAGTAACATTGTGCCTCTTTTCAGCAGTACGTATCTATATTAATATAATTCTTTTTGTCTTTAAATGGTTTATGGCTGATTGGGCGATTGTTAACGTAAAGCATGAAAGAAATATTGTCAAGTACTTTATGAGCATTGGATCCTTTTTCAAAACATTTATTATAACCCCAAGATCTCACTCATGAAAATTTTGGAATACTTTTGATTGCCTATTTTAGTCATAAGGTGCCATTCTGGCAAGTATATTGACCAATGTGTGCTGATTGTTTGTATTGGCCAGGTCTCACGTTGAACAGGTCTACAATAAACAATTGCCTCATCCTGTCTTGCAATTCATTAAAAAGCCAAGTGTCTGTTTTCTGTCCACTGTCCAGCCTACTCGAAACTAGTTCCAGGGACCAATTACTCTTATACAGTCGCTGTACAGCACACGAATTCCCAAAGAAAAAGATTGCATCAAAATTTAACAGTGTACAGAACCAGTATTTGTCTGGCCAATCTGTAACACTGGCACCTGGGCCAGCATTTTAATTAGAATTTTAATATCCAAAAACATGGCACAGAATGGAACGCTTTCATGTTGTTCGAATTATTTTACTCTAACTTTTTAATAAGGTCGTTTGAAAAGCTTCACCAGGTGTAGTTGGTATTGCACCATGGAGATTGACTGATGCTCCAATAAATTTAAGTTGTTTACTGATCTGCGGCAATTTCATTATTATAACCAATAAACATCAAGTATGAATGCCACCATAAATATCTCAACATGGATCCACAGTTGGACCCATAAATTCTGCTTCTGCCTGATAAAGTTTGGCAAGGAACAAGACTAGCATTCTAAGCAAGGTTGTGTGCAGTCATGCGACCAGGGAAATTGCAACACTAGTGTTTTCCAATATTCATATAAAAAAATTGAGAAAAACGAAATAACACAATCCGTTGGTTAATTGTATTGGGAAATAACAGCACAAAGCATCAGTACAACCATTGAATTCTCTTTTCTAAGTGTGGTAGCAGGTGGCTATGGCGACGCAGGTCAAAATAATGTGAACCTCGTGCCCGATTCTGTGCTTGGCACTTCATTAATTATGCACGAGCGAGCATCTCTCCAACTCGCCCGGCGGGTTGGGAGCTGATTCGACACCCGACATCAACTAGTAGGTTCAAAGGCCCCGGCGCCATGTGTAGTCATTTGAGAAACCCTCTCCAGTATATATAGTAGAGAGCCAGCTGAGCAGTCCAGGCATCTAAATAGTTTCTTCGGAAGTCTATGGCCTGCTTTCTGAGGGGGATTGTGGAGCTGTGAGCAACATTGCGCCTCTCCTTGGTGCATGCCTGAAGGTGACACACCAGAATCTTCCATCTTTCTTTAAATATCCATCACATATCCCCCAACAACCATCCTGCAATCCAGTCATTGCTGTAGTGAACATTCCCATTCTTCCCCTGAGCCCATCACTTGCAAAATGCTCATGCCCCACATGGACATGCACCCATCCCATCTGGAACCTGCATGCATCCTCTTCCAGTGAAAGATGTGGTGTCCCTTTGCCTACCACCATCCCCCCATTTGTAAACTTTTCATATGGCATTGTTGGGTTCTGCTCCCCTCCCTTTGATCTTCTCTCTGCCTTTCATTGTTCACCATCCTTCCACCTTTCTTTGTCAGTGCCCCATCACCTCACACTCTACTCTGAGGAGGGTTGCCAGGGATGCTGATGCAGAATGATCCATTCCACACCTCTTTTGGTGAAAAAACCCTGTCTTTGCTTTGAGAATATTCTTCAATGTGTTGTGTGGCACTACCACTGTGCTAAATGGAGTGTATTTCAGACAGATCTAACATGGCAAGTCTCCGCATCCATGCGGCACAGTGAGCTATCAACAGCAGTAGAATTGTTCTCAACAACAATCTGTAAACTCATGGCCCGGCATATCCCCCACTCTACCATTCCCACCAGGGGATCAACTAACCTTGGTTCCACGAAGACTGTAGAGTGATAAGCCAGCAGCAGCACTAGACATATTGAAATATAAGGTGCGACTTGGTGAAGCACAACACAGGACAACTTGCACGCAAATAGTGGAAGCAGCTTATGTTGGACAGAGGTAATTGACTCCAGAACCTATAGATCAGATCTAAGCTCTGCAGTCCTCCCACATTCAGTTGTGAATGGTGGTGGGCACCTAGACAATTCACTGAAGGAGGAGATTTCATAAGTATCCCCATCCTCAACGATAGAGGAACCCAGCACATCACTGTGTAAGATAAGGCTGTAGTGTTTCCAACAATCTTCACCAAAAGTGCCAACAGGATGATTTGCCTCACCATCCTCCAGGTGTTCCCCAGCATCATAGATGCCAGCCTGCAGCCAATTTGATTCACTTCACACGATATCAAGAAATGGCTAGAAGTACTGGATACTGCAAAGGCTACGGCTCCTGATAATATTCCAGCAATATACTGAATAGTTGAGCTCCAGAATTGCCCTGTCCTTAACCAAGCTGTTCCAGTACAGCTACACTATCATCTACATGGCAGTATGGAAAATTGCCCAAGTGTGTCCTGGACACACATAAGACAAATCCAACCCAACCAATTACCACCAAATCAGTTTACTCTCAATCATCAGTAAAGTGACGGAAGTGGTCATCAACAGTGCTACCAAGCAGCACTTGCTCAGTGACACTCATTTTGGATTTCACCAGGCTCACTCAGCTCCTGATCTCTTTACAGCCTTGGTTCAAACATGAACAAAAGAGTTGAACTCACAGCAGGCATTCACAACTCCCTGATCTGATTAAAAAGGGACTCAAGGGCTAAGACCCAATGTCAATCAGGCCTCAGGCCTCTTGCAGACCCTTAGGCCTATTTAAAGGGTCAGTTCAAGTTCTGCCTCATTTGGAGCCATTTCCTTCATCCCTATTAGTAACTATAGTCCAATTATTCGCTTCAGATGAAAGAATTTGAGGCCAAATTTAAGTTCGGTGGACTCAAAATCAACATCAGATTTGCTGCAGAAGTTAAACCACTTCCTCACTTATAAAAGAATTGAACTAAAATAGCTTCAAACAAAATGACTACAAAAGAATGTAAATCGGGCCTACACATTGAATGGTTATTAAAAATCAAAAGATAGCTGGGCCTTGTACAAGTCAGACTGACATTCAAAATAGATCGGAAATAATTTATAGCGGCTGGTATACACTAATAGATATTAAAGGCGCTTCAGCCTCTATCAGTGTGTGGGAATATGAGGAAAATCATGTCGATCATGCTCTTTAATGACATCTTTTCACATTCAAATCCATTTTTTCTGAGTTACAGACTGTGTCTTGTGCTATATGTGCACAGGTGAAGGTCGATTCCATATTCCACTTCAGGTATAGCATGGACTGAATCATTAAAAAAAATCATAGAATCCTTACAGTGCAGAAGGAGTCCATCGAGTCTGTACCGACCATAATCCAAGCCAGGCCCTACTTTCCTAACCCCACACAATTACCCTGCTAATCCCCCTGATACTAGGGGCAATTTAGCATGGCTAATCAACCTAACCCACACATCTTTGGTTGTGGAGGAAACCGGAGCACCCTGAGAAAACCCAGGCAGAAACTGGGAGAATGTGCAAACTCACACAGACAGTGACCCGAGACTGGAATTGAATCTGGGATCCTGGCACCGTGAGGCCGCTGTGCTAACCACTGTGCCACTGGATGCGAGTAAAACTGCCCCAACTTTGCAAAATGTCATGCTTCAGTCGTATTCAAAAAGGGAAGAGCTGAACTTCATTTGGTTAACAGTGGGCATACTAGCTGCGTGCATTGGCTAGTGGAAATGAGAGTTCTGCAATGTTCTTTCGCATGGCTTTGAACATGGTGTTGCATATTGGTGACTCGCGTTTCGGACCAGACTGCCTGACCACCTCAAGGACCCAGTTGGTGTGGACCATCAGTGATGTTGAGCACCAACTGTGCAGAAGGGTGCTCTAATAAGGTGGGAGTGGTGAGGGGGGTGCTGGGGGTAGTGCAGGGGGTAAGGGATAGGTCCCTTTCAGAATTGGGTTGAGGGTAGATCATCAGAAAGAACAGAACACTAATAAATAAACTTTAACTTAATTTGGCAGTCATTCCAGATATTCTCTTTCTTCAGAAGCAAAGATCCTAAAACGATGAATGAAATGTTTATGTTCTAAGTTTGTGTGATGATAAATGAAAGCTACAGTTAAAGACACTTGGCCCAACATGACCAGATATTTTTATTAAATTCAAATTTCAGCATCTGCCATGGTAGGATTTGAAACCAGATCCCAGGGCATTACCCTATGCCTCTGGATTACTAATCCAGTGAAAGTATCAGTACGCTACTGCTCCCTAAAGTTTATTTATGAGTGTCACAAGTAAGACTTACATTAACACGAAGTTACTGTGAAATTTCCTAAGTCATACACTCCTATGCCTATTTACGTCAATGCACCTAACCAGCACGTCGTTCAGATTATAGGAGGAAACTGGAGCACCTGGAGAAAACCCACGCAAGCATGGGGAGAACGTGCAAACTCCACACATGCAGCGACCCAAGCTGGGAATGAAACCTGGGTCCCTGGTGCTATGAGGCAGCAGTGCTAACCACCGTGCCACCTCTTTAATTAAACTTTAATTTTTATTTAGCAGACTTTCCAGATATTCTCTTTCTTCAGAGGCAAAGATCCTAAAACGATGAATGAAATGTTTATGTTCTAGATCAGTGTGGTGACAAATGAAATCTACAGTTAAAGACACTTCGCCCAACATAAGCAGATTAGAGTTTGAAGCCTTAAGATAACTTGTGTGACAGTACAAAAAGATAATTAGGGAACATGATCAATAGTGTTGTATTAGTCAACAGGAAATGTTCCCTGCAATGAGGACAACTTACTGTAAAAACCATCAAACAAGCCGAGTGATCCCCCACATCTGAAGCACCGATACCGCCATGCTGCTGATTGAAATAATTGTTATCTTCAATGTCTTGTAAATCATTCACAGTCAATTTGGTTGTGCTTGATAAGAAAGCGGGTGACAGTCATTGTGCTTTCCTGTTGGGACAGATAAACAAGTCTTTCATCTTCACAGTAACTTGTTGATATTTTGATATGTGTACTTTGATGAAAAGATATTTTTGTGAATAATAGCTTATCTGTTTGTCATTTCTTAATGTGCATGAGTAATCATTAAACTCTGGTTCTGAAAGCCAAAGAAGAGATTATGTTTGAGTCGCAGGAAAATGGATGTCTGTCTCACCGAAAACTCTGCATTTCTTGATAGTGTGATCTTGATAATTCCTCTCTTCTTAGAATAGCTGGGCCTGAATTCTCCAACCTAGCCCTGCAGCTGGGAATCACTGATCCCAGTGAATGGAGATTTGGCTGAACACCAAGTTCTCCCTGGCAGTCACTGCAGGACATGAATGGCCAGAGAATTCCTCGATGGGTTACGTGGACGGAGATGAATTTTCATGATGGATTGATTTATTATTGTCACATATATTAGGATACAGCATTGCTTTTTGCACACTATACAGACAAAACATACCATTCATAGAGTACAGAAGGGAGAAGAAAAAGAGAGGGTGCAATGTTAGCGTTGCAATTACTGATAGGATATCGACAAAAATCAGCTTAATATGTGGTAGAACCATTCAAAGGTCTGATGGCAGCAGGGAAGAAGCTGTTCTTGTATCGATCAGTACGTATTTTCAGACTTTTGCATCCTTTTCCTGATGGAAGAAAGTTTAAGAGAGTATGTCCGGGTTGCTTGGGGTCCTTGATTATGCTGGCTACTTTCCCGAGGCACTGGGAAGTGTATGTGGAGACAGTGGATGGGAGGCTGGTTTGTGTAATGGACTGGGCTACATCCACAATTCTGTAGTTTCTTGCAGTCTCGATCAAAGCAGAAGGCATATCAAGCTGTGAAACTTGTTCAGCATATATGCTGTAACTGTGTACTGAGAAAACTCGTGCACCACTTACACTTCAGACACTAATTTTAAGGCACACCTTAATTTAACTTATAATTTGCAAATTGATTCAATCCAAGTCCGAAATCACATTCTTCCTTATTTCTCAATTTCTTTTCCCCTTCATGGCAAGCTCAGATTTATGGTTTGCAAACATATGGTTTGCAAAAAGTCTCAGCCAAGAACTCTTTCAGGACTTTACGTCACTTTCATACAGCAGCAGTGTCAGTAATTGCATCAAATATTAATTATTTGTCTGAAAACTACAACCAAGAGTGCATTTCCTGTGGAGGCAGTTCTCCTGCTGATTCTCAATAAACCACAACTCAGACCCACTGGCCAAGTGTCAGAAGGAAGTTAAGGGAAACTGAGAAGGAGGTATTTTATGGAATGGGCTTTAAAGAGGTTGGAGTAAATGGTTAACCCACTGAGAAACAATTATCATTGCAGAATGAATCAAATTTAGGACCACGACTGAGAATCTAGTTAATGTGAGGCAGCGCGACTGAAAGAGATTCACAGCAAACTGCATACACACATCTGCGAGAATCAGAAAAAGATGGATAGAAGTGGTGAGGATGAAACAGATAAAGTTGGGGAGGCAAAGATCAGGAATGTGGCACAGCTTGAGAAAGAGAGCAATAAAAAGACTTCGAGAGACTGATGTACAGGATTCCTGGAAAGTCCAAAGGAAACTTCATCCTGTCCTCTGAGCAACATTTTGGAACAGTTAGGGAGTAGAATTATGCAATAGCCTAAGATGGATGATAGCAAATTTATTTCAATATGTCTCCTGGATTCTTATCTACACAGAAGGTTCCAGGTGACTCACACTCAATATACAAATCCAGACAAAGTCAGGGACGGTAATTCTCCAGTCTTGCAAGTCCTGCTGCTGCTGTTAACAACATGGCTGTTAACAAGAACAGAGAATTCAGCGCTCAGCCAAATCTGTGATCACAGCAGCGGGACTGGATAATTCCAGCTGCGGGTGAGGTCAGAGAATTCCAGCCCAGATCTACCCTTTCATGTCTCAGAAATTGAATCAATCTGAATCTTCCAATGTACGGATAAAGCCATTAAACCCCCCTTTGTCTTAGCTTCAAAACATCATTCTCATTTACTCTCTGGCGATCTATTTGTAAATTCAAAAACAAATATGCAAAAGTTTTTAAAAGGTGCCTTACTATCTGCCCCCTAAAGCAGTCTACCTTCCACAGGGCTAGGTCAGTATCAGCAGTGGATTCTGTACAGCACTCAGCAGTCATTGTGGCTCAAGGAACCCCTGGCCCTGAGTATACTAGCATCAGATAGAACAGCCTTTCACTTGCTGGTCTGAGGGTACTCAGAGTACATTGTGAGAGTTGTAGCACAAATAAACCTATTCTTAAGAAAGACACCATAGCGGGAGTTTTCCTGTCCTGCCCGCACGGAAATCATAGCGGGCAGGGGTCAGACATGCGAAGCTGTGTTGATCTCGGGCAGGATTTTCCAATTTTGGGGTGGCCAGAAAAGCCCACCCCAACTTTGGATCAAGGTTGGGGAATTCTAGGAAGAGACATCATAGTTTTAGAAAAGAGGTAGCAAGTTTAAAACTGAGCTAAGCAGAAACCACTTCTCCCAAAAGGTAGTAAACCTGTGGAATTCACGACCCCAAAGTGCGACAGATGCTGGGACAGTGAGTAAATTTAAGGAGAAGTTAGACAGATTTTTAATTAGTAACAGGTTGAAGGGTTATGGGGTGAAGGCAGGAACATGGGGATGAGGGGTAAATCAGCCAGGATCGAATGGCGGAGCACGTTCGATGGGCCGAATGGCATTATTCTGCTCCTATATCTTATGAACTTATGAACACTTTGGTGAGAGACCTGATTCAACTGACATGTATTATGTTAAATTTATTGATTATGCAGCAAATGCCACTTTGATCTGCAGCTGCTTTTCAGAGAAGTTTCCATTATTCGCATGTCATAGATATCAAACTTGACTTCTTCTTTATTGCAGCTTTGCAGGAGTGGTGAAGGGAGTTCCTAAGGAACATAACAGTACAATAGTTTGATCAAGGAAGCTCTCAGTGGAACCATGCAGTGATCGTGTCCAATCTGTTCAAGTGTGGCTGGCTTGCAGAGCTGGTAACATTCATCACATATGTTGGGAGAACTCTTTGTCAATCTCTGAGGTTCCTGGAAGGACGCAAATTGATAAATGCTGCAAAATAAATATGCCATGGTAATTGCCTGCAAATATTGACACAGCTTTACCTGGTTTGCTGTGTTGGTCACCTACAAGGGCACGTCCTGAATGTTGATCTTCTTGTTTTTTTGATGCTTAATGGCTACAGGGGTACAGTCCATAACCCCCCAGACTTGAGGTGAACAATTGTCTGCTGCAATTCCCAGAGCACCACTATTTTGAGTGTTGATTCTAGCAAATCAGTGACGTAGATGACTTGCTTGATACATCAATGCAAAATAGATATTACGATTTTAATTCAATATAAATCTGGAACTAAAATCCTAATGGTGACCATAAAACCATTGTCGATTGTTGTAAAAACCCACCAGGCTCACTGATGTCCTTTAGAAAAAGAAATCTGCAGTTCTTACCTGCTCTCGGCTGCATGTGATTCCAGAGCCAAGGTAATGTGGTTGACTCTTAAATACCCTCTCAGGATGGGTAATTAGAGATGAGTAATTCTGGACTGGAAGCTGGAGCTGATGTTGGTGTAACAGCCTGGGAGATGCAGAAGACACAAAAGAGCGAAAGGCAGTATTGACTTGGGCAGTCACTGACAAAACCTGGATACCTGGGCCACAGGTAGTGGATTGCATAACAGGAACCTGTGTAGATCAACAACAATCCTTCTGGAACAGCACACCATCTAGATACACTGCTTCTCGATTGTATGCAGGAGAAAGACTTAGTCAATGCACGCTTTCAACTGGATAAGTGTTCTAGGACAACGTGCTTCCCATCCACCAGCCCCCTTGCCCCACCCTGCCCCACCCCGCTATCCCTTGGCCACACAGTCCACACGCATCAGCTCTTGCTTCTAACAGATCCACTTCATAGAATCATAGAAACCCTACAGAGCAGAAAGAGGCCATTTGGCCCATTGAGTCTGCACTGGCCACAATCCCACCCATACCCTACTTCTTTATCCCCCTGCTAATCCCTCTAACCTACACATTTCAGGACTCTAAGCGGCATATTTTTAGCATGGCCAATTGACCTAACCCGCATACTTTGGATTGTGGAAGGAAACTGGAGTTTCTGGGTGAAACCCATGCAGATACGAGGAGAATGTGCAAACTCCACGCACACAGTGACCCAAGTCAGGAATTGATCCCAGGTCCCTGGAGCTGTGAAGCAGCAGTGCTAACCACTGTGCCATCATGCTGCCCTGCTGTCTGGTTGTTGCATCTGCTGCTGATCTGATTCCTTTAACCATTCATCCAAAGAAATGGAGCAAAACATATAAGATTATGAAGGGAATGGATAAATTAGAAACAGGAAGGTTGTTACCACTGGCAAGTGAAACCAGAACTAGGGGATATGGCCTCAAAATAATGGGGAGCTGATTTAGGACTGAATTGAAGGGAAACTCCTTCACTCAAAGGATCGTGAATCTGCAGATTTCCCTGCCCAGTGAAGCAGTTGAGGCTATCTCATTGAACGCTTTTAAGGCAAGGACTTTTTGAACAGTAAAGAAATTAAGAGTTGTGGTAAACGGGTGAGTGGGTGAATGAGGCTGAAAGTTCAGCCATAATCTTATTGAATGGTGGAGCAGGTTTGAGAGGTCAGGTGACCTACTTCTGCTCCTAGTTCTTATGTTCTTATTAAAACATTATCACCCCGGTGTGAGGCTAATCAGAGTGAGTAAAGCACAATGTTACAGAACCAAGAAAGCCGCCTGAAAGTATACTCTGCACAACATTTCATAAATTTTTTTAACCTGAGAGCCATAGCTAGGTTCCCCTTTAGGTAACGCCTTAATATCAGTGAATTAGTCAGTGCCTGAAACCAATCTTGTGAGGTTTTACCAAGCAGATTGGACAACTGGCAGTGTGCCAATCATGTTCAATTTAAATCATGTTGGGACCTAATAACATAGGGGAGAAAATGGCAAGTGATATTGTCACTAGACTAGTAATTCAGAGTGCCAGGGTAATGCTCTGGGGAGCCAAGCTCAAATCCCAGATATTAAAATTTGAACTCAGTAAAAATCTGGAATTAGAGTGAGCAATAATCCTGGCCAGTCACACCCACATTCAATAAATGAATAAATGTAATGGGCCTTGCTGTTGATGTATGACTGGGAATATCGGCTGAAGCCAGTTGCCATTTGCAACGACTGCCCCCGAGAGTCTATTCACAGCCATTGCCCAAGCACAAATAAAAAATGCCCTTTAGGGAAGGAAATCTGCCTTTCTTATTGGTGTGGCCTACACGTGATTCCAGATCCAAAGGCAATGTAGTTGACTGTTAAAAGCCCTCTGAAAGGGCTTAGCAAGCCACTTAGCCCAAAGACATTTAAAGATAGGCAAGAAATATTGGCCTTACCAGCAACACCCCCGTCCTATTCTTTTCATTCTTTAAATCAAAGAGAAAAATATTTTTATGTGTGGAAGACTTGTGCTCTGATAACTGCACAAGGTCCATGAGGAATCACTGATTGATCTCCCTTTGGCGCTCATTGTGTAGGATTTCCTCTGGTAACTGGCAGCAGCTGCCCAGTTGGAACTCAATACCTGAGCATTTTATAAGGCAGGCCCAGGACTGGGCCTGCTGAATGGTAGCCCCACGTAGGAACTAGTGCGTGTATATACCATGTAGTGGTTTTACTTTGCATTCTATAATAAACAGTGTTCCTTTCCAGTCGGGCTTTCTGGCTAATTACACTTGGCTTTTGGTTACGTGATAGTTTATTTTTCCAGAGTCCGTTTCTAAATGTAATGCTATCCATTGATGCCTTCCTGACCTGTCCAGAGAGCTTTAACTAAACTTGATGCGAAGTTGTGTGGGCTCAATTGGTCTGGAGATCTTCCTGCTGATGGTTATCTTTCCGCATATTCAATTTCAGTGTATTTTGTAAACTGAGATTACATACAGCTCTCTGTAACAGCATGATGCATCAGTTCATTGATCGTTACCCAATGGCAGATGGCCAGTGAGTAATAACATGGGCATCTGTCAGTGGTAACGTTTGCATAAAATAATTTCGATTTATAATATTCGAATTTCAACACTAATAAAATTCTGCTGCCTTAATGAAACCCATAGTAGTCTTTTGATTTATTTAATTTATTGAATTTATCAACTCTGCACAAATATTGTCCATATGTTACTAATGTGTTTTTATAGCGTTACTGATATTCAGTTATATGTGCTTGACAATCCATGAATAGGTTTGCACAGTGTTTTCACAGTACGCCAGCCTATCTCTTCCTGAAAAGAGTAGTTAGGGAAACAAGGTTGTTTATTTTCATGTTCTCTTATGTTTCACACTTCATTAATCCTGTAGCTGTGTTTTGATGATAGATATAAGAGGGATCATAGAAATCCTACAGTGCAGAAGGAGGCCATTCAGCCCATTGAGTCTGCACTGACCACAATCTCACCCAGACCCTACCCCCATATCCCTACATATTTACCCACTAATCTATGCACCTCAGGACTCTAAGGGGCAAATTTTAGCGTGGCCAATCAACCTAACCCACACATCTTTGGACGAAGAAATCGGAGCACCAGAGGAAACTCACGCAGACACGAGGAGAATTTGCAAACTCCACACAGACAGTGATTCCAAGCCAGGAATCGAGCCCAGGCCCCTAGAGCTTGAAGCAGCACTGCTAACCACTGTGCTACTGTGCACAGGAGGCAAATTATAATCTTTATTTTGGTGTAGTAAAAGGAAAGATATGCAGTAAAGTTGTATGAGTTCACAGTAATGTGTGCACTACCCATAACATAGAATGCAAACTCCTAATAATCTTAGCATTCTTCTCCACTCTCAACACACACACACACACACACACACACACACATAGACACATACACAATCACATGGATACACACGCTCACACACAGACACATAGAACATAAAACATAGAACATTACAGCGCAGTACAGGCCCTTCGGCCCTCAATGTTGCGCCGGCCAGTGGACCCTCTAACCTAAACTATTCCAATATCATCCATATGCCTATCCACCGAACATTTGAATGCCCCCAAAGTAGGCGAGTCCACAACGGCTGCAGGCAGGGCATTCCATGTCCTCACCACCCTCTGTGTGAAGAACCTGCCTCTGACATCCGTCCTATAACTACCACCTCTTAATTTAAAGTTATGTCCCCTCGTGTTGGTCATCACCATCCGAGGAAAAAGGCTCTCACTATCCGCCCTATCCAGTCCTTTGATCATCTTATACGCCTCAATTAGGTCACCGCGTAACCTTCTTCTCTCTAATGAAAATAACCTCAGGTCCCTCAGCCTTTCCTCATAACGCCTTCCCACCATACCAGGCAACATCCTGGTAAACCTCCTCTGCACCCTTTCCAATGCTTCCACATCTTTCTTATAATGCGGCGACCAGAACTGTACGCAATACTCCAAGTGCGCCCGCACCAGAGTTTTGTACAGTTGTAACATAACCTCACGGCTCCTAAATTCAATCCCTCTACCAATAAAAGCTAACACACCGTACGCCTTCTTAACAACTTTATCAACCTGGCTGCCAACTTTCAAAGAGCTATGTACTTGTACCCCAAGATCCCTTGCTCGACAACACTATTAAGGGTCCTTCCATTAGCCCTATATTTCATATGCCTGTTATTCCTACCAAAGTGAATCACCTCACACTTATCCGTATTGAATTCCATTTGCCACCTCACGGCCAGCTCTGCAACCTATCTATGTCCCTCTGCAAACTGTAACATCCATCCTCGCTGTCTACAACTCCCCCCACTTTGGTATCGTCAGCAAATTTACTAATCCAACTCTCTACACCCTCATCTAGGTCATTTATAAAAATGACAAACAGCAGTGGCCCCAAAACAGATCCTTGAGTTACACCACTTGTAACTGCACTCCAGGTTGAATATTTCCCATCAACCACCACCCTCTGTCTTCTATCAGCTAGCCAATTCCTATCCAAACTGCTAAATCACCTTCAATCCCATGCATCTGCACTTTCTGCAGTAGCCTACCATGGGGAACCTTATCAAACGCTTTGCTAAAATCCATATACACTCCATCAACTGCCTTACCCTTATCTACCTCTTTGGTCACCTCCTCAAAAAACTCAATAAGGTTTGTGAGGCACGACCTACCCTTCACAAAACCGTGCTGACTATCCCTAATCAATTTATTTCTCTCTAGATGATTATAAATCCTATTCCTTATAATTCTTTCCAAGACCTTGCCCACAACAGAAGTCAGGCTCACCAGTCTATAATTTCCAGGATGGTCCCTACTCCCCTTTTTGAACAAAGGGACAACATTTGCTATCCTCCAGTCTTCCGGCACTATACCTGTAGCCAACGACGACATGAAGATCAAAGCCGAAGGCTCTGCAATCTCCTCTCTAGCCTCCCAGAGAATCCTAGGGTAAATCCCATCTGGCCCAGAGGACTTATCAATTTTCATACCCTCAAGATTCGCTAACACCTCCTCCTTATGAACCTCAATCCTGCCCAGTCTACAACCTGGTATCACAGGTTACACATTGACATGCAGACACATAGACTCACACATTGACACATTGACATGCACACACACAGACACACACACACATACATATACACACATGCTCACACAGACACGCATACAAACACACACACAAACATGCTCACACACAGACATAGACATATATACACACAGACACACATGCATGCACATGTCCACACATAGACACATGCACACATATAGAGACACACGCACACACACACACACAAAATCATACATAGACACATACACATGGACACACGTGCTCGCACATAGACACGCACACACACACACACATAGACACACGCACATGCACACACACTCACACACACACATCAACATACACACAGCCACGCACACTCATGGACACACACAAATGCACACCCACATACACTCACACATTGACAAACACGTAAATGCATACATGCACACACACACAGAGACACACACATATGGACACACATAGACACACACACATGCACACATAGATACACACAATCACACATAGACACAAATGCACGCACGCATACATTTACACATATTCACACAAACACACGTGCATACGCTCACACATAGACACATAGACACACATAAATGAACACACACACACATATATGCATATTCTCACACATAGACACAAACACATGCATATGTTCACATATAGATTTACACACTCCCGAACACACTCATACATAGACACACACACAAATGCACACACTCACACAGACATACACATAGATATTCACACGCACTGATGTGCATGCGCACACACACAGACAAACATGTACAAAGCACATAGACAAACACACTCACAAACACAGATACATACTCAGAAAGATTCACATCTGCACACAAACATAAACATGCACACACACAAATGCACATGCACAAGTACACTCTGGCATACACTCCGAAACACACAGTCACACACATACTTTCATGCATAGTCTCACATATACGCAAACTCTATCACACACTCACACACACTCTCACACTTACTACACACTCTCATATTCACTCTCACAAACACTCACACACACTCTCCCATACACTCTCACACTCACAAACACACTCTCACACACACATCCAGACATACATAACAAAGTCAAAAGCCATTTATTGTCATCAGAGAATATTTAGAATTTGAATTTGCTTTTCTCTCTTTGTGCTCTTTAACAATGTAACGATGAAACTGGACATTACTGAGCTCAATTCATTTTAATTGTCCACCCGCCCCGAAAAATGGAAACAGTGCCGTGCCTAACCTTCCTGTACTAAATCCCACACTCCCGCTGACAAAGGGAGCACCACCAACCCCTCAGCAAAGAGGGACATCCTCCTCCCACCACTGAAAAAGCAGCTCGCTCCCTCTGCCAAACCATACCACATAGACATGAGCATGACCCTACCCAGCAACTCCCTAATCTCTCTCCAGCCTCACAACCTCATAGCCCTCCTCAGCTTCCCTCCAACTCCCCTTCCCCCTCAGCTTCTTCAACAGGTCCTCCTTCAGGTCCTGCCCCTTGTCAGTGCCAGTGGTGCACCTCCCACTAACTCCCTTGCACTGACTCCCTTGTCTGGCTCCTTGAACCCCAAGCAGGATTAAAGGCCACCTGTCACTGTCAGGCCACAGAGTGAGAGTCCCCAGGGGTCCTGGGGGTGGATGAGCTCGGGCTAGGGGCAAAGGGTTGAACTCGCCACTCTTCCCCGGATGAGATCCTCATGGCTGGATTTCCCTTCTGGCTCTGGGAAAAGTGTTGTTCAATTTCAGGAAGGTGAGTTCAGACACCATCCTGGGGTAAAATATTCATTATTTCTATCCTCTAGACCCTGGTCACTTCAGTCTCTGGCAGTCTTCCAAATCCCAGCAGCTCTCCAGCAGAAAGCATCCCCTTTCCCTCTCGAGTAAGCCGCAGGTGAGAAAAGACCCCTTTAAAGTCTTCTGGCTGACAGCTCCACTAACCCTGCTTCCAGATAGAAATGGTAACCAGCTATTTCTAATTAACACTGATTTTCACTTTAGATAAAAAGAAGGGTTCCAACGCAACAATCTACCACTTAATATCACAACACCATTCTGGATTTTAGGAGATTCGGGGGTTTTCCCATTGTGGACTTGTCACTGTCCCCAAATGTTAACAATTTTTCTACCCTCCTTTCAATACCCAATATGACTTTGCTTTTGATCTCACAAATCTTTTGCCCAGATTTACTGTCAGACTCCAGTTACAACTCCTTTCATTTAACCTTTATTTAATGAAAGCATTCAAATTGTAATAATCTTATGAACCAAAAGATACAGTCTAAGATATAATAATTGTATCATACTTGTGAGACTTGACATCAGAAACAGGTTAACTTTGCCTGGGAGCTTGCATTACAGCAACAGAGTCCATTTTCCTACAGCAACCATCGTTGCTAAACTATTTTCCCGAAGAGGATGATGAAGATGGCACAGTGGTTAGCACTGCTACCTCACAGCCCCAGGGACTCAGGTTCAATTCCAACCTCAGGCGACTCTTCGTAGGGAGTCTGCACATTTCCCCATGTCTGTGTGGGTTTCCTCTGGGTGCTCCAGTTTCCTCCCACAGTCCAAGAGACATGCTGGTTAGGTGCATTGGCCACGCTGAATTCTCCAAATAAGCAGTGGATTGTGATGAATACAGATTTTCACTGTAACTTCATTGCAGTGTTAATGTAAGCCTACTCATGGCACTAATAAATCAACTTAAAACTTAAGGTTTCCTCATCAAAAATAGGGATTAAATGAGTAAAACTCAGTGCAAAAAACAAAGAAGAATGAAAGTTACAGCACAGGAACAGGCTCTTCGGCCCTCCAAGCCTGCACCGACTATGTTACCCGATTGAACTAAAACCCCCTACCTTTCCAGGGGCCATATCTGTCTATTCCCATCCTATTCATGTACTTGTCAAGAAACTCCTTAAAATTCATCATCATATCAGAATCAGGCCTGAGCTTGAGATGCAATCGGTGGACACTGAGGACCTAACTACATCAAGCACTCTCACATCTAACCCGTACATCTTTGGAGTGTGGGAGGAAACTGGAGCACCCGGAGGGACCCATGCAGGCATGGGAAGAACGTGCAAACTCCAAATAGTCACCTATAACCGGAATCGAATCCAGGTCCCTGACATTTTGTGACAGCAGTGCTAACCACTGTGCAAACATGCAACTCTAAATTGATCTGTCCACTAATCCTCGAAAGTCCAGCAGTTTTATCTTGTGGTTAAATTCAGCTGTGGGTCAACCATGTGTTGGAAGAATGCAGACCCTGCATCTCACTTCACTCACTATAAAACTAACTGTGCTTTCAATGCGTCAACCTGACAGCACCCAGTTAATAACATCTGCCTATTTTGCCATTTATTCTGCAGTAACATCTGCCATTGTCAGATATGTTGAGAATAATATTTCTACTAAAGACTTTCGCACAAATATAATACTCTTCAAAGTTAATTGAATCGTTGAAACATCAGTAAGTTTTAAATTTATTTATTAGCGTCACAGGTAGGTTTACATTAACACTGCAATGAATGTACTGTGAAAATCCCCTAGTTGCCAAACTCCAGCGCCAGTTCAGGCATAGTGAAGGAGAATTTAGCATGACCAATACACATAACCAGCACATCATTCTGACTGTGGGAGGAAACCCATGCAGACATGGGGAGAATGTGCAAACTCCACGCAGGCAGTCACTCCAGCTGGGAATTGAACCTTAGTCCCTGTTGCTGTGAGGCAGCAGTGCTAACTATGGTGTCATCATGCCGCGCACATACAGTGGTGCACAATTTCTGCTACTGACCCCAAATATTCCAGCAAGTTATCAGCAATGGGTGGGGGCCACACATATTCTCCATCTGTGGAAATGTAATTGGGGATCTCTCAATCTGCTAACATGCCCGCTTTAATCTATCAATTTCTAATGCAGCGAGAACGTGTGGCTCTGGTTGGTCCTTGGATAACATTGGTCACTTTCCCTGGCAAATTGCTAACAGTGCAACCAACCAATCAACACAAATCCATGTGCGCTGGAGGGGGAGGGGGGCTGGTGGGGGATAGGTTTTGTGACCTTGAGAAGAAATTGCACCTAATTTATTGTGCTCACTCTCAAGATGATCATCAAATTCTTCTATGCTCTGTGGGGTGTCTTAAGTACAGCATAGCATTCATCACTGAATGAATAGGGCCATTTAGGTTACTTCTGCTTCAAACACTGAACCTGACCAAGATTAATTGTTTCCTCAAAGCTGGGGGAGTTCTCACATTTCACGTGGGAAAAGCGCATTTGATACTCAGTTAAAAAATATTGTTGTCCTTATCAATAAAGTCAGTGGTTGTAATTATCATGTGTTAAGTACAAGAGCACCTTTTGTGATGTATAGTTTATATATCTTTAAGTATACAGGATGCTTGCATTTTGTCAGTAACAGCCATTGTGTTCCGTGCTGTAGCCTGAACAGCAAAAAATTAGGCAAGGCAAAGTTTGAAATCATGCGAGATTTCCACATGATTTCTTGCAAGTGGAAAGATCACTCACTATCCCTTCATTTCAAAATGAGCAAAGAAAACAAGCTGAAAAGTGGACCCGCTTACACAGTTCAGTTTCATGGGATTTCTCAACCACCCAGTACCAAGGAAACAAAATAAGGTGAATTAGGCTCCAATCACCTTCTTCTCTGATTCCAGAAATAGGGAGGGAGAAAGTCTGAAGATTCAAAGGCCAAGGTTAATAATTTTTGCACATCTTAATAAAGACAGGGGAGTATCACAGAGATATGTAGTTGGTTGTCTCAGAATGCAGCAAAAATTTAACGAATAGAAGGTGCTCCTTGAATGTCCTTGACTGTTCATTTATTCGCAGATGGACAACCTATCAAAGCGTCTCCATATTATCTTCATGGTCAATTATTTTATGGACAAAAGAAAAACCATGATCCATTTAGTAGGACACCACCAAAATGGAAAAAGGTAGACAAGATTATGTATTTCGGAAGAGTGGTTGAGATCCAAATGTCTGTAGATCGTAGCAGGAATAAGGACGAAGAGCAGTTAGCCATCCGCTATGTTTGATCTCCTGAGGAAAGCAATGAGTAAAATTAGGACATCGTACAAAATGTTGGATGATCAGCCATTATCATAACGAATGTTGGAGCAGGCTCGAAAGGCCAAATGGCCTTCTCCTGCTCCTAGTTTCTATATGTCTATGGTGATGCTCATTCATTCCAGGCCTTCTTGATCAAGCTATAATACTGATCACACTTGGGAATGCTAACTGTGAGGAAGATATAATGTTTTGTAACAATCACATTGTTAAAAACAACATTCATGTTTTTTTTTGCATTTGTTCAGGGATGTGGGCATCATTGGCTGGGCCAACATTTATTGCTCATCTCTAATTGCTTCAACCAAGTAGCTTAATGGGCATTTAAGATCTAACCATTCAAGAACCAGGAACCTGGGTTCAATTCCTGGCCAGCATCGTTGTCTGTGCGGAGGCTGCACATTCTCGCCATGTCTGCATGGGATTCCTCCGCGTGCTCCAGTTTTCTCCCACAGTCTGAAGATGTGCTGGTTAGATGCATTAACAATGCTAAATTCTCGCTCAGTGTACCCCAACAGTTGCCCAAGTGTGGTGACTCAGGGATTTCCACAGTAATTTCATTGCAGTGTTAATGTAAGCCTACTTGTGACACTAATGAATAAACTTTAAATTCACTGTATGTCTGGAGTTACATGTAGGCCAGACCGTCCTAAAGGGAACAATGGTTTCATGGCCATCATTAAACTGTTAATTGCAGTTATTTATTGAATCAAATTTCACCATCTTCCAAGGTGAGACTCAATCATCACCCTTAGGTATCTGGATTGCTAATCCTGTGACAAAATCACTGCATCATTGACTCTCTCCCTACTAAGTGAGGAAACTTGTTATTTACCAAGGACTTTGGTTGCACAATTCTCAGATATCTGTCCGAGATACAGTTGTTAAATCTCCCCTGCCTTATTTAATTCACAGATCAATTCTTTGTAATTCTGAATTTGGTGATTGTTAAATTGGCATAAGTTATATCATTGTAATCATAGATTTCTGAACTGATGTCAGTTGTGCAGTATGTGCTGAGGGATATTGAGGTTGAGATGGGTGTGTATGAGACAGTCTAAAAATTATCTGCATCACCAAATTCAGAAGGAAAAGTTTGACTGCCTACTGTCAACCAAATATCTTAGAGTTGTACAGCTAAGTGATTAGAAACACTTGGACGTGTAAAAGTGCTTTACACAGTAACAATGATAAATGCTGCTCTTACACCGTGATTACTGTTCCATGACATTGCTCACAGTGGCACAGCTGCCTCACAATGCCAGGGATCCGGATTTGTTCCTGGTCTGGGTCACTGTTTGAGTGCTCTCCCCGTTTCTGCTTGGGTTTTCTCCAAGTGCTCCTTCCTCGTCTAAAAAACATGCTGCTTATGTGCATTGGCCAGGCTAAATTCTCCCTCAGTGTACCCAAACAGGAACCAAAGTGTGGCGACTAGGGGATTTTCACAGTAACTTCATTGCAGTGTTAATGTAAACCTATTTGGGATTGATAAATAAATAAACTTCATTCATGATTGGAAATAAAATTACCAACATTCATCAGGATTGTGTAGAATACATTTAAGATGTTACAATTCTTTTACAGATTTCAACCTTTACATATGCACCAAAGAAAGTATTCTTGTATCACAGGTTGGTATGTCTCCTGCTCTGCCCAAGACCATAAGAAACTATAAAGGATCGTGAACAAAACCCAATCCACCACACAACCCATCCTCCCACCCATTGACATTATCTACACTTCATATTGCCTCAGAAAAGCAGCCAGCATAACTAAGCACACCATGTACCCTGGACATATTCTCTTCCACTTTCTTCTGGAAAGTGAAAGAACATGTACTAACCAACTCAAGAACAACTTCTTATCTGCTACCATCAGACTTAATGGACCTACCTTCGCATTAAGTTGATCTTTCTCTATATCATATGACTGTAATACTACATTCTGCACTCTCTCCTTCGCTGTAAACAGGATGCTTTGTCTGTATAGCGTGCAAGAAAAAATACTTTTCACTGTATACAAATACATATAACAATAATAAATGAAATCAATTCATGAAGATTGCTCAATTTTCCATCAATTTGTTGGATAGAATACTAGGATGGGCTTCACTAAGGGCACATGTTTCTTCTTGCTCAACTTATCTGTTAAGCATTCTATCCAGACAATCCTTTATGCCAAGCAAAGGTTATTTACGAAAGTACATAAATATGTTAGAAACAGTTCAGAGAAGATTTACTAGACTAATACCAGGAATGGAGCAGGTGGATTGTCTTACGGGTGAAGGTTGGAGAGGTAAGGTTTGTACCCACTAGAGTTTAGAAGAATAAGAGGCGGCTTGATTGACCCAGCTTGGGTCAGTGTCTGTATGGAGTTGTTCATTCTCCCCGTGTCTGTGTGGGTTTCCTCTAGATGCTCCGGTTTTCTCCCACAGTCTGAAAGACATACTGGTTAGGTGCATTGACCGTGCTAAATTTTCCCTTAGGCATTGGAGTGTGACAACTGGGGGATTTTCACAGTAACTTCATTGCAGTGTTAATGTAAGCCTACTTGTGACACTAATAAATAAACTAATATCCTAAGGAATATTGTGGATGTGGACAGGATGTCTCCTCTTGTCAGAAAATCTAGAAATTCTTTCTGGAACTCTCTTCTGCAAAAGACAATAGAAGCAGAAGAGTTGACTATATTTAAGGCAGAGATAGGTTGATACTTGATTAACATGAGGGATGGTGAAAGGTTATAGGGGTTAGGCAGGAAAGTAGGGATGAGATTTCAGACAGATCAGCCACAATCTTATTGAATGGCAGTGAAGGCTCGAGGGGCCAAGTGGCTTACTCCTGTTCAATATCTGCACTAATACTTACTATTATTCAATATTTATTTATTAGTGTCACAAGTAGGCTTATATTAACACTGCAATGAAGTTACTGTGAAAATCTTCCAGTTGCCGCACTCCACCACCTATTCAGGTACATTAAGGGGCAATTTAGCATAGTCAAAGCATTTAAATCAGCTCGTCTTTCAGACTGTGGAAGGAACCAGAACACCAGGAAGAAACCCACACAGACACAGGAAGAATGTGCAGACTCTGGATCGGCACGCCAGGAATCAGACTTGAGTCCCTGGCACTGTGAGGCAGCAATGCTAACCAGCCAGTGGAAGTGAAGTTTGTGAAATTTATTTGTGATTATTGCCACCATTTTATAATTGGGTTCCTTAATTTTGTTGCGGTATAAATGACTTTCCAGAACAGGAATTGATGATTTAAAATGTGGTCCTTTCTCTAAAACAGTTCCAAACTGCCACTCTGCCTTATGTCCCATGCATTTGGGAAGAGAAATTAAATAAGAGGGAGCTTCCTAAAGCCCAATGTTACATCCCTGCCCCGATTCCAATATGCAATGCTTTCTTCTTGTCTGTCCACTTTTGGCTTGTCGCTTGCTGATTGATTTTTCAGTGCAACAAATGGGGAAGAAGCCTCGCAGAGGGAGAGAAAGCAAACATTGAAAATACGCGCCTAGGCAGCTCCCAACAAGAAACAAAACTAGTCAAACTCAGAACTGTCGTCAATTCAGGACGACAGTTGCAGACTGGGTGTGAGAAAAAATGTGTGGGTGTCCACTCAGAATTTCTTTACACTGTTGCTCAATGTCGTCACTGTCGGAGACTTTGATGTGATTGTGTAATTGCTGAAGGGCAGATATATTGGGTTGAATGTGCCAAGACATTTGATAGCACTTGTACTCCTTTTCCTTTTTTTGCTTTGAAATGATTGATGTGGTGCCAGGTTTTGATAATAACATAAATGTGGTGTCTGTTCCCAACAATGAGGTACATTCAGTTCAACTCAGTTACCAGCCAAGTACTTGAAGCTGAGTATCGCTTTTGAAAAGTGAGAGTGGTTTTGCGGACTTTTACTTTATCACCGACTGGCCTGCATTTTTTCTGGAGAAAGTAAAACTTTTCCTCATCCTTCAGCATGCTTCCCCCAGAACAGATAATAAAGAAAACGTGGGATTCCTCCGGGTGCTCTAGTTTCCTCCCACAGTCCAAAGATGTGTGGGTTAGGTTGATTGGTTATGTTAAAATTGCCCCTTAGTGTACTAGGATGCCTAGGTTAGAGGGATTAGCAGGTAAATATATAGGATTATGGGAGTAGGGTCTGGGTGGGATTGTGGTCAATGCAGACTCGATGGGCTGAAGGGCCTCTTTCTGCACTGTATCGTATTCTGTGATTCTATGATTCTATGAAAGCAAATAGAATGCTAGCATTTGTAGCTAAAGAATAGAATATAAAGGTAAGAAAGTATTGTTGCAATTATATAAAACATCGGTGAGGCCACACCTGGAGTATTGTGCACAATTTTGGTCCCCTTATTTGAGGAAAGAGGTAGTGGCATTGGAGGCAGTTCAGAGGAGGTTCACTAGATTGATTCCAGAATGAAGGGTTTTTCACAGGAAGAAAGATTGAACAGTTTAGGCTGAAACTCTCTGGAATTTACAAGAATGAGAGAAGATCAAATTGAGGAATATAAAATGATAAGAAGAATGGATAAAGTAGATGTGGAGTGGATGCTTCCTCTTCTGGAGCATTCCAGGATGAGAGGTTCTTAGGATAAGGGGTAACAAATTTAAAACAGAGTCGAGGAGAAACTATTTCTCCCAAAGGGTTGTGAATCTGTGAAATTCGCTACCCAAAGTGCGGTGGATGCTGGGACAGTGAGTAATTTTAAGGAGGAGTTAGACAGATTTTTAATTGGTAGTGAGGTGAAGGGTTATGAGGAGAAGGCAGAAATATGGGGATGAGGATCATATCAGCCATGATGGAATAGCGGAGCAGTCCTGATGGGCCAAATGGTCTAATTGAGCTCCTATATCTTATGAACTTATGAACTTGAACGTTCTTCCTGATCATGGCTTAGATTCTCTGACCTCACCCACAGCTGGGATTCTCTAGTCCCGCCGTACTGAACGGAGATTTGGCTGAGTGTTGAATTCTCGCTGGTAGCGACAGTGGGGCTTGAACAGCCCAAGTTCTGGCAGATAGATAATGTTTGCTCGCTTTTATTTGGCTGCTTGGAATCCTCATGAAGAGTCGCAGGTGTCATTATATTTCATCTCCCATCTTTTCCTCCCCTTGTGCAAAGTTTGCTCCAGTGGGGCAGTTAGAATTGGCATTTCGCTTTGGAGAAATGAGAATGTGAAAGCTTGTTCAGTTACCCCTGGTCGTAAAATGGTGCACATATATCAAGTGCACAGCATTTGTTTGAATTTGTTCTTAAGAAGAGGGGAAGCTTGTTTGAAAGGTTTCGTGCCAATTCCGATTCTGCAGCTTGTTTTGACAGTTTAGTATTATGGCTCTTTATAAAGGGTGAGATTAATTGCCAAGATTTGCTGGAACAATAAAAAGAAAATGAAACCCACCTTTTGTCAGCTGCCAGTGTTCACACTAAACAAAGGACAAGCTTGTATGAACAGAATATTCACCAAATGTATCAAAACAATGCAGTAAGATTTTCAGATAGGTCATTCCTACAGCTTGGGTTTTCTGACCACCCTGTGGCCTGTTCTCCAGATCCATTATTCCACCCCCAAGTCCCTACCCTCCCCACGCCTCACTTGTGACTTGTTTTCCAGTGATGGAAGCTGCTCAGCATTGGCCGCTGGTGGAATCTTCCAGTCCCGCTGATGCCTATGGCAGTTTCATGGTTTACCTATTGTGCTGCCCTTGCCGCGGTGTGTGGGTTGGGCAGTAAACGGTGACGCAAGCCCAAAATCTCACAAGAGCTGGGAACCACTACCAGAGTTTTATCGACATGCCCATCCTGGAATCCGGGTGGATGAGGCTGGTAGAACAGCAGTCTCCATTGGTCTCGGGCGGGATTTTATGAAGCAGGCAAGGCGGTAAAATTCCAGCCTACGTTTCTCGTCAGCGAGATCAGATTTTCCACACCCTTTGCATGTGATGTAACGAGGCCCAGACAAAGTGAAAATAAATTGAATAAATTAATAGGGCCTGCCCACAATATGTTCCGTCCACACCAAGTATTCATACAACAGCTATTTAGAAACTTGAAGCAGGCAAGGGAATCTACCGGAGGTGAAAGGTACATTTAGCCCCTAGCAGGAGAGAGACATGCCTAGGCAGTAACTTGGTACTGAACCCTGGCAATACCACCCTGGTTCCCTGCATGTATGATTAGTGGTGACACCCAAATACCTTTAGTTGGGGATAGTGGGGGAGCTCGATGCCTCTGTGACTTGGCAAGGAAAGGGGAGGTTGCTGATATCTATGTAGCTGGGGGATTGTCACCCTGATCCTTATGTGACTGAGAGAGTGGGAAACTCTCATATTGAATGAGGGAGACTGTGGGAGGAGGATTTCCTTCCAGTGCAGATCAGGGCACCCTTTAAAGCAGGTGATTGGGGCAAGGTGGGTATCGGGGAGGCCAGCGATTGAGGGAGTCTGGTTGGGAAGTTGGCGATCAGGAACTAGAGGAGGGGAGGAGTGCCCAGGGATCGACCGGAAGGCCAGAAATCAGGAGGCCAGCGATAGGGGCGCCAGTGTGTCAATCGCTCCACTGACAGGTCAGTGATGTACAGTAGCTCCCACAAAGCGCGCTGATGTCAGCCTCTCAGGTGGGATCAAGCCCCCTACCCCCTACCACACCTGCACCCCTCTCCCCTTCCCCCCTTATCAGTGTGAATCTCCTTGCAGCATCCTGTTTTCCTGCCCTTTGGGCACTGATTTTTTTTGGAGAGAATGGCCCCTTTATGGTTATTAAGGTTTAGTCTCTTCATACCCTTACTTCTAATTGAGAAACTGTACAGATCTCATTCAAGATAAACAACAGTTTGAGATATAACTAAGGGATAGCATAACTTCCTGGAAATCCTCTCAGTGTTACCATGCACATGGGGACCATTATCTTTTTGACAAGGGATGTAAATTGTCCAGTGATCGACGGAAAATTTAGCACAAGATAGTACTTTTTAACACTTCTACTAGAATAAATAAACTAAAATCAAATCCACTTTGTATGGGTGGTACAGCGGTTGGCACTGCTGCCTCATAGCGCCAGGGTCCCAGGTTTAATTCCAGTTTTGACTGTGTGGAGTTCGCATGTTCTCCCCGTGTCTGTGCGGATTTCCACTAGATGCCCTGGTTTCCTCCCACAGTTCAACTATATATGGGTTAGATTGGTTTGCCATGTTTAATTGATCCTCGTGACAGGGTAAATACATGGGGTTATGGGGATAGGGCCTGGGTGGGATTATTGCCGGTGCAGACACAACGTGCCGAATGGCACTGTAGGGCTTCTATAAAAATTTCTACCTTGCAGCTTGTCTCTGCAAATCTATTTTACATTTTGTTATGAAATCAATGTCATCAATGAATCTGAGATTGTCTAAAATCTTATTCCATTAGGAGATTCCAACAGGATCATCTTTTAATGAAAGACTCATCGCTGGGTCTAGTTCAGCGTGCATTCTCCAAACGAGTGTCTAAATGTTCTTTTTTATTTGAACCATTCTGTCACTTCCCCATCCACTTCAACAGCAATCAGGGGTACTTTACCAATGAGCTCTATCAGTAAAAAATATGCATAAAAAATGTTTTTAATTCATTACAAAATATGAAGGAATTGAAATGGGTATAGTGCCCAGGTTGCTACTGTGATCTTTGTGCAGGGAATGATCCCTATCATAGAATCGTAGAATCCCTACAGTGCAGAAAGAGGTTGTGTGGTCCATTGACCCCGTCCTGGCAACAATCCCACCCAGGCCCTATCCCCGAACCCTCACATACTTAATCTGCTAATTCCCTTGATACTAAAGGGGCAATTTAGCATGGCCAATCCACCTAACCTACACATTTTGGACTGAGAAAACACAGGCACACGGAGGAAACTCAGGCAGACACAAGAAGAATGTGCAAACACACAGACAGTTTAGAATCGATGGGAATCGAGCCTAGGTCCTTGGGTGCTCTAAGGCAGCAGTACTAACTACTGTGCCACCTAATATCTGCTGGAACAACTAACAAAACGTGCAAACTCCATACAGACAGTGACCCGAAGCTAGAATTGAACCTGGGTCCGTAGTGTTGTGAGGCAGCAGTACTAAGCACTGTGCCATCATGAAAGTCCAATGCTCTGGAACTAAGATCTTTTGCAACCATGTGTCAGTCTGACCCTAACTTAGTTTCGGATCAGGAAAGTTGAGAATGAAAGCAGCTGGAAAAGTGTTTGGAATAAAAGTCTGGGATGTGGATGAGTTAAAATATCCGTCACCAGAAACAAAAACAAAACAGTTGTAGGGAGAAATATTGTCTCTGCAATAATTGAGGAAATGAACATAGACATGCTTGACTGCCTTTTGGATGTCTCGATCAGTTCGTAGGTTGCAGGTGACATTGGTAAGTCAACAACTACTCACCTCTCAAGGACATTAAGAATTAACCACATGGTATTGGATTGTGGTTACATTTGAGCTGATAGTGTAGGCTTAGCAAGTCTCCTTCCCTGAAGAACACTGGTGAAACTTTTCACTGCCAATCATGCCTGAAATTAGCGCATGTACAACAAATCTTGAGTTGGGAGTCGGTGACCGTCCCTGTACCCTTGAGCTCTGTGTCACTTCCCAGAATTAGAGCAGAGATCTTTGGCTCTGAATTTTGTGAGAAAGACGTAGTTCGCTTCACCCTGCCTTTGTGCAACTTCAGCTCATAAGCAAGTATTTCAAAACCATTGTGGAAAGTGTAGGGGAAAAGGATAAGAATTAAACATTAAGTAGAGGGGGATATAAAGTAGTTATTCGCATGTTAAATGGTAATAAATATTTTTCAATAACTCACATTTGCCACTTTCCAACCCATAATCTCTGTATCTAGAAAGACAAGGGTAGCAGATGCATGGAGCAGCACCAACTGCACAAATCCAGCCCCTCCACTCCTCCTGCCCACAACGCCACTCACTATTCTGACTTGGAACCATGGCCAGAACTTTCCAACCCTCCCCACATGGCCCACCTGCCCCGCCCACCCCTCCCCACTCTCCCCCCAGCAGTTGAAGTTTCCAGTCCCATCAGTCAGTGGCCATTTGCATTACATGCCAGCCATGCCACCAGGAAACCTGCCTGCCCAGGGTGGTCACCTTATGCTGGACTGGAAGATCCTGCTGGCAGACCCCTCGTACGCTCACCACTTCTTCCCACTGCTCCATATCATCATTCCTTCACGCTCATTGGGTGAAAAACCTAAAACTCCTTCCCAAGAGCATTATGGAAGTACTTACGCCACAAGAGTTCATAGAATCATAGAATTCCTACAGTGCAGAAGGAGGCCATTAGGCCCATTTAGTCTGCACCACATTTCCAATAGAGCATCTTCAAGCAAACAATAGACATTAACGCAAGGGGACTCGAAGCTGCAGATTTGTGAACTTAACACCAGCTTCACGTCTAATTTGTCCACTCAAACTGCTTCAAATTAATTCCACGCCTATTCTGTGACAAAGTGGGTGTCATCCCAATCAATCAACGAAACTAGTGAATAGATACTCAGTGACACCCTGAAGTGGGAATGGTCAACTGCTTCAAGTTTCTAGATGTCCAGATCACCAACAACCTGAACTGGTCCATCGATGCTGATGTTGTAGTTAAGAAAGCTCACCAATGCCTCTACTTTCTCAGGAGCTAATGAAATTCAATACGTCCACTACGAGTCTCATTGATTTTTACAGATGCACCATAGAGAGCATCCTTTCTGGATGTATCACAGCTTGGTCTGGCTCCTACTCTGACAACAATTGCAAGAAACTACAAAGGGTTGTGAACACCACCCAGTCCATCACGCAAACCTGCCTCCCATCCATTAACTCTTTCTATATTTCCCACTGCATTGGAAAGCAGCCAGCTTAATCTAGGACTCCCATGCACCTCGGACTTACTCACTTCCACCTTCGTCTATAGGGAGAAAGATACAAAAGTCTGAGATCACATACCAACTGACTCAAGAACAGCTTTTTTCCAACTGCCATTGACTTTTGAATGCTTCTATTATATAAGTTAATCTTTCTGTACACCCCTAACTATGCTATAACATTAATTCCGTACCCTCGCCTTTCCTGCCCCACTGTGTACTCTATGAACAGCGTGCTTTGTCTGTTTAGCATGCAAGAAACAATACTTTTCACTGTTTCTGATAATAATAAATCCAATCAAATCAAATTAGATCAACTGTAACATCAGCCATTTTATTGCAGCAGCCACATCCCCCCCCAACTCCTCCCACCCTGCCATCCAGTTCCAGCGATTACTTCTGGCCATTTCTTAAAGCATTGAGTGCTAAAACAGTTTTTCTCTCTTGTCCAGAAAAGCCTATCTTTATATAGCTAAGAGTCATCCTATTTAATGAGATACAATTGCAGCATGCCTTTTGCTACCTCATCTGAAACTGGAAACTCAGCACAGGTCAAACAAGTGACTCAATGTATACTTTAAAGGCTAGCCGCAGTATTTATTGCCCAACATTTACAGATGCACCATAGAAAGCATTCTTTCTGCTTGTATCACAGCTTGGTATGGCTCCTGCTCTGCCCAAGACCGCAAGGAACGACAAAAGGTCATGAATATAGCCCAATCTATCACTCAAACCAGCCTCCCATCCATTGACTTCGTCTACACTTCCTGCTGCTTCAGCAAAATAGCCAGCATAATTAATGACTTCACGCACCTCGGATATTCTCTCTTCTACTTTCTTCCTTCGGGAAAAAGATACAAAAGTCTGAAGTCACATACCAACCGACACAAGAACAGCTTCTTTCCTGCTGCTGTCAGACTTTTGAATGGACTTATCGTGCATTAAGTTGATCTTTCTCTACACCCTAGCTGTGACTGTAACACTACATTCTGCACTCTCTCCTTTCCATTTCTATGAACGGTATGCTTTGTTTGTATAGCATGAGAGCAACAATACTTTTCACTGTATGTTAATTCATGTGACAATAATAAATCAAACAGTCCCTTGTTTCTCTCGAGAAGGTGGTGGTGAGCTGCCATCTTGACCTTCTGCAGTCTCTAGATGTAAGTACATCCACAGTGCAGTTAGGAAGGAAATTCCAGGAATTTAACCAGCAATAGTGAAGGGACGGCAATATATTTCCAAATTATGATAGTGAGTGACCTGGAGGGAAACTTCCAGTGATGATGTTCCCAGGTATCTTGATTTTCTAGATGGTTGTGAGTTTGGAAGGTGCTGATTAAGGAAGGTTGGTGAGTTCCTGCAGTGTAGTTTGAAGATGGTACACACTGCTGTCACTGTCCATTGGTGGTGGAGGAATTAAATGTTTGTAGAAGAAGTTGTAATTGAATGGGTTGCTTTTTCCTGGATGCTTTAAGCTTCTTGAGTATTGTTGGAGCTGCATTTATCCAGGGAAGTGTACAATATTCTATTACCCTCCTGACTTGCATCTTTGGATAGGCTTTGGGGAACTAGAAGGTAAGTTACTCACTGTTGGATTCCCAGAATTTGACCTGCTCTGGTAGCCACAGTACCTGGTCAATGGTAATGCCCCAGGAATGTTATGATTCAGCGTAATAATGCCATTGAATGTCAAGTTAGATCAAGTTAGGTGATGGTTAGATCCTTTATTGTTGTCATATGAAGAGAGATTGAACAGTATAACGTGATACCCTCTGGACTTCAGAAGTATGAGGGGAGATCAAATTGAGGCATTCAAGATGATAAAAGTTATGGATAAAGTAGATGTGGAGTGGATACTTCCTCTTATCGGTCTTAGGATAACGGATAACAAATTTATGACAGAGTTGAGGAGAAACTATTTTTTTCCAAAAGATTGTGAATCTGTGGAATTTGTTACCCCAAAGTGCGATGGATGCTGGGACAATGAGTGAATTTAAGGAGGAGTTAGACAGATTTTTAATTGGTAATGGGTTGAAAGGTTATGGGGAGGAGGCAGGAAAATGGGAATGAGGAGCATATCAGCCATGATTGAATGGGGGGGCAAACTCAATGTCCGAATGGCTTAATTCTCCTTGTGTATCTAATGAATTTATGAACTTTTCCTGGTCTGTTTTTCATTTTCTTTTTAAAAATTGTTTCTTTCAAAGCCTGATTTTCCTTCAAGGATCTAATATTAATTTGTTAGCAATCCTCAACGAGATTGAGCGGCACGGTAGCACAACAGTTAGAACTGCTGCTTCACAGCTCCAGCGACCTGGGTTCGATTCCTGGTTTGCGTCATTGTCTGTATGGAGTTTGCACATTCTCCTCGTGTCTGCATGGGCTTCTTCCGCGTGCTCCGGTTTCCTCCCACAGTCCAAAGATGTGTGAGTTAGGTTGATTGGTCATGCTAAATTAACCTATACTGTCCTGAGAGGCATATGTTAGTGGGATTAGTGGGTAAATGTGCAGCGATATGGGAGTAGGGCCTGGGTGGGATTGTGTTTGGTGCAGACTCGATGGGCCAAATGACGTCTTTCTGCACTGTAGGGTTTCTATGATTTTGCGAGATTGGATCATGTGCCCATAGTGCCTAATGGCAATAACAAAATGTTAAATGATTTTGAAAGCTCTATTTGAGAATCTCCTTCTGTGATAATTGCGGATCAAGCATTGCTCCAAATTTGACTTATGTCTTTAGTGTTCATGTTCAATCAGTGTCCATCCACCTTCTATACTGGCATGCTAATCAGAGCTAAATTAAAAAACAGGATAGGATAAAGTTTAAAGTTTATTTATTAATCACAAGTAGGTTTACATTAACACTGCAAGTTACTATGAAAATTTCCTTAATCGCCACACTCCAGCACCCGTTCAGTATACTGAGAGAGAATTTAGTATGGCCAATGCACCTAACTAGTATGTCTTTTGGACCACAGAAGGAAACCAGAGCACCCAGAGGAAACCCAGGCAGACATAGGGAGAACGTGCAGATTCCACACAGACAATGACCCAAGCCGAGAATTGAACCTGTGTCTCTGGCACTGTGAGTAACTACTGTGCCACAATACTGCCCCAATTTCTGCTTCCTAAAGCTAAGCTACCCTCATTTTTGTATTGCTCTGTCGTAAATGGCACAACCCTGACATGCAATTTCATTGGTCAGAACACTGAATACAGGAGTTGGGACGTCTTGTTGAAGTTGTACAAGACATTGGTCAGGCCATGCTTGGAATACTGTGTGCAATTCTGGTCACCCTATTATAGAAAGGATATTATTAAACTAGAAAGAATGCAGAAAAGATTTACTAGGGTGCTACCAGGATTTGATGGATTGAGTTATAAGGAGAGGCTGAATAGACTGGGACTTTTTTCTCAGGAGCTTGGGAGGCTGAGGGGTGACCTTATAGAGGTCTATAAAATAATGAGGGGCATAGACCAGCTATATGGTCAATATCTTTTCCCAAAGAAAAGGAGTCTAAAACTAGAGGGCATAGGTTTAAGGTGAGAGGGAAGAGATACAAAAGAGTCCAGAGGGGCAATTTTTTTCACACAGAGGGTGGTAAGTGTTTGGAATAAGCTGCCAGAGGTAGTAGTAGAGATATGTACAATTTTATTCTTTAAAAAACATTTAGATAATTCCATGGATATGATGGGTATAGAAGGTTATGGGCCAAATGCAGGCAATTGGGATGAGCTTAGGAGTTTTAAAACAAAAGGACATCATGCACAAGTTGGGCCGAAGGGCCTGGTTCCATGTTATAAATCTCTATGACTCTATGACTCTAATTAGATCTACCTTCCTCCATTAATATCATTTGGGTGTGAAGTACAGTATTTACCTTCCGATTCTGATACCAGAAAACATGGAGAAGTAAGGAGATACGTGGATGAAAAGAAAGGACAGACTGTCAAACTCGAATCACTCCCATATTTTAACAATTTTGCAGACTTCTAAGAGGAATACTCTAAGGACAGGGTCATTTCTATCTCTCCACAAATCACAAAGGATTCAATGTGAAACCCAGTTAACAACAATCATCTCAGCAATTTATAACGAGCTTGTGGTTCAAAAGCATTTTTATTTAGTTGTCACAAATAGGCATACATTCACACTGCAATAAAGTAACTGTGAAAATCCCCTAGTCACCACATTCCAGCATCTGTTTGGGTGCACTGAGGGAGAATTTAGCATGGCCAATACACCTAACCAGCACATCTTTCAGGCTGAGGGAGGAAACCAGAGCACCTGGAGGCAACCCACGCAGATACAGAAAGAATGTACCAATTCCACACAGACAGTGACCCAAGCCAGAAATTGAACCCAGGTTCCTGGAGTGCTAACCACTGTGCCGTACCACATAACCCGCATTTGGTTTGAGAAGTTTTAATGGTCAATCAGGGTTGAGGTGCATTGCACTCAGTAAATATATTTTGTGTTGACCTAAGTAGAATTTCAGTGCATATTGTCATTTAGAAGTTTAGCCTTCCAAATTACAAGCTGCATAAAGGTATAACAGAGAAGAGGCTGACTCCAGTGAGTTGAGTATGTTTCGATTATAGATTTGGTAGGGTTGAGGCTGAAAATGTCTCCAAGTTCATTCACCCTTTCAACCCAACGGATTTGTTTCATTTCAAAATGTGGAAACAATTACTAAAGAAAAAGGAATGAAAGAGAAACCGACTAAAATACTTAATAAGTGACCAGTAAATTCTCGTGTTTTTAGCAGTTCACCCCACTATATTCCCAATAGTGGGGTGAATGACTTTAACTTGAATTAAATCAGTATGAACTCCTGGAGTACAAAGTTGTCATCTTCCACAGATATGTGGGCCAGGAGTCTCCCTGTCTCACACCGCTGCCAGCGAAAGCGGAGAGCTTGGCTCAGCCAAATCTTCATTCACGACAGCGGGATCAGAGAATCCCAGCCACAGATGAGATCAGAGAATTGTTTCTCTTTTTCTCCCACAGCTAGACATATCCCATTCACATTAAATAAATTACCTTTGAGGAGTTAAGTACAATTTAAAGTACTGGTTATACTGTAGTCAGTGCAGCAACAACCTATAACAGGCCCCTGACGGGATGCTCATGCTGCTTGGGTTCAGTGTATTTGGACGTGTTGATTTTATATTGGTTTCAGACACCCCAGGTTAAACTGATACCTGCATGCATCCCTGATTTGTTGTGTGTCAGCATAACGATGTTAATATAACTGCACTCATTTCCCAGTCTGTGTCTCATTCTGCTGGCCAGATGGGTGTAGGGAGGAGGTAGATTGACCTTCAATATAATTAGTGGAGTAGAACTTGCTGATTCCTGGTAACAGTAATACTAATAATGCAGTAATTCACATAATCCTTGGCCAAATACTCCAGATGCCAAAAACTCGAAACTAATCAGCAGATAACGGCAGCACCTTTGGAGAGAGAAACCGAGGCCCAAACCTCCCGGTCCCCACGTTGTCAGAGATTAGGTATGTGATGGAAGATGTGCATCAAGATCATGTGGAAGTCCTGCTGTGCAGACCCATGTTAGAATTGTCATGAAAGTTTAAGCTTCTAATGGGAGATTTAAACTCTCCTGCCCAGGATCCTGTGCAAAGGAGAGTGAGGACATATTTGAAGTACTCACTCAATACATTTTGGATAGTTTAAATAAAACCTCGTCTAACACTGGATCCGCAACCAACCAATGTGGTACTCACTGACTACTTAATTATCCCCCTGCAACCATCTGACTAACTGCCAACCACATCTGACTACCCCCTACACCTAACTCAAACCCTGATCATTCACTTGCCACTTTTTATCATGCAGCTAAGTCCTAAACAACCCCCAACTCTCCCCCAGCTACCTGATTACACTGACCCAACTCAACCGACTAACCTCTCATGGTGGTACGGTGGCATAGTGGTTAGCACTGCTGCCTCACAGTGTCAGGGATTCCCAAGTCATTTCCGGCCTCTGGTGTTTGCACGTTCTTTCCGCATTCTGTGTAGGTTTCCTCCGGGTGCTCCAGTTTCATCCCACACTTCAAAGGTGTGCGGGTTAGGTTCATTGATCATGCTAAATTGTTCCTTAGTTCCTTATGTAGTAGGGTAAATACATGGGGTTAGGAGAATAAGTCCTAGGTGGTTTGTGTCAGTGCAGGCTCAATGGGCTGAGTGGTCTCCTCCTATGCTGTAGGGAATCTCTGACTATAAAACAAGGTACAATGCCTGACTACCCCCAACATGATACAATTGCCAGATGCCACATAACTCCATCAGGTTAACCCCCTCACCTGACCACTACCTCCATCACTCAAATGTCTCCCAGACAACCCAAATACCCCCCAGACCAACCAAATACTGCTGGACCACTCAATTAACCCCCCCCAAACCACCCAACCATGCCCAGACCAACTAGCTACTCCCCAGACCATTCAACTATCCCCAAAACCACCCAACTATCCCCTAACCACCCAACTACCCCACCTAAACCATCCAAATATCTCCAAAACCACCCAACTATCCCCTAACCACCCAACTACCCCCCCAAACCATCTAATTACCCCCTAGACCACCCAAATATTTTCAAAACCACACAACCACCACCAGGCCACCCAACAACCCCCAGATTACCCAGCTAACCTCCAGATCACCCAACCACTACCCAGACTACCCAACTAATCCCCAGACGATCCAATTACTCCCCAGACCACCCTACCACCCTAAACCACCCAAGTACCCTGACCACCCAACCATCCCCAAACCATCAACTACCCCCAGACCACCCAATCAGCTCCCAGACCACCCAATGACCCCCAGGCTACTCAGCTACTCCCTTAACCATCCATCTACCCTTCAGACCACCCAATGACCCCTAAACCATCCAACTACCCCCAGGCCACCCAACTATCCTCCAAACCACCTAACTATCCCCAAACAAATGACTCCCAAACTAACCAAACATCTTCCAGACCACCTAATGACCCCCGGAACACCCAATTATCCCCAGATCACCCAAACACTTCCCAGACATCCAACTATCCCCCAAACCACCCAGCTACCCCACAAATCACCCAACCACCTCCCAGATCACCCAAATGCCTCCAAACCACTCAACTACCCTAGAGTACCCAATGACCCCCAGACAACCCAAATACCTCCAGGCTACCTAACTGCCCCCATATCATCCAACTACCCCCCCACCATCCACTACTCTCAGACACCCAACTTTCCCACAGTCCACTTAACAACCCCCAATGATCTCCAGACCATTCAAATACCCTCAGACCACCCAACTATCCCCCAAACCATCCAATTATCCTGTAACCTCACCCAACTACTATCAACTGCCTCCCACTGAATTCTCTGACCAGACTGACCCAACTACTGCACCCTGTTCCCACCATCCCCCCACCCCACACAACCACACAACTCACAACTGGGCTGGTTGAATTCTGATCAATCCTGACACTCTGTGGACCATCCAAGCACTCCATGCCAAATGCCCACCCACCTAACTCCCCTTCACCCACCTCCCTTCACATCCAGTTCCCTATTTACCCATTCATTAATCCATTCACTAACCCACACTCATTCAGTCAATAAATGAAACTAAACTTACCAAAATACAACAGCTGGTGCTCCAGATAGGTGACATGGTGACACAGAGGTTACCACTAATGCCTTACAGCGCAAGGGATTGATTCCTGACTTGGGTCACTGTCTGAGAGAAGTCTGTACATTCTCCCTGTGCCTACATGTGTATGTTCCAGGTGTTCCAATTTCCCCCCCATAACCCAAAAGATGTGCTGGTTAGATGCCTCCTTCAATGTACTCAAACAGGTGCTTGAGTGTGGCGGCTAGAGGATTTTCACAGTAACTTCATTGCAATGTTAATGTAAGCCTACTCGTGTCACTAACAAATAAACTTAAATAGGGGTTGTGTCCTCTCTCTTCCCCTCACTCTACTACGATCTGACAAAGCTCCCCAGGAGACACTACACAGTGCATTTCTCTAACAGCCAGGATTGGCGCAGCGGGTCAGGAAAATATTGACCAGCAATGGCAATGTTGGCCACATTGAAAACAGGAAGGCCATAATTTCAGGTCCATCATGTTTTTGTCAGAAAGGTTGTTATTTCGAACAAGTCTGGAATCTGCTGAGGAACAACGTGTGGAAGTAATTTGCGTCATGGGAAATATCTATCTTTACCAGTGGAGCGACAATGACTGGTTGGGTATAAACAGGGTTAAGTGCAATATTCGCCTTTGATCTATTAAACGTAGAGAAAAAAATGAAAAGGTCACTTAGATGATCAAATGCTTAATGAATGATTTCATCTTACACGGAGAGGCATTGTGACAGACATGTGGCACAGTCGCACAAGCATTAGTTACAATGACATTTTTCTTTCCAATCTAATCTCACACTGATGAAATACACACAGACTTCCAGTCTCCAGTGTTTGATCAATATTGTATAAACGTTAGACTGGGTGAGAAGGGATACAAACAAAAAAAAATCACCAGCTTCAAGGCAAACTCAATTATGAATCCAAATGGAAGCATTTCCAGTTAGTTACAAATTGAAAAGAAACAGTTTTAGTTCGAAAAAGACCTGAATTTGGCCTCATATAATTTCAATGAATGAAATTAGATCCTGCAAACATGGTTCTCTATTTCCTGTTGTGTGGTGAGTGAATATATATTTAATAACTGCTGGACCTGAGGGACAAATGATAACCGAAGATGGGTAGATGTAACACCAAAGATGGATAACGATAGCCAGAAGTGATTTTGTGACAATGAGTATTGTGGTTACAAGAAAACCCAAATTTGCAACAAGGAGAAAAAAAATGCATATAAACCAAGGTTTTATTCCATTCTGGCCACTTCCCAGTGCACTTCAGAAACCGAGACAATATGTAAAGATCTGAGGAAGATAACAGAGGCCTTTGAAATGTGGCTGCTGAGACATATGTTAAAAATTCCAGATACAGACCGTACAGATAAATGAAGAGGTGCTTGAAATCACAAGAGTGTTGCAAGGAGTGACATCCAGACAATATCATTATTTTGGCCATTTGGGTGGCATGGTGACACAGTAGTTAGCACTGCTGCCTCACAGTACCAGGGATTCAATTCCCAGCTTGGATCAATGTTTATTGGAGTTTGCACATTCTCCCTGTGTCTGTATGGGTTTCCTTCAGGTGTTCCAATTTCCTCCCATACTTTGAAGATATGCAGGTTAGGTGGCTTGGCATTGCTAAATTGTGCCTTAGTGTCAGGGGGACTAACTAGGGTAAATGCATGGGGTTTTAGAGATAGGAGCTGGATGGGATTGTAGTTGGTGCAACTCCATGGTCTGAATGGTCTCCTTCAGTATTGTAGGATTCTATGATTCTATGATTTGATCAGAGCCAAAAAAAAACCTCAGTGATGCATTCTAGAGGATAAATAAGTGGAGTGGAGCAGAGAGATTGACAAGGTGTAATTGGATGATGAACGTCACAGAATAGTGGCTGGTGAGCTTGTATAAGGATGTCGCAGGATAGGTGAGTGTGACATACTCGGACAACAGATCTCCTGCTAGGAGTAACGTCAGCAGGACTGGCAGACAAACCCAGGAGTTGATCTGATAGTAACATAAGAAATAAGAGAAGTAGATCATAAGGCCCCTTGAATCTGCCCGCTGGTCAATGTGACCATGGTCGATTTGCCTCAACTCTCGCCTGCTCCCCATATCCCTCAAGATTCCCTCAAGATTTGAAATCTGTCAATTCCAGTCATTAATATGCACAAGAACAGCAGTGAATCTCAAAGTAGAAGGAGATAGATGGAATGGGAGCTATATGAAGAGGGAGTGATAAAATAAGAGTAAAGGAGTTGGCATTCATGGAGACAGAGAGAGATGGAGGCAGGAGAATGGGGAAACAGAGATGGAGTGAGGGATACAGAGTAGAAACAAGTCTGGTTTTCATCCAAGTTACTCACCATCCTGACTTGAGAAATACGTCGCTGTTCCTTCACTTAGTTGAAATCCTAAATCTCCCAGCTTAACAGCACTGTGGGTGTTCCTGCACCTCAGGGATTGCAGCAGTTCAAGAGGGAAGCTCACCACACCTTCTCAAGGGCAATAAACGCTGGCCTGGCCAGCAAAACACTCCATCTTTTGTTTTAACTGATTTACAGGATGCAAGAGGAATACATGAAGAGGGAGTGAAGGGAGGGAAACAAAGAAGAGATAGATTTAGAGATAGGTCTGGGTGAAGGTAGAAGAACAAGTAGGGTAGACGAGACAGAGAAACAGGTACCAGGACAGAGAGATGTAGGATGACATTTGATGGAAAAATGATAGAGTGTTGGTTCTGAAGAGGAAAATGGAGCATTTCTTGCCAATGGTGTGTTTTTGATCCAAATCTTGCAGTTCATTAATATTAATATTTATTTCCATGAGTTCCACACCACTCCAGCAACACATTCCCATTGATTCGCCCACCCTACAAAAACTTAACTTACTGCAGGCACTGGGAGCTCCATATAAACGGCTCCCCAACACTTCATTGAATCATAGAATCCTGACAGTTCAGAAAGAAGCCATTCGACCCATCTAGTCTGCACCAACCACAATCCTATGCAAATCCCCATGTATTTATCCTGCTAATTCCTCTGACACTAAGAGGCAATTTAGCATGGCCAGTCAACCCAACCTGCATATATTTTGGACTGTAGGTAGAAGCATGAACACTCAAAAGAAACCTACACAGACGTGGGTAGAATGTGCAGACTCCACACAGACAGTGACCCAAGCTTGTTCCATAACAATCGCAGGGGATGACAGCCAGGAAGCCAGTACCACACTTCACAGAGGGGTCTCATGCAGAATGTACATTTGAACGGCTGAGAGGAAGTTGGAAACACCCAGGACGCCAGAATAAATTGAAGATGCCTTGGGTTCTTATGCTTTATCAGAAATGGAAATTAAGAAAAACGATACATCAGGAGAATCGGTTGCAAGCACCAATCGAATGGTGTTCGGGACAATACTTTCTTTGGCTGCCATTGCTGCCAGGAACCTTAGTTTATGATTGCTGACTAAAATCAAATTCTGCTTTTTATTACAAGAAACTCTGGAACTTTTACCGCAAATGTATGCAATGATGCTTTATCTGTGATGTGTAAAATGCCTGTGACTCTGAAATCTATAATAACAGAATAGGCACAATTCCATTTTAACTGCTTCAGATTTTGAGATTTTTACTGGCATTTTGGGGGTTTCGAATGATGATTCAATCCTTTCACTGTGAAAATCGTAAACTTTAATAGTCACGTTTCATTATTGCTTGCTACAACTTATTGATACAAGCTCTTCTTTTATTCCCATCTTATGGTCAGGACATTAAAAAAAGCATTCTAGGGAATCCTTATCTGGACAACAGCAACCTTTCTGACCCTGGCTTTAAAGATTTTCTTTGCTGGGAGGATTGTTTACAATGGGCTTGTGGAGTTTGTTCAGCCATTATTAAACAAAGAGAGGTGTCAATGTCATTCAGCTTTCTATACCTCTGTATTCGTGCAAACACATGCAACACTGACCTTAAAGTACAGCTACCACTTCAAGGCTGAAATTCTGTTACAGCTCCTGAATATTTGACTTTGGACATTTTTAATGGCTCTTCTTGAGTACTGTCTAATGCTGGAAGTGCAACTGAAGGTCAGTGAGCATTGGTAATAAGGAAAGACATAGTAATGTTTTAAAAGTTTACCCGTCGTGTTCTAATGAATGGAGCACATCATTGACCTTTCTTTTTAATTATTTATTTCTTAATGTCACAAGTAGGTTTACATTAACACTGCAATGAAGTTACTGTGAAAATCCCCTAGTCACCACACTCTGGTGCCTGTTTGCCTGTCGGAGAATTTAGCCTGGCCAATGCACCAAACCAGCACAACTTTTGGACTGTGGGAGGAAACCAGAGCACCCGGAGGAAAGCCATGCAGACATGGGGGCCAAAATTTTACCGCGAGGCTTGGAGACTGGAATCCTCTATTGGCCTCGGACAGGATTTTACAAGCCTTATCCAAGCGAGGTCATAAAATCACAGCAGGGGAGAACATGCAGACTCAGCACAGACAGTGACCAAAGTTGGGTATTGAACCTGGGTCCCTAACACTGTGAGGCAGCAGTGTTAACCACTGTGCCACCATGCCACCCACGAATTGACCCTCTGCATGCTTCCAGTCTTTTCCACTTACCAGCAACCGTAGTGTCTATTCCTTAATTGAATCTGCAATGGCCAAGATCAAGATGTCAAGAGACCAAAATGGATAATTCCAAAAGACGTTACAGTTTGAACTAACTGCGCCACCGCCAGTTTTGTTTTTTCCAGTTCCTAAACCATTGAGAATGCTCCAAACCCAACCAGCTTACACCAGATCAAAGGGGACAACATGTGAAACAATAGTCAGTGACACTGACTATGAAGACAAATGATGTGGTTTTGAATGTAAAGGAAAAGAAAATGTTTACCATTTGCTACTCCTTATGAATCAATAAAGCTTTTGTGAAAAAAGGAACCAGGTACCTGATTGTTCATTCAAGACGCCAGGACATACAGACTTACTTACATGTGTCGGAAAGCTAACAAAGGCACTGCCCTTCGCTAACAAATATTTTGCATTGGGATCTTAGTAAAGGAGTCAGCCTTAAACACTGTTAGTCCCCAGATTAGCTCCCTGCACACAATCCGTCACTTGCAAAATTCCAGTGTGCATTGCTGAAAATTCAGTTTCATAGAATATAGCCATAGAATTCCTAACATGCAGAAGGAGGCCATTTGGCCCATTGAGTCTGCACTGACTCCCCGAAAGACCATCCCATCCACTCCCTAATACTGTAATCCCATGTATTTATCCCACTAATCCCCTAATCTATACATCAAGGGACACTCAGGGGCAATTTAATGTGACCGATTAACTTAACCCACGTATCTTTGGACTGTCATAGTATCATAGAGTCATAGAGTTTACAGCATGGAAAGAGGCCCTGTGGCACAACTTGTCCACGCCGCCAAACTAATTCCAATTGCCCACATTTGGCCCATATTCCTCTATGCCCATCATAGCCATGCAACTATCTAAGTGCTTTTTAAAAGATAAAATTGTACCCGTCTCTACTACTATACCCGGCAGCTTGTTCCAGACACTCACCACCCTCTGTGTGAAAAAAGTGCCCCTCTGGACACTTTTGTATCTCTCTTCTCTCACTCTAAACCTATTCCCTCTATTTTAGACTCCCCTACCTTGGAAAAATCCTGCCTTGTTCAATCCAGCAAAATGCATTAGTGTCTTGATGAGTGTGGAAGGGCATCGAAGCACCCAGAGGAATTCCACACAGACATTGGGAGAATGTGCAAACTCCACAATGACAGCAACCCAAGGCCGGAATCAAAGCAAGATCCCTGGAGCTGTGGGGCAACAGTGCATACCACTGTGCCACGGTGCTGATAAAAATGATTGGTGGTGGCAGTTAACTAGCAATAAGCAAACAATGATATTGTGCAGCCAAACTGCTTGTTGAAGTCAGGTAGTGATACCTGATTTCAAAGTTATGCAGCAACCTTCAATTGTGTTGACAGTTTTGCAATCAGAAAGAAACTGAGCTCAGTGCAAACTTATGTCAATGCACGTGAGCAACATTTTGATACAAGTGATATTTCCAAAATTGAAACTATCTTTTCTATTGTGCCAAAGTTTGTTTCCACCACTAGCTTTTTCCTTATCCATCCTGAAACACAGAATTATTATGGCATAAAAGGAGGCCATTCAGCCTGTCATGTCTGTACTGGCTGTCTGAATGAGCACCATGGCTTAGTACCACTCCACTGCCTTTTCCCCATACCCTTGCACATTGTTTCTATTCAGTTAACTATCCAATGCCCTCTTGAATGCTTCAATTGAACCAGCCCCTGCCACACTTCCAGACGATGCATTCTAGACCCAAACTATTTGCTTGTAAGTTTTCTGATATCACATTTTCTTGCACATTTTCTGCAAATCACTTTAAACCTGTGCCCTCTCATTCTTATTCCATTTACGAGCAGGAACAGCCTTTCCTTTTCTATTCTGCCCAGCCCCCTCATAACTTTGAACAACTCTATCAGCTCTTCTCTTAGCCTTCTCCTCTCCAATAAGAATAGTTCCATCCTCTCCAATCTATCTTCACAACAGAATGCGCCGATCTGCAATAGTTGCAGGTCCAATAATGCAGAATTGGCCAGCCATCTCTGGGTCTAGAGTCACTCAGAGGTCAGACCAGGTAAGGACAGCATATGTTCTTCACTACAGGACATTAGTGAACCAGATGGGTTTTATAAGAATTGATGATTGCCAAGGTCACCGTTACTGAGATCAGCTTTACATTCCAGATTTATTAATTGAATTTAAATTCTTTTTAATGGAATTTAAATTCATTTTGATTGTACCACAGATTGGTTTGGCTTCTGTCTGCCCAAGACATCAAGAAGCTACTAAAAGTCGTGAATGATGTCTAGTCCATTACACAAACCAGCTTCCCACCTATTGATTCTGTCTACATTTTCTGCTGCCTTGGAAAAGCAGCCAGCATAATTAAGGATCCCATGCACTTCAGATGTACTCTTTTCTACCTTCTTCTGTTGGGAAAAAGATACAAAAGTCAGTACCAACTGGCTCAAAAACAGCTTCTTCCTTGCTACCATCAATCTTTTGAATGGACTTACCTCTAAGTATGTTGCTTTTTCTCTACACCCCTAGCTTTGACTGTAACACTAGATTTTGCACTCTCTCCTTCTCTACAAAGTGTATGCTTTATTTACATAGCTGGACACCAATACATGTAACAATAATAAATCAAATCAAATTTGATCATGGTGGGATTTGCACCCATTTATCCAGAGCATTGGCCTGGGCTTTTGGATTACAATGATTTTACCACAATACCAACAGTGCTCCTAAATTTTGCTTTGTATTGTTGTTGCTCATCTTCCTGCACCCAATGGTGCACTAGGCAGATTTTCATCTGTTCCCATCACAAAGTTTTTTCCTAGAGCAGATCACTAGTTTGTCACCAGGGGCTTACAGCTTGAGAGGTGCCACTCCACATCAAGTGTAGGTGACCAGGAGTCTCTCCTATTCTTGACACCTGCCATTGGTGGGGTTGGAAGGATTTAGAGGTTGAAACTCAACCTGTTTGACTGCATTATGAATGCATCTTCCTTGGCCATCATCAAATCCTAGGGTGGGACTCGAACCTGGAACTTCTGGCTCAGAGGGAGGAACACTACCCACTACGCCACAGGCTTTATGTTGTGCTCGTTCAGCTAAGAGCTGCTATACGAGTACAAGGTGATGTTATTTCCTGCTTCATAATTTCATGAAGTTAATTGGTTTTCATTACAGCGCCTGTTTCAGTTTTTGGAGTGTATTATGCCCCGACTTACTCCTTTCGCTAGCTTGGCAGATTGAACAGTAGACTATAATCACCTGTCACTAATAATTTATGTGGACTGAGATTTTCTATCCATTGGCTATGAATAGGCACTTAACCTAGTCCAAAGCAACTGTATTATCTATAATAGGTGGGCAGGATTTGAGTTATGGACAGTAACACAATCTCACGCATTGATTGCTCACATAAACCACTCTAGCTTGCTTTTGAGGCTTATGATGTCTTCAATCAATATCCTTTGATTGTGTCTCTGTCTTGTAAACTTGAACCCAACTGTTATTCTATATCGAGTGCAGCTTTTCAATAACTTGGTCAGATCAATATATATTAAAAATGTAGACTGGCTAAGGGTAGCCAACCACTGCAAGACATCCATCTTTTACTGCTAAAAATAAATATAATTATCATGCTAGTACAATCCCGATGTGGAAATGAACTTTTTACATTCATGCAATAAGTTTGAAATTCAATTATTAATCACTTCAGTTGCGTCTGTGACAATGATATCACTCATGTTACTGTGAAGTGTCCAGCTCCAGCCTGTCTCCATGCTGTATAACTATGGTGGCACAGTGGTTAGCACTGCGACCATCAAGGATCTGGCTTTAATTCCTGGTTTGGGTAACTATCTGTATGGAATTTGCACGTTCTCCCCCTGTCAATGTGGGTTTCACCGGGTGCTCCGGGTTTCTTCCCACGTTCTGAAAGATGTGCTGGTTAGATGTGTTGGCCATGCTAAATTCTCCCTCAGTGTACTCAAACAGGCACTGCTGGAGTGTGGCGATTAGGAGCTTTTCACAGTAGCTTCACTGCAGTGTTAATATAAGCCTACTTGTGACAGTAATAGATAAACATTAAAAAAAAACTTGCCTGTCAGGTGGTGGTCTGTTCTCATAATCTTCTGTCATGGCTTCTCTTTGAGATTCCATTGTTGGCTCTCTTCTCAATGGGTGGGTTTCCTCCTCCACATGGCATATTTTCCAGCACTGGAGGCAACCCACTGTAGGCCAGCAGTGGAATCTTCCAGTCCCACCGAAGCCAACAGAGTCTTGCACCCCCTGCTGCCATGCAACGTGCCATGAGGAATGGTCACCATTGGTAGGACTGGAAGCTTCCCCCTCACAGGCTGGCCATTGTCTAAATGTTGAATTTAGGCAGCATCATTCATGAGTGTGATGATTTTCTGTAAGAGTTGATGTTTTGCTAAAGCATTGGATACTGTGAGGCCTGGACAGAATGGACCTGGAGAGCATGTTTCCACTAGTAGGAAAAACTAGAACCAGAGGGCACAACCTCAGGCTAAAGGGAAGCTCCTTTAAAACAGAGATGAGGAGGAATTTCTTCAGCCAGAGAGTGGTGAATCTGTGGAACTCTCCCGATTCAGCCAGTAAAAGGTCTAAAGCCATTGGGTTTTGAAGGGCTACCGTTCGGATGGCAATCATTTCCGACGCTATCTCAAATATCACTGTGCTCATATTTTTCAGACCATCTCCATTACTGGCTATTTTCTCCAGAGCTAAGGCCATGTTGATCAGTTCTTGGGAAGTTTTGGCTGTACAGTAGAGGGGAAAGGCAATCATCCAAAATCACTGGGTTTCTGTGGTAGCCTGTTTTGATCTCAAAAGTGTATCTTGAGGTGGAAACATAAGAGGCATAATGTTGGCTATAGGGGACAACATACACTAAATAGCAAGATCCTGCCTGGTCCCAAGAGAGCCATGGATAGGCATTGTTTCTGCAAACAAAATAGGTACCATTATATGTAATCATGTCGCTCATAGTTCAATACCTATCCTTAATTGTACAGTACCGTTAGAACACTCAATTTTCAGCATGTTCTTTTGGTGACTCTCAGTGACATTGAAAGTCTGAGTACAGTTACTACAGTCTACTGGCTTAGTCCCATTTCTAAGGATACATACGGATCCATTCTGCTGATTCATCTCAACAAAATGGGATGGGGAGTCCGATCTATTATATTTGGGTTTGAAGCTATGAATAGGGGATGTCAGGTTACACCCAGCAGTTTTCAGAGTCATAACGTCACCTATAATATCTACTTGCTAGTTACCTTTGATAGTCTGGGACCTGCTTCGTCTCCCACATTTAGTCCCTTTTTGATGCAATATCAAAGAGCAAAGAACAATATCCATCCTATAGTTTCCTGTGTGGATAAGGGGACAGAGAACGAGGAGATCCCTCCTCTTGTATGGGTTGGTATATGTGAATATACCCAACATTCACTCAGATCTGATTGCAATGCGTAGATAAGACATGTACAGAAAAATATTAGAATGCAAATGTCCATTGGTTAGTATATTTCCCAGACTTTTTTTCCTTTGGCTTTGTCATCCTCATACCACAGGGATAGCCAAAAGGCTGAGGATAATGGGAGTAAACTTAATGGTTTGTCAGTAAGTACAGGTGTCTACCATTAACACTCACTTAGATGTATCCAGCGAAATTGTCCTTGAACCTTGACTGCAGTTGGAGTATGGAGGAGAACTTGGAACGGTCCTTTCCACCGTGGCCCAAGTTTGGGTGGATTCCAGTAGTTTATTAGTACTAGATCTCCGATCTGGGGTCCAATGAAGTCAGTCTGTGGGTCAGGATCTGGCTCCATCTGCTTGCTTGGTTCAAAGGCATACTGTGCCTGTGAATGCAGAAACTTAAAAGGTGATGTTAGCTGGTGGAATTACTTCTTCATTTTGTCATCCATAATGTGTAAGCCAATCTCGCATTTCCAGCCCAGGGCATTCTTCTTGGCCTAACATAGACTATTCCTGCAGCCAAAAGTCCAGTGGTAGAGAAAGATGTTATTCTGATGTGGTAAAGGGCTAAAGGCTAAGACCTTTAGCCACTTTAAACGGGTTTCAGATGTTAGTTTGTCCAGCTTGGCTATAAGGATCCCATTAACTCTTTCCACTACTCCTGCTGCCTGGGAGTGGTAGGCACAGTGGAACTCCTGCTGAATGTATAGTATGTCACACAATTCCTTATTAATTTTTCCAACAAAGTGGGGACCATTGTCCAAACTAATCTGTTGGGGTATGCCAAATCTGGGTATAATTTCTGTCAAAAATAATTTTACTCCTGATAGGGAGTGGGATAGCTTGACCTTGGATTTGGACATAGCTCAACCCAACATCGAGGGCCAAAGGGCCTTTACTGTACTGTACTGTACTACGTTCTATGTTCTTTGCCGCAGAAGGCTGTGGAGACCAGGTCATTGAGTGTCCTTAAGACAGAGATAGATAGATCCCTGATTAAAAAGGGGGTCGGGGAAAAGGCAGTAGAATAAGAAAAATATCAGCCACGATTAAATGGTGGAGCAGATTTGATGGGCTGAGTGGCCTAATGTTATGTTTTATGGTTTTGTGGTCTTTTTGCAATTAGTAGTTGTGTCCTTAGCAGTGCAATACCTATAGGATTTTTATGATAGGTATTTATGAAGTGTGCCGATGTTGATAGGCCCAAAATTCTAATAGAATAGCAATGTCAATGTTGATCTGATAATGAGCGCACTAGTATTCATTTACTTGTGATGTATCTGAAGTTTTTCAGTTCCTTAGTAGTAATCCCAGCCAAATAGAAGGAATTGCTCATCTACAGCAGTGCTTTTATTTTTCTAGAGAGGAACACCTCATCCATGTGCAATCCCACTCTCATTTGGGTGGGATTTTCCAGCTATGCACGCCCAGAGACAGGAAATTGCCACCAGATGTCAATGGATCTATAAATTGTCCGTCAAAATGTCCCCAGGATTCTCATGGTGGATTGGATTAGAAAATTTATCAATGTCTGCATGTAAGCAAATTTATTACGAGGACTGTCGAAACATCATAGAATCTGTAGAGTGCAGCAAGAAACCATTTGGCCTATCAAGTCTGCACCAATTCTTCAAAAGGTCATTTCACCGAGCCCCAATCAGTAACCCTATGTATTTACCCCGCTAATCTACAAATCTTGGGATACTCAGAGGAAATTTAGCATGCCAATCCAACTAACCTTTAAAGGACCATGGGAGGAAACTGGAATACCCAGTGGAAACCCATGCAGACATGGGGAGAATGTGCAGGTTCCACACAGTTACCCAAGTCCAGAATTGAACCTGGGCCCCTGGGACTGTGAGACAATAGTGCTAATCAATGTGCCATCATGCCACCCTAAATTAAGCAGGATGTTTGGCTTAGAAACAAGCTGTCTATACTGGCATTGATTCTCCTCTAGAACCCCATCCCATCTTTTCTCATTTCATTCTATCCAGCTTTATAAATCTGTGCCCCCAGCACAGTTTCCAATGCTCACTCTAATGCAAGAAGCTGTGCCTTAGTAGAACAAATGGTAAGTATTGACAATATGGGAAAGAAACTATTGCCACCGATTCTATTGTAAGAATACATTCATTTCAAACTCCTCTCGCCAGACAGCTTTAACCAGCAGAGAGAGAAATTTGACTTAAGCACATTAAGTATTCAAGCAATAACATCATCGACATTAATTTCTCCTCTATCCTAAAGGCCTTGCTACCTTTATCCTGGGCCCATTATAATGTGGATCAATATTTATGAGAAAAGTTCTTTTTAAAGTCCATTGTATTCTATTTCCATTTCTGTAATTACACATTTCATCTTAATCATATTCCCTCTATTGCACTAACACATTTACTGGATTGACAGAATAATTACGCAACGATGAATGGTTGAAAGGAATTCACTTCATTAAACTAACTTAATGATGACAGGTAAGTCAATGGAAATGGAAAGTTGGAGATTAACGTTGCAACTTGTGGCAGTAAATCACATTGCAATGACCTATTTTGTAAGAATGGGTCTGCTGAAAAGTGAAACAGATTGCACATTTCATAGACAGGAAGGCCTGTAAAGTTGGGAACACCTACATTTGACAGATGGGAAACATTATCAATGCCTACATCACAACAAAAATGCTAGAAAATGTCAGCTGGTCTCTCAGCATCTGTGGAGAGAGAACAGGGCCAACAATTTGACCCTGGATGACCCTTCATCCGAGCTCTAAATGGAATTGGATGAAGCATTCCATGGTGCTGGGAGTGAGGAGGTGTAGTTGAGGTAGCTGCAGGAGTCACTGGGCATATACTGAATATTTTTCGATAGCATATCCCCAGAATTGGAGACAGGGAAGTTGTGGTGAGGAAGGAATGAGTCAGAGGTGGGCCATGTGAGGCCGAGAGAAAGATGGAAATTGGAAGAAGGTTTTTGAAGTTTTCCCATTTAAGACAAGAGTAGGAACTGACATCAATTTAGTCATCAATGTACAAAGTCTTCAAGCTACTTGCAATAAGTGGTTGGCAGGCGACCCCTAGGTTCAGTTTTCCAAAATGCAGCCCATCACACTTCTAAATACTTCAGGGAAATCATGAAGTGGAGATGCTGACTTTGGATTGGGGTAAACACAGTAAGAAGTCTCACAACACTAGTTTAAAGTCCAACAGGTTTATTTGATAGTAAGCATTACAAGCTTTCGGAACGCTGTTCCTTCGTCAGGTGAGTGGAAAATTCTGATCAAAATAGGGCATATAAAGGCACACACAGTTTACAGAATACTGATTAGAATGCGAGTCTTTACAGCTAATCTGCTATTCAAGTCTTAAAGGTGTAGATAATGTGAGTGGAAATAGCATTAAGCATAGGTTAAAGAGATGTGTATTGTCTCCAGGCAGGACAGTCAGTGAGGTATTGCAAGTTCAGGCAAGTCATGGGGGTTACAGATAGTGTGACATGAACCCAACATCCCGGTTGAGGCCATCCTCATGTTTGCGGAACTTGGCTATCAATTTCTGCTCAGCAACTCTGTACTGTCGTATGTCTTGAAAGCTGCCTTGGAGAACATTTACCCGACAATCAGAGGCCGAATGCCTGTGACCGCTGAAGTGTTCTCCAACAGGGAGAGAACAGTCTTGCCTGGTGATTGTCGAGCAGTGTTCATTCATCCGTTGTCATAGCATCTCACATGTCTCCCCAATGTACCATGCTTCAGGACAGAATGTACCATGCTGCAGGAAAGGATATCCTGAAGCATGGTACATTGGGGAGATCATGCAGACAATGGATGAATGAACACTACTCGACAATCACCACGCAAGACTGTTCTCTCCCTGTTGGCGAATACTTCAGCAGTCACAGGCATTCAGCCTCTGATCTTCGGGTAAATGTTCTCCAAAACGGCCTTCACGACACACAACAGCGCAGAGTCACTGAGCAGAGACTGATAGCCAAGTTCCGCACACGCAAGGATGGCCTTAGCAGGGATCTTGGGTTCATGTCACACTATCTATAATCCCCATGACTTGCCTGAACTTGCAACATCTCACTGACTGTCCTGTCTGAAGACAATATACACCTCTTTAACATATGTTTAATGCTATCTCCACTCATGCTCTCTGCACCTTTAAGGCTTGAATAGCAAATTAGCTGTAAAGATTCACATTCTAATCAATATTCTGTAAACTGCGTGTGCCTTTATATGCCCTATTTCTGATCAGAACTTTCCACTCACCTTACCAAGAAACAGCATTCCAAAAGCTTGTGGCATTTACTATCAAATAAACCTGTTGGACTTTAACCTGATGTTGTGAGACTTCATACTGTGCTTTAGGGCAAACCAAGCTTTGAGAAGGGCCCCTCAAACACCTATCAGGACTTTTGTATCTGGGTAAAAAGCACCTCTTCTTTGCCCTTACCTAATATAGCAACCTTGTAGCTGAAAATGTGTGCGTACTTTGTGCCAGTTCTACTGGAGCCTGAATAGCACTCATTCTCCTAGACTAATACATCATAAAGAAAAATTGTATTTTTATAGCACCTGTCATGACCTGAGGAATTCCTAATATGCTCTGACTGGGAAGTGACAGCAGTCATAACTGATACCAGAATTAATTAGTATGGCCCTGAGATATTCATATGTGACCGAGAATATGCACACAGCTTTTAGTCACCTTATTTAAGGAGGGATATACTTCCCATGAAGTTGGTTTAGAGAAGGTTTACTGGGCTGATTCCTTGGATGAAAGGGTTGTCTTGCGAAAGAAAAGTTGAGCAGGTTGTGTCTATATCCATCAAAGAAAAGGTCATGAGCTTACTGAAACATATAAGATTCTGAGGGAGCTTGACAGGGGCAGCACAGTGGCACAGTGGTTAACACTGCTGCCCCACAGTGCCAGGGAACCGAGTTCGATTCCGGCCTCAGGTCACAGTCTGTGTGGAGTTTGCATATTCTCCCCATGGCTATGTGGGTTTTCACCATCTGTCCCTGTTGTCTCCCACACTCAAAGATGTGCGAATTAGGTTGGTTGCTCATGATAAATTGTCCCTTAGTGTCAAGGAGATTAGGAGGGTAAATATGTGGGGTTACAGAAATAGGACCTGGGTGGGATTGTAGTCGGTGCAGGCTCTTTGAGCCAAATGGCCTTTTTCTACACTATAGATTCTATGATTCATTGAAATGCTGAGAGGATGCTTCCCATTGTGGGTAATCTAGAAGGGACACCATTTAAAAATAAAGGGTCACCTATTCAAGATGGAGGAGAGGAACAATTTCTTCTCTTAGAGGGTTGTTAATCTCTTGAATTCTCTTCCGTTGATAGGGGTGGAAGCTGGGTCATTCAAGGCTGAGTTAGACAGACTTTTGAGTGTCAAGGAAGTCAAAGTGTTTTGCATGTTGGGACATAGTGCCGTTAAGAGAAAGGATCATGTGACTTGAAGGAACCATTCTAAAAGGGCAGTTGAAATGTGGAGAGAGTAGGCTGAATAAAGATTTATGTTCCATGATGATATCTGTCAGGGGAGTAGTTTTTGAGGGAACATCTCAGTATTAATAAATTTAATACTAGGGATTTGAATAAAACCAGCAGGAAAGTGTAGTTGTAGCAACAATTTAGCTTTTTATTTATTATTTATTAGTTTCACAAGTAGGCTTACATTGACACTGCAATGAAGTTACTGTGAAACTCCCCTAGTCGCCACACTCTGGAGCCTGTTCAGGTATGCTAAGGGGCAATTTAACATGGCCAATGCATGTAACCAGCACATTTTTTTGGAGGAAACTGGAACACCCAGAGGACATGGGGAGAATGTGCAGACCTGCACACACGTTAGCAACATTTAAGACTTATCTGACAAACACATGAACAGACGGGGAATAGTGAAATATAAGCGGTTGGTCTAGATAGGACAATGTGATCAGTGCAGGCCTGGTTCCTTGTTCGTTGTTCACAGTGACCCGAGCCGGAAATCGAATTCAGGTCTCTGGTGCTGTGAGGCAGCAGTGCTAATCACCGTGCCACCCTGAGCCTTGTAACTTCAATTCCTACCCTTGGTTGAACTTGTTTCCAGTTAATGTCTTGCTTCATTTACTTGAGCTGGAAGTTTGGAATTTTGATGAGAAGTGTCTGTGTCAGTTTATTATGTTGCTTTGCAGTTCTGCGTTCCTAATAAAAGTTCCTTGCTGATCTTCCGCTGCGCAGTTTCACAACTTCCTAAAAACTTGACAAATTTGCTCCAGAATGTCCTCAATGTGCCTGCACTCTGCCTTACTTAGACTGACAGCAGCCCGGGTGAGGAAATTATTTCAGCAGCAAAAGCTCCTGTTGGTGACAATCGAGGCCTGCTGGCCAAAATGTTTCGTAACCACTTCAAGTTTTGTCTTCACTCGGCAGAAAGTAACTGTTGGAGCTCCTAGAACACTGTCAAAATTGATTGATTGGTGGTGGAGGTGGTTGTGTAGATCAAGAAGTCCTGCTTGTCATTTTTTTACTGATAATGTCTAACGGTTGTTATCAGTCCGGTTGCTTTGCAATCACTTCCACATAATACTGGTCACTGAGGTTTCTACTAATCTGGAAACAGGAATTGGTCCAGTTTATGACATTTTCTAGTAAATGATACTATATTTGTGCTCAGCAATATTTCTGTGATTTTTTTTTTGTTCCCTGGCATCAGGGATGAAGTGCACAAAACTTTCTGCTGTGATTTTGTAAGGCCAGACCGAAAAAGGATCTCCGTTCAGTACGAGCTTCAGTTTTGGAGAGCTTGCAACATGGAAATCGCATAGTGATTGGATTTGTTTTCAACAAAAAACAGACTAAAATTCTCCTCTCTGTCTACAGAATCCACAAAGTGCCATTGGCCCACCCTGCACATTTTTGGAGTGTGAGAGGAAACCAGAGCACCCGGACGAAACTCACACACTCACGGTGAGAACGTGCAAACTCCACACAGTCACCCAAGGCCTGGATCAAACCTGGGTGCTGCTCTAATCACTGTGCCATCATGCCACTCAGTGAAATAAATTCCCAAATGCTTAATCCAACATGACCGATATTTTATCGGGCAAGGGTCACAAAATCCCGCCTGAGGCCAATGGAGAATTGCGGTCTGCGAGCCTCACTTACCCGATTCCGGGGCAGATATGCCTGTAAAATTTCAGCCATTGTCTCTAGCAGCAACCTTGGGCAGTCGGAAGTCTACATGAATAAGTAAGGAAAGATCACCATTGCTTCAGACTTGTTGCTGTCTAACATACATATGAATGATGGCATTCAATACTACCAGATGGTTTATTCACTGTATCCATATATTTTTAAGGCCAAAATATTCACCACTCATTTTACAATAAAATTCTATCCAATGAAGAATTCAATGAGGTTGGTTCTTTCATCAGATCAATTTTGTTCAATGGTCCTATCTTCTTTTTTGGATTTGCATTGATATTATAGTATTCCTTCTGTTGATTTAATGGAAATGTATGGATGTCAAATATCAGCTTATGGATTTCAAGAGAAACAAATTTTCCCTGAATCTGTTCATCTGAGTTACGTCCTTTGCAAATCTCCCTCTTTCTTCCTATTAGTTTTGGTCTTTCATTCTTGATCACTGTCTAAACGTTTACTTTGGTCTCTGTAATAGATGAAGAGTCATGATGTGGAGATGCTGGTGTTGGACTGGGGTAAACACAGTAAGAAGTCTCACAGCACCAAGTTAAAGTCCGACAGGTTTGATAGCAAAAGCCACTAGCTTTCATAGCGCTGGCTACACTCACTAAACGAAGGCCCTGCCAGCACTCTGAAAGTTAGTGGCTTTTGCTATCAAATAAACCTGTTGGACTTTAATCTGGTGTTGTGAGACTTCCTACTAGATGAAGAGTGCCAGTATAATCTCCTGAGGAACTGGTGCTGATGTTACTGACAAAGGCTTTTGGCTATGTGTGCCTATAAGAGATATCAGGCATTCCAGGGCGATGCTGAAATATGTAACTGCATGCAGCTAACAAAATAGCTCGTCTCTCACCCTTGTGGAGGCAATTAGCGACACTGGCTTATCCTCTCTGAATAGATCCAACTATGGCTCATGATATGAAACTATTATAAAATGTCAGCCATTAATATTCTGATGGAATTTTTTGGCCACATAGATAACTGCCAAGCTTTTCTTATCTATTTGGGAATATTTCTTCTCCACGCCTGGCAATGCTTTAGAAGCAAAGGCTATTGCTTTGGTCTTTCCTTTGGGTATCCGATGGGACAAGATAGTGCCAATTCCAGATAGTGAATAACTGTAGGTTACAATTAAGTGTTGTTTGGACTGCAGAATCTGTTTAACTTTTATGAAGGCTTCCATAAGTTGGTCTCTTCATTTCCAGCTCAGATTTTTTTTAATGTTTGGTGAAGTTGGGATAAGATAGTAGAAATATTTGTTTAAATATCTAACATAATAGTTTACCAAGCTGAAGTCTTGGATACGTCTTTTGGCTGTGGGATCTCCCTGATCGCTTTTTACTTTTTCTCCCAAGGAATGTAATCCTTTTGAAATGACCCTAAACCCAAGTAGGTAATGTCTTTTGATTGAAATTTCTCCCACTTGAGCCTCTCACCTGCTTTCTTAAATTATCTCCCTGTGATTCTAAATTGGATCTGTGTTCTTCAGTTGAGGTACCAGCGATCACCAGGGGTGGCACAGAGGAGTGGCACATCTTTGGACTGTGGAAGGAAACCAGAACACCTGGAGGAAACCCACGCAAACATGGGGAGATAGGGCAGCATGGTGCACAGTGATCAGCACTGCTGCCTCTCAGCGCCAGGGACCTGGGTTTGATTCCTGGCTTGGGGTGACTGTCTGTGGGATTTGCACTTTCTTCCTCCAGGTGCTCTGGTTTTCTCCCAAAGTCCAAAGGTGTGAAGGTTAGGTTGATTGGCCATACTAAGTTGCCCCTTACTGTCAGGGGGACTAGCTAGGATAAATGCATGGAGTTATGGGGTTAGGGCCTGGGGGGGGATTGTGGTCAGCGCTGACTTAATGGGTCAAATGGTCCTCTTCTGTACAGTACCATCCTATGGATTCTATGATTTGATTCTAATGAGAGTGATATTGCTTATCAAGTTTTCTTTATTCTCCCCTACCTTTGGGAAAAGATGTTGACTATCGACCTTATCCATGTCCCTCATTATTTTATAGATCTCCATAAGATTACCGCCTTCTACGTTCCAAGGAAAATGCCCCCGTCTATCCAGCCTCTCCTTGCAATTCAAATCATCAATTACTGGTAGCATCCTAGTAAATCTTTTCTGCACTCTTTCAAGATTAATAATATCCTTTTTACAATAGATGACCAGAACATTATTCCAAGTATGGCCTTATCATAAATATCTTCAGTCAAAATTCAACCAATTGGAAACATAGGATTGCACTACTCTTGGTCACAAATGGTCAGGGAGGGTTATGTGGATTTGTAATAGCTTTCTATCCACCTCCTGCTTAACTAGATGAAGGCAATGATGACAAGTTTCCAATCCAGATAGGTGTTTTGGACACCTGGCACTAGACTTCCTTTTTGCAAATGAATATTTTTCAGGATATGGCTATTGTTAGCAAGGTCAACACTTACTGCCAATCCCTAGTTGCCCTTGAGAAAGTGAACCTTTCTCCTGCATTTCGTAGCCCATGCAGTGCAGGTACTCCTATCAATCCTTTTACTATGGAGTTTGAGAGTTTTAAGATAGTAATGGACAGTGATATATATTCAGGTTGGGATGGTGTGTGACTTGGAAGTGAACACAGATGTGTGCTGTTCCCAAGTACGTGATGCCCTTGTCTTTGAGCCGGGATGGCTAGCAATCTGGTTGAAGTATCTTTGGCAAGTTGATACAGTGTTTCCAGCAGATAGCACATAGGGTAACCAGGATAGACAGTTGGCGGAGATTGTGAATGTTTAAGATGGTGTGGATGAGGCGTGAATCAAGTGGACTGCATTAACCTGGACAGTGTTGAGCTGCTTGCATGCGGCTGCAACTCTATCCATCCAATCAATTGGGAATTATCCTACAATGCTCCTGATTTACATCTTGTCAGTGGTAAGATAACTCTGGTGAGTCAGAAAGTGAGTCACTCATTGCAAAATGCCCAGCTCCTAGTAAATAGTCACATCCATGTTGCTGTCAAGTTTTTTGGCCAATGGCAGCTGCCAAGGTGTGGGATTTGCCAATGATAATGCCATTGAATATTGTGGACTAGTGATCTGTCTCTTTTTAGAGATGGGCATAAATTAGCTTTTGTGAAAAGAGAATGCCCAGTCCAAGCCAGGATGTGGTGTTGGTTTGTAGACAAGGATTTCTTCATCACCTGATGAATCATAAATGGATCTGAACATGGTGCAATCATTTATTAATATGGATGCAGGTCACATTTCCAATGACAGCAAGGGCATTGTCTTGTTTGGGGGCACAAAATCAATTGTACATCTGATCTTTTAAAAAAAGTTTTCAAACATGTATTTAATTACTTTTACTTTCTGCCTCCATAATGTTGCGGTGCAAGCAGAAGGTCAAACAGAGGTTCCTATATTTCTGATCAGGAAGATCAGCAAGTATCAGAGGAACAGAAACTGTGAGTGATGAAGGATTGCCCCAAGAAGGGAACATGTGTCACAGGACTAGGGAATGCAATAGCATGGCCCTTTAAAGAGTTGGTGGGGGGGAGGTTTACCGAGAATCACATGATCAGTCCAGAACCTATGGATTGCCCCGGCTGGAAAGTGAGTCAATCAGCAAGAAGGCACGGATCCCAGGCTGAGGAGGGATTCACAGTGGGAGCGAAGGAGTCGAGTAGAGCAGTCGCACTGTAATTTGCCCTGACCTTGTTGTATATATGCTATTCTATTTGTTTGGAAATGAAGCCTTTGTTAACTCAAGACACATTGAATCACCCTTGATCTATTACATTGGCGACAAGTCAAAACTTCGAAGTCGTCAGGGATTTTAGTGTCCAGCTAGAGAGGGAAAAGATTTGAGCGTTGAGAATATGAAGAATTAAGATGAAGTAAGATACATTTACTTAATATGATGCCTATAATGGGAAAAATCGAGACATTTGACCCTGAAGTAGACACTAGGGACACGATATCAAAAGACTGCCTTATTTCTTTGTAGTGAATGAAATAACAGCTGGAGAAAAGTGAAGGATTTTGTTGCTTACATTCCGTGGACGTAGGTTTATAGAACATCAACATCAGCAGACACTCCAGACGCAACGCATTTTAATCAGATTGTGAAGTTGGTCAGAGATTACTTTAACTCCCATCCCTCAATCATTATGCAGCTATTGAAATTTGATAAGGCAATCCGAGAGCCAGGGGAAACAAAACTCAGGGGACTGGCAGAACACTGCAACTTTAGCCCAACACTGAGAGAAATATTAAGGGACAGAATGGTTTTGAGGTATAAACCATTTACTCACGCAAAAGAGGTCACTGACTGCGATCAACATCACTTTAGAAAAAGTTGTGGAGGTGGCCCAGGTGACTGAGTGCACACAGCAGGGTGTAGCAGAGGTTTGCAAGGCATGCGGAACAAGGTAAATCCTTTGTGGTGGGAAATTGCTGTGATGGCAAACAGCCCAGGAGCGGGCGTAACTGAACCCAATAGAAGAAATGCAAACGTGAGGGCTGAAGTATGTTTTCGTTCTAGGGAAGAACACACCCAGGGAGTTTGTTGATGCAAGAATTATGTGCGCTTAAGGTAGAATGGAAAAGGTCACTTAAAAAGCATGGTGCAGAGCAAAGCAACCAGTGCAGTCAGTACAAAAAATTAAAGATAGCAACTAATAGCTTAACACCCATAAAGAACCTGGATGAGGAATCCGGCAAGGAATCTGAGTCATTTACCCTAAACCAGCTCTGGCTCAGCAAAGACCCCCTTTGAGATAACTGCCGGAATTTAACCAGCATACCCACCCCAGAATCAGAGTGGGCAAGGTTCGCAGGACATCATTCTCTGTTGGCCTCGGGCATGCAAGGCAGTAAGATTCTGATAAACCTTGCTGGTAATTGGCAAAGCTGTCAAAATGAAAGTCAAGACATGGGTAGCAGCCACAGTCATAGGGGAACTGGTATTTTGATACCTTCAAAAGGAGTTTCAAACAGTAAGATTAAATGAATTTGTCCATATATAACGGACAGACACTGCAGACTTTAAGTGCAGCAACAGTAACCATTACATATCAGAACCACACAGCAAAGCTGCCGGTCTTGGTAATCAATTTTCACAAACCTTGTTTAATAGTCCATGATCGATTAAAGCAAATACATCTAAACTGACTGGAAATAGTAAAGCTGAGGGATTGAAGTTTTCAGGAGCTGCTGTATAAATATTCCAAGGTCTTCTGAGATCTAAATGGTGAGCCATAGGTAAAATCGATCTGTATCAGGAAGCAACGCCCAAACATTTTCGGGCCTGCCTGGTGCCTTATGCGCTTCATCAGAAGGTGGAAATCGAGTTCAGGAGCTTGGGAAATTTTGATAATATAAAGCCCACCCAGTTCTCCAAATGGGCTGCACCCATAGTTCCCCATCTGAAACTAAAATTGACAGTAAGAGTTTGTGGGGATTACAAGTTAACTGCCAGTGGAGGATCACAGATAGGTAGGTAGCCCATTCCAAGATTTGAAGATCTCTGTATAAATCTAGCAGAAGTTTTAGCATACACTAAATTGGATCTCAGCCATGCCTATCAGTAGCTGGAGTTGGATGAGGACTCGCCAAACCTGGTGACCATCAACACGCATAAGGGTTTGTGCCAGTATGCAAGTTTGCCTTTTGGAGTCTCATCAGCCTGTGCCATTTTACAGCGTACAGTGAAGAGCCTCTTGCAATGCATCCCCAAAGTAGTGCTTTTCTGAACGATGTACTGAATTTTAAAAAACCTCTACAGTGCAGAAGGAGGCCTATCAACCCATCGAGCCTGCACAAACAATAATCTCACCCAAACCCTATCCCCGTAACCTGACTAATCCCCCTGACATTAAGGGGCAATTTAGCATGGCCAATCAACCTAGCCCACGCATCTTTGGACAGTGGGAGGAAACCTGAGGCATGGGGAGAATGTGCAAACTCCACACTGACAGCATCCTAAGGTTGGAATTGGTGAGGCAGCAGTGCTAACCATTGTTCCATTGTGCTGCTAAAACTAGAGAGCATATGTTTAAGGTGAGAGGAGAGAGATATAAAAGGGTCTAGAGGGGCAATTTTTTCACTCAGAGGGTAGTGAGCGTCTGGAACCAGCTGGGAGAGGTAGTAGTAGAGGCAGGTATAATTTTGACTTTTAAAAAGCATTCAGACAGTTATATGGGTAAGATAGAGGGATATGAACCAGATGAAGGCAATTGGGATTAGCTCAGTGGTAAAAACTGGCAACAGGGACAAGTTGGGTCAAAGGGCCTGTTTCCATGCTGCGAACCTCTATGACTTTCAGATGCCTTCCACCTCAGTTTCAGTAGACAAGTTATTAGCTTTCCACAACCGGATTAATTACTTTGGCAAAATTGGTTAACTTACGCTAAATATTCAATTTCATTTGCAGTAGTTAAGTAGTATCAGAATAAAAATCTTGCTATCGAAGTTTTATTTTAATGTAAAATATGTTATTATTTTACATTAAAATATTATTATATTGTTTTAACATTTAAAATATTTTAAACATTTATTTTTCAATTTATGTCAAACCCACATTGTAACAAAACACAATTCCTCCTACAAGTTAGATTGATCACAAGTAAAGACAAGATGGGTGCTGTTGAAATTGTTCCCATATTTCTGGATGAACTGGCAAAGAGGAGGGGAATTGCATCAATACTCCCCCAGCAATAAACTTGAAACCCTTTCCATGTAGCAGCTAATCACAGTAGTACAGTAGTCAGCACTCATGCCTCACAGTGCCAGGGGCCCAGGGTCTATTCCGGCCTTAGCTGATTGTCTGTGTGAAGTTTGCACATTCAGTTAAGTTTATATATTGGTCACAAATAGGCTTACATTAATGCTGCAATTAATTATTGTGAAAATCTTTTAGTTGCCATGCTATAGTACCTCTTTGGGTACACTGAAGGAGAATTTAGCATGGCCAATATACATAACCAGCACGTCTTTTGGACTATAGGAGGAAACCAGAGCACCTGGACTAAACCCACGCAGACACAGGGAGAATTTGCAAACTCCACATAGACATGACCTAAGCCAGGAATCGAACCTGAGTCTCTGGTGCTGTGGGGTAGCAGTGCTAACCACCGTGCCACTGTGCCATCCGTTCTCCCTGTGACTGCATAGGGTTCTCTCTGGGTATTCCGGTTCCCTCCCGCAGTCCAAAGATGTGGAGGTTGGGTTGAGTGGCCATACTCAATTGGCGATTAATGGGGTAAATACATGGGGTTGTGGGGATAGGACCTAGGTGCGATAGTTTTCAATGTAGGTTCAAAGGGCTAAATGGCCTCCTTCTGCACTGTAGGAATTTTCTGATTAATCACAGTGCACTCAATGGTTTTATGGATACTGTTTTGGTAAAAGTCTTGCCAATTACTTCATTCCATGAGTCAATTCTCTTAAAGAACATTATAATCCAAGGCGCTTTAATTTACACATGGTATATGTGTTTATCATTTAATATTACAAGTTATACAGTTTCTTTTATAGTATTATCCAGAGGAGGTCATTCTGTTGATTTTCACTTGTTGAGGTTAGCACTGCTACCTCACAGGATTCAATTCCGGCCGCAACTGGAATACTGTGAGCAGTTTTGGTCACCGCATTTGTGGAAGGATATATTGGCCTTGGAGGGAGTGCAGAGAAGGTTCACTAGACTGATACTGGAGATGAGGGGTTAGCCTATGAGAAAGATTGAATAGACTGGGTCTGTACTTGTTGGAGTTTAGAAGGCTGAAGGAGGATCTTATAGAGATAAACAAGATAATGAAGGGGATAGATAGGGTAGAGGTAGAGAGATTCTTCTCACTTAGAAAGGATAGCAAAACCAAAGGGCACAGCCTCAAAATAAGGGGGGGCAGATTAGATCGGATTTGAGGAGGAACTTCTTCACTCAAAGGATGGCGAGTCTCTGAATTCTCTGCCTGTTGAAGCGGTGGAGGCTACCTCACTGAATATTTAAGTCACAGGTAGTAGGTTTCTGATAGACAAGGGAATTAAAAGTTATGGGGAGAAAGCGGGAAAGTGGAACTGATCCACTTCAGATCAGCCATGATCTTGTTGAATGGCGGGGCAGGCTTGAAGGGCTAGATGTCCTAGTCCTGCTCCTATTTCTTATGTTCTTATGTTCTTGGGTGATTCTCCATGTGGAATGTGAAGTACATTCTCCTTCTGTCTGCATGGGTTTCCTCCCAAGATGTGTGTGTTGGTTGATTGGCCATGCTAAATTTCCCCTTAGCAGTAGGGGGATTAGCAGGATAAATACATGGGATGCAGGCTCAATGGACCAAATAGCTCTTTCTACACTATATGGATTCTATGATTCCATATCAGCTCTGCATCTCTAAGTGTATTTGTTGAAGAGGACTATATGTTCCCAGAATGTGACACTTTAGCAATGTCAACTGCATTTTAGGATTTTCCAAGTCGATGTTTATGGACACCGGATGATGTCAGTTAGAACACTCCCACCTTCATCATTTAGTGCTAACAGTGCATTAAAGAGAAAAGAAACATTTCATTGCTGGAGTGAGAAAAAACAGAGGATGTTACAGAGATTATTTCATACTTATGTCCTTCAATAGTCCCGACAGAACTTAAAAGAAATCTCAGTTGTTCCTATCATACTTCACTAAATGTAATGAGAGAACCTACAATTATCAGAACTATATATTTCAGCCAGAATTGTAACCTGGTAAACCCATGCTCTCTGTGGAATTTTTGGACACAATAAAAAAAAGGTGAAAGGTTTTATTCACTTTTCTAGTTTAATATCTTTTGTACAATTTTGTAAGGCGTTTTTTGCACCATTAATTTTGAGTGGCATGGTGGCACAGTGGTTAGTACTGCTGCCTTACAGGGCCCAAGTTTGATTCCAGTCTTAGCTAACTGACTGTGTGGAGTTTGCCCATTCTCTCCATGTCTACGTGGGTTTCCTCCAAGTGTTTTGGTTTCCTCCCACAATGCAAAGATCTATAGGTTAGGTTGATTGGCCATGCTAAATTGCCCCTTAGTATCCAAAGATATATAGGTTAGGTGGATTGGCCATGCTAAATTGCCCCTTAGTATCCAAAGATATATAGGTTAGGTGGATTGGCCATGCTAAATTGCCCCTTAGTGTCCAAAGATGTGTAGCTTAGGTGAATTGGCCATAGTAAATGCGCAGGGTTATGGGATTGGGAGTTAGGCCTGGGTAAGATACTCTTTCAGAGACTCAGTGCAGTCTCAATGGGTCAAATGGCATCCTTCTGCACTGGAGCGATTCTATGGTACTGTGGTATATTTTCTGTGTAAAACTCATTCGCCACATGCAAACATCCACATTGTTCTCAACTGTGCCACCTCTTACATTGATTAAAACAAAGGTATGTATGGGAACAATGGATGATTGTGTGAGATGCAGCAATTATTGTATCTGGAGTCAGGGTGACACACCACTAGATTATTGGAGAAGCTTCGTCCCTCTCCCTTCTCAGCTTGCAGTCTAAGATTAAGGGAATAAAGGGAAGTCCTCTTCTGTTGTCATTTGTATGTTCATATGTCATAGACAATGCAACAATGTTAAAAAAAATCAGAAAACAAATTATTTTCTCCCATTGAGAATCCAATATGGGCTGGAGAAACGAAAACAGAAAATGCTGGAAAATCTCAGCAGGTTTGACAGCATTTCTGGAGAGAGAGAGAATAGATCCAACGTTTCCAGACAAGATGACCCTTCGTCAGAGCTCAAATGAGAGTCATCCAGACTCAAAACATTGGCCTCTATTCTCTCTCTCCACAGATGCTGTCAGACTGCTGAGATTTTCCAGTATTTTTTGTTTCTGTTTCAGATTCCAGCATCGACACCTTTTTGCTTTTATTTGGGTTCAAGAGTTTTTGTTATTTTTAATTTATTTGCACTTTTATGTTCATAGAAAATCGTAGAACACTACAGTGCAGAAAGAGGCCATTTGGCCCATCAAGTCTGCACCGATCACAATCCCACCCAGGCCTGACCCCCACATCCTTACACATTTTACCCACTAATCCCTCTGACTTATGCATCTGAGGACACTGAGGGATAATTTTAGCACGGCCGATCAACCTAATCAGCACATCTTTGGATTGTGATAGAAAACCAGAGCACCCGGAGGAAACCCGCACAGACATGAGGAGAACGTGCAAACTGTACACCGACAGTGACCCGAGCCGGGAGTCGAACCCAGGTCCCTGTAGCTGTGAAGCAGCAGTGCTAACCGCTGTGCTACCGTGCCATTCCTTTATACCTGCTGTGGCTGGTTGGATAGTGAGGAGTTTCAGGAAAATAGGTGAGCAATGTGAGGTCACATCAGTCCACCCATGGGCAGCATGCCCACTGCACATACCCACAGAACAAGAGTTTGGGTCAGAACCTGACTTTGCACGGATGTAATATGGGCGATAAGAGACTCAGCGACCACTTTTACGTCTCAGGCCAGATTTTATGGCTGCACTCATCCCAAAATCACAAAATCCCACCCAAGCTCAATAGACCTTCCCATTGTCTGCTCCTTGTCCGCTCCAATTCCCATGGTGGGCAGAGTGGTAAAATTCCACCGATTTTCTTCATTGAAGTGAGTGGAACAAAAAAAATCATGGGTGTGAACTGAGCTGACCATCAGGCAAGCAAGCCATTTGACTGTACATTGCATTCGCCTCTAATGATCAAAGAGTCATTCATAAATTCCATGAAACCCATCCTTTAAGAATGAAATTAAGTTGTGCCACTTGCCAAGCATAGTCTGTTTATTGTATACTCTGATTTTATGCTTTTAAAATTAAATCTTATAAACTCTTTAACAATGCTTCATTTCAATTTCTTATAGTTTTGGCAATCCTTAGCACTCTAGCTATGACCGTAACATTACATTCTGCTTTCCTTCTCTTTGAATAGTATGCCTTGTCCGTATAGTGCACAAGAAACAGGGTGGCATGGTGGCACAGAGGTTAGCAACGTCGCCACACAGTGTCAGGGACCCAAGTTCAATCTCGACCTCGAATCACTATCTGTGTGGAGTTTGCACATTCTCCCCATGCCTGTATGGGTTTCCCCTGGATGCTCTGGTTTCCTACCACAGTCCAAAGATGTGTGGGTTAGGTTGAATGGCCATGCTAAATTGATCCTAGTGTCAGAGGGAATCAGTGGGATGGTTATGTAGGGTTACGGGAATAGTGCCTGGATGGATCGTGGTCGATGCAGAATCGATGGGCTGAACGGCCTCTTTCTGCATGGAAGGGAATCTATGATTCATTCAACTGAATTCCAATACATGTGATAATAATAAATCAAATAAAAAATGTATTCTATTATCAGAAGAGTTAGGTTTACCAACAAATGTGATCAGCTGCTCCCAATGAAGTCTTTGAAAAATAACAGCAACATCTTTAAGGGAACAATTGTCTCAAAAGATCTCAACAGTTGCTAGCCTTTATAGGAAGGGGTATAGAGTACAAGAGCTGGCCTTTAATGTTGCAGTTGTATAAAACGCTAGTTAGACCTCATTTGGAATATTGCATCCAGTTCTGGTCGCCTCACTACTGGAAGGACGTGGAGACTCTGGAGAGAGTGCAGAGGAGGTTTACCAGGATGCTGCCTGGTATGGAAGGTCTGAGTTACGAGGAGAGGTTAGGCAAATTGGGACTGTTTTCCTTAGAAAGACGTAGACTTAGAGGAGATCTGATAGAGGTGTACAAGATTTTGAAGGGAATAGATAGAGTAAACAGGGTTAAGCTTTTTCCTAGGATGGACTCAAATAGTATGAGGGGTCACGGGCTTAGGGTGAGGGGGGTAAGGTATAATTTGGATGCTAGAGGGAGTTTTTTCACACAGAGCGTGGTGGGGGTATGGAATGCGCTGCCAAGTAAAGTGGTGGAGGCAGGTACTCTGGAGTTATTTAAGAAATACTTAGATGGGCACATGAACAGAATGGGAATCGAGGGGTATAGAAAACTGATTTAAAATAGGGATCATGAGCCTTGGGAGTCCCTGGGAAGTGTGTAAATAGATGATGATATTGATGTACTTGTTTTTATCCTACAGGTGCTTTGATCCACCTTGTTGCCTAACAAGGGGCATACACGCGATGGGTCATGAGAGGGCTGCTCTTGGATCTTTTCCGAGAGTATTCTACTGCTTCACGTTGTTAGTGTACGCTTGACCTGGACCATTTGATGGGCAACACGACAGCTCAGTGACTATCGCTGTGCTGTGCAGATACATGGATTTGGGCCTGTGTCTGTGGGAGTTTGCGCTTTCTCCCCGTACTTGCGTGGGTTTTCTCCGGGAGCTCCTGTTTCCTCCCACATCCCAAAGATGTGCTCTTAGCCTAATTGGCAAAACAAATTCTCCCTAAATTGTCTCAAATTTGGTTTTTAATCCATAGATCTATGAACATGGACAGGGATTGCGGGTAGAGGTGCGAACATCGAGGTGGCGGCGCAGGCTCGTTGGGCCGAAGGGCCTGTTTCCCGTGCTGTCTTGTTCTTTATTCTTTGTTCTTTGTTTATTTCAGGTAACATAAGAATATCAATCGTTATTTATGCACCAACATATGCACAATGGCACAATGGTTAGCTCTGTTGCCTCACAGCTCCAGATTGGGTGATTGTCTCAATTGGGTGATTGTCTGTGTGGAGTCTGCACGTTCTCCCCGTGTCTATGTGGGTTTCCTTCGGGTGCTTTAATTTCCTCCCATAGTCCGAAGATGTGCAGGTTAAGTGAATCGGCCATGCTAAATTGCCCCTTAATGTCAGGAGGAAGTAGCAAGGTAAATGCACGGGGTTATAGGGATAGGGCCTGGATGGGATTGCGGTTGGTGGAGACTCAACAGGCTGAATGGCCTCTTTCTGCATTGTAGGATTCTATGATTCTATAGGTCAGCATGTGTTATCATTTTAGAATTTATGCCAAATATGGCTAAAGCCATATTGCCCTTGCTCCCTGCTCTACAGGTATCTCACTTCACTTGAGATTGCCTGAAAGCCATGATTTATGAATGTCTACAAGAGTCTGTCCAGTCCCTGACATGGCAACAAGGATGAATAGGTAAACCTTAATTTGGACTCATGGATTTACATGCTTGGAATTGGCACCAGTCCATTAAACTATATCTGAATTATCAAAATTACTATCTCAAAACCAATATGAAAGTTTGGCTAATTTCCAAGTCTTCTATCCACTAAAAATGTTGTATTCCTCGTTGAGCAGTGAACTGTGGTTTTGTTTTAGTTATTAATCCAAGAAAAACTGATGAGAGTCCCGTCCTGTACGAAACCAATAAAGTCCTGGATATGAATCATAGAATCCCTATAGTGCAGAAGGCCATTCAGCCCATCGAGTCTGCATTGACCACTATCCCATCCAGGCCCTACTCCTGTTTCCCCACATATTTATACCACTAATCCCCTGATATTAGGGTCAATTTAGCACGGCCTATCAACTTAATCTGCACATCTTTGGTCTGTGGATGAAATCGGAGCACTCAAAAGAAATCCATGCAGATACAGGGTGAACATGCAAACTCCATACAATGACCCGAGACAAGAATTGAACCTGGGTCCCTGGCATTGTGAGGCAGCAGTGCTAACCACTGTGCCACCATGCCACTCCTATAAGGGAAGTGTAGACAATGTCAATGGATGGGAGTCTAGGTTGAGTGATGGACTGGGCTTTGTAGTTTCTTGTGGTCTTGAGCAGAACAGGAGCCATACCAAGCTTTGATACAAGCAGAAAGAATACTTTTTATGGTGTTTATGTAAGAGTTGGTGAGAGTCGTAGCGAACATGCCAAATTTCTTTCGATTCCTGAGAAAGTAGAGGTGTTAGTGGGCTTTCTTAACTATAGTGTTGGTATTGGGCGACTAGGACAGGTTGTTGGTGATCTGAACACGTAAAAACTTGAAACTCTCAACCATTTCTACTTCGTCCCCGTTGACGTAGACAGGGCATGTCCTCCATTAGGCTTCCTGAAGTCGCTGACTATCTTCTTCATTTTGTTGATATCGAGGAAGAGATTATTGCACTGGTTCACAGGATTTCTTTCCTGTACTGTGTCTGCCGAAAGAAATTCCAAAAATGTTATTTTTGGACTTTATGTTACATTCTGCCTTTCCTAGGGTAACAAGAGACTGAAGCTATGGTATCGATGCTTCAGTAAAAATGATGCTGGACCATATTGCTAGCTGTGAAGGTTCTGTGGCAATATAGTGTGAGTGAATCTCAAGATGATATGCACAGTTTACAATTTCGGCAATATAGGGCAATTGGCTGGATATATGAAGTAGGAATTGTATGAATCTTCATAAAATCAAGGTAGTTGCCATCAACAGCATTTTTGAATATCATTATCTGGCAAGATGGACAGACATGAATTAAGAATGTCTGTAACTTTGGTCAGTAATGTTTCACAGTAAAGGCAGGAGGATGTTGAGTACGAAACTTTAGTTTACAAACCTAGGAACATAGGAAGAGAAACGTTTTTTGAGATGAATGCCAGAAGCCTTCAACCCCACTTGCGGCTGGGATTCTCTGGTGCTGCTGAAAGTGAGCGGAGTTCTGGCTGGAACGCCAAATTTCCCATTCTCGCTCGCAACAAGGTGACCACGGACGGGATTGGAGAATCCCACCAAAGTGTGGTGGTAGATGGCTCTGGTGGTGCTTTTCCTGCTGGCCAGAACGGTGGGCTCCCACACCAAATTCCGTACTTTGAACCTCATTAAATTTGCACAGGTGAATTCCTCTCCAAACCTCAAGGCAGGCTGGCAGCTAACTCGTCTGCCCACTGTCGGCTGACAGGTTCGATGGTCCCAGCACCGTATTTAAATATCAATCTGGCATACTCGAATCACTCTCACCAGCTCACCTGTCTTCACCAGAGAGTGCAGAATGTCAGCAACCCAGCAGGAGAAGGTCAGCAAACTCATGAAGAGGTCCGTTCCTCAAACACCTCCTACTATCATCTCTGAGGCGCCCATTTCCCCTTTTGGACCTCCATACACAGAATGTGGAGTCTCCATCCAAAACCTTCCAGTCAATGATGCAATATCAGTTTGACCCCCTTGTTTGTGAGCTTTTCATGCAGCTTTGCCTTCTCGGTATCCAATTTCCCCCCCTTCGGTTCTCCTTCCCTCTTCTGTCTGTCTTCGTTAATCACCATCTTGCTCCTCTGCCAGCCATCACATACCCTCCCCCTTGACCTCATCCTTGTGCAAATCCCTTGCGCACGTTCCCCCTTGCTTTCGTTAGCCCACCCACCAACCACACTTACCCACCCACCCATCCCACAAGAGGAAATAGTTCCTCTCAATCTACCCTTTTGTACTATGCTTTTGGATAATGCATTCCTTCTGGGAAACGTCAGCCCATTTGTATTGATGGGACTGCAGATAGTTTCATTGAGGTAACTGCTACAGGAATTTCAGTGCCTTCCCAGGGATATCTGGACACATTGGTGTTGAGGAATGCCCCTCTCCCTCATTAATAAGGTGACTGACAATTGGAGCTGCTCTGACTGATCACGGCTGGACTGATAGACTTTGCACTTTCATTCTCTTTTCTGGCAGTGCTCCTTGGTCATATTGTCAATTCCTCTTCACCTTATCATTGTCCCTGCTAGAGTTTGCAGCGAAACATGTTGGTTGGGTTTTGTTCTGATGTCAGCTTGGGATATAATGCTACTCCTGCAACAGCTGCAATAGTCTTCCCTCTGGCACAAAAGACACATTAATGATAAATCAGATTGAAACAATGGAGCGAATGTCCCACTTGCCACAGGAATCAGAGTGGGCAAGCGACAGATCATGCAAAGTTTTACTACTTGTTTGATCAATCCCATTCCTGCCAAACCATTGACAAACCAACCTTCTTTCTATGTTAGCTAATATTACTAATTGTTCCCTCTTCTCAGGTATTGCCTTCTCCTTTTCAAATCTACCATTATCACCCCAAAAATATCCACAATTGACTGCCTTGCCCTTGTCCCATCTTCCATCTTTCTATAGTTGTCTCTCAAGTCATACCCACCATCGTGGGTGGCATAATGGCACAGTGTTTAGCGCCTCTGTCTCACAGCACCAGGGACCTGGATTCAGTTCCAGACTTGGGTAACTGTCCACATGGTGTTTGCACATTCTCCCCATCTCTGAGTGCATTTCCTTCCATACTCCAAAAATGTGTGGGTTAAGTAGATTGGCCATGGTAAATTGACCCTTAATGCCAGAGGGATTAGCAGGGTAAATACATGATGTTATGGGATTGGGCTTGGGTGGGATTGTTGTTGATGCAGGTGGATGAGACAAATGGCCTCCTTCTATACTTTAGGGATTCTATAATCCTATGATTTTCACAATTTCCATCTTTCAACATCGCCATTCAACTTTCCATCCTTGCCATACACTGAAACGATCCTTATCAAGGGGTCATTGATAATCTTACATGCCTGTGGCTGTGATAAGTTAAGCCTCCGCATATTTCTCACCCCTTCCGCAGCTGTTGATGCAATTAACCACATCATTCTCTTCCAACACCTCTCCTTTGTCCTTCTGCTGTATGGGAATGCCCAACCTGAATCCATTCTGATGTGTCTACTCCTCGCCAGAGAATCAGCTGCAATGGCTTGTCTTCTCACTTCCACATTGTTAACTGTGGTGTCCCGAGAGAATCTATTCCTGCCCTTTGCTAACATCATCCAAAAAGACGTCAGGTTCCAGATGTTTGTTAATGACACCCAGCTTGACTTCAGCACCACTTCTCTCAACTCCTCTACTCTCACTGATGTGTCATTTTGTCCCATTATCCAGTGCTGAATGAGCAGAAATGGGCTCCATCTAAGTAATGGGAAAGCCAAAACCATTTTTAAAAATTAATTCACAGAATGTGGGCTTCACTGGCTAGTCCAGCGTTTATTGCCCATCCCTAATTGCCCTTAAGAAGATGATGGTGAGCTGCCTTCTTGAACAACTATATTTCATGCGGTGCACCCACGATGCTCTTAGGGAGGGAGGTTCAGGATTTTGATCCAACAACAGTGCAAGGTCAGTGATATATTTTCAAGTCAGGATGATGACTGGCATGGAGGGATGCGTCTAAGTGATGGTGTTCTCTTTTTCTGCTGCCCTTTTCATTCTAGATAGTAGTGATTGTGGGATTGGAAGGTGATTCTTAAAGAGCCTTGGTGATTTGCTGCAGCGCATTTTGTAGATGGGCCACACGGCTGCCACTGTGCATCAGTAGTGGAAAAAGTGAATGTTTATGGAAAAGGCAGCAATCAAATTGGGTTGCTTTGTCCTGGATGGTGTCAAGCTTCTTGCATGTTGCTGCTGTCTTTGATTTTCTGGGCACCAACTCCCTCTCCCCCTTTCTTTGACCAATGTCTGAGAGTGGACCAGACTACTCCAAATCTTCGCACCCAATGATTTGGATAAAGGGATCAAACAAACGGTTGCCAAATTTACTGATAACCAAACAATAGGTAGGAGAGTTGTCAAGAAGACATAAGTCTGCAAAGGAAGAGATGAAGTGAATGGGCAATATTTTAGCAATCAGAGTATAATGTGGAAAAGGATGAATTTGGCATCTTTAGCAGGGAGTGTAGAAAAATAGTGCATTATTTAAATGAAAAGTGTTTGGAGAACACTGCGATACAGAGAAAATTGGGTGTCCTGGTACAAAAATCACATAAAGGCCGTCTGCAGGTACCACCTGCAATGAATAGGAAGGCAAATAGAATGCTGTTGTTTATTGTACACTAGGAGAAGCAGGAATAGGCCATTAGGCCCTTCAAGTCTGCCCTACTATTTGATACGATCATAGTTGATCTATGCTGGCCTCAACTCCTTTTCTGTGTTATTTCCTCATAGCCCTCTATTCCTCGATCCATCAAATACTCATTCACCTCCACTTTGAGTACTTCTCATGATCTAGCCTCCATTGTTCTTCAGGACAGAGAATCCCAGAGATTCACCACCTCTGTGAGAAGAACTTAACACATCTCAGTTTTAAATGACCGGCTCTTTATCTCGTAGCTATGTCCCCTTGTTCGTGACTCTCCCACAGGTGAAAACATCTCACCACCTACCCTGTCAAGTCACCTTATATGTTTGAATGTCACCTCTCAGTCTCCTAAACTCTGAGATATACAGACCCAGACTATTGAACCTCTCATTAGGGATAGCTACATTCCTCTAATTCTAGCACCTACCCGATATTAATCAAACTGCCATTCATAGCCAGGCCTTCAGCAACCCAGGCCCAAGGTTTAAGAACTCCCTCCCTAAATTTCTCCATCAGCCTCACCTCCACTGAGATGTTCCTTAAAAGCTGAGACTTTGCCAAAGCTATCTACCGATTCCTCATGAGGCTCAGCATCCATTCTTGTTTTGTTCCTGTGATGGAGCTTGAGACACTTTACTGAGTTTAAAGGCGCTATATAAATGCAAGTTGCCAATGTTAGATATGAGGGTTTTCATTGAGTACATGTGAGTCAGTGTGTGACTGATGACTTGCCTTGGCAAACAAAGGAATGACTTGTTTTGCGATCTTGATTACGACATTACAGTGAGAATATTTACTGTATTTTAATAATTAATCAAGATTAAATCATAATTGTAGATTATTTATTTGTGTAATGCCTGTAATACAATAATTTGCCATTCATGTCAAAGAATTGTTGCCCTGCAACTATGCTCCAGGGCAGTCTCACTTCCTCCTTAGAGAAATGTAAGCCCTGCTCTGAAATATAAGGCAACAGCTCCATCTAATGAGAATGCCACACTACATGTAAAATAACCCTGATCCAACATCTATATAGTTTCACTTTGAACCTGCAGTGGAAGGATTAGCAAAGTGCATAGTATTCCTGTGAATCTGTAGAATTACAGTTCATTCAAAAATTTGTTGCAGCATTGATAGAATTTATTTGCAGCTGAGAGTTTTTAGGTGGCTTTATTTCCAATCAATGAACTGAAAAAACCTTTTACATAGGTGCTCTCAGCTGGCTGATGAACATTTTTTTGAAACATGACCTAGAGTTGTCAAGGCTGTCAAGTGCATCTGGGGATTGTGCTTGTGGGCCTGGTGCCCATTTTGTCACTGGAGGTTTGAGGGGAGAATCCAGCAGCCCTCTGATCCGCCACCTGGAGGCCATCCCCAGACAGTTTATGGACTCCATACTGAGCTTGGGGAGGAGGAGGGAGAGGGGAGGTAGGGATTGGTGTGGGAGCCTGTCCGATGCTGGTTAAGTTTTGGGGTAATGTTCTATGACTGAGTCTTTAATTGGAGCCATCGTCTGTTCGCCTGCAAGCTGACAAAATTCAGGCTTCTGGTTTTGGTAGTCGCTCGGGAAACAGATATTGTCAGTAGTAAGGGAGTAGAGTTTGTGTCGGATTCATTGGCTTCCATCATTCCAATATTTAAAGGGAGGAAATCTCTTCCCAGCCAGATATCAGGTGGGCAGCCGGACAAATTTAGAGAGGGGACAAGAAGAATGGGGAGAGAGGTGATACTGTGCATTGTCGACATACAGCAGAATTTCAACTGTCTTCCTACATCCAATGGTGCACTAAGGCAGACTTATCCCTGTTTCTAAAGCTAGTAATTTCCAGAACAGGTCATCAGTCTGTCACCAGGGGGTTTAGCTTGAGAGGTGTCACTCCACATCAAGTATGGCTGCCCAGGAGTCTCTCCCACTCTTACTGCCAGCCATTGAAAGGATTTACACATTGGTACTCAACCTGTTTGGCCACGTTACAAATACGCCTTTCTTAGCCATCAAATCCTGGGATGGGAGCTTCTGAATCAGAGGCAGGGACACTATACATGTGTCACAAGACTACATTATAGTGGAAGCACTTATTTTTCTACATTATGTGTTAATGATTGGGTGGGTGCTTTGTCAAACATGTAGAACTTGATGATTCTTGATACTTTGTAGTCTGTCCCTAATCTAACCATGTGCTTTTGAAAAGTAATATAAAGTGGATGTTACCAGTCCTCTCTCCTTCACATTGGATCCCTGTCAGAAATTAAATTGCAGAGAAATGTGTCTTCAAAATGCAATTGCTAAAATTTGTGATATAATAATTGATGTAACAATTATTGCAAAGTTACTTTGAAAACATATGCCAATTTTGGCCTTTATAACGAGGGGGATAGAATATAAAAGCAGGAGGTCTTGCTGCAACTGTACAAAACTGTGTGCAGTTTTGGTCGCCGCATTTGCAGAAGGATATATTGGCCTTGGAGGGAGTACAGAGAAGGTTCACTAGGCTGATACCGGAGATAAGGGGGTTAGCCTAGAGGAGAGATTGAATAGACTGGGTCTGTATTCGTTAGAGTTTAAAAGGTTGAGGGGGCATCATTACAGAGGCATACAAGATAATGAAGGGGATAGATAGGGTAGAGATAGAGAGATTCTTCCCGCTTAGAAAGGATAGCAGGATTAGCGGGCACAGCCTCAAAATAAGGCAGGGGCAGTTTAGATCGGAGTTGAGGAGGAACTTCTTCACTCAAAGGGTGGTGATTCTCTGGAATTCTCTGCTTATTGAAGTGATGGAGGCTACCTCGCTGAATATATTTAAGTCACGGATAGATAGGTTTCTGATAGACAAGGGAATTAAGGGTTATGGGGAGAAAGCGGGAAAGTGGAACTGATCCACTTCAGATCAGCCATGATCTTATTGAATGGCAGGGCAGGCTCGAAGGGCTGGATGGCCTACTCCTGCTCCTATTTCTTATGTTCTTATCATCATCATAGGACACAACAGTGCAAAAAGAGGCCCTTCGACCCATCCAGTTTGCACTGAACACAATTCCACCCAGGCCCTAACCCCATATCCCTACATATTATACCCACTAATCCCTCAAACCTACACATCCCTGGACAATTTCTTAACATGGCCAATCAACGTAACCCACACATCTTTGGACTGTGGGAGGAAATCGGAGTACCCGGAGGAAACCCACACAGGTACAAGGAGAATGTGTAAACTCCACACAGACAGTGACCCAAGCCGGGAATCGAACCCAAGACCCTAGAGCTGTGAAGCAGCAGTGCTAACCACTGTGCTACCGTGCCACCCTTATGTTCTTTACAATGTAAAAGTGATCTTCTCTAATTAGACTAATGTCCTGCGGAACTCAATCCTTGAAGTTCCCAGGGAAATCTGTTCAAATCAATAACATATTATATGATAATTGATGCTATTAGTCCTAAGCAAACAAATAGCTTTATTCTGACAATATATTGTTATGAATATGCAGCTCATTCAATGTAAACTATAATAATATTATTTTTCTTCTATAATAGGCAAGTCCAAGATGTAACAAATTTTTTTGTTTGTCTACACTTATAATTGCACGTTAGATTCAAGTACAAACAGGATCAATCCAACAATGGTAAATTTATCATAGAATCCTACAGTGCAAAAAGAGGCCATTTGGCCCATCGAGGAGATCCCACGCAGGCCCTTTCTCATAACCCCATATTAATCTGTCTAACCTACACACTGGGGACACTAAGGGGGCAATTTGACATGGCCAATCCACCTAATCTTTGAACTGTGGGAGGAAACCGGAACATCCGAAGGAAATCCATGCAGATACGATGCGGACTCCACCAGACACTGACACAAAGTCGGAATCGGACCTGGGTCTTTGCCACTGTGAGGCAGCAGTACTAACTAGTGTGCCCCATGCCTGTGCCTTCATACTCCCACCAACTTATCCGCATCTTTGAATTGTCAATGACAAATTCGGAAAGCTGCAACTCTTGCACAGTGGTGGAGGGCACACACAAATGGTGCTGTTTAGACCACGTAACATTCAATAATCCCTTGGGGCTGTGAATACACACTGATGTGAGTGACCCTTTTCACCCCCTCATCCTCCTTCTACTGCTGTTCACCCACATGAAATGGGTGTTGCTTTGGAGACTGAGGAATGCCTCCTCTCTGCTCCCCCAAGCACTGTCCCACCCAGAGAGGCCAAGCATGGATAAAGCAAACAACTGCACCAGAATTCTGGTGAAGAATATAACAGTTACCCTGAAAACAGAGATTAGTTCTTTGCATAACTTGGAGGAGGCTGACAAATTGATATATTGTTCTTTCTTAACAGTGCCTAATTTCATCATAGCAGATACTGTGGGGCAATTTGATACCTTGCTGACCTAACAGGCAACGCAGAATTAATTTGAAATGCTTTTCCTACTAGTGAAAGGGATGTTTAGTGGTAGGAAAGTAGGAAAAATTAGAATGATAGAGCACAACCTCAGATTAGAGGGACGATTCTTTAAAATAGAGATGAAGATGGATTTGTTCAGCCAGAGAATAGTGAATCTATGGAACTCTTTGCCGCAGAAAGCTGTGGAGGCCAGGTCATTGAGTGTCTTTAAAACAAAGATAGATAGGCTCTTGATTAATAGGAGGATCAGAGATCATGGGGAAGAGGCAGGAGAATGGGGATGAGAAAAATATCAGCCATGATTGAATGGTGGAGCAAACTCGATGGGCTGAGTGGCCTAATTCTGCTTCTATGTCATATGGTCTTATAGTTATATCTGATGTTCAAGCTGAGGCATTAGAGATATAAGCATGAAAGATGCAAGAGCTTGTAGGAGTGTTTACCATTCTTTACTGTTGATGCAGCCCCACGTACAGGGCACCGAGCTTGTATCCTGTACACTCTGGCAATTGAGTTCATTTCAGCTGTCAAACTGAGGACAGTGTCATCTTCGATGGCTTCACTTTTGCCACCAGTCAATGCCTCAGCAATGGATGCCCTCCATAATGGCAAGTGCCATCGCAGGGGGAATGCGTGTAGGACACACAAGCACGCTTGTGCCCCTCTGATTTCCTGCTGTTTTTGTTTGGACACCAATTTGCTTGAAGAAGGGAGAGACGTATGCCAGTGAGTGTCGTGTAGTCGGTTTGGATGACCCGACTGGCGTGGTTAAATAGGTGGCAGCATGTGCAAGTTATGAGATAGGGAGCCATGCTAAGTTTTAAAATTTTGTTATTAGTGTTGCAAGTACATTAACATTGCAATGAAGTTATTGTGAAAATCCCACTGGCCGACGTCTGTTTGGTTGCATTCAGGAAGAATTTAGCATGGCCAATGCACATCTTTCAGACTGTGGGAGAAAACTGGAGCACCCGGAGGAAACCCTCGCAGATGTGGGGAAAATATATAGACTCTGCACAGTGACTCAAGCTGGGAATTGAATCTGGATCCCTGGAGCTGTGAAGCTGCAGTGCTAGCCATTGTGCCACCATGTACTGCTAAATATGTGAGGGTAAGATGCAGCATTGAATGTTAGGCATGAGTCCTGACTATTAGTCATTGAGTAGTGGGGAGGGAGATTGAATTGAAGAGTGTCTGAGGCTGCTGGTGCAGTCAGTAGGATATGAACTTCAAGGTGTATTCAGTGACCTTGGTTACTCAGGTGAGATCATTGAATTTCTTACTACAGTTGACTCCTGGTATTGATGTCATAGCTGTCCATTCCTACTGTCTATTGACAGTGCGTCTGAAGGGAATTGTGTGGCGATAAAGCACTTCTCCTCCTTTCTTCCAAGGTCTCCAGTATATCAGCAACCCTCACAGCCCTGTCTCTCCCACAATGTAAAATTTTCCATCTTTTCCCCAGGACAGAGTCACTTCCCACCACCTACTTCAGCTACAACACAGCTCCCCTTTGTGAAGTGCTTGTGAGTGTGGTAAATAAAGTGAGAGGTTAGTGCTGGCCACAAGCAGCAATTATTCAAATAAGCAGGCAGTACAAAGCTGGCAAGCTGCCTGCAAAACATTGAATGGACGTCAGTTCCATTGATGAAAAACTGTGATCCCCAGACACAATTTTCAGGGTTGTTTAATTGAGCAACCAGCATGCTTGACAGTAGCGGCACTCCCTCAGTACTGCACTGAAACATTGCGCTCAACAAGGAGGCAAATAGTTAAAGCAAATTCTCAGTTTGAAAATATCTTTTTTTCAAGATGACAGTAGTGGCTGGGAAAGTTGAACTTCAGTTCGTCTATGTTCTATTACTGTGTGTGTGATATTTCCTTTGTGAACCTACATATCCCCAGGCAGTAATAACACCACTGACACTTCAGCAAGGTCCAAGGCTGACCCAGTTATTATTGACTCACAATGGATGCTGTGCGGTTGCAGGAGCATTGAGAACACATAAAACAGTGTGTATTTTACCCTAAGTATGAGATGCAAATCATCTTTCACTCCACACTTGGTGCACCCTTCATACAACACAGTTGAAAGGTGTTAACCTTTCAATTTTCCATTGAATTTGAATGTAAAACCTCAGTTTTGTAAAGATGGTTTTAGTTTTTTGTTGTAATCGAGCTTTTGATAGGATATTGAACCACACCCCATTCACATAATGCTGGTTTTACTAGCAAGTTGTGCCTATTTTGGAGCATGAAAACATGGTAAAGTCGAGCATGACGTGAGTAGTGTAATCCACGCCAGCTCCCCCTTTACCAAGACTCGAAAGTGACACAATCGGAACTGCCCCCCAGAGTGGAAGTGACAGCCATTTAAACGTATTTGCTCAACCTTACTGGCACTTCCCCCTTCACCACCGCACTTACCCATCCAGAATCGGTGCAGAACAAACATGCCCTACAAAAGTCCAATTCGGGCACTTCAGTTAGTGAGGAGGTAAGTGCCGAGCATCCAACGGCCCAATGCTTGAGATTAGCAGGGAGAGGGTGGAGATGAGGTTCAATGGTTCTCTATTTCAGATTGGTGGTGTGTGTGTGTGTGTGTGTTGGCGGGGGAGGAGGTGGGATCCGCTGCCACTCTGCTTGACATCAGTGGGGAGGAAGGGGGGTGGGAGGAAGGGAAAGTCCGCTGCCACTCTGCAACTCTGCGTAAAGTCAGTGAGGGAAAACCGGTAGGATGGGGGGGAGTGGATCTGTTGCCACTGAGATCAGTGAGGGGGAACAGTGGAGGGGGACGGTCCACTGCCGTCTGCCTGGGATAAGTGGGGAGGAAGAGGGGGAGTGTCTGTTGCCACTCTACTTGAGAGCAGGTGCCCATAGGTTTGTGCAGCACAATTCAGAATCGCTGATATCTTTTTCAGGCAGAGTGTGTATGGGTGTGCTGAGAACAGGTCTAAAAGTCGGCTTCTGAAACAAGTCAGCCCAGCACTTAGAATCAAATGGTAAATAAAGCCCATAGTATGAATGCCACAGAGATGCTGTATAACATTGATTGCATCGTGCAGCACAATGCAATATTGAGAAGCTGAAGGTAAATTCAGATAGTATTTTGTTAATCAAATCTAAACATCAATTGAAAAGATTCTTTTTGGATTAAACTTTAAATTGTCATGGAATGTTTACAGTATAGAAAGAGGCAATTTGGCCCATCAAGCCTGCACCAGCCACAATCCCACCCAGGCCCTATCCCCGCAACATCACGTGTTTATTGTGTTAATCACCCTGACACTAAGGGGCAATTTAACATGACCAATCACCCTAACCTGCACATCTTTGGACAGTTGGTTGAAACCGGAGGAAATCCACGCAGACACAAGGAGAATGTGCAAACTCCACACAGACAGTGACCTGAGGTCAGAACTGAACCTGGGTCCCTGGAGCTGTGAGGCAGCAGTGCTAACCATTGTGCCACTGTACTGCTCTGTGTTATCAATTTTCTTGATCTTCTTCTCACTTCACATTTGTTTCATCTGAAATGATCTGAGAATGTTCTTGATTCTATTAGACAGTTTAAAATGTAAGATAATTGCAGATTGTACTTATTTATATGTATGCTTTTTTCTTAAAAAAAACCTGTTCAGTCTCAGGACATACTAAATTGAGAGACTTTCACTTAGTCATTTGCTTTTCTTCAGTGGTAGATTCTCAGGCCATGGTGTGGATTTTATATGGCCTACAGGGGTCTTACTCCCCAGCTGGACAACTGGTGGAGGCTTTGCATTGCCAACGCTATTCTGAGGTAATCAGGTGTTTATCTGGGCAACATCGGCCTTGACCATCCAGAGGTTAGCAGCTCCACCAGTAGTGGTGGCCACTGCCGGTACTGCAATGCAGTTTATCATGAAGATTGCCAATGGATTCCGAGATAGAGGTGAGCGTGGGCGGGATTAGGGGTCACAGGGAAAGAGGTTACTGGCAAGTGGGACACAGTGAGATCAGAAATAAAGGCAGGGGTTAGCTTCCTGCAAAGGCTCCCCTGTTCCTATTTTTGGGTCCATCGATCAGGCACAGAGGGGTAAATTTTAATGCCCTGCTTGCCACAGGAATCGGAGCAGGCAAGGGGTGAACCACAGAAACATCCGCTGACCTTTGGGGGCGAGCGTAGCCATAAAATCTCTCCCAGAGTGTCTGTGAATGAGGGCCTTACCACCCCATGCCACTCCCCCCTCTCCCCCACTGACCCTCAACCTGGTAGGCCACAACCTGATAGGCAAGCCTTCTTGCCCCACGTTTGATCAGAGAGAACCATCCCGTAACCCCCGATCACATATCACCCCCTCTTGTATCCAAGGTCGGGGCGAGGAGGGGTGTTGGAATTACTTACAGCTCATAGGTTTGTGGTAAATACGGTGAACTGGTTTTGATTAGAAAGCCTTTGAACCCCAAGGATTGCCTTCCTCCTGCTCCCTTCCCTCCACCTCTTGTAATCGGAACAAAATCAATCGAATGTAAAGAAGGGCTTCAAACAAATGTGTCAATAGGTGCAAAAAGGGTCAAATGCAGACTAGCACACTTTTCCCCATAAATTTCTTTGACAATGTATCAATGATCCAACTTCCGAAGACACACACACACACTCTCATCTCCAAATTTGTGTGTATTCATCCACTGAAATCTTATCCCTCCCACACACCTTGCCACGGTTGAGGGAATAGCGGTTCTATATTTTAGTTGGATGTGTTAAGAAGCGTATTACTTTGAAAGCTGTGCAGCGGACACAGATAACAGCAGCCATCCTTTTGTCTGCTAACACATTGTGAAGAAATGCTGACCCCTCCCTTCGCAGGATCATATCAGCAGGCCTGCAGATCTGACCACAGGGCTCAAGGTGCATGGGGAGATTCAAGGAAGTTTGTTTTTACTTGCTAACCACAGGCCTCCCTTCTTGACCGCCGTGGTTAGAGATTCCAAGAAGAGGAAATAGGAGACCCTTGGATAAAGGATCCCTCCCAGTCCATCTATACCGATCTGCAACTCAGCTAGTGCAGTGACCCGTGCAAGACCCTTCAGGGTCTGTTTTTTTACGACTGATAAGAAAGTCACTAGTCTCACTCACTTTAGTATTTTTTTCTAATGTTACTGAACCACTTGCAGGACATTCTGCAGGAATCTGTTAATGGCCTTTTCTTGTCAGGAATTTTGGTTGCAAGCCAAGAATTCCTTTGGACAAGTTTCCTTTAAGGGAAGGTGTTGCCGCTGATGGAGCGATTGCCTGTCTGATGAAACGCTGCTATTTACGTCAGTAATGTTAAAGTAAAATTGATGTACTTCTGTGCAGAATCCCATAATTGTCATCTGCACTGTGGGCAGCAAATAGCGTAAAAGAAACTCCTCCATAATTAGCAACAGATAATTAACATCTACTTTGAAATCCTTGAGCTGGCCAATCTTGAAATCTGTAAAGATCAATCAAGATGGTTCGATCAAACAGAACGGAAATGAAAGGGAACCCAGATACATTTTGAAGAAAGTTGGGGGGTGGGGGGCTATTGAAGTCACTGTGGTCATATCGGCCAGTCATAAAAGTCACAGGCTGGGATATTTCCATTCCCGTTCACATCATGCAGCTTTGGTGATCAGAGTGGAAAATAGTTATTTATTAGTGTCACAAGTAGGCTGACATTAACACTGCAATAAAGTTACCGTGAAAATCCCCTAGTCACCACACTCTGGTGCCTGTTCGGATACACTGAGGGAGAATTTAGCACAGTCAATGCACCCAGCCAGCACATCTTTTGAACTGTGGGGAGGAAACCGGAGCACCCGGAGGAAACCCACACAGACATGGGGAGAACGTGCAGATTCCACATGGGCATTGACCCAAGCTGGGAATGGAAACCCATGTCCCTGGCACTGCGAGGCAACCGTGTTAACCATTGCCACGAGAAGGACAGAGTTCACATTTAGCATTGATGTAAAAGCAGGAAACAATCGCCACCTCTCCCCGCCAGCGGTGGCCTGTTCTTTCCACCTTTCAAAGTCAGGAACCTTACTGGAAAATATTAGCACCTGATTCTCAGGCCCACACACCGGATCATATCCCCTTCCTCAAATAAAGCGTCCATGGTGGCGTGATTTCAGAAACATGGCTGGCCTCGGGCAGTGTGCGCCTGGTGAACAGTGCTCCCAATGGAGCTTGGAGATGAGTGCAGTTCCCAGGGGGGAAGAGAGGCATCCCAGGACAATGCCAGGACATGCCAGGGTAATATCAGTGGTGCCAGAGTAATATCAAGGTACTGACAGATTGTCAGTGTGGTGCCAAGGGGAATATCAGTATGGTGCCAGGATGGAATCAGGTGTGTGTCAAGATGTTGCCAGGGTAGAGCAAAGGAGTACCCATGTGTTTACCTGGGTGAAGATAGTTTCTTGGTGTGCCCTCTGTGTACTGCAATGGCCTTTAAAAATGGTGTCTAATCCATTGAATTGCAGAGTTGATGGTGGGGCAGGTGATCCAGACGACGTGTGATATGGAACCTCGACCTTTCTTCTTTTTCCTTCAAGGTCCCGCAATCTAAGACGGGAAGAGCTGCCATTGCCATTGATGGCCTTATCGCTGCTTTTCCCACTGGACATCAGCCTTCGCTGATATCAGAGAAAATCTCGCCCACTATTTATTCATAGAATCATAGGATGCTTGCAGCACAGAAAGAGATCATTCGTCCATCTGTCCATGCTGGCTCTTTCCAAGAGTAGCTCACTGAATCTCAGTAACCCCTCCCCACCTTCACTCCCTTTCCCTGCAAGCTTTTCCTCATCAGATTCTCCTTTGAAAGCCACAATTGAATGTGCCAACATTACACTCGCTGGCAGTTACTCCATTCCAGATCCTAACCATTCATTAACATCCAAAGGTTTTTCCTCATGTCACCATTGCTTCTTTCTCCATTTGCCTTAAATCCGTGTCCTCTGGTTTTTTTTGTCCTTCAGCCAATGAGAACAGTTTCTCCCTATCCACTCAGTCCAGACACCTCAAGATTTTGAACAGCTCAATCAAATCTCCTTTTAACCTTCACTTCTCCAAGGAAAACAACTCCAACATCTTGATCAATCGATACCAGTAACTGAAGTTCCCGAGCCCTGGAACAAAATGCCTCGGTGGCACAGTGGCACAATGGTTTGCACAGCTGTCTCACGGTGCCAGGGACCCAGGTTCAATTCTGGCCTTGAGTCATGTCTGTCTGGACTTTGCACATTCTCCCTGTGTCTGCATGGGTTTCCTCCAGTTTCTTCCCACACTCCAAAGGTGTATGGGTTAGATTGATTAGCAACGCTAAATTGCCCCTTAGTGTCAGGGTGACTAGGAGGATAAATATGTGGAGTTAGGGGGATAGGACCTGGGTGGTGTTGTTGGTGCAAGTTCAATGGACCAAATGGCCTCTTTCTGCACTGTACATTCTATGGTTCTTTGAATGCCTGAGAACCTGCTCCCTTCACATTCTCCCCATAATTCATACCGCTTCTAAATTTTGTGTCATCCACAAATTTTAAATTTAAGCCCTGGACACCCAGGTCCAGGCTGTAAATATGCATCAGGAAAAGCGTGGGATCTTTGCACTGAGAATTTCCTGCAGCCCAAAAAAAATCATTCACCATAATGCTCTGTATCCTGTCATTCAACCCATTCACATCCTTTTTTATTCCACGTGTTCTAATTTTGCTGACAAAGCTTGTTGTATGGCACCTGATCAAGTGCCTTTTGGAAGTCCATGCATATACATCAATTGCATTACCCTCATTAATCTTCTTTGTTACCTTATTAAAAAGCTCAATCTGGCTAGTCAAACACAACTTGTCCTTAATGTGTGTGTGCTGGCATTATTAAAATCAATCCACATTTGTTCAAGTTATGGTCCATATTGTCCAAAATTATTATTTCTATAAGTTTACCCATCACTGAGGTTAAACTGCCTATAATTTCTGGATTTACCCTTTCACCCTTTTCTGAATAAGGGTGTAATATTTACACTTCTTCAGTATTCTGGTGCCATCATTGTATCCAAGGAGGATTACAAGGTAATGGTCAGTCCCTCAACATTTTCTATACTTAATTCTCATGTATACTTGGATGCATCTCATCTGGTCCAGATGAATTGTAAATTTTAAGTGCAGCCAGCCTATCTAATGTCTCCTGATAATCAGTTTTAGTCAATCATCTTCAGTATCAAAACGCCACCAGGATTCTAATATTGCCAGCTGCAATAATTTATTTTAGCAGGAGGAATTACTTAATGGAAATAAGAAATTCTTCATGTGAAAAGTTTGGTAAACGTTAATGTTGAAATGGTAATATAATTTATTTCATTTATTTCATTTTATTTCATTTTATTGCATTCACTAGATATGAAATTCAATTTGAGGTGGGATTCTGAAGCGTAGTTACTTGGTTACATCAGAGGACCCTCTAGGATTCCAATTAATAGCATGTGAGTGGAATACATACTTTAGTATGGTTCATCAATACTAAAGGTACCATAGATGTCAATGTATATGTTGAGCTTTGAAGCCTCGAAAAATCCCTTGTCTTAAACATTGAGAATAAAAGTGAACCCTCACCATGTTTGACATTCACTATGTGGGGTCTGTTCATGTGTACATTTCTTAAACTTCTGCACATCTTTGCCACACAGCCTGTAATGCCTGCACCCAGTTATAAGGTACTGGTAAGTAAGACATCCATTTATGAAATATGAATCATAAAGCAAATGCTAATAATCCAGCATGCCGTGACTGAAAAGGGATTGGGGGCAGTACTTGACCTATATGCAAAAATATAATTTTTGGAGCTTAGAAAATGTGGTCAACTTGTACACTGCATTGATTTATACATCATTGGAATTTGTGTCCATGTTCACATGTATGCATATATAACCAAACTAGAATAAATTAGTTTCAGTTATGAACTTCAAACTCCATGTACTGTATATATTCTCCTTTCAGTCCTCTTACTATATCATAGTCTGGCAATGAGTGGGATTGCGGATATCCTTAGCCAAATAAATCTGGATTGAAAAAACATGAAGCAAAACCAGTAGAGGAAATGTGAATTTTTATAAAGTAAAATTTATTTATTAGTCACAGCTAAGGTTAACATTACCACTGCAACAAATTACTGTGAAATTTCCCTTGTCGCCACACCCCAGTGCCTGTCAGGTCAATGCAGCACATCTTTCAGACAGTGAGAGAAAACTGGAGTACCCAGAAGAAACCCATGCAGATACAGGGAGAATGTGCAAACTCCACACGGACAGTGACCCAAGCAGGGATTCAAACCCAGATCCCTGTAAAGTACCCTATGCCACCCATCATTTGTTTACAAGCAAGTAGATTTTCAGAGAATCTAGTCCGAGTGAAAAGACTTGATACGTATGGGTGGATGGAATTTTAATGAAAGTTGTACCGACAAGTATTATTGGGTGACTGAAACAGTAGAATCATGACTAAGAATCTTTTGGTGCATAAGTGGAACAGGTGGAGATGTTTCTCACTGCTAATCATATTCTCAATGCTCTTGATAATCTCTGATAATCAGTCAGATAATGGAAAAGGGAGATATTTCTGACTGAAGCAGGACTAGAGGTATATGAAATGCTCAAAGATTTGCTTTTCCTTGTGAAGGCAAAAATGCGCTGCTGTCAAGAACTCTGGGTGAGCTTAAGGTGCATCACAATCCCAAACTGTTGGAGGTTATAGGAAGTTATTAGTTTGGAACAAAGGACCTGTTGTCCAGAAGAACATTGGCGATTTTACCAAGATTTAGCAAAAGCTGTGCATCCATTGTAATTTTGGAGAACTTCAAGAGAGAGCATGGTTGAACAGTTCAATATGTGTGGTTTAATAAGTGATATTGCCAAAGTTAACTTCAAACACAAATTGGAAAATAACATTGTCTGTGGACATGACAACGAACTCAAAAGAAGCCAGAATCGTTAAATGGTTTTAAGTGGGAGATTGATATATTTCTAACAGAAAGCAGGAAGAGAGATATGGGGAACAGGTGGGGAGGTGGATTTGAGACCAGGGAGAGATTAGCCATGATCTAATTGAATAGTGGCGCAGGCGTGAAGGGCTGAATTTGCCTATTTCTGTTCCTAATCCCTTTGTTCCAATGCTAAGTCACGGTTAGCATCTGCCGAAGTAAATCAGCTGCAGATGAGGAAGCAAAAGGTTCTAATTTCATAGAATCCATACAATCTTTACAATATAGAAGGTGGCCATCGAATCTGCACCAATTCTCCAAAAGTGTGTCTTATTCAGGCCCAACTCCTGCCCCATCTCCATCATCCTGCCCATTTACCATGGCTAACCCATCATGCCTGCTCATCTTTGGACTGTGGGAGGAAATCCACGCAGAGAATGTGCAAACTCCACACAGACTGTCGCTTAATGCCAGAATTCAGTCTGGGCCCTTGGTGCTAACCACTGTGCCATGGGTTTCAATGTAATGGGAGTCCCATGGTGTTGTGTGTGGGTCTGTATATAGTTACTCAGAAACTAGAAATAGTCTTGATTCTTCTAATTTTGTTCTGGTTAACTATTGATGCAACATAGCCAGAATCACCCAAGGTATATGATTTGAGTTGCAATTTGCAGATGGTTACCAATGCATGACAATTGCCCAGAAGAGTTTGTATTTCCCAGGAAGTTGCTATGCAGTTCTTATCTCAGAACATCTGTGAGGGATGGGGAAGGGGAGGGGGTTTCTCCAGCACATCTAAAGAGTATCCTCCAGATAAGAAAACCCTGGAGCTTCAAACATATCTCTAAAGTATATCGCTGTATCTCTAAAGTAGAACAGGGTAATGGGGTTGAACCATAGTGGTAGTACCAAAATCCGATGGTTTAAGTGGTGATTGTAAAGTGACTGTAAATCAGGTACTGGAATGTAATCTACCTGATACTTCAAAAAATGTGGAAAATCTGTTCACCATGTTGTCAGGAGGCCAGATCTTTTCATACTTAGATCTGATAAGGGTGGTACAGTGGCATACTGGTTAGCATTACTGCCTACAGCACCAGGAACCCAGGTTCAATTCCTGGCTTGGGTTCACTGTCTGTGTGGAGTTGCACATTCTTCAGTGTCTGCGTGGGTTTCCTCTGGAGTATATTTGATGGGCCGAATGGCCTCCTTCTGCACAATAGGGATTTTATGATTCTGTGATAAACCTCTATCAGCAATTTGAGTTAGATGTTGGCATGGAACTATTCATTGTGATAGATAGTCACTCAAATCGAGTTAGGGGGCTTCCAATGAATTGAACAATAACCAATAAACACTGTGCAGTTTGTTTGCTCATTACGTTTTCCCAGAGGAAATTGTAAACTTGTGATCAGTCATGTTAAGTGTGTATTTATAGTCAAAGCAGAATAAATTAGTTTCAGTTGGTTCTTTGAACTCCACGTGCCGCACAGGATCTCTTTTCAGTACTGCAAAGCTATCCCAGCTGTGATCGACCAGGGGCTGTGAGGTTCAGTAAGATTTTGTTCAAAATTGAAGGAATTAATTAATAAGGCAATTAATTTATATGGAGAACATTCCACAAAGAACAGGAAAAACTCCCTTACCAACTGTTCAGGAAACGTTACTTTTTGCAGTTTCTTAGCAAAACAATCTTTGTCCTACTAATCAGTTCAACGTGTCTTTCTGAGCCTCTTGAATGAAACAATTGCACTTCTCCTCGTCAATCCAGACCTATTCTTCATTTTCCCGCTGACCCCAATTCAGGGTCAGGGGCAACAAGCGAGGTACACCCAGGACAGGAAACTGTCAATCTCAGGGCCCACAGCGTTATACAATGACAAACTGAAGAGCAATTTATCCTGGCCAATCCAACTAATCTGTGTGTCTTTCAGATTGTGGGAGGAAACCAGGGCACCCAAAAGAAATCCATGCAGATATTATGAGAACGTGCAAACTCCACACAGTTACCAAAGGATGGAATTGAACCCGCATCCCTGGCACTGTAATACAGCAAGGCTAACCACCGTGACACCATGTGATCCATCAATACATGCCTAAAGTGCATTTTTAGGTTTTTGAGAATGCTCTAGCTGATGTTGAAACAATTATTTGACAAACGAAAAGGGAACTTAATTATGAAGTGTTTTGTTTCTAGGAATTGAAAGTATAGTTGGAAACACCAACTGTTCCTCCCTCCACCCCACCTTTCTCTATTAATCTTTGCTTAGTTTCGTTCTTGTGAAGTCATAAACTATTTGGTCAGCTTTGGGTCAGAAGTGATTGGCAGCTCTCCATTACTTTGTCCATGTGTCCACTTTTCATGTGTGACCTTGTATTTCCCAGGAAGTTGCTACGCAGTCCTTACCTCAGAACATCTGTGGGCTTGGCAGATAATTCAACTATTGAACTCTGGTTGTACTCATGTCTAATGTCCACCAGATACCATCACAACAGAGTTGTGATCAGTGCTCAGTGTGGGAGGCCATGGCCTAATGGCATTATCGCTAGACTAATAATCCAGGAACTCAGCTCATGTTCCGGAAACCGGGGTTCAAATCCCACTACCCACCTGGTGGAATTTGAATTCAATAAAATATCCCTGGAATTACAGATCTACTGGTGACTTGAATCAATTGTCGGAAAAGCCCATCTCGTTCATTAATGTCCTTTCGGGAAGAAAATCTGCTATCTGTACAGGTCTAGTTTATATGTACAGGAGTAAGGTGAAGCAGGGACATAGTGGTCAGCACCATTGCTTCACAGCGCCAGGGACCAGGTTCAATTCCCTGCTTGGGTCAGTGTATGGGGTTTGCACATTCTCCCCGTATCTGTGTGGATTTCCTCTGGGTGCTCCAGTTTCCTCCTACAGTCCGCAAGATATGCTGGTTAGATGCATTGGCCAAGTTAAATTCTCTCTCAGTGTACCATATCCCATAAATTAATTTAAAATATGAATAGGAGTTCTGGTTCATTTTCCTCAGTCTGACTCCGTGCTGCTGAGGCAACTGTTAGTGCCCTTATATCTGTGCCATGTCTTAGGAACAACCTGAATTATATGGCACATCCATTTCCACCCCAGCATCCCATTTAGTTTTATTTATCGAATCCCTATAACAGAAGAAGGCCATTTGGCCCATTGACTCTGTGCCGACCATAGTCCCACCCAGGGCCCATTCCCACAACCCCACACATCCACCCTGATAATCCTCCTGATTCTGGGGTCAAATTAGCATGGCCAATCTACCCAGCACACACATTTTTGGATTGTGGGAGGAAACCAGAGGAGACCCATGCAGACTTAGAGTGAGCATGCAAACTTCACACAAACAGTGACCTGAAGCTGGAATTGAACCCAGGTCTCTAACGTTGTGAAGGAGCAGAGCTAACTACTGTGCCATATATGAACTCCAATTGTACAAGTTGACAAATAAGTGCAAGGAACTTTCTAAAATATGTTATTCATCCCCAGACGTCTCCAGCCATTAACTGAAATCTCTGAATAATGGTTCAATGCATGTTGGTATCTCATGCATGTGTCAGTGCTGTATTAGCTTGAGTACTGTCATGGGTATGTATTGGCACTTCAGCCTGTTATTCAGAAAACCTGGGCCATCAACCAATTAAGATTAATGGAATCTTTAATTGCAAGAGGGCAGGTGGTAAAAAAAGATTTGGTGCCAAATATATTAGAGACACCAAAACCCCCCCAGTTAGGGACTAGTAGCGGCTAATATTGAGGCAACTCTCATCAAAAGTACTTGCAGTAAGTATGTTGCCGTGGCTCTTGTCCTGAATATGCTGACATCTGTATACATCAGCTGTGCACTTCTGCCATTGCTAGCGTGTAAGTGAGGACAGACCCCTTCCCAGGCTACTGAGTGACTGTGCGTGCGCATGAACAGTTGCCATCATTGTGACTGAATCGATTATGGAATGTCTTCCGTTCAGGCTGCCATTAAACCTTTGATCCACTGCTGCTTACCACCCATGGCAAGTTAAGCTATCGAATAGGGAGATTAGCTGAGCCCATTCAAATGCGGTGCTCCCTGAAGTGGAAGGGAGGCATTAACCCTTTAACATGCTTCTTCGGGGCATGCTTGCGGAACACCATGGAGTTCTTATTTATTCAGCAGAATAATTGCTAAGAAATAGACCCTGTGATCTTCCTGCTTGTTCACAGGGAGGCTTAGCTCGCAGGAAAAACCATTCATCCTGCTCACAAGATAATAAAAGGCTCAATTGGAAGAAAAAGAGTATTTCAGAATGCCTACCCCATACAAGGCCATCATTCACATGCAGGTATCCCTCTTTGCTTTTTAAAATGATAAATGAAGTAGAAGAATACAGATAAAGGAAATAATGAATGTATTTTCAGTTTGCATTCAATCCCTAATGCTCAACTATCCAAAGCATGCAAGCTGAATGATTAAACTTCTAGCTTTTTTTGGGGGGAAAAGCAGGAGAATAATGGTGATAGATTATATAGAGAGAGGGAGGAGGAGGCATATTTGTGCATGATGTGGAAGATCATTGTGGTGAGAAGCCAAGAACACTGTACAAACGTAGAAATTTCTTATTTTATCAGGATTCCTTTCCTATACATTCGCCCATTTCATATCAACCAAAGCAGGAAAAATTTAACAAGCGTGGACAAAAGCTGCAAATCACAGCCACGGTTCCCTCCTATCACCTTCCACAAATTCTAACAAAGAGTGGTGAGAGTGTGGGATGGATAATTATTTCAAAGGTTTTTTTTGTGCTAACAAGGAGAATGACTAAGTGCGATATTACCACAGGGGTCTCGAGCTGCCCACAAATGCTGCATTAAGCTCCCGGATGAATGTAACTCCCTTCAGCTCTTGTGTGTTTTTGTTTCCAACTTGATTTCAAAGGAAAATGCAGAAACTAGCATTCAGAGTATTGAAATGAGACATATTGGTCTGAGCATCAGATTGGCTTTCTCATTTTCTGCCCTTGTAGTTATGGAGCAAAACTCAAGTAATCAAGAGCTTTTTGAATTATGTTTTTTAACCAGCCTGCCTACCACTGAGAGTTATTTTCCTTAAGCAGTATTGCTGCCCTAATTTCATTCTTCAAGCATCTGAAATCAGCTAAACTGTCAATGAAGGTTGAAGTGGACAAAATTAAAACTGAGGTTAATTACACTATTTCTGATTGCACATATTTGAATCTTTTATATCTGGAAACATCCAGTGATGCTTTCCCATGCGACTGAATTCATCCGTATGTTAAGTTGCAGATAGTGGAGGAGTAGGGGGTGTTGGGGGAAAAGGGGGCTGGTGGTAAGGGGACAGAGTCCTGCTCAGGTAAGCAGTGGTTGCAGACTCCATCAAAAGATGGGAAGGTGGTGGTGTAGTGGGATTGTCACTGCACGTGTGTTCCAGGGACCCACAGTTATGGTCTGGGTACCCAGGTTCAAATCCCACCACAACAGATGGTGAAATTTGAAGTCAGTAAAAATCTGCAATTCAAAGTTTATAGACGTAAAACATCTAGTTCACTAATACCCTCACCTGATCTAGCCTTTATGACTCCAGATCCACAGCAATATGATTGACTCTGTGCTGCCCTCTGAAATGGCCTATCAAACCACATCAGTTCACGGACAATTAGGGGTTGGCAATAATTGCTGGCCTAGTCAGCGAAGTCCACGTCCTCTGATCAAATAATTTGAAAAATGCTTAAACATTTGAATATTTACACCAACCTTCTTTTTTGAGCACATTGAATGTGTGAACTTACCCCAGTCCCATCACTCAAACCAACTCCCATCCATTGATTCTGTTTACACTTCCCATTGCCTCAGAAAAGCAACCGGCATGAACAAGGACCCCTCGCACCCCGGACATTCTCTCTTACACCCTCTTCATCAGACATCATGTACCAACCGACTCAAGAACAGCTTCTTCCCTGCTGCTGTCAGAATTTTGAATGGACCTACCATCTATTAAGTTAATCTTTTTGTACACCTTATCTATGAATGTAACACTAGGGCTGGACTTTCATGGCCTCACTCGACCCGAGACCAGAAGATCCCACTGAGATCAATGGACTTTTCCATCATCTATCCCTCGCCTGCCCCGATTCCTATGGCAGGAGGGGCAGTAAAATTCCAGGGCTTATTCTGTACCCTCTCCTTCCTTCTCCCCTATATTTTTTATGAGTGGTATACTTAGCATGCAAGAAAAAACACTTTTTACTGTATCCCAAAATATGTGACAATAATAAATCAAATCAAATCAACAGTTTCTCTTTGTTACTTAGATGGGGAAAGCTACCTCTTAAATTAGAAATTTTCTCTACCTGAAACATCTGCAATTCTGAAAACTGTGGGAAATCCTGCACTGATTTACAGTGATCAGAGAATCCCTATAGCGCAGAATGAGGTTATTCAACCCATCGAGTCTGTACTGACAACAATCCTACTCATCCCCATAATCCCACATATTTACTCTATTAATCCCTCTGATATTAAGCTACAATTTAGCACAGCCAATCCACCTAACAAATTCAGACTGTGGGAGGAAACGGGACCACCCAGAAGAAAACCATGCAGACACGAGGAGAAGGTGCAAACTCCATACACAGACAGTAACCCAAGGCTGGAATTGAACCTGGGTCCCTGGTGCTGTGAGGCAGCAGTGCTAACCACTATGCCATCGTACAGCTACTCATTCTGAATTAATTGGTGATTAATTAATCACTGCAAAGGGCAATATATAATTGGGTCATGGAAGTGATTCTAAATAATTATATTAAATCATAAATATTATGTATGTTTAGCACACAAATAATTATGTTGGTTTAACAATATAGTATTGCCTTAAAGGGTTAAGAAATGAGGGATGTGTTGGCATTACTAAAACTTAAGACATTTTGCATAAGCTGACTTATTTCCTATCAAAGTCTATTCCCCACTGATGTCAACCAGTCAAGAATGATGTGCTCATTTGCAACCATTCTGTCACCGGCCATTTTTTTCTCTCTTAGGACGTAACACTAATAGATTTATTTGGCATTATACCTTTAGGGACCTTAAATAGTATTTACATACTATGCAGATCATATCTAAGGTATCATCCACGTGGCTTAGAGCATCTGATTTGAATTAAATGTAGACCAAACAGGAATAGATGACATCCAAGAGCTTCTATTAATTCATCCATCTAAGAGTTTGTTACACCAAGTTTGAATCAATCCACGTCGAGCGTGCAAAGGTGGAAATATCTTAACAACTGTGATACCCACTTCTGATGGGAAAACTATAAGCTTCTGATGTTCAATGCTCGGCAGAAGCTGTGAGGCTCGGGTGAGTCAGCCCTCAGTTTTTACTAGTTCATTTATAAGTTGTGACTGCCTGACTGGCACAACATGTGTTTGTGGTGCACGATACAATCTAATTTATAGAATCATAGAATCCTACAGAGCAGAAAGAGACCACTTGGCCCATCAGGTCTGCACTGACAACTGACCCAGCCAGCTCAGGGACAGATTATATTTTTCAAAGGGCCTGCGTAGGGGAGAGAAGGGAAATCTGCTCGCTGCCACTTGAGGCCCTTTAAGCTCCTTGAAGATGCTGCTGGTTTTATGAATTATATTTTCTGGTTGAAGCTGAATGGTATGATACACATTAGGGGGCTGCACGGTCAAAAAGAAATTTATGTTCGTCCATGTCTTTTGCCAGAATTTGAGGGATCAATTACTCACTACTTTGTATTGACATCCACTGTGCCATATATACTCTTTCAGGAATTGCCTATTCCACTTGGTGAGGCAGCACCAGTTTCCAATATGGCCGTTGTGACCTGCCTTTTCTATTAGCAGCAGGCAGGCAATTCCCGCTACCTGGAGACTTTTGAACTTGCACCCTGGCCAATTAGCCACTTACATTAGAAATAGTGTCATAAAAGCTCAGAGGCAGGATTAAAGCTAGCAATTCACCCAAGTGTTGGGGTTCCTGACCCTGAGTTGAAAGTTCAGCTCACGCTGCCAGCTTAGACACAGTAAGGACTAGACTCTTGTCAGTTTGCCAAGTTAATTGACACATGTTCATAGCCTCGTTTACCACAGTCACAGACAGAAAGTGTTATGTAGTTGTGACATGCTTATCTCCATGAGGTGGAGTGTGCGAGGTACTGTCCCATCTCACTGCACTGCTTTTGCAGCGCAGTAGACTGGGAGACCCAAGCGGAGGGCATTTCATGGACTCCTGGCTGAGTGTCACTGTCCCCGCTTGTCTCCAACCCCCAGATTTCCAGCGCTGTCAGCTCCACGCTAGAAATCAGTGCAGAGCTGCATAATGTATATTAATTCTAATTTTAATATCATTTAAACCCCATTAGAACATAAAACATTACAGTGCAGTACAGGCCCTCCAGCCCTCAATGTTGCACCAAGCGGTAGAACATTAGCGAGACTGGGTCTAAAATGTCTCGCCCTCATGCATCACCCCCTTTCCCAATCTGCCAGGAGTGATTCACTCCATTGGGATTTAGTTTAGCTCTCTACTTGTAGAGAGCTGATGGCCCAATCCCGGTGGAGTGAGGGGAGGCCATCGAGGCTCTCAAGAGAGTCAGCACTGTGTAGGGAATGCCTCCCGGGCAATCCCACCTTGGCAATACCAGCCTGGGCCCCTGGCACTGCCCAAGAGGCAAAGTGCCAATGCCCAGAGCATCTTGGCATTGCCCATTGGGTATTGGGCAATGCCAAGGGAGCAGGACTTAATGGGAAGTAAGGACTGATGGGAACAGGGCCTCTGAGGGTGATCAGTTGAGGGTGGGGCCTCTTGGACATCGGGCATCAGGTAGTGCCAAAGGGGCAAGGCCAAATGTGGGGGCAAGGCTTTGGGACAATCGGTGGGGATGGGAGGTCACACTGCCAGTCATTTGAGCTGAGTGACTAAGGGAGGGAGGCTAGCGATTGGGGCTGGCCATCGGGGTTGAGGGGGGAGGTCAGCAGGCTGGGGTTTGGTCAGGGTTGCTGGGGCTGGAGGGTGAGGGGGGGATGGGCTGCAGAGGGGAGGGTGGAAGATCAAGGCCAAATGTGGTGTGGGGAGGAGGAGGTTGAAGCATATTCAGGGGGCCAGCAATTGGGGCCGGCAGTACAGGTGTGTGCCGGTCTGGGTGCAGTTTGGGAGATAGGCACGTGCATGGTGGGCCCTTCAGTGCTATGCTGCCGGCCTCTCCAGTGGAAATAGGCCCAATCTGTCAATTTTTGCACTGAATGACGCTGAGGAACTTTGCAGTACACAGAGTATGGGAGATTCACCTTGAAATTCCCGCTGAAAAATCCAGCAGGATTATTTCAGTTTTTATGCAAATTCGACACCTAGAATGTTTTTGGGAGATTTGCCCCCCCTACCCCCCCCACTCCCCCCATCCCCCGGTCTTAAAAGGGAAATCAAATTCTTCAGTAGCCCTGTGAAACAACATGGAGGCATACATAACCACATTCAAGACTTCTAATGACTCATTGTGAACACAGAAATTAAACATTGATTCACCCCTTCTCTCTCCAGTCATATCCTGCCCTCTTACTGACCCCTGGCCAGCTCTGAACATGTCAAACAATGACAACTCTCGCCACATCCTTTGAAATTGTCCTGTTTAAAACAATAGGAATGCAGGAAGCTGTGTATCCCTAACGTTTTTGTGGTCTCTGTGACATTCATACTCTCAGCTGCTTACAAGCATCAACTGCCAGAGCCTCACTCACAGAACAGAACAAGGTCGTGTTTTAAAATAATTAAAATCAGACCTTCTCAAACAAAAAAGCTGAGTTATTATAATAACTCCTCGTTGCTAAGCAGTTTGAGTTTGTGAGATAGATTATAAGAACCCTCCTTATTTTATTCAATTTCTAAAATATATCAGTCCAAAGACATACAGCCAGTCAAAATTACCCCTCACATCCAGAGGGACTAGCAGGGTAAATACATGGAGTTACGGATAAAGGGCCTGGGTGAGATTGTTGTAGAGGCAAAGTCAAAGGGCCGAACGGCCTCCTTCTGTGCTGTGGGGATTCCGTGATTCTATTGAATACACCGTTGTCTGTAATTCTGCCTATAATTACAGTGATCTTTCTGCAGCTTCTAGTTTTGTAATTTAACCAGGTATTCAAGTGACTACAGCACAAATACTGATGGAATAATCCAGTGCATTATAGGCTCACTTAACCAATTCCCTGTCAGTTTGTCAACCTCCTACTTGTTTACTCACCACGTTTGCCTATAAATCAATCAAATGCTTATTTTGTGGGGCGGGGCAGTAGATATGAACAGAAAGAAATACCTTGCAAAAACCTCTTCATAGAATCGTGGAATCTATTTGAAGTTTATTCATTAGCGGCACAAGTAGGCTCACATTAACGCTGCAATGAAGTTACTGCAAAAATCCCCTAGTAGCCACAATCTGGCACCTTTCGGATACACTGAGGGAGAATTTAGCATGGCCAATGTACCTAACCAGCATCTCTTTCGGATTGTGGGAGGAAACCAGAGCATCCGGAGGAAACCCAACGCAAACACAGAGAGAATGTGCAGACTCCACATGGACAGTGATCGAATCCGGATCCTTGGCGCAGTGAGGCAGCAATATAGAAAGAAAACACTCAAGCCATCATATCTGTGCTATCCAATTAATCGTCACACCTTTCTCCCTCCAGAGCCCTCTCCACTATGTATTTATTCCCCTCTGAAAGTTATTATTCAATCTGATTCCATCACGTTTTCAGGCAGCGCATTTCAAACCACAACAACTGATTGTCTTTAAAATAACTCCACATTGCCAGTTCCTTTCAGTTGTGTCCTCAGGCCTGCTGATCCATTCTGTTGAATCAATTGCAATGAATGAGTCAAACAGTTCTGGTAAGAGGATGTACACTCAGCTGGTGTTTTAATTCACTGACTAAAACTGGTTTGGACAGATTTTTGTTGTTTCTGTCCACTTGGTATGTTTGACACATCCTGTCCACACCCTGAATTGTCTCAGCAAAACTGGATTTTATCCTGGCTGCGTTTTTTTTTAAATAATGGAAGGCTGATGAGAAAACTTTTTTTATTGGAAGTAGCTTAAAACTCAAGTCTGATTGTAACAATTTCTAACTCACTTCCTGGAAAAAGTGCTTCTGGAAAATAAAATGCAGCAAAGCTCAGATGAGATCACCTCATTAATTCCTTTGTTGGAACAGGATCTTGTCAACTTGGGCCTCTCAATACCTCAGGCTGAGGGAGGCAAAGATGTGAGTTATTAAACTTGCTGTGATCTCACTGAGAGTTTCAGATATGTTACAGTGTGCTTCTGTTGACAATTGAACCAACTGTACTCAACAGCGATGCTTAAAAGATCCATGTAATTTAAGATTTCCTGATTAAAAATGCCAATGGCTTTAATCAAAAGCGATACGATTAGATTTACCTGTAAACCAGGAGCTCCCAGTGAGCCAGTACTCATTCTAGCACTTCCTATGAAATGAAACATGTTACAATCTGTTAATGGTTATGCAGTAGAGGCTATACACTCTGACAGTGGGCTATAGACAAAGATGGGGGGGGGGGGGGGGGGGGGGGGCTATGCACCAGGAGGCTTATCCAGGAGGAGAGGTCATGCAGGGATGCAAGGAAGGTTGTGAGGAGGCTATACTGAGGTTCATGCACAGATGGGTCATGGAGAGGGTCATAATGGGGAAGGGGGGGCAGTGGGGAGGTGACATGTCAGGGATCTACTAGGGGATGTATTGAGAGAGATCTCATGCCCCGCTGCCATGACCTGTGTTGATTTGAGGATGTGCCATTTCCAATGATGGTGGTATGTCCGATGCCCATGGTGGAATCCCATTTTTAATTGCAAATTTTATTAAATTCAAATTCAACCATTTGCCAATGTGGGATTTGAACCCAGGTCTCCATATCATCACTCTGGGATCAGTGTCGAAAGCTCGTGGATTTACTATCAAATAAATTGGTTGGATTTTAAATTGGTGTTGCAAAACTTTACTGAATCAGTGACAATAACAGCACATTACCATCTCCCCTAATGTAGGTGAAAAGGATTAAAGAAGTCTTCTATACCCTTAGTTGGGTAAAAACTTAGTTGTCCTCAGTGGGACAAATGTGTGATTTGATTATTGCAGTATGTAGACATGGATATAAACATGTGTAGCTTGTGTCTGTTTGTAAATATATGTATGCATGGATTGCTAAGTGCTAAAATACTTTGATTGGGATACTGGAGTGGAAAATTGCTTCACACTAAGTTTCACCATGTTGGAATGCACTAACCTCTGGTGTGGGAGAAAAAACTATTAGGAACATAGAACATAGAACATAGAACATTACAGCACAGAACAGGCCCTTCGGCCTTCGATGTTGTGCCGACCAAAATAAAAAGCAATGCCCCTCCAAACTAAACCATTCCCTTCTCTTCCATATACTTATCAATTAACCTCTTAAACGCCACCAAACTTGGCGCATCTACAACAGCTGCAGGCAGGGCATTCCACTCCCTAATCACTCTTTGAGTAAAGAACCTACCTCTGATATCCGTCCTATAACTCATACCCCTTAATTTAAAGTTGTGTCCCCTCGTGCTAGCTTTCTCCATCCTAGGAAAAAGGCTATCACTGTCCACCCTATCCAAACCTCTAATCATCTTATATGCTTCAATAAGATCCCCCCTTAGCCGCCTCCTTTCTAACGAAAACAACCTCAAATCCTTCAACCTCTCTTCATAGGACCTGCCCTCCATACCAGGCAACATCCTGGTAAACCTCCTCTGTACCCTCTCCAATGCCTCCACATCTTTCTTATAATGTGGGGACCAGAACTGCACACAATACTCCAAGTGCGGCCGCACTAGAGTTTTGTACAGTTGCAACATGATGCTGCGGCTCCTAAATTCAATCCCCCTACCAATAAAAGCTAAGACTCCATATGCCTTCTTAACAACTTTATCCACTTGACTGCCTACTTTCAGGGATCTATTGACACATACACCAAGATCCTTCTGTTCCTCAACACTATTAAGAGCCCTACCATTAGCCCTATACTCTACACATTTATTGTTCCTGCCAAAGTGCATTACCTCACACTTTTCCACATTAAACTCCATTTGCCACCTCTCGGCCCAGCTCTGCAACTTGTCCAAGTCACTCTGTAAACTATAACACCCCTCTTCACTATCTACCACTCCACCAACTTTAGTGTCATCTGCAAATTTACTGATCCATCCCTCAATACCCTCATCCAGATCATTTATAAAAATTACAAACAGTAGAAACAGGAAGAATCTGAAATATGAGAAATGGAGTCTTACTAATTTAGTGATTCCCTATTGCCATTTATACTTGGCCTGATTGAGTAGCTTAAGAGGTGCCAAAGAGTATTACACTGATTTCAGCTTCCAACTACATGCAGCTTCAGGTCAGTTCAGTACGCACTAGAAAATATGCAGTTATTGTATTATTCTGATCACCTGTTCTTGTGTCTAAAAATCCTTTGTTCTTATACATAAAGATAATAGATAAAAGTTACCAGGGTCAGCTATTGTAAAGGTGAGATCAGATGGGTTGAAGAGACTATTAGCTACCTCCCCAGGATATAATGGCCAAGGGCAATGTGTTCACATGTAGCTAGACAAATGGAATACCAACCTAGAAATCCTTCCAATACGTGCTAATGATGTGCAGTAAAAGATTTCTGGTCAGCCATGTGATGGAAAGAAAACCGGAGCCTCCACCATCACTATCTATCGCTCCAGGCTGCAACATATAAAAGTGCAACCCTGAGTTAACTAATGCACCACAAACAACAGCAAAACATGTGCCTTGTTGCAGCATACATATATCCTTGAAGAATGGAAAGAACTGTTTTTTGAAGATTCACCATGAGTTCATTGTGGTTTTAATACGTTGAGGCAACTCTGCAATGTGACCACCTACTTGGAGCAGGGAAACACTAACTGTTCTTTCTTTGACAGATTTCCTGAGGCTATTAACTTCCCTGTTCCTTTTGCTTTGACATCCTTTGGCTGATTGTTACAGTGACAAGCAGGTAGGAGAATGCATCGAATCCTAAACACAGCCTTCCTGCTTTGTGGGACTTCTCGTTGAAGTGGTTTTAATTAATAGAACCGCTACAGTGCAGAAGGAGACAATTTGGCCCATCGAGCCTGCAGCAATAACAATCCCACCCAGGCCCTAACTCCATAACTGCACTGACACTGAGGGGTAACTTAGCACGGCCAATCCACCTAACCCAGAAATCTTTGGAGTGTGGGAGGAACCGGCACATCTGGAAGAAACTCAGGCAACCACGGAAGTGGAGGGAGAGGTGAGGTTGGGGAATGTGCAAACTCCACACAGACAGTCACCCGAGGCTGGAATTGAACTCGGGTCCTTGGTGCTAGGAGGCAATAGTGCTGACCATTGCACCACCGCACCGCCCTAGCTCATAGCAGATGAAATCTGATTCTTTGGATTTTCTTTTGTCTAATCTCCACCTGGCCTTTTATTTATTCTGTCATTTACTGCATTTATTCAGCTTTGTTCAGGTTTCTGCTTTTAGTTGCTGTTTCAACCGAAATATTAACCATTTAATGACAGCTTATTTCATCTCTTACCATCGCTTCATGATAAAAATCATACTTTGCAACTCAATGTCTTTTTTGTCACATCCTTCTGAATTGCCAACCACAATATCATCCCAAATAAGAAGGAAGCCACTCCAAAGTTCGAAGAATGATAGACCTATTTATGTGCCAACGAAAAAAAATGTACACATTCTCACACCACGGTCAGGTGGTAGAGGCAGGGACAATTACAACATTTAAAGGACATTTGGACAGGTACATGGATAGCAAAGCTTCAGAGGGTTTTGGCCAAATGCAGGTAAATGGGACTAGTTCAGTTTGTGAAGCCTGGTCAGCATGGACAAGTTGCGCCAATCCTGCTGTTTCTGTGCTGCATATCTGGATGCCTCGATGCCAATGATTCATTTATATACACCCTTCCTTCACACTTTTATAGACCCGAAGTGTCCCTACCTGGATGTGTCAAAGGAAATCTATCTTCTCCATCTCTACTTTGCAAGGGGCAACTGTCATTGGCATATGTCATCTTCATAAGGTCAATCTACAGACAGCTTCAACTACAGGGATAGCTCTTATCATGACTATGAAGATCACCACTGCAGTAAACTGCACACAATCCCTTCCCGTTATATCTGTTTTCAATGCAATTTCTTAAAAATGTACATTTTCCAGTTGGATGAATGGCTGTTTCCCAACTAACATGTTTCCCAATCACAACCCCAACTTAAATGTCAAAGTAGCTCATTCCAACTGACTGCCATAGAAACTCAAACAATTTCATTTTATGGCAGTTAAATAGGCCTAGGCTTCCAGTTTTACTTTTAGTCTTGTTAAGCAATGTAGTTTTATCACATAGCGACTATTGTTTTTGAACTTTGGTCAGTTATATTCTGCAGAGGAATCTAAGCTGTTGATATAAAGTGGCCATAAGGTCAGAGCGACAGCGGCTGAAGGATAATATATTGACCTAACTGCTCCTGCTTCTCCAATTTTACCTCTCCAGCTGACAGTAATGGGTTGTTTCACCAACATGGACCCAATTCAGTCTCAGTGGCCGCAATTTTCCAGCCACTTTGCATTTGGTGCAGTTCGCACACTTTCAGGAAAGGGTGAATGAGTCAGAGTGAGGGTCAGAATCCTTCATTGTCAACTGTTTAAGGTTGGAGAATGGTCATTCTGAGAGGGTAACAATATACCTCACACCAGCGACTATGCAGCTGCACTGGGGGTGCAGAAGACAACACGCTTCATCATGTGAAGGGAGGGTACAACATTGCAGGAGACCATTGGTAATTATGAGGGGACATGGGCAGTGCTCATAGCCACTGAACCAATGATGTGGCAAAGGTCAGCAACAATTTGAGGTGGCACATGGCACTGAAGATTGTGTAGTATTGTCAGCTCCCACAATCATGAGGACAAGGGGTGATGAGAAAAATTGAGGAGCCTGGGATCGATAAACTTACTGTCTTTTTTGCTCTCCTTTTCCCCAGAGGAACCTTCAGCTATGGCCCTCTGTGTCTGGAGCACATTTTGGGACCCTCAGCTGTGGCCTTCAGAGACTCAGCCATGTCTTGGACTCTGCCATCTACGGCTACAAATTCCTGCCCAAGTTTTCCACTATGGTTGCCACTCTTGCAGTGTTGGCCTGGGTGCCACACAATGCCAGCACCACCTCCTACACCTGAAGGCTGCAGCACTCCTTCAAGCAGTCTTGCAGTTGCTGGAAGGTTGCTGGTTCACCCTCCAGCAATTCCCAACTCTCCCTCTGCATCTCCAGCAACTCTGGGAGAAACTTTCTCAGCAGCTTGGCATCTGGCTGGGGGCCAACTGCTTCCTGGAGACCTCCGCCTGCCCAATCCTTGGATCTTCCCACTCCCACCTTGATATGCACCATGCGTGGTTCTCACCAGATAGTGATTCTGAAGCTTGTCTGCTAATTCTGCCTCCTGAAGAGTGTATGTCTCTGTGCTGGTGAGGGAGATGTCTGTGACACCTGATCAGTGCTTTCCTCAGAGCTTTCCTCTGAGATGCTGGTGGGGGCTGCAGGGAAGCACTGACTCCAGCTGTTGATCCTGCAAAATATGAAGATGGTTCAGCGCAAGCAAGGAACAAGTGTCTGGGCAGCTTGGAACTCACTTGGGCAGGTGATATGACTGAATGTTCTGTCGATCCTTACTTCTGTGGTACAGGCCAACCCCAAAGACACTCATGGCTCTCGCCATCATTTTCTCTTCATAGATAGTTAGGGGACACAACTCAGCAATACCCATGCCTATCTTCTCCCTCTCCCTTTTATTATGAGCTATCTCCTTCTGCGGGTACAAAAGGAGCTAATCGGGAGCCTGATGGCTGGTGAGAGCAGTGTGTGGGAGGGAGAGGGGGGGTGAGGAGTTGGCGAGGGGTGGGGTGCGGAGAGGTAGCAGGTGCCACTGTGTCTCGACAGGAAGGGTTTGTGATGAGGTGTGCCAGAGAGATTTGAGGGAGATGCTGGGGTGTCGGGTGCAGGAAGGCCACATGGTGTCAGGGAGTGGATTGATGTGGACATTCCAGGTATGACGGAAGGGACTGATGTGACAGATGGACATTTACCTCTGCAGCTCAGACAAGGTCATTCATTTTCTTGCGGCAATGCATGGCAGTCTCTAAGTTAGCCACTGGCACTGACTGCCACAGCTATCGCATCCCAAGCGCATTCGCTTCCCTGTAGCTGGGACGTCTACCTGCTCAGTAGCTCTACTCCATTTTGTCCAGAAGCCTTGTGAGATTGCCTCTATGAAGCACTGAGCTGCACTCCGCACAGTTATGGCCAGTCACATGCCTGGGTACTCCAATCCAGCACATTTCATGTGCAGGTTCTTTCAGTGCACTAGTCTGATTGTGATCTGGTTCACGCCGGACATACCATTTCTCTCACCCAAAATGACACGTCGGTCACTTTTCAGGAAAATTCCACCCATTTAGCCTCTAAGATTAGCAACCGAATCTGCCCCATCTGACCAGCCTGTCTATATCATCCTGTAATCTAAGACTTTGCTCCTCACCATTTACCACACCACCAATGCCTGTGTCATCTGCGAATTTACTTATCATTCCTCCTGCATTCACATCCAGATCATTGGTAAACCACAGTTTGATGTCTTAACATCAGTGTCTTTAACATTTATTCTAAGAATCAGAGCTGGGTTCAGGGGGATTCGCAGCAAAATATGTCTCAGGAAGTGTCTGCAGAGCCTGATTGCATCTGTGTTCAACTGACTAGAACATGAACTGTCAATTCTTGCGAATAGCTCGCGTAATTCTTCTGGAACCCATAGAACTGGCATATGAACTTCCAACTCATTCTTTGTTAATAATGGTTCCCTGTTCTCTGGTGTTTTTCAATTGATTGAAAAATCGCTACAAGGAGAGATTTCTGCAAACAGTAATTCATTCTATCAGAAAGGTAACAAAGCATGTACTACAACATTTTTGGAGTTAATTTTCTTTCACGATTATAAAAGTCGCTTTATATGCTTTATTTTGAGCCACTGTGAAAAGTTACAGGTTAGTTTTAAAAAAATAAAGTTGACTTAAAAACGTTTATTTATTAGTGTCAAAAGTAGGCTGACATTTACACAGCAGTGAAGCCACTGTGAAAATCCTCTGGTTGCCACACACTCTGGAGCCTATTTGGGTACACTGAAGGAGAATTCAGCAAGGCCAACACACATAGCCAGCACATCTTTCAGACTGTGGGAGGAAACCAGAGCACCCGGAGGAAACCTACGCAGACACGGGGAGAACGCGCAGATTCCGCCGCAGACAGTGATGCAAGTTGAGAATTGAACCCAGGTTCCTGGTGCTGTGAAGCAGCAGTGCTAATCACTGTGCCACCGTGCCACCTCCTTCCTGTGTTAAAGATCTGATTGTTTTTGTACGTTTTTCAGTTAGTACAGGCATCCAAGACCAGTAGCAGAATTACGATACATCCGTTCCACAATCATTAGAAATTATTGATATCAGTATTATTGGATGGCTATGTACACATTTCAATCGCATTCCTTCATCTGACATTTGAAGACAGCACTAAATGTATTTATTTTATTAATCTATCCCCCTTGAAATAAGACTCCACTTAAATAACAGATAAAAGAATGTCATGCATATGCATTGGACATTCTTCTGTTACTGAATGTCACTGTTATTTCCAAACCAATTTTCCTTAACACTAAGCTCAGAAGTACTGCTGTCGAGTAAACTTTTCCTATTTCGTTGCCAACTAGCCTATAATTCTGGTTGTGCTGCCAACTTAGCATGCAATTATATTGTATTAATCATAGAACAATAGAATCTCTGCAGTGCAGAAGGAGGCCACTCAGCCTATCAAGTCTGCATCGACTCTTCGAAAGAGCATCTTACCCAGACCCATTTCACCACCCTATCCCATAACCCCATTCATTTATCAAGGCCAAGTTAGCACATCTTTGGACTGTGGAAGGAAACTACAGCACCTGAAGGAAACCTTCACGGGGAGAATGTGCAAACTCCACACAAACAGTGACCTGAGGCTGGAATTGAACCCGGGTCCCTGGAGCTCAGAGCAGTGCCGCCCTTAATTATTGGAGCAGATACATTCTCAGGATTGTGATGGCATTACCCAAGCTTATTTCTGGCAGGACTTAGCTTACAGTGCTCAAAGGGTGGCACTTTCACCCCACCAATCTGGGTCGTAATTGAACCCAGTTCCAAAGTGAAAGTTAGGTGTTTGAACAAATTCTGTACCCTTGTCCCAAAAACCATCACTTTCCATTACTTTAAATAGTTTGTTTATGTTTGATTTTGATGTTTCCTTATCCAAACAGATTCCGAGTCAGACTGTAGCCATTTAAAATCATGAGCAAAAATGCTGGCTTAAGGGAAACTAGCCATTGGAAATGGAGCAATGAGAAATTTGGCAATGACACTATGAAAATAGATCTAGCCAAGTAAAAAACACAGTTCAAGCTGCGAGAGATAATTTCCACAAAGTATAAAATCGACTGATCTTTAATGTCTTTCTTCACATATCATCAGACGTTTCTCATGAGACAATTGCAGAATTGGCCACACTGTCACATCAGCGTTATTTACTTGGGCTTCAAACAATTAGGTTCATCCATAGATTGAAAGGCCACCAAAGAGACTGATTGCAAATGAGTTAGAGTAAAGTTAATCAAGAAGGCAGAAGTAGAGGAGTTTCAATCTTTGCAATTGTCTAACAGTTTGAAGATCCTTTTGCTTGCTGGGATGAGTGAGGAGGCTGCAGAATGAATGAGCTAACTGACTGCAGCACACTGGTACAGGGAGCTGTTCAAGTCCAAGGTGTGAATAGGAATGTAGTGGAATCCAGCACAATGTAGTCTTGAGAATATACACAGTTCTCTGCAGCCAAGAGCGAGTCCAAACATTTGTGTTGTCGTCCCGGTGCCAGGATCTGGGACATTTACTCCAGGCTGGAGAGGAAGTTGCAGTGGGAGAGGGAGGATTCAGTTATTGGAATTCATGTAAGTACGAATGGAATAGATAGGACTAGAAAAGAGATCGTGAGTAACTCGGGGTTAGATTGAAAAACAGAACCTCAAATAGAATAACGTTCATACTCAGGTAATAGTTGATCTTGTGTAAAAGTCGACCTTGTCAGAATATCCGTACTGTTTGTAATTACTACCCACTTACCACTGAAGCTTACCCTACCCCGCACTAACACACACCCAGAACATATGCAATAGTGACCACAGACAGTGCTGCTTGACAGGTCCTGAGGCTACAGCACTGCCACTTCAAAGAGTTTCCTTCACCTGCAACTGTGCTCCCAGTTGCCTGCACTAGGATCCAGAGGCATCCATCCGGTGCCTCTGGAGGTATCCCGAGGTCAACACTTCGACTCGGGTCCATGCTGAGTCCAAGGTTGGACTCTTTGATGAACAACAGACCCCTATTTCCCACACACTCGTAGGCACCCCCCCCCACCCAAAACCCAGCATAGCCACCACAAAACAACACCCACCCCTCTCCTCCCCCCAGCAACAGGGAGCAATTTGAATGCAGAATGCCTTCTTGTTCTCCTTCTCTGCTCAAATGCTTGAAACTGACTCTTATACATGAGGTGTTTTCCTGATTGATCTGGCTGCAGCGAATGGTTGTTAAGGTAGGTGAGCTGGGTCAATTGGGAGTGAAGCTTACTAATGACATGGTGATGAATGCAAAAAAATAACTTTTCACCCATTTTGGATGGGCTCCTGTTGCACATTTTGTTTTTGGTGAAATAGGATTGGATGCGAAACCAAGCACCATTCCCACCAGTCGCATCGTGCCCAGTTTTAATAGTGTTTAGAATTTGCCAGAATTCAACAGCCAATCCATTGCAATCAGATTGCATAATCTGGTGAAGTAGCCACTAAAAGACCAAAACTGCAAATTATTTAACTGCAAACCTGATGCTACACCGTGACTTTTTGGAGGTGTGCCTTACAGTGAAAGCTTCAAGACTACTCCAGTAATTTACACTATCTGATTATGGTAGGGATTCTCTGATCTCGTTCACCCCACCACTGCTATCAATGAGAATGGAGAATCAATCAAACCTCTGCCCATAGCAGCAGACTGGAGAATTCTAGCTGCAGATGAGGTTGGAGAACATCAGCTAATATCTAGTCTTGGCTGATTCCCTGCTATTCGCTGTGCTGTGTTATCATACAAACAAGACCAGTCCCTGGACCTGGTCCACTATTCATGAATAACCCGTAGCTTAATTCCATCTACGCAGTTTGGTTCCATAATCCGCGCTGAACAAAAATCTATTCATCTCAAAACTTGAAATTTTCAGCTGGCCTAATCTCAAGAGATTCATTTGCAGGAGGGAGCAAAAGGGCGGCACAGTGGCACAGTGGTTAACACTGCTGCCTCACGGTTCCAGGAACTTGGATTCCATTCCCAGCTTGGGTGTGGAGTTTGCATGTATGTCCCATGTCTGCGTGGGTTTCCTCCAGGTGTTCCGGTTTCCTCCCACATTTCAAAGATGTTCAGGTTAGGTGGATTGGCCATGCTAAATTGCCCCTTGGTATCCCAAGGCGTAGGTTGGAGGGATTAGTGATATAAATATGTGGGGTGACGGGGATAGGGCCTAGGTGGGATTATTGTCAGTGCAGACTTAATGGGCCGAATAACCTCCTTCTGCATTGTAGGGTTTCTCTAAGTCTATGAACCGTGGGACCATAGAAAAATGGCTGTACAGAGACAGCCATTCAACCCATCATGACTATGCCAGCCAAAAAAGATTTCGTAATTGGAATTAAAGCAAAAAAGCAGCACATTTCTTTGTTTGAAGTTAGGGAGGGAAAATCAGCCAGTTTCTATTGCTATTGGTATGAAGATTTGTGCGCATATGCTGACTTGCTCATGCGTGTGCATGTTACAACATTAGATGTCAGGAACACGCTCGGTACAATGCGCATGTTCATTATTCATTCTCAGAGGTAGGAGCATCTGTAACACTATACACAAAGCCTAACTTATAACCTTCAGGAGAGAAGGGGAAACATTGGAATAGTGGGAACTGCTTGTAGCGCCCTCTGAGCCTGAATTCCCATCTCGGTAGGAGCTCATAAAACCTGTCCTACATATCTGTCAGAAACTCTGAAGAATGTTTAGGCAGCATGGTGGTACAGTGGCTAACTCAGGGACCCGGATTCAGTTGCAGCCTTGGGTCACTGTCTGTGTGGAGTTTGTTCTGTGTGGAGACATGTTCTCCCCGTGTCTGCATGGGTTTTCTCCCAGTGCTCTGGTTTCCTCCCACACTCCAAAGATGTGGGGGTTAAGTGGATTGGCCATGCCAAATTGCCCCTTTGTGTCAGGGGGACCAGCTAGAGTAAATGCATGGGATTATGGGGATAGGGCCTGGGTAGGTTGGTGTTGTCTCAATGGGCCGAATGGCCTCCTTCTGCACCGTAGGATTCGATGATTCTATGAAGAATGGTATGACCTTGTCTGACCCAGCTCGTGTCTTGGTTTTCTGCCAAAGCATGGGCTGTCTAGCATGACCTCTCCCCCTCACTCACCACCACCCGCCCCACCACCCCCTCCTCCCCAGTTCTGTTAACGTACTATAGGAAGTGGTTTTGTCAGTTTAAAGGTGGTCCCTCCTAGTGTCAGCAGCTTTCTCGGAAAGCAACTTGCATTTCCCCTAAATTAGATTGCCTAAACCAGAGGGGCCCATCGGGGTGCCCGTAGTGGCCACAATTCCCCAGGCAAGGAGTTTTACACCATGTTTGAATGCACACATTCAGCTGCATAACTCAACGGTCAGCTCAAAGACCACAATCTTATGCAAGTTCTCAGGGTCTAACTGTGCCTCACTCTAACTATCAGCTCAAGCAGCTGCTGTTTTGCGAACAGCAAGTAACAGCTGCCTGCGCCATGGTTTTATTATGTAATTGGTACGAAAGGAATTACTACACTTCTAGCAATCAAAGTAAAAAGAGATGCACTGACAACTGATTATCTGAGCCAGGACAAACTGCAGTTATGAGTTTATCATAGATTTGATGAAGGGGAAAGGGAATTGGAGCCATACCTGCAAAGGAAGGTTTTGCATCGCCATGGGGAAAGGGCACCAGATTGCATAGAATCATAGAATCCCTACGGTGCACAAGGAAGCCATTTGGCCCATTGAGCCTGCACAAACCACAATCACACCCAGACCCTAACGCCATGTATTCACCCGCTAGTCCCCCTGAAACTAACAGGCAATTTATCATGGCTAATCCACCTGACCTGCAGATCTTTGTGCCTTGAGAGGAAACCGGAGCACCCGGAGGAAACCCATGCAGACATAGGGAGAACATGCAAAGTCCACGCAGTGACCCAATTAAATTGAATCTGGGGTCACTGGCATTGTGAGGCAGCAGTGCTAACCACCATGCTACATAGCTCTTGCATAGACTCGCCACAGGCAAGATGGACTGAATGGTATCCTTCTGTGCTGTATAAATCCATGTATTTGTGTATCTCCAGATTCACGCTGACCTGGGACAAAGGTAATGAGTAAATTTGAGAGGGAGAGACATGGAACGGAGTTTTCTGGTCCTTCCCCACCAGTGGGATCTTCCAGTTCCGCTGAAAGTGATGAGCCCCCCGCCTCCTCCCAACCACAGCCCCCTGTCCCACAGTAGATAATTCAGCAGCGGAGGGTGCAAACTATGGGAGGCCCCGTTGACAGCAGCAGAACTGAAGGAATGAAAGGTCCCACCATCAGGCAATAGTGGGGCCTGTCTCTCCTGTTGCAAATCATGCCGTGGGAAGGGGGTGAAAAATCTCATCCACAATAGTGAAATATTCACAGAATCATAGAATCCCTACAATATAGAAGGAGGTCATTTGGCCCATTGAGTGTCTACCAACCACAATCCCACACAGACTCTATTCCATAACTGTGATTTACTCTGCTCATCCCCGTGACACTAAGGGGCAATTTAGCATAGCCAATCAACCTAACTCACACATCTTTGGACTGTGGGAGAAAACCAGAGGAAACTCACCAGAGAACATGCAAACTCCACACAGACTGTGACCCGAAGCCAGAATTGAACCCAAGTTCCTGGTACAGTGAGTCAGCAGTGCTAACCACTGTGCCACTATGCTGCCCACCAGAGGGGCCCTTTGGGTTGCACAATAATTCAACATATTCAGTCACGGGAATGGCATAATTGAATTTTCTGCCCCCAAGCCAGCTTGCCAGTGACAACTCTCTGTTATCATGGATAAATACCAAGGTGCTCTCTAAGTGTGAAACAATGGTAGCACAAGTCCAAGTACGCTCCACTAATCCACACAGATTAAAAATCAGTGCAACATGTAACTGATCTGTGAACAGCATGCTTGTTCATCCTGCTAATCACCTAAGACTGCTGTACCTGAAAAATAGGCAGTCAAAAATACATTACACAATAAAGAAGAATCAATTTTTTTTAAATGTCAAACAAGCCTTATCTTAAATAAGATCAAAATGGCTACTAAGCCCATGAGAGAAAGTGCTGCTCTACAGGTGTAGGGTATTAGCAAGTAGCAGAGTGGCATTTCTTTCTAATAAGTGGTTTACCACATTTTTAGATCTCAAACATATTCTTGGGGAGGTGAATGGAGGAAGTTGAGATATTTTCCCACAAGTTCAAAAGGAAATATAAGATAGATAAGATCATTCATGGGTATTATTTCTTTTTGAAGGTCCAAAGATCCTTAGAAACAAGTTAGGGGGTGAAATCATACGAAATATGACAGAATGTTCATTCTTACCACACATTTGTTTAGGCTGCCAACCTTTCATTGTTCTTGCAGGATAGAGTGACTCCATCTACACATCCCATTACCTCGGAAAAGCAGCCACCACAGTCAATGATCCCACACACCATGATTAGTCTTCCACCATTTTCCATTGGCATGTCCACTACGACTCTCACCAACTTTTAAAGATGCACCATAGAAAGCATTCTTTCCGGATATATCACAGCTCGGTATGGCTCCTGCTCTGACCAAGACTGCAAGAAACTACATAGCCATGAAAAAATTCCAGTCTATCACACAAACCATCCATTGACTCTGTCTACATTTCCCGCTGCCTCGGCAAAACAGCCAGCATAATTAAGGACCCCATGCACTCCAGACATACTCTCTTCCTCTCTCTTCCATCGGGAAAAAGATACAAAAGTCTGAGGTCACGTATCAAGAACAGCTTCTTCCCTGCTGCCATACCTTTGAATAGACATACCTTATATTAAGCTAATCTTTCTCTATCCCCAAGCTATGACTGTAACACTACGTTCTGCACCATCTCCTTTCCTTCTCTGTGAACAGTATGTATAGTGCACAAGAAACAATACTTTGCACTTTATCTCAATACATGTCACAATAATAAATCTAATCAATTCAATCAATACACATACCCTCGACCTGTAAAATCCAGCACTTGGTTCTGCGTTTGCCTCCTGCATTCCAGAGAAAATCAGGCAGTGGCAGTTAAAAAGTGATAAGGGGATGAATTACCCATCCCTGACATACATCCCAATCTGGTTACCTGCAATATATCTCAAGCAATGGTAATACCCATCCCAATTCCAGTGAGGACCCTTTGAATATGTATGTCTGACTCCAATGACTTCCATGAGTTTCCATTTTAATTTGAGTCCTGATTGGGGTCCGAGAGTTAGGGCAGGTGACATCTCCCTGACAGGGTCTCCTCATTTACCTGACGCAGTGAAACCAGGGACCCGCGTGACTATGTGGAGTTTGCACATTCCCCCTGTGTCTGCGTGGATTTCCTCTGGGTGCTCGAGATTCCTCCCACAATCCAAAAATGTACAGGTTGGGTGAATTGACCAAGCTAAATTGATCCTGAGCATCCAATGATCTGCAGGTTAGGGAAATTAGCGGGTTCAATATTGGGGGTTACAGGAAAGAGCCTGGGTGTAACAAAAAGGTAGCTCGTGTGGACTCAATGGGCCAAATGGCCTCCTTCTGCACTGCAGGGATTCTATGATTCCAGTAAGGTCCACTGATCTAATTTCAGCCACTTCAGCATCTGACTTTGGAATCCCACATTCCGCAATCATGATTTCCCCCCTCCCCCACCTACCCTGAACCACCGCCCACCCCCAACACCCCCACTCCACCCACCCACTATCACCCATCACCTGTACCACTCTCAGTCACGTGGCCCCTTCTTGACATAGAGACACAGAGAGCTGCACAGGAGCACCTATGCACGTACCCATTAAGTTTAAGTGAGATCAGAGGGTCTGTTTATCACTCGAATGGGCAGGCACCCAGCGTACTCCATCAATTTGTCGGCCAAAGGCTAAAGCAGGCCCCTGTGACTGAAGAGAGCTAATCATTTGAAGGTTTCTTTACCCATCAGGGCTCTGACTGCCCACTTCCACATGTGAAGAGCAAAGTGAATCATTTTCAGCATGCCTGAGGCACGACGATAGTCAGACGCACATACTCCCCAGATTCTGCAAGGGTCAACTTCAAAACAATATTTGTATATTTGGAGACTGCGCCTGACTGGCATGTTTGTATTAACTGCAGTACAACTGGCTGCATTTCGTGTAAACAGTGCACAGCAGGTTATGCAAAGGGGTCATGTTTTTGCATTTAAACATAGAACTATAAATATAGCATACTCAAAGTCAGTTGCTCGCTACTAACGGACTGTTGCAGATAGAAACGAGAGTCGCCCCAAAATCCAAACACAGCCTGACCTGACATGAACTGACCCCAGTCCGTTCAAATCCAGAGAAACACAAGCACCAATCTGTGTTTGGTGCACCTGTCATGAGGTACAAGAAAACAAGTCTTTCACTGCATTATGCTCAGGAATTTCCCGTGTCCCATGAGCAAAATACTTCCCTGTTCAAAGCATGGTTCATCGAATCAAATCGTAGAATCATGGAATTCTGCAGTGCAGAAGGAGGCCATTCAGCCCATTAAATCTGCACCAGCCACAATCCCATCCAGGCCTACCTCCATAACCTAGCTAGTTCCCCTGACACCAAGGGGGCAATTTAACATGGCAAATCCGCCAAACCTGCACATCTTTGGAATGTGGGAGGAAACTGGAGCACCCGGAGGAAACCCACACAGACACGGAGAGAATGTGCAGAATCCACCCAAGAAGTGACCCAAGCTGGAAATTGAACCCGGATTCCTGGTGCTATGAGGCAACAGTGGTAATCACTGTGCCACCATGCCACCCGTTTTGAGAATTAATTTTGGGAATACTGGCTGGATCCTTCGAGAATCTGCCATCCTTACCTGAACCGGCCTCCATGTGATTCCATATCCACAGCAATGTGGTTGACATTGAACTTCCCCCTCAAGGGAAACTCGGCATGGGCAATAAATGCTGGCCCTGCCAGTGATGCTCCTGTCTCACTAATGAACCAAACTAAAACCTGGAATAGCATCTAGTGGGGGTTAAATTATCAAGACTCTTTGCCACAGTGTAAACCGGATAGCAGTGCCTACAGAAATAAATAGGTTTAGGAAATGGAAAAGCGTTTAAAATTCACGCTTTGACCCAGGTAATTGGTTATTCTGTGTTTAGTCAAAGAAGGGAGTATTTGCATTTAAAAACCTGCCCCTTTCCATGGCCCACTGGGAACTAGAGTTTGCCTTGGAATGTTTACCCATATACACATATAACTCAGGAGCAAGCAAATTAAACAGCTTCAATATTCACGGAGATTTGGACATAACTGGATTACGTCCATAATACAAAATGCCCAAGTTTAACGTGGGTGAAATGCATAATAGGTATTTCAGTCATTCATCTGTTGAAATTATAGTAGTGGATTTGCAAATTTCTGGCCAAAGTAATTTCCTGGCAGTTTAAATAAAAGCTTACATCGCCTCATGATTTGAATTAACCAATATAAATAAAACAGAACTGGAGCTTTTTTAAAAAATAGACCAATAAACTGATAACTCAAATTGAAGTTAGTTGGTGTTAAATAGAATAGATTGGACATAAACATCACCTCAACTTAGAACCCCAGAAATGGGGTGTGTGGCACCAAGGCAGCAGAATAGCTTCCTGTGAGCTTCCTTTCTCACCATGTTGCCCTCACAAATTACGTTGCTTTCCTGGGGTAACTACCCCTGAAAATTGTCCTTTTTTTTATTTGAGAGACTAATAAGGCAGTTAGGAATTAAGGAACAGAGTAGGAAGAAACCCTCAATGACAGAACACAAAGTTAATTGGCGTGGAGGGAGGATTAAATATTTCATCAGTCTGAATCCAGCACAATGAACCTGAACATACCAGACTTATGTGTATGTGCATGCATGTGCGTATGTGTGTGAATGTTTGTTTGTGCATGCATGTGTGTGCCTACATGTGAGTGTGTGCCTGCATGTGTGCGTGCATTCATTTGTGCAGTGTGTCTGTGAGCTTCGGTCTCATTTCACAATTTGAGGCCTATTATATATTTGTGCGCTTATGTAAAATGAGTAGCAGCAAACTGGTACATCACTTTGCACATCTTCCAATTTGTTACTTCATTGGTCTAATTTGGGGTGAGAGAAGTGCAAATTGACCTGGCTTAGCCTTGCACTGGCACTACAACACATCTTCAGCCCTAGTCAAGTGACAGTTTCAAACAGTTTGGTGCATTGTATTATTTATTGAGTTAAACACATTATTAACAAAGCTGTCATTGTTGCCAGTAGCTGGCAAACATTTTCTAGTTACAGGTATCTCATGACATGCCTTCACTTTTACTTAGAATGAAGTCTGATATCCTAATCTGGAAATTTAAAATTTAATTCATGACCTAATTTACTTACAGTTCTTTGAAAATGTGGAACTTGCACATGAATGGACATTACTCAGCGACTGCACACTCTATTGATCAAATATGTCCTTGTGAGGCTACTTGGAATTTGTTTTAAATTTTACCACAGTATCTTGGAAATGATTATATGAGGAAATCAAAACTTTCTTGGCGCATAAACCGGAACAAGTCTAAAGAAAGTCGGAAATAAGAATTCATTTACTTTTATCCCTTTGGTGCTTTCAAATAATGTTTTAAAATTTTTATCATTGTTTCCAAAATCTTCTAGAGTTTTGACCTTCCCTTTCTCCAACTCTCAAACTCTTTGAGATATCTGCACTCTTCCAATACTAGTCCCTTGCATATACCTGGTTTTCGTCACTCCACCATTGGTGGTCAAGTGTTCAGCTACCTGCGTACTGAACTCTGGAATTGTCTTCTTAAATTTTTCTTCCTCACTACCTCTCTTTCTTCAGATTCATCAAAATGTTCTTAGGGCTCCAAGTGTTAGACTATGAGGAGCGCTTACATAGCTAGTCTTGTATTCACTAAAATATAGCAAATTAAAGGGTAGTGGTATGGAAAATAGGGAATGGAATCTTCTAACCGTGCTTACCCAAAGGTGGAACATCCCACATAAGGTCAATGGACCTTTGCATGGTTCGTCCCTCGCCCGCTACGATTTCCTTGGCGAGCAGGACAGGAAAATTCCCCTCTTTATCTCAGACCCAGAGTTCTGTAGGGTAGTATTCCATGTCCAATTATCTTCAGCTGTTTTATCAATGACTTTCCTTCCATTATACGATCAGAAGTGGGATAAGAACAAAGAATAAAACAGCACGGGAAATAGGCCCTTCGACCCAACGAGCCCGCACCGCCATCTCGATGTTCCCACTTCTACCCATGATCCCTGTCTATGTTTACAGATCTATGCATTGGAATTTGCTAGACAATTTAGGGAGAATTTGTTTTGCCAATTAGCCTAAGAGCACATCTTTGGGGTGTGGGAGAAAACCGGAGCACCCGCAGAAAACCCACGCAAGCACGGGGAGAATGTGCAAACTCCCATAGACACAGGCCCAAATCCATGTATCTGCACAGCACAGCGATAGTCACTGAGCTGTTGTGTTGCCCATCAACTGTTCCAATTCAAACGTACGCTTACGACGTGAAGCACTATATTTCCAATTACACAATGTTCAGCACTATTATTGATTTCTCAGATACTGAAGCAGTTCATGTCCAAATGCAGCAAGACCTGGATAATACTCAAGTTTAGGCTGACAAGTGCAAGTAACATTTATGCCATACAAGTGCCAGGCAATGACCATCTCCAACAAGAGGGAATCTAGCCATCATCTCTTGACATCCAATGGCATTACCACTACTGAATCCCCCACTATCAATATTCTGGGGATTACCATTGGCTAGGTCTAGCCATGATCAAGTCAAAGAATACCAGCATAGGTCAAAGGCTAGGAATTCTGTGGCAAGATGCTTATCTCCTGACTCCCATAATTTTGTTCACCATCTACAAGGCACAAGTCAGGAGTGCGATGGAATACTTTCCATTTGCCTGGATGAGTGCAGCTCCAACAACATACAACAAGCCTAAACCATCCAGGACAAAGAAGCCCTCTTGATTGGCAGCCCACCCACAAACATCCTTTGCTTTGATTTAATCTGTTGTTGTCACATGTATTAGTATACAATGAAAATATTGTTTCCTGTGCTCTATATTGACAAAGCATAACATTTATAGAGAAGGAAATGAGAGAGTGCTAAATGTAGTGTTACAGTCATAGCTAGGGTATAGAGACAGATCAACTTAGTGCAAAGTAAGGCCATTCAAAAGTCTGATGGCAGCAGGGAAGGAGATGTCCTTGAGTCGGTTGACACGTGACCACAGACTTTTATATTATTTTTCTGAAGGAAGAAGGTAGAAGAAAGGTATGTCTGGGGTGTGTGGGGTCCTTAACTATACTGGCTGCTTTGCCAAGGCAGGGGGAAGTGTAGACAGAGTCAATGAATGAAAGGCTGGTTTGCTTGATGGATTGGGCTACATTCATGATCCTTTGTAATTTGTTGCGGTCTTGGGGAGAGCAGGAGCCATACCAAGCTGTAATACAACCAGAAAGAATGTTTTCTATAATGCGTCTGTAAAAGTTGGTGAGAATTGTAGCGGATGTGCAAAATTTCCTTAATCTTCTGAGAAAGTAGAGGCGTTGGTGGGCTTTCTTAACTATGGTGTCGGCAAGGCTGGACCAGGACAGGTTTTGGTGACCTGGACATCTAAAAACCTGAAGCTCTCGAACATTTCTACTTCATCCCCATGAATGGAGACAAATAATTGATGATTGGTGATTGATTCACACATTTTATTGGGTTGATAGTTCTATATGAATGTAAGCTGTTGACGTTACCCATCTTGATTTGGACTGCTGCACCCAATTACTAAAAGTTTTCTCTTTTCTCCTGATTCTTACATGTTGAAAGTCCAGCTGTTTTGCCTTGCCCAGATGTGTTGGCAAATTGGTTCACTGTCTAACATTGCTAACATCTGTCAAAGATACACCTCGTGATGTGATTGCACAGGTTCCTGGTTAGTCGTGCTCCTGCGAAATGGAACTATGACCACAATTGACAACAAATTTACAGTCTTCAAGTTTACAACAAGTTCTTCAGCATCGGTAGGGGGTTAGGGGGATGGGAGTGGGGAAGGGGTGTGTTATCAGCAACATTTGAACTTAAAGTAGCCACAAGTTGGAAGAAAAAAATGTTACTGTGAGGTGAGTAGATGCTAAGTAAACATACTCAATGCATATCACTTTAAAGCCGAGATCTAAATTGACAGCCCATGACATAGCACGTCCTATTTATTCACTAAAAGTTAAAGAAATCACACGTAACTTCTTTTGTGGCAGCTTCCAGCATGAAACCGAGGGAAAACGCTTCCCAAGTTCAGCATCATCTGTGATGCATAAAGATCATATATCAAAAGGAACTTTCCTTCATTCTCTGGTAATTTCATTATTATATATCTCTACCACTCACAGTGTGCAATTACCAAGGACGTACTGTCAAGGAGGCGGATTATAAACAGCATCAAGCAGCAGAGTCGAACAAGTGGGCACTATGAGGTTCTGAAATTATTATAATATCAAAGAAATGCCATGAGGTTTTCCTTTTTGAAATTCCATATAATGTGGGTATAGTCTTTTCACCGATGTAGTGTAAGGGGCTCCATATTCTAACCCCCACCCCCCCACCCCCCCACCCCCCGCACTCCTGGAAACCGAAAACCAGTAATCCCTTAAGAATGCACTGCAAATCAAAAGCTCAGGGTGAGATTAGCCCTGAAGAAAGGGGGAATTCTACAGACGGCTCCTCAACACACTCCTAATGAATGGTGTATCATTACAGCTCCGCATGGAGTAGTGTTGCTGCCGAAAGACAGATTGTGCTGAAGTGGAGAAAAAGGATACGTGGGAACAGTTTGCGAAATCAGGGTACTGTGCCGAATTAGTGACCAAATAACTCTGACTTAACCCTTTCACCCTTACATGCCAATATGCAAGAACTCAGACCAGTACCTCCATGGCTACAAATCCCTTTCTATGTCAGTGAGAAAGTTCCGTTCACCATTAGGGGTGAGGCAGAGCCTCAAATCTCTCAATTTCCTGCTTTGGCTGAACACAGCCTAACTTCAGTCACATCGAACCAGAACCCGCAGCTCGAACGACTGAGAACACATTAAGAAGTCTCACAACACCAGGTTAAAGTCAAACAGGTTTATTTGGAACTGCGAGCTTTCGGAGCACTGCCCCTTCATCAGGTGAGTGGAGAGGTATGTTCACAAACACGGCACATGTAGACAGAGACTCAATTGCAAGATAATGATTGGAATGAGAATCTGGGACCAGAGGGAGGAGCGAAAATCTGGCTCCTTTCCCACATTTGTTCAGCTCCTGTTTTTGGCTTTCACACTGGGGCTTTGCCACTTCAAGAGAAATGCCTGCACTGTAGTCCTATCAAGTTGAAGGGAATCAAAGTTCTGAACTCGCTGCTACAATTTGGAGGGATTGGCTGGACAGCTTCTCAAACAATTCAGCATGAACACCTATCAATGATTTATCACTGAAATTATTTCACAAAAGACACTCTGCTTTTTATTAATCTGTATATTACAACAAATTCCAATTCTCTTTCCACACCTAGTGGTGCACCAAGGCAAATTTTCGTCTGCTTCCATAGCTAGTACAAAACAACACAGGAAACAGGCCCTTCAGCCTTCCAATTCCCAGAACAGATCGCTAGTCTGTCTTATAGCTTGAGAGAAGCCACTGCACATCAAACATGGTGGACCAGGAATCTCTGTTACTTCTGGAAGGATTTGCAGGTTGATAATCATCCTGTTTGGTCGTGTTATGAATGTGCCTTCTTTAGTCATCAAACCTCAGGGTGGGACTCAGATTCATAGAATCATAGAATCCTTACAGTGGAGAAGGAAGCCATTCAGCCCATTGAAGCTGCTTAGGTACTAATTCTAACCAATCCCCAGAAATTCATGTATTTATTCTGCTAATCTCTGCAACACGAAGAGGCAAGTTATATGGTCAATCAACCTAAACCACACATCTTTGGAGTATAGGAGGAAATCAGAGCACCCAGTTGAAATATCCAGAAGCCCATACAGGCACAGGAAGAAAATGCAAACTCCAACCAGTTACCCAAGGCCAGCATTGAACCTGGGCTTCTGGTGTTGTGAGTCAGCAGTTCTAACCACTGTGCTGTTAGGAATGTGTTAACTGCAACCTTCCACTTTAAATATAATTTGTTTGTTAATTGATTAATTGCACCCACCTGGATATATAAAGGGGTTACAGGCAGCAGTGGCTGTTGGGTGTGTGTATGTGGAGTTGTAAAAGATAATGAAGTGAGTTTGTGAAGAAGCTGGACTGTAACTGAAAGGCTGCTGTGCCATCCTTTACTGTGGGAATTTGAAGTTAAGAGTTTCTGGTTGAGAGGCAGGGACATTACCCACTGTCCTTCAAAACTGCCTGGTTATAGAGAGAGAGTGATCCAGAAAGCCCCAAATTTTAAAACCTAGTTATGAGCAGCATTTTTACTCATTAATGAAACGGTTGTGATGCAGACTCAACCTTTCATCAACGGAGTATTTTGTTTTGCTCTTGGATGAAGGCAGAAGTGCCCCCAGTAGGTAAATTCTTACAACATCTGCAGAAGATTGATATTGCTTCAGGACATTCTCACTTCCTTGCACTGCCCTCAGTGTGCTCAATCAGCTTGTTGTAATTCACCTTGTGCCCACATTGATTGTTCTAAAGCATAAAAGTGACCAGTTTGAAGTAAGACATAATCTAGACTGAAGAGTGTGCTGAATTATTCTTATCTGTTCTTGGAGCAGATATACTTGGGGAAAGTTTCCTCCTGTTTTGCCTTCAATGGAATTGTAGCTGTGAGCATGAAGTTTGTGTTTATGGTTTTGCTACAAATAGCATATGGATTACATCTTCCCTGATTGTTAGCGACAGTGAATATGTCAGGAATAATAAACCTGGTTCCCAGATGTTGAGGAAAGCTTTTCCTTTGCCTCATGCTGTTACGATTAAGCAATGCTGGAGTGTTTCTCATATCAGGAACTGTATAGAGGAGCAGTTTGATCCTTGAGAGAGAGATCTATTTCCAAAAATAAATGCCTTGGAACAGGAGTCCAATTAGCATTATTTCAATGAGTTGCAGCTTCAAGTAGCAATTTGCCAATTGTTTGCTCTGATTTACTATTGGCTGAACTGGGTATAGGATTGTATGTTGGATTTTTTGGCTACCTTTGTCCTGAAACCAGAAAATCCTGCCTGAGATCAATGGTCTTTCCATGGTCTGTCCCTCATCTGCTACAATTCCTGTGAACATAGAACATAGAACAATACAGCACAAACAGGCCCTTCGGCCCACTAGTTGTGCCGATCACATCTACCAATCCACAGACCTATCTATAACCCCCTATCCTATTCTTTTCCATATACTCATCCAGAAGACTTTTAAAAGACCCCAGTGAGTTTGCCTCAACAACCTCCGATGGCAGTCGGTTCCATTCACTCACCACCCTCTCAGTGGAAAAACCTACCCCTGACATCTCCTTTGTATTTGCTTCCCTGCACCTTAAATCTGTGTCCTCTTGTAGTGACCATTTCAACGAAATAGTCTCTGAGAGTCCATCCTATCTATTCTTCAACATTTTATAAACCTCTATTAGGTCACCTCTCAACCTACATTTCTCCAGTGAGAAGAGTCCCAGCTCCCTCGACCTATCTTCGTAAGGCCTGCCTCCCAATCCAGGCAACATCCTTGTAAATCTCCTTTGAACTCTCAATAGCCTCTACGTCCTTCCTATAGTGAGGTGACCAGAACTGCGCACAATACTCCAACTGGGGTCTGACAAGAGTCTTATAGAGCTGCATCATTACCTCCTGACTCCTAAACTCTATTCCTCGATTAATGAAGGCCAGTACACCGTACGCCTTCTTGACCACTTCCTCCACCTGCGAGGCCGATTTAAGAGTCCTATGGACCCGGACCCTGAGATCCTTCTGCTCTACAACACAGCTAAGACTCCTACCCCTTATATTGTACTCCTTCATCCCATTATTCCTGCCAAAATGGACCACTACACGTTTATCTGCGTTGAAGTCCATCTGCCACTTCTCCGCCCAGTCTTGCATCCTATGTCCCGCTGCAACCTTTGGCATCCCTCCAGACATCCACAACACCACCGACCTGTGGTGAGCAGAATGGAAAAATTTGCACCATAATTATCAGATTCCTATGTCAGAACACTTGAGATTGCAATTTTCTGTCACTGTGTTCCCCATGTTCATCCATTTAGATGGGGCAGTAGTATACTCGTATCGTCACTAGACTAGTTACCCCAAGATCCTGGGGACCCAGGTTCAAATCCCACTACTGCAGATGGTGAAATTTGATTTTTTTTAATTCAGAATTAAAAGTCTAATGACCATGAAACAATTGTTGATTGTGTATAAGATGATGAGAGGTATTGATCAAGTGGATTCTCAAAGGATTTTTTCCAGGGCTGAAATGGTTGCCAGAAGAAGACATAAGTTTAGGGTGCTGGGAAGTGGGTACAGAGGAGATGTCAGGGGTAAGTTTTTTTTACTCAGGGTGGTAGGTGTGTGGAATCAGCTGCCAGCAAGGGTGATGGAGGTGGATTTGATAGGGTCTTCTAAGAAACTTTTGGATAAGTACATGGAACTTAATGAGATGGAGGATTATAGATAAGCCTACTAGGTAGGGACATGTTTGGTGATCCTTGTGGGCTGAAGGGCCTGTTTGTGCTGTAGTTTTTCTATGTTTCTATCAAGGTGACTGGACAAAGTACAGAACTTGTACCTCAAGCTATTTATTCCTCCATTTGGTCCAAAGATGTGTGGGTTAGATGGATTAGCCATACTAAATTGCCCCTTAGTGTCAGGGGGCTAGCGAGTAAATACATGGGATTACAGGGATGGGACCTGGGTGGGATTGTTGGCATAGGCTCAATGGGCCAAATGGTCGTCTTCTGCATTAAAGGTGTTCTATCATTCTCTGGTGAAAAGACAAGGATTAAGTGCACTTTTCTTCCGGCTCTTTGCAGGACATATCACCAATGCAAGAGTCTACGTATGTTTCTTGAAGTTTTAACAATGGACAGAACATTGGCCTTTAGTGCTTCACCAGAAGTTGGAATTCACATTGGAAGTGATACGTTACAGTTAATCCAGGACAAGTGCTGTGACAACATATACTTTTTATAAGTATCTTTTTTGATGACATTGTCTCCAATGTTTTCTCTGTCACATGGCTGACCAGAAACACCACCTGCATATCTTGGAAGGAATTGCAGATTGATGCTCAATCTGTTTTGGCTGCATTTGGGAATGGACATTCCTTGACCATGTCCTGGGGTGTCAAACATTGAAGTTCTGGCTCAGATGGGGGGGTGAGGGCTACCCGTAGTGCCAAAAAACCTCCACAAACAAAGGTAAAATTCCATTGACTCAATGTGAGGAAGCTAGCAGCCCTTCACTGGGGCATGATAGCATAAATGTGAGTTAAAATCCCATCAATTAAATAAATCTGAAATAAAAAATGGTATCTGGAATGGTAGTAATGAAACAACCAGGTTATTATACAAACTCAACTGATCCAAGAATGTCCTAGATACAAGACTAAGAATGTGAGAAAGAGAAAAACAGTGACTGGAATTTAATCACCCTCCTCGCCACAGGAATCAGAGCAGGCAGGGGCAGGGGGTAAACCATGGGAAGTTCGGTTGACCTTGGGTGGGATATTACAGTTTAGGATATGTGAGGCTGTAAAATCCCAACCAGAGAAACAGAGTGACTAAGAGATAGAAAGAGAGAGAGAGAGACAGAGCATGGCATGAGCAGCTGATAAAATTGCAACCTCTACCTTGCTGGCCCAGAAATGAGATTGACTCGTAACTGCTCTCTGTCATAGCCTAGCCAATTATATCAAAACACTATGAAAGGCTGGAGTATTTTGTGAAGGTGGTCCACTACCACCTTCTCAAGAACAATTAAGGATGGGCAATCAATGTTGGCTTGCAAGTGATGCCCACATCTGTGAATGAATATCTTTTTAAAAACATTCAACACTTCATCAAACATCACTGAGTTTACAATCATATGCACTTCAGGATAAGAGGAAAGCAAAGTAGTCCGTTAATATAGGGTGTTGGCTGTTGGATAAGTTGTCCTTGAGTATGTGATACAATGACATATGTGATCTCCTGCTTATCATTCATTTATCCAAGCACGAAACAACTTTAAAACAATTGTGAAGCAGGCAGGAATGACTAAGGGGCAGACGTTCACAAATTTAAAGCATTTGCCCATTTTATTCATCCACTGAACAATTCTACTCAATTAGCACAGACATAAATTTCACTCAACGATTTGATCAATTAATTAAAAATGCCTCAGAGCATTTCCTTAAGAAGGAGCCTTAAATCCCTTCTCACATCTCTTATATGTCCAACCCAGGTCTTTTCTGTGCTTCCCTATCTGCAGGTCCACCAGTGTAATCTCCTAACTATGTCAAGGGTTGAGGGTTTTAATCCAAAAGTGATGTGGCTGCATGCTAACAACAAATTTATCCTGGAACCTCTTGCCTGCACAGAGCACAAACTGAATTTAAAAACAGCAGCCAGTGCAATACCCTAATAATGTTGCCATCAAATCATGCGACTGGCTCTTAAAGCAGCCATGCAACCATTTAAATAAATAACCACCAGCTTTCACCTTACCTAAATCCTAACTTTTGAACACTTACTCTAATGCCCTCCACCTATTCTCTCAATCTTTAAAAACTTTCTCCAAACTTACTTTTTCAGACAAACGTTTTAGTCACCTCATCCTAGTTTTCACATCTTTTGAATCCCTGAAGAACTCCTTGGGACACTTTCAAAACTAAACATACTGCATAAATACACATTTCTGTTGGATGAAAGGTTTCAGTGAAGCTATCTGGGACAGGGAGATCTTTATCATTGAAAAAGTATTGCAGAGTTCCTGATTACAGTGCATTTATAATATCACACACAGACCAAAATTGTGCTATCATTATAGAACTCTTCAAATAACTTTAGTTTGAGTTTTTGTAAACTCAGCCAGGAAATTTATTGCTGACAACATACCAGCTTGATGGCACAGTGGTTAGCACTGCTGCCTCACAACATCAAGGACCCACGTTCACTTCTCGATTTGGGTCACTGTCAGTGCAGTGTTTTCACATTCTCTATGTATCTGCATGGGTTTCCTCCCATAATCCAAAGATGTATGACTTAGTTGATTGCCCATGCCAAATTGCCCCTTAGTATCAGGGACACTAGCTAGAGTAAATACATGAGGCTCCAGGGATAGGATCCAAGTGGAATTGTGGTCAGTGAGGACCTGATGGGCTGAATGGTCTCCTCTCTAGATTCTATGTTTCTCTCAGATGATATTGATAACACCCATCAATTCAAAAGTATTGAACCAAACTTGATCCAAAAGGTGGTGCAGAAAGATTTTCTGCTGGGTTTTTAACTTGTTAAGTCAAGTGTACAAGGAGTTAAATTTTCTCTCATGAGTATCAAATATAAGCTTATTGGAAATGTTCACTGATTCCTGCTGTACCTATAACTTTTTGGGCGGGTTGAGTTGGAAGAACAATTTGGAAATTTGCAGTTTTCATTCAGCAGGACAAACTTAGCTTCACTCCTTGATTGGAATCAGAGAATCTCTACTGTGCAGAAGGAGGCCATTCTGCCCATCGAGCCTGTGTCAACAACAATCCCATACAGGTCCTATCCTGTAACCCCATGTATTTCACCTTGATAATCCACTTGACATTAAGGGTTAAATTAGTATGGCCAATCCACCTAACCCGCATATCTTTGGACTGTGGGAGGAAACCAGAGTAGCCGAAGGAACCCCACGCAAATACAGGGAGAGCGTGCAGACTCCACACAGGCAACGGCTCTAGCTGGGAATCGAAGCCGGGTCTCTGGCAATGTGAAACAGCAGTGCTAACCACTGTGTCACCATGCTGCCCATTTTCACCCATCCCCTTCATCTACAAATTTTCTCTTTGCAACACATGAGCAAAGGGCCTAAACTGGCCACCCATACCCAATACATACTTCCATTGAGTATAGCTCTGCTCCTTTAGGACTGCTAAGTTGTAAAGTGTCTTCCATTTTACCTTTTAATTGCTGAGCACTTGCAGGAAAAAGAACAATTGAAGCAACCCATCCAGTAAATGCCGCAGTGCCTTCAGAGTCTGCTACTAAGTCTGTTTTAGTTATTAATCAATAGCTCCATAGCAATGCCCCATCAGATCTTTTCCCATATTTATTTCCCTTGTAAATTCTCAGCTGCTGTAACCTTAATTGTTTGCTCCACATGCAATAAATTGAACACCGTGGGACTTCCAACAGACAGAAGAATGTCATATAACTGCATTAAGCTCTCAGCCAGCAATATTGCCAAGGGTAAGTTATAGCTTACTAAAAAAAATTGACAAAATTGCCTTTGAAGTTATGGGAATTTGTTTAACACAGTGCAGCGTGTGAAACATAGCCTTGCACCTATGACCTGAGTTCAAATCCCAGCCCAAATTAATGACAAGGCATTCTCCTTGCTGATGTTGGATTCTGACGTGAAGTTGAGTCTGGGAAATCTCAATTTGGTTGTTACTTGCCATGGGGGCTTTCCCTTCTAAACTGGCCTAAAATGGAAAGGTTGGGGCCAGAGGGTGATGTGTGTGTGTATGTGGGTAAGTGGGAAAATGGGGTTCTCCTCTGTAATTGGGGCAGGACACATGGTTGCAAGTCATCATCTTGCAGCAATAAATAGGGGCCACCACCCAGTAGTGCTGAGGGCTCTGTATTATTGGGCGTGGAGGTCTGAGATCTAATCATTGTACAATCAGCACATTACAATGCAGGCAGGAAACATCCAGTGGACCCAAATGAGGACAAAACCCATTCAGTCATGAGTCTTTTAAATAAGGTGATCTCCGCAACAGGCACTAAAATCCCGGCAAGACGCAGAAATGACCTTCCATTCTCCCGTTTAACACTCTCCTTGTAATATGGCCACCCATAGTTTATGTGCTTTTATTTGCTTGATTCCCTCAGTCGGCTTTGGCTGATTGTGTGGAGTCTACATGTTCTCTCCATGTCTCCATGGATTTCCTCCGGGTGCTCCGATTTCCTCCAACACTCTGAAGATGTGCAGGTCAGGTAGACTGGCCATGCTAAATTATTCCTTCATGTCCCAAGATACATAAATTAGCAGGATAAATGTGGAGGTTATGAAGTAAAACTCAATGGGCTAAACGGCCTAGAGCACTGTAGAGATTCTATGATTTTAGAGGTCTCTGTATCCCATAGAATTCTTTATTGGTGTTGGCATTTTAAGGGCAGCCAGAAGCCTCCTTTGTAGAAGCCGGTTGCCGGATATCATGGTCCTCTGACTCCACGGCACATTTATCGCTAACCTCTCAGTCCTGGGAGAACCATAAAAATATTTCAGTATTGATCAAGGTCATCTCAGTTCAGGTGCAGTTCTTGGCGGTGAACAGTACTATATTATTGTCCCCAGAGAATTAAAGAGACAGCTAAACTTATTCACTTACAGAATCAAGGCAGTGCAGGAAAGGCCAGTATTTATTGCCTATTCCTAATGAATACTTCAGATGGTAGTTAAGAGTCAACCACATTGCTGGGGTTCTAGGCTAGAGCAGGTAAAAATAGCAGATTTTCTTCCCAAAAGTATTTTAGCGAAGCAAGTGGAGTTTTCTACACTAATTTTGTAGTTTCACACTTTTTTAAATTTAAATTCCGGATTTTATTTAATTGATTGAATTTAAATTCCACAACTGCTTTACTGCGGGATTTGAATATTTATGGGTCATTTATTCTGGCCTCTCATTACCAGTCTATTAGAATAACCACCATACCACTGTTCCAGTGTGTGTCATAGAAGAATTATAGGATCACTGCAATGCAAAAGAGGCCATTTAGTCCATCAGCTCTGCACCAACTCTTTGAGAAATTATTTTATCCAGGCTCTCTCCCCCACCCTATTCTTTAACCCCCTGCATTTACCATAGTCAATCCATTTAACTTACATATCTTGAAACAGTAAGGGTCAATTTAGCATGGCTAATCCACCTAACTTGCACATCTTTGGACTGTGGGAGGAAACCAGAGCACCTAGAGGAACCAATGCAGTCACGAGGAGAACATGCAAACTCTACACAGACAGTCACCCAAGGCCGGAATCGAACCTAGATCCTTGGCACTGTGAGGCAAAAATGCTAATCAGTATTCACTTGTGGAATCCAGGCAAGAGTTTCACCAAAACATCCATTCAGTCCAGTTCACTTCCTAATGCATCTCTGAATTCTGTACCTCCACGTATGTCTGTTCAAATTTTAATTACAATGGAGTTGCGACAGGCACTCTGCATCAATCACAGATCAGAGGGAAGTGAGTAGTTGGTTTTAAATTTATGTAAAAAAAAAATTACGTAGTAACTGGCAATAACTGAGAAATAACAGGCCTGAACAATGTAAGATCTGTAAGTTATTTGGCACTTTGATGTTATCAACCTGAATTTCAACTGCAAGTGATTAAATAGTCTTGCAACACAATCAAGACTTTTTTTATCTAAAGCATCGCATTTAATACTGAGCATCCGGAGGAAACCCACGCAGACACGGGGAGAACTTGCAAACTCCAATACCGCGGCTCAAGCCAGGAATTGAACTTGGGTCTCTGGCACTGTGAGGCAAAGTACTAACCACTGTGCTACCATGCCACCCTGGGTTGGTATTGATTGGGAGACTGGTGTGAATCAGTTTGGTGTCTGTAGTAAGGATGGTCGATCCCTGTTTTGGCTCAGGTGGATTTGGCACTTGCCCTCTTGCCAGACCCATGGTGCTGATTGCAGCACTGTAGGTCAGACCTGTTTTCGGCAGAGAACGGGAGCAGAAATGCTCTGACAGACTTGAATTCAATTCTAGGTATTTTAACACTGAGGAACCATGTTTTTGACAAATTCTTCCAGAAGCACTCTTCCCTTGTTCATACTTTACCTAACTGCAAATTGAAGTTTATCTTCGTAATATCTCTTTTTTTCATTATTCATTCAAAGGATGTGGACTACACTGGCTAGGCCAGCATTTAGTGCCCATCCCTTATTGCAGTGCAGAAGGCTCCCTTCTTGAACCACTGCGGTCTATGAGGTGTAGATACGTCCATAGTACTGTTAGGGAGAGAGTTCCAAGATTTTGACCCAGCAACAGTGAAGGAATGATGATATATTTCAAAGCCACAATGGTGATTGGCTTAGAAGGGAACTTCCAGATGATGGTATTCCCAGATAACTAGTGCCCTTGCCCTTCTAGATGGTAGTAGTCATGAGTTTGGAAAGGTGTTGTTTGGGAGCCTTGGTGAGTTACTGTGCATCTTGTAGATGGTACACACTGCTGTCACTGTGCATCTCTAGTGGACGGAATGGATTAGGGGTGCCAATCAAGCGGGCTGTTTTGTCCTGGATAATGTCAAGCTTCTTGTGTGTTGTTGGAGCTGCACTCAGTCAGGCAAATGAAGAAAATTTCATTACACACCTGACTTGCGCCTTGTAGGTGGTGGACAGGCTTTGGGAAGTCAGGAGATGAGTTACTCGCTGCAGGATTCCTAAATTCTGACCTGTTCTTGTAGCCATACTATATAGCTAACCTAGTTCAATTTCCACTCAATGGTAGCTCCAAGATGTTAATAGCAGGGGATTCAACAATGGGAATGCATTGAATGTCAAGGGGTAATGATTAGATTATCTCTTATTGGAGATGATCATTGCCTGGCACTTGTGCAGTGCCAAAATTACTTGGCCACTGGTCAGCCCAGGCCTGGACATTATCCAGCTCTTGTTGCATTTGGATGTGGACTACTTCATTATCTGAAAAGTCACGAATGGTGCTGAATGTTGTACAGTCATTAGCAAGCATCCCATATGATGGAAGAAAAGTCATTGATGAAGTAGTTGATGATGGTTAGGCCTAGGACACAACCCTGAGGAACCCTTGCAGTGATATTTTGGAGCTGAGTTATCTGACCTCCAACCAGCTCAACCTCCTTCTTTCGTGCGAGATATGAGGCCAACCAGTGGAGAGTTGACCCCCATATTCCCATTAACTATTTACTGTTACATGAGAATATCTGAGACAGAATGGGAGGACAGGTTTCTCAGTAAGCAGTCAGCATAGCTGTAGCAGAACTAAGGCATGAGAATTGAGACGTAGGAGTCTGAGAAGAGAAGTGGCAAATTAAAACTGCAACGTTGCAAAGTAAAACCCATTGTTTAACATCAGACTTCCTCATTTCTTTCCTTGCTGGATCAAGATATTCTTCAGGCAGTTCAAAGCTTGAATTTATTTTCACTTCATACCTAATTACAATCGTTGTCACCAATTCATAGAATCCTTACAGTATAGAAGGAGGCCATTTGGCCCATCAGGCCTGCACCAACAATAATCCCATTCTATCCCTATAACGCTATATATTTATCCTGCTAATTGGCCTGAAACTAGGGTCAATCAACCTATCTCTCACACCTTCGGACTGTGGGAAGAAACCAGAGGAAACACAGGCGGACGCAGGGCGAATGTGCAAACTCCACACAGACAGTGACCTAAGCTAGGAGTCTAACCTGGGTCCCTGATATGAACTTAACTCTCTCAACCCTTTCACTGGCTCTGACTTAATTGACACACTTATTCTGTGCCATCCAGTATCAGATGAGCAGTACCAACGGAGGGAAGACGAGGCCTGTTCCCGGGATATTAGCTCCATCCAGGTCTGAGGATGGCCAGACCATTCACAACTTTGGCAGACCACGAGATCCTGATGTAAGTTTGACTCTGTATATGTCCCAGTAAGAACTCAGTAAGAATTTAGCAACACCAATTTATAATCCAACCGATTTATTTGATAGTAAAAACGCGAGCTTTCGACTCCTGTGTCTTCTTCAGGCAAAATGTATTTTGCCTGAAGAAGACACAGGAGTCGAAAGCTCGCGTTTTTACTATCAAATAAATCGGTTGGATTATAAATTGGTGTTGCTAAATTCTTACTGAGTTCTTACCACCCCAATCCAACGCCGGCATCTGTACATTATGTCCCAGTAGACAGTGTCCACTTCCACCTCCATAACATCAGCCATCTTCACCCTTGCTTATCCATCCCTCAGACCCCCATCCCAATTTCCATGAATTCAAGCTCATCCAAAACACTGTCGCTCACATTTTAACTCCCACAGATCCCGTTCAGCCCTGTGCTCACTGACCTGCATTGGTTCTTGATCCCACAATGCCTCCATTTTGAAATTCTCTCGCTTATTTTAAATCCTTCCATGACTTCTTTCATCCCTATCTCTGTTATCTTCCTCAAATCTACAACCAAGGACAACAAAGAAAAGCACAGCATAGGAAAAACCCTCCGGCCCTCCAAACCCATGCCAATCATGATGCCTGCCTAAACTAAAACCATATTCACTTACTGAGTCTGTGTCTTTCCATTCCTATCCTATTCATGTATTCATGTTCAGATATCCCTTAAATGCTGTTATCATATCTGCTCCCACCATCTCCCTGGGCATCGAGCTCCAAACATTCACCAGCCTCTCAATAAAAAAACTTGCCTTGCACATCTCCAAACTTTTCCCCATGCACCTTAAACCGATGTCCCCTAATACTTGACTTTACCATTCTAGGAAAGAAGATCTAACTATCCATTCTGCCTATGCCACTCATAATCTTGTAAACCTCCTCAACCTCCATCATTCATGTGAAAACAAACCAACCTCTCCCTATATAACCATCCGGGACGTGTTAGCTCCTTTTAATTCTGGCCTCTTGCACATCACTGATACCCAGCGCTCCACCATTGGTGGCCATGCCTTCAGCTATCTATGGAACCCAAACTCTAGAATTCCCTTCCTAAACCACTCTGTATGTCTCCTTAAAACTTAACGCCTTGACCTTGCTGGCACCTCCATATTTGTGGATGTGATCATACTGGATAGAGGGGCTGCTGTCTCCCTTTCCAGATATCATGTAGAATATGAGGGTATGGCTACATTTAGTTTCTGCTTCAGATGATAATTACAGCTATAGTGTCAGCAATTTGCCCCAAACGTGGTGCAGTATCTACAAGGTGTTGATTTTGATTTCTTTATTGAACAAGAGTGCACAGGTTTGTCCAACCATTGGACAAGTTTGAGGCCTGGTCTCATTGAAATTTAGCCTATGAACTGTGAGGACATTAAACAAAGTGGAGCCAGCAGCATAACTCAAACTCCTTTGATGGCACGGTGGTACAGTGGTTAGTATTGGTGTCTCACAGCGTCAGGAACCCAGGTTCTATTCCCAGCTTTGGTCACTGTTTGTGTGGAGTTTGCACATTCCCCCCATGTCTCCATGGGTTTCCTTGGGGTGCTCCCAGTTTCCTCCCACATTCCAGAGAAGTGTGGGTTAGGTGGATTGGCCATGCTAAATTGCCCCTACAAGGACTAGCTAAGGTAAATGCATAGGATTATGGAGATAAGGCTATGGTGGGATTGTGATCAGGTCAGACTCGATGGACAGAATGGTCTCCTTCTGCACTGTATGATTCTGTGCTCATGGCTAATTCGTGGCAGAGAAGCGTCAACATTTACGATGGTTCTCTAGTGCCTTGTGTGTGGCCACATATCACCCATTTTCAACACCTTTAGACAAACATGAAACTTTAAAAGGTCTGCTTTTCAACATTACCCCTCGATCATAAAAGGCGCTCATTATAGATTTGTACAAACAGCTGCAAACCGGTCTAGGATGTAGGGTTTTTTTTTCTCTTATCTACAATTACAATGCTGCGGGCAACCACTTCAAAACTTACCCAATTAATACAGCTTTACCAACAATTAGCAGTTAACAATTTACCTCAGAAACCATTCTTCCCTGTGGGAACTGCAAAACGTTGGCCAAATGAATTGTGCAGCGGCTGGCTGCTTTCATCCAATTCAGAGAAAGTCTTAAACCCTTAATTCATTGCAGCAGATTACCCTGACCCATCTTTGAGCTCAGCGACCTTAAGGCCGAGGTCTCCCCTCACGGAGGAACCTTTGTGCCTTTTCGGTCAGCCGTTAAGCCACGGACGGCTGTCCTTTTTAGCCTGACCTCTGAAAGTCAAACCTGCTCTGGCTTATTTCTTCTCCCTGCAGTAAAACAAAAAAGGAGAGAATGAAAATGGATGGTAAAACACTTAACATGAAAAAGATGTCAGTGAATGATGGGATTTTTATCAGCCCAGAGTTAACTGAGGTGCATTTGATGAGATCAGTAGAGATCACGAGAGGTCAAAGGTTGCAGTGGACAATCTGTGAAGTGGAAACGTAATGCTGGCCACAGAATTGATGTGAAGGCAAGGCATAGTGAGGCAAGGCAGAGCGTCGAAGGTAGGAATTTGGATTCTGGACTCACCCAGAGTGATGACAGTCTTGCACGTGAGCTTTCTGCTGTTGACCTAAGGGCACAATGCTCAAAGAGCTACAAATGATTATCATGATTTATCAAATAATCATCATCCAATGAGCAACTTAATGTCAGTGTTAAATTGCAAGTACTCTGTGTAGTGAAGCTCCAATGGACCTGTATTACAATGCCTCTTCTACCCTATTTTTTAACAGGCTACACTGAGACTTGCATATGTTTTTTTTATTTTATTAGTGTTGCAAATAGGCTTACATTGACACAACAGTGAAAACCTCTAGTCACCACATTCCAATGCCTGCTCTAGTACAGTAAGGGAGAATTTAGCATGGCTAATGCACTTCATTGCCACATCTTTGGACTGTGGCAGGGAATTGAAACACCCAGAGGAAACCCACTCAGACAACGAGCAAACTCCACGCAGTGACCCAAACCAGGAATTGAACTCAGGACCACTGTGCAGTGAGGCAGCAGAGCTAACCACTGTGCTGACCTTTCCAATTCGCTGATCCATTCAATTGTACTAAAAATTGAAATGAAGTGAGACCTGTACATTGGCTTCAATATGGTGAAAAGTCCCAAACGTTCTTTGCGAAGAACAATTTGGGGAGGAAGCGGGAGAACATTCAAAAGGGCAATAAAAGGCAGGGTTACACAGCTGGGCTTTGAGGGGAGCTTTATGTGTGGGACAAGTAGGAATTGCAGGGAAATGCACAGAAATCCAAGCAAAGACTTAAATCCAACCTGTGTCTGATCAGCGTGGGCTTAAGGGAGGGTTAAAATAGACGCAACATCCTGTCTTCTGCTTTGGTGCTGCACTCTCTCCAGGCACAATTTTAAATCTGGGATTCTGGAATGCATGACAGGCCCTCTCTGCGAGCAGGTCGGGAGCTTGTAAATATTCCAAAGCTTCCCCTTGTTTACAGATTCAATGGAAAGGATTGTCCGGCAGACTTCTGGCCCTAAGTGACAGAGCTGGACGGAGCTACAGTCCCCAGTGTGACTTCCTAATTAGCAACTTCTGGTTCAAAGAACAGTGCAGCACAGGAACAGACCCTTTGGCCCTCTGATCCTGTGCTGATCATGATGCCTGCCTAAACTAAAACCTTATGCATTTATGGGGTCTGTATCCTTTCATTCCCATCCTATTTATGTATTCTTCAGATGCTCCTTAAATGCTGTTGAGATGCTCCCAGCATCTCCCTAGCTAGCACCTTCCAGACATTCATCTCCCTTTGTGGGGGAAAAAAACCTGCCTCACACAGTGGTTAGCACTGCCGCTTCGCTGCTGCCAGGAACCAGGTTCAGTTCCCGACTTGGGTCACTGTCTGTGTAGAGTCTGCACATTTTCCCTGTGTCTGCGTGGGTTTCCCCTGAGTGCTCTGGTTCCCTCCCTCATTCTGAAAGATGTGCTGGTTAGGTGCATTGACCTGAATAGGTGCTGGAGTGTGGCGACTAGGAGGTCTTCACAGTAACTTCATTGAAGTGTTAATGGAAGCCTTACTTGTGACTAATAAATAAACTTTAGTTTACTTCAAATTTTTCACCGCACAGCTTAAATCTATGTCCTTTGCTTTCCTGCTCAGGATGGCAGTTGCAACCCCCCTAACCGCCATGGCCCCTCCCACCCCTATACATTCCCCCCGTGCCCCACACTGCTGCAGGCCCAATCCACTGTGAGAGTTGAAAGTCCAACACAATGTATCAGGCGGATAGATTTGCTGGCTGATTCATATCAACATTAAGTTGTGCTGAAACCTCCAAGGATAAATTTAATCACAGTTGGCAATCCAAGGGTCAGATACATCCTCGTTAGACAGGTTCTGAATGTAGACTGAAAGGAGACTCTGCACGTCACAAGCAATAAGTTTAAAAACAATACTTACCCCCTCTCAACCCAACATTAAAACTGTGGACCAGACCTGATCCTAGCCCCCCCCCACCCCCCCCCCCCCGACCTCTCCACCATCCCAACAACCTGACTGACCCTCTCTTTGTTCCTCCATCCCTTACCAAGTACCTGGGGGTCCGTGCTACCTGGCCAGTCGGCCCAGAGTTTGAAGCCTATTCCTGTCCAGTAGCTTTAACTTAAATGAGGCCTGCAGCCCAATATAGGAGGAGGTGCCTCAGACCTAACCTATCCCGGATTGGGGACCAGAGGGACACAATGTTTGAGGTTTAGGCATTCCAGTATACAGTGTTACTGAACGTCAGCTGAAGAGGCATTTCCTGGGCTTCTCGTTCTGGCTTCCAACAACATGACAAGGCAAAAAAATCCATTCAAACGATAATTTATTAGGCTGGAACTTTCCAGCTGATCGTCCAGTCCCGCTGGCAGCGCACCTTACAATGGATTTCACAGGGGTGAGGGTGCATTCTATGGGGTTCCCAGACCCAAAGATCCTGCTGCTGGCCAATGATGGGCCGCCTTTCGCCATTACAAGAGCAACGCTGCGGATTATACAATAAATCCCACCCAAAGACTTGTATAAAATATCCTGGAAAATCTGTAGAATTTTGAAGTGCTGGTGGCCTCTAGGCTGTGTCATTTTTTTTTCTCTGTTTCCTGAGTTGCAACAAAAGGTGTGCCTCAAAAATACTTCATTGGCTGTAAAGTGCTTTTGGATGTCCGTTATTGTGTAAAATGTTGTATAAAAATGCTGCACAAATCACTCAAACTAGCCTCCCATCCATTTGACTCTGTCTACATTTCCCACTGCCTCAGAAAAGCAGCCAGCATAATTAAGGATCCCACACACTTTGTACATTCTCTCTTCTACCATCAGGAAAAAGATATAAAAGCCTGAAGTCGCATACTAACTGACTCAAGAACAGCTTCTTCCCTGCTGCCATCAGACTTTTGAATGGATCTACCTCACACTAAGTTGATCTTTCTCTACACTCAAGTATGACTGTAACACTACATTCTGCACTCTCTCTTTTCCTTCTCTATGAGGAATGGTATGCTTTGTCTGTACAACATGCAAGAAACAACACGTTTCAGAGTATGCTAATACATGTGACAATAATAAATCAAATCATATCAAATGTAAGTCATCCTTTCTTTTTCCTTTTCTTTTAGTCAGCATGATAGCACAATGGTTAGCACTGCTGCTTCATGGTGCTGAAGACCCAGGTTTGATTCCTGGCTTAGATCACTGTCTGCGCAGAGTTTGCATGTTCTCTCTGTATCTGTATGGGTTTTCTCCAGGTGATCTGGGTTTTATTCCCACATTCTGGTGCTGGTTAGGTGCACTGATCCAGATTGTGGCGACTGGGGGAATTTCACAGTAACTTCAATGCAGCATTAATTATTTGTGACTAAAAAAAGCTTTAAACTTTTTCTGTAAAATGAAATGCAAAATTAGGAACAGAGCTGCCAGGGTATCAGAATGTGCAATATAAGTACAGAATGATATCAAATCACAAATGAAGCAGCAAGTGTCGAGTTGTGTACCGATTTAAATGATGGGCTGTATTCAATTTTTGTTTACAGAACATGCACCCTAATTGCATTTTTGTCATGCTGTTTAACAGCTAGAGGTTGGAAAGGAGCAAGTTTTAGCTACATGTGGGTTTATTTCCTAGCATTAAGTTTTGGCAGAACAGACTTACATACAGACACCAACTAGCCAAGGTGAACTAGCACTTTCACTGGCGATCCTAGTAATCAGTTGCCAATGATCCATTGAATGAAAGTTTCTGAGTATGCTAATTGCCTATTAACAGCAGCAGGAGATAAAGCAATGTCAAATGGCCTCTTTCTGTATTGTCAACAGCCAGAAAGTTATATCCAATGTAATCCTGCCATCCATTCTGCAATTATGTTGTTATATTAGAAATTTTAACTTGAATTGTGTGATGTTAAAGTGAGCCCAAACAATGGGTAGCATGGTGGGCCAATGGTTAGCACTGCTGCCTCACATCGCCAGAGACCTGGGTTCAATTTCCAACTTGGCTCATTGTCTGTGCGGAGTTTGCATGTTTCTCTTCGTTTCTGCATGTGTTTTCTCAAGGTGTTCTGGTTTCCTCCTGCTGTCCAAAAGACATGCATGCTGGTTAGATGCATTGGCCATACTAAATTGTCCCTCAGTATGCCCAAAAAGTTGCCAGAGTATGGCGACTAGGACAATTTCACAGTAACTTAATTTCAGTGTTAATGTAAGCCTACTCGTGATTAATAAATAAACTTTACTTTACTTAACTTTAAGCAGACATGGAGAGAATGTGCAAGCTCCACACAGACAGTGACCCAAGCTGGGATTCAAACCCAAGTCCCTGGAGCTGAGAAGTAGCAGTGCTAACAACTGTGTGCCGCCATGTCTACTCTATGCTTCCAGCCCTGGCTCCCAACTTTTTCTGTAGCTTCGTTTATTTTCCTGAAGTCCACACCCAAGTTCAACTAATCAAGCACAATAAGCATCAACAGGATAGACTCATATAATCCAGTACAGGGACAATTTAATGTTACAGGCATATTGGCAACTAGCAACATCCATCCCATTGTTGAAAGTTGGCTTGAGTTCTTGTTGATGCATATAGCAGTTAAGCTGGAGTCATGTCCTCACTACCTGATCCCTGTCTGACTCCTTAGTCATTTTAGTCATTTGTGAACAAAACTCCCACTTACCTGATGAAGGAGCAGCACTCTGAAAGCTTAAAGGCCTTTGCTACCAAATAAACTCAAGTCTAACACCGGCATCTCCACATCCTTAGTCATTACCAAGCCATGGTCTAGGCACCAAGCCTACTAAGACTCTGAGACACTTACTGATGAATATTGAGCGATTGCAACACAACACAATAGCAGTGTTGCTCATGTACCTATCCAATACAGTACATTTCATTCTTCTGCACTAAATGCCACCCTCCACTTTCATATTTTGTCTAATCATTCTGAATTTCTGAGAGAACACACTCAACGCCGGAACATCTCCACATTACTCTCCTCAGTAACTAACATTTCTTCAGTTTGGATGATAAATAATGCTGATGCTCACCTGACGAAGGAGTAGCCAATGCTCCGAAAGATAGTGGCTTTTGCTACCAGATAAACCTGTTGGACTTTAACCTGGTCTAGTGAGACTATTACTGTGCTAATGACATACACAGAAACAAACATAGGAAATAGAAGCAGGAGTAGGCCATTGCCCCTTCGAGTATGTTCTGCCATTCAATATCATCAAGATGGATTATTAAATTCAATATCCGGATCTTGCTTTCCCCCCATATCATTTGATTCTTTTAGTCTCAAGAGATATATGAATTTCTTTTTAAAATCACACAACATTTTGGCCTCAATTATTTTCTGTAGTAGTGAATTCCATAGATTCACCACTCGCTGCAGTCCTAAAAGGTTCATCTTTATCCTCAGTTGGTGTTGGACTGGGGAGGACACTGTAAGAAGTCTCACAATGCCAGGTTGAAGTCCAACAAGTTTATTTGGAATCATAAGTTTTCAGAACACTGCTTTTTCATCAGGTGAGCTCATGATTCCAAATAAACCTGTTGGACTTTAACCTGGCGTTGCAAGACTTCTTACAATGTCCTTTAAGGTAAGAAATCTGCTGTCCTTACCTTGCTAACCTACTTGTAACTCCAGAGCCACAGCAATGTGGTTGGACTCTCAATGTCCTTCAGGCAACTGGGATTGAGCACCAAATGCTGGCCAGCTAGCGACGGCCATGTTCCATGAATTAATAAAAAAAAAATCCTTCTCATTCTAACTCCAGTGAATATAATCTGAATCAATTTACATATGACAGTCCTGCCATCCCAGGAATCAATTGGTAAAACTTTGCTGCTCTCCCTCTATGACAATCACTGAACATCAAGAAGCAACTCAGATTTGACAAATGTCATACAATTACCCTGACTTCAATGGTGTCTGCCACAAGAAATCTCTCAGAATTTACTTTATTTCCAAAACACACTGATGACATGTTTATATTTTCTTGTTTCATCCTTTTCTGGCAGGCACGAATGGTGCATAGTGACAGCAAGAGTGGGAGCTTGTTTCACATTACACCTTGTAAATGTAGCCCTGTGACCAAAGTAGTAGCATACTGGTATTGCCGCACTGCTCCCAAGCCACGCCCAGTACTGAAAATATAATGTAACGCAGCAGAACTTAATTAAAATGGCACAAGCCGCGAGCTCCATTATGCATTCTGTTGGCATAGCAGACATTACGTCAGCTTCACGTATGTTGAGTTCAGTACAAAGTTCACAAACCATTTTTTCTGCCATTTGGCAAAGTGCCCAATGCCCAAAACCTCAGTGATTTACACATCATCACCAAAAGAAATCTTACAGCATCTTCTCTTCCTATTTTGCCCATGTTTGTAATAAGATGACAGTTTTAGATAGCACATAAGCAATTATGTAACCTTCAAAAACGATCGTCGGCCAACAAGCTGTCATTCATCCCCATCATTAATGAATTTTTAGAAGCCACCTCTTCCCTTTTCCAGTGACTGTCTTTGGCAGATGCCAATTGCAGGTCAGTTTCATAGATTTCAAAATCAACCAGACAGGGTCTCTGTGTGCTGATAATGATTTAGTCATTTCTTCCATACTTTTAACTTCTCTTTTTTTATATAATGTGAACAGGGCCATGGTTTATGTTTAAACGTTTCATAGAAGTTGCTAAAATGTGGATTGCTTCCAGATTAATGGCCCCTTCCGAAATACTGGGTGTGCTGAAATCAGTATTCAATGCCCACACAAAATGGACTCATAAGTGAATTGGCACCATGCCCAAATTTCTTTCTTGTTGATATGCCTTAACGGGCACAATGTGACTATCAGCCTGATTCACACTACATATAACAAGAAAAGACGTGCTGGTTAGGTGCATTGACCATGCTAAGTTCTCCCTCAATGTAGCCAAACAGATGCCGAAGTGTGGCGATTAGGGAATTTTCACAGTAACTTCGTTGCAATGTTAATGTAAGCCTACTTGTGACAAATAAATAAATTTTAACTCCTAGTCTGTTTGGAATTTGAAACTATTTCTCTCTCGGCACTGCTCACTCTATTAAAAACTCCCACCACCTCCTGTAAAGTCTTAATTTCACTTACTAATGCTTACGCCAATTCTTGTGAACCCAATTCAGATATTATGAGGGGAGTTTTACCATCCAGTCCACCAAGGGATTCATAGTGGGCAGGGGGAGGAGCGAACCATGCAAATGTCTGTTGACCTCGGGCGGGATTTTCCAGTTTTGGGGTGAGCAAAAATCTAGGCCAGTGTCGAAGCATGTTGCAATTTTCCCAATGAACAGATAATTTACATGCAAATCTTCAGTTCAGGTCTGCGTCTCCATCATTCATCTCAAGCAGAATGACCAGTCTACATGGGTAGCTTTTTTCAAATGTTAACCTTTTGAAGATAGTTAATTATTATTGAAGATAATGGTGCCCTATTATGTTAACACGGTCTTCACAAATTGGGCATTCAATTAATGATTTGCACAATTTATCATGCTGAATTTCCATTCTAAATTGGATTTTCTTTTCAATTAGTCAAGTGCATGACATGAAATCAGCTTATTGCAACTAGATTAACACGATAAACTTTAGCACATTTCTCAGATCAAAATGAACTAGGAGGAAATAATTGTAGGGATTTCACTGGGATCAATTTAATTCTCTGCGCCTCAGTTCATTGCAGGAAGTTTTTTGAATTGTTGTCATGTAAAAGATATTGTATAATGTCAATCACAAAAATTTTTTCTGTGATTGACATTAGGTTTAAAAGATTTTCATTCAAACTGCTGCTGAGTTATTTGTCACATTTACAAAACCCACCTATCGGTGGAATTGTATACTGACTTGTGAAATCACTGCAGAGTCCAGAAAGACTTTTTGAAACAGACAAAAGGATTAGACCATAAGATATCGAGGCAGAATTAGGCCATTTGGCCCATCGAGACTGCTCCACCATTCCATCATGGCTGACATGTTTCTCAACCCCATTCTCGCGTCTTTTCTATGTAATCTTTGATCCCATTACCAATCAAGAATCTGTCTCTGTCTTAAATATACTCAGTGACCTGGCCTCCACAGCCTTCTGTGGCAATGAGTTCCACAGATTCACCACTCTCTGGCTGAAGAAATTCCTCCTCATCTCGGTTCTGAAGGGCCTTCCCTGAGGATGATTCTAGTCTCTTCTACTAAAAGTTAAAGTCCAACAGGTTTATTTGGAATCACAAACTCATCTGATTAAGGAGCAGTGCTCTGAAAACTTGTGATTCCAAATAAAGCTGTTGGACTTTGACCCGGATGTTGTGAGACTTCTTACTGTGCCATCCCAGTCTAACGCTGGCATTTCGCATAAAAGGACATTAATGAACCAGATGGGTTTTTCTGACAATCAACAATGATTTCATCAATAGTTTCTTGATTCTAGATTTTTTTTTTATTGAATTCAAATTCCACTCTTTGCCCAGGTCCCAAAACATTAGCTGAGTTTCTGGATTAATAGTCTAGTGATAGTACCACTAGGCTATCGCCTTCCCTAAATTAGAACCTGAGAAAATTCTAACAGGATTGGACAGGATAGATTCAGAAAGAATGTTCCCAATAATGGGGGAGTCCAAAATTAGACGTCATATTTGAGGATAAGGGGTAAAACCTTTTAGGACTGCGGTGAGGAGAAATAATTTCACTGAGCGAGTGATGAATCTATGGAACTCATTACCACAAAAAAGAGGCTAAAATGTTGTGTGATTTCAAGAAGAAATTAGATATATCTCTTGAGGCTAAAAGGATCAAGTGTTATGAGGGGAAGGCAGGATCAGGATATTGAATTTGATGATCAGTCTTGATCATGTTGAACGGCACAGCGGGTTCGAAGGCGGAATTGCCTACTCCTGCTTCTATTTCCTATGTCTGTTACTGTGTACGTCATAAACACACAATGGGGCATCAGCATTATTTATCATCCCATTTGGGGGAATGTTAGTTCCTAGGGAGAGTAATGTGGAGTTGTTCCCCCATGTTGGTGAAGCAGTGGGATCAAAGGTGAGATCTCAGACATTCAAAATCATTGGACAAAATATAAAAGTGGGCAGAGCAATTGGGGGGTAGCAGAAAATGCAGAAAAATGCAATATTCTGTATTGGATAGATAAATGGGCAAAACTAGTATCTGTGTGCATTGCAATAACTAAATATTCATCAATAAGTACAATTATATAAATATTTGGAAAGGAAGTATATTAAAAGAAATCTGAAAACAATAGGAACATTGAACTACCTACATACAACCAGTCAGAATGGTGATAGCAAGATATAGGGGGTTAAACAGCCTCCCTCTTTGATATGATTTCTGTGTTTCAATAAAAGCACACATTTGGCCAATTTGCAGAAGAAAATTGGCCAGTATAGATCTGGAAGTGTTTGGTCTTTTAGATTAATAGTTGTATATTCTTCACCAGGAAACAAGATAAACCTTTGGCTGCATTCAACACAGCGAGCAATATTTTCAAATAACATAGAACATAGAACATTACAGCGCAGTACAGGCCCTTCGGCCCTCGATGTTGCGCCGGCCAGTGGACCCTCTAACCTAAACTATTCCAATATCATCCAGATGCCTATCCACCGAACATTTGAATGCCCCCAAAGTAGGCGAGTCCACAACTGCTGCAGGCAGGGCATTCCACGCCCTCACCACCCTCTGTGTAAAGAACCTGCCTCTAACATCCGTCCTATAACTACCACCTCTTAATTTAAAGTTATGTCCCCTCGTCATCATTATGGTCATTATGGTCATCACCATCTGAGGAAAAAGGCTCTCACTATCCACCCTATCCAATCCCTTGATCATCTTATACACCTCAATTAGGTCACTGCGTAACCTTCTTCTCTCTAATGAAAATAACCTCAGGTCCCTCAGCCTTTCCACATAAGGCCTTCCCACTATCCAGGCAACATCCTGGTAAACCTCCTCTGCACCCTTTCCAATGCTTCCACATCTTTCTTATAATGCGGCGACCAGAACTGTACGCAATATTCCAAGTGCAGCCGCACCAGAGTTTTGTACAGTTGTAACATAACCTCACGGCTCCTAAATTCAATCCCTCCACCAATAAAAGGTAATACACCGTACGCTTTCTTAACAACTTTATCAACCTGGGTGCCAACTTTCAAAGAGCTATGTACCTTGTACCCCAAGATCCCTCTGCTCAACAACACTATTAAGGGTCCTTCCGTTAGCCCTTCTGACATCCGACATGAGAAAACATTGCTCCGAAACAGTGTTTGCCAGTTGAGAATGAGGCAGGATTTCTTATTCATGTACGTATATTCAGCAGCTGACCACACAGTGAATTAGCACTTAACTGCTGACATAGCCAACAATCCAGCAAGTGCGGCATGGTTACAAACACTGCTGCCTCACAGCACCGGAGAACCAGGTTCGATTCCAAGCTTGGATCTGTGTGCAGAGCTTCCTTCGAGCTCCAGCTTCCTCCCACAGTCTGAAAGTCATGCTGGTTAGAATCATAGAATCCCTATAGTGCAGAAGGAGCCATTCAACCCATCGAGCCTGAACCAACAACAATCCCACCCATCCCCTATACCAGCAGCCCCACGCACTTACAGTGTAATCCCCCTAACCTCCGCATCTTGGGATACTAAGGGACAACTTAGCATGGCCAATCAAACTAACCCGCGCATCTTTGGACTGTGGGTGGAAACCAGAGCACCTGGAGGAAACACACACAGACACGGGGACAACGTGCAGCCTCCACACAGACAGTGATCTGAGGCCAGAATTGAACCCGGGTCCTTGGTGGTGAGAGGCAGCAGCGCTAACCATTGCACCATCAGGCAGTTAGGTGCATCAGAAATGTTAAATTCTCCCTCAGTGTAAACAAACAAGTGCCAGAATGTGGCAACTAGGGGACATTCACAGTAACTTCATTGGAATGTTAATGTAAGCCTACTTGTGACACTAATAAATAAACTTTAAACTTAACTTTGTAATGGTCATGTCCATCCCAAGCAGTTCCTATTTGTCAGAAAGCAATTGTACAGGGTATAACTTTATTGCCTCTTCAGGTCAGGATGAAGAGGCAGTGATGAAGCCAGGTTTGACCATAAGACACAGGAGCAGAATTGGGCCACTCAGCTCATCGAATCTACTTCACCATTCAATGTGACTATAATTGATATGATATGATAATCCTCAAATAATGTCAGTCCCTGTATTCCAAAATCCGTAAACTAAAGGGATGAACTTAGCAGGAAACCCAAGTAAGCTGTTTCTTCACAGGTCTGTCCATGTAGTGAACTCTGAATGGGATACTGCAGCACTTTGGGGCTCAGTGGTTAAAGCTGGGCTCTGTGTGTTTTCTAATTAAAATGTTCATTGAATCCCTACAGTGCAGAAGGAGGCCATTCAGCCCAATGAGTCTGCAACAACCATAATCCCATCCAGGCCCTATCCCCATAACCCCACCCATATTTAGCCCCCCTGACATGAAGGGGCAATTTAGCATAGCCAACAATTTAACACGCATATCTTTAGACTGTGGAGGAAACCGGAGCACCTGGAGGAAACCCCTACAGACATGGGCAGAACATGCAAACTCTACATGGATAGTCACTCGAGGCCAAAATTGAGCCCAGGTTCCCGATGTTGTAGGGCAGCAGTGCTAACAACTGTGCCACTGTGCCACCCAATTGTTATTCATAACTATTTTTATCAAGGCCTTGATAAACCGTTTTGTGTTCCAGTTCGATTGCATTAGCAATCACATTCAGCATAAGAATGAGTGACACAGTAGCACAGAGACTAGCACTGCTACTTCAGAGCTCCAGGGTCCTAGGTTCATTTCCCAGCTCGGGTTACTGTCTGTGTGAAGTTTGCACATTCTCCCCGTATCTGCGTGCGTTTCCTCCGAGTGCGCCAATTTCCTCCCACAGTCCAAAGGTGTGCAGGTTAGGTCGATTGGCCATGCTAAAAATTGCCCCTGAGATGTGTAGGTTAGTGGGTAAAATATGTAGAGATACGGGGGTAAGGTCTGGGTGGGATTTGTTTGGTGCAGGCTCAATGGCCAAAGAGCCTCTTTCTGCACTGTAGTGTTTTATGATGAAGTTCCTACTGATAATTCTTGTTTAGAAACACTTTCTCTATGAATAAATATTATGTACTCTGTTTGAAATTTGTTTGTTTTTTTTATTCTCTCAGTAACTATTCTTTCCATCGAATACATACATGTGATAGGTAATGTGGTAACATTAAAATCTAATCACATCAACCTGATTATAAAAGCAAGTTTTAATTTGGTGAGAACACTTTTAAGTTTCAAACCCTGAGATTTAGCATTAGTATAAAGGGACCACCTAATAAAATGTATTCGGAAGGTTTGGGTGAAAACCCAGAAGTTTCAAATTTCAAATCATACCAGCCTCCTAAAGTCTTGCCTCAATGATGCTACAAGCATTTTCCAAACTCACAAACATTACCATCTAGTTTTAAAGTTTATTTATTAGTGTCACAAGTAGATTTACATTCACACTGCAATGAAGTTACACACTGTGGCACCTGTTTGGGTATACCAAGGGAGGATTAGCATTGTTAGCATAGCCAACGCACCTAACCAGCATATCTTTTGGACCATGGGAGGCAACCAGAGTATCCAGAGGAAACCCACGCAAACACACACAGAACGTGCAAACTCTGCACAGATAGTGACCCATGCCAGAAATCGAACCTGTGTCCCTGGTGCTGTGAGTCAGCAGTGCCACTGTGTCACCGTGCTACACAAGGCAACAGGTACATGGGAACAATACCAACTGAAAGTACCCCTCCAAGCCATTCACCATGCTGACTTGGAAATATATCACTGATCCTTCACTGTCAGTGAGTCAAAATCCTGGAATTTCTTCCCTAACAGCATTGGGGGTACACCTACACCACATAGACAGCAGCAGTTCAAAAAGGTAACTCACCACCACCTTCGCGAGGGCAATTAGGGATAGACAATAAATTCTGGCACAATTAGAATTGCGCATGTCTCGTAAATTATTAATAAAAACATACCACAAAAACATGATAATTTATACATTCAGAAGAGCAGTCCAGAGGCAAACCTGAGATGTTGATTAAAAGAGGCCAAGATACTTCAGAAAGATATATTCAACATGGATCCTTGTGGATTGGGGGAGTGCTGCCAGAGCCTTGTTCAGATAACATAGGCCTCCCCTTGTACAAGTTGTACCCACTCCGATCACCTCATAACTGCCAACCCCTCTCCATCCTCACTGATCTTACTGGGGTCCATTTCTATCAGTTATCACCAGCGGCTGACCTTGGCAGACATATGCTTTGCCCACACTGGCATTCACTTTTAGGAGAGTCAGTTTCGGTGAATATTCAACTGAGGCCCTGACCAGAATAATTTTCTCTCAGTTTGACATGCCATAGCATGGGCCAGTGGCTGTGGGGGGGGAGGGAGGAGGGGCTTGTTTAAAGACATTCAAGACTAAAATGGACTCTTATGTATCTGATGCAGCACAGACTTTCTTTCACAATGTTTTGCCAAGCTTTATTTGATGAAGAAATCAATTAGTGATAGCAGATGCACGTTATCGCCCACGGAATCACATCCTCCAGTCTATGTCCACGTTTTGCCAAATTCATGGCCTGTATAAAGATGGTGCTGATGTCATGTTTATGTTTGCAAAGGGAATTTTTTTTCCCAATTCCGGCTCAGCTTGTTGCACAAGGAGCTGGGTTATGGGTTCATATTTTTTCCAAAGCAGCCTAAGTCAATTTTATTTGCCAGATTTCCATTCCATGCTAGTGCAAGAAAAGAGGTTGTATGTTATCTTACTGCAGTATGATTGCTGCTCAGCACTTGCCCTAATCCTTGCTTGCATTCAGTAACCATTGGGAGCTCGTTAAACACACTGGGATAGCTGGGCTTGTGAAACAATGATCTACATTTACCAGCCATTCCTGTTGGGGTGATCAAGAGCGCAGTGGGGGAATGTTATGCCTTCTCTCGTGACACTCTCAGAGGTGGAAGATTATTTAACCAGATAGGAAAGTGATCTGCAAGCACCCCTTCCCTTTCCTGTTTCCCTAATCTGGGTTGGAAAGACCCGTGTCAAACCTCACCCCCAACGACCGACTGAAGTCCTTAAGTGGCCAGATAATGAACATTTAAAGGTCTGATCCTGCTGTCACTGGCATTAACCCAATCGCGGGCACAGAGTTTAGTATGCCAGGAACATGCCAAGCAAACCTGTGTGAGCTGCTTGTGGTCATCTGAGGTGGGATGGGGAAGAGGAGTGGGAGCGGGAGTGGTGCCTCGCTCAAAGGCATTCAATGCCTAATTGAGGAACCTGGCAACGGACTTGGAAAAGGTGCTACTTGAGAACCATCACTCTTCCCTTGCTGCCAATAAAACCCCCACCCTTTCCCCTTGGAATGCTCTCCCCCTCCAATCCTACACACTACAAGGCCCCTTCCACCATGGCTTATCTCTGACCTGATTCATTCATTGCTATTGACTATCCAATGACTTGTCATTCCCATAGCAACCATCGCCTCCCTGGTGATCCTGGTGAGCCAGGTCACTGAGCCTTAGATTGGCCAGGACAGGGATCCGGATTTCAGGCCCTGGAGTTGTTCAATCCAAGATACATTGACTGAAGGAGCAGTTAATACCCCTGATTCTTCCCAAAGGAGGCAACACAGGATTCTCACTAACTCACCATTGGCCCATGGAAGCTAATTTGTACATATCAGGTTCCCACAAAGAGAAGAGTAATAATGGCTAAATGTTCTGTTCGACACCATACGTACAGCGTAAAAACAGACCATTCAGCCCAACATTATTGCTGCGGGGCTAGGACACTAGGGGAGCTCACGGGTTCTTTTTAGAATAGTACCATACAGTACTAGAATAGTACCTTCATACCTACCCGAAAGGACTGACAAAGCCTTTGCTTAATCAATAGGTGGCATGGTGACACTGTGGTTGGCACTATTGCCTCACTGCGCCAAGCACCTGGGTTCGATTCCCAGCTTCGATCACTGTCTATGCGGAGTCTACATGTTCTCCCCAAAGCCTATATGTGTTTCCTCTGGTTTCTTCCCACAGTCCAGACGATGTGCTGCTTAGGTGTATTGGCCATGCTAAATTCTCCCTCAGATTACCCGAATAGGTGCCAGAGAGTGGTGACCAGGGAGGTTTTCATTGTGACTTCATTGCAGTGAAACGTCAGTCTACTTGTGATACTAATAAATAAACTTAAATCTTTTTTAAGTAATGTCTCTGACAATGCAGCTGTTTGCTGGTACCATATCTGTGATACATATATATATGTTACATACGTGTTAAATGTGTAGTATGTGGACTTTTACCAGAGTTAATTTGGATTACATTCTGCACTTCTGTCTGTTTTCCCATGAAAACAGAACCCAGTGGCCCTGAACAGAGCAGCAGTGCCAAGAAAACATCCAGTGCTGCTAGGTTCATTCCAGGCTACTTGGGAGGCACTGCACTGAGCAAAAGCTGACTGTTGTTAGCAACGGAACAGGGAGCTTAGTGCAAGGGCCTGTGGCAGAGCTTTGGTAAAGCATCGTTGGAGGGTTCAATGGTCCCACTAGTTGGGTGTGTTCAGAAGAACAATGCAATGTCACTCGAAGCAAGCAATCAGATCTTGCGGTGGGCAAATTAAATACTGCTCTCGTTTTAAAGATTGTTAGCTGTGTGGAAATTAAAGTGCAATCATAAATTTGCTTCTAAGGGAAATCTTTACATTGCCAGTGCACACAGAGGCAATCTCCACCTCACCCCCACCCCCACCCTCTGTGTGAGCTCAATTTACATGTTGGGAAAATGTGAGTTATATTCTCATGACTTCGTCTTATGTTAATAGAGGTATCAATTCTTAACTGTTATAGGTAAGATCCCAGTCCTGAAGTTCCGAGCTCTTTTCTGCCTCCTGTCAAAACAGTATGGAAATCTGGGACACCTCTTTTAAATATATTTTCTCCTATGTGGTCACTGAATCCTGTGTTTTAGGAGAGTCAAAATGGCAGTTAGACAATATCTGCTGTATATTACAAGAACCCAACGGTGATCCCCACTCAGAAGTTGCTCGCTGTAATTGTGATCCTGCGATGTGAAAGTGCACTGACAAATCTCTTGGAATCATTTCACCCTCGATTTTATGGGAAATAGAAGCTGACCGTGTACAGATTGCAAGCACAAGGCTCAGGGTCACAGGGTCGTAACCTGCTGGCCTGCATGTCACCAAACAGGATGTTCCTGCCTGAACTCTTCCTAAGTATTTGCTGCCATCTACAGTCCAATTAAAAGCCTCAGCCATTTAGATAAATATATGTATGTTATAAGAAGAAACTTTTTTTCTGAATTATTCCCACTTGTAAAATAAATGTGATCTGAATAAATCAGCACACACAAAAATTGTTGGCATGAGCAAAGATCAGAACTGTGGCACATGGGGAGTAATTCCCCCAACAGACAGGTTCAATGGCGGACAGAGGGGGAATGGGGTGGGGGGATGGCGAGGTGTGGGGAGCTTTGGGAAGTGGAGGCAGGAAGGCAAAAATCAGTTCACCCCGGCATGAATTTCCCAAATGGTGACCACCATGGCAGTTGAGGAGCCCTGCTGGAAACTGGCATTAAATTGATTTGCATCCCGCTAATGGGGTGCAGACGAAGATTCATCCGGAATCTTCCAGCCACTCCGATGGTAGTAGGAAAACACGCCAGTGCAAAGTGTGTCCGGAACAACATCTCATGCCAATATCAAGAGTCACGTGAACAATGTTTGGGGATGCCTCCAGAGTTTGGAATAGAGCCCATCCAGCATCTTTGGAGCGTGGAACACCACAGCAGTATTTCCAGGTGGATCTTCCAGATTCTGGGTTATCCAGGAGGTCCAACTTCCAGCCTTGGTGCTCCCAGAGAGCCATAGTCTTTCTCAAGAGCTCCACATTCTTTCTTCAATAATGTGGTGATGTTGAATGCCTTTTCAATATGGCACTTGGAAGAAAGTGGACTATGTGCTATCAACCCTGTCTACCACGCAAAACAATTCCATAGTTAGTAAGATTGGGGTCATAAGATATGATGTGGTATCCCGCCAGCCTCCACAGTGGGAAACACTCAACATTCCCACCCATCCCCAACATTGGACTAAATCCCAGATCACCCAGGGATATTCTTGTATCAGTAGCTCGTGGAAAAGTCTGTAAAGCAATTCTATCGGCACTGTGGCATAGTAGTTAGCATTGCTGACTCACAGCGCCAGGGTCCCAGGTTAAATTCCCCCCCTCGGGCTACTGTCTGTGTACAGTTTGCACATTCTTCCTGTGTTCGTATGGACTTTCTCCGGGTGCTCCAGTTTCCTCCCCCAGTCTAAAAATGTGCAGGTTAGGTGGGTTGGCCATGCTAAATTGCCCCTTAGTTTCAGGGGGACTAACTAGGTAAATGCATGGGATTATGAGGATAAGGCATGGATGGGATTGAGGTGCAGACTCGATGGGCAATTCTGCACTGTAAGGATTCTATTGTCATATGAAAGCGCATGGAATAAGATATTCAGTTCATCACTCAACTTCCAAAGATCATGACCAAATCGAATTTCACACACCTTTGTCATCTGGTAGGTAAGATAAATGAAAATCTAATCCCATCTCTTAATTACTCTTTTTTTTTATTTTTGTATGTTCTATCGCACTGCTATTCCATTATGACTGTTTCTTCTCTCCCTGCACTACCCCTTCCCTTCACTAAAAAATAATGAAGGTTACCCCAACACCTCTTTGAAAGCCAAGCAGCAGATTTTACTTATCTTCAGTGTTGCTATGGCAATGTATCCAGCACCGTAGGATAGATCCTCTCATCCAGAATTCACAGTGGGAAACCTTGCTTGAAAGGAGGACTGCTGAAGAGGCAGCACTTGTGTTGAGTAACATGCAATTCCATAGAATTCATAGCAGCCCTACAGTACAGAAGGAGACCATTCAACTTATTAAATCTGCACCTACTGTCTGAAAGAGCATCTTACCCAGGCCCATCCCCACAATCCCACCGTCTCCCCCTCCGCCAACACTCTCCCACTACCCAGCCCCGTAACCCTGCACATTTACTATGGCTAATACACTCAATCTACACATCTTTGGACTCTAAGGGACAATTTAACACGGCTAATACACTTAATCTACACATTGGACTGTGGGAGGAAAGCAAAGCACCCACAGGAAACCCACTCAGACATAGGGAGAATGTGCAGACTCCACACAGGCAGTCATCCGAGGTTGTAATTGAACTTAGGTCCCTGAGCTGTGAGGCAGATGTTCTAACCACTGTGCTACCATACTGGCAGTAATAGAATTGGTGAATTTACCTTCATATTCTCAATTCATACATTTGGGCAGATAGGCTGACTAAGTCATGGGTGAGATTGTATCTGCTATTAATTAATTATTTCTTAATTTCTTTCCAATTAAAGCATTAAATCTAAATTAAATCAAGCAATATAAAACTCTCTCAATATAACCTCAGTATTTTCCATGCAGCAGATTTGTTGCTGCTTCAGTGTTTTGTTCCTGGAATGGTGAAATATAGCTTGCTCTGAAATTCCCTCCTTTTTTGTCTATTGAAAAATTGTACCAAATACAAGATTCAGCACAGTGACAAATTTCAGTTGTTGATTTCAGTTTATTTTATTCATTTATTAGTCACAAGTAAGGCTTACATTAACACTGCAATGAAGTTACTGTGAAACTTCCCTCATCGCCACAGTCCAGCAGCTAATCAGGTCAATGCACCTAACCAGCACATCTTTCAGAATGTGGGAGGAAACCAGACCACATGGAGGAAACCCACGCAGATACAGGGAAAGTGAGCAAATTCCACACAGATAGTGATACAAGCTGGGAATCGAATCTGGATCTCTGGCGCTGTGAGGCAGCATTGCTAACAACTGTGTTACAGTACCACCAAGTGTTAAATTAATTAATCTGTGCTGGGGTCCTTGATGTAGAGATGCCGGCGTTGGACTGGGGTAAACTCAGTAAAGTTTCACAACACCAATTTTAAATCCAACCAATTTATTTGATAGTAAATTTGCTAGCTTTCGACACTATGTGCCTTCGTCAGGCAAATGCAGTGTTCTGGTCTACAATAGCACTCATACCAACACAGTCAGTCATAGATTACTGATTAGAATGCGAATCCTTACATCAAACCTGCTATTCAAGTGTTAAAGCACTCTGCAATGTTTGTGCACGGACAAATGTGCATATATGTGAACTGGAATCCAACCACAATCACCTGATCAAGGACGCCTTTGTACCCTTTGTTGTCCAGTACTTCCCCGGAGCGGAGAAGCTACGACATCTCGCTAGGGCCATCCCCACCCCCCCACTTCTTGCTTTCAGACAACCGCACAACCTCAAACAGATCATCGTTTCTTGCAACGTATTAGGTAGACAACGTTGGCCGTGTTGCAAGAGTATGTACCATGTACCTGGTGAATGGTATCCTCACATTTGATGATGTCGTCCATGTCTATGATCTGGCATGTCTTGCAGAGGTTGCTGCGGCAGGGTTGTGTGGTATTGTGGTCACTGTTCTCCTGAAGGTTGGGTAGTTTGCTGCGAACAATGATCTGTTTGAGGTTGTGCGGTTGTCTGAAAGCAAGAAGTGGGGGGGTGGGGATGGCCTTAGCGAGATGTTCATCGTCATCAATGATATGTTGAAGACTCCGGAGAAGATGTCGTAGCTTCTCTGCTCCGGGGAAGCACTGGACAACAAAGGGTACAAAGGCGTCCTTGACCAGGTGATTGTGGTTGGATTCCAGTTCACATATATGCACATTTGTCCGTGCACAAACATTGCAGAGTGCTTCAATGGACTCATTGCCATGTACTGCAAACTCAACTGTGTCCAGCTTCATCGAAAGAGAGTAATCATTAAAGATTCAGGGGCACACTGTACATGATTTCAAATCATTTAACCTAAATTTAGAATGTTAATTACTATGCAAACTAGAGATCCCACAGTTAATATAGTGCAGAATATACACCATGTGAATAGCACCAGTAGTCGGCTGAGTCCCGTTAAGTGCATAGCTTCAGGAAAAAGGTGCAAGAAATTCCTGAACCTGGTGGTCAACACAATGGCAGCACAGATTGATTTGATTTATTATTGTCACATATATTGGTATACAGTAAAAAGTATTGTTTCTTGTGCACTATACAGACAGAGCATATTGTTCATAGAGAAGGAAAGGAGAGAGTGCAGAATATATTGTTACAGTCAAAGCTACAGTATAAAGAAAAATCATATGCCAGGTCCATTCAAAAGACTAGCAGTAGCAGGGAAGAAGCTGTTTTTGAGTCAATTGGTACTTGTTCTCAGATTTTTGGTGGAAGAGAGAATGTCCAGAGTATATGGAACCCTTGATTATGCTGGCTGCTTTTCTGAGGCAGCAGGAAATGTAGATGGAGTCACTGGATGGAAGGTTGGTTTGTGTGATGGATTGGGCTATATGCACAACCTTTTGTAGTTCCTTGAGGTCTTGGGCAGAGCAGGAGACATACCAAACTATTTTACAACCAGAAAGAATGGGTAGCACAGGAAATTCTGGACAGGTCCTGGATCCATCCAGTCTCCAAAACCTTTCAAATTGCACCAAAGTCCTCTGGAAGTGAATTGCTTTTTGAGTCTGTTGCACTCTGCTTGCATTAATGGAATGGCTTTGCTGATACAATGGAACCATTTGTCACAAATATCATCATTTCCACCAATATTATGCATGCATTCATTTTGAGGCCAGATCGGGGCAGGTATAATCTCACACCAACTTCATATATCATGCTGCTAAGGCCAGGACTTTTACTCCATGATGGGGCAGGAATGAAAATCCGTGCCGTTTGTAGGCTCTTCGCTGGTACCACTCTGTTCCTGGATCATTTTCCTGGGGCGGTAGAGCAGAATTGGCAGGGTTAGAAGCCCGAAAGCAGCAGATAGCCAACTTAGGTGATTAACAACCTACTGTCGGAGGCTGACAGGAATTTTTCAATCTCCAATTGGCTCTCTCAGCTTCAAGAGCTCACTGTTGAATTTAATTGGATGGTAAGCATGTGCTTTGATCAAAGATTGGCCAGTTCAGGGAAAATCACTGCCAGGTGACACAGGCAGCATGGTGGCATGGTGATTACTACTGCTGCCTCATAGTGACAGGAACCCACATTCAATTCCCACAGTGGTGACTGAGTGAAGTTTGTACATTCTCCCTGTGTCTGCATGGGTTTCCTCCCGGTGCTCGGGTTTCCTCCCACACTTCAAAGATGTGAAAGTTAGATGAATTGCCCATGCTAACTTGCTTCTTAGTGTCAGGGGGACTAACAGAATAAATAGATGGGGTTATGGAAATAGAGCCTGAGTGCGCTTGTTGTCAGTACAGACTTAATGGGCCGAATGGCTTTCTTCTGCACTGTAAGGATTCTATGATTCTAGGTGACTATTCCAATACAGTGCAAGATTCTTATCACTATTTGACACCAAAGTTGGGGTCCCAAAACGAGACAGGCAAATCCTGCCCCTGATGCCAATCGTTAACAGCGTAATTTGGGGTTAATGGGGTAACTCGTTGGGGAGACTTACAGAACAAAGGGTACATGTTCATAGCTCCTTGAAAGTGGAGTCACAGGTGGACAGAGTGGTGAAGAAGACATTCGGCATGCTTGGTTTCAATGGTCAGAACACTGAATACAGGAGTTGGCATGTTTTGTTAAAGTTGTACAAGTCATTGGTAAGGCCACACTTGGAATACTGCATACAATTCTGGTCACCCTATTATAGAAAGGCTATTATTAAACTAGAAAGAGTGCAGAACTGATTTACTAGGATGTTACTAGGACTTGATAGTTTGAGCTATAAAGAGAGGCTGGATAGACTGGGACTTTTTCCTCTGGAGCATAGAACTTTGAGGAGTGATTTTATAGAGGTTGATAAAATAATGAGGTGCACAGATCAACTAGATAGTCAATATCTTTTCCCAAAGGTAGGAGAGTCTAAAACTTCAGAGCATATGTTTAAGGTGAGAGGGAAGAGATGCAAAAGTGTCCAGAGGGGTAATTTTTTCACACAGAGGGTGGTGAGTATCTGGAACAAGCTGCCAGAAGTAGTAGTAGAGGCGGGTACAATTTTGTCTTTTAAAAAGCATTTAGACAGTTACACGGTTAAGATGGGTATAGAGAGAAATGTGGGCAATTGGGACTAGCTTCGGGAGTTTAAAAAAAGGGTGGCATGTCAAGTTGGGCTGAAGGGTTTGTTTCTATGCTATAAATCTTTATGATTCTATGACTCTCATCAATGAGAAAATGGCAAAATTGAATTTGAATGTCGCAGCCAATCTTTAGCTTATGTTGCTGGGTCAGGGGTCATTTTGACTTTGTAGTAAGGTGGGTGAGGGGGCTAGCCCCAACCTATTTGGGCAGCACAGTTGCACAGTGGTTAGCACTACAGCCCATAGCTCCAGGGACCTGGGTTTGATTCCTGACTTGGATCACTGTTTCTGTGGAGTCTGCACATTCTCCCTATGTCTGCGTAGGTTTCCTCATATAATTCAAAGTTGTGCAGGTTAGATTGATTGGCCATGCTAAATTGCCCATAGTGTCCTGGGATGCATAGGTGAGAGGGGTTAGCGGGGTAATTGTGTGAGGTTATGGGGATAGTACCTGAATGGGATTATCGGTGCTCTCTCAAAGATCGAAGAACGACAAATAGAGAAAATTACAGCACAGGAATAGGCCCTTTGGCCCTCCAAACCTGCACAGACAATGCTGCCCATCTTAACTAAAACCCTCTACACTTCTGGGAACCATATCCCTCTATTCCCATCTCATTCATGTACTTGTCAAGACATCCCTTAAAAGTCACTATCGTATCCTCTTCCACTACTTCCCCCGGAAATGAGTTCCAGGTACCCACCACTCTCTAGGTAAAAAAAACCTGCCTCATACATCTCTTTTAAAACTTGCCCCATGCACCTTAAACCTATACCCCATAGTAATTGACTCTTCCACCCTGGTCTTGATGGGCCAAATGGCCTTTCTCTGCACTTTAGAGTTTCTATGATTCTATGATTAGCCAATGTAAAAGTGATTGCAGGAAGCAACATTCAAATTCACTCCTTCAGACTGTTTATCAACCTAAAAAGTCTTCACCAGGGAAAGATGGTGATAATGCAACAACAAAGACGTGATCCACTTTTAAGATATTTTTATTTCCCAGTGGAGCTTGAAAACTGGAAGGAGGTAATTTGTGCTCTCAAGGCCTTTCTAGCCATTCATCACAGAACTAACAACTGAAAGTAAAAAGTGTGTTAAGTAGAAATTAGATCCAGCTTGAAACTGCTGTCAGTAGTTCAGACACTGCAGCCACCTGGTTGGAATTTTCATATCACAGGATCGGATCTGTTCACATTGATGGAGAAGTACATCATCATTACTGCCTCTGACTGGATAATTTTCATTTTTAATTGGTTCATTATTTTCTGGACGATTGAAGGTGAGGAAAGAGTGGCAGACTCATTCAGTCTTTTGAACCTGCTCTGGCACTGAGTTAGGTCATGCCTGATCTAACCCAGGGGTAGTATGGTGACATAGTGGTTAGCACTGCTACTTCATGGCACCAGGGACCCGGGTTCGATTCCCGGCCTGGGTGAATGGCGGTGTGGAATTTGTACATTCTCCTCATGTCTGCGCAGGATTCATCCAGGTGCTCCATAAAATTGAGAGTTATAGGTAGGCCTAGTAGGCAGGGATATGATCAGCGCAACTTGTGGGCCGAAGGGTCTGTTTGTGCTGTAGTTTTTCTATGTTCCAGTTTCCTCCCACAGTCCAAAGATATGCGGCTTAGGTTAATTGGCCATGCCAAATTGCCCCTTAGTGTCAGGGAGATTAGCTAGGATAAATGTATGGAGTTGTGGGGAAAGGGCCTAGGTGGAATTATGGTCAGTGCAGACTCGATAGGCTGAATGGCCTCCTTTAGCACTGTAGGGATTCTATGCCTGTATTTTAGCTCCATTTTCCCATCATAGCTCCATAATTATCATAGTAGTGGATGGGGTGCAGAGTTCTTGTTGGCTGTAAACAGACATTGATAGGATGCAGAGCTGGGCAGAAAAGTGGCAGATGGAATTTAACCCTGATAAGTGCGAAGTCATTCATTTTGGTAGGACAAACTTGAATGTGGATTACAAAGTCAACGGCAATGTTCTGAGGAATGTGGAGGAACAGAGAGATCTTGGGATTCATATCCACAAATCTCTGACAGTTGCCACTGAAGTGGACAGAGCTGTGAAGAAGGCTTATAATGTGTTAGTGTTTATTAATAGAGGGTTTGAGTTTAAGAGCCGTGGGGTATGCTGCAAGTATACAGGACGAGGATGAGAAGCAACTTAATAGAGGCTTGTGAGATGATGAGGGGGTAGATAGAATGGGCATGCAGAGACTACTTCCTCAGGTGGATGTGGCTGTTACTAGGCGGCATACATTAAGGTTCATCATGCGAGATATAGGAGGGATGTCCGAAGTAGATTCTTTGCTCAGAGAGTGGTTGGAGTGTAGAATGCAATGCCTACTATGATAGTGGAATCGGACACTTTAGGAACTTTGAAGGGATTATTGGTTAGGCACAATGCTTTTACGGGAAGACACTTCAAGATTTCCACTACACCTTTTGCATGAGGAGGGGCTTTTTGAATCACCCATGAATGATCAAACTTGAAGTTTGAGATTACGCTGTCTTGTCAGGACTCCTCACTCCAGGAAATAACTTCACCACATCTCCTTGGATCAAATAAACACTTTAATTAGATCACCCCTTAATCATAAACACTCAGTTGAATACAAATCAACATAGTCTTTCCACATAATTTTTTTTTTTAGCCCCTGTGTCATCCTGACAAACCAATACCTACAGTAACTGCACAGTGGCATGGCAGTTAGCATTGCTGCCTCACAGCGCCAGGGACCTGGGTTCAATTCCTGGCTTGGGTCACTGTCCGTGTGGAATTTACATGTTCTCCCCATGTCTGTAAAGGTTTCTTCTGGGTGCTTCAGTTTCCTCCCACAGTCCAAAGATGTACGGGTTAGGTGGATTGGCCATGCTAAATTGTCTCTTAGCATCAGGGGGACTAGCTAGTGTAAATGCATGGATTTATGGGGATAGAGCCTGGATGGGATTGTGGTCGGTGCAGACTAGATGGGCCAAATGGCCTCCTTCTGCATTGTATGATTCTAGCCCAAAATATTGACTAAAGTACAGTCACTGCAAATCTCATGCTAAATTATTGCTGTTTGTTCTGTGAATGGAATAGTTACGATACCATGGACTTAGCTGGAAGGAGGGACTGTTAAACTGTTTAGAGTGGTTTTCTTTGATCCTGATTGTGTAGATAGGTGGTCCAGGGAGAGTGGAACTTGAGGTTATGACTGTTTGACCTCCAAGGCACATATATCATTCCTGAGGGATGGTGCCCAGAACACTATAGACCAGGGCCAAATTTTCCACTCATTCACCCCCCACCGCTGCTACAAGCAAGGACAGATAATTTGGCACTCCATTCATTGCAGAGAGATTAGAGAAACCCGCTGGCAAGAGCAGCCAGACAATTCTCACCCAGCTGTTAATATAACTGCAGCAAATCCTCTCTCGCTTTCTATTTCAGATGGCTTGAGTTAAACATATTAATAGCCTTTAAAATACTTTAATACCACTTCTTCTTGAGCTCTCTGCCAAAAGGAAGGCCCCACCATGAGTAGAGCAAGAAGACAGATCCCAAATTCACCCAACCAGAATGGGAATTGAAACACATGCTGTCGGCAGTAGTTTGATTCACACTGGCCGTCCAGCTAACTGATTCCTCCCAAGGATGTGGAGATGCCGGCGTTGGACTGGGGTAAACACAGTAAGAAGTCTTTAACAACATCAGGTTAAAGTCCAACAAATTTAACTTTATATGCCCTTCGCTGATCAGAACTTTCCACACACTAACGAAAGAACAGCATTTCCGAAAGCTTGTGGGTTTATCATCAAATAAATTTGTTGGACTTTAATCTGATGTTGTGAGACTTCTTACTGTGTTCCTCGCAAGGAGGCAGAGAAGTCTGAGTTACCATGGCAGCACACACTTTTACATGCATGCTGCAGCCTGGAACTATGAACATTGATAGTAGAGACTTCAATTTCTTCCATTACATGGCTCACCAGGAAGCTCTCCAGCTCTACCTACCTGACCGCCTACCACTGGTATGTGTTGAAAGGATTTGAAAGCCAATCCTCAACCCTTTTGGCCACAAGGGTAAGGTAGGTATGCAGTCAATGGCAGGGCCCTGAACAGCATTGATGAACAGATGGATTTTGGGGTTCAAGTCCATAGCTCCCTGAAAATAGACACACAAGTAGATAAATTTGTAAAGAAGGCATATGGCGTGCTTGTCTTTATTGTTTGAGAAATTAAGTACAAGAGTCAGGATGTCATATTGAAGTTTTATAAAACTTTGATTAGACCATTCAATTCTATTGTATTGTATTCAATTCTGGTTTCCACATTACAGAAATGTTATGCAGACTTTGGAGAGGATACAGAAGAGGTTTACCAGGATACTGCCTGTGAGCTATTGGGGGAGGCTAGATAAATTAGGGTTGTTTTCCCTGGAGTAGTGGAGGCTGAGCGGAATAAAAGTCTATAAAATTATGAGAGGTGTAGATAGGATTGACAGTCGGAATTTTTTTTTCAAAGTTGAAATGTCTAATACTCGGAGGCATACACTTAACATAAGAGGGGACAAGTTCAAAGGAGATGTGAAAGGCAAGTTTTTTACACAGTGAGTGGTAGATGTCTGAAACACACTGCTAAGAATGGTTGTGGAGGCAGATACAATAGGGCATTGAAGGGGCTTTTAGATAAACACATGAATGTTCAAGGAAAATAGCGATATGGACCAAAAGCAGGCAGAAGGGATTAGTTTAATTTGGCATCATGTTTGGCACAACATTGTGGGCCAAAGGGCTGTTCCTGTACTGTTCAATGATCTATATTGTGATCTACTATAAACACCTTCCTTAGCCATCAGTTTTTGGAATAAGTCTTGAATCCAGAGGTGCTGGCTCAAAGGTCACTGAACCAAGACCTCCTCCTTTTATACCTGCCTACAGGATTTCTGAACATAGGTTTCCTAAATTGCTCTGGTCCTTTGCCGTTCCAGTTGAAAGATAATCTGATCTTTCTCTCTTAGATTTAAAGTAGGTGATGTATTTGTGAAATAACTCCTGAGAGGCTGGTAACCCTTCACCACATTCCCTCTATTTCTGAACACAGCTCCACTCCTAAGAGTCCTTCAGATACAAAGTCAGTATCTGGAGTGTCAATAGACCTCACACTCATCAATGTATAAAGATACAGTGAGGCTCCCTGACGCAATCATTATGTCAACAGTCAGAGGAGGAATATATTTACCTCTGATAGTGACATATAGCATCACTTACACATCACCAGTTTTCTTTCTGCAACCATTGTGTTGACTCTTCCAATTCTGGCTTCTTGAACATCCCTATTTTAATGATGGCACCACTGGTGGCCAGGTCTTGAAATGCCCATATAGGCCCAAAGCTCTGGAAACCCTTTGCTAAGCCTCTCTGCCTTTCTACCCCCCCCCCCATCCTTCTGCAAGATGCCCCTTAAAATCTACCTCTTTGATCAAGCTTTCGATCACCTCTCCCGATATTGTCCACGTAACCTGGGGTCAAACGTTGATGGATAATGCTGCCATGAAGCATTTTGGGATGTTTTATGATGTTAAAAGTGTTATATAAATGGAAGTTGTTGTTGTATTATCTCATGCACTAACTAGCCAAGGCTTTTGTGCAGCAAATCAGCATAAGTGGGGCCTTCCCGGGGAGCCAGGCTGTGTTGCTGCCCAATCAATGAAGACAAAATTCAGAGGAGGCCTCAGAAATTTAGCCACTGCGAAAGCTATTACCTGTCCCGGTGATTACTGCACACACCACAAAATAACCTATTGTACACAGCCAACTGATAAGATGGGGAGCAATTACCACGAGGCAGCATTTAATGAAAAATTGAATGTGACTGGCATCTTCGCATAAAAATGTTCAAATGCATGGTGGAAGTAAAACAGAAAATGATTGGTGACATTAGGATAGGGTTGTCAAAGATATCTGTTTCGCAGAGGCTTTTAAAACATGGAGAGACTTTTGCTTGTTCTATTTGTTCATGGAACGTGTGGGTGTTGTTGGCTAGACTGGCATTTATTGCCCATCTCTACTTGCCCTCAAGATGGTGGTGGTGAGTAGCCTGTTTGAACTGCTACTGCTTAAGTGTACACCCTCAGCGCTGTCAGGAAGGGAGCTCCAGGATTTTGACTCAGTGGCAGAGAAGGAGCAGAGAATCAGGATAGTGAATGGCTTGGAGAGGCACTCACAGGTGGTGATGCTCCCACGTATCTGTTGTCTTTGTCCATCTAGGTGGTAGAGACCATGGGTTTGAAGTGTGAGGTTTGAGGAGATAATTTCAGACTGTCGGACTCAGACAAATGAAGGTTTTTTTAAACCAGTGGTGGAACAAAAATCTAGGCAGATTCATAAAAATGGGAGGCTGAGGAAGAGTCACTGGGGACAGTAGACTATTGGCATGGAGGAGATTGCAGAGAAAGTTTCCACCAACACAACAAAGAGATTTAAAGATAAGGACAAAGATTTTACATGGACTATACTGGGAGATAGGGATCCCATGTAATTGAACAAGAACGAGTCAGGAAGGAGAGTACTGAAGTAGTTAAGTATGGAGATGAGAAAATATGCTGGGGAGTTTCTTCAGTGAAGAGGCTTAAGCTGAAACAAAGGAGGGAAATGCTGCAGAGTAATTAATTTTTCTGTTGGGGGGGAAACAAAGTAAGTGTTTGGAACTCAGTTCAGTGTTGATCAAAATTCCAAGTTTGCAAACTCTTCAGTTCAACTTCAGAGAGGAACTGCTGAGGGGAATTGAGTGACGTGGTAAGAGAGCAGAGTGTGTGTGGTAGGGGCTGAAGAGAAAAGCTTTCACCTTCCCAGTGTTGAAGTGGGGAAGGTTATTCCTACACCAAGATTAGGGCAAGATGTTTAACAAGACTTGAAGAAGACATCTAAAAAGAGATGGAGCTCGATGTGCTGGGTGTACATGTGGAAACTTGACTTGTACATTTGCAGAATATTATCACTGACGTATGTAATGGAAGAGGAGGGACAAAAAAAGTAAAGTTTAAAGTAGGCTTACATTCACATTGCAATATAGTTCTGTGAAAATTCCCTAGTCACCACACTCCAGCACCTGTTTGGGTACACTGAAGGAGAATTTAGCATGGCCAATGCATCTAACCAGCTCATCTTTGGATCGTGGAAGGAAACTGGAGCACCCGGAGGAAACCTACGCAGACATGGGGATAATATGCAACCTCCACACAGACAATGACCCAAACCGAGATTTGAACCTGGGTCCCTAGCACTATGAGGCAGCAATGCTAATCACTGTGCCACCTTGCCACCCCTCTTGGGCAGCATAGATGGCACAGTGGTTAGCACTGTTGTAACCCCCGTGACTTTTGGTAGAAACCCGTGACTGTGAAATTCAGAAAGGAAGACATTCCTGGAGATAAAGTGGCTCTTTTGAGGGGTAAATTACAGCCATGTTAGGGCAGTACTGCAAAGCTGAACAATAAAGAAGTAGTATTGGAAGAAAATGGCCAACTGTGTTGAATGCTGTGAGGAGGTGAATGAGGAAGGATGATGCTTCATATTCTCAATTATGGAAGCTTAGTGCCATTCCGATTAGCACCATTTTGCAACATGTTCAAGAGTAAAGGAAAGAAAGGAAGGTTAGAAGTAGGATCATTGTCATCAAATAGAAAGGATGAGATTATGTTCTTGACAAAAATGTGCTAACACTTCTGTTTGAATGAGAAAAAGATGTCTAAGGTAAAGGGAGCCAATAACCAATGCCATCCAGCAAGGGGGCTTGGAAAGAGTAAAGCAGTTTTTGAATGTATTCCTGATGTTGCTACATCAGACAATGCAACAGTTTAATCCATATTTTTATTTGAAAGAACCCAGAAAGTTATGTTCCTGCTTGTATAAAACATAATTCCATTGAAAGAAGCGTTTATATCCGACAGCTAATTCTGTTGTTTGGTAAAACTCCCAGAGGTGTTGTATTTCTGTTAGGTTTACTTTAGGCCAACACCTGCCAAAGAACACAGAGCAGTTTGAAAGTCAGGATCTGTGGTTCACAGCAGATGTGATCAACCATTTCCTGGTAGTTAGTATGTGTTTTTTGGATGGCTTATTCAAGTGATTCCAGTAGCACAGGTAACTGGCAAGAAATACATGTAATCCACTCTTAATTTTGTCATTCAAATTGTCTGATGATTCCATTCTTATCATGTATTCACGTTTCAGTGTCTCACTCAACATGATGAGTGATCGGACAATCCAATTTTGTGTCATAAAAATCATTGGCTGGAATTTTACTGCTGGCCAGAGGAATTGGAACAGGCTAGGAGTGAACAATGGAAAGATTTGTTGACCCCGGGCAGGGTTTTTACAGTTTTGGGATGAGGGAGGCTGTAAAATCCCACCCATTGAATTATAATACAACCATATATGCAAACATATTAATTAGGAGAAGGTCCCTTGACCCCTCTCTGCTATTCAATATAATCATGGCAGATCTAATTGTAACAAGAACCCAACATTCAGGCTTACCACTGATAACCTTCACCCGCTTGTTAATCTGCATGAAAAATATTCAAAGAGAGTTTCAGAGACTCACAATCCTTTGAGCAGAAAAGAATTCTCCGAAGTAGACTTTTGCCCCTTGATTTGCACTGTAAATTATTATTGATTAGCATACATTAGGCTATTTCCAGAAAGTCAAAATAAGTAATTTCGTGGAGAGAGTAGAAGCAGGACATTCTAGTCATGCTTGCCCTAAAGCTGCCCGAAGTCAATGGACCTTTCCGTGATTCTCTTGGCGGGTCGGACTTGAAATTTCCAACCTTAGAATCATAGAATCAAAGAGTCCCTTCAATGCCAAAGGAGGCCATTTGGCCCATCATGTCTGCACCAACCACAATCCCACCCAGGCCCTATTAATGTAATCTCAGATGTTACCCCTGTTAGTCCCTCTAACATAAGGGACAATTCAGCCTAACCCGCATGGGAGGAAACTAGAGCATGCAGAGGAAACCCTATGCAGACGTAGGGAGCACGTGCAAACTTTACACAGACAGTGACCTGATGCCAGAATTGAACCCGGCTCACTGATGCTCTGAGACAGCAGTGCTAACCACTGTGCCAACCACAAAGACTACAATGAAAGACACCAACTTTGGCCTAAATTGCCTCAAACAGGTGACGTGCTGTGATGGCCAAAAGAGGGCCAAAAGGACCAAAGATAATTGGTATTCTGGTCGTATCAGAATAAATCAGGTTAGCTATGAATGCCAATGAGACACCTGATGCAGCCATTCTGCCATGCCCCAAGATCCAGGAGAATTAAGGAAGGGAGAGCTGTGAGGGTGAGGTCTACAGAGGTTTGCAGTAGTTTTGTAGGGTCAGGGGATGGACTCCTGGTCCTTCCAATTCCACAAAACACAGGAACGTTTTTGATCATCCTCCATCAGTTCCTTTAAGAATTAAGAGCCACAAAAATCTAATACCATTCCTTGTTCCCACAATAATGCTTTATAATGTTGCATTAAGCTTTCCAACACTAGCAGGGGAGAGTAATTTATGTTCAACAATAGGCTTGTTCTTAGACCTGGATTTTTGTGGGTCAGGGAATAAGGACATGCTGAGCCAATGTACTGGTTATCTAACTGCTAACCCAGCCGTGTACTTGATGAGAAACTCCAACATAAATTCAACAAGGAGTTTGCTTATTTTAAATCAACATTTCCAAAACTGTAATTGTAAATTTTAGACTTTTTTGACATTCATTTACCAATGTTGTTTCACTGATCCATAGACTCCTACAGTGTAGACACCATTATCAATTCTGCACTAATACTCCAAAAGAGCATTCAACCCAAGCTCTCGTCTCCATCCTATTCGTGTAAACTTGCATATTTATCATGATCAATCCACCTAACATAAACATCTTTGGATACTGAAAGGCAATTCAGCATGGCCAATCCAGCCAACCTACACATCTTTAGACACTCAGGGGCAGCTTAGCATGGCCAATCCACCTAACCAGCACACCTTTGGACTGTAGGAGGAAACTGGAGCAGCCGGAGGAAACCTACACAGACAGGGGGAGAAAGTGCAAACTCCAGTTAGACAGTCACCCAAGGCCAGGATGGAATCTGGGTCCTTGACACGGTGAGGCAACAGTGCTACCCACTGTGCTACCCTATCAGATAAGTTATCTGCTATCCTTAACAATGCCACAGAGTGTGAGAAATATAAAAATAAGAGCCTAATTTATTATACAAATTGTGATCAATGAAAAGTAGAAGAAATCTGTTTAGTTGGGAGCATTGGTGAAAAATGTGACATACCATCAATGTGTTGGACAGGTCCTTGGTTCATTGTGTGTAGATACTTCATCCTCCTCATTTTTCTTAGCACACTATTTTTTGGTTGTTAGCTATTGCCTTCTACTCTGAAGGGCAGTGCAAGGAGGCAGGTCACAACTCCAGTTGGAATAGGCAGTGGATCTGTGGTACAGGTATCATTCTGTAGCACCTATGAATCATCTAAGCTAACCAATTCCCCTGTCTTCAATAACAATTTGATAAATAGGCCAGTAGATCCCAGAAAGATTGATAAACAACAGGTTAATCCAGGCCATTTTTCAAAGAGCAAAAATCGAATAAACTAGGTAACCCCGTTCAAGATACACCAGGCTCAATATTGTCTTTTGTTGGGTTGACAATGTCTGCAATTAAAATAAATATAGGAATTAAAACCATAGAACATTAGAAGAGGACTCAAAAAATAAATAGAATAGAAAATATTAACATTAAATGGCAAGGTTATATTTTACTTATAAATACCAAGTAATAAGATTAGAGGAGTACTTTCTGATTTGGGACACTTGTTTCCAAATGCAATTTGAAATCAAGGTTAAGCTTCAAGTTTCCACTAAAAATTGAGTAAAATGAATTTGCATAATGACAAATGTAAAATCTTCCAAGAGTCAACGTAATTGGAGCAGCACTTTAAGGTGTAACTACTTCTTTTTATTTGCTTCCATTAAATAGTGAAATAGTGTTCCTTGTTATATTTAACTGTTGTGATCTAGTACTGTTACAACTGAAAATGGTGTTAGCAGCTATAATAAGCACTTTTTAATGATAGTTCTCCTATTCTTCACCTGTGAGTAACCTGACTTAATATCTTTTGATTTATTATTGCCACGTGTATTAACATACACGTGGCAGTACAGTGAAAAATATTATTTCTTGCTACTATACAGACAATGCATACCATTCATAGAGAAGGAAACGAGAGAGTGCAGAATGTAGTGTTATAGTCATAGCTATGGTGTAGAAAAAGATCAACTTAATGCAAGATAGGTCCATTCAAAAGCTGACATCAGCAGAGAAGAAGATGTTCAGTTGATATGTGACTTCAGATTTCTGTATCCCTTCCGACAGCTCTCTGACTCAGATCGGTGATAGGATGGGAGGGAGGTGAGTGAGACGGCTCCACACAAATTGTTGGTGGATGGGGGAGGGGGGGAATCCGCTGTCACTCTGCCTCTGCTCAGTGTGGGGAAAGGGGTGAGAGGGAAGGGAAGCAAGGGACCATGATTGGTCGGGTAGCAGAGGAATGGAGGGATAAGGGGGTCATTAATGTTGTGGGAGTAGAGCAATGTCTGTGCAGGTCAAGGGGAGACATTATCCAGTCCAGGAGCAATGTGGCAGGGGACCATTTTTCTATTTTTTTTTACTGTGCTTGTGCAGTTGGAGGCACCGATCGGGATTGCAGGATTTCACCCACAGGCTACTGTTATGTGATTCAAAATCGCTGCTATCTTTTCAGGCATAGTGCATATGGGGACGTCTGAGTACAGATCTAAAGTCGGATCTGAAACATTCCCAGTTTCAAGTCCAGCCAGCATTTAGAATCAAAATAGTACACAGGGCCCATCGACTCTGTCGTCTACACTTCCCTCTGCCTCAAAATAGCAGCCAGCATAAATAAGGAGCCAACATACCCCGGACATTCGCTCTTCCACCTTCTTCCATCAGGAGAAAGATCTAAAAGTCTGAGGACATGCACCAACTGACTCAAGAACAGCTTCTTCCCTGCTACCATCAGACTTTTGAATGGTCCTACCTTGCATTAACTTGATTGTTCTGTACACCCTAGCTATGATTATAACACTACATTCTGCGCTTTTTCCTTTCCTTCTCTATGAATAGTATATTTTGTCTGTATAGCGCACAAGAAACAACGCTAGGCCGTTTCTTCGTAAAATATATATTTTTGATATAAAAAGCATTAAAAACATTTTTGTCAGTGTTTGTGGGACTAAAAAAATGGCGACAATTGGACAAGCCTTCCTGTAATTGGTTAAATCGTTCAGTTTTGTCCTGGATGGTGGCCATTTTTGTGGATGGGGTCTGAAATGAATTTGAATACTGATCCAGCATAAAAAATTGCAGACAATGGGTAAATTATTTTGAGTGTTGTAATTACCTGAACACGATACATTGAAGTTGGCCTTTTGGAGTATGAACTCCAGAGAAATGCAGACAAATGAAAGACAATGATTGTCATGGCAAGTTTAACAGTTACAGAGAGAACTAAGATAGCATGTGCTATTGGAATGGACTTTCCTCTGCTTTCCCACCCAAAATTGAGTCTGCTACTGGTAGGCCTATTTCTATTTCTCCTTCTCAGAATAAATTTTCCTCTTCCGTCCCATGCCACACGTTATACTTTCAGTATTCAACACTTCGCAGTGAGGGGTTGAGGCCCAGCTTTCCAACCTGCTTTCCTCCTTCTTTCTGGTGTTATTTCTTCACTGCCACATGATTGGAAATGAAGGTTTCTTCCCCTCATCTCCAGATGCTACATTGGCATCTCCGGTTCAAAACTGCTCAATGTTTTTCTACAGCAACGGTGAGCACCTAATGATGGAATGAAAGTTGTCAGGCATGTATCATGATGCTAGCCCATTGCCAAGAGGAAGAAGCATCAGAACGAATGGTTCTTTTTTATATCCTTCCGTGGGCATCGCTGGCTGGCCAGCATTTATTGCCCATCCCTAGTTGTATTTGAGAAAGTGGTGGTGAGCTGTCTTCTTTGCAACTGAATACCTTGCTAAGGCATTTCAGAAGACAGTTGAGTGTTAACCACATTGTTGTGGCTTTGGAGTCACATATAGGCCAGACCAAGTAAGGATGGCAGATTTTCTTCCCTAAAGGACATTAATGAACCAGATGGGTTTTTCTGACAATAGTTTCATAGTCATCAGTAGATTTTTAATTCAGGTATTTTTTAATTGAAAAAATCTGCCATGGCAGGATTCGAAATGCAGGCCTCCAGAACAATAGGTGAGTTTCTGGATTAATAGTCTAGTGATAATACCCTTGGGCCATCACTTCCTCACATAGTTTAAATACCATTACATCTTCCCTGAATCATAGAATCCTTACAGTGCAGAAGGGGGTCTACTGGCCTATAAAACCTGCTGACACCAAACTCACCCAGGCTATAACCTCATAATTCCATGTACCTACCCTACTGTCCCTGACACTAAAGGGCAATTTAGCATGGCCAATCAACCTAACCTGCACATTTTGGGAGAAAACCCACGCCGACATGAGGAGAACATGCAAACTGCACACAGTCATCCAAGCCCGGAATTGAACCTGGATCCCTGGTGCTGTGAGGCAGCAATGCTAACCACTATGCCACCATGCCACACAATATTGGTATAGCAAGTACAAATCCACTGCAGAAAGATTAACAGTTAAACAGGTTGCTTTTGAAGGATCCAAAATAAGAAAACAAAATGGAATAGAAAATAGACCCTCACGGTGTTTGAATTAGTGGATTTTATAGTCCTCGGAACTCAATAGCAGAATTATCTGGGAGACTGCAATGGTAGTGAGAAAAGATAAACAGCAACAACAGGCAGAGCCTTCAGGATATTCATCACATTACTGAGGAAGGAAATGCCAGAAGCATAAACAGAAAATCTCTGCTAGTCTGGCAGTTTAAGTTTATTTATTAGTATCACAAGTAGGCTTACATTAACATTACAATTAAGTTACCATGAAAATTCCCTAGTCGCCACATTCCAACACCTGTTTGGGTACACAGAGAGAATTTAGCACAGTTAATGCATCTAATCCACACATCTTTTGGATAGTGGGAGGGAACTGGAGCACCCAGAGGAAACCCATACTGATACAGGGAAAACATGCAAATTCCACACAAACAGTGACCTGAGCCAGGAATCAAACCCAGGTCCCTGGCAATGTGAGGCAGCAGTGCTAGCCAATGTGCCACTGTGCTGCCCCACAGCATCTGTGAAGAGAGAATAGAGCTAATGTTTCGAGACTGGATGACTCTTCGTCAGAGCTGAAGACAAGAAAAATCGGATAAGATTTATACTGTGGAGGTGGAGGGCTGTAATAGATAGGAATGGTATCAATAAAAGGACAAAAGGAATGTAAATGGTGATGATGAAGGTTAGGAATGGTGCTAAGAGCATCCATTAAGAGATCAGAGTGTGTAAATGGCGGAACAAAGGTGCAGAATGTAAGATTGTAGCAGATGGCCCCAGTCGGGGAGTGGGGAGGGAGTAAACAAGTTGGAAAATGAGATTTTAGAAGGGAAAACATAAAAATAAAGTAATAAAAATGATGTATAAGATGAAGAGAAGAAATAGAATAAAATAACCGGAGATGGAGTGAACGTGAAGGAGACAGAGGAAATACCAATGTCTCTGAGGTAGATATATTTATAGCTTTAGATGAAGTTTATAATAGTGGTTTTAGAAGGACAGCAGCAAAGATTTTGAGGAGGTTATAGGCAGTAGTTTTAAAAATAGAGCAGTCGTGGCTTTTTTCAAACAACTTGTTGATCACCTTTGCATCCTCTGTTCACCATTCTGCATCTGGTTTCCTTATAACTATCCTGTGAGGTACTTCAAGGCTATTTTTACATTAAAAGGTGCTGTATCTGTTGACAGTATTATTAATAATGGTGAGAAGGAAATGCAACAACAAGTTGCCTCAACGTCTGTATTGACATCAGTTGTCTTACTTCCCCATTCTTTGTACTTTCCTTACCCAGCCTTTCTCAGATCACTACCCACCCCGAAATGCCTATTGAAAGAACTGCTACCCCTGAATCAAAAGGTTATAGGTTCAAATCTCGTTTCTTGAATGTGTTAGCTAAACTGACATGTATTATGACGCAGCACAGAAAAAATGCTGCATTGTCTGAGGTACCTTTAATCGGATGAGAAATTAAACAGACAGCCTTTCTGTTTGCTTCGTTAGAGATAAAAGATTCCATTACAACAGTTACTGAAAAGCAGAAAATTCTCCATTTGATCATTTGGTAGAACTTAAGTATTGCTGAAAAAAATATATTTTGTCAAAGTTTTTCATCTGACGTTCATCATGATGATCGCAGGTATTACAATGTCAGGGAAAACAACAACTTTAAGGGAAAAGAGTGTTGATTGGTTGATAAGTGGGCTTTGATTGGTAGAGACATTGCCATGAAGAGTGCACCAGTTGATAGTGACTGACAGTTAACTGCCAAGCATTATTTGAAAATTTAAACAAGCCAGCCTGATAGGTCAAGGCAATGCCTTGCAGAATAAATGGCTATGGTTTATTTTTTATTTAGCTGAATCTCCATTTATTTTGTTCTGCGTATAGAACACTTCAGCCAACAAAAAAAAAACAAATAGTTACTCACTCATTTAGACACCATTGAGCATAAATTTGCTGCAACACTTGCCTATCTAACAATAATAATTTTAAGTCATTGAAAAGAGATTTGTGATGTACAAAGCGCAATCAGAACATGAAATCTAATCTGTGTTTTGGGACTCCTCACATGATTTCCTACTCCCATCGCCTCCGCCCATTCCCCTCCCCCTCACGTCAGTAAATGGGAGCAGAAAATCTTGCCCCTTTGATATTAGTTAGTGCCATGTTTGGAAGGAATCTCTCTACCACTGTTTTAACAAAGATGTGAACTTGCACCTTCACGTTAAAAAAAGCATTTAGAGGAATTTCTTAAAATTGCATCAATCTGATTATTGCCACTGGCACACAGTTTGTCATCAACCCAACAACTTACAAACTAGCGTTTTATACATAAATTTATTTCTAATTATGCACACACATGTCAAAATTTAAGAAGGTATAAACTTACATTGATAAGGTAAATAAGGAAAGAAATTGGACAGAGAAGTGTTTGTGAATAATAGTACTGTTATCTCGGGTGAAAATAGCAAGGCTATTTTTAATTCCCCGTCCCATTGACATCAGTGAAGGGGAAAGTCAGACAGGGTTTTATATCGGCAGCCAATTCACTATCACCTATTATTCATTCAGTGCTAATGACTCCCAAATGTATTAAATTGTAACACTGTGGCATAAAATTCCTCAGCCAGCTGCAAGTCTTTAAACTCAGCATAAAGTTATACTTCAATTTGTCGAACACAGCCATGATCTATCATTCTGTAAATAAAATGCAATTGTCTTTTATTTTTGTGCAATCATACATCTTCAAGCAATGGTTCTGGTCTCTCAGAGCTATGAGGCTGTCCTCACTGCTGAAATATTAATAATTCCACTATACCATGGCTTAAAAACAATAGAAATCGGTGAGACGTGTGAAATGATTGAGATGTTCCAACACATTTTTGGAAAAAAAGTCAGTGAAGGGAACAAAAGTAGATTTGTGACACTTTCAATAAATGGGAGGAACAAGGGAATAAGAGAAAAGATTGATAAATGGTGAACTTCCCGAACTTGTCCCCTGCGTTCAATTCTTGGGTGTGACTGGCAGACACAAGGAGTATCTATTGCTTCTCAGCAGATTCATTGCTTATCAGCAGATTTACTGCTTCTCAGCAGATTCCTCCAGTCTGAGCAAGGAATGTACCTGGACAACAAGCTCATCCTAGTTTTTTAATTTTTAGCTTTTTATTAGTGTCACAAGTAGGCTTATATTAACACTGCAAAGAAGTTACTGTGAAAATCCCCTAGTCACCATATTCTAGTGCCTGTTCGGGCACATTGAGGGAGATTTTAGCACAGTCAATGCGCCTAACCAGCACGTCTTTCAGACTGTGGGAGGCAACGGGAACACCCGGAGCAAACCCATGTAGACATGGTGAGAACATGTAAACTCCATTCAGACAGTGACCCAAGCTGGGAATCAAACCCACTCCATGGCATTGTAAAATAGCTGTGCTAACCACTGTGCCACCATGTGAGTGTTTTATGAGGAAATGTTAATGTAACCAATATCACAAAGGGGCCATTATAGTGTTTCATGCTGCCCTACCCTCACCCCAACCCAACCCCTACTCCTAGAAAGCAACAGGATCTAGTGGGCAATATAGGCAGACAACTGCCAGTTAAGTTTCAGTAAACTACTATGGCTCGTTTTATCTTCTGTTAAAAGTTGTCACTTTATTTGTTGACTCGTTGAGAAATCAAGGATGATTAGATGGAGTTGAGATATAGATCAGCTTTGATTTGAGTGACAGAACAAGTCCAAGGATCTGAACAGCTTATTTCGGCCCCTAGGATTCTCCTGTTTTAAGATTAAGATCTCCTGCCTACAGATGTAGCTGATGTCTGGGTTTTCTGCACTCTCGCCAAGCTGAATTTTTGGGAATTTCAAAAATTACTTGTTTTGTAAAAAGACATTGCTATGCATGCCTCATCACTATTATATAATTCTCTCTCTCCTATGCCAGTTAGCAAAGAGAATTTCTGACTTTTCACTTAGGAATGTGGTGTTCCGAGAGATTTTCTTCATCCATTTGTTCCCAGAGTTTTATGCCTGTGTTTTTTATGAACAGAGGAACGCCAGACACCTGAAGTAAATCAAGAAGCAGTAAGCCAGTGTGTCGCAGGACAATCATTTATTTTAATACCGTGTGGTGAACTGATGAGAAAGAATCATTTTCTCTGAATGCAGGCACACAGACAATGGGACAATCACACCCTTGCATCAGTTGAGCATTATCTCACCCCAATTCATAGTTTACACAAAGTTACCAGACCAGACAGTCTGTGGTATCATTTCTCTGAAGTTCTGACCTTGGGAGAAAGCTTTGTCTAAGCTATGTGTCACCGACATTAGAAATACAGAGGGAGGATTGCTTCAGTTTACTGTTTCGGACAAACCTGTAGGGTTTTATTTATAATTATGTTTACGATTTTCTACAAATAGGGACCATAAGGGGATCTTACCGCTATATTTACCAGGTTGCTAACTGGTAACCTGGTGATTAGTGGAAGTCCTAACCTCCCCCCAACCCCCCGCACCACCTACCAACCAAGTCTCGCCTCACTGCATCTAATGCTGAATCAACAACAAATACAATGTTATCAGTCACTCCTGTAACATCAGGCGATTGAAGGCAGACACATTATTGATTCAGATAAGGGCTGGAATGCTGATTCCACCAGCACTGCCTGCAAGATGATAATGAAAAGAATAATAACCAGCTCGAGTGAGGCACCAGGGAACCCAGTCTGCTGTAATAGCTGTGGTTGTAGTTCACTGAATAAAATATAGATGCTTAGAAGAGAGGTTGATAGATGTATGGGTGCAATTATAAAGCAGTAACTTATCATTATATCTTTGGTGGGAGATCGATGGGATTCCCATCGAAATAATTTAAAGATCAAAGGACAGCCGCAGATATTGGAGGTGATCTTACCAAAAAAATTCTAAGTGCTGAACGAATATAAGAATGGAACAGAAATGCGCCGACTTTTTGGGCAAGTTCCGCAATCATACAGCAATTAGGAAAAAAAGACCCCAGACGTGATTCTCGCCAATGGGGAAAAGGGCAGAGCCTATTCTCACCAGAAAACTGGCTGCTCTGGGACACCATCGCGCAATGTCCCCAGTCTTTCAGTGTACAACATCTGGGATTCACTAATTTATATTTAAATAAGGTATTGAATATTGATACTGGCTTTACGCCCAGCCAATTTTGCCAGCAGATAAGTGTCAGTAACATTGCAAGAGGCAGAAAACAAGATGCAGATCCAATTTTCTGCCTCCTCATGTCCGATCTTACCAACTCACAACTCCATTTTACCAGCGAGATGAGCTGGTAAGGGCACAACTCCCCACCCCCCCCATCACACTCCCAAACATTGTTTCTGCTGGGATTCCATCAATCTCCTACTGGAAATGCAGGGAATCCTGTGGAAATCCTTCTTTACTGTGTTTTTCATTCACTATATGTTGTCAAACATGGTAGCTAGTGACAACCTCTGTGTCCTAAGTTTGCAGATAATACAAAGATGTATGGAGGGACAAGTGGTACTGAGGAAGCAGGGTTGCAGAAGGACTTGGACAGGTTAGGAGAGCGGGCAAAGAAGTAGCAGATGGAATTCAATGTGGAAAAGTGTGAGGTTATGCACTTTGGAAGGAGGAAAGGAGACATAGACTATTTTCTAAATGGGAAACTGCTTAGAATATCAGAAACACAAAGGGACTTGGGAGTCCTTGTTCAAGAATCTCTTAAGGTTAACGTGCAGTTCAGTCAACAGTTAGGAAGGCAAGTGCAATGGTAGTATTCATGTGGAAAGGGCGAGAATACAAGAACAGGGATGTACTTCTGAGGCTGTATATGGCTCTGGTCAGACCCCATTGTGAGCAGTTTTGGGCACTGTACCTAAGGAAGGATGTGCAGGCCTTGTAAAAGGTCCAGAGGAGGTTCACAAGAATGATCCCTAAAATGAAGAACTTGTTAGATGAGGGACGGGTGAGAAAGGACTCTGGGTCTGTACTGGTTGGAGTTTAGAAGAATGAGGGAGGATCTTATTGAAACTTACAGGATACTGCGAGGTCTGAGAGGCATTGCTGAAGTAGGATAATGCCCATCCTTCTCGCCCTTGGACTGAGTGCATTTCAAAGGTCAACCACAGGCAGGCCAGGCCAAACCAGGGAAACATGACAGATTTTCTTTCTTAAAGGGACATTACTGAACAGATCAGCTTTGACAACAATTGGCAATTTAATTCCAAATTTTTATTGAATTCAAATTTTAATGGGATTTGGATCTGGGTCCCCAGAGCATTATCCTGTGTTTTATTAGTCCAGTGACAATATCACTCACCATGAGGCAGCATGGTTACACAATGGTTCGCACTGCTGTCTTATAGCGCTAGGGACCTGGGTTTGATTTCTGGTTTGGATTACTATCTGTGTTGAATTTATACGTTCTCCCTGCGTCTGCGTGGGTTTCCTCCAGGTGCCCTAGTTTCCTCCTACAGCTTAAAAAACATGTTGGTTATGTGCATTGGCCATGCTAAGTTGTATCCAAACAGGCACTGGAGTGTGAGGGGACTTTCATGGTAACTTCATTGCAGTGTTAACGTAAGCCTACTTCTGACATTAATAAATAAACTTAAAGTGAAAAGTATTGATTCTTGCGAGCTGTATGAACAAAACATACTGTTGATAGAGTACACGGGGAGAAAGGGTTTAGTATCTAATATTACAGTCATATCGAATAAATCATAGATAATCAAATCAGATCAGGTGGGGTGTACAGAAAGATTAGCTGAATATATGATAAGTCCATTCAAAATCTGATGACAGCAGGGAAGAAGTAAGGTAAGAGCTGGGTGGTGAGAATTTTCACAAAGATCATAATAGTCCAGATTATCTGTCTGTTAACTAACACTACTCCAAAGTTGCCTTCATACTGCTTTTCATATCCTGCTGCTGCTACTGACTCCCAGTCTTCAACCTCTTGTAATGAGTTGAAAGATCAGAGGTGCCAAACAGAATGATTCACTGAGCACTGCAATGCTTTCTCCAGCCGCTGGCCATAATGAAGCCAGCAAGTTTAACTTGCAGCTCCTGACTCCATGGAATGTTTGTGTGGGAGCTGATGGCAGACACCAAATATGACATCAAAGCTTTGAACAGCTCCAAGAGGCATTGAAGGCTTACAGGGTTAAGGGTGGGCTGTTAAATTCCTACATCTGACATTTCACTCAACGTGTGAGCTACGAAAAGATAAGCAAGTTACTTCATTAGTTTACAAAACACTTTGTAGAAAATTGACTCAGATAATCCCTTTTCCAAGAAAGATTAGGAGCTTTGTCACACGGGAAGTGTCTTGAAACTTGTTAATTTTTGTTGTTGCTTATTTTGTTCTGGAATGGAAGGTATTCTTGTGTAACAGAACGGAGAACAGTTAACATGTTCAGGGGAAAAAAAATACCCCTGTCCCTTCCAAAAAGGCACGTCTTAAATCCACAGAATAGCTACCAAAAACACCACAGAAAGGAAGTACATATTTTACTCATCATGGATGCCCTACAATGCAGAAGGAGATCATTCAGCTCACCAAGTCTGCATCAACCACAATCCCCCTAGGCCCTTTCCCTATAACCACATGCACTTACCCCAGGAAACCGCCCTGACACTAAAGGGCAATTTAGCATGGCCAATCCACCTAACCCACATGTCTTTGGAGCATGGGAGGAAAACGGAGCACTCAGGGAAACCCATGCAGACACAACGAGAATGTGCAAACTCCACACAGACAGTGACCCAAGCCAGGAATCGAACACAGATCACTGACACTGTGAGACACTGACGCTGTAACCACTGTGCCGCCCATCAATAAATATTTGAACTTCCCAGGTTCAGTCTTCTGTCTCTGCTGATCCAGCCAGATAACCAGAGCCTCGGAATCCCAGGTCATTGAAGTGAAGGGAAATCAGCAAGGGCTTCTACTCTTGACTGCTCACTCCTGATCCTGCCTTATTGCTGCCTGGATAAAAATTGCATTGGTTGACATGGGAAGCAGAGGTGCCAACTTTTACATGTCAACTGTGACTCAGTTGGTTGCATGCTCACTTCAGAATCAGCACCTTATGGATTGAAGTGCACTACAGGTCTTGAACATGAAATATCAAACCTGGCACATGCACACTGCTGAAGGTTTTATTTTTATTCATTTATGGAATGCGGGCATTGCTGTTTGAGTCCACGTTTATTGCCCATCCCTTGAACTGAATGGCTTGTTAGACAATTTCAGAGGGGAATTAGGAGCCAACCACGTGACCAGATCAGGTGAGGATGGCAAATTTCCTTCCCTAAAGGAGATTAATGAACTAGATGGGTTTTCATTACAATCGACAATGGTTTCATGGTCATCGTTAGGCTCTTAATTCCAGATTCTTATTGAATTCAAATATCACCATCTTCCTTGGGAATCTGGATCCCAACTGCATTACCCTGGATCTTTGGAATTCTCATCGAAATACAATACTGCTAGACCACAACCATCACCACCCCCCCCCCCCCCATATCTTTCCTATTTGAAATTGAGTCCTTGCCTACACCCTCAAGTGGACTCAGAAGAATTTGCAGCATTGCTTCAAAGAAGAATTCAGGAGTGGGGGGGATGCGGCGGCATTGTGCACAGAGTGGGGAGTTATTCCTGGTGTCCAAGCCAATTTTCATCCTTCAAATCAACATCAACAAGACAGATTGTCTTCTCATTTTCACAGTGCTCCAAGATAACTGTGTTCACATTGACAGTCATGTTACCCATATTACAATAGTGACCTTACTTCGAAAGAACTTCATTGGCTGTGAAACCCTGAAGCTTCTGGCTGGTTGTAAAAGGTGCCACACAAATGCAAGTTTTTCTTTTAAATAATGGAGGGAAATTGCAGCTATTTGCCGTGGATTGTTAGGCCAATCCCTTCAATAAAGATCAGAAAAATGATAAATATAGCAAGACAACATTATTTTTAAATGACAGTCATCAGAATTTTTTTTAGTTCATTGCAGTGTTAATGTAAACCTAGTTGCGATACTAATAAATGAAGTCACTGTGAAAGTCCCCTAGTCGCCACTCTCTGGCACCTATTCAGGTATACTGAGGGAAAATTTAGCACGGCCAATGCATCTAACCAGCACGTCTTTTGGACCGTGGGAGGAAACCGGAGTACCCAGAGAAAACCCACAGGGAGAAAATGCAGGCTCCACAGAGGCAGTGTCCAAAATGGGAATCAAACCCAGGTCCCTGGCATTGTGTGGCAACTGTGTTAACCACTGTGTTACCTAGATAGTTAAGGGTCTTCTGATCAGCAGAAGGGGAAACCTGATACTATGCGTTATCAGCAGATTTGGGGAGGTCGTGTGTGCACCCTTCAGAAGGCAATTTCCATTGATCCCTTCAAATAACCAGTCAGGTACAAGCTTTAGATACAGTAACTGGTTGGAAGCGCTCTGTCAAGGAAATAAATTACTTTCATTCATGTTGTATTTTTCATGAGTCAAGGCCATCCAAAAACATGTTAGATTGTGAAGTCCTGTTGTAATGAAGGAAGCTCAACAGACAACTACAAGCACAGAGCGTTCCCACAAACAGCTATGTGACATCAATGAGATCATTTGTTTTGGTAATTTTAGGATAAATATTGGTCAGAGCACCACATAGAATTCCCCTGTTCTTCTTTAATAAGTGCAAAGGAAACCTTTCACAACCACAAATCTTGGCCCTGACCATCTAGAGAAACAAGGGCAGCAGACATATGGGAATTTCCTCTCCAAGACTTGCACCATTCTGACATGGGAACATATTACTGTTCCTTCCCTGGGTCAAAATCCTGGGACTCCCTCCCTCCCTAACAGGCCTGTGGGAGTACCTACACCATAGACAGTAGTGATTCAAGAAAGCAGCTCTTCAGCACATTCTCCAGGGCAATTAGGGATGGACAATAAATGCAGACCCAACCAACGACATCCATATCCCTTAAATGAAAAGCAAAAAAAAAGACAGGGCCTCAGTTTAATTATCTAAAAGACATTGACGTTGCAGCATCCCCCTGAGTTAGATGTGAAACCATAACCTAACTCAGAGGTGAGGGCACTAACAACTGAGCTGATAGGCAAAATTTTACGATATCCCACAAGCCCAAGGGAAATTTCACAGTAACTTCATTGCAGTATTAATGTAAGCCTTACTTGTGACTAATAAATAAACTTTACTTCACTTAAGGTCATCGTTGTCTGCCTGTCACCCGATTCCATGTGGAGCAGGATGGTAGAATTCCAGTGACAGACACATGCAGTTGTGGTGTAGCCACCTGCCCCAGGTAGCAATTCAATATTGTGTTGAATCCTCCTCAGACTTTGATATTTGACCCCATTGTGTTCCTTGCAATCTATCTCAGCTCCATCAAGGTGGCACTGTGCGCTTCCACACCACTGTCACCATTGCCTTGGCTAACCCTCCATTCAAGGATCGTGGGTTTTTTTTTCATGGGTCTTTATGTGACTTAACAGGCCTACAAACCTTTGGGCACTTGGAAGCAGGAGGTCCCATGAGGTAGTGAGATCAAGAGAGCAGGGATCCCTACCTTTCCTTTTCTTTCTCTACCACTGTTCAGCCTCATCATTAAAATCATCATTGGAAATAGAATTATAATAAACAAATTGTCTCCATGGACAGGTTGGTAACCCCCACGCTGCCCACCCTTTCCCCCTCGACCTCCCCACATTCTCATCAATGCCAATGTTACCACAAAAGCAGTGCTTCACAGTGCCTTTTTTTGTCCTCTAATATAATCTTGATCTGTTGAAAGTTGGGGATTTGGCCGGGGGAAATAGTTTTTAGCTACCTGTTCACAGTGTCCAGATGGTCAAAGTTGATTTTCCTAGCATTTTCCCTGAATGCTTGTTGTCCTGCTTTCAAAAAGGGTTCGCTGATCCTCTCCCTACACCTAGAGGAGACGGTGGAGACATTGCTGATGGGTTGGCACACAGTCCAGGTCTCACTGCAGCTCAGGAGCACAATGATCACAATTGCAATGTTGTCATTCAGAGGTCTTTGCTGTCAAACACTTGTGGCTGCTCCAGCCTTGGATCTCCAGGTCAATGTAGGCCTTTTGGGAAAGATGGTAGCAAGGCTCGTCTTGTTTCTGTCTTTATGGTGCAGGACACCAGGAACTGCAGTCAACAACTAACCATCTGAAACTCTGAACATTTTTTTTGTTACAAAGGAGCGCAGAGCTTCATGGTAATCGTACTTCACGGTAGCCTCCCCCTCCACAAAATGCATACCACATCAGTGGCTATCATGTCCCCTAACATCAAACAATCCATTCCTCCTACTATGTATCTCAGTTACCAGAGCATGAAAGTCCCATTCCTTGATGTCTGTCCCACTCTGCATCAACTTGGCTGACATCTTTATCATGCAGGTTGCCTGTTTTCTCTGGTACAGCTTTTTAAGCAGCAATAGGTCTCCTTCATAGAATCTACAGTGCAAAAGGAGGCTATTTGGTCCATCAAAAGACTGCACCAAAAACAATCCCACCCCAGGCCCTATCCCTGTAACCCCAAATATTTATCCTCCTAATCCCCCTGACTCTAAGGAGCAATTTATCACCGCCAATCCACATATTTTTGGAATGTAGGAGGAAACCGGAGTACCTGGAGGAAACCCATGCAGATACAGGGAGAACGTGCAAACTCCACACAGAAAATGACCCAAGCTGGGAATGAAACCCAGGCCCTTGCGCTGTGAGGTAGCAGTGCTAACACTGTATCACTGTCCTTTTCTATCCCTATTCTGCACTGGCTCTCTGTCTCCGTCTGCTATTGCCCACCACCTCCCCAAAATCAGTCCTCTTTATCGTACCAAACGCCATGCCTATTTGCCTAGTTTCCCACTGCCTCACTCTCTGTCCCTCCCCTGAATGTTGTGAGCTGGATTAAAGTAACCTGTATGGAGTGATGCAGGTTAATGAGTTAGCCCAGAACTTCCAATGGGATCATGCTGGTAAGAAGTTCCATCACCTTCAAACCCAGGCCTTCAACTGTGCTGCCAGAACATCAGACTCTGACTGGCTTGCTTCGGAACTAATATTATCATTAAGAGAAATGGGACTCTCCAGAGCATAATTAAACTTCAATCAATAGTTCATTAGTCTTCCCTACCTTATCACTACCACTCATCATTCTTGTCCGATATCTTACTGTAATTGGTGAACAGTGCTAAGCGCAGATCTGGATTTTTAAGGACCATTTTGCTGGAAAAAAGATAATGAGTATTTAATATTTGATAGCAGAAGTAGCAACATTATGCTTTATGTTGGATGTGGTGCTAGGCAGCAACAGTATTGAACTCCACCTTGTCACAGCCCAATCTCGGAAGACCACTTGAGAATGGAAAAGCAACCTGATCTCGGGACACTCAAGGGCAATTTAGCAAGGCCAATCCACCTAATCTGCATAACTTTCAGACTGTGGGAGGAAATCGGAGCATCCGGAGGAAATCTACACAGACAGGAGGCGGCACGGTGGTGCAGTGGAGAGCACTGCTGCCTCACTGCTCCAGAGACCTGGGTTCGATTGCCAGCTTGCATCACTGTCTGTGTGAAGTTTCCACATTCTCCCCATGTCTGCATAGGTTTAGTTGCACTGGCCATGCTAAATTGCCCCTTAATGTCCTGGGATGCATAAATTAGAGGAATTAACAGGATAAATATGTGGGATTATGGAGATAGGGCCTAGGTGGGATTGTGTTCACTGCAGGCTCGATGAGCCAAATGGCCTCCTTTTGCACTGTAGGGCTTCTATGATTGAACAGTCACCCATGGCTGGAATCAAACCTGAATCCTTGGCACTGTGCCACCATGACGTTTATTTTTCCCAAAAATAGTGGCCATAAAGACAACATGAACACAGCCAGTCACCCAAGCTGGGAATTGAACTCAGGTCCCTGGCACTGTGAGACAGAAATGCTAACCATTGTGTCACAATGCCACCAGTACAGGAGCATTAAAGATATGAAAATCTTTCTTGCTGTTACTTTTGGGGGAATAAAAAGTCATAGAGGGAGTTTGGATAAAATACTCTGTCAAAAAGTATTGCCTAATGGCCTCTTCTGCATGTATTCTATGATATGTATCTTTCGAGTTTTAAATAGCGGAACAACCTTTTCTTCTCTCAAAGCATTGGAACACTTTTGTCTTCCAGTCTCTTTGTTGTATACTTAACCTGATAGATGCAGAAGTGGTGAAATCTTCATCCTGCACAAACTCTGCTAAAAAAAATAGGCATTTCTAGATTTGAGCCCTTACCTGATTCAAACTGAATTTAAATTCTGTAGGTGTCAGTCTGGTATTTTTAGAGAACCTTTATTGTAGACTATTCTCAGAAGATGTTTTGGGGTCGATACTGGACTGGAAGCAATCTAATAGATGGACTGGTCTTTGGGAATAATAGGAGGTTGTTAATCTCAAAGCAAGAGAAACAGTGGGGAATCATTCTTCACAACATTTTCACAGGACTGTTTGTGACGAACAGTGGGACAAGATCAATATACCCTGGCATTAATTGATTGGAAACTCAGAGCAGCCTACATCATCCATCGCAGATAGCAAATGAAAAGCATTGAAGGCAATCAAAAGATTTCATGCACAGCAGAGTTGAATGCTTCAAGTTGACACCGAGCATTGAAAATAGGGCTAACATTTTACAGAAACCTTTTTAAGTGCTCACTTTTCTTTTGCATTTTTCAATGTTCATCAAAAATACTGTCAATACATATTGAAATATATACTGCCACATGGGTGACAAAGTGGCACAGTGGTCACACAGCATCAGGAAGTTAGATTCGAATCCTGCCTTGGGTCACTATCTGTGTGGAATTTGCATGTTCTTCCCATGTCTGCAAGGATTTCCTCCCACAATCCAAAGATGTCCGGGTTAGGTTGATTGGCCATGCTAAATTGACACTTGGGCTGGAATTTTAGGTGGGAATCGGAGCGGGTGAGAGGCAGACCCTAGAAAGATCTGTTGACCTCCAGCAGGATTTTATGTTTTCGGGATGAACGAGGCCGTAAAATTCCGCCCTTAGTGTCGGGGATCAGGAGGGTAAATATGGGAGTTATGGAGATAAGGCCTGGATAGAACTGTTGTCACTACAGGCTTGATGGGCCGAGTGGCCTCCTTCTGCACTCTTGGGATTCTATGATTCTATATTGAACTTTAAACAGGAGACTTATCAAGGCATGCCGATTTTCAATATAAATAAGCATCAAACCTTGAATGTTGAGTCATAACACCATGTGATATATAAGGGCTTGTCAGACATCAGTAAGACGTGAGTTACATTACTTCACTTTAAGAATTCTCAGAACAATCATCCTCCAAGCCTAGTGATAACAATATGTTAGGTAATGACTTTCCAATCATGTAAACTGGGGCTACCTGGCAGGGGTGATTTTAGCAGTTTAGTCTTGACAGCAGACAGCAACTCTGGCTGTAAATCAAACTCTCCAAAGTAAATAATACCACACTTCATTACTGAAAGTATATTTATAAACCTATTAATATCCAGACAATATTAGCCAAAGCTCATTTTCTAATGGGACAGCTTGACGAAATTTGTAGGCTTTGAATTAAAAAGGGAGAGGAATTTTTCTGGGGCCTGAGATCACACACTATATATTTTTATAAAATATATGTACATGTATATTTGAATATCCTCATGGCTAATTTCTAAAATTTTAAAAACTGACTGAAGATATCGTTGTCTGTGACCCTCAAACAATATCTGCTGACATGGCAATTTCACTGAAACCAATACCTTGTTATCTCTGGAGAGGCCCTAATGACCTCCTAAGGGCTGCAGAGGTCATATTCAAAGGGAACTATACAAAGGTCATCTACACTTCAGAAGTCAATTTTCACAATGATCGATGATGATTGTCATGACCACTTTTACTGAAATTATCTTAATATTCCAGATTTATTAATTGAACTTAAATTCCACTAGCTGCTGTGGTGAGATTTGAACCAGTGTCCCCAGAGTACTAGCTTAACTGTCTGGATTACTATTCCGATGATATTACTATTGTGCCATCATCTTTTCCACAACATAATATTCTTCCCCTTATTTTGTTAGTGTCACAAGTAGGTTTACATCAACACTACAATGAAATTACTGTTGCCACACTCTGGCACCTGTTTGGGTACACTGAGGGTGAATTTAGCACCTGACCAGTGCATCTTTGAACTGTGGGAGGAAACCAGAGCAGCCAAAGGAGACCCATGCAGACACAGGGAGACTCAAATTTGGACTTAGCTAAATCACTCTGAAACTCATTATTAACTCCATTATATTCCCCAGCAGCTCCTTTGCCACAAGATAGTTAATTAACCCTAACTCATTGTTCAGTTCTAGACATAGAAGATCCTGTTCCTTCATTGATTCCTCAACTGACTGATCCAGAAATCTGTCTTGAGTGCATTCTATGAATTCATCTTCCATGTTATTACTGCAAATGTGATTTGACTTGTCTATATGAAGATTAAATTCCTCTGTGATGACTGCAGTACCCTTGTTACTTGTACCCCTACTTGTCTGATTCTCCGTTGCCCTGTACTACAACAATTATTTGGGTACCAATAAAATACACCCCCTGAGTTTTCTGCACCTTGTTTTCTCTTAGCCCCACCCAAACAGTTTTAAAGTTTCTACTTTCCAATCTAAGATGCTTTCACTCTACCTCTGACCCTTTATTTTCAGAGTTACCTCCTTCACCACATTCTGCTTTCCCTCCTTTCTCCATTTTGTTTATATCTTAAAAGTCAAATAATCTGAGATATCCAATTTCAGTCACTCTTTAATCATATTGCCACATTGGCTATGTTGGGTCCATTCATTCTTTTGAACAGACAAGGGGACAGCACCAGTATAGGGTTTTAAAATGAATTTCTTTTATTGACCAAAACTTAAGAAAATTAACATGACAACAGCGAAAAGAAAAAGGTTGGATATTTCCTTCTAAGCAAGCCAGTCCTTGTACTGATCACACCGAACTAAGTTTGGATACGATCTCAAAAACAAACTGAAAACTGAACACAGGGTTCCAAACTATATTTCAATTCTTATCTCGTCATTGGAAACATTTTTCACAGTCTGCCTCTATTTAGAAAAAGCAGCAGTCGTTCTTTGCCTGAATTGTGCACTCTGCAGGAATGCAGTCCATTTTCGGCTAACCTTCAGTCTTCTGAGTTTTAAAATGAGGTCAAGTTAGCAGTTTTTTTTAAAGTTAGCAGAGTTAGTTAGGCAGAAATATCTTAAAATGAAGCCTTTGCATAGACTAAAGCAAACAGGGCTAAATATATACAGGATCTCTCAGGCTCTCAAATCAAAGGTGGAGGGGGAGGATAAGAGGGGGTGAGGAGGAGAAAAATAAAGGAGAGGAAGAGAAAAATGTTGTTGCAAATGCATCCCTTAAATTATGTATAGAGTTTTTATCTTTAACTTATTCCTCATGTCATCTTACTCACTAGTTTTAAGCCATCGCAGAATTGTTATATTAATGATTTGGATGAGAATATAGGAGGCATGGTTAGTAATTTTGCAGATGACACTAAGATTGGTGGCATAATGATCATTGAAGAAAGTCATCTCCGATTGCAGTGGGATCGTGATCAATTGAGCCAGTGGGTTGACAAAAGGCAGATGGAGTTTAATTTAGATAAATGCAAGGTGATGCATTTTGGTAGACTGAACCAGGGCAGAATTTATTCAGTTAATGATAGGGCATTAGGGAGAGTTACAGAACAAAGAGATCTAGGGGTACATGTTCATAGTTCCTTGAAAGTGGAGTCATAGGTTGACAGATTGGTGACGAAGGCATTTAGCATACTTGGTTTCATTGGTCAGAACATTGAATTCTGGAGTTGGACATCTTGTTAAAATTGTACAAGAATTGGTAAGGCTACATTTGGAATACTGAGTACAGTTCTGGCCATTCTATTATAGAAAGGATATTATTAGACTAGAAACAGTGTAGAAAAGATTTACTAGGATGCTAACGGGATTTGATGGTTTGAGTTATAAGTAGAGGCTGGATAGACTGGGACTTCTTTCTTTGAAGCATAGAAGGCTGAGAGATAATCTTATAGAGGTCTATAAAATAATGAGGGGCACAGATAAGTTAGATAGTCAATATATTTTCCCAAAGAGAGGGAAATCTAAACCTAGAGAGTATAAGTTTAAGGTGAGAGGGGAGAGAGATGGTAGTATCCAGAGGGGCATTTTTTTCACACAGAGGGTGGTGAGTGTCTGGAACAAGCTGCCAGAGATAGTAGTAGAGGTGGGTACAATTGTTGTCTTTTAAAAAGTATTTAGACAGTTACATGGGTAAGGTGGTTATGGAGGGATATGGGCCAATTGCAGGCAATTGGAATTATCTCAGAGGTTTAAAAAAAAGGGTGACATGGACAAGTTAGGCCGAAGGGCCTTTTCCAAGTTGTAAACCTCTATGACTCATTTGGCCCATCAAAACTACACCACTTCTCCAAATGAGCATCATGGCTTAGTGCCATTCCTCTGCCTTTTCCCCATCTACCTGCATATTGTTCCTATTTAATTAATCATCTAATGCCCTCTTCAATGTCTTGATTGAACCTGCCTCTCCTACACTTCCGGGCAGTGCATTCCAGACACAACCCACTCGCTGTGGGAAAGTGATTTTCCTCACATCGTATTCTCTGTCCCTTCATAACTCACTGCTTCTTTTAACCCAACTTGTTACCCTACTCCACAGCTTTGACATTTCTCCTATTAAGTTTGAATTTACCCTTTACGAATCCGCCTCTCTCCCCATCATTAACCCCATCAGCCTCTGAGCGCAGCATGATGGCATAGTGGTTAGCATTGCTGCCACACAGCGCCAGGGACGCAAGTTCGATTTCTAGCTTGGGTCACTGTCTGCACGTTCTCTCCATGTCTGCGTGAATATCCTTTGAATGCTCCAGCTTCCTCCTGCAGTCCGAAAGACATGTTGGTTAGATTCATTGGCCATACTAAATTCTCCCTCAGTTTACCCGAACAGGTGCCAATGTGGTGATTAGGGGATTTTCACAATAACTTCACTGCAATGTTAATGTAAGCCTATTTGTGACACTAGTAAAATAAACTTAGTTTGAGCAGTGCCACAGCAAAGAAACTTAAATCCTCCATACTCTGCTCAAATAGCCAACAATTGATATAGTAAACATTCACTTCTGGTGATTGGTTGAGGACTTACAACCAGCTCACACTGTATATCAATATGAAAGATGTGTTGGCTGTCCCTCTGAGCTCTTTCTGCTATTCAATATACTGACGTATTGGAAAGTTACAGAAAGCGCCTGAAAAACTCTTGCGATGAGGACCTCAGTCACGAATGTGTAGTAACTTTTCATATGGTTTCCTTGAATGGAGTTTCCACTGAGGAACTTTTATTAAGCACTATCAATGTGGTAAACGTTAGATTGGCACTGGTGGCTCAGAATATCTGTAAATATTGAAGAGTTCCACACAATAATGCATAAAAGACATTCTATCAGTAGGTCATGTCTGGAACCACACTGCATCAAATTTGTTCATTTTTAATTTTGCAGGTGCAGATTTCTCAAGAACCCACGAACTTTCGCAGTATTAAGGTTTAATTTTCCATGTATTTTCTTTATTTGTTTGTGGGTCATGGGTGTTGCTGGCTGACATTTAGTTGTCCTTGAACTGAGTGGTTTGCCAGGCTGTAGCAGAGGGCAGTTGAGAGTCAACCATATTGCTTTGGGTCTGGATTCACATGTTGCCCAGACCAGGTAAGGATGGCCGATTTCCTTCCCTAAAGAACATTAGTGAACCAAATGGATCTTTCCAACAATCAGCAATGGTTTCATGGTCATCAGTAGATTCTTAATTCCAGATTTTTATTGAATTCAAATTTCACCATCTGCCATGGCGGAATTCAAACCCAGTTTCCTAGAACTTTCGCTGAATTTCTGGATTAATAGTCTAGCAATAATATCACTAAGCCATCACATAGAATAAATCTTGGCCAAGCATGTTTAGTTTTTTTTAAAGTTTATTTATTAGTGTCACAAGTAGACTTACATTAACACTGCAATGAAGTTACTGTGAAGATCCCCTAGTTGCCATACTCCGGCATCTATTCAGGTACACTGAGGGAGAATTTAGCACGGCCAATGCATCTAACTCGCACATCTTTCGGACTGTGGAAGGAAACTGAAGCACTTGGAGAAAATCCACACAGATATGGGCAGAATGTACAGACTCCGCACAGACAGTAATGCAAGCCAGGAATTAAACCCAGACCCCTGGCTCTGTGAGGCAGCAGTGCCAGTCTACCATGTGTTACTTTAAGAACTTGTAAAATTACAAACAGCACATAATAGTGCATCACAAAATATCATTAGTACATCAGTTAAAACCTTGGAGATGTACTGCAGAGAACGCGCATTTCGGAGATTACATGGGCCTCTGGTTGCTACAAGGAGAGAATTGTAGAAAACTGGATAGGGTTTCTGCTCAAGTTTCAATATTGCCATCCCAGCGAATGTTTCTGCTGTGGCAACCATGCAATGAGCAATGCATATAGGAAGACTGAAAGGTTGAATTAGAACAGTATAGAAAATCAGCAGAATCTGCAAAAGATATAAGGAAAAGTGTCTTCTACGATATCATATCTAATCTTTTTAGGCTCACGTTTTCACTATAAAATTTACTTTGAATGCATTACTATTGTGGCTATGGGGCTTGCAACTAGTCTAGTGCTTCAGAATTAAATAACAATCCTGAATGCAAGCTAAAAGGAGGTTGAGAAATGATATCTTCCCCAGCTGCTAAAAACAAACTATTGTCTGAAAAGGAACCATGAGGGAGTACAAATCTGACATACCACATCTCCTGAATCTAAGATTCAGCTATATTTCTTTCTGACCTCCTACCTCCCTCCAATGTCTTGCAGCAACCCGACCCTATCAGTATAAGTGTCCCTGACCTCAGTGTAGCAACGCAATATGAGCCTGGTGCAACTGATCCTCGGACAAGGTCCAATGTAAGTCAAAATAAAAGTGCTCTTATGGAACTGCTCCTTTAAAAACATTAATGATGTAACCACATCAGTGGCCTTGTATGGTCAAAACAGTGCAATCCTGGAAAGATTGTGCAATTCCCTGCCGCTGTTGTGCAGCTGTGGGAATGTCTCATGTTGACACAAAGTGCTCGAAAAGTACTTCTATCCTTGGACAGTCAGGCTGGGTTCAGCGCAGGGTCAGCGCCGAGGATCCAGGGGTTAAGGGAGTTTGAAGCAAATGTGTTAGCTCCACATGAAGTGGTAACTGCTCTGAGATTCACATTTGGTGATGTAACACGTTCCAGCTGTATGTTAAGGAATTCTTTCCTAGAATTTGGAATCGCTTTCACACATGTGCTGAAGATGGTGGGGCCAAGGCATTTCCTGGAATGACATTTCGCCAGAAACCTCATGTGAGAGAGCTGCGCAGCCCATCTCTGCTCACAGAACATATGAAAGTGTTTAAAATAGTTTATAAGACTTTGGAATTATAGTCTAGAAATGGCTGTTGGCAATAACAGCAGACGGATGGTTAACATATATATAATATATATGAGCTTCGTCTGTCTGATATTACAATGGTGATGTTAATTCTTTTAAAGTAATGGATAAAATAAATTTATAAGGATGCATTAAGCCTTCATCCTCTCCCAACGTCTAACGTAATATGTTTTGCGAGACAGTGCACTTGAGTTCAAACTTTGGCAGAGTTGCAAAAGTGGTGCTGGCAGATCAGTCACTCATTAAAACATTCATAGAATCCCTACAGTGCAGAAGGAGGACATTCAGCCCATTGAGTTTGCACCAACCACAATCCCACCCCAGCCCTACATATTTACCCTTTTAATCCTCTGATACTAAGGGACAATTTAGCATGGCCAATCAATCTAACCCGCACATCTTTGGACTGTGGGAGGAAACTGGAGCACCCAGAGGTAATCCATGCAGACACGGAGAGAACGTGTAGACTCCACACAGACAATGACCCGAGGCGGTAATTGAACCTGGGTCTCTGGCACTGTGAGGCAACAGTGCTAACCACTGAGCCACTGTGCAACCCCTGCCACCATGGCTTTAGTTATAGGAAAATTAGAGAGACTGTATAACTGGTAGCTGATCCCTACGGTGTAATTTTCCGGCCACACTCGCCCAAGGCTGGAAATTTCCGTCCGAAGTCAACAGACCTTTGCATTGTGTGATATTTATCTCTCAGTGAGATAAGTTGCAAAATACTGATTGTTTCATTGAAAATGATGAGTTAATTCGTCGACAGGCAACCTGTTAAACAAATGGTGGGATAACTGTTGGGAGCAACATGATGTTAATAATTATTGTGTAGTTTTGTGTAGTTCTGATTCTGCAATGAAGTCAGAAACGGCGGTTTCTTATGTGGTTTCATTGGGCCACAAAGGATATTTGGCAATATGCCAGAGCAATATGCAATCAGAATGCTTCAGGTTAAATCTTATCATCCTATTGCTATGGGTATGACCTCATCTTCATCAAATCAACAGATTACAAATTTTACTGATTAAAACAAAATATATAGGTTTGATGTTTATCAGCAGATAACTCAGAATACAGGTCTAACAAGTCAAACAGAATGTTGCCCTTAATATTAAGGGAGATGGAGTACAAAAGTAGAGAGGTTTTGCTGTGGAGGAGATGGTTAAATTCTCTCTTGTTGAAGATGGTCATTGCCTGGCAGTTGTGTAGCGTGAATGTTACTTTCCAGGTATCCAGGCCCACGTCTGAATGATGTCCAGATCTTGTTCTACGTGCAAACAGACTGCTTCTCTGCCTGAGGAATCGCAAATGGTGCAAAACATTATATAATTATCAGTGAACATCCCAACTTAAAGTTTATTTATTAGTGTCACAAGTCAGCTAACATTAACACTGCAATGTAGTTGTGTGAAAATCCGTCAGTTGCCACACTTGGCACCTGTTCGGGTACACTGAGGGAGAAATACCCCTAACCAGCATGCCTTTTGGACTGTGGGAGGAAACTGGAGCACCCAGAGGAAACCCACACAGACATGGGGAGCAACATGACCTGTATCATCCGCTCAATCCCTAGCATATAGTCATGAGATACTGACAAGTAAACTATCTATTGATAGTGAGATAAATTCAGCCTGACTATTAATGCAATTATAGCATGATATGCCTGAAAAAGGGGTTGACTTGTAAGCTGTGTATAAACAAAAATATGCGATGTGATTCTCCCATTAGCGCAAAGGGTCAGGGGAAACATGTGTCAGCTGATGTGCAGAACTCCCCCGAGCACTCCTGCTACAATTGCACCTCCCAGGCCTGGATTTCTGGCAGCATTGGCAAGGCACTGGAAATTGTCTGGAAGATGGGGCTGATATGCAAATTCTGTTTAAATTTGATTTATATGTATTTAGCAGGCCCGGGACTGAATTCTCCAAGCCCGTTAGCATCCCCCATTCCCCCCCACCGAGTACAATTTTCAACCGGGAGCATTCAGACTGCCTCCCAACTTACAGGGATTCAGCACGATGACCCCTCTGGAGTGAAAAGAGGATAATCGGGGGCCCCCTCCAAGAGGCTCAGGCAGCAGAGGGGATGGTGGCCCCTGGGCATGGTCACTCAGGCACTGCCAGCCTGTGTCTGGGACTACCCAACCAGCAAAGTGCCCATTCAGCTTGGTACTGCTCACCATGCATGGGGGTCAACAGTTCTTACAACTTCCAGGATGGAAGGGGGAGTTGGGGCTGGCCCGGAATGGCAATGGGGACCGCGATCTGACTGTGGGAGTTTCGGGAGGTGTAGCACAGCAAGGGTCCCAGACTGGCCAGTGATCAAACTGGCCAGCGAACTGCAGGCTGATGGAGCGGGGCGCCACTGCATGTGCATAGAGGCCCAAAACTGTCAGCCTCTGGCATGAATTGGCCCCATCTCCTGAGCTTTTAATGATATTCCTGACTGTGACCTCTGCATTGCACAGAGTGTGGGAATTCTTGTCTGAAATCACACTCAAAAAAAAGTGTGACTTACAGCAGTTTTCCTAGAAATTTGACACTTAGAACATTTTTGGGAAAACTGCGGCCATGATTTCTGGGGTTGAAAAAATGCATCCTCTGGGTCTTATATACCAGGTAGACTTGTACTCCACAATTTATGGTGGCCATGGCCACAATATCTTCTGGCCATGGCTACAGCAAATACAGTATTGACATATACATATAGATACATACATGGAAAATAGACACAAGAGTAGGCCCTTCAAGCCTGCTCCACCATTCTTATTGTCATGGCTGATCATTGAATTCAATACAATGATTTCACATCCCCCTCCCCCCACCTCCATATCCCTTAATCCCTTTAGACCTAAGAGCAATATCTAATTTCTTCTTGAAATCAGACAAGGTTTTGGCCTCAATTATTTTCTGTGAGAGTGAATTTCATAGATTCAGAAATTTCTTCTCACCTCAGTCCTAAAAGATATATCCTTTATCCTCAAACTATGACCCCTAGTTCTGGACTCCATCACCATTAGGAACATTCTTTCTGATTTTCTGAATCCACCCTGTCTTATCCTGTTAGAATTTTATAAGCTTCTATGAGATCCTTTTCATTTTTCTACATCCAATGAATATAATCCTAACCAACTTAATCTTTCCTCATATGACAGACCTGCCATCCCAGGAGTCAGCCTGATAAACCTCCACTGTACTCCATCTATAGCAAGAACATTCTTCCTCAGATAAGGACACCAAAACTGCACACAATACTCCAGGAGAGGCCTCACCAATATTCTATACAATTGCAGTAAAACATCCCTATCCCTATGCTCATATCCTCTATTAATTCGTCCATTTTATTTCAAATGCTCCAAGTGTTCAGGTACAAAATGTTAAGACTAGTCCTTTAAAGTTCCTTGTCCAATTCCTATTCTGACCCTTGATTTCTTCACCTATCATTTTTTAATTATTCTTCCCATCTTTTTCTCTTGTTTTTGATTCCCCTGCTCTGAGTCCTCACATTGGTTCCCATCCCCCCGCCACATAAGCTTAAACCTTCTCCAACTATTCTATTAAGTACCCCTCTCAAGGACATCAGTCCCAGTCCGACATAGGGGTAACTCGTCCAGTTTGTACAGACCCCACCTCCCACAGAACCAGTCCCAATGCCCCAGGAACCTGAAACTCTTACCTTCACACCATCTTTTCAGCCACATATTTATCTCATATATCCTGCTGTTTCTACTCTGACTAGCACGTGGCACTGGCAGTATTCCTGAGGTAACTACCTTTGAGTCCTACTTTTCAATTTGCTCACTAGCTCCCTATATTCTGCTTTTAGGACCCTTGTCCCTTTTTTACCTGTGCTATTTGCACCATGGTAACTGGCTGTTCACCCTCCCTTATAAAACCCTGCAAGTGCTTGAAACATCTTTGACCCTAGCACAAGAGAGGCAACGTGCTAGGTGCCTCTAGGCACCTAGCACGTCTCTTTTGTGGCCACACAAATGTCTATCTATTCCCCCCATAACTGAATTGTGTTTCTACTCCTTTTGCTTCTCTCTATGCAGCAGAGCCAACTGTTGCACTATGAGTTTGGCTGCCACTGTTAACCCTGAGAGATCATTCTCCTTAACAGTATCCAAAACAGTATATCTGTTTAGCAAGGGAAATAACCACAGGAGATTTCTGCATTGCCTGTCTTGTTTTGCCTGGGTGGTTACTCATCCCCTTCCTGCCTTTACAGCCTGAGCCTGCAGTGTGACCACCTCTCCATATGTGCTATCCATGATCCTCTTCACCTGGTAAATGTTCAGTAGTGTTCCCAGCTCCTACTCTGAAACCTGACTACCAGGAGCTACAGCTGGAGATACTTGCTGCACAGTTGCTGGTCCAGGGAACTTGAAATGTTCCTGGTCTCCCATGTGGAGCAAGAAGAGCAGGTCACTGCTTGGAGCTCTCCTGTCATGTCTTACCCGTTTAAGCTATATTAATTCTTTTAATATCAAACATGTCACAAGGCTTTTCTTCTTTATGGTTTGTTGTTTGTAAGAAATATGTTCTCTAATAATGAATCATAAAATGATATCAATAATTATAACCATAGTAACAATTATCTCCCCAACTGTACTCACCTAAACAGCTGTTTAGATTTCCTTAGTAGGTATAAACTTGCACTCCGCTCATTCTTACAGTCTTTTAACTATCTGGTTCTGCTTTAAGATATAGCAAATCCATCATTTGGGTGAACTCCACAGGATACACGGATATTATATTAAACCTGATACAACATGGCCAATTTTAAGTAGAAAGGTAGTATTAGAACATAGAACATAGAACAGTACAGCACAGTACAAGCTCTTCAGCCTTTGATGTTGTGCCAAGCTTTGTCCAAAACCAAGATCAAGCTATCTCATTCCTATCATTCTGGTGTGCTCCATGTGCCAACCCAATAACTGCTTGAAAATTCCTAAAGTGTTCGACTACGCATCACAGCAAGCAGTGTAGTCCACACCCCAACCGCTCTCTGAGTAAAGCACCTACCTCAGACATCCCCCCCCTTATATCGCCCACATGAACCTTATAGTAAAGCCAAACTGTAAAAGGGTAATATCAAGTAAGTTGCAAAGAAATGTGAAGACAAGCAAACCAGCATACGGAAATATAAATTCACTATGCTGTATTATCATTATTCTTATTATTCTGTATTATTTTAAGAGGTTACATTGAAATAAAATGGCTGCAAACCAGACATTGGAATGTACAACACCACTAGACCATTTAAGGAATGAACAAAGGGGGCCATGAGTTGCAGCACATCAGATACCTCTTAAAACAGTTTGGGCTCTTTCTCATTGAAACTGATCAATATCAGTTTCATCCTGTAAGCACTTTGTAACCATTGCGCTCAAACTGACCGACGAGAGGAGTCAGCCAATTTGATTAAGGGAAACGTCTTTTAAAAATATCGAACTCTGGCCAAGAGAAGGGAGAGGTAGTTGAGCAGTTAAATTGGAAAGGTGTTCTGTGAAGTTTAGTACAGAAAAGTTTGTGTGAGTTTGGAAAGGATTGAATTCAGGTGTCCAGTCAGACAACTACTTCCTGGCAAAGGAAAGAACAAGGAAGATCTAGCAACAAGCAAGACATCAACTATTTTCTCAGCAGCAGCAAAGACTTTTGTTTTTAAAATGATCCAAGGACTGGTGCATATATTCTCTCAGCCTCCAGAAATCCCCCAATTAGGTAAAGGTTGAGGAGGGATCTAGGATTCTTCTTTTTTTGTGTAAATCATGTAATGCTAAGAATTTACATTGTGCCGTTAGAGTTTTCTTTCCATAGCATAGTATTGTAGTGACTGTGTTTTATTGACTGAGTTTAGTTGAAGTTATTCTTGAATAAATTATTTTTAAATTAACTTTGACTAGTCTCTCTCTCTTGCTCATTTGCCTTCCTGGTGAGTCACTAAAAAGCCAGAACATAATTCTGGGGTACAAACAGTAAAGGATCCAAGCGCTCACTCAAGGTGGGGAGGGGGGGGAGGTGGTCTACTGTTCAAGAATAAACAGTGGTCCCCATCTCTCCCTTTCTCTCTTTTACAACCTATAAGAAAGATAGACACACGGTTGTAGGTGGCAGCCAGGATAACTCGTGTGGCATAAGCTCACTGGTCAGGGATAAACAGTAAGACTTTCTCCCTCTTTTTTGCGAAGATGTCCCAGTGCAACACTTCTGGGTTGTGGTTTGAACAACTGCAAGGGAGAGACACCCACAATTATCAGTGGCATCTGAGACCAATCTGTGTGGAGTAAAAGGACTGCTCTTAGATTTACTTTTTCTTAACCTCTTTATTCTTCTAGCTTTGCTCTCTAACTGCTACCTTGTTTAGTTAAGTTTCAGCTATTTAAAGACAGCCCCTAATATCAATTATTCATCAACCAGCTTACCATTTTCCGGTGAGTGCATTGTTTGGTGACTGTCCCTCATGGGTCCACAGCTCTCCGTATCCCCAGGAGCTGGGGGGTCTTGCACTCCTCTTATCTTCCTGCTCCCGGAAGAGTGTTCCTCCCAGGCCCAGTGCTTTCCACTCCCTAAAGGTTATAGATAACAAAACATAGCAAGTGTGTTTTCCCTGTGAGGAGGACTAAAAGTAACAACGGGGTACCTGAAGAGTTCTTATGAGAGGTTATCGACCTGAAACACTGAGCTAGGTTTTCATGAAGGAAATGGAAAGCAGAGTGTTCCTGACCTTGCAAACCAATCACATTACAAAAGCTGTTGCCCACTATATTTTTATACATGGGAAGTAGGAGATGGAGTCAGGTCTGCCACCAGAGACCAGAACCATTGTGGGCGAATGGTCAGGCGGAGAATGTGTGCAAATGTCCATTTCCATTTACTAGGACCTCAGTCCAGTTCTGATCATGATTGTCAGGCCTTCAAGTTCTCGACCCACCATGTACCAACCCCCCACCACCACTGCACCTAACCTGCTTTCCATGCCCACATGCCTCTATATCTCCCGTATCTCTTCCATACTGTCCAATTCTCCTCAAATGCCTAAATTCCAAGAATGGCTGGTCCTCTTAAATCTCAGCAGGCAATGTCATATAGCTGCAGTGGGGAGTAAAAGCTTTGTCTGACTGATGTCTTTATTATGTTGTAAAAACTTGCTGCTTCTTTGAAGAGATTTTTCACTGTCTGTATGTTTATTTCCAAAAGATTAAGAGGCCTGATGTGGGATAAATATCCTGACATTGATAATAAGGATGATTGTGGTTGGTTGATAGCTTTATGAAAAGGTAAGTGGGCAATGAATTTTGAATCTGGACCTCTACTCAGGAATAAGGTTCCCATGGTGAACAATTCTTCTGAGCTGCTGTGGTCACAGAAGAGGCCCAGATCCAGTAATGTTGCTGGGTAGTTTAACTGGATATCCCCACAAATGGAGTGAGTAAGAACATTTGGGGATGTAACTTTTGAGCTCCATGACATCATATTGGAGGCGTATGCCATGAATGAACTGGAGAAACCCCCCAAGCAAGCAGAGAGGACATGGTTTCCTTCCTTTTGAAGGAAGGGGTCCCAGGGATGCACTGCCCAGATCTCCCTCAACCTTAGTCAGAAAGTTAATCAAGACAGGATTTTGGATGTAACAAAGTGGAGCAATAATCCTGTCTTTAACTGGAAGGTAAATGCCATCTGGACCTTGTAACATAATGTTTGATGGATAATAGATCATTGCTGAATGCAGTCAAGATCATTTGGTAATATATTAACAACCACCCTAATACACGTTTTAAAAGTAGGATTGATACATTGAACTTTTAATTTAACTGATTAAAACTATCAGGGGAACTAGCTAGGGTAAATATATGGGCTTACGGGGAATGGGTCTGGGTGGGATTGTGCTTGGTGCAGACTCAATGGGCCAAATGACGTTTCTCTGCACTGTAGGAATTCTATGATTCTAATTTCCCCAAGGAATTTCGCAGGGTCATCGTTTCCTGGACTTTCTGATTTTTGGAAGGAATGTGTTTTGTAAATATTTACTGCCTTGCGACTTTGATAAAAATTTGCTGGATTTGCGGAAATGCTTGAAATGGACAGTTTTGCATGTAAAACCTTAGTGCCACTGTGAATTACAGCAATTAAATGCTTGCATACTGGATCATTTGATCAAACCTAAAATCATTGCTGGTCTGCAGAAAGTCAGAAAGCCTTTATACCACACCTCCCCAAATATGCTATCTTATTTCTTGGTTTGACACCTCATGCAATGTAACCATGCTGTGGTGAGGAATCCAGTTTGAATAATGTTCTGGGGTACCCTTTAATCTTCTGAACATTTCATAAATGCAACATTGTTTCAATTCATTTGTGGGATGTAGGCATCGCTGGCTGGCCAGCATTTATTGTCTATCCCTAATTGCCCTTGAAACTGAAGGCTTGCTAAGCAATTTCAGAGGGTAGTTGAGAGTCAACCACATTATTGTGTCTCTGGAATCACATATCAGCCAGACCAAGTAAGGAGGGCAGATTTCCTTCCCTAAAGGACATTAGTGAACAGCTGGGTTTTCCGGCAATCTAAAATAGTTTCACAGTCATTAGTAAATTTTTAATTCCAAGTAATTTTTATTGAATTCAAATTCCACCAGCTGCCATGGCAGGATTTGAACATGGATCCTGGGACATGAGCTGAGTTCCTGGATTGATAATCTAGCAATAATACTCTTGGGCTATTGCCTCCCATTCAGTTTGTGTGGTGGGCTTTTATTTTGGAGTTGTATGAAACACTAAGAGAGTGAGGATGTTCCCAAGGCAGAGAATTCCAATCAAAGCCCCGCTGGCACAACAACCTGACTGAAGCTGATCTAGAGACAGCCTGGTGGCTACTGTACTGATTCTTAAATCTATACAGCATGTCGGCTGTTAAAAATGTCTGCTCTGATTAAAACCTGGAAGAACTCTCAAACATATTGAGGCTGCCTTTCCAAAATAAAAAGAAACGCTACATCAATCGATTTTCACTTAGCAGCGAGGCTCCACATAGTTCACATGCACAGTTCATGTAAGCCTTCATCGCAGTAATGTAAGCATCACTATCTGTACAGCTGTGTTTATCTGCGATGCTGTTGAAAGCTCTGTGTTTTCACATCACTTGACCCACATGAAGCTATTATGAGCTCCCTTGACTTCACCTGATAAAGAAAAGGTTTTTCACTATCTTCTATGCTTAGTGGTTGCTGAAACACTCCTGGCTGTGAAAATAAAGGTTGAACAGAAGTGAACTGATTGTGGAATGGATGCATCTTCCCAGTGACCTTAGTTTCAATCGTAACTGAAACATCAGTATTCACACGCCTTAACTTTACACAAAAACTTACCTCGCTTTGCCTGCAAGCAATGCTAAAGGTCCCACTTTCTACCTGATTAAATCCCAGCTTTTTACACTGTCACCAGCATTTTGCATTTCAAAATTATGATATCAATTGAGCCCAAGACTGCCTGGATCCACTGCAGTTTGCCTATCACTGTGACAGGTCCTCAGCCATCTCAGCTCAACCCTGGATCATCTAGATAGCAAACACACTGATGTCAAACTCCTATTCATAGACTAAAGCTCAGCCTTTAACACTGCTATTTCAGTGAGACTCATTTCCAAACTCCGTGGACTAGGGCTCAGTTCCTCCCTCTGCAATTGGATTCTAGACTTCCTAATCCACAGACTGTAGTCAGTAAGGATAGTCAACAATACCTCCTCCATAATAATCCTCAACCCCTGGTCCTGCCACGCAGATGCTATAGTTAAGAAAACCCATCAATGCCTCTACTTGTCAGGAGATTAAGAAAATGTGGCATGTCTGCTACAACTCTGCTACAAATGCATCATAGAAAGCATTCTTTCTGATTCCATCCAGCTTCTTCCGTTGGGAAAAAGATATAAAAATCTGAGTTCACAAAACAATCTATTCAAGAACAGTTTCCTCCCTGCTGCCATCAGACTTTTGAATAGACCTACCTGTAGGTTGGTCTTTCTCTACATTCTAACTATGACTGTAACACTACATTCTGCATTCTCCCCTTTCTTTCTCTATGTACGGTACACTTTGTTTATATAGTGGTCAAGAAATAATATATTTCACTGTAGACTAATACATGTGACAATAATATATCAAATCAAAAACCCTCTTCCCTAATATCGCTCTTCTCTACTTTCTGGCTGGTGCATTCTGTCGGTGCAAATTCCCATTTCTGGCATGACAAATGAACTTGCAACATGATTGAGGGGGTTCTGCGCTGGGTGGAAAAGAAAGATCAGGGAGCAAAAGGATGACAATGAAGATGAGAAGAAAGGTGAAAAAATGTGACAATAGAGGTAAGGAGGAAGTAGATATGAATATTTAAGGGCAGCATAGTGGCTCAGTGGTTAGCACTGCTGCCTCAAGAGCCAGGGGACCCAGAGCCAATTCCGCCTTGGGTCACTTTCTGTGTGGAGTTGGCATGTTCTCTCCTTGACTGCATGGGTTTCCTCAGGGTGCTCTGATTTCCTCCATAGTCTGAAAAATATGCTGGCTACGTACACTGGCCACGCTAAATTCTACTTCAGTGTACCCGAAGGGGCATCCACGTGTGCTGCCGAAGGGATTTTCACAGTAACTTCATTGCAGTATTAACGTAGGCCTGCTTGGACACTAATAAATAAACTTTAAACTATTGTTGAGGTAAAAACCTTTCCCAAGCTGTACTGCCAATCATTTTCCTGATGCAAAGTGTGCAAGCTCGGAGAGTGCAGAGAAGGTTTATCAGGATGCTGCCTGGTATGGAAGGTCTGAGTTACGAGGAGAGGTTAGGCAAATTGGGACTGTTTTCCTTAGAAAGACGTAGACTTAGAGGAGATCTAATAGAGGTGTACAAGATTATGAGGGGTATAGATAGAGTAAACAGGGTTAAGCTTTTTCCTAGGATGGACTCGAATAGCACGAGGGGTCACGGGCTTAGGGTGAGGGGGGTAAGGTATAATTTGGATGCTAGAGGGAGTTTTTTCACACAGAGGGTGGTGGGGGTATGGAATGCGCTGCCAAGTAAAGTGGTGGAGACAGGCACTCTGATTTAAGAAATACTTAGATGGGCACATGAACAGAATGGGAATGGAGGGGTATAGAAAACTGATTTAAAGTAGGGATCATGAGCCTTGGGAGTCCCTGGGAAGTGTGTAAATAGATGATGATATTGATGTACTTGTTTTTATCATACAGGTGCTTTGGTCCACCTTGTTGTCTAACAAGGGCATACACGCGATGGGTCGTGAGAGGGCTGCTCTTGGATTTTTTTGAGAGTATCCTAGTGCTTCACATCGTTAGTGTACGCTTGACCCGGACCATTTGATGGGCAACACGACAGCTCAGTGACTATCGCTGTGCTGTGCAGATACATGGATTTGGCCTGTGTCTGTGGGAGTTTGCGCATTCTCCCCGTGCTTGCATGGGTTTTCTCTGGATGCTCCGGTTTCCTCCCACATCCCAAAGATGTGCTCTTAGGCTAATTGGCAAAACAAATTCTCCCTAAATTGTCTCAAATTTGGTTTTTAATCCATAAATCTATAAACATGGACAGGGATCACGGGTAGAGTTGGGAACATCGGGGTGGCGGCGTGGGCTCGTTGGGCCGAAGGGCCTGTTTCCCGTGCTGTTTTGTTCTTTGTACGTTCATGAGCAACTTTAAGTTTCAGCATGACACACAATTTATTGAAAACACTTTAACAACGTAATTATTAATCTAGAATATCTCTATTAACACAGGAATGACACAGTGGAAGAAAACAAAGCTGGTGTTTAACCACATTTTCAGCATCACTGCACCTTATTTACTCCAGCATTGTGATCAAATCCAACTCTGAGATTTCATCTGGGGTCAGCTAAGTTGAAGTGACCTGACAGTTCACTCCTAGGTCACTTTGCTCTACCTAACCTGGCTACACTCTAAAGCTTTAGAGTTAATAAAATTTCCATAATGTGCTTAATATTTGAAGTCACTGGTTCATGGCTAATGGAAAGCACAATGAGTTTAATCAAAATAGTTGAATGGTTACTTTGAAGAGCATTGGAAACATTTTTACACTGACAGGTGGAGGTAGTGCTATGAATCACTAATTAAAGCAGGATACTAACAAGACCTCAGCTCCTGATATAAACACAATTCTTCAATAAGGGACCACTCTTTTTGTTTTCCCTTCCTTTCACATTGCACCGAGCTACATACTTCTCTCTCCATTGCTGGATTGTAGAAGCAACATATCCTCAAACCTCCTCCAGCTGGATCTGTGGGTGTGCCTGCTGACTAAGTGTTTGATTTCTGACAGTTTAACAGGGATTGAGTTATACTACTGTCAAATAATTTTCAATCTTGAGAAAGAAAATACTTTCCAAAAGACTTGGGATCAAAGGTACACACCCCACTCTAACTTAATGGAAAAAGAGGAATTATGCATGGCACAGACTGAGGCTCAATTTAAATTTAATTATTGTTATCACAAGTAGGCTTACATTAACATTGCAATGAAGTTATTGTGAAAATCCACTAGTTGTCACACTCCAGTGCCTGTTTGGGTACACCGAAGGAGAATTTAGCATGGCCAATTCACCTAACAAGCACGTCTTTCAAACTGTGGGAGGAAAACAGAGCAGCCGGAGGAAACCCATGCAGACATGGGGAGAATGTGCAAGCATTGCAAAGACAGTGACCCAAGCTGGGGATCGAACCCAGGTCCCTGGCACTGAGAGGTAGCAGTGCTAATCGCTGTAGCACCATGCCACTCCTTATGTTGAGCTTATGTTGGGATAGAGCTGGAAAATTCTGACCTCACCTGTGGCTGGGATTCTCTGGTTCTGCTGCAGTCAATGGAGTTTTGGCTGAGCACCAAGTTCTCCTTGCTCGCTGGCAGTGTTGGCGGAGCATGAGAGATGGAGAATTCCAGCCAATCTGTCTAAAAGGATCCATAATTTCATCCTTGAGAAAAGGAAAGACTCTGCTTTCTTACATGACAACTTAAACTCGAGTTCCAAACTTTCCAGGATCTTATTTGAATTCACAGGAATTAAAGGTTAACCCACAGGACAATAGTGCAAACAACAAGGGAAAAAAAAACCATAGGAGCATTGTAAAAAAGCAATCAATTTCATTTGCTTTGAACATTTTCATTTATGAGATGTAAAAATATTGGCAACGAGATTAAAAATGATTTGCCAACTAATGGTTGGCAAACAAAAGGGTTCACTAGCTTTCCAAATGCCAAGGGAAAATCTGTTGCTTGGAGAATGGGTCACTGGCAGGAGGGTAGAGGTGGGTCAGTTTGAGGCAGGAGATCATGTGATGAAAGATGTAATGCCAACCGAGTGGGCAACTCTAACCAGGAGGCTCATGACCTCATTTTAACTATACCCACTTACTGGGCATGGTGGGTAGGTAGGAGGGGAAAAAAAAAGTTCAAAATTGTCAAGTACAATCTGATCTATATATCTCGGCAGAATTAAGAAGCAATTTAGCACAGCCAATCCACCTACCCTATACATTTCTGGACATGTGGAAGGAAACAGGGATACCCAGAGAAAGACCCACCCAGACATGGGGAGCATGTGCTATACACAAACAATCACCCAAGGCTGGAAATGAACTCAGGTCTCTGGAACTGTGAGTCAGCAGTGCGGACAACCGTGCCATGAAGAAGGCAATTGACCCTCTCAAATCCTGATAATTTTAAAGACAACAGATCACCCACCAGCCTCCTAAAAATCAAGAAAACACAAGCAATCCGTCCTCATAATTTAAAGCTTGTACCATGGAAGCTGCATTTAAAACTACACTCAAGTGTTAGATGAATGAATGATCAGACCAGTTTGCTATCTGGTTTGCCACAATATGTCCAGCTTCTTCTACACCTAATTTAATCTGATCACTCTAAGCAGCTTTACATTGTTGACATTGTTGGAGGGCACCTCCAGAATCAAATGGAAATGAACCCTCAGGCTTCATGTTGTCCAGGCCACACATTGCTGATGCTGTTAAATCCATCTCACTGAGGCTTCTCCTCAACAATTACTCCACAGCCAGGCGTCAGGGGAGCACAACTCTTTGTTATGACTACTCACTCTACACTCTAAACTTTGACTGCTCAAACCCATCGGTTCCCAACAACTCACCTCACACCCATGGTCACTCCCTTCAAGGGGCTATACACCAACACACATAAAAGATCCTGAATTTTACCGTCTCACCTGCCATGGGAAGGGGAATCATAGCAGGGCAGTGGAGGGGAAGGGGGTTGTGGAGGTGACTGGGGTTGGAGAGGGATGAACTATAGAAAGGTTCTGTTGACCTCAGATGGGAATTTCCAGTTTTGGACAAACGTGGCTGGAAACTCCCGCCCACTATGTTTGATTCCCATTTTGCACTGCGTGTTGCATATCTGCACTTACCCGAAAGGTCTTTACAGGAGCACAGTGAGAATGCTGGGAGACTACTGGAGACTTCAAGACAACCAAAGGAGAATCAATTTTCCAGTCGCTTGGAAGAGGAGGTCAACACAGATGTGCCCTAATCTTCAGAGCATACTTAAAGTTTATGTATTAGTCACGAGTAAGCTTACATTAACACTGCAATGAAGTCACTGTGAAAATCCCCTAGTCGCCACAACTGTTTGGTGCACTGAAGGAGAATTTAGCATGACCAGTGCACCTAATCAGCACATCTTTTAGACTGTGGGAAGAAACTGGAGTATCTGGAGAAAACACACATAGACATGGGGAGAATGTGCAGACTATGCACAGTGACCCAAACCAGGAATTGAGCTTGGGTCCCCGGTGCTATGAGGCAGCTGTGTTAACCACTGTGCCATTGGGCCAAACTAGATAGCTTCTTCCAATCATGCATACACTGGTGAGTTCAGCATGGGTGCGACCTCAAAGGGGTACTGGGACTGGCCCAGAGAGTTTACAAGCCTGTGGAATGCTGATTCTGAACTGAGTCCCTCGATGAAAATCCTACTAAGTAATACCACCATGCGGTCAAGTTTAATTGGACATCTGGCCTCGCAGAAGAGTGTTTGACAACAGCTGATGTTTTCTTGCACACATGCATGCACCCACAAGACACGATGACCCAATTTTCATAATTAGGATGCGATTTGTTCACCCTGATCTTATCGTATTGCGTCATGTGTTCTCAATTCAGGAAAATATCCTATCTCCCGATGTTACGATGCATGACATTATCAAAGGCAAACTGCTTTACTGGCTGTCTTTGATTATTTAAAACATAGGAAAGGCATGTTTTGCAAGCTTAGATATAATCTGGATTTATTCAATATATTTTACGCTTTAAGCAAAAAAATAAATACAAGTTAAAAATCAGATTAGGTAGTAAATGTTCCATCATAATATTATCATCACTCGATTCATCAAACTGAAAAATAAAAAGAAAAGGAGATCAGACAAACAGACTTCCCTGATTTCCTAAAAATACACTCCAGCTTTAAGAAGTGGCTTTGTCCTGGTGTTTTTCCAGCCAAACAAATAATATTGTTCTTTGCATTGCAAGGCTCCACAATTATCACTGGATATCACTCATCCAGGGCCAATTTATATTCGTCGGTTTTGTTACGCACACATAGCATTCCCTCTGAGGTGGTACGTCCCACAGTGAGAGCCACTTCTCTGAGTGAGCCCTGATGGAATTAAATTCAACAATCTTTTTAAGTAGTTTTCATAGAATAGAATGCCTAACAGTGCAGAAGGAGGCCATTTGGTCCTTCGAGCCTGCACTGCCAACAATCCATCCAGGACAAATTCCCGTTACCCGACGACTAAGAGTCAATTTAGCATGGCCATTCCACCCAGCCCTCACACCTTCGGAGTGTGGGAGGAAACCAGAACAACCCCACTCAGATATGGAGTGAATGTGCAGACAGTTGCCCAAGGCTGGAATTGAACCCATGTCCCTGGCGCTGTGAGGCAGCGGTGCTAACCACTGTACCAAGACACTCAAACCAAAGACTCTTTGCTTGTGCAGCCAGCATCGTGTGCATAAGTATTACTTGAGGCCGAACATTTAAAACTAACTGGGGTAAACAATGGTCCATTGGCCTTCATTGATTATCTTTAAATACTACAAGGGAAAAAAATACTTTCACAAAATGGGATATAATGATGAGGTCACATCAGAAGCTGTATTTGAAATCTCAATTCTCCAGAATCTCCCGAATGCAACCAAGGGTTACCTATTTTGGGCTCTAATTCATTTTCAATAATTACAGACATTCCACAGTGCAGGAAGAGGTCATTTGGCCCATTAAGATTGCACCGACTCTCCAACAGAGTAACCCACTTATGCCCTATCCCTGTATTTACTCTGTTAATCTCCCCAATTTAGGCAACTAAGGGGCAATTTATCATGGCTAATCCACCTAACCCTCAAATCTTTGGACTGTGGGAAGAAACCAGAACACCCAGAGGAAACCTCCATGTAGACGTAGGGAGAATGTACAAATTCCTCACAGACAGTGGCCCAAGTGGAAGTTTGCACCGTGAGACAGCAGAGCTAACCACTTTGCTACCCTAACAATAATATAGGCATTTGGAGTGCAGCCATGTCTTGATTTTACCACTAGGGATTGGACAGTTCGGGAATCAGAATCCCACAGGGAATTATGTAGAACTTCAGAGCACAACTTCCATTCAACTTCTGTATGTCAGCATTTATATCCCACACATGTCTTTTCCAACCATCAAACATTGCATGGGCAGAAGAAGGCTCAAGTGGAGCATAAATGCTAGAATGGACTAGTTGAGTTGAATGGCCTGTTTCATTGTTATGTATTCTATGTAATTCTGCTTTCTCTAATTCTGTCGGTCTGCCTTTGTGTTTTTTGGCCTCTTAAGGGACCAGTTAGTTCATGTTGGCTAAGAGCTTCGGCACAGGTTCAGTCCTGTTACTGACTGAGATAGTTCTCAGGGCCTATCTTCTTACCCTGCCCCACAGTGATATCATGGCATAAGCCTCGATTATGGATTGCAGCAAAGTGCAAAAGCAGAGGAGTATCAGCAGCATCAATCCATTGAGGCTGCCAGGCTATCCTGATACTTAGCTCTGGGATCATGCAAAGCAGGCAAGATAATGGAGGCAGCAACAGATATCCTCTCTTCCCTATCATCAAATCCTTCATATAGGTTTAGCTAACCCTTTAAAATCATTTAAAACTTGATCGTACACAACCACAGAAGGATCAATCACAACTACCACCGTCCAGTACTTATCTAGATCCCTCTTAAACGGGGGGATTTTCCAATATTTTAGCAAGGTGTCAAGTTGAGTGGGAAAACAGGAGTGTTGCCTATTGGCAACAGTGGCACTTTTCCCACCATATTTTTAGCCACCTCTGTGGCGGTTGGAATCTGATTGGCCTGGCTCACCATCAGGCCGAGGGCTTCAATTACTGGGGGGCTCAATTGAAATGCCTCCCCAACATCAGCTTCAAATCCAAAGCAGAGGATGGCTGCCAGGAAGGCCGTGCCTAAGTTTTCAGACCGAGACTTGACCAGAATGCTGGACATGGCAGAGGCAAGGCTTTGGATCTTATAACCTCTGTTAAGAGGCCTCCAGCAAGGTCACCAACCTAGCATGGGCAGCAATGACAACTCTGGTAAGCATCAACTCCCTGCGCATGGGGTCGGGAGTGCAGCACAGGATGAAAATGATCGGCCTCCTCCATTCAGCCAGGGTAAGTCACTGCCCTTATCAATCTCTGCTCACCCACTCTTTCTCATACACCTATCGCACGGCCTGCTTACACTCTCCCCGTTCTCTGGCAGAGAAAGCCGTCACACAACTGAGGGGAGAGAGCACAGGCGGGCAGGTGAATGGCCGATTTGAAACTCCCAGTGGAGGCTTCGATATCAAGCTTACAAGGCTTTCTGCTTAGCATAACAATTCCTTCATGCGTTGTGGAAATTTGCAATCTTCCAATTGTGGTAAAGATGCTCAAATAACAAGTTTGCAGACAAGAACTACTAACCAAGCAGCTTTGATCTGAGAAAGTTCTGTTTAGAAAGGCAACAATGTAAAAGAGACAAGCATTACCCCCATGCACAGACTATAGTAATTCTCCAGACACTGTGGTACATTCCTTTATTTTCCATTTCTGAGACAAAAGAATGTAGGAGCACATTTAAAATATACAGATCTGGTTAGAAAATGCAGGCAATTTTATGATATAACACATGATGGAACATCAAACCCATTGCAATAGCACTTGTCCTTTTAACTATAATGAGATTCTAAAGTCAATGCAGATGTATTTCCAACATGAATGTGACAAAATACATTTCCGCCTGTATTCAATTATGGATTTGAGTTTCTTATTTCTCGTAACAGCACATGAGGGGTTAATAAACTAAGTTCAAACAGAAAATGGCCAGCCACTTCAAAACATACTTAGCGTGGAATCCAGACAGAATGGCTGAATGAGAATCAATGGGATATTATATGTATCTACACAGTGAGTCTATGTACGGCTCCACTGCAGCTGAAGCTGGTTTCAATGTGCGAAGGCCAATTGAATCCAGATGCAGCTGCCTGGAAATGTGTTGAAGCTACAGACATTCTGCCAACAGGTGACTCGGCACCCAGTATGATGGGCACTCTGCATACCAACCTTCCATGCTAAGGTGATGTCAAACTGGCAGAGGTGGAAATATGGGGAGCCATGGTTGGTATTTAAAATAGGCATGTCCAAATTGATGTGTTTCAATCATATTGATTTTTTGATTTTTGACCTATTGACCTCTCAAAACAAAATGGAAACAGCCATTTCTTGCCCTCATATTCACCTTCTTACTCTCTCATTCATTTTCACAGCAGGCCCCTTTGACCTCTGTCTCACATGGCCTCATTATTTGCATTGTAAGCAGGACCAACTCTGAACACTCTCCATCCATATCCTCATTCCAGGCCCTAACCCCTCCTCTTCCAGTGCTCACCCTAGAGAGACTATCTCCCAATTCTAATTCCCAAATTCTCCAATCTTTCGTCTTGGATTCTGCCTCAGCTTGTCTGCTGATGAAACCCTTATCCACGCCTTAGTTACCTCTAGACTTGACTATTCTGGCATGTTGCCACCTCCCACAACCTACACTCTGTAAAGTTGAAGCTGTTCAAATCTTCACTGCTTGAGTCTTAATTCAAATCACTCCAGCTCCCTGTCAGGCAAGGCCCTGATTTTAACGTTTCTGTCCTTGCTGCTAAATTTCTCAGCATTTCCCAATCCCTTCGTTTCTATAATCTCCTCCCATTCCCGCAAACATCCTAAATATCAGTGCGCGTCCAATTCACACCACTTGGACATCCCCAATATTAATTGCTCCACCATTGGGGGCTCTGTCTTCTGCAGCCTATAAGTCCAAAAGCCTTGAATCACCTTCTCAACTCTGCCCATCTCTCACCTTACTCACCTTAGTTAAAGTTTAAAGAATGGAACATGGTCTGGTTGGTCTTGATCCCAATGTTGAAGCTCTAGCCCTCTACACATGTTTAATCCCCCACCCTGACCCACTCTAGTCTATGCTGCTGTTTGGCTACGTAAACAGCCTCCTGTTCAAAACCTATTGGTCGCAACCTTACTGCCCACTCACACTAAGCTCCTGCTACAGCAAAGACAGAGATTTTGATGACAAGCCCAGTCTCCATTCACTGTAACGGGATGGGAAAATCCCACTGGCGTGAATGGTAGGAAAAATTCCAGCCATTAAGTTTAATATTCCTTTTCTTCAAGCAGATAACTACATGCCTTTGAAAAGTGTTTATGAATTCTGCTTCAATAACATTGGACTGGGATTACTCAGTCAACGCCAGCATCTCCACATCATGACTACCATCAACACTGCAAACTGTTAGCTCCAAGTAGAAAGGATCTCTAAGAAGATTGCACATATCAATATAGATGTCAATAGCATTGTACAGGAGCCAATTTCACACTTTCTGTGTGAAGACATAGGCCACAATTTTACCCCCCTGCTGGCGGGTTCTGAGACGGGGATAATGAAAAATATCAAGGATGAGATTCCCTCTGGGATCCTGCCCACCCCGACCCAAATGATTTCATGGTGAGGCAGGCAGAACAATTGGACTGGAGGTCCACCCGTAGCCCTGTTAAGGCTCCTAACTGCTCATTTAAAGGCCACTTAAAGCCTTTACCTGCCCAGCCTCAATCTTTAGGCTGACAGATGCCCAATGACCAGGGCTGGGAAACTGACAAAGGAGACAGAGGTGGGGGGAAGAGATGAGCATCAATTGGAAGGCCCCATCAGACTGGGGAAGCTTCCCCTCAAAAACCTGGAAGATACTGCCCTCCCACTGCCCCCCCCCCCCCCCCCCAGCCTCCCCGCCACATTCATCTACATTTTAAACTTGTTTTCTTCCATTACTGTCTCACCTAACACTTGAAGAATGATATTTCTAATCATGTTGTCCATCAGGTCATCAGCCCTCCAGCCAGAACTTTCTCTGTACTATACTGATATAGAACGACAGTGGGCTGAATTTTCCCAGAATTTGGCTGATAACAGGTGGGAAAAGCAGCATTGAAGCCACCAACAGCAATGTCATCTTTCCATGCCATATCATCCCGGACTTAGTGTCGAAAACCCAGTGGCAGATCTCACAACACTATGCCAACGTTTAGCTCCCGGAAGATTGGGCTGCATTTTTAAATGCCACTCCAAAGAGCTCACTTGTATGCATGGGGTATTCCAGTGAGGTACTGAGGAAATGCTGCACTGTCAGAGGAATTCTGTTCCTAGTGAAATGTTAAACTAAGCTCCTGTCTGTCTACCAGATAGATGTAACAATGCCATGGCACAGATGAGCAGAGGAGATCCATCCACCAGGCATCCTGGGCAATATTTATCTTCCAGTTAACTTCACTAAAACAGATTATCTGAGCATCATCATATCGCTGTTGGTGGAAACTTGCTACATGTGAACTGGATGTCACATTGCAGTAGTGTCCGCACGTGAAGAGCATGTCACTGGCTGTGAGGAATGTTGGGACGTTCTGAGTCATGGAAGGTGTTGCATAGATGGAAATCTTTCTTTGAATATATTTAAATATCCAGTCCAATATCAATTCTCATGACTGATTATAGAATCATAGAACCCCTACAGTACAGAAGGAGGCCATTCAGCCCTTTGAGTCTGCATTGACAACAATCGCATTCTATCTCCAGGAACCCACATATTTACCCTGCTAATTCCCCCTCCCGAAATTCTCTGATCCCATTCATAACATGCCAATCCCTTTCACTGGACCCCATTGCTCTGCTGTGTATTTCCAGCACTTCTGCTCCTAGTTCAGATTTCTGGTTTCCTCCCATTCCACTTCTTCTGTCTGACAGAGAACAAAAGCAGATTTTGTTGCTGCAGAATTGCTGGATTGTGTGGAAATTACGACAAAAGATTAACAGAATAAGAATAAAGATTAACAGAATAAGAGCTACTTTAGTAACTCTTACATGCTGATTGTGTGGTCCTCCTGGGTAGAACTCCCACGCTACATCCCTGTCCATTTAGGGCCAGTACATGGTTTTCTTTGCCCTACAATCTATTGCTTCGACCTCTGGATATCGTTGATGGAATTTGTGGGTATAGTGTCTCTGCAGAGAAATGGACATGATGAACCTCTCGCCACACAATATTAGTCCGTCTTATCATAGAATCCTTGCAGTGCAAAAGGAAGCCATTCAGCCCATTGAGTCTGCACCAACTCTCCGAAAGAGCATGGGCCAGATTTTACGGCTTTGTTTGAGTAAGACTGGAAATTCCTGGCTGAGGTCAACAGGCATTTCTATTGTGTGCCCCTCATCAGCTCCAATTCCACGGTGGGCAAGTTTGTAGAATTACAGTGTATCTTATCCAGGGATCCAGTCACTTCACTGGAACAGGGAATGGTACTTAGATAAACAATATGTCATATCTAGCATATGCTTTAAGACATACTTGTCCTCAGGTGTGCACACATGCTGTATAGTCATTGTCTTACCTGGATCTGGCTTCACACCATGAGCATGCTGTAAGGAACTTGATTAACCCCGAATCAGCATCAAGTAGAGTTGAGTTCTAACTGTCTGGCCCTGATTCTGCCAAAGACCAAGCATAGAAGTGCATCATGTTCTTACGTTATACAAGCCCATAGAATGTCATCAGTGATGATTTCTCAGGGTTGTCATTCAAAGATCTGTTTTATAGACTGTTGGAAGATCTCATTACCAGTGGAAATCCCACAGAGCATGATATCTGCCTACCGGAGATATGAACGTAATGAACTCAAGGATTCTTCTTCCAAAGGGATTTGCCAAAATTGCACTTTTGGGATGTTGAACACCTTATCTTTGTCAGCTCTGACTTGTTCAACCAATCTTCATGGGATGGTGCACCTCATCAGTGCCTTATTCAGATGAACTGAGTCAATGCAGATCCTGATTGTGCCATCTTTCTCTACTACAGTCACCCATGGTTTCATCTATGGGACTATGATACCCAGTCTTGTCAGTCGATTCAATTAATTAACGATTTTCTGTTTCATGGCAAGGGCTATTCTTCTTGGAGACAGATAGCAAGCAGTGCTGAGTTATTTAGGTCTTTGTATTCTAGCATCTCTGGGTCTTAGTGTCATAGGCTGTGTACATCCAGCCCAAAAGTGGATTAGCCCATGTGTTGCTGTCATGGAGACCCAGCACCAGTTTTATAACTTGGTCAACTACATGGAATTAGAACATTACAGCACAGAACAGGCCCTTCGGCCTTCGATGTTGCACCGACCAATTAGGAAAAAGCAATGACCCTCCAAACTAAACCATTCCCTTTTCGTCCATAAACTTATCTACTAACCTCTTAAACGCCACCAAACTTGGCGCATCTACAACTGCCGCAGGCAGGGCATTCCATACCCTAACCACCCTCTGGGTAAAGAACCTACCTTGATATCCGTCCTATAACTACCACTAATTGGAACTTGCATTGTATGCAGTGCAGGATGGTCACACATTCTATATGCATGATTTGCCAGCCATATGTGAAGTGACTTAGTGGTAGATCCGAGTGTAGCATAGGGCTCAATACTCCACAGAAACTGCTTCAGCAAAACATTTTACTCTGGTGTAGATTTTAAGTTTAAATTCCGCATTGCTGTGTTTTAATGTTATGGATATTTCATCTTTCCCCGGGTAAACAGCCTCTGTTAAGGTAAACACTTTAACAGTAAGAAGTTTTGAGAGATTCAGTGCTTTGGTGGTTTCATCAAGCTCATTTACTCTGATCGTGTTCCAAACTTTGGAGGAATGAACGGCTACAATGTGGCTAATGGAAGTGGCAGCTTAGAATCTCTACAGCCCATCAGGCCTGCACCAACTACAATCCCACTCAGCCCTATCCCTGCCACCCCATATAGTTATCTTAGCTAATCCCTCTGATACTAAGGGGCAATTTAGCATGGTCAACCAACCTAACCCATACATCTTTGGACTGTGGGAGGAAACCAGAGCACCTGGAGGGAATCCATATAGACAAAGGAAGAACATACAAGCTCCACACAGACAGTAACCAAAGCCAGGAATTGAACCCAGGTCTCTGGCACTGTGAGGTAACAGTGCTAACCACTGTGCCACCATGCTGCACCCAAATTGCTGTGATTTGTACTAGGCAGGGTAAATCCATTTGCCACAACTATTACAATGCTTATTAAGTGCAAAGCACACATTCCTCTCTTGTGGAATCTGGTTCTTTTAGCCCTCCCTCCACCTTGCTTAAATTTCTTTCTACTTTCCTTGTATTCCATATTTGTTTTGTGTATTTCCAACCTCTTAGCCTTGACAAATGCTTCCTTTTTCCCTTTGACTACACTGACAATATTTCTCATCATCCAAGGTTCCTTGCCATATTTATCCTTCATCCCTACAGGAGTGTGCCAGTCCTGAATCCCTATCAACATACACTTGAAAGCCTCCCACATGCCAGATGTTGATTTGCCCTCAAACATTTGCCCCCATTTTACATTCTTCAGTTCCTGTCTAATAGTGGTAATTAGCCTTCCCCTAGTTTAGCACTTTAACTTGAGGACTACACTTATCTTTACCCATCAGTACCTTTAAAGCTTACTGAATTATGGTCACTGTTCCTAAACTGCTCCTCTACTGGAACATCGACCACCTGGCCGGGCTCATTCCCAATACCAGGTCCAGGATGGACGATCTACATACTGCTTCAAGAAGCCCTCTTGAACTTTGTCCCATCCACGTCCCTAGCACCAAGTGAGTCCAGTTAATGTAAAGGAAGTTAAAATCTCCCACCATAACAACATCCCAGGCAGTGCATTCCAACCCGTCACCATCCTCTGGGTAAAAAAAAGCTCTTCCTCAAATTGTTTGAAATTTTTGCAAAGATTCACAACCTTTTGAATGAAGTACTTTATTTTCATTTCAGTCCTAAATGATTGGTGCCTTATCCTGAAATTTTACCCTCACATTTTAGATTTCCTGGCCACTGGAAACATTCTCTCAGCACCTACCCTCGTAAGCCCCTTTAAAATTATGTAGATCTTTAAAATCATATAGGTTTCAATGAGACCACCTCATTTTTCTGAACTCCAGACCCAATTCACTTTATGCCCCATGATAGCACAAGTCCCTTTACACTAGGACTAATTTAATGAAGTTTGCTGTAAGCTTCCAGTGAAAGTGTATCCAAAGTGAACCATGACAGCTGGATCCTCCTCTTTCCTTTTCATGAGGTGTTCTTAACCCTAGCTTGGGTCTTCAACGTTTTCCTCCTTTTTGGAAGGCAAATAATTCAGATTTTCCAACTGCCTCCCGGCTTGATAGATCCAACTGCATACACGTTGGCACTTTCTTTGATTTATCAGACAGATCAGCATAACAGTGAATGCACCATTCTTTTTTAAAGAAAAGAGGGAAGGCATGGAAACACAGTGGTTAGCACTGCTGCCTCACAGTACCAGGAACCCAGGGTACTGGCTTGGATCACTGTCTGTGTGGAATTTGCATGTTCTCCCCGTGTCTGTGCGGGATTCCTCCGGATGCTGGTTTTGTCTCACAGTCAGAAAGACGTGCTGATTAGGTGCATTGGCTGTGCTAAATTCTCCCTCAATGTACCCAAACAAGCGCCAGAGTGTGGCAACTAGGAGATTTTCACAGTCGCTTCATTGAAGTGCTAATGTAAGCTTACTTGCGACACAGGAAATAAACTTTTTTTAAGAAACTTAAAGATCTTCCGATTATCAGCAATCTTTTCATTGAGAATAAGTGGGTCAATACAATGTATGCCTTGTGCTGTCTCAGCCTGCTCTTGACACTATGTAAAGGAATGGTGACAAAGGACTCGAGTTTACTAGAGTTCTTTAGTAATTCTTACATACCGAGTGTGTTGCCATGCCTGGAGAAAACTCCCACACTAGCCACACGTCACTTCCTAGTCACATCATGTACAGGACATCACAGCATATTCACCAACACAGTCTACAGTTGCTATCATTCTGGGTAAACACTCCCTAGTGATGAGCTGTATATTTCTCAGTCTTCCCAACCATTCACGTGGCCCCACTGTGATCTCCTGCCACAACAAACAGGAACAACTATCATTCCTGAGGGTGTATTGCCTCTTTTTGTGGGATTGATGGCAACATGGTTGTAACTGGAAGTGAGTGCTGCAATATGACTCCCAGTGGGAAGACATTTCGGCAATCTCCCACACCCGCTTCCGGCTGATTTGGCTGCTGGCCTGTTCTGCAGTTGACAGGGAACTATGCTGAGTAACATAGACAGCATCAAATACTCTTGATTACAGCAAGTTATCCACCAGGATACAATTAAAAATGAATTCAAATTCTGAATTAAAAACACTGACAAAAAGATTGCAAACACTCAACAGCGAGATCGGCAAAAGCAACATGGCAGCATTGTTAAAATCAACCTGTTGTGATTGTCTTTTTACCAAAACAACAAAGGAAACACTGGGTGGGATTTTAGAGCAAGTCTGACCCAAAACTGGAAAATTCCACCCAAGATTAACGGACCTTTCCATGATCTGCTCCTCGCCCATTCCGATTCTTGTGGCAGGCTGGCGATAGAATTCCGGCGGGCATATTTAAATTTGCAAAATAGAAGTTGAACAGTTCAAGCTCAACCGTTCATTTTGAATTCATAAAGTCATAGAATCCCTACAGGGCATCAGAGGCCATTCAGCTCATCGAGTCCACACTGACTCTGACCCAATACCTTACCCAATCCCTCTCCTATCCCTATAATTCTACACATTTACCGTGGGTAACCCATCTAACCTACATATCTGGATCCTAAGGGGTAATTTAGCATGGCCAATCCATCTAACCTGCACATTCCTGTGAGAGGAAACCGGAACACACGGAAGAAACCCATGCTGACACAGGGAGAATGTGCAAACTCCACACAGACTGCAACTCCCAAGGCTAGAATTGAACCCCGGTCTCTGACGCTATGAGACAGTAATGATAATCACTTGAATTTTCCTGTGCACAAAAAGCAGGACAAGTCCAACCAGCCAGTTACTGCCCAATCTACTCGGTCATCAGTAAAGTGGTGGAAGAGGTTATCAACGTTGCTATTAAGCAGCACCTGCTCAGCAATAACTTATTCAGTGATGCCCAGTTTGGGTTTCACCAGAGTCAGTCAGCTCCTGACCTCATTACAGCCTTGGTTCAATATGGACAAAATATCTGAATTCCAGAGGTGAGGAGAGAGTGACAGCCCTTGAAATCAAGGCCGCATATGACCAAGTATGGCATGTGGGAGACCCCGCCAAACTGGAATCAGTGGGTGTCAGGGGGAAACACACCGCTGGTTCGAGTCATACCTGGTACATAGGGAGATGGTTGTGGTTGTGGAAGGTCAGTCATCTCAGCTCCAGGACATCGCTGTAGAAGTCCCTCAAGGTAGTGTCCTAGGCTCAACAATCTTCAGCTGCTTCATCAATGACCTTCCCTCCAACATAAGGTCAGAAGTGGGGATGTTCGCTGATGATTGCACAATGTTCAGCACCATTCATGACTCCTCAGACACTGAAGTAGTCCATATTCAAATGCAACAAGATGTGGACAATATCCAGGCTGGGGCTGACAAGTGACAAATAATATTCAAGCCACACAAACGCTAGGCAATGACCATCACCAATAAGAGACACTCTAAACATCACCCCTTAACATTCAATGGCGTTACCATCACTGAATCCCCCTCTGTCAACATCCTTGATTAGCATTGACCAGAGACTCAACTGGACTCGCCACAAACATGTGGCTACAAGAGCAGGTCAAAGGCTAGAAATACCGAGGCAAGTGAGTCACTCCTGACTCCCCAATGCCGATCCACCATCTACAAGGCACAAGTCAGGAGTGTGATGGAACATTCCCCACTTACCTGGATGGGTACAGATCCAAGATCACTCAAAAAGCTTGAAGCCATCCAGGATAAAGCAGCCCATATCTATAAACATCCAGTGTCAGGGACCCAAGTTCAATTCCTAGCTTGGATCATAATCTGTGCAGATTCTGCACATTCTCCCTGTGTCTGCATGGGTTTTCTCCAAGTGCTCTAGTTTCCTCCCACAGTCCAAAAGACCTGCTGGCTAGGGACATTGGCTATGCTAAACACTCCGTCAATGTACCCAAACAGACACTGGAGTATGGCGACTAGGCAATTTTCACAGTAACTTCATGTAAGCCTACTTGTGATTAATAAAAAAACTTTTTAAAAAAGAGATCCAGCAGATTCCAAAGATTCACAATCCACTGAATGAAAAAGGTTTTCCTCAACTCCAGTCCTAAATGGTTGATCACTTATCGTCAGTCCAAGAGCGCTAGTTCTATATTCTGCAGCCAGGAAAAACAGGGACAAAAACAGAATTGAAGTTATGATTATGCAATTTTTTTTCATCAAAAATTCATCTAATTCTCTTATTTTCCTTGCCAGGGAAACAGTGAGGCCCTCTAAGAATTGTTTCAGTGAGATAGCCCCTCATTCTTCTAAACCCAAAGAATATAGGCCTGGTCTACTCAATCTCTCCTCATAGGACTAGCTCCCCATTCCAGGAATTAATCATGCACCATCATTGCAAGTATATTGTTCTTTAGCAAAGCGACAAAACTGTGTATAGTACCCCATGCAAAGACTCATCAATGAACTATATATCTGAGCACAGTGGTTAGCACTGCTGTCACAGAGCACCAGCGACCCAAATTTGATTCCCAGCTTAGGTCATTGTCTGTGTGAAGCCTGCACATTCTCCCTGTGTCTACATGGGTTTGGTCCGCGTGCTCCTATATCCTCTCAGTCCAAAAGACATGCTAGTTAAGTGCATTGGCCCTCAATGTACTTGAACAGGTGCCAGAGTGTGTGGTGACTAGGGAATTTTCATACTAACTTCATTGCAGTGTTAATGCAAGCCTTCTTGTGATACTAACAAATAAAATTTAAAAGAAAAAAACTATACTCCAACCTCTTCGTAATAATGGCCAATGTACCAATTGTCTCCTTAATTGTGTAATGTACCTGCATTCTCATTTTCTAGGATTCATGTACAAGGACTTCTAAGTACCAACATTTACTAGTTTCTCATCTTCAAAAATATTTTGCTTTTCTCTCTAACAAAGTGGATAATTCCATATATTATTTAATCAGCCATCTTCTTACCCAAGTGCTTAACCAGTCTGCATCCCTTTGTGTTCTCCTCACAGCTTACTCTCCCACCTAGCTTTGTATCATCAGCAAACTTGAATATACTGGCACTCAGTCTCCTCAGCTAAGGCATTGATACAGATTGTAAATCCATGAAACCTAAGTACTAATGCGTGTGGCATTCCACAAATTTTCTCCTGTTGTGTCTCAGAGAAATCTCATGTGTGCGATCTGAGTTAGGACCTGCCTTTGGGATGGAACAGAACTGATAGACGGATCTTTCCTAGGACTACTAAATACAGATAAATGCCATCCAATAAGTTTAAGTTTATTCAACAGTATAAGCCAACTTGTGACATCAACACTCAAAAATACAAAGTTGCTGCGAAAATCTCCTACTCGCCGCACTCCGGCACCTGTCCAGGCACACTGAGGGAGAATTTAGCATGGCCAATGCATCTAACCAGCACGTCTTTTGGACTGTGGGGGGAAACTCACACAGTTATAGGGAGAACATGCAGACTCCACGTAGTCACCCAGGCTGGGAATAGAACCTGGGTCCCTGGCACTGTGAGACAGCAGTGTTAACAACTGTGCCACCGTGCCTCCCACGTACCAAACTAACATCAAAATGGATGAAAACATTCTCTGAGCATCAGTCCATCTCTGCACCTAGTCAATGAGAATCAAGCAATCGTCAATAGGCTGCCAAAGCAAGTTAACAGCCTCATGCAGTTAACACAGCATCTGGATTGGTGCATGAAACAGATGGCAGGATATAGTGAGGGCTAGCTGCAGAAGGATGCACCATACCAACTCAGTGAAAAACATCCACTCCAGCTCATGTATCTGATCCAGTGCTCTGCCCTAACTATGTTTATTATTCCACAGACCCATGGATTTAACTGAATTGCTTCTAACTGGATGTGCTGGCAATGACTATTTACTGCTAATGTTTCTGCCCAAGTTAATTTAGCCCCAGCAATCAGTTCTAGTTCACTCTTGGACCTCTTGCAGCTTTTTGTGAATATTTTTCCACTGCCAACAGGATGGAAAGAGATCAGGAAAGCATCACCCTGTCCCCACACTTGACCACCAACACCCCTTCGAAAAAGCTTTCATTCTGGTTGTAGATTAGACCCAAACTTTAATATTTTTATTAAATTTTATGGTATCATTGTCCTGCTGTTGAGGGATTCCTAGAAGGCTTGGTGTGCTCTGTGACCATAGATCTCTTCACAATTGTTTGGAGCTAAAAAGTCATCTGCCGTTCAAAATACTCAAACAAACATTAAATGCACCTCAGAGGTGCTCAGGCTTCAATCCATGTTTGCCACAACTTCAGATTTACACTCTATTGTAAGGCAAACCCAGGGAGTGTGGTTTGCAGCAGGAGAGGAATGAATGGAAAGAGTTAAACATATAGCCTGACTGTGGTATCAAATTCACTGTGGGTAGACACGACAAATTGCCCTATCCCAGAAAGCACTAAAGTCTTTCTGAGGTCACAGCAACAATAAGAAAATCAATATCTTTTCAAGACTTCACAAAGGATTTGTTAAGGGGAAGTCGTGTTTAACAAATTTATTGGATTTCTATGAGGATGTGATTAGTGCGGTAGACAGAGGGAACCAGTGGATGTGGTGTTTTTAGATTTCCAGAAGGCGTTTGATAAGGTTGCTGCAAAAGGTTAGGGTGCATGGAGTTGGGGGTAAGGTGTTAGCGTGGATAGAGGATTGGTTGTTTAATAGGAAGCAAAGAGTTGGAATCAATGGGTGCTATTCTGGTTGGCAGTTGGTGACTAGTGTAGTGACACAGGAATCGGTGCTGGGGCCTCAACTTTTATCATATAAATAGATGATCTGGAGGAGGGGGCTGAGTGTAGGTAACGAAATTTGCTGCTGACATGAAGATGAGTGGAAAAGCAAATTGTGTGGAAGGGGCGGAAAGTCTGCAGAGAGATCTGGGTAGGCTGAGTGTGTGGGCAAGAACCTGGCAGATGGAGCATGATGTTAGCAAGTGTGATGTTATCCACTTTGGTAGAAATAATAGCAGGAGGGATTATTATTTAGAAGGTGAAAAGCTGCAGCATGCTAAGGTGCAGAGCGACTTGGGGGTCCTTGTGCACGAATCGCAAAAATCCAGTCTACAGGTGCAGCAGGTGATCAAGAAGGTGAATGGAATGTTGACCTTTATAGCGAGGGAGATAGAATATAAAAGCAGGGAGATCTTGCTGCAACTGTACAGGGTAATGGTGAAGCCGCAACTGGAGTATTGTGTGCAGTCTTGGTCGCCGCATTTACGAAAGGATATATTGGCCTTGGAGAGAGTGCAGAGAAGGTTCACTAGGCTGATACTGGAGATGAGAGGGTTAGCTTATGAGGAGAGATTGAATAGACTGAATAGAAGGCTGAAGCTGATCTTATAGAGACATACAGATTATGAAGGGGCTAGATAGGGTAGAGGTAGAGAAATTCTTCCTGCTTAGAAAGGATAGGAGAACTACAGGGCACAGCCTCAAAATAATTGGGCGGGGGTGCAGTTTAGATCGGAGTTGAGGAGGAACTTCTTCACTTAAAGGGTGGTGAGTGTCTGGAATTCTCTGCCCATTGAAGTGAATGAGGCTACCTCACTGAATATATTTAAGTCATGGCTATATAGGTTTCTGATAGACAAGGAAATTAAGGGTTATGGGGAGAAAGCGGGAAAGTGGAACTGATCCACTTCAGATCAGCCATGGCTCGAAGGGCTAGATGGCCTACTCCTGCTCCTATTTCCTATGTTCTTATGAAGTCTAGAGAAGCCATTGTGCCTCTGGAAAACTAATCAATGACCAGTTATCAGGGAGATGGGAACAATTAACACAGCATCAAAATTGGTTCAACAAACACAATGTTTTGATACTGTAAACAGGTAGACAGGATATGAACCAGGAAACAATTAAAGTACTCAGGACAATAGGTCAACATAATATGATTAAAACAAAACTTTAAAAAAGTTAAAGTAACAATCTGATGACCTAATCGAAATGCAGCACTTCGTGCTACAAAAAAAATGTAAGAGCCTATGGTTAGCAGAGTAGTCCTGAAACAAACTGGAATTACAGCTCTGAGTTCTGCTCTTCCTCATGTATGTTGAATAAAGCCGCTTTTGTTGAAGCTCTATATGGTCTCGGAAGACTAAGTTTGTTCATTCTCTCCAACCACACTCCCTGCAAAATCAAACAGAATGGAATGAGAATACCTCTGTAATCCTCTCAGTCCCATGTGACTGAAGAGAGAACCTCAACCTGCAACTCTGGGTAGTGACTGGCTGTAGTTTACCAGTAGTGTTTTAGTGAGGTCAGTAAGCCAATTTGCCACTATATCTTGTTGTTGGTCTCCTGTACACCATACGTTGTATTGTGTAGCTTACGTTGCACTTGGATCCATTCCTCAAGTGGAGTGCTACCCAATTTTGGGAGAGAAAGTGGGGAGAGGGTGTCAGAGGAATGGAGGGAGAGGAGGTGGAAGGGGGAGGGAGGGAGTAGAAAGACATTGGCTAGAATTTTATATTCTCTCACCTTGCTGCTGGGTTGTGTGGTGAGATAGAAATGGATGAAATGGAAGTTGGGAGGGAGAGTGGAGGGAAATTGAGTGGGAGGGGCAGATGAGCAGAATGTGGAGGGGGGCGGAGCAAGGCCTCACTGATCATAAAAAGCAAAAAAGGTAGCACCCAACAATCTCCTTGAAGGATCTTCCAGAAGAAATTTAAGCCTTTTCTTTCCTTCTTACCTGGCCCAGCTTCTAGAGCTTGCTGCATGATTCAGCAGTGACCACATCTCTCAGTACCTCTGCGGAGGCTTCAGAGCTGCCAGCCCTGTGCTTCGTCCGATAGCATCAGGACCCCCTACGCCATCTTTAACTTGTTGGTGGGACCACAGGTGGCCAATTAGGAGGCAAAATTACCAAACAGGTCCCACTGTCGGCATCTGTTAGCTTGGGGGAGCCACATTTTACCGTAATGTCTGGATCCCAGTCCCACTCAGACTTTGAAAATATGTCAGTCAATGAAAAGTTAAGACAAAAATTAATCCCATCACACAAATGCTGGTCAACAATCCAAAAGCTTTGAAAGGGACATTGGCAATTCAAGCTGATGGATCAAGAAGGGGAATTTGGCAAGGATTCTTAGTGGAAGATCAGCACAAAGCTTGTGATGAGTATGGGTGGGGGACAATATTTTTCTCCATGACTTTTAAGGCCTTGGTTCCAGAAGCAATACTTAAAAATGTGACAGCTTTTGTTTCATTTCTCCCTTATCAACTCACAAATCTATCTGAAAAACTGAGTAATACAGTGGTGTTTAACTAACAAAGGACGTGTAGAATTCCTGCAGGAGAAGAGAGGTGTTGTGGAGGGGGTGTGGGGGTATTGTGGGGTCTGGGGGTAATTGTGTGGGGGAGTGTTGTGGGAGGTTGGGAGTAGTTGTATGGGGGGAGTGTTGGAGGTGGGAAAAGTTGTGGAGGAGGCAGATGGAGAGTTGTGAGGGGGATTGTTGTGGGAGACGGGGGTGGGGGTCATTGTGGAGGAGGCAGAGGGGGATTTGTGGCGGTGGTGGGGGTTGTTGTGGGAGTGTTGTGTGGAGGATGGGGCTAGTTGTGGAGATGGGGATGTGGAGTGTCAAGGTTGCATGGGGGCTAAGGGAATTTGCAAGATTCAGTCCAGACAGTAACAGAGATTTTCACGAATCATCCACCTCAAACCCTGCCAAAAGTTTAAAATTTATTTATTAATGTCACAAGTAGGCTTACATTAATACTGCAAAAAAAAAGTTACTGCGAAAATCCCCTAGTCACCACACTCCGGCGCCTGTTCGGGTTTGCTGAGGGAGAATTTAGCATAGTCGATGCATCTGACCAGCATATCCATTGGACTGTTGGAGGGAGCCACAGCACCTGGGTGAAACCCACACAGATATGGGGCGAACATGCAGACTCCACACAGATAGTGACCCAAGCTGGAAATTGAACCCAGGTTCCTGGATTGTGAGACAGCAGTGCTAACAACTGTGCCTCCGTGCCACCCACAGGCTCTCCCCTGATGATATTTACAATCTGCTTTAACATTCCACATCAGCTCCAAAACGCTGTAAAGAACGTTAGTCTCATCTCTTTATTTTCATTTTATGTCACTTAAACCCCATTAGAAATCTTGTCTGAATTTCAATCTTGTTGATGCAAGCAAAATGATTAAACAACAACCAGAAGTTTACCTTCTCATTCTAGCCTGTTCGTGATAACACCACTTGTCCCCGGCAGTAAACAGTTCCACTCATTGCTGCAACTGTATAATTTAAGACACATCAATTAATTGTCACAATTAATTAAACCGTCAATTAGGGCTACTGCATGACTGGAGGGCCTTGTTATCCAGGTTTGCAACACCTGCTGTTTATTTATCTCATTTATTTTTTTAAAGTGGTAAAAACCTGGTTAAATGACATGAATTTCCCTCAAAACAAATCTGATGGTGGGAGTCTCCTAATGAACAAATGAGTGACAGTAGCTGAATGTTTTCCTATTGGACATTGGTGAACCAGTTGGGTTTTTAAACAGTATTCTGTCTCACTTTTTTTTCACTGGTGCCAATTTTTATTTCCAAATCTATGACACGGAATTCAAATTTTTCATGCTGCCAGATACAGACATAAGAACTAGGAGCAGGAATAGGCCGTCTGGCCCCTTGACCCTGCTCCATCATTCAGTAAGATCATGGCTGATCTTTTCATGGATTCCGTTCCACTTACCCGCCCGCTGCCATAACCTTTAATTCCTTTAAAATTTATCTATCACTTGCCTTAAAAACATTCAATGAGGTAGTCTCTGTGGCAGGGAATTCCACAGATTTACAACCCTTTGGTTCCTCCTCAACTCAGTCCTAAACCTGCTCCCCTTATTTTGATGGTGGGATTTAAGTGCATGTTCGCTGGATTGTTAACGCAGGCCTTTGGGATTTCTAGTCTAGTGATATAATCACCGCTCCAACGCAGCTTTGCACGTGATTCACATTGCTGTTTTGATATCATTTGTTAGTCGCTGAGTGGCTTGAGATAGCACAGAAGAAGTACTTTGGTTACGCCAACCATGTAGTCAAAAGAAATTAGGCTGTCTGGCCCCATAAGTGGAACCAGTTTAGCCACATATTGTGCCATGACCTGAGAGCTTTGTTACTTCTCTGATAAGGGAGAGGGAATCAGAGTTGCAGAGATGACCAGTCTCCTGCCACTTCAGAGTCAATGTGTGTTGAGGATTAACCGGACAATGCACAGTGAGTATTCAAATCTTTTAAGCTTTTATTCTTTGCGAGTATCATAGAAATTGTAGAATTCCTACAGTGCAGAAAGAGGCCATTGGGCCCATCGCGTCTACACCAACCACAATCCCAACCAGGCCCTACCCCCATATCCCTAAACGTTTACCCGCTAATCCTTCTAATCTAAGTATTTTAGGACACTAAGGAGCAACTTTAGCATGGCCAATCAACCTAACCCCCACATCTTTGGACAGTGGGAGGAAACTGGAGAACCTGGAGGAAACCACGCAAACACGAGGAGAATGTGCAAACTCCACACAGACAGTGACCCAAGCTGGGAATCGAACCCAGGCTCCTGGAGCTGTGAAGCAGAACTGTAACAATGTGCTACTACGCCACTCATAAGTAAGGAATAAGGAGAAAAGGCACAGTGAATTTTACTATGATGTTCTAACAGAGTTCTGCAAAACAGTATCAGTCACAGACCATAAGGCATAGGAGCAGAATTAAGCCACTCAGCCATCGAGTCTGCTCCACCATTTAATCATGGCTGATATTTTTTTCATCCCCATTCTCCTGCATTTTCCCCATAACCCCTGATCCCCTTATTACTCAAGAATCTATCTATCTCTGTCCTAAAAACACTCAATGACCTGGCTTCCACAGCCTTCTGCGGCAAAAACTTCCACAGACTTATTGGCTGAAGAAATTCCTTCTCATCTCTGTTTTAATAGATTGTCCCTTTAGTCTGAAGTTCTGCCCTCTGGTTCTAGTTTTTCCTATTGGTGGAAACATCCTCTCCATGTCTCTATGCAGGCCTCGCAGTACCCTGTAAGTTTTTGTAAGATCCACCCTTATCCTTCTAAATTCCAACAAGTACAGATCCAGAGCCTACAACCATTCCTCATTCAACAAGCTCTTTATTCTAGGAATCATTCCTGTAAACCTCCTGTGGGACCTTTCCAAGGTCAGCACATCCATCCTTAGATATGAGGCCCAAAACTGCTCACAATACTGCAAATGGGGTCTGACTAGAGCCTTATACAAGCCTCAGAAGTACTTCCCCGCTCTTGTCTTCTAGTCCTCTTGATATGAATGCTAACATTGCATTTGCGTTCTTAACTGCTGACTGAACCTAAACATTAAAGTTAAGAAAATCTTGAACAATGATTCCCAAGCCCTTTCTGATTTCCTAAGCATTTCCCATTTAGAAAATAGTCTGTGCCTCCATTCCTCCTTCCAAAGTGCATAACCTCACACTTTTCCACATTGAATTCCATCTGCCACTTCTTTGCCCCCTCTCCTAACCAGTCCAAGTGCTTCTGCAGCCTCCCTGCTTCCTCAATACTACCTATCCCTTCCTGTACAGTCAGCCAATAGTATTTAACGTCATTTCGATCCTTCATTCACATCCTTATCACCTATATTTGCAGCTGTGCAGAATTCTTGACAAATTAGCAGGCAATGTTCAATAAACATTCATGTTTTCTTTAACCACAATCAGCACTTGGAACATTCTGTTTTCTCCAGAGCCCATTCAGACTGCAGACTCAATCCATCACCTGCTAATGGCTGGTTCCAATTTCCACAGCCACAAGATCTAATACCTTACACTCCTATCCAGTGTACGTGATCTGCTGTTCTCTCTTGTTCCAGCTATTGATAACCTGTGGCCTTTCAGAGGTGCCCTCCACTTGTCCATTTGGTCCACGGATCCTTAATGTTTCAGTGATGCCTACCTATCCCGAGATCCTTCTGTCCCACCGTATTCCTTTCTCACCGTTTCCACCACATTTGGATATCACACGTGTCATCAGTGGTATTGTGAGCTGCACAAAACAGCTATGAGGATAAGAAGGAAAGATGGATGGAGATCAGAAATCCAAAGAGAAATGTTAAATGCGGCTATATTTGAACTGAATACTCCGCACTATTCTGTTGAGTTTGTAAAGATATAAAAGAATTGTAAAATATACTAGAGGGAAAGAAAACAGTGTGTGGTCGCTATTAAAGCTGTTTTTGAGTTCTGTGTTAAAATGCAGAACATACACAGGCTCCAGGTGCTAACACTTGTTTCAAAAGGATCAAGCATCAGAGTTGACTTGGCAACAGGTTTTTGCATTCGGCCTGGCTATCAGTTTAAAAAGGACCATCGACTATTAAGAGCCTATCAGATTTGAATTTGATGATGTAAACAGCATCAAACCAATCCTGGAGTGAGAAAATTGCAAGGTCACTACAGATCTAAACGCCAAAGCAACAGCCTTTTCAGGGCAACATCTCCAGAGCTCAGGGCAGCCAGTCAAAAAGCCAGCATTCATCCCTAGTACAGCTCTTCACTCCTGCCAGTTTAAATATCTCTTAATTATCCAGTTATTTAATAGAAGGATACTGAGTCAGAAAGACCTGACAGACAGAAAAAAACTACAGAAGAACTCCAAAGCTTTCAAATTCCATCAAGCTTTGGTTGTATAATTTCTTTGAGTGACTAAAATTCCATTATTACTGAATTGGTAATGAATATTCCTTGTATTATTTGAACAGCATTTCAGTTATTTTAATTAATGTATCACTTGTTTGGTTAAAGTTCCTGGTTATTTAAATAAAATACTTTGTTAATTATTCACTTAAAGAGAGTGTCAGGCCTTTATATTAATGAATCTCCAAACGCTAATTAAAAACAGATAACATTCTCCCAAATATTTTACCAGATTATGACATGAGGTACAGGAGATTAACCTCTGTGTTGTAACAATTCTCTGTTCAATTCATGGACTCTAAAACCATAACGAATGCCCAGCACCACCCCCATCTTCCGATTGGACATTTTACAACTTTCCAGGCTGAACATTGAGTTCAACAACTTCAGAGCCTGAACTCTCCCCATGTGTTCACCCCATGTTTTATTCTATTTCATTTCCTTTTTATCTTATTTATTTATTTTTATGATTTTACTTTCTTTTTAATTTTCATTTCTTCCAGCATTTCCTGATCTTTGCTCCCACTCCCAAACCCCTGCCAGGTTTCCTTGCGTTAATATTCTTAGATGTAAAGTCATGAGGAATTCATGTGCAATTGCATGACATGTGCTCGCTATTGATTTGGAAAATCAGATATACATCCTTAATTGGTCATATCATTCATATTAAGAGTGATGTGATGCTGTCAGGTTGAAGTTAGGGATATGTAGGTTCAGTCTATGCCTTCTTCAAGTTTGTCACCATGCTAGGAAGAATTAATCACCCTATTATCTCAACAAATGGCATGTGTTTGAAGCTCTTCATAGACTGTGGGTAAACTGCCCCACAGTGCCCAAAGATGTGGATTAGCCATGGCAAATGCACGGAATGGTATGGCAAGGATGCTCCGTGGGATGCTGTTTTAAGGGAGACATGATAGCACAGTGGTTAGCACTGCTGCCTCACAGTACCAGGGACCTGGCTTTGATTCCTGGTTTGGGTCACAGTCTGTGTAGAGTCTGCACCTTCCCCGTGTCTGTGTGGGTTTCCTCCAGGTTCTCCAGTTCCCTCTTAAAGTCCAAAGATGTGCAGGTTAGGTGGATTGGCTGTGCTTAATTGCCCCTTACTGTCAGACGGACTAGCTAGGGTAAATCTATGGGGTTACGGGGATAGGGCCTGGGCGGGATGGTCGTCAGTGCAGACTGGATAGGCTGAATGGCCTCCTGTACAATAAATTCTGTGATTGGTGAGGGTGCTGTCACTCAGATGAGAAGATAAACGGAGACATTGTTGGTTCTTCCAAGTGTTTGCAAAATATTCCTGTTTTGAGGAAAAGCAATGGATTCATCCCAAGTGTGCCAGAAGTTATGTGTCTCCCAAGCATTATTATGAAAGAAGATTAGCTGGCCACTATCACGTTGTTGTTTGTGAGACCTTGCAGTGCGAGAATTGATGACCTTGTGTCCTATAACATAACAGTGGCTGCACTTCCAGGAGTACTTCAGTAGCTGCAAAGGACTTTGGCAAGTCATGAAGTTGTGAAAGGCACTACATAAATGCGAGTGTTGCTTTTCCTACGTGTGGGTAAATCCATACCCAAGGTGGATTTAATGGGGGCAGCTGAATCCACCCCCAAAATGGGTGGCAGCACCTCTAACTTCATCTCTGGGAATCCCTCATTTACAGCAGGAATTCTGCCGCTTCAGGCACACGGGATGCAATGATTCCTCAATTCTGTGACTTCCCCAGTGAGGCAAAAATCCCATCCCTGAGAGCTGACTGGCCAATCAAACATCAGATGCCCTCCATTCCCGGCAATACCAGCAGGCTTTGAACGAATGGTCACCTGGACTCGAAACATCAGCTCTGCTGAGATTTTCCAGCGTGTCCTCTTTTGGAGCAGGATTAGTGCCTGCTGCCAGTTCTACCATGCTACTCTAACAGGTCAGAGGCTGTGAATCCTGTAACTCACCTCCTGACCAACCCTGCACCCCCCTCTCCTCCTCCAGAGCCTGTCACCATCTATTAGGCACAAGATGGCTCCTTTATAATAGTCCACCCATATGGTCATTGTAGATGGTACACACCAATGCCACTCTCAATCGGTAGTGGAGGGGGTAAATGTTGAAGATGGCAGTGGGTGGGGTGGCAATCAAGCAGGCTACTTTGTCCTGGATGGTGTCAAGCTTTTGGAGGGCTGATGGAATTGTATTCATCCAGGCAAGTGGACAGTATTCCATTACCCTCCTGACGTGTGCCTACTGGACAGGCTCTGGGGGTGAGGGGCGTGTGGCGGAGGGGGGGGGGAGCAGGATGGTCAGGAAGTAACTTACTAGCCACAGCATTCCTAGCCTCTGACCTGTTCTTATAGTAACGGTATTTAAATAGATGGTTCCAGTTCAGTCTGGTCAATGATGACCCACAGGATATTGATGTGAACACATCAGGACAGGTTGCAGTTCTCATAGTTTCCTTATTGTGTATAAGGAGGCTTGACGTGCTTTCATTCTGCTTCTATAAAGTAACACCCTAAACTTTGAACACAATCACCCACTCAACGGTTCCATCTTCAGATAGTTTTTCAACGCAGCCTTTCCTAATTGCTGTTTGCTGACTACCTTTACCATCAGCCTGTGACATTTATCTCACAAAGAGCGACACAGTGCAGTACTTGGCAAAATAAAATCTGCTGTCCATCAGCTTTCTCACTGAGCCGTGCATTCCGGCCATTAGTTAGGTTCCAGATGCGTAAAATAGGGCCTTTTGTTCCAAGCAGGAAAAATTGGATGAACACCAAATGTTGTTTTCTACATCTGCGGACATTTGCAATCCCATAAACTGAGCCCTTTTGCTGTTCCTCGCAATGTGGTCATTGCTGAGTTGTGAAAGATTAAGGAATGTTCGCAGCCAGTTCTCTTGGCCCCCGAATTATAACTGCTGGATTATAGCCCTGGTTCCTGTGCAATGAATCAACCCTTGCAGGATCTTTTGCAATGTCTCAGTAAACAAGTCCGATTGTTGCAGATTATTCCAATATCCGTGACAAGTAATCCTCTCAGTGCAGTCTGTTCTGGCTATCAATATTGATCCTAATCAGCGTCACAAAATGTTCTATCCCCATTTCTCTCAGCTTCCATATCTCTTTCTGCCTTTAAGACGCCCCGTAAAACTAAATTCTTTTCTGCTTATATCTTCTCATTTGGCTCATTGTCAAATTTGCTTTGCTAGTGTTCCTCGAAATCAACTTGAGAAGTGCTGTGGCAGTCAAAGTGCTACATAAATGCAAGCTGTTGTTTGTAGCCTGTCCAATCTTGACTGTGACTCAGTCTCAAGAACAGTATTCCTGAGGGACTCTCACTCCTGAGGCCCATCTTCCTGCTATCCTCATACTTCCCACCACCAGTGACTCATCTCCCCATCGAAAACTGGTCTGAGAGTTCCCAAACTGATTTCATAACGGGCTCTTAGAATCATAAAATCCCTGCAATACAGAAAGAAGATTATTCAGCCCATTGAGCCTGCACTGACCACAATCTCATCCAGGCACTATTCCCATAGCCCCATATATTTATCCCAACAGTCAGGGGTAATTTTAGCACGGCCAGTCCACCTAACCCGGACTGTAGGAGGAAACTGGAGGAGCTGAAGGAAACCCATACAGACATGGAAGAACTTGCAGACTCTGCATAGACAGTTGCCTGAAGCCGGAATTGAACCCAGATCCTTGGGGCTGTGAGGCAGTGCTAACCATTGTGTCACCATGCCACCCTTCTTGCACATAGCAGCTCTTATACAAAGCGGAGGAGATGTTCTTGTGTTCATTCTGCAGTGTGTTTGACTCACAATCCCAGAGATTAGTGTCCCTGTGCTGCGTCATTCTGTCAATCCCACCAGAAATAAAAGCCTCTAACTGCTCAGGCTCCGAGCTTGCGTACTCTTCCTTCCAAACATTTCTGTTCTGCTTTGCTTGATTATTTTTAACTACAGAAGATAAACTGTGTATAATTACAGGAACTCACATTAGTTGAGGTCAAATAGGTTGTTGCTGAAAGATTGTGTGCATTGACCATTCATTATCTGGGACAGAGGGTCAATAGATTATGTATGTGGACAACAAGGAGCTTGTTGATTTGAGTGTTAGAAGCTATAATCAACTTCTCTCGATTCCTTTTAGCTTTCCTCAATTTATTTTTCTCACAGGAAATGGTTGGGAATCATTGCTGACATGAATTTACCTGAGTCCAATGAGCACATTTTCATGTCAGTGTGTTTTAACTTTGCAGATCCTTTGAACACAAGAGTGATATTTGAAGTGTCACAGAGCTACCAGACAAATTACCAACTACTCATTGCTATTGGAATTGCTACACATCAAAGAGGAAACAGATCCTGCTCCTACTGACTATTTAAGTCTAAGACAAAGGATACCTATATCCGCTAAGCCACACTAAATTGAATAAGGCAGAGTTGCAGAGATTTCAGCATGCAACAACTAACAGCAGAAACTTGAACTCATCTTGCCCTTTGAGAGCAGCACAGTGGCACGATAGTTAACATTGCTGCTTCACAGCACCAGTTCAATTACAGCCTCAAGTGACTGTCTGTATGGAGTCTGCTCGTTCTTCCCTGTGTCTGATTGAGTTTCCTCAGGGTGCTCTGTTTTCCTCCCACAGTCCAAAGATATGCAAGTTATGTGGATTGGCCATGCTAAATTGCCTCTTAGTGTCCCAGGATGTGTAGGTTAGATGGACTAGCCATGATAAATGTGTGAGTTATGGGAATAGGGCAGGGAAGAGGGCCTGGGTAAGATATTCTGTCAGGGAGTCAGTGCAGACTCAAAGGGCCGAATGGCCTCCTTCTGCACTGTAGTGATTCTATTCTATTCTATTCTTACAATCAACAGCAGCCTTGTGTATAGGAATTCATCACCTACCTCCTTAATATGGCCTACAATCTTCTGTATGAATAATGTAATTCTTGGACCTCTCTCTTGTCCTCTAGCTATAGAGCACAATCATCTATTATAGAAGAGGAAGGGAGAATAAGAACCCACTCCTCTATTCACACTATCAGTCCCATTATTTTAATAGAGGTCCCTTACAGCTGTGATAGGTAGAATAGTTTTCTATATAATATCCAGCTGGGGGAGTTCCTTGTGATGGGTTTCAGGAAAGTCAGTGAAAAATCCTAGCAGAACTTTCGTCCATTATCTGTTCTCTGATGTGCATTCAGGGAATAGGAAGAGAAAAACACAGAAGGGAGAAGAAATTAGTAAGAAAGAGAGAAGGAAAAAGTGAGACTGATTATGTTTGGCCTTGCCACATGACATTGCCCTAGGATTTTAGGTGCCATCTCAATGGTACATGACTGGGCCTTGTGTCTGACCAGAGTAACCAAGGTAATGAGGTCCAAGGTGGGCCTGAATTTTCAGGATGGTGTATGTCCGACATCCCCCGGGAAGTTTTGACTGAGAGCAGATGGGATTTCCATCCACACAGAAAGGGCGGCGCAGTAGTATAGTGGATAGCACAACTGCCTCACAGTACCAGGGACCTGGGTTCGATTCCTGGCATTGGGTCACTGTCTGTGCGGAGTTTGCATGTTCTCCCTGTGTTTGCACGGTTTCCTCCGGGTGTTCCAGTTTCCTCCCACAGCCCAAAGATGTGTGCCTTAGTTAGATTGGCCATAATAAATTGTCCATTAGTGTCAGGGAGATTAGCTAGGGTAAACAATACTTTTCACTGTATACTAACAAATACATGTGACAATAATAAATTAAAATTCTATTCGGTCCCCCTCAGGCAATCCGTGGCTGCCCCAAATTCAAAGCGGAATTCCTTTTCTCTTTAACATTTTGACCCCTTCCTGCTCTGGGGATGCTGTTTGGGCCTGCAATTGACGAAAGTCCAGCAATTTCATCCTCAGCTCCCAATCCTAAGCAAAGGCCATGCCAAAGGATACATTAATGCCAAGAATGCACCTGAATCATACAAATAGCACAGCTCAACAACTCAGGGATACCCATCCCCTTGAAGCACATTGGAGCTCAGATACACTGTGCCTGCTGGGTTCCTGGGGTACGTATGGAGAAGGGCCAGAGGAATGTTTGGTCTTTCGCTTCGCTAAGTGATTTCCAAAACAATGATTGGGTTTCTTGCTGCAATTAATGATGCTTAAAAGGTATCAATGCTTCTGATTAATACATACAGAAAAGAAAACTTCAATAATACAAAAACTAACTGGGCATTCCCAGGAAAGAGCTGCAATTATTTCTCATCATATTTAAGATTTTTGATTTTTTTTTGCGTTCGTGCATGGGTCATAAGCATTGCAGATTGGCCAGCATTTATTACCCATCCCTAATTGCCCTTGACTGAGTGGATTGCTAGGCCATTTCAGAGAGCAATTGAGAGTCAACCACATTGCTGTGGCTCTGGAATCACAAGTAGGCCAGATCAGGTAAGGATGGCAGATTTCCTTCTCTAAAGGACATTAGTGAACAAGATGGGTTTTTTCCAACAATCGACAATGGTTTCATGGTCATCAGTACATTTTTAATTCCAGATATTTTTTACTGAATTCAAATTCCTTTATCTGCTGTAGCAGGATTCAAACTTGGGTGCCTGGAACATTAATTGAGTTTTTGAATTAATAATCCAGCAGTAATACTACTTAGCCATCATCTCCCTGCATCCGCAGTATTTTGCTCTTATATCGACCCAAAGCATAAGTCAATGCTTCAGTTAGATATAACAGCAAAATACTGCAGATGTGGGAAATCTGAAATAAAAACAGAAAATTCTGGATAAACTCGGCAGGTCTGGTAGCACCTGTTGAGAGATAAACAGAGTTAACATGTGGAATACTCCCTTTTTGTGACTAAGCACCATGAGAGCGAGGGAAATGCACCAAATTCATTAATTATGCTTCAGCATGTTTTATCCCATATTCCGTGTTGGCATCATTGTATCTGGGTGCCGTATAGAAAAGGCACCCAAGTGTCACTGACCCACCATTGAAGAAAGAAGGTGAACCTCCTGAGAACAAAGAGGGATCTTCATGAACATTCTGCAGCTGGAAAATAGACCCCCTCCTAGTCACCAAATCTGGTAGATTCCCTGACCCACTGCTGTGATGTTCTGGGGTTTAGGATTGCAGTAGCCTCCATCTTGAACTCCAGAGGCAGCCCCAGGCATTGTTCAGAGGAGTCCTGGCATCTGTACATTATGTTGTTCCAAACATGTTTCACACTGGTGTATTGTCCCATTGGCACAGCGGAGTGTCTGGCATGGGAGTGGGGGGAGGTCAGTGTTGGGTAGGGTTGGGCTTAAATATGTATCCAATGAATGGGACATTAATAAGGTTTACACCAGTCTCTGGTGTGCTTCCCAACCTGCCATGGCTGGCACTGACATAAGATCCATTGTAAATTCACACCCGGCATGAAACCAATTTTTGGCTTTCCCACCGTGTTCTCCTACTTCCCACCCCATTGAACCCACCCACAGGGGCTTGGGGTAATCCCGTCCAATATTTTGAGTCAGTATAACTCTGAAAAAGAGTGATGCAGATTCGGAACATGAACTCTGTTTCTCTCTCCACAGACGCTGCCAGACCAGCTGAGTCTTTGCAGCATTTTCTGCTTTTACTTCAGATCTGTAACTCTGATGACTGCAAACTTCACATACAGGATTCACTTAACTTCAGTATAGCTGTCCTGAAAACATATTACTATATTTCATGGACTGAATAATGTTCGGAAATAATAATCTGTAATTATTGTGATCATGTGTGATAACAAGATTAACAATGTAATTACAGTATGCTTGACTGATAATTTGCTTTAAATAAAACCCCATTGGAAGGCATTCAGAAAAGCTTGTTAGAAATGTTCTTGCTGCCACAGATATTTGTGTAGATTTGATTAATTGCTGTCTTGCTGTGGAGATTTAATATTTGTTGCTGATTTATCTTGAATATCTGATACAATCTGGAACACACAACATTCTGGAGAGATTGCATTGTAATATCCATTAACAAGCAAAATGGTTTTTTTTACACAATCTAAGCATTTTTCCAAAATTGACAATCAATTCTGCTCTTGAATAACGAAAAAGCTGGCAGATGACAAGTGTGTTGGCGAGAGTTCCCTTAAAGCAAAGTATAAAGTTCTCTCCTTCCCTTTCTTTGCTAGCTTTTTAATTTCTATAGTACATTCAGGGATGGCAGCATGGGTACTGTTGGGAGTTCCGATATAAGTAGATTAACAAAAGTTACATCCATGTTACTGTTAATGATTAGCCAATCAGCCCACCTCAGTGATGGAATCTGGACAGGGAGATCTTTGAGTGTGAGGTTAGAATTCTCTAAAACTCCAGAAAATTGTTGTATTTTATAACAAGATAAGGGATTGTATAAACATATTGTGGTTTCATTTATTTAGACTAGGCATACAAGGACTTATTTTGCAAAGAGTAGAATGCTTGAAGACATCGGCAGCAGAATGGTATGTTCAGCTCATAGGCCAAAGTGAAACTAAAGCTCAATAACATGATACACTTCCCTTCCAGTGATGTCATGCTACTGTCCTGTAAAGGCATACTATAACATTCTCTCTTTTTTAAAATGTACTTCACCTCCCCCCCTTTCCAAAGGAGTGTAACTATTTACAATGCAAGTTCATGTTTAGTTACCATTACAAGGTATATATACAAAACTGATGGATTGATGAGGTTCTAGAGTAATCAGTTGGTGTACCCAGGTTTTTAATGGTAACCTCATCTGGAGATATCTTTAATTGCTCACAGTAATCACTGGGATTGTCATTCTTAGAACATAGAACATAGAACATAAAACATTACAGCACAGAACAGGCCCTTCGGCCTTCGATGTTGCACCGACCAATATAAAAAGCAATGCCCCTCCAAACTAAACCATTCCCTTCTCTTCCATATACTTATCAACTAACCTCTTAAACGCCACCAAACTTGGCGCATCTACAACCACTGCAGGCAGGGCATTCCACTCCCGAACCACCCTTTGGGTAAAGAACCTACCTCTGATATCCGTCCTATAACTATCACCCCTTAATTTAAAGCTGTGTCCCCTCGTGCTAGCTTTCTCCATCCTAGGAAAAAGGCTATCACTGTCCACCCTATCTAAACCTCTAATCATCTTATATGTTTCGATAAGGTCCCCTCTTAGCCGCCTCCTTTCTAACGAAAACAACCTCAAATCCCTCAGCCTCTCTTCATAAGACCTGCCCTCCATACCAGGCAACATCCTGGTAAACCTCCTCTGTACCCTCTCCAATGCCTCCACATCTTTCTTATAATGTGGGGACCAGAACTGCACACAATACTCCAAGTGCGGCCGCACTAGAGTTTTGTACAGTTGCAACATGACGTTGCGGCTCCGAAATTCAATCCCTCTACCAATAAAAGCCAAGACTCCATATGCCTTCCTAACAACCTTCTCGACCTGACTGCCTACTTTCAGGGATCTATGCACATACACACCAAGATCCCTCTGTTCATCTAGACTACTAAGAATCCTACCATTTGCCCTATACTCTACACATTTATTATTTCTGCCATAGTGCATTACCTCACACTTTTCCACATTAAACTCCATTTGCCACCTCTCGGCCCAGCTCTGCAACTTGTCCAAGTCCCTCTGCAAACTATAACACCCTCTTCACTATCTACCACTCCACCGACTTTAGTGTCATCTGCAAATTTACTAATCCATCCTTCAATACCCTCATCCAGATCATTTATAAAAATTACAACAGCAGGGGCCCCAAAACAGACCCCTGAGGTACACCACTTGTCACCGAACTCCACGATGAATATCTCCCATCAACCACCACCCTCTGTCTTCTATCTGCTAGCCAATTCCTAATCCAATTAGCTAAATCACCCTCTATCCCATACATCTGCATTTTCTGCAGAAGTCTTCCATGGGCCACCTTATCAAACGCCTTACTAAAGTCCATATATACCACATCAACCGCCTTATCCCCATCCACCTCCTTAGTCACTTTTTCAAAAAACTCAATGAGGTTAGTAAGGCACGACCTACCGTTCACAAAACCAAAAATTCTTGGATGTTATTCATAGTTGCATTTGGGGTCTATTCCTAGATGCATTGGACGGTATCATAGCTGAGGACCTGATTTGTCCTGAATTGCTCCTCGCTATTGCACTTTTGTGCATGGGTTCTGAACAAATTCTTGTCACTTGTGGTATCTTGGATGCAGACCTGTTGCCCAACTTTAAATCTGGCAATTCTGTATCTCTATTCTTATCTTGCATGTTGGTCATTTCCTTTTGCAATTTTAAAAGTAGCTCTTTAGTTTCTGAGAGAGTAGAATGGGTAAAAGTAGATGAATTAGTCTGCCGAACATGAGATCTGTTAGTGATTGAATCATTGTACGTAAAGACATTGATCTCAGATGTAGGAGTGCAATGCGTCTGCTTGGTGTGTCTACATTTGAGAATTAGGGATTTCACTATGCAAATCATTCAATCAATGATGCCGTTAGATCTGGGGCAATGAGAAGGAAAAGTAGCACGATCAATATTCTACTGTTCACGTATTTCCTGGAATAAATGGCTGATGAATAAATTGCAGATTGTTATCAGTGATAATATCTCCTGATGCACCAAATATACTGAAAATAGCACTTAGAATTTGTGCAACAGTTGTGCTTGACATACTATTCAATTACTAAATAATGGGTTACTTGCTAAAGCAGTCAGCTATGATGATGAAGTCAGTGCCATGGACATGAAAGAGATTGGGTGCGATTTTAAGCCAAGAATGGGCTGGAACTTCACATGCAATCAGCAAGTCTTTGTACTGACCCACAAGGATCCCGTACATCCATTCTTTAATGCTATATATTTTGCATCTGTCTGGCAGATTTTTCAGGAAAGATTCCGTGGGAGTGGATGTGACCATAACTCAACAATTCAGTCTGCTCACTCTATATCTGATAAACCAGAGTACATATCCTTTTCTCTGCATCTGCTGACTAAGTGTTCTATGGGTTCCGCATGCTGTTTTTGAAATGACATGAACTCTACTCAATGAATATTGAAGTTTAATCAGACCCTGAAAGAGTCCCAGTGTAATCCATGCTAATATAATGCCTTTATTCAAAAAGGGAGGGAGACAAAATGTGGAAAATTACAGACCAGTTAGTTTAATATCTGTTGTTGGGCAAGTGTTAGAATCATTTATCAAGAAAGCATTTGGAAAGTCAAAACATTATCATCAGAGTAGGCATGGTGTTATAAAAGGCAAATCATGTTTAACTATTTTGCTACAGTTCTTTGAGGATGTAACAAGCAAGTGGATAATAGGGATCCTGTAGATGTAGTATATCTGGACTTCCAGAAAGCCTTTGATAACGTGCCACACGAAAGATTAATTCACAAGCTAGAATCCATGGGATTAAGGGTAATTTATTAGCTCGGATAGGTGACTGGCTGATGGACAGAAGACAAAAAGGATAAACTGTTTTTTCTCTTGATGGCAAAAAGTAACTAATGGGGTCCACAGGGTTTAGTGCTTGAGTGCAGCCATTTATAATTATATTAGTGACTTGGATACAAGGATAGTGGACTCCAAAGCCAAACTTGCAGTTGATACAAAAATAGATGGGACAGTAAATTGCAATGAGGGAATAAGCACCTTAAAAATGGATTTAGATATATTAGGAGAGTGGGCTAAAATGTGCCAGATGGAGTTTAAGGTGGGTAAGTGTGAGGTCATGCATTTTGGTTCAAAAGATGGGAAGCCAACTTATGATCTAACTGGGGAGAGACTTTTGGGTGCTCCAGTGCAGAGGGACTGGGTGTCCTTGTTCATGAGTCACAGAAAACTAGCGTATAGATCCAGCAGATAATAAAGAAAGTGGATAGAATGTTGGCATTTATAGCTAAAGGAATAGAATATAAAGGTAAGGAAGTATTGTTGCAACCGTACAAGGCATTGATAAGGCCACACCTGGAGTATTTTGCACAGTTTTGTGCACAGATCACGGCTGATCCATGCCGCACCTGAAATATCATGCAAGTTTTGGTCCAGGTATTTGAGGAAAGAGGTAGTGGCATTGGAGGCAGTTCAGAGGAGGTTCAGCAGATTGATTCCAGAAATGAGGGGTTTGTTATATAGAGAGATTGAACAGTTTAGGCCTAAACTCTCTGGAATTTAGAAGAATGAGGGGAGATCAAATTGAGGCTCGCAGGATGATAAAAGGTATGAATAAAGTAGATGTGGAGTGGATGCTTCCTCTTGTGGGGCGTTCTAGGATGAGAGGTCATAGCCTTAGGATAAGGGGTAGCAAATTTAAAACAGAGAAACTATTTCTCCCAAAGAGTTGTGAATCAGTGGAATCAAGTGCAGTGGATGCTGGAACAGTGAATAAATTTCAGGAGGAGTTAGACAGATTTTTAATTGGTAGTGGGCTGAAAGGTTACGGGGAGGAGGCAGGGAAATGGAGATGAGGAGCATATCATTCATGATCAAATGGTGGCGTGGACTCGATGGACTGAATGACTTAATTCTGCTCCTAAATCTTATGAATTTATGGGATTATCTGATCTCCCCAAGGTGTGACTCTCGCGGATGGAGGTGACACATGTTTCATCAGCGATTGGGATCTTCCAGTCCTGTCATTATCAATGGGATTTCCTGTTGGCTGCAACCCACAGCAGCTGGATATCTGGAGCAGAGGTGCCCCATGGTGAAAATTCCACCAGAGTGAACAGATGGAAAATTCTGGCCCATATCTTTGTGGGGCAGCACTGCTGCCTCACAGCACTAGGAACCTGGGTTCAATTCCAGCCTCGGGTCACCATCTGTTAGGAGTTTGCACATTCTCAACATATCTGTATGTGTTTCCTACAGGTGTTCCAGTTTCCTCCCAGAGTCCAAAGATGTGCAGGTTAGGTTGTTAGGTCATGCTAAAGTGACTGTAGTATCAGAGAGATGAGCAAGGTAAATATGTTGGTGTTGCATGAATAGAGACTGGGTGGGATTGTGATCGATGCAAGCTCAATAGGCCGAATGGCCTCCTTCTGCACTGTAGGGACTCTGTGAGATCCTTGAGCACGTCTGCTGTGTTTGGCCTATGTAGATCTTAATTTCCAATGGTCAGGCAGATTTTTACAACTTGTTTATCTGGTTCAGAAGTATCGATCAAGGAATATTACAACAATAACCCTGCAAAACAGTACCAATGGGATAGCACTGGCTGGATAAGCAGTGGGTTATTACTGGTTTCTGTGGTTTCAATTGATTAAACATCACATTGTACACAGTTAGGATCCCTTTTGTGACATAAGCCAAAGTCTCATAACTTAAGCAGATTTAAAAAGAGAGCATGTATGTTCCATTGCAAGCTAGCAGAACCTGGCAATTTTTTACTTCCATGGAGAGCCAGTGTATTCCTGGTAGACCGTATGGTCTCTTCCGCCCTGTTGGGAATTCCATGATTCTGTAATAGATTTCACCATATATCAGGCACCCAGCTAACCGAAAGGCAAAATGATCGCTTATCTCTTAGAGAATAAATCATTGTTGCAAATTTGCTCTCTTTATCAACACCTAAACACAGTTTTCCTAAAAATCATCCTTGCTTGCTGAGATCTAGATTGACCCTCAGGACCTATCCATGTGATGGTACAATAGCTCCTTTGGCAGCTGTGAATGAAGGTTCCCAGTCACTTGCTCTGTTTCATTTCCAGTTGACCTGAAAGTTAAAATGCGCATTCAGCTAAGTTCTATTCCAATCAGAATCGTAGGACAATGCAGGTCCAAGAGAGGGCACTCAGCCCATCATGGTGTTGTCAGCTCTTTGAATGAGCTGTGCAATTTAGTCCCACTCCCTCGCTCCTACCTCACAGCCTTGAAAATCTTTATTTTCAAAGTTTCTCTTACCCATGACCCGCAGTAACTTGACACACTGAGCGTCCAGTGTTTTTATTTAGTGTTTGAACATTTGAAGTTGAAAGGAGGGAAGAAATGGTCCAAATCAGCTGTAATCATTCCCTTTCTAGCGTTATGAGTAACATTCTGTGGGCCTGAGGCTACCAGTCTGCTATTAATTTAATCTTTTAAGACTCCCATTTGTAAACAGTAAAGCTATTCATTACATTTTGGGTTCTCTTTACTAAGTGAAATCAGCAAATTGGATAATTATTACATCTGACAGTAGTTTTGAGATAGAAGTCTAATTTTGGCAATGGAATGTTGTACGATGAAATTGCAACACATTTTTAATCAGCAAATGCACATTTCTTAGTAGTCTGATTTCAATGTGTCTCTATATATGGAATTCCTAATTCTTAATTTAGCCAGGAGTAAAATACAGATGTGGATTCATTTCAGAGTATGCAGGGAACAGAGACACATTGTGGTACTCATTCACTCCAAGGAAGTGCCAAGAACTTTAGTCAGAGTCATTTTTACAACTATATCATGTATCAGATTTAGGAGCCAGGAAGTCAGGGATGTTCGAAGTAATTCTATTTTTAAAAGCATCCTAGTAACTCTCGGAGTACCAGTAGGTGTCCCGAGCTGAGGTTGGTGGGAAATGCAATGTAGCGTACGGAATGGCACATGCCCAGCCTATCACGCCCACCATGTTATAAATGAGGGACAGATCACTGATTGAGAGGCAGACCGTTTAACTCTTCTAACCCCAAACTGTAAGAAGTCTCACAAACACCAGGTTAAAGTCCGACAGGTTTATTTGGAATCGTGAGTTTTCAGAGCGATGCTCCTTCACCAGGTGAGGGGAGGTAGGTTCACAAAGACTGCATATATAAAGAAAGACACAGTTGCAAGATAATTACATATTGGAATGTGAAGAATGGTTGGAATGCGAGTCTTTACAGGTAATCGAGTCTTTACAGGTATTCAAGTCTTTACAGGTACAAACAGTGTGCGTGGACACACGGATCATCCCAGGTTAAAGAAATGTGAATTGTCTCAAGCCAGGACAGTTCAAACCAGGCAATATGGTGGGGGCTACGAATGGTGCAATATAAACCCAAGATCTCGGTTGAGGCCGTTCTCATGCATATGTCAACCCCAAACTGGGCAAAAGCTCTAACAATTCACAATGAGTAGGCTACCACAATTAGAATGTCTGTCACCAGTTATGCTTCCTGATTATGTCATGTTTAAGAGGTAGCCACATAAAATGATATAAATTAAAATAGAAAATGCTGGATAAACTCAGCTGGTCTGGTAGCATCTGTGATGAGTGAGAGAGAGAGAGACACAGAACGGGATTCTCCAGCCTCATGCGCCCCAAGACTATAAATTCCTGTCCAAGTTCGATGGACCTTTGAATGGTCTGCCGTGTTTCTGTCTCACCCGTTAAGATCCCCGCAGTAAGCGAGACGATAGAATTTTGGCCGCATTTAATGTTTCAACTACATTGAGCCTTCTACAGAACTGAAAAGGGACAGAAATGTGATGAATTAAATGGTTGGAGAGGAGGGGCAGAATGGAAAGTCAGCGGCGGATGGGGATGAAAGGGAGATTGATAAATACGTCATGGACATGACAGTAGTGGGTTAATGGCGCCATTAGGGATGGAAGAGTGTTATGTTCGACCCTTCCCTCCACCCTCCACACTTATCATGGCCAATCACCCTAACCTGCACATCTTGGAACACTAAGGGGCAATTTAGCATGACCAATCCTTCTAATCTATACACTTTGGGACACTAAGGGGCAATTTAGCATGACCAATCCCTCTAACTCACACATCTTTGAACTGTGGGAAGAAACCGCAACACCCAAAGGAAACCTATGCAGACAACGTGCAAACTCCGCTCAGACAATCACTCAAGGCCAGAATCAAACCAGGATCCCTGGTGCTGTGAGCCATCATGCCACCCTTAGAAAGCTGTAAGGTAGGAGGAGATTACAGAGTGAGGCAGGGTCAGATTCTGGAGGGATTGAAAACAAAAATGGGAGTATTAAAATTTAGACATTATAGAACAAATGTGATTAATTTTGCTATCATAGTCATCAATTAAAAATGTACCATTCACACCATGTTAAGCCAGACAACCAGTCTGGAAGTTCAAGAGCTTTATTGGCACCTCGTGATTATCAATAATGAGGTCACTCACTGCCTGCAAGTAGAACTTCCATTTGAGCATTTCTCAATTAATTTGCCTTCCCTAAAGGAACATGTGTCTTGAAGTTTAACAAGAAGAAATGACTATAAAGAGCCTGCAGGACTCCTACCACTGCTCTGAACATTTATTGCTGCCTTGCTGAGCTGTTTGAAAATGAAATATTAATCTCTCTTTAAAGAACGATCTGGATACAAGACATATTTTGATGTTACTGCCTGCTGCATCAGTTCACTTTTTTTGTCAGATGCTGTTAAATTTAATTTTAGTATGAAGGAGCCTCCCCACTTCATCAGTATCAGCTGTCGCGGGGAGATTGCCTTCACAGGTCATTCCTTTATAAGCAGTGGGGACATGCCATGATATTACAATCCATCCGTGAAATAATATATAAAGAAATAGTCACACCTTGTGAGTCTCCTGTGGCACTGGGATCATAGGGAATGCAGACAGAGGTATGCTCAATTCCATTGAAGAAATGTGAAACAAAAGTCAGCCAGACATGTACTGAGAACAGCTGCTTTTGACCATTTTTTTTAAAAATTCACTCATGGAACATGGGCATTGCTGACTAGCCAGCATTTATTGCCTATCTCTTGTTGTCCCTTATGAAGGTGGTAGTGAGCTGCCTTCTTGAATCACGTGATATGGGTTGACCCACAATGACATTAGGGAGGGAATTCCAGGATTTTGACCCAGCAACTGCGAAATGATAACATCTTCCCAAGTCAGGATGGCGATTAGCTTGGAGGAGAATTTGCTTGATGTATTTTTTTCTCATCCATTTCAGGCAGGTAAATCGTGAAGAATCCTTACCTCAAACACTAGACCTACATAAAGAAAAATACCCCAAGCATATGAAGATGGCACGGTGGTTAGCACTGCAGTCTCAGAGTATCAGGTACCTGGATTTAATTCCAACCTTGGGTGACATGTGTGGAATTTGCATGTTCTCCCTGTGTCTGCATGGGTTTCCTTCGATTGCTCTGGTTTCTTCTCAGCGTCCAAATATGTGCGGGTTAGGTTGATTGGCCGTGCTAATTATCCCTTTGTGTTCAAAGTTGTGTAGATTAGTAGGGTAAATGCTTGGGGTTATGGGGATAAGTCCTTGGTAGAATACTCTGTCAGAGAGCCAGTGCAGACTCAATAGGTCGAAGAACCTCTTCTACAATGTAGAGATTCTATGATATATGTTGTAGCTCAACCATGTGAGTGCGTGATTCCTTTTAGCTGGAGAGTGGTCACATAGAATATGGCAAAGTTACATTTATTCAGTTTTACTTTAGTTTTTGCTCCATTCTTAAAGTTACAAAGCTCAGATTGGACTGAGCAAATCCAAATCCACCTCGTTGTTTGTTCCGAAAAACAAATTTCAATTGAATCCAATTCCTGTTCCCCACAAGATCTAAGCTGACAAAACAAGGCATTGTGACCCATCATGGGCTTGATCCAAATAATGTTTCATCTTAACCAAAAGGGTGAGAAGTGATAAATAAAACATAGTTTTTTTTGGAGATGCCAGGAATTGAACCCAGAACCTCATACATGTGAAGCACATATTCTACCGCTGAGTCATATGGCCAAGTTGTTGGCTGGAGTTTAATACGCTTTCAGTGATTCAGAGGCACCTGGACACCTAGATCTAGGCTGGCCACTGGAAATAATTGCCAAACACCAAGATAGCATCCTGAGAGACAGTGATAAGAGCAATTTGAGAAGTAGGAGGAATCCATCAGTAGCATAGTAAGTAACTGAAATCTCCTTTAATAAGCATACATTATACATATAAGCAACTCTTGACATGTTATTTTTATAATTCTTCCTGTCAAAAGCTACTTCAGTAAAACTTCAAAACATTGTGCTTTGTGTATCTCTAATACTTCAACACATAACAACAAAGTTTAAAGTTGGAAGCCACGATAATAGCTTCCTGCTTCCTGTTCCATCGCTGGATTCAGGGGAAGATCTTGCAAAGATTGGTGGAAAAACGAGACTTAACAGTCATAGACCAAATTTGGGGAGCAATTTTTTAGGCACAGATGTTTCTGGAAATTTGTTAACTTACTGATTGTCTTCACATAACTACAATGTGCCGTGAAACTTGGCCTCTCGGACTTGCAAGATGCTCAATGCTAAATATTGCTCAAGAAAGGTGCCAGACATACAAAATATTTCCAAACAGATGAATCTTACAATTTCTTGCAAATGTTCTAAGTTTTTTTAACAACTCATTCATGCTGTATGAATTACTTTCAATGCATTTGTGGATTTTCAAGAGATATTTGATGGTGTTCCACACAAAAGGTTGTTGGATAAAACTTGAATTTGAGGTAACTCATAAAATGTATATCAAAGTTTTGGGATGGTCGTGTTGTTGAGCTACAATGGTTGGGATTCCCACCTTACCAGTGCCATCCCATGTAACATTTTCTGGTTGTGGAGGCAGCTCACCTTTGGCTGGAAGGGGTATCTTGCAGTCCCATTGATTTCAATAGCATTTTCAACTGTTCACCAACCATGCTGCCAGGGAATCCGCCATGGGTGGGGTTACCATCAGCAGGACAGGAAGACACCCCCCCTGCCGCAAAGGGCCAGAAAATTTAGCCCCTTGTTTGATGGTAACAAGTGATAACCTCCATCATCTGGTGCAAGGCCCATGTTCCATTCTATTGTAAGTCACCTTGAGTGCTTTAAAATGATTCTCAGGTTGTGACATCATCGGTAAGATTGGTATTTATTCTGTTTCAGTTGCTCTTGAGAAGATGTTGAGGAGTGTCCTTCCTGAACCCTGTGTAATGGTGAATGTCATAAAGATACACTCAAGGTTCTTTTAGCTAGGGAGTTGCAGGAGCTTGGTTCAATGAGGAAAACTTGGAGATGGTGGAGTTTTCATACATTTGCAGCGTTATCCTAGGTGCTGGAAGTCGCATATTTGGAGATGCTGCCTGAGAAGCCGTGATGAGTTGCTGCAATGTATTCTACTAATGGGACGCTGTGAGGCAGTGCTGGAGAGAGTGGTAATGGATAGGCTGCAGGTTTGGCAGAATGTTTTAGATGCTCTTTGAATTTCTTGAGCACTGCTGAGTGACCAGCCAGTTGTGTGGCGATTATTCCCTGCCATTCGTTTTGTGTCTTGTAGGTACTGTAGAGTCAGTGCTGAGCCACTCACCACCAAATTCCCAGCCTCTGGCTGGGGATAGAAATAGAAATAGAAATAGAAGGAAGTATGTCCACGTTTACAGGCTGTTCCAATCTCAGAGATATAATGAGTAATGAAGAATAGGACAAAAAATTGCAAATGAACCTGGATTATTGGGTGAAACATTAGCAGATGCAGATTAACTAAACAAAGTATGTGGTTGTATATGTCTGACGTAACTATGGCACAGTGGAATAAAATCATGCAGTGCAGAAGAGGCCTTTTGGTCCATCGAGTCTGTACTGGCACACAAGAAACACCTGAATTCCCACCTAATCCCATTTCTCAGCACTTGGCCCATAGCCCTGAATGTTATGATGTGCCAAGTACTCATCCAGGTATACCCCCCCCCCACACAGGCAGTGCATTCCAGACCATCATCACCCTCTGGGTAAAAACGCTTGTCCCCAAATTCCCCCCTAAACTCCTGTCCCTCACCTTGAACCTATCTCCCCTCATGACTGACCTTCAACTAAAGGGAACAGCTATTCCCTATCCATTCTGTCCATGCCCCTTGTAATCTTGTATACCTTGATCAGGTTACCCTTCAGTCTTCTCTGCTCAACCCAAGCCTACCCAATCTCTCTTCATAACTTACGTGCTCCATCCCAGGCAGCATCCTGGTGAATCTCCTCTGCACCCTCTAGTGCAGTGCAATATAGGGATTTAGGAGTCCAACTATATAATCATTCAAAATTACAGATACCCAAAGCAATGGGATGGTGACTTTATAAGAATGTAGAATATAAAATCAAAGAAATACCACCACTTATTGAGAGTGATGGTCATACTCCATTTAGAATATAGGTTGGGGTTTTCTCCTCACACTCCCCTCCATCAACAGGGAAGATCATCTCTGGCAGAACGGGAAGATCCCCTGGCAGTAGGTTTAATTTTGGGTGCCCCATCCCAAAAAGGCCACACCGTCACTGGCGAAAGGCCAGTACTAATTTACCAGGTTAATACCCGTTCGGAAACAAACTGTCACAAGAACATGGGTGGATGGGGTTATATTCCCTGGAGGCGACAGGGTTACGGGATGACCTGATCAAGATGTTTAAAGTAATGAAAGGGACGGAATGTCTCTTCCCTCCAGTTAGGGAATCCGGAACCAGGGAGCATAATGTTATAATTTAAACTAAACTGCACAGACGTGAGCCTAGCTCCTCACACAAAGGGTTAAGCAAATACATAACATATGTGAGACCACAGACGCAAAAATTAATTGGGGTGTTTCAAAGAGGGATTGTTGCTTACATAGAAACGAAGTAGGTTCAGAAGTATGAAGAAAGGCAAGCAATGGAATTAAACCTATAACCTATGATTTTTTTTACATTTGAAATCATGCATCTTGCTTCATTTTAAGCAGTTTGTTTTTATTTCATGATCTATGCACTTGTATTCTGCAAAAAGCTTGAAGTTTATTTATTGGTGTCACAAGTAGGTCACAATAACACTGCAGTGAAGTTACTGTGAAAATCCCCTAGTTACCAGATTCCGGTGCCTGTTTGGGTACACTGAGGGAGAATTTAGCCAATATCCAGCATGTCTTTTGGGCTGTGGGAGGAAACCCAGAGGAAACCCATGTAAACACAAGGAGAACGTGCAAACTCCACATAGACAGTGACCCAAGCCAGGAATTGAATCCAGGGCCCGGGCACTATGAAGCAACTGTACTAAACACTGTGCCACTTCAATAAGCCAGTCAGACCATCAGTTATTGGAAGTATTTTCAATGAGTCAGCCATCCATGTCTAACCCTTCAGGAGTAGGGAGTAGCTGGCCTTCTCCCTACTCCTGGAGCCTGCCTGCTTGGCCGCAACGAGGACCCTCAATTACCTGTGTTTGGGGACATCAGCTGCCCTATTTCCTCTTCGGCCTCCTGCAGAACCAACAGTGGCCACCGCTTCCAGCAGCACTGCTGGCACTGAGAAGCCACCAGCCCCTGGTTGACCTGCAGCCCGAGGGAATGTGATATCTTTCTTAAAGGCCCCAGGAAGCCTGTCAGCCTATAGCGGGTTGGGTTGGATTTAAGTCACTTCGGGTCTGCCAAAAATGGGTAGGATTGGCATTGGCCCTCCAGCCAGTGGACAACCACTGGGAGCATTACCCCAGCCGAATCCTGATCAACTCCCCATTCTTTCACTGACACATTCTCTTGCAAATCAACTCCAACTAGCATTCTTTCCTCTCTCTTTCCAAACTAGTTATGTTGCTATTTTCCATCCACTCTCCCAGTTCTTGCACTCATCCAGCACCCAATCCCTCAAGAGCTAATGCTGATGGTCATTCCTCTCACCTCTCCCCCCCTCCCCCACCGCTGCAAACCTACCCCCAGAATTTACATTTCTTTCTCCTCCTCCTTCCTAGTTCTGCTTGACAAAATCAGTTTTTAAAGCTCCTGTCTGTACATTCCGAGAAAGGACTTTGATCAGCGTGTTTTGCAGTCATTGTTTCAGACAAGTTATCCCATTTTTTAACCTTCTCATCTCCAAACTTTCAAGATAGAAATCAGAGGGATGTGGGATTGTTTTATCCTCCAAAGGAGGTTTTGAATGTTCGATGAGTATTTGGCAGGCCAGAAGCTCCCATTTACTTGGTAGAACTACAGTTGATCTAACTCTATCATTTTGTACCTTTCATGCCAATCCTTTCAACAGAGTTACTGTTTGAAGTGGATTTTGATGTTCCCTTGGTGTGAAATTCCATGCAACAGATCTGTGATACAATTAAACTTGATACTTTCTAAGGAAGTGGTCAACATACAAAATCAGACATCAGGAGTGGGATTTTATGGCCTCGCACAGACAAGACCAGAAATTCTCACCTGAGGTCAACAAAGATTTCCATTGTCAAACCCTCAACCATTCCAATTCCGTGGCAGGCGAGGTAGTAGCGTTCCGGCCTAGGTGTCTCATGGCAGCCATTTTTTTAATCAATGCATTTTCTGTATTTAAAAAAAGGTCTTTCAATATTTCAACATGTCTATGGTTTGTGTGTAAGGTGCAGGTAGCTCTCACTCAGCCATAGCTTCCTATTGTCATGACGAGTATCACAGTAAGATAGTGCAAGGTGGCACTGATTTATATTAACTAATGCTGACAAGCTAACTAAGCCTTAATAACTCTGTCAGTGTGAAATTATGATGGTTGGCATATATTCTATAAGGCCAACGGGGTGTGGCAGAGTGGGAGAGAGAACTAATGGGAATGAGCTGGTTCAATGTGCTAAATGCGCTCACAGAGTTTGAACAGTTGCCAAAAAGGGGAAGTGTTGATGCTCACAGTGACTTCATCCACACGATATTCAGAGAATTCCAGCAGTGGCTGCACTTCTGTTGCTCATGCAATTGCTTGGCTGATCGGGGCGGGGGGGGGAGTAGAATGATAATAGTTGGAAAACTCCCTGAATATTTTCCTGTTAGGTCTCCCCCTCCTTCACCCACCAGTTAATGTTGAACTCTGCTGGCTGAGTTTCCCATCCTCGCCAAACTCTGCTGGCTGAGTTTCCCATCCTCGCCAAACTCTGCTGGCTGAGTTTCCCATCCTCGCCAAACTCTGCTGGCTGAGTTTCCTATCCTATCCTCACCAAACTCTGCTGGCTCTCTGCAGAATGTGCCCTTCTCTGATCAGAACCTTCCACACACCTGACGAAGGAACACTGTTTCCGAAAGCTTGTGGGCTCACTTTCAAAAAAACTGGTTGTTGTGAGACTTCTTACTGTGTTTACCACAGTCCAACACCAGCACCTCTATATCTCTGCTCCTTCATGCATTAACTTCAACCTCTTTTTCTAACTGCCTCCCAGCCTCACCTCATCTTCTCACCAGTCACTCTCTCCAGCTGCTTACTTCAGCCTAATCTACTGACACTAACTTAATCCACATGCCAAACTCCCCATTGCTTCTGTTGTTGGAGGCCACATTTTCAGCCTGGAATTGACTCCCTTAATCGCTTCACCTTGCTGGTCTCCATCACTCCTGTCAAATATCTTTTAACATCTGTGCATCTTTTCAACTGTGCATTATCCCCACTCTCCAAACCTATTCCCATTTGTGTTCAGTCTCTTCCTCCCCGTCGTGTAAAAGAATTCCAGAAGATCTTCTCACAAACAGCAGACTTCTACAAATAGCGCTCAAAATAAAGAACAAAGAACAAAACAGCATGGGAAACAGGCCCTTCAGCCCAACAAGCCCACGCCGCCACCCCGATGTTCACACCTCTACCCATGATCCCTGTCCATGTTTATAGATCTATGGACTAAAAACCAAATTTGAGACAATTTAGGGAGAATTTGTTTTGCCAATTAGCCTAAGAGCACATCTTTGGGATGTGGGAGGAAAGTGGAGCGCCCAGAGAAAACCCACGCAAGCACGGGGAGAATGCGCAAACTCCCACAGACACAGGCCCAAATCCATGTATCTGCACAGCACAGCGATAGTCACTGAGCTGTCGCATTGCCCATCAGATGGTCCAGGTCAAGCGTACACTAACGACGTGAAGCACTAGGATACTCTCAAAAAAAAATCCAAGAGCAGTCCTCTCACGACCCATCGCGCGTGCTAGACAACAAGGTGGACCAAAGCACCTATAGGATAAAAACAAGTACATCAATATCATCATCTATTTGTACACTTCCCAGGGACTGCCAAGGCTCATGATCCCTATTTTAAATCAGTTTTCTATATCCCTTCATTCCCATTCTGTTCGTGTGCCCATTCTAAGTATTTAGAACAAAGTACAAAGAACAAAACAGCACGGAAAACAGGCCCTTCGGCCCAACAAGCTCACGCCGCCACCCCGATGTTCCCACCTCTACCCGCGATCCCTGTCCATGTTTATAGATCTATGGATTAAAAATCAAATTTGAGACAATTTAGGGAGAATTTGTTTTGCCAATTAGCCTAAGAGCACATCTCTGGGATGTGGGAGGAAACCGGAGCGCGCGGAGAAAACCCACGCAAGCACAGGGAGAATGCGCAAACTCCCACAGACACAGGCCCAAATCCATGTATCTGCACAGCTCAGCAATAGTCACTGAGCTGTCGTGTTGCCCATATTATTTCTTAAATAATTCCAGACTGCCTGCCTCCACCACTTTATTTGGCAGAGCGTTCTATACCCCCACCACTCTCTGTGTGAAAAAACTCCCTCTGGCATCCAAATTATACTTTACCCCCCTCACTCTAAGCCCGTGACCCCTCGTGCTATTTGAGTCCATCCTAGGAAAAAGCTTAACCCTGTTTACTCTATCTATACCCCTCATAATCTTGTACACCTCTAGTAGATCTCCTCTAAGTCTACGTCTTTCTAAGGAAAACAGTCCCAATTTGCCTAACCTCTCCTCGTAACTCAGACCTTCCATACCAGGCAGCATCCTGGTAAACCTCCTCTGCACTCTCTCCAGACTCTCCACGTCCTTCCAGTAGTAAGGCGACCAGAACTGGACGCAGTATTCCAAATGAGGTCTAACCAATGTTTTATACAACTACAACATTAAAGGCCAGCTCTTGTACTCTATACCCCTTCCTATAAAGGCTAACATACTATATGCTTTCTTCACAACCTTCTCCACTTGCTCTGCCACCTTCAGAGACTTGTTCACCTGCACCCCCCAGGTCCCTCTGCGTTTCTATACTCTTAATAGGTCTACCCTTTATCATATACCTCCCCCCTACATTCTTTCTCCTGAAATGCATCACCTCACATTTATCAGGATTGAATTCCATCTGCCATCTGTCTGCCCAAGCTATCAGCCTATCTATGTCCTGCTGCATTGCCTGACAATGCTCCTCACTATCCGCAAATCCAGCCATCTTTGTATCGTCTGCAAACTTGCTGATCACTCCACTTACTCCCTCTTCCAAGTCATTTATATATATTACAAATAGAAGAGGTCCCAGTACAGAGCCCTGCGGCACACCACTAGTGACCGACCTCCAGCTAGAAAAACACCTTTCCACTATTATTGTCTCCTATTACCAAGCCAGTTACTTATCCATCTAGCTACCTGTCCTTGTATCCCATGAGCCTTGACCTTCTCAACTAACCTCCCTTGAGGGACTTTGTCAAACACCTTACTAAAATCCATATAGACGACATCAACGGCTCGCCCTTTGTACACCGTTTTTGTCGCCTCCTCAAAAAAGTCTACCAGATTTGTAAGGCACGACCTCCCCTTAACAAAGCCATGCTGCGTATCCCTAATCAGATCGCAATGCACTAAGTGCCTATACATCCTATCTCTAAAAATCCCCTCCAACAGCTTCACTACCACTGACGTCAAACTCACTGGCCTATAATTCCCAGGGTTATCCCTACTACCCTTTTTAAATAACGGTACAACATTAGCTATTCTCCAGTCCTCTGGGACCTCACCTGTGTCCAAAGAAGAGACAAAGATTTGCGTCAGAGGCCCAGCAATTTCACTTCGCACCTCCCTAAGCAGCCTGAGATAAATGCCATCAGGCCCTGGAGATTTATCAGTTTTAATGCTACCGAGAAGCTCTGATACTTCCTCCCTCGGTATGGATATTTTCCTCAACTGGTCCACAGCTCCCTCAGACACAGGAGCAGCCAACAAGCCCCTCTCCTTTGTGAATACTGATGCAAAGTATTCATTCAGGATCTCCACCACTCCCTCGGACTCTAAGCACAGTTCCCCTCCTCTGTCCCTAAGAGGTCCGATTTTTCCTCTAACCACCCTTTTATTCCTAACATAGTATAGCATCAAAGTTGGTTTTAACTTTGTAATAAACTGCTGTGAGGGGGAAGGTGCTGGTCCCCGAGCCACAGTCTGGGTTCACATCACAGCGGATTGGAGTTCCCTGCGTGGAATGATTCACTCATCCTGAGGCAGTTTATTGATTGGAGTATGGCCTTGAATGAACTGAGGGAAGAGTAAAACTTGCCACAAATACTTATCTTCACTCCGTTAGATAGAACAACACTACCCAACAAACAGACTAACCCATCCATCAGACAGACTAACCCATTCCATCAGACTAACCCATCATCAGACAAACTGACCCACTCCCTCAGACAGTGACCCACTCCCTCAGACAATGACCCACTCCCTCAGACAATGACCCACTCAGTTATACACTGACTCACTCTGCTAAACTGTCTGATCCTTTCCAGCAGACAAATCCAGCCAGTCCCACAACGTATCTTCCGCTGCAGAGTGCTATTTACAAAGACTCCAAATGAGGGATGATTGGAAGAGGGAAATATCTTTGAATTCAGCTTACAGGAATATCAGTTTCGCAGACCCCACATGTGAATTTATACATTATTCGTTTGAAAAGTAAGATAAATCAGTGTTATCTTTGTGAAAGAGTGTAGCCAGTGTGTACTGCTCTCTGAATTCAGTTTTGAATATTAGACACCATTTCTCTGGAAGTGCTCTACTGCCACTCAGAGATACAGATGGCAATCTCCGCCTATTAGAATGAGAAGGTGCTAAAGTTTTATCACAATACCAAATCTGCACTCATTTAATTGGGTTAATTTCATTTCATATTTGGTGGCCATTGTTTTAGTTCCTTCACAGTTCACAATATCTACTGCTCAAGCCAAGTACGCTCCAAAGAAACTGTTAAAACAGCAGAATATTTGGGCCATCAGTCAGACTGAACAAAATTAAATCTGAGGTTATACGAATTCAGGCCATTCAGCCTCTCAGACTTGCTCCTAGCATTCACAAAGGTAATGGTCAATCTGATTGTAACCTCAACTCCATATTCCCACAACCTCTAATAACCTTTCACCCCCTTAATCAAGAATCAGTTTAGCTCTACCTTAAAACTATTCAAAGACTCTGCTCTCACTCCTTTTAAGAAAGAGAGTTCCAGAGACTTACTGGCCTCTGAGAGAAAAGAAAATCTCCTCGTCTCCATCTGAAATATAATCGAATATAATCGCAAAACAGCCAACCAATCATGCAAAGTGGAGCTTAACCAAGGTGATCTAAAGACTTGTGGGTTAGGTTGACTGGTTCTGCCAATTAATGTCCCAGGATGTGTAGGTTAGAGTGATTAATGGGGTAAATATGTGGGGTTCTTTGGGTGGGATTGTTGTCAGTGCAGGCTCATTGGGCCAAATGGCCTACGAGACCACTCTAAGGATTCTATCATTTCTATGATTTCAATGATCGTCTTCATTGTTTCGAGCTCTTTTGATTTCCCTCACTGTCTCAATCTCCCTCTTTGGACACCATCCCTTGCTTTTCAGGAATCCAGAAACCAGCACTGCCAGGAGCTACGGATTCTGAGGCTGGAGTTCACTGGAGCAGCGAGGAGGGAAGCATTACTTCCCGTTAAGGTCAGTGAAGCGGAGCATGACTGAGCATCCTCCTCCCCCTTCACCACCACTGCCACCCCCACCCTCCCCAAGCCTTGATTATCAGCCATTGGCTCACTCTGGGATGGCGAGTGAGCAGGCACTCACTTCTAAAATAAAAGATCCTCAGTGAGCTGCTCAGAAGCCAATTCTGCACTGACTACTGGCAAACCGTATCACATGTAGCATCAAAGAGATTAGGCCTCAATATTTGTCTCCTTTCTGCAATGTTGCTGCCAGCTGCAGAAATTCAAAGATTTTGTTTGTTTTTATTTATTGATGACTGTCACAAGGCTTACATTAACACTGCAATGAAGTTACTACGAAAATCTCCTAGTTTCCATATTCTGTCACCTGTTCAGGTACACTGAGGGAGAATTTAGCACGGCCAATGCACCTAACCAGCACATCTTTCAGACTGTGGGAGAAAACCGGAGCACCCGAGGAAACCCACCCAGACACGGGGAGAAAATGCAAACTCCACACAGACAGTAACCCAAGGTTGGAATTGAACCCTGGTCCCTGGCACTGTGAGGCAGCAATGCTAACCACTCTGTCACTATGATATCCTCTGCTGGGTGGAATGATAGAACAAAGAACAAAACAGCATGGGAAACAGGCCCTTCGGCCCAACGAGCCCGCGCCGCCACCTCGATGTTCCCACTTCTACACGCAATCCCTATCCATGTTTATAGATCTATGGATTAAAAATCAAATTTGAGACAATTTAGGGAGAATTTGTTTTGCCAATTAGCCTAAGAGCACAAATTTGGGATGTGGGAGGAAACCGGAGCTACCTGAGAAAACCCACGCAAGCACGGGGAGAATGCGCAAACTCCCACAGACACAGGCCCAAATCCATGTATCTGCACAGCACAGCGATAGTCACTGAGCTGTCGTGTTGCCCATCAGATGGTCCAGGTCAAGCATACACTAACGACGTGAAGCAGTAGGATACTCTCGAAAAAGATCCAAGAGCAGTCCTCTCACAACCCATCGCGTGTATGCCCTCGTTAGACAACAAGGTGGACCAAAGCACCTGTAGGATAAAAACAAGTACATCAATATCATCATCTATTTACACACTTCCCAGGGACTCCCAAGGCTCATGATCCCTATTTTAAATCAGTTTTTATACCCCTCCATTCCCATTCTGTTCATGTGCCCATCTAAGTATTTCTTAAATAACTCCAGAGTACCTGCCTCCACCACTTTACTTGGCAGCGCATTCCATACCCCCACCACCCTCTGTGTGAAACAACTCCCTCTAGCATCCAAATTATACCTTACCCCCCTCACCCTAAGCCCGTGACCCCTCATGCTATTTGAGTCCATCCTAGAAAAAGCTTAACCCTGTTTACTCTATCTATCCCCTTCAAAATCTTGTACACCTCTATCAGATCTCCTCTAAGTCTACGTCTTTCTAAGGAAAACAGTCCCAATTTGCCTACTTGGTGTGAAGAGAGGGTGGGCCAATGCAGGGCACGGGAATGCTAGTTGTTCACTGTGTGAAAGTCTAGGGACAATTCCCTTCCCCTCTGCCACCCACTGCACCAGCCCCTCCCCAACCCCAAACCATGCCTCAAACCACACCCCAGAATTCCTTCACTTCTTAACCACTGTCACAAATGTTACAGGAAATGAAATATGCTCTTTTCAGACAGGGAGTCATTTGAAGTTTTCAGGAGTACTCTTGAGCACCACCCCCACCAACCATCCCACAGCGATTTAAGGACACAGTTCTGTTCCGCATGGCACTGAGTTATAAGACCTATGGCCTATAGTGTTAGCAGCCAGATAGAAAGGGAATGGGGAGGATGAGGGGAGATGGAGGGGAGAGGGAGGGGAAAATGGACGGGAGGGAAAGGCGGAGGGGAAAATGGACGGGAGGGAAAGGCGGAGGGGAAAATGGACGGGAGGGAAAGGCGGAGGGGAAGGGAGAGAAAAAGGGAAGGAAGATGGAGGAGAGGACGAAGGAGGGGGAAGGGGAGGAGAGGGAAAGCAGAAAGGAGGTGGAGGGGAGGGAGAAGGTGAGGGGGAAAGGAAGTGAAGGGGAGGCAAGGAAGCAGTGGGGAGGGTGAAGGGAAGAGGAGGGAAAGGCAGGGGAGGGGATATGGAAGAGAACAGATGGAAGGGGCGAAGGGCAGGGGAAAGGAAGGGGAGGGGGAGGGGACATGGAAAGGAACTGGTGAAAGAGGAAAGGGCAGGGGAGGAGAGAGGAGGTAAAGCAAGGGAAAGTGAGGGGAGGGCAGGGGAAGTGGATATGGAAAGGAAGGGGGGACAGCCTGCTCTCTTGCTCCCAAACAATGCCTGACACCCCCTGCTGGACATGATAGACAAGGGAGCGAATGGTTGACAGAGACCCGGCTATACTGACCAAAGACCAAAGAACAAAGAGCAACACAGCACGGGAAACAGTCCCTTTGGCCCAACGAGCCCGCGCCGCTGTCCTAACGTCTTAATGACTTATCCATGACTTTAGGCTATGCCTATTGTGGAAGATTCCCATATAGGGACCAATATAGGGACAATTTGTTACCCAATCAGCCTAAGAGCTCATTTTTGGGATGTGGGAGGAAACCGGAGCACCCGGAGAAAACCCACGCAACCACGGGGAGAACGCGCAAACTCCCGCAGACACAGGCCCAAATCCATGTGTCTGCACAGCAACAGCGATAGTCTCTGAGCTGTCATGTTGCCCATCAGATGGTCCAGTTTAAGCATACACTAACGACTTGAAGCACTAGGCCACTCCTGAAGCAACATCCAAGAGCAGCCCTCGCACGACCTGCTGAATGCATGCACCTTGTTGGTCAACAAGGTGGACCGAATTGCCTGTGGAAACAAATAAGATATTTAGACAGTCCTGCTATATCCCTCTATCTGCAGACCGCTCATGTGGCTGTCCAAGAGACCCTTAAACAACCCTAGCGTGCCTGCTCCCACCACCTTACTCGGCAGTGCATTCCACACCCCCACTACCCTTTGTGTGAAAAACTGCCCTCTAATATTCGTCTTATACATAGCCCCCCTCACCCTAAGCCCGTGACCCCTCGTTCTATCCATTTCTAATGATGGAAAAAGCTTACCACCATTTACTCTATCTATACCCCTCATAATCTTATATACCTCTATTAGATCCCCTCTCAGCCGACGTCTTTCAAGGGAAAACAACCCCAGTGTGTTCAATCTTTCCTCGTAAGACAGCCCTTCCATACCAGGCAGCATCCTGGTAAATCTCCTCTGCACTCTCTCCAAGGCCTCCACATCCTTCTGGTAGTACGGCGACCAGAACTGGACGCAGTACTCCAAGTGAGGCCTAACCAACATTCTATACACTTGCAACATCAGACTCCTACTCTTGTATTCTATACTCCTTCCTATGAAGGCTAACATACCATACGCTTTCTTTATCACATTCTCCACCTGTACTGACACCTTCAGAGACTTGTGAACCTGCATCCCCAGGTCTCTCTGCGTCTCTATACTCCAGATAGTTTTACCTTTTATCCTATAACTCCCCTCTACATTATTCCGGCCAAAATGCATCACCTCGCATTTATCTGGATTAAATTCCATTTGCCATCTATCTGCCCAATCTACCAGCCTATCTATGTCATGTTGTATTGCCTGGCACTGCTCCTCAGTACCCGCCAATCCAAGCATGTTAGTGTCATCAGCAAATTTGCTGATCAAACCACCTACCCCCTCTTCCAAGTCATTTATATAAACCACAAATAGAAGAGGTCCTAGTACTGAGCCCTGTGGCACACCACTAGTGACAGACCTCCAGTTGGAAAATGAGCCTTCCACTACTACCCGCTGTCTCCTCCTCCCAAGCCAGTTCTCAACCCATCTACATACCTGGCCCTGTATCCCATGCGCCTTCACCTTTTCTATCAGCCTACCATGAGGAACCTTGTCAAATGCCTTACTGAAATCCATGTAGACAACATCAACGGCTTGTCCTTCATCAATCGTTTTTGTCACCTCTTCAAAAAATTTCACTAGATTCGTAAGGCACAACCTCCCCTTAACGAAGCCATGCTGTGTATCCCTGATCAGATCGCAGCGCTCCAGATGCTCATACATCCTGTCCCTGAGGATCCTCTCCATTAGCTTACCTATAACTGAAGTCAAGCTCACCGGCCTATAGTTCCCTGGGTTATCCCTCTGACCCTTTTTAAACAACGGTACTACATTTGCTATCCTCCAGTCCTCTGGGACCTCACCTGTGTCCAAAGAAGAGACAAAGATTTGCGTCAGAGGCCCAGCAAGGTCATCTCTCACCTCCCTTAGCAGCCTGGGATAAATGCCATCAGGCCCCGGAGCTTTATAAGTCTTTATGCTGCCTAAAAGCCCCAACACCTCTTCCCTCATAATGATTATTTCCTTTAACGGGTCCTCAAATTTCTCAAAGCTGGCACCAGACATCAGGCCCCTCTCCCGCGTGAATACCAACGCAAAGTATTCATTCAGGATCTCCCCCATTCCCTCAGGCTCTAAGCATAGTTCCCCTCCTCTGTCCCTGAGAGGTCCAATCTTCCCTCTAACCATCCTTTTGCTCCTTACATAGGAGTAAAATGCCTTGGGATTTTCCTTAATCCTATCTGCCAAAGCCATTTTGTGGCCCCTTTTTGCCTTTCTGACACCCCTTTTAAGATCCCGTCTACATTCTCTATATTCTTCCAGTGCTGTCTCTGTCCCCAGTTGCCTAGATCTAACCAGCGCAGAAATGGTAAGGTCTTTAACATCGTGACCCTTTCAGCTCATAGCAGATCGAAGCATCTCACCGAGTGTCCAGGTGTCCAACCATTCTGAAGCTCGGCTCTGAAAAAAGTAGTTATGCTTTCATTCATCCTTTTTGCTGAGTACCTTACCCAACGCCAAGAAACCTGTCTCCTTTAAATGATTTTGATAATCATCTGCTGGCTGGAATCAGTCATGGAGTCACTGGGATCTACAGCACAGAAAAAGGCCCTTCAGCCGATTGGGTCTGTGCTGGACGCACCACCCAAGTAATCTAGTCCCATATCCCAGCACCTAGTAATTAGCCTTGTATGCCTTGGCATCGCAAGTACGCATCTAAATACTTCTTAAATGTTGTGCTGTGACCATTAAAGGCAGATTGAAAGGAAATTTCAATTGGTCAGAAAGCACATTTTATTCCATCTAATTCTTGTTAATTTAGCACCACATTTTAAATAGCAGATAATAATAGATCTCAGTGTGTCTGGGATTAAAGGATACCTTCTTGGTGTCTGACATGGGGGAATGTGGAAAGCATTAGGGTAAAGTGCAGGGGAGGAAGGCCAACTGTTCAGAAGGCTGGGAGATTCTGCAATTCTCCCTCACGGCATCATCAGCTGATCTGAGTGAGCTGCAGTCAGCAGCGGGCAAAGGGCCAGCATTCCATCTCCCCCGTGTAAACGCTGGCGTCGAGGGATTAGACAGATCAAAGGGAACGTCAGCCATCTTCCTGCCAGCTGTTTGAGTCAGTCAGCACAGACAGATAGGGCAGCAGCGAGGGAAATGAGAATGATGTGGAGGGGAGGGAGAAAGGAATTAATTGTTCTCAGGCTAAGAAAGAGAGCCTTTCACTGAGGTAATCGCAGGATATGGAGGCGGGTGGGGGGCAAATAAAAGTGAGAAGATGTTGACAATCAAACTGGGAAGATACACACTCACGATGAAAATTAAAACCAGTGGATGTTAAAGGCCGGGCTGATGAAGGATTAAACCATTTTTCTAACATGTCTCACTCTGCATATTATATCATCGCACTAACGCTATAATAATGACTACACTTTCGAAGGATTTGATTTGACCTCCAGGGATTAAGAGAAGCCTTAGCACACTCACACACACACACAGAAATCACCTATGTTGTTTTAGAAAGGAGAGTGATTAGGTACACATGAAATGAGTGTCAAATCATGCACTGGATGGCTCATAATCCAAGTGTCAATTTAGAAAATGAATAGAATGCCTTCATTCAGGAAGTGAATAGCAAAAAAGCCAAATAAATATTTATTTAAAAAAAAATCCCTTTGATTTGGCGCCATAGGCACAAGTTTATAAAGCAGCAGGAAAAATACACTGCACTGGTCACTTAACGCTGTCCTATCGCACTGCAATTATTTTTAAAATCTGATTTATGCCTTCACATAGGAAGACCGGCACCTTTTATATCAGAGCAAAGAACCTCCCTCTCCCTGTCCTTTCCAGGTTATATTAACCCCTGGAGCCCACTATTAAATCCTTTTTAAAATATATTGTTGGATCACAATAGCTGCTGTGTATTTGGGGCTTGCAGTAGATTTTAATATCAGAATTGGTCATTGCTAGAGGTGGAACAATACATTAACTTTCACCCACTGTAAGTAGTCTCATAACTCCAGTCTTTCATCAGGTGACAGATCATGAGCTTTCAGAGTGTTGCTCCTTCATCAAGTGAGTCACCTGATGAAGTGCCGAGCTCTGAAGGCTCGTGATTTCGAATAAACTATTGGACTTTAACCTGGTGTTGTGAGATTCCTTACTGTGCCCACCCCAGTCCAGTGCTGGCATTTCCACATCATGTTCACCATTATGTTTACAGATAAAACTAATGTTACCTACTCAAATACCTGATATCTCTTAAAACAGTGAGACATAAACAAAACACAGCAAATAAACCCTTTTCACTGAGTAGGAAACAATTTGGAGAGGAGAGAGAGCAAAAGCATAAATGGGTCAAAAAGATACCAAAGTCCTTTACCACCCTCCAGGGTAGAATTAATCTAAATCAGTGATGGTCAACCTATGATGATGAGCAGGTTATATGAGTGGCCCTCCTTCATCTCAATGGGCCCCAACATTGAAATCAGACTTGCTCACCAATCATGACCCCATGAAAATGATTAAATATTTCTAAATAGAAATAGGCAGTAACGTGTTGGTATTGTCACTGGACCCACAGCAAGGTCTGGGGACTCGAGCTCAAATTGAAATCTGAATTCAATAAAAAACTGGAATTTAATGATGATCATGAAATCATTGTTATAAAAACCCATCTGATTCACTATGTCCTTTAGGGGAGGAAGTTTGCCATCCTTACCCGGTCTGGCTGACTCCAGAGCCACAGCAATGTTGGTGACTCTCAGTTAGGGATGGGCACTAAATGCTGGACCCATGCAGGGAAGCCCACATCCCCTAAAATGAATTTTAACAAATACATGTCAAATATTTCATAACGGGTTAATCATTCACACATTAATAAAACTGTCAATTTCAAATGGTAAAAGCAAAAGAAACATTTACCCCTTGATTGGAGCATATGGCTCTCATAGGCAATGTTGTGACCAGTCAGTACCCACCTCACTTCACTCACCCCTGCTTTATAGCCCTATCACTTTAGCCACACTGGGAAGGAAAAGGCTGCGAGGGTGAAACCAGGCAAATGTGGCAAGCCTCGCACGTGGACAATGGTCAATAAAATAAACATCCTGTGGGCCGCACTCAAAACCCAGATGTGGCTTGTGGTCCCTGGGCTGCAGGTTACCCTCCACTGATCTAAGGAGACTTCAGTACATATATAAATCCTGGTGCCTAAAACAGAGGAAAGGATAAATGCAGAATTAAAAATACATGTTTTAAAATTATCTTTTCCATGTGAGTGAGAACACATTCAGCAATAGTTAGAAAAACCTTCGTACCTCTAAATCCACAGCCTCATTTGTAGACGTCCCGTGATTAATGATTCACTAGAACCGAACTTAAATAGAATAGCAACTAGACACGAAAAGTGATCTGCAAAATCAGGTTTATTTTACCCGACTTTTATTTGTATTTCTTTTCATGCAGCCCTGATGTTATTAGCCAGAAGGGAGAGGATAAAAATTCACATTCTTCTGGGAGTTTGAAATGCAAATTTATCCTCTGCAGCGTCCCAGATAACCTTCTGTTTCCTGACATCTTGCTGAAGCTGTCCATTCCTACCTTAACACAACTGGAGCAGTTCATGGTAGAAGACTGCCACCTGCTGGATTTCTATAACTCTGCAACAATGATTAACACGAGAGAAAATAATCAGCAAGATCAACCAAGCTTAAAATGCATATAACATAACAGCAGGGTTCCCAATGCGTGGCAGCCGGTCAGGAAAGGCCAGAGGCTTATCCCACAAATCAGCCCAGAATGGACTATAATGGGCATAACTGAAGCTGTAAGCCCTCCCGTGGTTTTCCCCCCCCACACCCCCTCCATCCCCCGCTGTGATGGCCTGGCAGCTGTGGACACAGTAGATTTAGATACTGTATATGCCTCCAGATAGTATCTGCACTTTGACTTATCTTTGTGACTTGCCCACTTCTCCTGATGGGACTGCCAGATCTTCCATCACTCCCATTGGCCCTCCAATGTGTGCTGCCGAGGTGACAACCTTAACCTTCTGGGGCTGGCTTCTTAATTGGCCACCTCCTCAAAGGTTCCTCTCGCAGCCTGCCATGAGCCAGTTCTTGGTTCCCAGCCTGGAATTCATTCCAACACCAGGATAGGGATCCTGGAACGTAAATTCAGGCCATTCAGTTGCATTTGCAGAGGGCCAGCGAGGACATGAGAGGCTGAATAGTCTCCTTTTGTGCTGTAACCATTCTGTGATTGATGTACTCATACGGTCATGCATCCTACAGTGTAGAAGGGGGCCATTTGGCCCAGTAAGTCTGCACTGACCATAATCCCATCCAGGCCTTATCCCTACAACCACAGCCATTTACCTTAGTTAGTCCCCCTGACACTAAGAGGCACGTGCTAAATTGCACAACCAATCTACTTAATCGTTGTTGAACATTTTGAGGCAAATTAAGGTTGCTGATGGTGTTAGTCCCACAATTTAGAGGCCCCAACTCTTTAGCGTTGCACCCACCATTCTCCGCTGCATAGCATGTCCAAGAATTGGGAGAGAACATTTGGCAGGTTTGATTTCAGCAGGGAAGCAGGGACTATTGAAAACCCAACATCCAACAGCACAAGGACTACTCTGCTGGTAAGTAAAACATCCTCACTCTCTGCATTCTGGATTTGTCCACATTACTTTTGGACACATCTACAATATCGATCTGCAGTGTTCAGATATTTCAAAAAATTCAGGTGAAAAATTGCAGAATTTTTCACCTGAGTAAAACAGCTTTATTTGATTTGCTTTATTATTGTCACGTGTATTGGTACAACGAAAAGCATTGTTTCTTGCACACTATACAGACAAAGTATACTGTTCACAGAGAAGGAAAGGAGAGAGTGCAGAATGTGGTGTTACATTCGTAGCTAAGGTGTAGAGAAATATCAACTTAATGCAAGGTAAATCCATTGAAAAATCTGACAGCAGTAGGGGAGAAGCTGTTCTTGAGTCAATTGGTCCATGCCATCGGAATTTTGTATCTCTTTTTATCATTTTGCTTAGTGAGATGATTCTACAATTCTTCCTCCGCTTTCTTGCTAGCCACAGCATGGCCAGCTGAACTACTTTACCCGATATCATGGCATTCATTAAACACAAAGATTCCCAAACTCTCAGGGTGGGATTTTCCAGCCACACTCGTCTCAAGGCCGGAAAATCCCTTTGCACGGTCTGTGTCCAGCCGTTATGATTCCCGTGATGGGCAGGACGGGAATATTCCATCCACGTTGTCCAGGAGATCATTGACCAACATCATAGGGTCATCATACAGGCCAAAGTTCACTCTGAAAGCACTGGCCATATTCATTAGAAATGGTTCAATAACCCAAGGATGCCTCACAGTACAGCTCCATCAATCATTATTGATTGTTTTATGCTCCAAAATGTTGCATGTAGACGGGAGCAAGAGGGCCACCTACAGCAGAGGACCACATTGACAGAAACTAGACATTGCTGCAGGAAAAGCTTTTCAGCGATTAAATAACAAATCTCTGCATCATGCAGGAAACCAAAACACTGACTTTATTATCCACTTCACTACCCAAACTAACAGAGCAAATTTTCCTTGCTGCCGATTCTTCCTTATTCTGCACCCATAGACAAGTTGAAATTAAATGCATTTATTTCTCTAAAAATTGTTAAAGTTTATTCATTAGTGTCACAAGTAGGCTTTCATTAACACTGGAATGAAGTTACTGTGAAAATCTCCTAATCACCACAGTCCAGCACCTGTTCAGGTACACTGAGGGAGAATTTAAGGAAACCAGTGCATTTAAAGAGCACAACTTTCGGACTGTGGGAGGAAACCAGAGCACCCAGAGGAAACTTATGCAGACATGGGGAAAATATGCAAACTCCACACAGGCAGTGGCCCAAGCCAGGAATCAAACCCAGGTCCACGGCATTATGAGGCAGCAATTCTAATCACTGTGCCACTGTGAACATCCAGTCAATCATTTGCCTGTGATTTCCCTAATGTGTGTAATTTGTTATTTTGATCTGTGTCCTTTACGACCTGATCTATATGGAGGTATCTTCATCGCTATTTCATAAATTTTAAAACCAGAAAAATCTTAAAATGCCCAAACCTATGTTGTCTATGACCCCTGAACAAAGGAGCCATGTTGCAGTTTCAGGGAAACTCTCACCTCGTTATCTCTGAGGAGCCACTAACTACCACGTGTGGACTCTACAGCCCAACTTCCAAAAAAAAGATACGGAGGTCACCTGCATTTAATAACCCAAGCTGGCCACAAGACTGGTGGTCAGCTAGGACAAAATAAACAATTCTACCTGTTTTTCAATTTGTAAATGATGCAGAGATGCCGGCATTGGAGTGGGGTAGACACAGTAAAGAAGTCTCACAACACCAGGTTAAAGTCTAACAGGTTTATTTGGAATCACGGGCTTTTGAGGCTCGCCTGATGAAGGAGCAGTGCTCCGAAAGCCCGTGATTCCAAATAAAACTTTGGACTTTAACCTGGCATTGTGAAACTTCTTAATCAATTCGTAATGACAGACATTTAGCAACCATACAAACCCAGCCACACTCCTTCTTTGGAATTCTGGTGGAGAGGTGAGGGATTTGGAGGGGGGGTGTTGGGGGAGCACGTAATGTAGGCCACTGATTTGCTGAACACATTAATATTGTCTTGCTGAGCTGAATAGCTCAATCTGCTCTTTATCGTCTGATTTGCAGCCTTACAGACAAGGAGCTCTACCCAGCTCTAATACCTGGCTGCATCCATACTGCTCTTGCTGGAAATTCTGTATCGTCTGCAGACTACTCATCTCTGCTTATCTATCTCATCAGTTCCACTGGGAATGTAAATTACACAACATTGGTTTTCAGCCCACTGATTTCCGTGAAGGATCACCTCACTGGACTTTGATTATGAACTCTAAAAAACAATATTGAGGTTAAAAACAACATTTAGTCACTCTGTGACTTCTTCATAGACTCGCAGAGGCTTCAGCATGGAAACAGGCCCTTCAGTCGAACTTGTCACCCAGTTTTTACCACTAAGCTAGTCCCAATTGGCCAGGTTTGGCCCATATCCCTCTATACCCATCTTACCCATCTAAAAACTTTTTAAAAGACAAAATTGTACCCGCTTTTACTATTATCTCTGGCAGCTTGTTCCAGACACTCACCAACCCGTGTGTGAAAAAATTGCTCATCTGGACCCTTTTGTATCTCCTCCCTCTCACCTTAAATCTATGCTCCCTAGCTTTAGGATCCCCCCCCCCAACCTTTGGGAAAAGGTGTTGCCTATCTCATTGATCTATATCTCTCATTATTTTATAGACCTCTGTAAGATCACCTTTGAAAGAGGGTAGCATTGGAAGGGTGCATTTCTGAATGGAGGGCTGTGATAAGTGGCGTTCCTCAGGGATCAATGTGGGGCCTTTGCTGTTTATAATATTTTAAATGATTTGGAGGAAAATGTAACTGGTTTGATTAGTAAGTTTGCGGATGACACAAAGATTGGTGGATTTGTAGATAGCGATGAGACTGTCAGAGGATATAGCAGGATGTAGATCAGTTGGAGACTTGGGCAGAGAAATGGCAGACAGAGTTTAATCTGGACAAATGTGAGGTAACGCATTTTGGAAGATCTAATACAGATAGGAAATATACAGTAAATGGCAGAAACCTTAGGAGTATTGATAGGTAAAGGGATCTGGATGTACAGGTATACAGGTCACTGAAAGTAGCAACGCAGGTGGAAAAGATAGTCAAGAAGGCATATGGCATATGGCATGCTAGCCTTCTTTAGCCAGAGCATTGAATTTAAAAATTGGCAAGTCATGATGCAGCTTTATAGAACCTTAGTTAGGCTGCGATTGGAATATAATGTTCAATTCTGGTCGCTACACTACCAGAAGGATGTGGAGGCTTTAGAGAGGGTACAGAAAAGATTTACCAGGACATTGCCTGGTATGGAGGACATTAGCTATGAGGAGGGGTTGGAGAAACCTGGTTTCTCGCTGGAACAACAGAGGTTGAGGTGCAATCTGCCTGTTCTACTTAAGTAATTTACCTTTGTGACTGAAAGCAAAACTGATCAGCTGTCTGTGCTCCTCGAGATGATAGCCTCCACCAGTATGCCCATTCAAAAAAGAGAACCTTTACACATTAGACTTAGTATTCAAGAGATACTCTCATTATGCTCTGGTAGACTTGCACTAAGGTCTATGCTATGGGTGTTAGCTTTAAAGTTAATACTGCAGCATTATTGATCCTTGCTACATGACTGCAGGTTAGTATACTTATTCATATGTCAACATGGGTTAGGATTGATTGTGTATTCTTTTAACTTTTATTTGGACTCGCTTTTCTTTTTTTGAGATGTGACTATATATGTCATCACGGCTTTTGTTATTTTTACTAGTGTTTTGTCGTTGATAAACTTGCTCTTTCTTCAACTCAAAAAAAACCTGATTAAACTTTTGATTAAACAGTAGAATCATCGAATCATATGGTGCAGAGGGAGGCCATTTGGCCCAATGAATTTGCACTGACCACAAAGACAACCAGGCCCTAGCCCCATAACCCTTGACACTAAAGGCAATTTAGTATGATCACTCCACCCAATGAGCGCATCTTTTGCATTGTAGGAGGAAACTGGAGCACCCAAGAGGAAACCTACACAAGCATGCGGAGGACATCCAAACTCCATATAGACAGTGGCCCAAGCCAGGAATTGAAGCCAGGTCTCTGTGCTGTGAGGCAGCAGCGCTAACCACTGTGATGCCTTTTAGTAAATATCTCTGGATTGGTAAAGGATTCGGCGGAAAGGAGCATTAAAAACCTGAGGGAACTGGTTCATTCCTCCTTACCTGGTCACAATAATGTCCAAACACTTCTTAAAATATCGTAATGAGGGCTTCTGCTTCCATATCCTCAACCACCTCAAATGAAAAATAATTCTCAACTTCCTCTTTAATCCTTCTGCTAAATATTTTAAAAGTTATGCCCCCCCAATTACTATCTTCTCTGCTAAGGGGAAGTGCATTTGGGCCTGTTAATTTTATACATCGCAATTAAATATCCCTGCAATCCTCCTCTGTTCCAGAGGAAACAATCCCAACCTGTCCAATCTTCCCTCATGGACACAATTTTCCATCCCTATAAACCTTCTCTGTATCCTCTTTTAGAGTGATCACAAGTTTTCTGATAGAAGCTATTGCTTCACCCACTTATTTTAGCTACTCAGGTTTAAGAATCTATTGCAGGTTAGGTGAAAATTACATTTTGTCCACCACCTTCTGTTGACAGTTCTCTGTGAAAAAAATCATGCTTTGAGCTACACTTTGTAAAATAATTAAATCATATTTTCAAATTATGCAGCTTTAACAATACATTGAAACAGTATAATTTAGAATCTAGGTCCACCTTTGTCATCTTTGCTTGCATACTCGCTTTTAAATACATGGAACTGTACCAGACTAATTTGAACTAATACAAATGGGTAAGGTTTCTGGGTCCTCTTTAGAAATCTGGTAGATTAGAAGTTAATACCAAATTCCAGGAAACAATTGAAAATCAATTGTATATCCTGCTAACTAGGTTAACTGGCGCAAATGGTCTGTAATGGAGGGAACCAATTAACTGTTAGGGTACTACAAATAAGGTTGAAACCATGTTAATTATAGAGAAAACGCATTCCAAAAAAAATGAACTATCTTTAAAGTTCATTTATTAGTGTCACAAACAGGCTTACATTAACACTGCAATGAAGCTACTGTGAAAATCCCCCGAGTCACCACACTTCAATGTTCGGATACACTGAGGGAGAATTTAACATGGGCAGTGAAATTAACCAGCATGCCTTTTGGACTGTGGGAGAAAACCAGAGCCCCAGAGGCAACCACACAGACACAGGGAGAATGTGCAAACTCTTCTCAGACAGTGACCTAAGCTAGGAATTAAATCCAGATCCCCAGTGCTGTGCAGAAGCAGTGCTATCACTGTGTCACTGTCCACCCTCTACTCAGGTTAACTACTATGTCACTGTGCCACCCTCTACTCAGGATCTAAAGTACGAAAAGCCCAAAAAGCGAACATTAACCAAAAAGACAGTGTAAGACAAAATCAAGAGTTTAAAAGTCTACAACAGAAACCCAGTCCAGGTTTTTATATAGTACACTGCCTATAGCCGGAATGGGACGGATAAACTGTGTTAATTACTGCAATGCAACTGCAATTCTTTCCACTTTGCTAATTTGGCAGTGCCAGCCTGGCCCCTTGGCGCTAGCCAGGGGGCAACATGCCAGTGCCCAGAGGTACCTTTGCACTGCCCAGCCATGGCACAGTGTCAAGGGGTCAGGACCAAGTGGGGCAGGGCCTGATGTGCATAGCCCCATCTGTGGGAATGGAAGGACACACTCCTATTCTGCAGTCAGGATTGGCGGGGAGGAACGGAGGCCAGTAATCCGAGATGGGAGGATTGGGGGGTGGGGGGCGATCAGGGCTGTTGGGGAGAGGGGGACAGGAGATCAAGGTGAACTGGAAGATGCCAATTGGGAGGGGGGGATCTAGGCCGGCCCAGACATGTCCAGAAGATGAGTGATCAGACCGAAAGGTGCCATGGCAGGGAAGGTGCCAAGGGGTTCGTGGGACTGGCCAGTGATTGAGCATAAGATTTGTGAAGGATAATATGATGGATATGGTAAATTGACAAATTTAGAATTTAAATGTGTAGATTTGTAGTTGTCTAGTAAATAAAGTGTGTGCAGTGATGATCAGAAAAAACATAAATCTCAACAGTCAGATTTTAGAAAAACAAAAGCTCATTTTATTTGACTAACAGCTGTCCATTTTACATGTACATGCATACGCATTTGTTACGCACACATCACAGTTTAACGTTAGTTTAATGAATGTTAAACTTACATACACTCGTACAAAATGAGTCAATGCAAACTGAAGTATTAACAAAACAGACAGTACTATAATCTGTAGTCTGTTGTGCTAGGTACCTTTTTTGTACAATAAAACATATATAGTTAATTTAACATCTGTTCAATTTTTTTAATGGCTGCACACGATGAAGCTGCGATAGAAAATGACTTTTTTTAAGTTGTACACAGCATGAAAAGACTTTGTCATGCAGAAGCTGTATTAAATATTAATCAATAGAAACAAAAAAGATTTTCTTTGTCTTTTAGATCAAGTTACTGAATTTCCTTACACATACAAAGACACCCAACTTAGAATAGTAGCTGCCAATGTGCTCCATGATAATCCATTCATTCAAACGCAAAACAAAGTGAACACTTTTTGCACAGTTTGTCTTTTTTTTTTTAGAGAATTTGGCACAGAAAATAAGTTTAGCGAATTTTAAAGAGCAGGAACACATTTTAAAAAACAAAGAAAAAAGCAGTTGCATTCTTTAAACATTAAAAACATATTTGTGCATCTCAAACATTGCAGAATACTGTTCTGTAGCCAGCTCTGTTGCTATGCTTTACTGCAACATTGTCTTAATTTGCTTGGAGGTAGTCTCATCATTCAAATGTTTGGTGGTGTACCTGAAAAGCAGAATGCTACATCTCTCAAACAATGCTTCATATTCAATGAATCTATCTCAGAAATAAGAACATAATTTTTGTATGGAGGTATTGTACATTTCCATGGGGGCTGGCTCACTCAAATGGTTGGACGGTTGATGCAAAGTGATGCAGAGTGCGCCAATTGCGCGGGCTCAATTCCGGTATTGGCTGAAGTTATCCAAGAAGGCTCCACTTTCACATGCTTGTCACTCGCCTGAGATGTGGTGACCCTCAGGTTAAAATCACCACCAATCAACCCTTTCTCACTCAAAGGGGAGAACAGCTTATGGAACTCTGGGACTATGGTGGCTTTCAGAAACAATCAGACATAGGCAAAATAAACATGGTTTAATAAAATACTATCCAGAAATTTGAGGTGATATATACAGCTAGATAGGGTAGATATAGAGAAGATACTTCCACTTGTGGGGAAGTTTAATATTGAGGCATTATAAATATAATAGCTAATATTGTACCGTTGTTTAAAAAGGGTAGTAGGGATAACCCTGGAAATTATAGGCCGGTGAGTTTGATGTCAGTGGTAAGGAAGCTGTTGGAGGGGATTCTTAGAGATAGGATGTATAGGCACTTAAGAGCGTTGCGATCTGATTAGGGAAACACAGCATGGCTTTGTTAAGGGGAGGTCGTGCCTTACAAATCTGGTAGAAATTTTTGAGGAGGTGACAAAAACGGTGGACGAAGGGCGAGCCGTTGATGTCTATATGGATTTCAGTAAGGCGTTTGACAAAGTCCCTCGTGGGAGGTTAGTTGAGAAGGTCAAGGGTCATGGGATACAAGGACAGGTAGCTAGATGGATAAGTAACTGGCTTGGTAATAGGAGGCAGAGAGTAATAGTGGAAAGGTGTTTTTCTAGCTGGAGGTCAGTCGCTAGTGGTGTGCTGCAGGGCTCGGTACTGGGACCTCTTCTATTTGTAATATATATAAATGACTTGGAAGAGGGAGTAAGTGGAATGATCAGCAAGTTTGCAGACGATACAAAGATAGCAGGACTTGCAGATAATGAGGAGCATTGTCAGGCGATGCAGCAGGACATAGATAGGCTGATAGCTTGGGCAGACAGATGGCAGATGGAATTCAATCCTGATAAATGTGAGGTGATGCATTTCGGGAGAAAGAATGTAGGGGGGAGGTATATGATAAAGGGTAGACCTATTAAGAGAATAGAAACGCAGAAGGACCTGGGGGTGCAGGTGAACAAGTCTCTGAAAGTGACAGGACAAGTGGAGAAGGTTGTGAAGAAATCATATAGTATGTTAGCCTTTATAAGAAGGGGTATAGAGTACAAGAGCTGGCCTTTAATGTTGCAGTTGTATAAAACATTGGTTAGACCTCATTTGGAATACTGCATCCAGTTCTGGTCGCCTTACTACTGGAAGGACATGGAGACTCTGGAGAGAGTGCAGAGGAGGTTTACCAGGATGCTGCCTGGTATGGAAGGTCTGAGTTATGAGGAGAGGTTAGGCAAATTGGGACTGTTTTCCTTAGAAAGATGTAGACTTAGAGGAGATCTAATAGAGGTGTACAAGATTATGAAGGTATAGATAGAGTAAACAGGGTTAAGCTTTTTCCTAGGACAGACTCGAATAGCACGAGGGGTCACGGGCTTAGGGTGAGGGGTGTAAGGTATAATTTGGATGCTAGAGGGAGTTTTTCCACACAGAGGGTGGTGGGGGTATGGAATGCGCTGCCAAGTAAAGTGGTGGAAGCAGGTACTCTGGAGTTATTTAAGGGATACTTAGATGGGCACATGAACAGAATGGGAATGGAGGGTTATAGAAAACTGATTTAAAATAGGGGTCATGAGCCTTGGGAGTCCCTGGGAAGAGTGTAAATAGATGATGATATTGATGTACTTGTTTTTGTCCTACAGGTGCTTTGGTCCACCTTGTAGTCTAACAAGGGGCATACACACGATGGGTCGTGAGAGGGCTGCTCTTGGATTTTTTTTTGAGAGTATCCTAGTGCTTTACGTCATTAGTGTACGCTTGACCTGGACCATTTGATGGGCAACACGACAGCTCAGTGACTATCGCTGTGCTGTGCAGATACATGGATTTGGGCCTGTGTCTGTGGGAGTTTGCGCATTCTCCCCGTGCTTGCGTGGGTTTTCTCCGGGTGCTCCGGTTTCCTCCCACATCCCAAAGATGTGCTCTTAGGCTAATTGGCAAAACAAATTCTCCCTAAATTGTCTCAAATTTGGTTTTTAATCCATAGATCTATAAACATAGACAGGGATCGCAGATAGAGGTGGGAACATCAGGGTGGTGGCGTGGGCTCGTTGGTCCGAAGGGCCTGTTTCCCGTGCTGTTTTGTTCTTTGTTCTTTATAATAGATTCAATAAAGAATTTAAGAGGAACTTACTTACTAAGGGACCTGTTAGAATGTAGAACTTGCTGCCACAGGAGGTAATTGACATGAATACATACTGCTTTTAAGGAGAAGCTGGTTAAATACATGCCACTGAAAAGAATAGGACGATTTACAGAAAGAGCTAGATGAAATTGGATGGAAAAAGGTTTCTGTGGAGCATAATCACCAGCACAATCAACTGGGCAAATGGCCTGTCTCTGTGCTGTAAAAGTGCATTCAGGCTATCAAATTGTGTCCCAAGGAGCAGGACATTCAAGATTTGATTAAAATGTTGTCATCATGCACCTCTTTAAAAAAATCCCACCCTTAATCTTGAATGTTGCAAACTTCTTACTTCATTTTCAGCCTCCATGTACCCACAATGGTCCTACCAAATCCAGGTCTACCAGCGTATTTAAATCTCTCTACTCATTGCTCTGTGACTGTGAAATAGTGCACTTTCCCTCTATACCTTTATCAACCTCTTTCATATAATCAATAATACAATCTGCTTTGGATATTTCTCCACTGTTCAATTCACCATGGCTGCTCTTGTTTGGTTCTGTTTTTGCCTTTCCAATTGCAGCAACAGCATCGCACCTCCTTCCCTCCCCCACCCCTGATCCGACTCCTCTTCCCAACGAAGCATCATTAGCTCCGGAGTCTTCTAATCATTTGGCCTTGTTAACATTAATCGAAACCACAGCATAAGTTTCTACATTACTCAGGTGATACCCAGTTCTACCTCATCATCACTCTAGACCCCTCCATTGTCTCTAAATTATCAAACTATTTATCTGACATCCTGTACTGGGTGAGCAGAAATTTCCTCCAACTAAAAACTAGGAAGGCATATTCAGTTTCTGCCACAGGTTCTGTTCCTTAGTTACCAACTTCATTCCCCTCCAGGCAACGTAGCGGTTTCTCCTGCTCGGTTGGGAAAAATGAGGAGGGACCGTTTACCTTTTTCATTCACTTCAGGGCCAGAATTTTACCGTCCCGCTGCCATGGGAATCAGAGTGGGCCAAGGGCAGAGCATGGGAAAGACTGATGTGGAAGTGACAGTACCTTCTTCGACTTGACAGTATAAGAATGTTTGAAATGGGACAGCAGTTTCACTGATGGAGAAATTAAAGGGTTGTTTCTGAGACAGGGATAATGGTGGCAGATTCAGGTCAGTTAACATAGGAGCCAGGAAGGAAAATTGGGTGGTCAGCAGTTTACTGGTAAGAGGGTTGAGGCAGCGGGAGATTAAAATCATCTTGTCTGTTATAGCAGACAGCACAGGGGAAATAGGGGATAAAGAGAAAGATGTGAACTCTAAATGGGAAAGAGAAAGGAATGGCAATGTGTTCAAATGCTTAGAATCTTAGTGACAAATAAGTACATTTGCTCCTCATACTTGTTGGAAGTGAGGGTGAAGACAAGATAGAAGGGTTTAAGAAAAAAGTTTGTAGTAGGAAAAAAACTGGGATTATTTTTGTATTCCATAATCATCTTGGAATAGTTCATAGACAAGTGCAGGACTAGATGGTGCTTAATGTTGTTCAGGCAGATGTGGCAATGTATGGTCAAACCAGTTGTCCACCAAATCCCCTCAAGTTGTCTGTTCTTAAGGAGGGGGGTGCGGTGGAGAGAAGAAAACAAAAGCTTATTTTATTTGACTAACAGCTGTCCATTTTACATGTGCATGCAGGGCTTCTGGGGCCAAGCATGGAGGTGGGAGATCCCGCTGCCACTTTGCAGTTGGGATTGGTGGGGGAGAGAGGCCAGCAATTGGGGCTGGCCATTGGGTGGTGGGGGCAGGGGCAGGGGGAGCGCCATCTGCTGGAAGGGGCTGGAGCTGCTGGGGGAAGATCAAGGCAGGCTGGGAGATGGGCCCAAATATCACACAGCCGGTGATGCGTGGGGGTCACAGAGCTGGCTAGCAATTGAGCTGCAAGCTGGCCTGCAACCAGGAGGCTGGCAAACAGAGGCCATTGCGCCAATCTTGACGCTGACCGATCGGCATATGCGCAGTGGCCCACTCTGTGCTAGACTGCTAGTCTCTCCAGTGGGAATAGGACCGCTACTGATTTTCAGCGTGACTTACGCTAGTGAAATCTGCAGTGTACAGAGTGTGGGAGACTCATTTTTAAAACTCCCACTGAAAAAACTAGCAAGATTTACTCCAGTTTTCACATGAATTCGACACTTAGAATTTTTTTTCGGGAGAGTCGCCCTGATTAACATGAATAAATTGAATTTGGCAGTTAAAATGCCACTTTGATTAGTAGATATCCAAATCCTTTACAAAGTAAGTCAGCATGCAGATCACAGCATCTATTTATGAACATGTACGTTCTAGCAGGTTTCACAAATGTTTTCAATTACCTGAGAGCATTCAGAAGGCCTTCTACACTATTTGGAGGCTGATCCTTTAGAACTTTTATGCACCCTTTCATCTGTAGGAAAAATTGAATACATACAATATCAATTTGCCCAGATTCACAAGTAGTTTTCAAATAGTTTGGAGTAGATTATACATACATATATTTACAAATACTTACGCTTAGTTTTGTTATAGCAAATTATTTGGAATATAGCTATGTTTTGGAAAGTATAGCTATAAAGAATAATTTGTCTGCCAAGGTGACTCCCACAATATTACCAAACACAAATGCTTTGGTAGCACCGTGGTTAGCAATGTTGCCTCACAGCGCCAGGGATCTGGGTTTGACTCCCAGCTCAGGTCGGTGTCTGTGCGAAGTTTGCACGTTATTCTCCCCATGTCTGCGTGGATTTCCTCCGGGTGCTCCAGTCTCCTCCCACAGTCTGAAACACGTGCTAGTTAAGTGCATCGACCATGCTAAATTCTCCCTCAGTATACCTGAACAGGCACCAGAGTGTGGCAACTAGAGGATTTTCAAAGTCATTTCTTGCAAAGTTAACATAAGCCTAATTGTGACACTAATAAAAAAGCTTTAAACTTTATTACTGCTTCAAAATAATAGTTTCAAAATATGATGGCATCAAAGTCAAATACAATTGAGAATAAACTCACATCAATTTTGGACGTTTTAGCAAATGCCCCAACTGGATGCACATGGTCATAAAGAATGATGACACCCACCATCACCCGCAGACAAAATGATACCGTTTCTTCACTTGCAAATCTGCTTCGGTACTCCCTGCACATTGAAAAAATAAACCAGACATTAACTTCATCCTGGCAAGCTATCACAATCAACCTATAAGTAATTATGGAAATGATTTCAGCTAATTGTCTTTCTTACCCAATTATCTGATCTCACAAGATTGGCCTGATCTAGATTGGATCAGACTCAAGAATTGCTAAAGCATTATAATTTTAATCATGCAAACACACAATAAAGTTTGTCTGCATTAAGAATTTGCTGAGATTTATTCACCAAGTGTACCAAATGTACCAAAAGCAGCTTTCAAAAGTAAAATGGTTGAAAAGACAAACACTTTCCTTTGAACTGTACCAATTTGCTAACCAGAAACTTCTAATTTATGGGTCAATACTGGAAGCTAAAATGTATGAGGAAATCTATTTTTTGGCTAGAAGCTAGGACTCATCACCGACAAATGAGCTTCTATCTCCCTCTACTCCAAGTAACAATTTACATATTTATTTTTCTGCTGTGTCTTTTTATCTGAAATGAAAAATACCCTGAGTAAAAAGCTTTGAGACAAATAGCCCATCAGTGAATGATGATCTGATATTAAATCTCCCTAATTAAGAATATGTTTCTTCCTAGAGTTCTGCCCTATATACACTAATGTCATAACTTTCATGTTTTAATTTAATTTGGATTTTTATTTGCATGAATCAGGCTCCAAAAATTTACATGCAATGTATTTACATTGTGTTTTTCAAAACAACAGGACACAGATTAAGTATTTTTAAAGTGTAGATACTACGGTGGTCTAGGAACTTAATAAAAACATAAGAACTAGAAGCAGGAGTTGGCCATTTGGCCCCTCGAGCCTGCTCTGCCATTCAATATGATCATGGCTAATCTTTATGTGGACTCATCTCCACTTATCCACCCGCTAACCATAACCCTTCATTCCTTTATTGATCAAAAATCTCTCTATCTTTGCCTTAAAAACATTCAACGAGGTAGTCTTAACTGCTTACCGGGCAGGGAATTCACAGATTCACAACTCTTTGGGTGAAGAAGTTACTCCTCAGTTTTAAATCTGCTTCCCCTTACTTTAAGGCTATGACCCATAGTTCTAGTTTCACCCACCAGTGCAAACAACCTCCCTGCTTCTATCTTTCTGTAAGATCCCCCCTCATTCTTCTAAATTCCAATGAGTACAGTCCCACTCTATCAGTCTCTCCTCATAAGCCAAACCCTTCAACTCCAGAATCAGCCTCCTCTGCACCTCTTCCAGTGGCAGTATATCCTTTCTCAAGTAAGGAGACCAAAACTGTATACAGTATTACAGGTGTGATCTCACCAGCACCTTATAAGCTGCAACTTAAACTCCATATTTTTAAACTCCATCCTTCTAGCAAAGAAGGACAAAATTCCATTTGCCTTCTTGATTACCTGCTGTACCTGCAAACCAAGTTTTTATAATTCATGCACAAGAACACCCAGGTCTGTGTAGCAGCATGCTGCAATTTTTTACCTTTCAAATAATAGTCTATTTTGCCTATTAAAATGGATGATCTCATATTTACCAACATTGTACTCCATCTGCCAGACCTTTACCCACTCACTTAAACTATCTATAGCCCGCTGCAGACATTCAGTATCCTCTGCACACTTTGCTCTACCACTCATTTTATTGTCACTTGCAAGCTTTAACATACTACATTGGTCCCCAACTCCAAATCACCTATGTAAATTGTAAACGATTGCAGTCCCAACACTGATCCCTGAAGCACATCATTAGTTGCTGATCGCCAACCAGAAAAACGCCCATTGATTCCCAATCTTTGCTTTGTTAGTTAATCAATCCTCTATTCACGATAATACATTACCCCTAGCACTGTGTACCTTTACCTTATGTAACAGCCTTTTGTGCGGCAGCTTATCAAATGCCTTCTAGAAATCCAGATACACTACATCCACTGGTTCCCCACCATCCATCGTGCTGGTAATGTTCTCAAAGAATTCCACTAAATTAGTTAAACAAGATCCACCTTTCATGACCCCAATGGGACAATTTCTATCCAGATGTCACACTATTTCTTCCTTGATCATAGATTAAAGCATTTTCTCCACTACGGAAGTTAAGCTAATTGGCCTATTGTTACCCCACTTTTCGTCTACCTCCATTTTTAAACCATGGCATCACATTTGCTGTTTTCCAATCCGCTGGAACTGCCCCAAAGTCCAGTGAATTTTGGTAAATTATCACGAGCGCATTTGCTATATCCCCCACTGTCTCTTTTAGTGCCCTGGGATACCAGGAGACTTATCTATCTTTAGTCCCATTAGCGTACCCAACTCTGTTTCTTCAGTGATAATGATAGCTGCTAGGTCCTCACCTGCCATAGCCTTCTTGTCATCAATTTATGGCATATTCACTGTCTTCCACTATGAAGTCCGACACAAAATACCTGTTCAATGCCTCAGTCAATTCCTCATTTCCTATTATTAAATTCTCCTTCTCATCCACTGAAGGACCAATATTTATGTTAGCTGCTCTTTTTTGTTTGGTAGACTTTTGCGATCTGTTTTTATATTCTGAGCTAGATCAATCTATCTTACTTTCTTTATAATTCTATGGCTTTCTGTTGACCCTTAAAGATTTACCAATCCTCCAGTTTCTCATTAATCTTTGCCACTTTTTGAATGCATTTTCTTTCAATCTGATAGCCTCCTTTATTTCCTTAGATAGCCATGGCTCATTATCCCTTTTGCTCTAATTCTTCCTTATCACTGTTATGTACTTTTTCTGGGCACTGAAAAATTGCTTTGAAAATCCTCCACTGGCCTCAATTGTCCCATCATAAAGTCTTTACTCACAGCCTCTTCCTCATCCTATTGTGGTGTCCTTTGTTTAAGCACAAGACACTGATATTGGATTTTACCTTCTCATGCTCCATTTGTATTTTAAATTCAACCATACAGTGATCTCTCCGTCCGCAAGAATCTCTGTGAGATCATTAATTATTCCTGTCTCATAACACAGGAACAGATCTAGGATTGTTTGCTCCCTCGTAAGTTCCATTACATACTGTTCAAGGAAATTATCATGGATACATTCCATAAACTTCTCAAGACTGCCTGACCGTTTGGTTTGACCAATCGACACACAGATTAAACTGCTGCACCATTTTTACATGTATCAGTTATTTCCTTCAATAGCCAATATGGAACATTCTTACCCAGAACCTCTCAAATGCCAAAATAGATTAAATATTCCTGGAAAAACAAGAGTGTGTTAATGACACACACCTTTATTACACTGCAAATCAGCCAGCTAATACAGAGAAGTAAAAGATATGTCATGAATTGCAAATCTCAAACTTGCTGGGTGATTTCTGTCCTTCATCATGACATCTTACCTTTACCTACTCCCATTTTTAATAATTTTCTGCATTTTCACATCAATTGTCCATTTTGCTCTCCACAGAAAGTTGAGACTCCTTACTAACATTGTATTTATCCTTTAAATTAAATGATAATTGCTAATGATTGCATCAATCTTTCCAACTCAGAGAGGAAAAAATTTAAACTGTTCAGTCTCAATCCTGCATGTTGCAAATCAACAGGCTCTGAAATTTTCACATTTAGTTTTTTTCTATTTTCTCTCTCTCTCAATCTGATTTTCCTTTCTGTTTCTTTTTCTTTACCTTCCTAATTAAACTAATTTACTCTCTTATATATCTGTATTTATTCATTCTTTATATACAATGCTGTATATTAATGTATGCAATGGAAATGATGCAATAGGCCTAACGGGAAACATGCAACCATGGAAGCGATCACACAACATCCATAAAGCTCCATTTATCTTTAACCAAAGTCTGTCCCATGTATCACATTTCCAATACACAACAAAAACTGGTGACAAGGACTACGGACGTGTGTTTGCTGGCCACCCGGAAAGAAGAAATTAACCAAGAGAAAGTCAAATTTAAAAAAACAAAACTTTCACATGTGTTAGAGATTAACAAGTTAGGTGGACCTGAGTAAAGATACTCTACAAGCTGATAATAGAGCTGGCTATGATAAATAAAAGGCTGAAGTTCGATTAGATACCTTATGTGTAAAAGAATTGAGGTAACAGCTAGAAACCTGGGTGCAAAGCGTGCATGTGAGAAACCTGCTTAACTGAAAAAATGGTGGAAGTTTTAGACAACATGGGATCCTTTGATGAAGACGCGTCACAATGGAACTCTAATGGCAAGCATTTTACTATTTTGTGCAGGCAAACAAAATAGCTGTGGAAATTATTGTGTCCACTTTCCCAAGCGTGATGGGGGAAAAGCTTTTAACCATCACTGTAGTTTAGTGCAACCTGACAAACACAGTAATAAAACAAATTGTGTGTACATTCTGTAAGCATATTTATCATGTGGTGATTACACAGTGCTTTAGATTCCATGGAGGAAACCAAGAGCACGGAGAGTCAATCATGCAATTCATGGCAGTATTTAAGAGCTTGCAGAAAATTGAATTTTTGGAGATGTGCTGAATGATACCTTTCTGGATAGATCCGTTCATAGTCTATGCAACGAAGCGACACAAAAACATATGTTAATTCAGTAATTGTAAACTGCCGAAAGCCACTGAAATTGTTATTTTGATGGAACTGGCTGCAAAGGAAGCCTGGCCATTGATTTTGCATACTTTAATAAACAAAATGTCTACTGAATCGACACCCAAAGCCATCAAGACATAGACATGTTACTAGAATGCAAGTCCAGGGCATTCTGCTGTGAATGCTGGTATAACAACATGCAATGCCCAAGCTGTGGAAAGGAAAAGAATACAAAGCAAGCCCGCTAGACGAAAAAGCGAGTTATAAATAAATATGAGAAGCCAGAACACAGCAAGACAGCATTTAAACAAAATAGGAAAAACATCAATGCTGTACAACAGAGCAAAGAGATTCACAGAGAAGGAGTTATCACTAAATGTGCTAGCCATCACTGGCACTACGTATAGATATTGGGTCACTTCGCTGCTGGATGGACAGACAATAAGATTGCAAGTAATATTGCAGCACTAGTGTCACTGATACCAGAGACCATCTACAATGAGAAATTCCCCCAAGGCCATCAAGCATAGTGCTGAAGCCATAGATAGGTAAAGTGGTTCCTCTGAAGGGCCAAACTGTACAACTCAATGGGCAAACAGGAGATTTGTTGCTAGGTGTAGTAAAGGGAAACTATCCAGTGTTGATGGGTCATACAGGGCTGGAAAAAATTTGACGAATTGGGCTGAAGTCAATGTGATGACCAATGCTGAATCAGGCCTCAAAGATTTTAAAGAAGCCCAACTGTTGTTTTAGATGGAGAATTAGTGAGCATGAAAGACTTTACAGCCAAACTTCAGGAGAAATGTTTGAAGGTAAGGTTTGTACCATTTGCTACTAGGCCAAAGGTGGAAGCTGACTTGGAGCAACTGGTGAAGATTGGAGTTCTGGAACCTGTCAGCATCAGTGAATGGCCATATCTATTGTTTCAATGATCAAGAAAGATGAATCTGGAAAGACTGGTGGAGACTTCAAGGTCACCATAAATCCAGTGTTATGTGCTGAACAATACCCATTACCTTACATTGGAAACCTGTTTGTGGGATCGGCATGAGGTAAAACTTTCAGTGGGATTGACTGAGCCAATAGCAGATGAATGTAGACCAGCATTCACAGGAACTTCTAACAGTCGTGATACTTAAGGATTGTTCCGGTACCAAAGATTGCAGTTTGATCATCTGCTTTTGCATTTGTTCAAAGGGCAATGGATCAGATCCTGAGTAGAACGAGCAGAGTTCAGTGCTATCTGGATGACATCCTAGTCACTGGAAGAGAGGAAGAGGAACACCTTTGAATCTTGGATGTCACTCTCCAGAAATTGGAAAACTATGGTCTGAGAGTTTGTAAGGACAAGTATGAGTTCTTCCAATCCTCCGTTGAGTATTTGGAACATTTGATTGTTGACACTGGCCTTCATAAATCTCCTTCCAAGGTTAAGGCCATTACAGAAGTGCCTGAACCTCAAAATACTAACCAGTTACATCCCTTCTTAGAATTGTTGAAGTATTATGGAAAATTTGTTCCAAACATGGCAACCATTCTGAAACCATTACATAACCGCGTGTGCTAGAACCAGATGTGGAAGGGGTCAGATCAATGCAGCATTGCCTTCAGACAAGCCAAAGAAGTGTTACTTTAGTCTGATGTTCTCATACATTTTGATCCTACTTTTCTCATACACTTAGACCATAAACCTATAAGATATAGGAGCAGAATTAGGCCGTTCAGCCCATCGAGTCTGCTCCGCCATTCAATCATGGCTGGCATGATTCTGATCCCCATTAGTCTCTGATGCATTCCTTATGCTGTTGGAGCCATGGTCTACCATCAGATGAAGGATGACCTAATGCTTTTGTTTCTCAAACTTGAAGCAAAACTGAAAGTAACTATGTTCAGATGAGATGGGAAGCACAGGGATCATTTTTGCGTCAATATATTCCATCAATTTCTGTATGAAAGAAAGTCTACATTGCTGCCGGACCACTGTCCATTCACTACCATTTCTGGATTACACACAGGAATTCTATCACATGTGGAAAGTAGAATGCAAAGAAGGGCATTACTTTGGTTTGCCTATACTTACACCACGAAGTACCAACAGTCAGGTCTACGTTGTGAGGTAATTCTTCGAACTGTTTGAAGGGGAATATCTTCTACTTTGAACAAATAGACAACACACCTATCACTTCTAGGCAAGTGAGAAAAAACACACTCAGAGTCATTCAATGCTGTTAGAAGTGACAGATATGAATTTACGAGATACTAACATCTAACCTAAAACCATACTGCTCCGGGAGAATGGAACTCAGTACAGAAAGGATGCCTTCTATGGGGGCTCAGAACGATCATTCCAACACTGGTGAGGAAGCTGATGTTAGCAAAGCTAGAAGGTCCTTTGCTGAGTCACATGTATGAAGGAAATATGAAAAAATTATTTCTGGTAACCTGGACTGGATGTGGAAATTGATGAGAAAGCTAGAATGTTTTCCCTAAGCAAAGATAAGAAACCTGCCATGCTTAGCAAAGCTGCATCCATGAGAATAGCCTGAAGAAGCTTAGCAACATGCACATGTGGATTTTGCCAGATTGTTCAAAGGAATGGTTCATGGTTACACTCCATGGCCAGAGGTTACTATGATAACATCTACCTCATCTGAGAGGACTATTGAGAAGTTGAAAAGTATTTAGTCGCTTTGGATTTTCTGAACAACTCGAAAGCGATGACAAACCTTAATTTGTCACATAGGAATTTGAGAACTTTCTACAAGAGAACGGTATTCAACACATTACTTCCACACTGTATCAGCCTGTTACTAATGGGCTAGCAGAATGTTTCATCCAAATCCTGAAAGCAACCAAGGAACAAGGTTCGCTTATCAAATGCCTTAACAAATTCCTTGTGGATCTACTGGAATATTACACCTTCCACGACCAAGGCCTCTCCTACCCTAATCATGATTAAAAATGCAGCTGCGTTCTGCATTTGACCTTTTAAAACCTCCAAAAATGAAGGAGATTGTGCAACAGTAACAACAAACACAAGTGGAACAGTGGGAAGGCAACGCAAAACAGAATTTTCCACCAAGGAAAAGGAGTTTTGACATGGAGCTACTCCAAAGGGGAGAAATGGGTTCCTGCTGCCATCTTTGTACAGACTAGACCTGAATCTTATACTGTCCAGACCAGAGATGACTTTACCTAGAGCAGATATGCAGACCAAACTGAAAGAACTGATCTGCCAAATCTGGAACCTGATGAAAATTCAGGATCAGACTTACAAAGTCCTGACTTGAACTTTCCTACAGCCCCTGTACTATCAGATGCCGCTGAGGAAAACAACACTTCACCTTCTGCTCAGATACAGAGACAATTCCAGTTCCTACATCAATACCGGAGGTTCACTATCAATGATTCCAGAGCTACAACCTCCAAATCGTCTGATTTATTATTAGTGACAGATTTATTGACTATTGTGCACGTTGAACTTATTTTAAACTTGTTTGTGGCCATTCAATTTAAGAGGGAAGGAAATGTTATGTATCAGTAATTATTCCTATTGGCTATGCAGAGCTATGCTGTATTAATGTACGCACTGGGAATTATGCCCAGGAAAGAAAGAGAAGCAACAGAAGAGATCACACACCATTAATAACACTTTGTTTGTTTTTAAACCAAAGTCTGTCTTGTGTATCACGTCTCCAATACACAACACATTCGTTCCTCATTTTGCCTCAATCCTTAATTATCATTAATTAAAGAGTTGCATTGTTGGTCCAACTGTCCAGATGCCTCATTGTCTTGCTACACTTAATAGTTTGCATTTCCAGCAAGTTATATGGCAAGTGCATTCAGGTTGAAGGATACAGGAAATTTTCTAACAGATGTCCTAATCCAGTAAGACTTGTGACATATCTTTAATACTTTACCCTTCTGAAACAACCATCAATAAGAAGTATTATATCCTACTCACGGTGTCTCCAGCATAACTCTGCATACACTTGCCATAGTGCTTAAGCAGTCAGTGGTGTTTTCTATGGGTAGAGACTTGTTCTACAAGAAATAAAGGAAACAGCATTATTGGTAATTTGAATCAATACAATGCTATATTGAATTTGGTCTAATATTTGTGAATCCGCTAAAGTACAGAATTCAATTAATGAACTGCAATCTTTTAGCCAATATCTAGAATATAGAATAGAAAGCCCTTAGCCTCTCCTTGAACCGTGGGCAAATCAGGGCACATTATACTTACATCCGAAACAAACTTTGTTGTGGCATCACTCAAGGTTTTCAGCATTGGAGTTGCTTCAGCATAAAAGAGGGACATCCTATTGGCCAATTCATTATTAACTTCATTTTCTCCTTCTGCCTATATAAAAAAAGAACAGGAATCAATCACTTGATCTTTAAATTTCAGAGAAATCTAGTTCCAAATTAAAGAAAACCATCTTTAAGGCAATGCTATTGGCAGTTACTCAAATAATCTAAAAATAAATTCTGAAATGTGGTTTTGTTAAGGGGCATATCTCCTTAAAAGCACTAGGACTAATCAATTCAAAACACAGATGTAAAATCAGCAGACAGCTGATCTTTAATAAGGTAAAAAGCAACTATCAGATAGAATGTAAATAGTATGAGGGCTATCACACAGCCTTTCATGACACTGACCTGGATTTTGAAGGTGACTGTTTCAGATTTTCCATTCAAGATACAGGAACATCATGAAGCAATTGCAGGATGATGAAGAAGTTTCTTAAACATCCAAATCTTTGGAGCATAATTCATAAAGTCTCAACTTACTGAGTCAAATGCTTTGGTCACATCAATAAACACAATGAAAAGTTCCTGGAGTTCTTGATATTTTTCTTGGATTTGTCTCACAACAAAAACTATGTCAAAAGTTCCTCTGGAAAATAATGTTTTATTTTCCACATAATGTTCCTGAGAGGATTTCCTCAGCTACATAAAATAAGTGATTCAGAAGAAAGCATTTTCCTTGCTATGGACAAGGAAGTACAAGGAGGAAGAGGAAGCCCAAGAAATCCAACCATCATGACACGCAAAGCTTTATTGAAACCACCAGGGCCACCTATAGACCAAGGTCAAATGGATAAAATTCCCTTAGCTCACAACATGATGTTCTCTTCTTTAACATGACTGTGCCATCTGTCAACACTGAAGAGAATATTTTCAACACCTCCTCAACTATAAATCCACAGTGCCAGCCTTTATTCTCCAGGCTATCCTCCAGTTCCTGGTTGTACAAACCATTGATGGGAGAATTGCAACAAGCAAACTGGCCTATGGCTCTGTTGGAATTCCATCTTACAAGCTGAAGGTCTTACAAGTTGGTGGGCTTTTGATCATATCAAAACTCCATGCACTCATCCTACAGATTTGGGAGGAAAAATAATTCCAACCTGACTTCAGGAATGTGGCAATTGTAATTATTTCCAAGAAAGCAGATAAATCATGTTGTGAAAACTGTTGAGGCATGCAACGATTGTCAGAGAAAACTATAATTTAACTAACAATTAGGTGTGCAACAAAGGAGGAGGAGAGCACAGACTGAACAAAAATAAACACTAAGCTAATAAATTGCATGTAAAAAGGACTATATAATGCAGAGCAATTGAAAATTAGCATTAGTAAAAGATTACACAAGAACATAAGAAATAGGAGTAGGCCATCCAGTCCCTCAAGTCATTTATAAATCTCATGACTAAACTTTTACATAAACTCCACTTTCTTAACCCATCACCTTAGTGCCCAAAGATACTCATCAACAGTGCATCCACAGATCCCTGGGGTAGATAATTCCAAAGATTCACAACTCCAAATGAACAGACATCATCTCATCTCATGCTAAGTCCAACACAACTATTATGGTTTTCAATGACGTCACCTCACTCGTCTAAACCCTGTAGAATATAGACTTAGTCTACTTCATCTCTCCTCAAAGGATAGCCATCTCTTCCTAGGAATCAATCTAGAAAACCTATAACGCACTCCTTCTAGGGTAAGTATTTATCCATGCTTAGGTATGGAGACCAAAACAATATATAGCAGTCCAGGTGTCATTGCACTAAAGCCCTACATAATTTTAGCAAGTCTTCCTTATTTTTATACTCCAAACCACTTGCAATAAAAACTAACATACTGCATGTTAACTTGCTATGATTCATGTACAGTCACTCAAATCCTTAGTTTTTCATCTTTTAAATAATATTCTGCTTTGCATTCTTCCTACCAAAATGGATAATTTCATATTTTCTCACATTTTACTCCATCTGCCAAATTTTTGACCATCGCCCAACTGATATATATCCATTTGCAGCTTCTTTATGTCTTCAGTTTCCTTTTCATCTAGTTTTATATTTTCAGCAAAAATGGACACATTATACTCGATTCACAGAGTTACCAAGGTACTTTCACCCATACATTAAACAGAAAAATGGAAGATTTATCGCATTTATCTTTTTAAAAAGTCACACTTCTCCTCTATATCGTAACCATACCTGCAATTTGAAATAAATATAAATAGCAACCCAACAATATGTTACACTTCTGATAAAATGCTCCCGGTTACAAAAATGCATTTTCCTTTGAACAGGACAACATACAGTACTACCCACAATGTAGCTGTGATGACTCCACAGGCACACTGACCATATTATTTCCAAGTAAGCCCATCTTTATCCAGATGTATAGCATTTCAAACTAGACTCCAAAAATGTGTAGTTTGCACACTAGGACACGTAAGCGCAGTTTCTTGTCTGTAAAATCCAGTCAACCAAAATGAAAGTGAGCTTGATGTGTTGGCCCAATAACTGTCAGAATAGCAAGTACAATTGGGAAGCTGTAAACCACCTCAGGTGGAACAGTGACAGAACCACATTTGTCTAGGAAAGAAACTTCTCAGGTCATAGCAGCAAACTGGCTGAAAGTGACATAATTATAGAAAGCATCAGAAAGATGGCATTAACAAACAATTTAAAAGACAGGGTGACCAAAAGCCCTGAATTTTTCAGAACCATCCTGTAATTTGGATTTTCATTCTGCATCATGTTTCAGGCCTTTCCAGGATGCATCTTCATAGAATCCCTACAGTGCAGAAAGAGGTCATTTGGTCCATCAAGTCTGCACTAAACACAATCCCACCCAGGCTTTATCCTCACAACCCCACTTACCCTGCTAGTCCCTCTGACACTAAGGGTCAAATAAACATGGCCAACAACCTAACCCCCATGTCTTTGTGTACGGAAGGAAACTGGAGCACTCAACGGAAACCCACACAGACATGGGAAGAACGTGCAGACAGTGACCTGAGGCCAGAATTGAACCCGGGTCTCTGGAGTTGTGAGGCAGCAGTGTGTGAACTACTCTGTGTCACTGTGCCATCCATTTTGGCCTGGATCTCTGCAAGCTTGGTTTCTACACAAGCATTGGCTGTAGCAGTTGATGGTTTGAATTTGGGGCTATCCAGCAAGTGTGCGTGCACCCCACAATGGTCTCACCAACACCCCCATGACCATCTATCTTCTATTACTTTTGCCCAGAGTTGGTAACCCTGTTAAAAGAGTATAATGGTCTGATTAAATAATCATGTATTGTGAACGAGACACAATACTGTGCCATTGCACAACACAATAACAACAGAATTTTTACATTTTGTTTACAATAACTTGGATTATTATATGCGCCTCTAAAAAAAAGTCCTCAAAGAAAAATTTGTGGTGAGTAGCATATGGAAATGTTTACCAAAATAGTAGATTTTAAACAACACCTTAAAAAGGAGGAAGAGGTGAAGAGTTTTTCACGCACTACAGGGAGGGAATTCCAGAACTTGGGGCTGAGGCAGCTCAAGGAATAATTATCAATAGAGAAGCATAAATTGATTTCAAGTTGCAATATCAACACACGCAGTTCCTGACCTAGCCTTTAAATGAAGTGACTAAGTTTAATTGGATATCTAGTTGGCAATGAAAATAATGTCACCATTTGTAAAATTGTCAATGAATGCATACATCTGCCAAAAAAAATTGCCTTGGCAGAAAATGTCAATCTGCCAATTATGTTGTTCAGAAAATTATAACTATTGCAAAATACTGAGTTCATTTTCAGGCCCCTTCTGAGCTATTTGTATTCATCAAAATGACATACAAATAATGAAAAACAATTAACAAATAAGAATGAATATCAGAGGGAACAAAGAATAGACTTACTGGAACATTATTGATCCTCATGCGACTTAAAGTTCTCCTGTAGTAGCTGAAATCATTCTGTATAGCAGGGTTTGTCATCTGGAGAACAAAAGCAATTAACAACGCAATATTTAAATTTAATACAATGAAAGCTGCAGCAGCAATACAAGATATTACTGAATGTCTCCAATGAAATGTGACTATGTCCATGAATGTTCTGATAAAAGGTTGTCAACCTGAACTGTTAACCCTATTTCTGATTCCACTGATGCTGGTACACCAGAGCATTTCCAGCATTTTTTGTGTTTATTTCATATTTATGGCACTTATAATATTATGCTTTCGTTTTTAACATCATTAAAAAATACTGTTTTGGTATCTCCAATGCTTTAAAAACTACGACTTGAATTATGAAAAAAAATGCATTCTATCATAGAATCAAGACTAAAGACTCAATGTTATTTTCATTACAGAGAAGAAGGCTAAGAGGTGACCTAATTGAGACATATAAGATGATCAGAGGGTTATATAGAGTGGATAGTGAGAGCCTTTTTCCTCGGATGGAGATGGATAACACGAGGGGAGACATAGCTTTAAATTAAGGGATGGTAGTTATAGGATGGATGTTAGAGGTGGCTTCTTTACTCAGAGGGTAGTAAAGGAGTAGAATGCCTGCCTGCAGCAGTTGTGGACTCATCAAGTTTAAGGGCGTTCAAATGGTCAGTGGATAGGCATATGGATAGCATTGGAATAGTTTAGGTTAGAGGGTCATAAAATTGGTTCCATTGGTCAGCACAACATCGAGGGCCAAAGGGCCTGTACTGCGTTGTAATGTTCTATGTAATCCCTAGAGTGCAGATGAAGGCCATTTGGCCCATCAAGCCTGCACTGACAATAATTCCATCCAGGCCCCATCCCTGTGACCCCACATATTTATCCTGCTGGTCCCCCAAACCTGCATATCCTGGGACACTAAGTGGCAATTTGTCACGGCCGGTCAACTTTATCTGCATATCTTTGGACTATGGAAGAAACTGGAACACCCTCAGGAAACGCACACAGACACAGGGAAAATGTGCAAACTCACAGACAGCGACCCGAGGCCAGGACTGAACCTGGATCCCTGGCGCTGTGAAGCAGTGCTAACTACTGTGCCTCCCATAGTATATTTATAGTATTTGCATTGTACTACTACATTACATTAACAAATAGCATTCAAATTACTTCTTCCTTCTTTGTCAATCCCTTCACAAATTTATATTTCTCCAGTTCTGATGGTGCGCGCACATTCAACGGAGGATGACGACAAAGCCAGAATTCAACGCTTTCTGGTTTGTAACTGATCCGGATGCTTCATACAATGGCAATTGGGACATAGCAGCTATCCTGAGTATACTTAGGATAATATATTTTTGTAAGCCAACACAAAATATTTCAAAATAATAATAATGTTGAGTTACAGAAAATTTGGATTATTCAAAGCAAATAAAATAATAAAACTGTTTTTCTGTTCTTTTAGAATTACTCTTAAAAAGGCTAGTTTCAGAGTAGCCAAGCTGAATTTAAGTTACTGATGAAAGTAATAAAATGTTAATTTATGCAGCCATAAAGTTAGGAATATTGACTCTCCAATTAAGGGTATATACTATTTGTTCTTTTCCCAATGTATTTTAACTTCTGGTGGTGGTGTGTCACAGACCATTCAGGATAGCAAAACGTGCACTTTTACATGCATGTTGTAGTCTGGAGCTATAGATTGCAATGTTGGAGGACCCAACTTTTTTTCCATCGCTTTCCTGTTCTTACCGTCTGGGATTGGTGTATGGTGGCCATCAAACCCAAGAGTGGGCCTCAAACCCAGAACTTCTGCCTCAAAGACAGTGAAGCTACCCACTGCAACATAAAACCCCCAATTTTGCTTCTACTATATCCCAAATGTCTGCTAACATGAGCAGAAAAGTTTCTGCCTTTGGATTTACTTTGACCAGCCACTTAGAGCTGTTGGAATTTGCTAATTTCTCCACATGCTTTGTAGGAAAACCATGCAGTTTCTGCACAGTTATGATGTTCAGCACAATACAGCTGAAAAATCCAGTGGAATGAAGTAGTAAAAGAAAACAAAGCATGAGTCCATCCACTCTATGGCACACTATTGCTTCAGTGTGCATATCACGCAAAATCACAAAATGACTTCTGCTTACCTTCAATTCGTCAAATCGTAGAGTGAAATGAAGGATCTCAGCAAACTGCTTGGCAAGAGCCTGCTCTCGCTCAAGATGTTGTGTGGGACTATATGGTGTGCTCGTCAGCGCTCCCAACAAGCCATGCAATGCTGCTTCTATCATCAAGAAAGTTTGGATTATTTTATGCTAATACATGGATTATTTAAATATGTTAAATGACATGCTGAATGAGCAGGAATTAATACGTACGCTTATCAATAGCTGAATTATGAAAGATACAATTTTTAAACTTATCAAAACCTGGGGTTAAGATTTAATTCTTTCAATCAACTTGTTTACAGTGTGCATGCATAGAATATTGCCAAATTTCAGTATGGTGTATATTAAATGTATGCATTTTGCTTTAAATCCAAACTGATACAACTTACAAATAATAAAACTTAAGGAGGGATATTTCACTTTACACTCACTCTGCAGTGAAGCTTTGTTAAAAATAGCATTTAAACAACTTCTTTCTTCTTTGTCATCCCTTCACAAATTTACATTTTCAATAGTCATTGTGTGGAGAATCACCAAAGTCGTAACTGTTGAGGAATCTACTGCTTATTTACGCAATATTCCAGATTTTTACTTAAGTCACTGCATCTCAAAATACATTCAAATAGAAGCTCTCTGATTTGGTTATCAGACCCTCTGGTTTATTTTACACTAGCAGCTAGGAAGACTTTTAAACCTGCATGCAGAAAGTTCTTTCTCGGGCAGCTGGAGCTCAGCACTACAAACAAGGTGCCATCTGGCAGAATCAAATACTGCAACTCCTAGATTCAGGCCAAGAGATTCAAAGAACCTGAACAACTTCTAAAATCAAACTTTTAACCACTGCACACTTTTCCCTGGCCCCTGCCTCCAGAATCAGATCGACTACTCACTCTGGCTGCATAGTAGCACAGTGATTAGTACAGCTGCCTCACAGTGCCAGGGAGCCAGTTCAATTCCCAGCTTGAGTCACTGTCTGTGTGGAGTCTGCACCTTCTCCCCGTGTCTGCATGGGTTTCCTCCAGGTGCTCCGGTTTCCTCCCACAGTCCAAAAATGTGCGGGTTAGGTTGATTGGCCGTGCTAAATTGATCATAGTGTCAGGGGGTTTAGCAGGGTAAATGTGTGGGGTTATGGGAATAGGGCCCAGGTAGGATTGTGGTTGGTGCAGACCTGTACTGTAGGGATTCTATGGATAATTATTAAGTCCTTGTGTAACTTTAAATTTTGATTATTTTGACTGTACATATGATAGAAGAAAACTGTAAACAGCATACGAAAGAATAATTCATAATGTTCGAGTACAATTCTGAGATGAGAAGAAACTTACAACTGAAGTGAGGAGAGATGTCTTCACCCAATGAGTGCTAATTGTATAGATTCACTATCACAGAAAGTAGTCGAGGCCAAAACATTGTGTGATTTCAAGAAGAAATTAGATGTAGCTTTTGGGGCTGAACAGACCATAGGAAATCAGGAAGGGTGGGATCAGGGTTTTGAATTTGATGATCAGCCATGATCAAAATGAGTAGGCTCAAAGAGCCAAATGGCCTAATCTTGCTTCTATTTTCTATGTTTCTATGCCTTAATACAGAGGGCATTAACATAACGGCCACGTTACATTGATCAATCCGATTTTCTAACTTGTCGAAAAGATTCCCCAATTGCCGTTCAGTGATTTTATGAACATAGCATTAGCCAAAAACTTATGAATTATGCTTTCACATGCTGTTCAGTTAGCCTTGATTACATGTATAAAATGATTAACATTTAAAATTTCACAATGACCTAACAAACACCCTGGCTGCGATCTCCCAGCTGCACTAATTTTTTTAAGCGCAGCAGGCTGGAAAAATCACACGTCAGCCAAATTGCAGGATTCCCATGAGTGTCCGTGCTGCGCTTGCGTCTCCCAGGGCCAGACGTCCTGGTGGGGAATGGGGAGGGAGGGAGGAAGGAGAAGGCTGCAGATTGTGGCAGTCCAGCCTTGCCCAGGAATTGTCCAGGGGTGAGGAAGATAGCACTGCAGGGATCCTAGGTCCACCAGCGATTGAAGCGGCTAGCAAACAGGAGGCTGATAGTTTGAGGCCACTTTGCAGGCCTGCAGGTTTCAGCCTCCCAGATGTGAACAGGCCCTGCCCCTGAAATCTTAATAATATTCATGCTGGTGGCCTCTGCATTGCACAGAACATGAGAGATTCTAGTCTCCCACTGAAAGTGCCAGCATGAATTACTCCAGTTTTTCCACAAATTCAACACGGGAATGTGTTTGGGAAAATTCCAGAGCCTATATTGATCAGATTTAGCACTGTTGTTACAAAGTACAAATGATTTTGCAGTGGTGCTGAAGGTGCCGGATGAAAATGTCCTTAAAGAATTGGGCAAAATAATGAAACAATTAACCTTGCATCATTTATAAATAAAATCTTTTGGCATTAAAAGTGGCACAGCAGCTAATCAAAATGCTCAGACATGGTGTAAATATTATTCCTACAGCCCAATCACTTCGTATGCCTGGCTATTATTTTGTTATTGTTCTGATCATCACACTACTGCAATTAGACAAATTGACACTTTGGATTCAAGGAATGTAGGTGCAAAAAAAAAGGCACTTGTTAATGAACAAATAAAAGATGAGAAATGTGCTATATTGAGATTTGTCTGTGTAACCACGACCTGCCAATTATGTATTTAATTGAAGAAAATCAATTTAAACTAGGTACACATCATCCTTCGAGTCTATATATAGTCCATTGCAGTTCTTTCCTCTTATATTCAATTTTATTTTACAGCGGAAGAATGTTATCTTAATTAAATTAGTTTAACTTCCTATATTGCAGTTTAACTTCAAGAATGTACGTCTAGAATGTTACTCTGAGACGTACTTGCATGTTGTAATAGCTATATTGAAAAACAGATTAACCACTATTATTTATAAATATTAATTTATTAACTATTAAGATAGTCTTCTACTTTTGCTGCAGTCATGAGGGACTTGACTAAAATATGATCATTAATTTCACAATGCGTAAAACAATATTATATTTATGCTTAAAATTGCAGAGAATTTTAAGATAAATGTTAAATACTAATATGTATTCCATGTTGATGTAGACACATTTTGTGCTCGAAGTATAAAACATTTTGAATATTAAAATCAGTGGGCAAGTCAATAAATTCCATGCAATACTGGCTTCACAAGTAAGTAGCATTTAAATGGGTATTTTCGATATTCTGTTCCATGCAACATTAGATCTGACACAAACAGTAATTTTGAATTCTGCTCATATAAATCTGCAAGTCATTTTTCACTATGACCACTAGGTGGCTCAAAAGCCATGTGTTTTCAACTTTAGGACGAAAAACTTGCATTTATATAGCACCTTTAACACAATGAACTATCCTAAGACACTTCGCAGGACCCTTATAAAACTAAGTTGACACTGATCCAGATAAGGAATTATTGAGTCAGATGATCAAAAACTTGGTCAAAGAAGTGAAGGCAAGCCATAAAGATGGAATGGCATAGGGAGGATATTTCAGACCTTGGGACAAAAGCAACTGAAAGCACAACGACCAATGGTGAAGTGATTAAAATTTGAGGTGAACAAGAGGCAGAAGTATAGCAGTGCACATATCTCAGGGGGTTGTGGATGGAGGAGATTATAGAGATAGGGCGGGATCAGGCCACAGAAAGATTTGGAAACATGATAATTTTAAACTCAAGAGGTAGCTCAACTCGAAGGCAATGCAGGTCAGCAAGTGCAGGGATGTTAGAAAAAGAGCACCTGGTATGATTTAGACACAGGCAGTAGAGTTTTCTTCAGCTTACAAAGAGTAGAATGTGGGAGATGGTATGAGGACAAACGAGGTACAGAATTATAATTCTTATGTATAATACATTTAGTTTTGGTGCTTGTTCGCAAATAGGAAAACTGAAAAAAATCATCATCCTATTCTATAGTTATACATTTGTTGTTAGATTGTCAACTAGTGTAGTTTTCCTGGGATCCATTAAACACATTTCTGATGGTTGTGTATTTTCTCAGGGCTCTTATAGAATCATAGAAATTGTATGACACAGAAAGGCAACTTAGCTGAAAAAATGAGTCACAGAGCTTAATTTCACTTCCCAACATTCATTTTGTGACAGGTTACATATGGTACATATCCAGACACCTCAATGAGTTGAGGGATTCTGTCCTTACTAGTGTTTTAGACAGTGAATTCCAAACCCTCGCAATCCTCTGGGTGAAATGACTTTCCTTGTCTCTCCTCTAATCTTTCTACAATCATTCTAAATCTGTGCCTCCTGGTTACTGACCTATCTGCTGAAATTAATGGGCCCTTCCCATTCACTCTATCTCAGCATCTCACAATTTTATACATCTCAATCAAATCTCCCCTCAGCCTCTGTTTGGAGTCGAGCATCTCCAGCCTATCCAATCATCCCTCATAGCTGCATTTTCCAGTCCTGATAATCTTCTCTGTACCCTCTAATTACTTCCTTTCTGTAATGAAGTGATCAAAACTGCACATGTACGCAAATTGTTTTTTATAGTTCCAGCATAACTTCCCTGCTCTTACATTCAATGCCTCTGCTAATACATGAATGGATTTCATCTACCTTCTTAACCACTGTATCAATCTGTCCTTTCATCTTCTGGAGTCTATGGACATTCCCTCCAAGGTCCCTCACTTTCTCTATGTTTCAGTCTCTTCCTGTTCATTGTATAATTGTGTCTTTTCTGATCTCCCCAAACATTTTCCTGGGTTTAATAATTCCATTTGTCATTATTCTGGCATCTGACCAGCCCACAGATATCTACCTTCAGTCTATTGCAATCCTCTTTCCCTACAAACTGCGCAGCCAAATTTTGTGCTGTTTTAAAAAATTCTTAATCAACTCCCCTACATTTACATCCAAAATATTGATATGTAACAGAAAAAGCAGGGGACCTGATACTGAGCCCTGTGGAGCCCCACTGGAAACAGCTTTCCTGTCACCAAAATATCCATCAACAAGTACCTTTTGTTTCCAGTCACTGGACCAATTTTGTAGCAAAAACAGAAAATACTGGAAAATCTCAGCAGGTTTGACAGTATCTGTGGAGAGAGAATAGAACCAATGTTCCAAGTCTGGATGACTCTTCATCAGAGCGGTACTTAGCTTGCTACAAACTTTAAAAATTCATTTATAGGATACAGGCACCACTGGCTCAACCAGCATTTATTGCCCATCCTTTGAGAAGGGAATTGCCTTTGAGATGATGATAGTGAGTTGCCTTCTTGTATCCCTGCAGTCCATGTGGTATAGGGACACCCATAGAGCTGTTGGGGAGGGAATTCCAGGATTTTGATCAAGTGACAGTGAAGGAATGGCGATGTTATAGAATCATAGAATCTTACAATATAGAAGGAGGCCATTCGGCCCGTCAAGTCTGCATCGACCATAATTCCCCCCTGGCTCTCTCCCTGTAATCCCATGCATTTACCCTAGTTAGCTCCTCTCAAGCTATGGGGCAATTTAGCAAGGCCAATCCACCTACCCCACACATCTTTGGATTGCTGATATATTTTCAAGTTAGGAAAATCATTCATTTGAGGAGAGCTTGCAGGTCGTTGTGTTCTCAGGTGTCTGCTGTTCTTTTACCACATTATCACACTACATTCATCAATCTTCTTTACTTCCTCAAAAAAAATGCAATCAAGTTTGTCAAAATGATTAACCTTCCCTTAACAAGTCCATGTTGACTTGGTCCCTGATTAACCCAAGTATTTCTGAGTAACAGTTTATCCTGGCCCTCAAATGATTCCAATCATTTGCCGTTGACTAAGGTCAGACTGACTGGCCTGTAATTATTCGGTCTCCCTCTCCTTTTAAACAAAGGCGCAATATTATCAGGTCTTCAAAGCTCTGGCACCTCACTGGTATCCAGTGGGGACTGAAAAATGATGATCAAACCATCTATTATTTTCTTTTGGCTTCTTTATTGTCCTCCCTTCCAGATTACATATTGTCCTTCCTGCTCCCCCACCATCTAATCCAATCCCTTGGTCAGAATTGTATCTCTTTTAGTCTAAGTGCTGGGCAGGTGTAGAACTGGGCAAGTTCCCAATCTGTTCTTCGGGCACATGTTTAGGCAATCCCATATGCCTCCTGGCTGAAAGATTCTGAGTGACAAAGCCAGTGGGCGGGTTTTAACTCACCCGAGTTGAGTGAGAGGAGATCTAATAGATTACAAGATTATGAGGGGTATAGATAGAGTAAACAGGGTTAAGCTTTTTCCTAGGATGGACTCAAATAGCATGAGGGGTCACGGGCTTAGGGTGAGAGGGATAAGGTATAATTTGGATGTTAGAGGGAGTTTTTTCACACAGAGGGTGGTGCGGGTATGGAATGCGCTGCCAAGTAAAGTGGTGGAGGCATGCACTCTGGAGTTATTTAAGAAATACTTAGATGGGCACATGAACAGAATGGGAATGGAGGGGTATAGAAAACTGATTTAAAATAGGGATCATGAGCCTTGGGAGTCCCTGGGAAGTGTGTAAATAGATGATGATATTGATGGACTTGTTTTTATCCTACAGGTGCTTTGGTCCACCTTGTTGTCTAACGAGGGGCATACACGCGATGGGTCGTGAGAGGACTGCTGTTGGATTTTTTTTCGAGAGTATCCTAGTGCTTCACGTCATTAGTGTACGTTTGACCTGGACCATTTGATGGGCAACACAACAGCTCAGTGACTATCGCTGTGCTGTGCAGATACATGGATTTGGGCATGTGTCTGTGGGAGTTTGCGCATTCTCCCCGTGCTTGCATGGGTTTTCTCCGGGTGCTCCGGTTTCCTCCGACATCCCAAAAATGTGGTCTTAGGCTAATTGGGAAAACAAATTCTCCCTAAATTGTCTCAAATTTGGTTTTTAATCCATAGATCTTTAAACATAGACAGGGATCACGGGTAGAGGTGGGAACATCGGGGTGGTGGCGCGGGCTCGTTGGGCCGAAGGGCCTGTTTCCTGTGCTGTTTTGTTCTTTGTTCTTTGAGTATTATTGGACCCGCACTCATCCAGGCAAGTGGGGAGTATTCCAGCACACTCTTGACTTGTACCTTGTGGACAGACTTTGTGGAGTCAGAAGGTGAGTTACTCACTGTAGGATTCACAGTAGCCACAGTACTCTTGTAGCCACAGTATTTACATGGCCTACAGAGGGAAGTAGTGCACACGTGATACTGCTCATATGCATTAGCAGTTAGGTCCTACAGGCTGCCTGAAATCCCCACCTCCTGCCTGCAATTGCGTGAGATGCAGTCCCCCTCCCCTCAGACTGATCGCGGACCTCTTCCCTACCCCTGCCCGACCCCGCAATCACAGTCCCATTGTCCTCCCCCAGCAATCGTGGCCCTGCTGTCCCCCTCCAGCAATCATGGCCTTGTTGGCCTCCCTCTGGAATCACAGCCCTGTTGCCCCCCCTGCTCAATCGTTGCAGAGAGGCAAATGGTTCCCCCTCATTAGTCACCCCTGTCCGCACCCCCGGCACTATTCAATGGGCATTGCCCAGATGCCAGGCTGGCAATGGCAAAGTGCCACGGTCGCACTGCCAATCTGGCAACGCCATGGGGCATCCCTGCCTTATGCCCAGGCTCTTCGGGGGGTGACTTAATGGCCTCTGGTTCCGCTGGCAAGGCCAACACACTTGCTTCCTGTTCATGGGACATATGTCTATCTCTCACCTCAGAGAACCTCCCCCAGCAAGGCCATAAAGGCAGACGGGCCCAGACAATTGGGTGCCAGGCTCATTAATCAGATATAAAACAGTATTTTCTTAATTTTAAATAAATTGTTGTGAAATGGGCGAAAGGCTGACCATGATGCCAGTCGGGAAAACAGGTGCCAATCGCTCTACTCACTTTATGCCCCACTTCACGACTGCATCACATCCGTTGTAAAATACCATTCCTGTTTCTTTCTGCTCCCATTTTCTGTACCCTTACACTTTCCACATTGTCAACCCCCGCATTCCTTGATCTGACTCTCACCCACTCACTCACTAGGTTTGCTTATTTCCCACTTTCCATCCATTCTTGATGTGAACATTGCAATTGGTCTAACTTCACATGAGAAGCTATGGATACGTCAATCTGCCTTCAGGATCTCATTCCTCTCTCTACTTATATCACTTATATGTTCATCAACATGAACCACAATTTCTAGTTGTTCAACCTCTCATTTGAGCCCATTTAATGCAGACACAACAGTGCCCACCAATTCCAACAGACAGAAACTGACCCTCTCCCATACAAGATTTATTTTATCAATAATCCTTATTCTGCTCCCATTAAGTTTATTTACTGTCCTTCCTGCTCCCCCACCACCAATGGCTGCTTCTGCTCCCCTTTCTTGTACCCTGACACATTCAACATTCTCATCGCTCCACTCCTTGATCTGACTCCCACCTGCTCACCCACTTAGGCTCAAGGCTAATACCAGATGCTAGATTTGAAACGTAAAAATTGTGAGATCACAATGACTTTTGGCAGAAATCAGCGAACAGATTCTGTATTTAATCATCACATGATGTAACACCTTAGGATACCACTGCAAACTTGTAATTAAAATAGGTCTATAACAAAGCATAAAAGTTATTCATTTATTTCAAGCTGTTTTAACACTTAGTTCAGACTGTAGGAGATCACAGAAAAGTGCCAACTCCTGTATTTAGACTGCCAAATGTGGTTTCTTTACCCTGACAGCAGAATCATATAAGTTGCCACTGGGATACAGGAGCTCAATTTGGCAATGTAAACTGAAGGCGCTGGCTAATTCGTGCTGGTTTCCAAAGTCTACTAAACATGCACAACCTTAAAAGCATCATGAGATTATAAAATTCTCAGCCAACAAAGAGCATTTCCCCAAGTCACAGAAGATACCAGGTAATTCAGATAAATGAACTACAAAGTACTCCTGCGTTCACGCATTATAGTATGATTAACATGCTGAATTCAAAACAATGTAAAAGGATGCGTAAGAGCAACCATGCAACTTGTTGACATGGGGTTGAAAAAGCACTGGATCGATACACTCAATTAAATCAGTGAAAATTTAGGAATTGTTCAATGAAGAGTTGGTTCATTCCTATAAATATAGCAATGACCTAAACTATTGGCTGAATGACCATTCACTGAAAACTATTTTATATGTTAACTTAAAATATTATTTTCCCACCAACAAACCATCATTTAATGTGAAAATCCTGAGTTACCATCAAATTCATTTGGTTATAACAAATAACAAATTATAAATGTGTAATTACTGGTATCTTATGAAGTACAAATTGTAAATTATTTTAAAACTTAAATTCCTTAATTTATCCAGTCAGGAATAAAAGTTACGATTTTGCCCATGCATCAACTCTGTTAATTTACATAACTATTTTTTGATTCATAATACTGATTTCCAACTATTATCTTCAATGAACTGTGACAATTAAGTCCCATTCCAAAAGGAAATATAAAGATTAAAGGAAAACTAACAAGATGTCATGGCATATACATTCAATTTATTAATAAAGGAAAATGTGTACCTAATCTCTGGGAGAATTCATAGAACTTCTTTAGTTTTCCTACCAGTGGACACACTGCACTCCATGCTTTCTCTTGCAAATTTTCATCACTTGGATGCTGTATTGCCTTTAATTGAAAAGAGTTATTAATTTTAAACATCACAGATCACCTCAAAACAGAACAAAACTATTGCGCCGAGATGGGATAATGAGAGTTGAAATGAAATCCTGGATCACCTTAAAGGGATTTAATCCTGGATTCTACATTTCTAAGTACAGATTTGTTTCAATGGAATTCTATGAATGCATTGTGTTTTAACAGGGTTTCCAGATTGAAAATTTGATCTCCTTGTTCTTGTACCAGATGACAACAAGTTTGTCAATAATGTTTGGAAATTTTAGCTTATTTACTCATGTACTTTATTAATGTGGTACATTTGTATTTGCAAATTTTGTAAATGTCATAAAGCTACTCAATTTAATAGGCTAATATTGATATCAATTTCCACCTGGACCAACTTGACTTCAAAGCCACAAAACTGATGCATTTGGCATCAAGTTCACATTTAAAGGGTGCTTCTGGGAATTTTCCAGGAAAGCTTGGCAATCAAAACTCAGTATTTAATACCAAGGAGAATGTTTTGGTAACTACTGTGTTGGCATGCTGCACTGCAAGGAAAGCTAAAGGCTCTAGCATTACAATTTTTCATCTTGCACTCATCAGCACAGAATTCACAAGGTTACCAATTATAAAGGGAGCAACAATTTATACCATGTGAAAAGGGAGTACTGATCGTTTGGAAAGTGGACTGTAATTGATAGGGATATTGGTGAATGCACTCAGGAACAGTTAACTGCCAAGCTTTTGTTTAAATTCAAACCAAGCAGATCAACTCAGATTGATCAAGGCATTGCCAAGGGAAATGAACTAGGCAACAGATCCTGTTTAATGTACTTGTTACAATATAGACAATTAACTGGTTTTATTCTGTAATCCATTTAGTGATGAAAGAAAAACAATACCTCTCTTATTTCATGTCCTGCCCCTCTGTACGATTGTAGATCATCCAGGATTCCCTCTGCATCCTTTAACACTACATTCACCTGATTAAATACTTCTCTTTCAGCATCTGTAGGCTGTGCATCTGAATAGTAGTGCATAAGTATTCAGTATAAATAAAATTCAAAATAGTAATTCAATTTAAAAGCTGATTGAAGAACTTTAGGTATGCACATGATTGCTACATTCAATTAGAAGTTAAAGTCACATAAAAATGTATGCATTCCATATTTGAGTTCTTGAAGCTTTTGTTTTTCAGCTGAAAATGTCAAATTTCAAACCGTTTGTTTTTAAATCACTGCCAAAATCTGATGCTAAAATTGTTATACAGATTATTAATGTCTAGAAGTGTGATTTAGATATCAGACTTTAGGATATTTAAAATTATAATTCTAGTTAACCTAACCAAGAAAATATTCTACATTGATTAATTCTACATTAACTCTGAGAAAAACTACCCTTAAAAGGAACTATGGTGTTTATATATTATGTGGAACTTGTCAGTAAAAAGATAAAGGTCTATTGACAAGTATTGACAGGAGTATTTTGCTATTTTGATTTGGAACTATATTTTTGTTTGTAGCAATAACAATTTGCATTTACATAGCACCTTTAACAAAGCAAAACATAACAAATACAAACTAGATTTGACATTGAGCTACAGGAAGAGATATGAAGGCTGATGATCAAAGGCTTGGTTAAAGAGATAGCTTTTAAGAAGTGTCTTAAAGGAGGAAAGTGGTGAGGCAGCAAGTTTAAGGGAAGGAATTCCAAATCTTAGAGTCTCAGTCTCGGCAACTAGCTGAAGGCATGACTGCCAGTTGTGGAATGATCAGATGTTCAAGAGACCAAAATTGAAGCAGCACATACCTCAAAGGGTTGTAGGACTGAAGGAGGTTACAGAGATAGGGAGTGACAAGCTATGGAGGAATCTGAAGATGAGAATTTTAAAATTGAAGCGTTGCTTAATTAGGGGCAATGAGTACAAGAGTAATGAGTGCTTTGAGACTAGATGTGAGTTAACATACAGGTAGTAGATTTTCATGACATCCAATTTATGGGGGCATGGAAGATGCAAAACCAGTCAGGAAAGCATTGAAACAATCAATTCTAACAAAGATATTGACGAGGATTTTAGCAAAGACCAGAGCAGAATGAAGTGCTGTTACAGAAGTGAAATCTGGTGGTCTTGCTAATGATGCAGATAAGTGGTTGAAAGCTTATCTTGAGGTAAAATAACACAGAAATTTTGCAAACAGTCTGGTTCAGCCTCAGTTGCCAGGGAGACTGATGGAGCTAATCGCTAAGGAACAGAGTTTGCAGCAGGATCAGAAGACAATGAATCGATCTTTCCAATATTTATTTTAGAGGTAATTTCTGCTCAACAAGCAGCGAGTCTCAGACAATGAATTAAGCAACTTAGATATAGTGGAGAGGTCAGAAGAGATGGCGGTGAGGTAAAGCTTGGCATTTTCAATGTCCGTGTAGAAACAAACTGTTTTCAAATTATGTCATTGTGCGGAGAAATCGGAAGGAACCAAGGATGGAAACTCGGAGACACCAGAAGTAATAGTGCGGGTTGAAAAGAAGCCATTATCTGGCTACAACTAGATGGATAAAAATGGAGCCAGCTGAGTGCAGTCCATAGCAGTTGGATGACAGTGGCTCACACTGGAGGATGAACAACAGTGTTAAAAGCTGCAGTCAAGTCAAGACATGCAAGGATGGATAGTTTAACAAGATTATGATCACACAGAACGTCATTAATAAATTTGAAAAGAGTCGTTTTAGTACTGTGACAAAAGCAGAAACTTAATTAATGGGATTCAAACATTGAATGCTTCAGTAGCTGTGTGGAGCTTGCACGTCCTCTCAGTGTCTGTGTGGGTTTCCTCCAGGTGCTCTCCTTCCATATCCAAAGATGTGTAAATTAGGTGGATTAACCATGGTAACTGTGCAATGGTTACCCGGATAGGGCAGGGTGTGGGTGGGCCTGAGTAAGACGCTCTTTCGGACAGTCAGTGCAGGCTTGATGGGCCAAATGGCCTCTTTCTGCACTGTAGGGATTCTATGTTTTTGGTTTGATTGAGTTCAGGCAAGACAGGCAGATGTGGGAGGCAACAGCATATTCAATAATTTTGCAGAGCAAATGGAATTTGGATATACGGCAGTAGTTTGCAAGGATAGAGGATCAAAGTATTTTTGAGGAGGGATGATGACTCCTTCTATACTGTGCAGATTCCATGAAAGACGTCTCAAAAGATGCCAGTTAGAACAGATTTACATAGCAGCTTTTCACCCTGAGAAGAGCAATTCAATAGCCAATTCAATGGATATAGACAGCCAGATGGAATGCGCTTCATTAGTCACCATCCAGCACCTCAGGTGGAACAGGTCTTAAGCACAAAATTGCTCATAATACAGTACAAACAGCAGCTTCATTCACAAAGGTAGTAAAAATGTCCAAAGAATGGATGTGAAAAATAATTCTCAATGACGTAGGGTTGAAACTAAGGCACATTTTTGGAGAGGACATGGTAATGCTAATCTGCCCTGGGATGCATCTCATAGCAGCAATGAATGAACTAGTGGGAAGTATTCTGTTCCCAAACACTGATTTCACACAACAAACGTCTTGAAGAATGACTCCCTTGAAGTGCTCGTTAATCTGTCAAACTAATGAAACAGCCTTTCAAAAACCTCTTCAAAACATTAAATCCAATTATCTACTCATAAAACTGCCAATCAACCAAAGCATGCAGTCCTCTTGAAAGCCCTATCCACAATCAAACACTAAATATAATAGTGTTTGGAATCCAACCGTGGATAAAGTGGGTCAGTGAATAAATGCATTAACAGCTTTGAGAGGCTGATTCATATGTCATCTGGACACCATCCTTTGATGTTTTGCATTGATTTGAAATATCTGTAGAAACTTTAAAAACTGAGCAGATGTCCAACATCTTTGATTGAAACTTCATCTGGTAAGCCTTTAAAGACAAGGAGCAGATGACTGAACAACTGCTACAGAAATTCCAAAGAATATTGTACTGAGCTCTGGAGGATTTGTTTATTCAGTTGTGCAACAGAATCGCATTAGAAATGCATGGTTACATTTAGCTTAGCAGTGTTGTGGATAGGGCTATCAAGGGGATGGCATGCTTTGGTTGACTGGCAATTTTAGGAGAAGATAATTGGATTCAATGTTTTGAAGAGATTTTTGAAAGACTGTTTCATTAGCTTGATAGATTAATGAGCACTTCAAGAGAGTTTCTCTTCAAGAAGAAGCTTCAATGACAGTTTTATGAGCTTCTAACAGGAACAATACTGGAAGTTGAATGGATGATACTTTTTTTATCTAATGAAGCTTCCCAATGTTATTATATAGCGGGTAGTGGATGAGTGGGTATGGAGATTGCTGGGGGAGGGGGGAATGAAGCATGGAGAATGCATGGGAGATTTGGAGGAAGCATGGCGTTGCAGAGTGGGTGAGGAGAGGGCATGGAGAAGACAGTCATGAAGCGGCTTGAGTGGTATGGGGATATGAGGCAGTACAAAGAGAGCATGGGAAGGAAGGGGTAAGGATTGACAGTTAGTAAATCTAACAGCCATGTAAATAATTGGTTTGATGTGCCAGCAAACAGAGGGAGGCCTTCTAATTTGCCAGCCTTGGCATCTGACTGCCTGTGTTCCCACCTCAGGCTGCTTTGGGAGGCAGCTGGCCACAACTCCAGTGTGCCCTGAATTCAGAAGGTGAAAATTCCATACCAATGGACTGACTTTCAGAAGTCAGGAATCTATTAGGAAGTGGCCCGATTCTTACTTCCCAATTCAAAGAGGAAAATCCCGTTCTGCATTTCAAAATTTTCATACTTCTATCCATCAGATACAGCAATAATCTAGCAATTTGTGAAAACAGACAACATTCTAAAAGGGATCAGACAGTGATACGCAGCTCTCAGAGGACATAGAGAAATAGCATTGTCTTGAATCCTGAACAAGAAAGCTGGCTTCCAAGGTCACCGCCTTTTCTGCTTGGCATTGGGAGCCAAGATCTTGAAAGTTTGACATGGCTTGCGTGGACACAGATGGTTCAATAACAAGTTTTGTAATTCATCCATTCAAAACACAGCTAGGCAATGATTGGTTTAAATCAGTCTCCATAGGTATTGCGGTATAAAACAAATAAGAGATTTCCTGAGCAGAGATTTGTCGAAGTCTTATGTATTGCATTGACTGGTACCATGCCGTCTACTGAGGCAGACAAGGGAGCACTTCTGTGAGGATCATGCTTCTATCTAGAGTATAATGATAATGCTGTTGCACTTTGATACTGTCAAGTCTTATTTATATTGAATAAAATTTAATCAGTGTCAGCAATGAGGGCTATCATTTCAAATCATATAAAGATTTGAAAAAAAGGGATAAATGGTTCATTGACATCATGTAGCTCCAACTAATGAATTTCAGGTAGGAGGGGAATATACTCAATTTGAGGGAAAAAAGCATCACTTCAGATAGTAAAGCATTTACTTTAAAAGCAACATACTTTTCAATTTATTGTAAAGTCTTTTAAATAGAAGGTCAAAAATACAATGATCAATATTTAATTAGCTTAAAGAAGTGATTTTAAAAAATCAGGTTCAATGAAGGGGCCAATAAACCATTGTCAGTGTGTATAATGCAAATAAATTTCCAAATAATTATGATGATCTTTGAATAAATCTTTGGCATATTGCTGTGTTGAAAAAAGTTACTTAAATACAAACATCAAAAATTGTAACCAATATTCAAAAGACTGGTGTATGTGCAATTATATATATCTAATAACATGCAGTAATTTTTATGTGACTTTAAGATTATTTTACCAGGTCATAAATGTTTGATCTAGCCAGTCTTTAACAGATTTTACAGGCTGATTAAGTCTTCCTTTATCTTCAGTAGGTCTAATACATCATTGTAACAGTTTTCTTTACAAGTTAGAAGGAATGCATTTCACATTTAAGTTTTTTTATTAATTCCTCCCAACATTTGATCCCATTTTTCATTTTCTGCAGCACCAGATGGTCCAGTAGAAACACTAGAGCTGCCAAAGTGCAAAATTCTATTGCTCTGAGCAACCTATTTTTCTTTTTGGGGAAGTAGAAGAGAAAATTTAGACATGCAAAGTCTCACTCAAAAGCATAAAAGGCCAGTGGATGAATAGTGCTAAGATTCTGCTATGAGAATGGAATGGACTATATGTAGGAATCAGAAGAATAGTACAAGTTTTAAGATTTAGCAATTTCTTTTACCCTACTTTCCTGAATAATATCAAACCTATTTAAGTTATTCTCAAGCATTAGTGGAATGTAATAAACTGGCGCTACTTTATAGAATGGTCACATTTTCTATTCTGATTGGCTTTGGGAAACCTATTGGCTTCAGCATGCACATTAGAATGTCACCATAACAAGCAACATCCCCAGTACTCTTCCACTTCTTTATCATAAATGTTGAGACCTTACCATAAGTAGCAGTTAATTTTCTACCTGACTAGCAATATTTGATTCTCAAAAGACTACATCCAGTACAGCCTAAGAGAATGGTTAAGTTGAAGCACGGCGTAAGGAAAATGCACATCATTAAAATAATGAGAATTATTACACAAATTGAACAACCTATCTTTAGGTAATCATCTTACCATATGAATATTATTACAACGTCAGCTCATAAGCAGACAGGACACTGGAGGAGAAATCACCTCAACAGTACTCATGTATTAGTCCAACTGACAATATAGTTAGGTGAAGTTGAGAGAATTATTCCTTAAGGCATCCTATAACTTTTAATCAATATGAATATGATTGAATGATATTCAGGAAATATGAACAAAATAGACACATGAACAGGAGGCAAACAGAGGGACAAAAATCACATATCGGCATAGGTTTGGTGGGCCAAACGGCCTGTTCTTGTGCCATATTATTCTGTGTAGAATTTGGCACTGAAGCATTGTTCTAACAGTAGAGACATTTGTTTAATTTTCTTACCATGGATCAATGAAGGCAGTTAAATAAAAAATAGCAGCCCAGTTATTTTGTTCATAGATAAAAATATCAATCGTGACCCTGTTTGTATGCTTTTTGATTTCCATGCTCCTACCAAACTACTTGAATTAAATATTTAGTACATCTAAGATTAAAGCTGCTATATTTTACTATTTATATTACTTTCCCTTGCTTATTTTATATCATTCTGTTGCTAGTCACCTGCAATAAAATCAGCAATCACACAACTCATAAAAAGCTCTGCTTGTGATTGAAACTGAGCACTGACACGATACTTTTTATGCATGCATTTGTTCTAGGTGATTGGCAACTGCCGTGGATATGCTGGATTACACCTGAAAAAGCTATTATCCAGCAGAGCAGAACAATTTTGGAAACATAGGGGAGGGAGAACACCAAACTAATGCAGTAATGACAGTCATGGGGTTTTATAAGATGTGTTAGTGGGAAGGGAGAAGTAAGAATAACGGCAGCACTACCCAGCTACAAAAATATGATAATGTTTCTGTACATGCTAGCTTATGGTTTTCCCCAAACTAATTAAGCTAAACTTCAGAAAATGCTTCAGTAGACAACAATGGTCAGTTCATCTGACGCCGAACACTTTTGGCAGAATTTTTATTCTATAACAAAGTCAAATCTAATTGCTGCAAAACTTCAATATCATTTAAACAAGTGCAACTAAGAATCATCTTCAAAATGTCTGTATTTCTTTTTCATCTCTTATCCAAACATTATAGGATTAATGCAAGGGGATTTGAAGCCTCCTGTTTAACTGTTGACTCTCTGTACATTTGGCTTCTTTATGTATTTACTGTTAAACATATTTGGTCAAATTTTTAGCCTGAAGATAGGTTCCATACGGCAGAGCTGTTGTGAAGTTGGGAAACCAAAATAAATGGTCGGTGCAGATCTGATGGTAGTTAGAGTGGTGGGTTTCCTGGATAGTGTTTTGAAGGCGTTTGAAAAAAGACTGCAACTCCTGACCTGTAAGCAGTTCTGCAAAGGTGGTTTAGGTTCTTCTCACCCTTTTAACTACCAGGTCTCACACAGCCTGGGAAACCAACTGAAAGGATTTAAAATAGAATAGTCTTTAAAGTGGAGGCCAATAACTTAATTACAATGTTTAAACGAGCAATCTTTTTCCCATTAGTGGACAGGTTGCTCACCCTTTGTCTTGCCTCCATTAAACTGAAATGGAAGATTTCAAGGCATCATGGGTTCTTGTTTCAGATTTTTTACATCTTGACCTGATTCAACTCCAACCTACCTATTTTAGAAGTCAAGAATTCAGCCCTCTCTTTCTACTGTTTACTACTGTGACTTGCTTACTACTATGACTTTTATAAACTTGCCAATTTTAGCAAAATAATGTTATGAGACAAGACTATATTAATGACGTTATCTTCCAGGTTTCCATGCTCCTACCAAACTACTCGAATTAAATATTTAGTACATCTAAGATTAAAGCTGCTATATTTTACTATTTATATTACTTTCCCTTTATAAATTAGCATAAAGAAACTTCCCAAAGTTAAATCAAGTTTTCAACACGTATACTTTCGGCAAATGAAACTGTTGTAGGACTGAGGAAACTAAATTGAGTAATTGAAAGCAATATTCCAGGGGCTAAACTCAAGGTAAATTTTATGATGACCACAAACATAACTCTCAGACACAATATAGTGAATTTACTTTTATTCTGAAGTATTCTATTGGACCACTGGTAGTTAGTCAACTTATAAACATCAATTGTATTAAAACAATTTTTTCCTTCAGCCCACAGTAGCATTGACCAGTCAGCCTGTAAAAATAAATATTCTTGTGGTTTTCCAGTTACTGAAAAATCACTTCATCCATAAAAATGCCTCCAGAATCAAACATTTATCAGAGGTTAATAATGCATTACTGTAACTGGTACATGGTTAACCTATTGACACAGAATTGTAATTATTGCAAATATTTTAAACACATGTAGAAAGCAATATGGATTAAGAATCAGTTATAACCCATAGTTAATGAAATTGCAAAACATTGCTCTGAAATTTAAAAAGGTGCAGACAGAAAGGACACAAGTAACATATATGACAAAAAAAAGGACAATCAATAGGGCTGTTGACTGAGGTTAGTAACAATTAATTTATATTTAGTAATATGGGGGAAAACGTTAGCTTCATTGGAACAGTAGGCTTCATGTTTTTTAGTGCTATGAAAAGTTGTGCCAAAATGATTTGGCTTGTGAACACTGAAGTACACAAGTGTAATCAATAGTCTTTGGCATTTTCATTGAAAATCTTTGGTCAGAAACACTGCAGAAGACTGTAGAATAGATGCACACAAAACAATTTTTGACCCATAAAGTTTACTACAAAAACAGCAACCATGTACACTGTTTGCATTTGTTGCATAAAATGTAAATATGAATGATTTTAGGTTATCACAAGCAAGAACAATCATTGCATAAAGCACCTGAAGTTTACATTTAGCATGCAGAAGGACCATATGCGTTTATGACCACAACAGTGAAGCTTCAATCTGCTATAAGCACAAAATTATTTAATAATCAGAACTTCTGATTTCCACTGAACAAGGGCAAAAAGATCAGATTTATATGCATCGCTTAATTTTCCTTATTCACTGGTTGACATGAAATAATCTTACTCAAACAATGCAAATTTAGTAGATTAATGAGCCAGCCTCATCTACTGCAGCAAATAGCACAGCATGACAAAACAATGACTTTAAAGCATTTGTTCACAAATGTAAAGCAAATATATATGTATACACACACACACATATAATATATACATATATTATGTTTAAAATGGATCTTAGGGATGAGATGAATCTCCAAAGTCCAATTTCTAATAAAACTTAATCTTACAGCAACCACAATTTCCCATTTTTGACAGTCAACAGTTTAAGATGGGTCCTTATTTTAAATGAATCTTTTCCAATGAGAAAAAACAAATAATCTTTCAAACCAGTGAACTATAGTAGTGACAATTTTCTCTCCCAGAACAGTATTTTACTTTTTGCATTAAATTAACATTTTAAAGTTACTCAATCCGTGCAAATTTCAAATTGATGGCATCTTTGATTTAATTGGGGGACTTAATTGCTCGTTTACCTATCTGTTACAGTAAAAAGCTTTTTCTGTGGGTGTATCTGTCTACAGTAGCCTAGATAGGGGTAGTGCTTGAAGGCAAGTGAGGGGAAACTACTGCCTCCAGAGATTTCCCTACACCTTCAATATCAACAGACCCACAGAAGCAATTTAATTGCTGTCCCTGGCAACATGGAACATCTCTAGCGATTAAAGGAGGACTGAAGACTGTTTAGAAATGGTGTTTCTGAACAGCTACACATTGTTGCCATCATGGCTATAGAACACGTCCTGCAATGTTAGTGGGTTGGGTTTCACAGTGCTGGCAAGCCAGGCTTTTATCTGAAGTAATCCCGTAATATAAATATGACATATGATTTTGCTTATCAAGGAGATGGTTAGGGAAGAAGGCAATTCAGAGACTCTTATTACAGAGAAGAAATCAATTTGACCAGTTTTATCACTGTTGTAGTAGGTTATGGGGGGGGGGGGGGGGGGGGGGGGGGGGCTTGTTCTTCAGTGAGATAACATCAGCTGTGTACTTTAATGGGAATTAATTGCAAATAGGATCCACAGAAAAAGGGCAAGGAAGAGAGAATGAAAAGCCACAATATGTTACGGATTTCTACACAGTGCACTAAATAGTTGGCAAAGCACTTCAGGTTCCAGACAAATAATTGGTCTCTAGCAAACTACTTTTAAATTTGATGGGCACTGTCAGTGTGGACAAACCAAAGAACATGACTTTATTGGCTTTGAGGGGAAGAAAATAGTAATCACGAAATAGAAAATACAGCTGTGTGATGTCAATTAGTACACAATCATTTTCATAACTTTTTAAGCACAGAGAAGTATAATTTTCCTTCATCCCAATCCTAAACACAGCAACAAATAAATGTGATATACATAAATGCACAGAAAGCATGCAAAATGTTGGTTCCAATTCACAACATTACTGCAGATTTTATAGAGAATCACAGAGGTACCAGGATGAAATACAAGCACCATGCAGTAAAAGACTTGGGTATAGGGTCCCCATGTTGGCCTCCAGAAAACTACATATTTTTTTTACTAAATACAGGGCAACATACTCTGGCAAAACAGTACCTAATTCATGAATAACCTTAACCTGAATGGGAACTGAACCTGCACTGTTGGCATTGCTCCATATCACAAACCAACTGACAGCCAACTGAGCTAACCCTTTGCCTGCACACGTATTGGGAGCTTACACTTTATGAAACTTCAATGCTTCAGTCATTAAATAAAATCAGCCAAATAATCTCAGAACAGCTGTCTCTACTTTAATTTTACATGTCCATATACATAAACTACAGTGACAAAGTTACATACCAGTGTTGTCAGTTACAACTGAAAAGAGTTTTAACAAATTATTGCCTAGATTTTCAAGTGTTGTAGCACATCTTATGGCAGTAGTCAAAAACAAACTGATCCTGCCAGCAAGTACAATTCTCAGCAACTGAATAAAATTGTTTTGGCACTGAAGGGCGGAAAAGTCTTTTGCTTAAACACTCAGGCTCACTGACAGAGTAGGGACTTGGAAGGATGGCTGAGTATAGTCAAAGTGTATTTAAAATTAACTTTATGATGTATACTTCATGGTGCCTGTACTGATGTAACGCTCTGCAATAGGTTTAATAATAATATTGTCACACAGCTGCAATTAGCATGCAGATGCAGCTATTAATTTATACTCCATGAAAGCAAGAAAAGGACGCGTAGAGCTCCAAAGCTATTATGTAATACTGTTTTATTTCAGACACTTGTACAACATGCTTTGTACATTACTGCAAGCAAAGCAACTACAGCAATAAAAATGGCAGCTAAATGCAAATTGAGATGAACAGATATGACTGACTGGGCAATATGTTAAAGACCTAAGTACCGCACCCCCCATCCAAAAAATGTCTTATTTGGACACTGAACCATCCAGAAACAATAAGTGTGTAGAAAAGATTTGCAAAACTTCACCACCCCCCGCCAAGTATAAGTCTAGCAATTACTTATGAACAAAATGCCCAATTATTTAAGTTGGTCAACAATAGTCAAAATAGTGTAGCAAATAAAAATTTAAACCTATTACAAATTAAAGAGACATGTTATCAGTTAAATGAAACAAAGGTTAAAAAAAAAGAGAAATCTACAAGAATTAAAGACTTTCAGACCTAACAGGTTAGTGCAAAGTTAACTTTGTGTACAGGCATTACATCTAACTGTGAACACACAGAATAGACCTTTTTAAGCTAAAAAATCATTTTACCCTTTCATATTCACCAGTCAGTCACATCTGAATGCTCATCTCTTATGCAACATCCTTCAGTCCCCAACATATAATTGCAAGAATTTAGTGATTAGGTCAAATTGGAAATTAAAGAGGAAAAACATTGCTGAACCTTTCAGCTTTACCATGCAAAGCAATTTAAACATGCATCAAATACAAGTGCAGTGTAAGAGATGCAGTCTACTGCAGGCAGGAAAAGAATATAAAATGAAGAGCATTCTCACTTTCAAAGTCAAGGAAAAAATTTGGCCCCTGCTCAAGATCTGTGCATGTCAAAACTTTAAGAAGGTTCCCCATGTTAAGGTACCTGCCAAGACAAGAAGGAAGAAAAAAAAAACGTTTTTTTCCCCTTAAATGTAGAACAGCCCAAACTGAGGAGCACTGAAAAAAAAAGTCTTTAAAAGACTACAAGGCATGTGATAGAAATTCACAATCAGCTCACATGGCTTATATCATCTACAGGTAAAGCATTTTACCAGCTGTGCCAACTGCTTAAACTAGAAATGCTGTGTGTTTTTTCTTGGTTACACTGTAAGCAGCAACATGTGCCAGATGTCACTAACGTTTATCCCCTTCCCCGGAGACAGAGGTGTTCAAGTAGTTAAAGCTGCTTGCAGGCATAACAGCCACCCTGACAAGGAGGACCTGAGAATCGGTGAATGGAAATTAAAAAGCTTTCTAAATAAAAGCAAAAAAAAGACAATTAAATCATGGGATGAAGTTTGCAGCCACAATGGAGAGGCCATGCAACCATTGTTAAGTGACAGTATCCTGCTGTTGCGTGCGTTTCTAATACCTGTACTGGCCTTCACTCTGGTGAGACAGAACATATTTTGTATGCACCAGCTGTGAAGGATCAAACTTACTTTCAAAATCCAAGAAAAAATGTGAAGCATTGTGGTCTATGTCCCTGGTTAGCACCTTAATCAGATTACCCATGTCAGCAAACCTAAAAATAAAATGGTAAATCATTTAGTTCCAACAATTTTCAACAGGGCCCAGGGTTCCACCCATTGCATGTGGTTTTTCAGAGATTTGCTGCTGCTGAGGCGCAGTTCCTTGAAACAAAGCCTCAGTACGATCACTGTTCTTCTTGAAATGTTGCTGTTGAGCCACATCGGAGAGATTAAAAACATCTTTCTCAGAAGTACTTTCATACAAATTGCCTTTACGGAAGTTGATTTTAGCTAACACATAACTGCATAGCACAAGTTCACTAACCAGATCACAATAAAAAGACTTAGACAGTTTAAATAGAAAGCAGCTGTTGAGGAAATGCATTTTTTGCTGTTATCGCAGTTAATAGGAATTCTCTTCAACCAAATTCAGTATTATTTTCTTTTTACATTTAATTAACTGAACATGAGCTAGGAACACTTTGCTGCATTTTAATCAAATTAAACACACAAAAAAAGAGACACACTGTTTGGCTGATCTTCCAATATAATGCTCCAGAGAGTTAGCATGCAGGGTTTTTTTTGCTATTTGCCTTTTGGCAATTTCTCAATGCCAGCCATGCCTTTAAGACAGTGTTTCAGTTCATCCACACACTAAATCAACTTTAGCAAAGGCCACAGAATTGGTCACCTCTTCTTCTCTCAATTTAGGAATAATGTCTTTCTCCCGACATGCCATACTTTAAAAAAAAAGACCAAATATATTTGTGAAGAGGTTAAAATCTTTGAATATAGTAGGGTTCACCTGTGAATTAAGTACAGCATAGTTTCCTGGGAAGCTGCTGTGAAGATGGTTTCAGTGCAGTTCCCACACTTGCGGATGGGCAGCGCAAACAGGTTAACCAAGAGACAAGAGAGAGTGAGAACTTTGATAACCGTAACATGGTAGCCATAACAGCAAGACTGTGTAGTCATGTACCTTATTAGTAATTAATCATAACTATACAAGTATATAGAGGCTGTAACTAGTTAACTATATTCACCAGGCATAAATTAAGTAATCAGAATTATTATTGGATTGGGTTGCAATTGGATACCAATGACCTCAGAGCATATGTTTACTTGTAATTAGTATATGCAAATTACATATAAGATAATCAAAGGTGTAACTGTTCATACCAAGTATCACTCAGTAAGACTGTAAACCACCTTGTGGAAGGTAGACTTCCTCACTATAGCTTGAATAAAGGCTGATTTAACACTCAGAAAGCTTTGTCAAGGTTACGATGTACAAATTTTGCTGGATAGCAGCAAAATTCAGTAATATGAATAAAATTATTACTCTGTACAAATTTACACATTTAAAATGCATAAGATACTTCTACATTTTAATGCAGCTAGTGCTGGAAATAGAAAGATAACTGTTAAACAAAACAAAACACAACACAGACCCACAAAGAATAACTTCCCAAAGCTAACAGGCAATTCAACCAGTATGCAAACCCTGCTGCCTTTGAAGGAATACGATAAACAGGACTTTAAATGGTTTCCCCCATCCCAGCCAAAACCCTGCTCGGAAGTCTTTTTTAAAATTAAATTTATACCCATTGGCGCTTTTCAATATTTGAAGTGAGCAATTCATATACTTTGCAAAACGGCTGTACAAAACAAACTAGGGATTTTATATCTCTAGTCTTTTTGCTTCCATTCTCTCCCCTCCTGAAAGGGGTAATTCATACAATTCCATACCGACCAGGTGTGAGTAATTCGCATTCATATTTTGGCCAGAATAGTATCTTTGACTTTCATCCCCAACCTAGGGACACTGTGATCATCAGTGGCTTCCCATTGTTGCCAGGTTAAGACTACTGATCAGGGACTGAATGTAGCACCTCAAATCTATGAGGTGTGACACCACTGAGTGTTTCCAGTTCAGGATTTTAAAAAAATATATTGAATTTAATTTTAATAATGTTCCCCATATCTCATAACCTTGAAAGAATAAATGCATATAAGTCACATTGTTCAAACCTAAGAATGTAAATATAGTAGAATGCTGCTTTTGATATTACCCTATGTGTACAGAGGTTCTTGTTGCACAGAAAGCAAAAACCTGCCCTTAAAATTGCCTTAGCATTATTAAAACCTAGTGTGCAGAAAAAAAACAAACTTCTATAACGTTTAATAAATGTACGGTGAAGTTTCAAGAGAATTTATAATTCTTTATAAGCTCCTGCATACACACTTCCCCAAAAGCAATTATAAACCAGCTCCTTCAAATCATTTCCAAATAACTCCTTGGGAAATTAAAACATTTCATCTTAAAACACTACAGTTGACTGAACTCTCAAATATATTTCTGATCAATTCTAAGAATATATAACCAAGAAAAAACATTATATGATCCTTCCCCACCCACCCCCACCCAGATTCTATCAACTTATATTGGTGTGAAAGATTCAACCACCATTAATAAGCGAAAATAATTTAAACCAGTTGATATAATAATTGTCTTATTCATATTGTTACCAATAGAAGATATGTCACTGGAAGATGAGTGATGGAGAGGGCTCTAAAGGATGACAAGATACAAATTTAAATTATTCACTACAACAATTTTCCTTGAAGCTTTGTTGTAGTCAAGGCACAAGATCTTGCCTGAACTTGTTCAATGGTTGCTAGTTTGCATCATTTGTTTGTTAAATTAACAAATGTCAAAAAAACAGAAGCTGATCAAACAACTGATCATACAGCGCTGTCACATCGGACAATAACTATCACTGCAATGTTACAAAGATCGAACAACATCAACTTATCAAAAAAAAAAACAAACATTTACACCTGATAGCCATGAATGATGTATTTGCTGACAATGTATTGGGTGCTGGCTTGCAAGGGCAAAGATTCAGAAATCTCAAATATGTGCTTGAATACTTGCTGGTTTTTAACAAGATAAAACAATGCAATTTACAGCAAATGGGACATGAACATTTTCCACTCTTTGTCCACCCTACCCTCACTTCTAGACTAAGTCTAATGTTTGCTATTGGTTATCTAGAACAACTAACACCATAGTGTTATGGTAACTATACTATGCTATAGTTACTATGGCAACTAACACCTAGGAATTCCAGAAACAGCACAGCTTATAATTAAAGTGTAACTGCATTGCCAGCTTTCTCCTGACTACAGCATTTGTACAACATCACAATGAATAGCTGTTCCAATGGTTGAAAATACAAAGAGTTTCAATAGTATTAGGATGGAGACTAACCCCTTGATAAACAAGTGCACATTCTCATTACCCATTTCATATAAACTTGAATAGGTATAGTGAAAAAGATTGCACAGGACAAGCCAACTACCTTATTAAAGATATTCAAATGCAATACCATGCCATGATTAATTTCAAGAAACTTCTTATCCAAGTCTCCTGATGAATAAAAAGGCATATTGAATGAGCAAGTGAAAGCATGTCAGGTGCTTTTGAGAGAGAGAGAGTACAAGATCATGTACAGGAGGACAGCAATATATCATACCTTGAATCCATGCAGCAGAAACTGACATTATATAGTTTATAAACTGCTGTGCTATTTGGTGTAAAGTTGGCAATCAAACTTAGGGAAGTAGCATAAGACAATTTTAAGAAAAAATCCAAGACTCTTGGGTTCTATAGTTGTAACATAATTGCAAATAATTCAAGAATTTCAACAATTAAAAATCAAAACAGTATCTCTAAAAAGTTTAAATAGTACAAATGATAAATTATATACCAGTACTGCAATATTTTGTAATTTTCTTACCAAGAGGGAAGAGTACAGTTATGTGTGGGTTGCAAATAATATCAACTGCATCCAGTCACAACTTGCCCACTTCAGCAAGGTACCAGAGGGCTGCCCCAAGTATGAATTGCCATCTGAGGTAATGAAGGAGAAAAACATTAGGAAAAATTGGGGAAGGAGAAAAGTATTCTTCACACATAATTTGAATAATTAAGCTATGATTAATTAAGCTATGATTAATTAACTAAGTCCTCTCTTCATTCAGCCAAGTTGTTTTCGGTAAATACTTAACAGCTTCCTCTCATTCATCTTTTCAATTCTACCCCTTTCCTTCCATTTTGAATGTTGAGGTATGTTACCAATAGGTATCCATCACCAGGAAAGCTTGCTCAAATTGCCAACATCGTGGTGTTGTTCTCAAACTTTGTACCTGTTCTTCTTCCTAACTTATCTGTGTAATTCCTCCTTTGTCTCCCTCTTGCTCTGCTGCCGTCAACTACACCAGTCATTGTCAGATGTTTTAAGTTTTCTCTCCTATTAATACTCAAGTTGTACCTTGTTAATAATTTGTAAAAATTCTCCTTGTCTGCCAACGTTCCTCAAAATTTAATTTGTTGTGTGCATTGTCTGGCTAAACCTCAGCTGACACCTCAGTTTCTTTGTAGATCTTCCTCTGTGTCTGCCATACGTCATCGACCTATCTCAGGTTTTTTTTTACAGAAATTCCTGATAATTCTAATGTCTTACCAATAATTTTAGTGTTGAAATGCTTGTAGATGCTTGTTAAAAAATCCAGAATTTAAGAGTAAGAAAGAAGCTCATGCAGAATTCTTGAATAAGCATCAAGACAAATTGACATATGGAATTCTTGGCAAACTTACTGAAGCAACTATATAAATGGATTCAAAAAGCAACTAGATGTGCTTCTGTAGAAACAGAAGGCATTAAGTAATATGTTGAGAAGGTGGGTAGGTGAGATTGAAATTTATCCAAAAGTAAAAGCTTATTGGGTACAAAACTATTTCCTTTTCCTTAAATTTTGTATTCCCTTGCATACCAAACTGATTTTAAATCGTCTTTCTAATCTGTCATGATTATGGACGGTTAGTAGATTAACTGTAGATGCTCATGTGTTTTTTTTAAAGTTGGAATGAACTAGATCATCCTGAAATATTCCAAGTAGATATTTACAATATTGTTAAAGATATTTCATTCATACTTCTCATTATTATTACTGGATGAGAAATCATACCTTACTGTATAGCATAACTTAAATTTTCTACACATTTCTCTTAGCTATCTTACCCTCTATCACAATTGCCAATGACAGCAGCCAATCAACAAACATCTTCAAAAATGCCACCTATGTAATTTTACCCTTAGCCCATAATGCCTTTGCCAAATCAAAGACAGATATCAAGAATGAAAATGGCTACCAAGCCTTGCTGAATGTTCAACATTGAGCATTTTGTAGCTTTTGGGTCTTTTATGAACAACGAACATACTTTACAATGAGAATGAATTGATCCAGAGTGCAGACGGTGGCAAATCCAATTACACCGATATCATGAAATAAAATATCCAAGAGCTCCATGATACCTAACTTAGAATCAGGTTTTTTAAAAAGTGGAGAGACAAGTTTTTAAGAGGAGACAATGTGATTCGTTAAGAACAAACTGATGGCCTGCACTGAGAAAAAAATATTATACATGTTGCAGAATAGTTAGGAAACCTCTTGTTCAAATAAAATAAACAAAATAAGAGGGAAAAAAAAGGCATGTTCTTAATATTGTATAACTACATCGAGATGTTTTGTGCCAACTGAACCAAGTGAAACTGATCATAAGTATTAGTCTATAAATTCACTTTATTGTAGAATAAAACGGTTTAAAACTTTGCCAGAAATATTTTGGATGCGAAATATAATGGAAACCTTGCTCTCAGGTTGCCAAAAATCCCAGACTATTATTAAAAGAGGATCAAGAGAGGTCTCGTGGCCAATGTTTGTCCCTCAACTAACCTAAAGCAGGCCATTTATTTTACTAGTATTATGGTACCTTGGCTGTCATATTTCTTTGTTTTAATGCAGCAGCTATGCATTGATCATACTTAGGAAATACATGGACTAATTAGCGATAGTCAGCATAGTTTTGCCAGAGGAAATCATGCCTAGAATTTTTCAATGATATGATCAAGTGTGTAGATGAGGGAAATTCTGTTGATGTAGTTTATATGGATTTTAGCAAAGCTTTTATAAGATCCCATTTGGGAGACTGATTGAGAAGATTAAATCACAAGGAATTCAGGAAAACTTGGTGCAGTGGATCAGAAACTGGCTTAGTAATAGGACTCAAAGAGTAGTGCAAGAAGGCTGCTACAGCAACTGGAGGCTGGTGTCCAGTGGTGTGCCACAAGGTTCAGTGATGGGTCCTTTATTGTTTGTTACACACATAAAGTATATAGATTAAAAAGTCGGGGAAATGTTAAGTAAATTTGTAGATGGTTGTGTGGTTAATGAAGAAGATGGTTGTAGGTTGCAGGCAGACATAGATGGATTGGTCAGATAGGCAGAGCTTAGTACTTAACTCTGACCAGTGTGAGGTGATGCACTTTGGAAGAAGAAACATGACAAGGGAATATTTCATGAATGGCAGGACACTGGGAAGCTCAGAGGAACAGATGGATCTTGAGGTATTTATTCACAGATCCCTGAAGTTAACAGGGCATGTAAACAAAATATTGAAGACAGCATATGGGACACTACTTTTATCAAGAGGTAATGTTAGAATTGCATAGAGCATTGGTTGGGTCACAACTGGAATTTTTTTTTTCAAAAATGTACTTTATTCATAAAAAATCTCAATTAAACCATTGCAATGCTACATGTCTAAAAATTGCAAACAGTGCAGGAAAAAAAACATTTTTACAGTCCTTAACAAAATTACAGTCATTACATTTCAAAATTTAAAACTACATACATCCCTCAAATTTCACTGTGTGCCATTATTTCTCAGATTGGCACACAGTTATGTAGGCCGAAAGTATTCTGCAGTTCCTGGGCCCTCAGTCAGCATCCATTAAAAGGACTTATAATGTGGCCTTTCCCCATTGTGCTTTTGTGGTGGCTGCCCCACGCTTGAACGCATCTCTCAGCACATAGTCCTGGACCTAGGAATGTGCCAGTCTACAACACTCGGTCAAGGACAGTTCTTTCAACTGGAGGATCAGCAAGTTTTACGCTGACCAAAGTGCATCCTTCACCGAGTTGATAACCCTCCAGCAGCAGTTGGTATTTGTTTCGGTGTGCATCTCCAGAAACAGCTCATACAGCAAAGAGTCTGGCATCATCGAGCTGCTCAGGACGAACTTCAACAAATACCACTGCATCTGACTCCAGACCTTCTTTGCAAAGGCACATTCCACAAGGAGGCAAGCGACCATCTCATCAGCCCCCCAGCCGCTTTGAGGGTATGCAATGATGTTGAGACCTCGAATGCACATAAAGGATCTGACAGGGAGTGCCCTTCTCACTACCAGCCAAGCCAGATCTTGATGCTTGTTTGAGAATTCTGGTGATGATACTGACAGTCTGCTCAGGGAACCATCCGACAGGATCCACCATCTCCTTTTCTCTCAGGGTCTCCAGGACGTTACGTGCTGACCACTGTTAATCGCCACAGCTGGAATACTGTCTGCCGTTCTGTCACTTCACTATAGGAAGGATGTGCTAGCACTGAAGAAATTACAGAGGAGGTGACTATTCCAACACATCTTGGTCATCCTTCCACATTCTATTGTCCATAAACTTGGTCATCCAGAACATTACTGCCTATATCCTCACCCACACTTTCACCGATGACCCCTTGGCTCGCTCACGTATGTTGGTTCTCAGTCACGCAACACTACAAGTTTAAAATTCTCACTCATGCTTTCAAATCACCCCATGGGCTTAGTCACCCCATCTACATAATCTCCTCTTGTTCCACTACTCTCCCAGGATATTCGCACTGCTCTAATTTGGAACTTCAGCCCATCTAATTTGATCCTAATTTAATCATCCCATTACTGGTGGTTGTGCCTTCAGCTGCCTCAGCCCCAAACTCTTGAATTCCCTCTCAATCTTTCCATCTCTCCACCTCAAATTTCCTCTTTTAAACTTACTTATTTTACTAAGCTTTAGACCATCAGCTCAAATGTACCTTAAATGGTTCAGTATCAAATTTTGCTTTATAATTCTCTTGTGAAATGTCTTGGGATGTTGTTTTCTCAGGACTTCAAAATGATGGAATTCTCCAGTTCCCTTCTTATATATATATATGTTTTCAAAACAAGCTGGATAAATTCCTATTATTTCACTTATTTTGTATCTTTCACTATGAATATTGGCCTATCATTCAAAGTTTCTAAACAAAAAATTTCCTGCAATTAGGCAATTTTTCTAATGAATAATGATGGCATTTAACTTTGGCCATCATTGTAGATCTTGATTGGCCACTTTGACCTGTATTCTCCACCCATATAAACAGCAACACTATTCATAACTGTTAACATTCCAGGTTAGATCAACAATTCCACATTCAGGGAATGCTCTTACTGAACACAGAATAAAATTGAAATCACCCAGGGACTGTTGCGACATCTTAACCAACAACAAGAACCTTACCTCAAATCTGATCAATTTTACTCAGTACGGACAATTGTTTTAAACATACTTTAAGTAGTTTAAACATTTAATTAAGTCTTGTCCTAATGGAAGAGATATTATTTTAGTCGGAGCATAAAAATGATCAGGCACTCTGAACATTACAAATCTGAGATGGTAAACTGAGATTTAGCGCCACCATGTGACTACATACAAAACAACCAGGAACATATATCGTAATCAAAAAGTAGGTCTGTTCACTTGGCAGAATTCAGGCAAGCTGTACCATAGCTAAGCACAGCTATCCCCAGTACTTCACTTAACACACATTAGCAATTCAATCTGCAAGAAAATTAAATCAGATCAAGATTTCAGATTTTAGAAGCATCATTTTCAAAACACTAATATTTTATTTGAATGAAAAGTGGTCCATGGACATTAAGCTAGATAGATCAGAGCATTTACAAATTGCAGGATTAGAAACTCAGTGCTTCCCCAACAATAAGTTTAGTTAATGTAAAACCAAATGCCAAATTGAATAGAAAGTAGGTGTGCAGATCAGATGAAGTTCTAAAATGTGTGAAGAGGTGGGACTGGATAATTGCATACACTGAAATCACACAGAGAGCATGTACTAATGTGCAAAACTTGTATTCCACTTGCTTTGACATATGCTAGCTTGAATTGCTTCAATTCTATAATAAAAATGCTAAAGGAGTTGAACCTTCCTAAACTAAAAATATAGCATCAGCTTCGAAAAGTCATCTGCCAAAATCTGAATATTAGTATTTGTTTATGGGAATGTCTATGAACATGTCAATTAGAAATATCATAGTACAATTCATCAATGCAAAATTTACCATTGCTGGTTTTGGAAATAAGCATTTATAATATGGTCTATGTTTATCATTTTAAGTTCAGCACATTTTGGATGCTTATGATAAAGTTGGTGTTATATTTGGCTTTGTAAAAACCAATTTAATTCATTTTGACTGGAGATAACAAAAATATTGCCATTTTTCAGGTTGAATACAGTGATGCGAGATCAACCCCAAGGGACTGTGCATCTAAGTGCTGAATTGTATAAACACTCTCGGTTTCACATGTTTTCAATCAAATTTCAAATCTCTGCAAGATGACAATAATCTTAATAATACAACTGTTTGAAAATACTAACAGTAAATATTAGAGATACATAACAGGTCAGACAGCATTGGTGGAGAGAGAAAAACAAGTTGTAGATTCATCTTGATGACCTTTCATCAGAAATGAAAGGTTATTGACCTGAAACTCTGGGGCAAATTTTCCTGTTCTGCCCAGCACATAATCGGGGTAGGTGAGAGGTGGATGAGGGAATGGTCTGTAGACCGGACAGGATTTTCCAGAAAATCCTGCACTATGTTTTTCTCTCTCCACAGATGCTGACTGATCTGGTGAGTATTTTTAGCATTTCCTGTTTTTGTTTCTAGGAATACTAGAGATTCCTAGTATTCACAGTATTTTGCTTTTCTAGAAATTATAGCCTTAATTTTAAACCTTGCCACCCTGCAAAGGGCAAAAAAAAACTCCAGGCAAACTTAACATATGCCCAGAAATTTATAGAATATAATCATTTAATTGTTGCATTGCAGAAGGAGATGGTCAGCGCATAAATTATGCGTTAGTTCTGTACAAGAACAATTTTGATAGTTTAAAAGAAACTCAGGCCATCAGCAAAATATAGACAGGAGGCCTAATCAACATTCAAAAGTAAATAGAATTGTTTGTCAGGGGACGTTCAGCACGTGGTCTGAGGTGCAATTCTCTAAAGCAAGCATCAGATCCACTTGTAGGCTACGAGAAATAGGAGTGCTTCACCCAGCCTTCAGCTTCTTCCAGCCACAATCATGATCTCTCAACACACCTCAATGTTCTGTTTTAAATTCACTAAGAAATTAGTACCAGTCTAATGATCAATAATTTTGTAAACATCATTTTCAGTTATCATTACTACTTTATTGGTTAGAAGAGAAAGAAACAAAGAGTGATAGAATTGAAATGTTGAGAAATGATAAGCTTGTGTCAAACCTTGGCTAGTTACACCTGGTATACTTTGTACAGTTCCATCTTAAAAAATTACAAAAATGTATATGTAGACTCACTAGAGAAGGTTCAAGAAAGATATACACAGACAATACCAGGAAAGGACAAGGCTGAGAGATGACTGAACAGGGATCTTTAACGTTATGGAATTTTGATATAGTACACACAGACAAGGACAGAGACTTTTGAGTCACAAGGAACAGCAAAATTAGAGGCCATCAGTGCAACACTGGTACCAAAAAAAAAATCAAATACAAAGTAGAATTCAGAGGCCTGAATTTTACATTCCATAGTCAGGAATGCACATAAAACTGTGTCAGCGAAATTGTGAGTAGTTTAGGAGAAAGTTTGTTGATAGTTGCTTAGTGAAACTTGACAGCTTTAGGGGGGATTAGCAAGGTAAATACATGGGGCTACAAGGATAGGACCTGGATGGGATTGTCGTTGGTGCAGGCTCAATGAGTTGAACGGGCTCCTTTTGCGCTGTAGAGATTCTATGACTTATTGCTGTTTTTCACTTCAGTCTTTGCATAGCCTTAATTTCAGGCTTACTGAGGTCTCCAAGGCAAAGATTTAGGCAGTGTGGAGCCTTCCAGTCACCAGACAGTTTTCTGTTTCTCTGGTAATACGGATTATTTAATCCATGAGTGGGAGCTCCTCAGAGGAAGAAGACAGGGGCAGAATGTAGAGGAGGTCAGGTGTCTGCAAGTAGCAGCCAAGGGAGCAACCTGAGGTAGGCGAGACACAAGCATATAGCCAGCAAGGAGAACAAGTAGAAGAGGGCACCGAAGACCTCATTCCCTGCTCCTAGTGTTTCCAGCCAGTGATCCAGTTACTACAACATTTCTACTGCTCTGGGAAGCCACACCAACTTTGGAGAGGGCACAAAGATGGAGAAGGAGACCAAGGGTCAACAGGAGTATGTCATAGAAGACTCAGCCTCATGAGGAAGACTTTGTGGTACCTGTGCAATGTCCTTACGGATTTGGTGCCACATAGCAGTGGAATACATCTGCTCCCTGAAGCCATGAAGGTCACAACAGCCATGAACCTCTACACAACGAGATACTTCCAAGACTAGATGAATGGCTGGCATGGAATATCACAGCTATCCTCCATTCACAAGTGCATCCATGAGGTTATGGATGCACATCATGCTAGGGCTCTGGACTTCATATCATACGTGCGCAATGATACCACGATGCACACCTGACAGAGCTTTATGTGCATCCCTGATGCTGAAAGGTAAAATTCAAGCCTCTGAGTTCTACTTTGTATTTGATTTTTTTGGTACCAATGTTGCATTGATGGCCTCTAGTTCTGCTATTTTCAGTGACTCACAACTCTTTGTTTTTCTCTCTATGTACTATATCAAAATTCAATAACTTTAAATACCTCCATTAAGTCACCCCTCAGCTTGGCATTTTCCAGCGATACCACAAGTTACAGGAATGGTTCGTTGGGACAAGGAATATCCTCTCAGGTCTTAACTGATGATGCCAGCGCGGAGGGCAGAGATTGCAGTGGAGGCCAGGTAGAATCATGTTACAGTGCCACCCATTCCATAATCGAATGGTGCATCAACCTCTTAAAGATGAGGTCCTGCTACTCAACAGGTCCAATAAAATCATCCAATACAGCCCCCGGAGGGTTTCCCGTATTATTTTGTCTGCTAAGTCTTATACAACCTGGCTCTGCAGCAGAGTGATATCATTCCTGAGGGCAGCCTCGAGAAGCAGCATATGTCTGTGAACAAAAACGATGTTCAGGAAGAACCCACTGAGGACTGAGAAGATAGAGACCAGGCAAGGGTGACAGTGATGTCCTCAATGCTTCCTGCTCTATGGAGGAAGACTAGTTTATTATCTGACATAGTGATACCTGACGCCCCCTTCCTGACTCCCAGAATGTGTGACTGCTCTACGATCAGGAAATTAAGGTGCTTCAATTCTTAATCATTAGGCTGCCTGTTGTTTGGTCAATACAGGAAGGTGGTGATGACTTGCAGTGAGGAACGCTATATGATGCTCCTCAGCTACTGGCGTTTGATTCCTGTCTGTCTGCTGCCACTGCGTTGACTCCCAGGCTCACATCTTACAGAAGTTCTGTTCTATATTCTTTTATCCCTTTGCTCTAAAGAGGATTAGGAATGAGGATCTTGGATTACAGACTCGTGCCTGAATTCTATCATTAAGAATGAAATATAATTATTAATTCAGTGACATGTCCAGATTTAACAAATGTGAATGCCCTCCAACTAGAATCCTACCTATAGCATTTTGGCACATTAAAGGTATGAAATAGGTTCAATATATATTGATTTTAGTACAGATTAAAATTGGTTTGCTTCAAACAAATACTGCAACTACCTGTGCCTGACTTCACTCATGCCATGCCCCTACAATTACATGCATTTGTGTATCCTCCCATTATGTCTAAGTGTATTCCCAGACTACACATCAGAAGTGGAAGCAGCCTGCTGCTTTCCACACTCTATTGCCTGAGATGCCCTTGGCGGGTGTCTGGCTGGTACTTGGAAGTCTATCTTCAGGTGACATTGGTTCACGTCATGTCACTATGTTCACCCACTGTGCCTGTGTTGAGCTGGCCTCAGGAAAGGGGGATTCAAATTGGCCAAGCACTTCTGGGTCTCTGGGGTGGAAGGCCTGAGATGAGCAGACCCCACTCCCTTTCAGTGCTCGCGGGCCCCTGGGTTACATGGAATGGTAGGGCAACTGGAATTGGCTCCAGAAAGCTCAACGCCATCTGGCATTGGGAAGGGGGTGGTGCTTATTGCTACAGGAAACTTCACATTCATAATGTAATAAAATCACAGTTACATTCCCTATATTTAAAATTACATGTTCAAAACAGCTATGCTCCATTTTGCCTGCTGGTGGCACTTTTGAGCTTCTAATCAAACATTCTAACCAATGTTAACTGACCCTGCTTTGTAACCGTATTTCTAGCCTAAAGCATTTCTATCTTATGTGATGTACCTGTATTGTGGAATCATGAACAAAGAAAAACTTGGCGTTAAAAAACCATGGGGTTCAGAGGATAGTAGAGTTTTCAGATAGCAAAGTTGGATGGACTGACCAAAAATACAACAAAGCTTGATAATTTCAATTTGGTTCAGCGTTCATAAAGCGGCCCTGTTTTCGTAAAGTCAGGACCAATGAATTGCAGTATTTGTTTGAAGCAAACCAATTTTAATCTGTACTAAAATCAATATATATTGAACCTATTTCATACCTTTAATGTGCCAAAGTGCTATAGTTAGGATTCTCCACTAGAGTAAGACTGCAGGCTTTGGACCAGGGAGGAAGCAGAAATGAGAGGAAGCCCAGCTAAGGTTGACTGGATTACAGGTTTTTCATGGGGGTGTCTCAAAAGAGACACAAAAAAAGTGAACAGAAAGAGTTGGTCACATTAAAATCAGCTGCATAGAAGTTCTGAGTGCGCTCTTCCAGAGCAGAACTCTGCATTAAAACTGACGAGTTTAATTTCCAAGTTGGAAGCTACTGTGACCAGGATTGCAGCTCCCTACAAACAACCAGAAAAATTTTAAAAAATCAACTCCTTATTGCATCAAAATTACTCTCAATTGTAGTGAACTTTCAAACAGTTGATTGGGTACTAGTGTACTAAAAGAAACAGCAGAGTAGCAGATACATTAGTTGTAATTTACCAGAATTCGCTGGACTCTGGGGAGGTGCCAACTGATTGGAAAACAGCTAATGTAACTTCACTGTATAAAAAGGGAGGTAGACAAAAGGCGGGTAACTACAAGCGGTTAGCTTAACATCCATAATTGGGAAAATGCTGGAATCTATCATTAAGGAAGAAATAGCACGACATCTGGAAAAGAATGGTTCAGTTAAGCAGACACAGCATGGATTCATGAAGGAAAAGTCACGTTTGACAAATTTATTGGATTTTTATGAACATGTAACAAATGCAGTTGACAGAGGGGAACCGGTGGATGTGGTGTTTTTAGATTTCCAGGAGGCATTCAATAAAGTGCTTCACAAAAGGATACTGCATAAGATTAAGACGCACAGAGTTGGAAGTAAAGTGTTAGTGTAGATTGAGAATTGGCTATCTAACAGAAAGCAGAGAGTTGGCAATTGGTGACTAGAGGCGTGCCGCAGGGATCGGTGCGGAGGCGTCAACTGTTTATCATATACATAGACGATTTCGAGGAGGGGACCAAGTGTAGGGTAACAAAGTTTGCGGATGACACAAAGATAAGTAGGATCTGGCAGTTGGAGTATAACATTGGCAAGTGTGAGGTTATCCACTTTGGAAGGAATAATAGTAAAATGGACTATTATTTAAATGGTGAAAAATTACAACATGCTACTGTGCAGAGGGACTTGGGGGCCCTTGTGTATAAATCACAAAAACTCAGCTTGCAAGTGCAGTGGGTGATCAAGAAGGCAAACAGAATGTTGGCTTTTATCACGAGAAAGATAGAGTATAAAAGCAGGGAGGTTGTGCTGCAATTGTACAAGGTACTGGTGAGGCTGCATCTAGAGTACTGTGTACAATTTTGGTCTCCTTATTTACGAAAGCATATATATTAGCTTTGGAAGGGGTGCAGAGAAGGTTCACCAGGTTAATTCCTGAGATGAAAGAGTTAGCAAATGAGGAGAGATTGAGTAGACTAGGCCTGTACTCATTGGAATTTAGAAGGCTAAGAGGAGATCTAATAGAGACATATAAGATAATGAAGGGGCTAGACAGGGTAGAATCAGAGAGATTATTTCCACATAGAATGGAAACAAGAATTAGATGGCACAGCCTCAAAATAAGGGGTAGTCAATTTAGAACAGAGTTGAGGAGGAACTTCTTCTCCCAGAGAGTAATGAATCTTTGGAATTCTCTGCCAAATGAAGCAGTAGAGGCTACCTCGTTAAATGTGTTTAAGTCACAGATAGATAAATTTTTGACCAATAAGGGAATTGAGGGTTATGGGGAGCAGATGGATAAGTGGAACTGAACCACTATCAGATCAGCCATGACCTTACTGAATGGCAGGGACTAAATGGCCTACTCCTGCTCCTATTTCTTATGTTCTTATTTTACGGATAATCTGCTGCTAAAAGAAGAATCCTCCTTTGTTTTTGGGAGGGGTGAAGAAAAAAAATATTCTGGAGCTCCTGAAATGTTCACTTGATTTCAATAAACACATTGCTGCCAATAATAAGAAAACTACTTTGTAAGAGGAGTTATGAGCAGCTGTGCAGAGAGGTTGAAATACATGAATAAAATTCCCAGACTCTGGGGAGCCACCATGCAGTTACTGCAGGGAGCTGGTTTTAATACATTTGCTCTACTTCTAACTTTAGAGTCCCATTCTCCCAAGTGCAGCTTTGCACTTATGCTGCTACTGCTTGGCACAGAGGCTTTGATACATCAATAAGTCAGTTAATTTCCATAAACTTGCTCCCACAAGACTGAGACTTCAAAGCTATTTGATACATCAAAGTTTGAAAATTCCAGACTCCATTGTATTTTTTTTAATCGCGATTCTACTTTTCAGTATTTTACTTGGGTGACAAGATTCAATTGCAGATGCACTAACACTTTTATAAAAGCAGCAAATTTGAAACAAAATATTTAAATGGAAACATCTAAGCTCATTTGCAATAAATGTATCTTAAATGAGAACAATCTTACCTTTCATAAAATGATTTACAACTCTTAACTACTGCTTTATATAATTTAACTAAAATGGAGTGAATAATTAAGCCACACAGAGAAGAAATGCTTTGGTAGCTCATCTCAGGGAAAGATAAATAAGCTTTGAGGGGCAGCACAGTGGCACAGTGGTTAGCACTGCTGCCTCACAGGACCAGGGGCCTGGATTCAATTCTAGCCTCAGGTCACTATCTGTGTGGAGTTTGCATTTTCTCCCCGTGTCTGTGCGAGTTCCCTCTGAATACTCCAGTTTCCTCCCACAGTGCAAAGATGTGTGGGTTAGGCTGATTGGCCATGCTTGATTGCCCTTAGTATCTGGGGGGAGGCTAGCAGGATAAATACTCGGATTATGCGGATCAGGTCTGAATGGGATTGTTGTCAGTGTAGACTCGGTGCCCCCTTGTGAGCACAAGGATCGGTAGTGATAGCGTCACGAATGTCCATTGTCTAATAAAGATCATTTTAACAAAGTAAAACCAGTAAAAACGTAGTGTTCTATGTTCCAGAACAAGTGTTCAATGTTCTCTGGAAAAAAAGTAAAAATGGCAGGGATGGAGAGATATTTCACTGCAATATATGAAAATTACATTTCATGAGCATTATAGTTAAGGAATGCAAGTGTTACAAGAAAAACACCAGTTATTTTACAATGGAGTAGAATACCAAATAGTAGAATACCAAAACATCCAGTCAAGAAGCATCAACTGCACTTCATGAAGCACGCTCAAGTGCTTCTTTTGTTGAAAGCAATACTACATGGAATCATGAGGATACTTCTAAAATGTCCAACTGTCTTTTTTCTTAGTGATGTTTTCTTCCATATCATAAGCACGTACAAAACAGGCTTACAAAAAAATGTTTCTTTAATATGATTACTAAACGAAAATGATGTCGGTGCATTTGTTTACAAAAGCAATCTCTGGTAGACAGATGAACACAATACATAGATAGATGGGAAGAAAGCAAAATGCTCAAAAGAAGCAACTCAAGCCAGAGAAATGTGCACAGACCAAGATAATATTTCATAAAAAGGCCAAACCCTCACCAAAGCAGTGTGAGTTGGGCAAGAGATGCATATTGCTTGATTGAAGGCTTCAGTTTGGGAAAATATGTTGTCATCCATAAGCCTAAGTTTCAAACAAGGCTATTACATCAATGCAATTTGTGATAATCATGTAATGGATGACAAGGGCTTTGCTTGCAAATTGTTATGGTCCTCGACCAGAACCTCAACGTTCTGGTGTTAGCTACACTAGGTCCCAAACATTTTTTATTTTTATATAAATGAGAGCCTGGGATGTTTCACTCCAAGAGTAATTCTACTGACAAATTAGGGATCTTTTATAGTAAAACAAACTTAATTTGATAACAATTTAACTATCAACATTGAGTAATATTTAAAAATGAAAGGAAACAACTTTAACTTCTAGCTTATGTCTGTTTCAGTTCTATATTAGCAATATTTCTCTTCCAGGCTTAAAAGGCCTTCTAAATACACTTAGCAACTGTAAATATCCTTGCTATACTGAGTGTAGACACATTTAAAGCTTTCATAGAGATTTTATGGAGACAACAGCTTATAAAAAACTTGTCTTCACAGAAATCCGAGCCAGAACTGAACAGACGTTTCTCTGCTACAATCTTAGCTCCTCCCATTATCATTACATGACCCTGTCTACCTCAAGCCACATTCCATTTCTTTTAAAATCAAAAAAAACATCCAACCAACCCCCCTGCTACCCAGACCGATTGTGACTCCCTGCCCCCTTTCCCCCACACTGATTGCCCGCAGTGTTGCAGCAGCTCCCCCCCCCCACCCCGAATGCCCACAGAATGGCAGCAGACTCTCTCTACCTCCCCACCAGAGATCCATCTGGCCTCCTCCTCCATCCTGCCCCAGCACTGTATGATCTAGCCTTTCCTCCACTCACCCCCATCCCACCAGAAAAACATGTGGCCTGCTTTCTTCACCCTCCACCAGAGAATGATCTGACCCCCCTTCCTCTTGCCCCACCCCCACCCCAACCAGAGAATGATTTGGCCTCCCTCTTTCTCCCCACGCCCAAAATACATATGACTTGCCTCCTCCTCCCTCCCCCCTCCCTACCAGAGAATGACCTGGCCTGCCTGCCTCTCCTTCCCACCATTGATCTGAGTTAGAAAGCAATGAAAGCTTCAAATTTACCTCTTCAGAAGCTGGAGCACTCAAAACAGACCTTTGCTGAGCATGTCTGTTCTGCACCGAATCTGGACGGGTGAACGCGATGGTAACGAGGGAATTGCAGGTAAAATTGGGCATCCAGCTCATTAAGTTAAATTTAAATGCATGCAAATGCATTTAAATTGACATCACATCTGTTTCGGGTACCGTTCCGAACACAGCCATTTTTGGGCCTTGGTAAAATGGGAATCTGCACCACACGGATCGTGCTAATCACCTCACTCCTGGCTTTACCAAGTTTTCATGCTCAAAAACAGGCACAACACAACGGTAAATCGGACCATAGCTCCTAGCTCTCAGACTGCCCACAATGGGAAACATTCTCTCAGCAATATCCTCTTAAGCCCCCTCAGAACATTACATGTTTCAATAAGATCTTGCTCATTTCTCTAAATCGAATGCTTATAAGCCCAACCTGCTCAACCTTTTGTCATAAGGCAACTTTTACATTCACAGAAACAGCCTAAGGAACCTTCTCCAATATGTATCCAATACAAATATATCCTTCCTTAAAAACACCAAAATTGTACACAGTACTCTAGGTGCAGTCTCACCAATGTTCCGTATAGTTATAACAACTTTTGTACTTCCCTTTGTCATAAAGGTCAACATTCCATTTCACTTCCTAATTGTTTGCTGTACTTGCATACTAACTTTTTATGATCCACACATAAAAACATCCAAATCCCTCTGTACTGGAGCATTCTTCAGTCTTTCTCCATTTAAATAACATTCTGCTTTTTTATTCTTTCTACCCTCACAATCTCATATTTTCTCACTTCATACTCCATCTGGCAAATTTTTGTCCACTCACTTAATTCTCTATATCCCTTTGTACGCATTTTTTAAATCCTCCTCACATCTTGTTTTTCAATCTATCTTTGTAAAATCAGCAAATTTGATTACAATACAATTAATCCTTTCAGGTGAGTTATATATTGTAAATTATCGAAGGCCCAGCATTAACCCCGCTATATTCCACTTGTTTGTTTGCAAACCTGAAAATGATTCATTTATCCCAATTATGTTTCCTATTCGTAAACCAATGCTAATTATCACTTCCAACATCATAAGCTGTAATACCATATCGAATGTCTTTTGGAAATCCAAATACACCATATTGATTGGTTCCTCTTCATTCACTCAGCTTGCTACATTAGTCAAACTATGAGTCAAGAACACTTTTTCCTTTAGCAAAACTAAGTTAACTCTGCCTAATTGCATTACGATTTTCCAAAAGTCCAGTTACAAACTTTTTAATAATTAAGTTTAAAACTTCCTGTCCCTCCCCTATCCTTGTCTTGTATAACTTAAGTTTGTGTCAACTCCATAAGGAATGCAGTCGGAGATATAACCATAAATGATTCTTAGCATATCCACAATTATATGGATAACTGAGTTTTTGGATCACTTAAAAACTCAAGTTATATGGATAACTTGAGTTTTTAGACCAGATTTTCTTCATGCTCTGTGTTACAATACAAAGTTTATAAAGATTGCAGTGTTTTGAGTCTATCACTTTAACTTAAGGGTAAAATGAGGAAATTAAAAGGGGTCATGTGACTCATTCTGAATTCTGCCCAACATCAAACCTGAGTAGATTGATTGCTAATGGGGGCAAGAAGGGCCCAAGTCAAAATATTTGCTGAGAAAGTACTAAATGCTCTTACTTACAGAGACAATGGTGACAGCATCTGACTATAGGCAGACCATTTGTCTCCAAGTCTCATAGGGAGGTGTTATGAATTTAAGTTTTATAAATGGTTATAGTTTAAACTGTCTGTTAAATTCCATATTAAAATTGAATTAATGGTCGACAGGATATGCAATTAATATTTGTAACTGGTATAAGGCCCACGTGATTCACACAGTCATGGAGATTGGCTTTGAGGAGGCAGGAGTTCATAGAAATGCTTTGTTGCATCAGGTACAGGATTTCCGAAGCTATCACTGAACCTCACAGACACAAAGCTATCTGCAGCCAACTAAGAGACAGCGGGCAGGAGAGAGATTGAGCCAGCCCTGCAACCAAAGAGAAAATGCCGATTGTTCACCACACAATCCATTTATGGGTTTGGTTGGTGCTCAGATTGAAAGGCATAAGTTATGAAGATTTAGAGAAGGCTGGAAGATTCACACAGTTTTGACTGGAGAGAAAAAATCTCCAGTATAACCTTCAGAGTGAAAATAAGTTCTGGAATTGGTTATCCAAAAGGTTGTCCAGCTGAGTTAAGAAAAAAGCCAAGTCATCGGGAGCTGTGAATAACTTACACTGGATCCCAGGAAAATAACGTCCAAATAAGGTACACTGTAACGTATAATTGTAGCATGAAATTTTTGTTCATATTAGAAGTCAAATGGGGAATTTAATTTTTAGCTTATCATACAAGTTGCCTACTTAAAAGTGTTTAAACAATGTTGCTTTTAATTTGTTTGTTAAGTTAAAAATCTAAAAAACTTTAAATTTAGTTGTGTAACCCCTTCACGGAAATTCAAATACATTTTTAAAAGTTATCAGTCTCTATGAGGATCATAGCATCTGCCACAATTAGCCATATACTCGCATATGTCAATTGTATTCTTGGGAGTGTGTTCACCCAATGGGCAGCAGTAAGACAGTTTATAATGTAGTAAGAGAACAAACAACAGCTTGAAAGAGTAGGGTTCAATCTAAGAAAATTAAAATGAAAAGTCATATATGAGAGTGCTTGGCTGGAATAAGGCAAAATTCAACAAGAAAGAAAGGGGGTTTGGTTTGATCAAATTAATTGGTTATTGAAGTTAGCAAATAAAATGACATATCAGTAGTAGGAATGTGATGTGCTCTGTACTGCTGAACATATTCTTACATGATGAAGAGCAAGTGCATCACAGTTTAGAGATCTATAAATAAATTAAGAAATGCAAACTAAATAAATGTTAGTTTAAACTGGGGCATCATGGTGGCACAGTGGTTAGCACTGCTGTCCAACAGCGCCAGGGAGCCGGGTTTGATTCCCACCCAGTAGGTCACTGGCTGTGTGGAGTTTGCTCATTCTCCCTGTGTCTGCATGGGTTTCCTCTGTGTACTCCATTTTCCTCTCACAATCTGAAAGATATGCTGGTTAGATGCATTGACCCGAACAGGAACCAGAGTGTGGCAACTAGAGGAATTTCACAATAACTTCATTACAGTATTAATGTAAATCTTACTTGTGACTAATAAATAAACTTTTAAACTTTTTGACAAACGTGACAGAGTTAGAGCCAATAATGCTGATGACATTAAGGTGTATAAAGGTGCAGTTTGGAATTGAAAAGGAAGATCGGATGTACTAAAAATGTAAAATGAAAATGAAAAAGCAGTTATTAAAAGTAAATCTTAAGGATTTTAGAAGTTTTTACGAAATAGATAAAGAGAGACAGGACTATTGGGGAAAATTTCCATATTTTGTGGATCAAGGTAATAGTGATATCAAATAATAATTTTATACATTTTGTAAATGGTGGTAGAATTGAGAACATACATATACTAGAGGAAAATCTAACTTGGGATGTCAGTGACAATAGGCTAACAAGTTAAAAGTTGAACTGAGGAAGAAGGTTCAGAAAATATTTTTTTTACACAAAATGTTGTTGAAGCACAAAACATTTGGGGTACAGATCTTTACACCTCTTAAGGGAAAACTGATAACAAATTGAAGCAGAGGAAAATACAGGCTATGTGGAGAAAGTGGGATAAGCTTCGGTTTGTTCTAAGAATCAGTACAGACATGATGAGCATTAGGATGAACATCATCCATCTGTGTGGTAAACACCTACGGTCCTATACTACTCTCACAGAACAAGACACTACAATGATGCCTCAAATTAATGCAGCACAAGCCAAATACCAAATCTGCTTTCTTTATTTTGAAGTGCAATTCAACTCAAATCCACCAACACCTTACTTTTTAAACAAAATGTCATAGGAAAAGGGTTCCACTGTATATGAAAGACCAATAAACCCCGTAGAGGTTTGGTACAAATTCAAAATCAGAAAGATGCAAATTTACTGTCATTCAAATGCATTTCCTTTTCAAGTTTTTGCTATTTGCATCTTTGTGAACATGCATAACATTATCCCAAAATCAAGCAATCCTTTCACATATAGTTATTTATCTCGTACTTCTTTCTAGTTTAAGCAAGACAATGAACACATATTTCCTTTGTTTGGGCAGAGGAGCTTGGGTATCATTCCAGGCCATTTAGTTTGGGAAGGGAGGAGACCGGAAAAATTATGTATACTTTTCTTGTTTGGGGGTAACATTGATGGCGAATTTTCCTACATCCTAGCTATACAGCTTAGGATGAAAGGAAGATATGCAAGTGCTTCTCTTGGGTCTCAAACCACAGAGCAGACAAAGGAGATGAGTGTTTCTTCGCAAATGGCTAAAAAACACATCAGGTTTTTGATAGGCGACATCCAAGATCTTTGGCATTTAACAGATTTACTCCTCTTCTGTACAACAGGTCTCACAATTTAAACTTCAGTTCCAAGTAATTCAAAAGCTATACCTTCAACATTCTGAATTTTAATGGGTTTTCTTTATTATGTGTTCATGAACGGTAGATGTCACTGAAAAAAACCACATTTACTTTCTCTCCTTAGTTGATGAGACATAGTGGTGAGTTGCCTTTTAGAACTATTGCAGACCTTGTAATGATGGTGCTTCTTTGTCATGCAAGGAATTCCACTATTTTAAATCAGTAGCTATGATTGAGCAATAAGTCTAAGTCAGGATGTGGATGACTCGAGTGAAATTTGGAAATGGTAATGCTCCCATGATTACTCTTAATTTTGGTGGGTGACATTAATCTCAGGTTTCTAAAGTATTAAGAGCATCATTTGCTTTTAATGTTAAATTTGTTTATTTCAAAATATAGCTTTGGGGTAACATGGTGGCACAGTGGCTAGTACTGTTGCCTCACAGCGCTAGAGAACTGCGTTCAATTCTGGCCTTGGGTCGCTGTCTGTGTGGAGTCTGCGTATTCTCCCTCTGTCTGCATGGGCTTCCTCCGGATGCTCTGGTTTCCTCCCACAGTCCAAAGTTGTAAGAGTTAGGTTGATTGGCCATGCTAAATTAACCCTAGTGCCAGGGGATCAGCAGAGTAAATATTAAAGGTTATGGGAATAGGGCCTGGGGGGATTGTGATCAGTGCAGACTCAAAGAACAAAGAACAAAACAGCACGGGAAACAGGCCCTTCAGCCCAATGAGCCCACGCCGCCACCCCGATGTTCCCACCTCTACCCGCGATCCCTGTCCATGTTTATAGATCTATGGATAAAAAACCAAATTTGAGACAATTTAGGGAGAATTTGTTTTGCCAATTAGCCTAAGAGCACATCTTTGGGATGTGGGAGGAAACCGGAGCACCCGGAGAAAACCCACGCAAGCACGGGGAGAATGCGCAAACTCCCACAGACACAGGCCCAATCCATGTATCTGCACAGCACAGCGATAGTCACTGAGCTGTCGTGTTGCCCATCAAATGGTCCAGGTCAAGCGTACACTAACGACGTGAAGCACTAGGATACTCTCGAAAAAAATTCCAAGAGCAGCCCTCTCACGACCCATCGTGTGTACGCCCCGCGTTAGACAACAAGGTGGACCAAAGCACCTGTAGGATAAAAACAAGTACATCAATATCATCATCTATTTACACACTTCTCAGAGACTCCCAAGGCTCATGATCCCCAGTTTTCTATACCCCTCCATTCCCAATCTGTTCATATGCCCATCTAAGTATTTCTTAAATAACTCCAGAACACCTGCCTCCACCACTTTACTTGGCAGCGCATTCCATACTCCCACCACCCACTGTGTGAAAAAACTCCTTCTAGCATCCAAATTATACCTTACCCCTCTCACCCTAAGCCCATGACCCCTCGTGCTATTCGAGTCCATCCTAGGAAAAAGCTTAACCCTGTTCACTCTATCTATACCTCTCAAAATCTTGTACACCTCTATTAGATCTCCTCTAAGTCTACGTCTTTCTAAGGAAAACAGTCCCAATTTGCCTAACCTCTCCTCGTAACTCAGACCTTCCACATCAGGCAGCATCCTGGTAAACCTCCTCTGCACTCTCTCCAGAGTCTCCATATCCTTCTGCTAGTAAAGCGACCAGAACTGGACGCAGTATTCCAAATGAGGTCTAACCAATGTTTTATACAACTGCAACATTAAAGGCTAGCTCTTGTACTCTATACCCCTTCCTATAAAGGCTAACATACTATATGCTTTCTTCACAACCTTCTCCACTTGCTCTGCCACCTTCAGAGACTTGTTCACCTGCACCCCCAGATCCCTCTGCGTTTCTATACTCTTAATAGGCCTACCCTTTATCATATACCTCCCCCCTACATTCTTTCTCCCAAAATGCATCACCTCACATTTATCAGGATTGAATTCCATCTGCCATCTGTCTGCCCATGCTACCAGCCTGTGTCCTGCTGCATCGCCTGACAATGCTCCTCACTATCCACAAGTCCAGCCATCTTTGTATCATCTGCAAACTTGCTGATCACTCCACTTACTCCCTCTTCCAAGTCATTTATATATATTACAAATAGAAGAGGTCCCAATGAGCCGAATTACTCCTTCTGCACTGTAGGGATTGTATGATTATTTGAGCTACCCAAATCTTTTTTTCTTTAAAACACTAAGAACTAAAATAACTCACCTAGTTTATTTTTGTTTATGCTAACTATAAGTAGTTTGCTTGGTAAATAGATAATGAAATATGGTGCTCTGCACAATACATTGCTGGTGAGGCAGGTTCCTCCCAGTAACGCATAACTCAAGTCACCAACATTGTTATATGCTGCAATTGGTTATTGAAGATCAATTGCAAAATGTATGTTTTTTTATTGGAAAAATAGGAAATTTAACCATTTGCTCTTCCACACGAGTTCTCACTTCTTTGAGAAGTGAATTTTTAAACTATTCCAAAATAACCATTTCCCTAAGAGCATCATATGTCTGGTCTATTTTCAAAGCCTTTATCCACTTAAAAAAAATAACTTTTTGATCCTTTCAAATTCTATGTACATTTGACCTGATTCCTTCCTTAGATTTTTAAACCAGTGTGTGTAGGCTTCTGGCACTAGTTCATGTACAGTTAAAACTTGCTTTTTTCACCTATAAGACCATAAGACATAGGAGCAGAATTAGGCCACTCAGCCCATCAAGCTGCTCCATATTCAATCATGGCTGATATTTTTCTCAGCCCCATAAACTTTTCCCCACAAACCCCGCTTTTTCCCCAAAAACCCTGATCCCCTTATTAATCAAGAACCTAACTATCTCTGTCTTAAAGGCACTCAGTGAACTGGGTCCATAGTCTTCTGCGGCAAAGAGTTCCACAGATTCATCCCCAATCTCCTCATCTCTGTTTTAAAGGATCATCCTTTTCGCCTGAGTTTGTGCCCTCTGATTCTAGTTTTTCTTACTGGTGGAAATATCTCTCCACATTCACTCTATCCTGTAAGTTTCAATAAGATTCCCCCCCATCCTTATAAACCAATAAGTATACACCCAGAGTCCTCAACCGTTCCTGAAATGACAAGCTCTTCATTCCCGGGATCATTCTTGTGAACCTCCTCTGAACTGTTTCCAAGGTCAGCACATCCTTCCTTAGAGACGATAACCAAAACTGCTCACAATACCCCAAATGGGGTCTGACCAAAGCTTTAGACAGCCTCAGAAGTACATCCCTGCTCTTATATTCAAATCCTCTCGACATGAATGCTAACATTACATTTGCCTTCCTAAGTGAACTTGTACGTTAACCTTAAGAGGACCTTGAACAAGGACTCTCAAGTTCCTTTCTGCTTCTGATTTCCTAAGCATTTCCCGATTTAGAAAATAGTCTATGCCTCCATTCCTCCTTCCAAAGTGCATAACCTCACATTTCTCCAAACTGTATTTCATCTGCCACTTCTTTATCCACTCTCCAACCTTGCTAATTCATCCTTCAGCTCCCCTGCTTCTTCAATACTATCTGTCCTCTACATATCTGTGTGTCATCTGCAAATTTAGCAATAGTGCCTTCAGTTCCTTCTTCCAGATCGTTAATATATATCGTGAAAAGTTGTGGTCCAGTACTGATCCTGAGGCAGACCACTATTCACTGGCTGCCAGTGAAAAAGACACCTCAATCTCCACACTCTGCCTCTGCCAGTCAGCCAATCCTCTATCTAAGTGAAGATCTTACCCTTAACACCATGGATTCTTAAGTTATTTAACAGTCTCCTATGCAGCACCTTGTCAAATGCCTTCTGGAAATCTAAATAAATCACATCCACTGATTATCCATCATCTAACTTCCTTGTTACCTTCTCAAAGAACTCTTAACAGCTTTGTCAGACATGACCTCCGCTTGACAAAGCTGTGCTGACTCAGTCCTATTTTATCAAGCACTTCCAAGTACTCCGCGATCTCATCTTTATTAATGCACTCTAAAATCTTGCCAATGACCGAAGTCAGGCTAACTGGTCTATAATTTCCCAGCTGCTGCCTGCCTCCCTTCTTAAACAGCGGCTTATCCTCAGATAATCATAATCCCCAAATACCTCCTCTGACAGTGAAGCAAACACCTCATTAGCTCAACTTATGAGACTAATTTGAATCAGAAATATTTACATGATTTGTGGCCACTTCATTTGTTTAGCTACTTTCTCAAATCAAACAGAAAAAAGCTTCCACATACTTTTCATCAAATCTTTGCAGCATTTGGACACATTTAAACAGATCCTCACAAGGCCTTTAATTACAAGGAGTTCACTCTTCCTCATCACTACTCCCAACTTTTATCTTTATTCCACCAGACATTCACTTTTCCCTTCCAATTTCCAAAGTTCAAATATTTTTTTGTTTTCTTTTTGTTCTGCCAACGCTACTCTTTCTTTTTCCCTTTCCTCTGCTTTTAATCACAGTTCAAACTGTTTCATTTCCATTGTCATTGCTTCTAATACAAACAGTTTCATTTGTTTTCTTGTTGCAATTCAAATTGTTTCAACTCCTTTGCTTTTTGTTCCGCTGCAATCGCCTCTCTCGCTTTCACTTTTGCTCATCTCTCTTTTGCTTCTAATTCAAGCTGTTTCATTTGTAATTGAATTCTAGCCATTTCCAATTATTCTGACTGAGTTTGACAATGTTAAATGCTGAGCTCTCACTCCAATTATCTCCTCTTTCCTTGCCCCTTCAGGTATCAACTGCAGCTTGTCTACTAATTTCAAAAGCTTTGCTTTAACCATCTTTTGTAAATCATCGACTGACTTCGTCCACACTTAGAAAAACATTAGCCACTGAAAGGATCTTTATTCCACAAGGCATTCCCAATTTAAACTAAGCAAATGCAACCCCTGAAAAGAAAACACAAATACTCAACACTCTCTCGCCGGAAATCTACTATCCCACCCGGTCCGATTCCATGGTGGTAGAGGGGTGGACATTGAAAATGTCTGTTGACCTTAGGTAAATTTTCTGGTCTTAATTGAGTGAGAGTGTAAAATCCTGCCCACTTTCGTTTGAGTTCAATAATCCTAACCCAAACAAGGCATCAGACTGTAATCCCGCTTGCACCTCCAATTTGTTAGAGGCCATATCAGAAACTCCAAGATATATTAGCCTGGATCCCAACTTTTCTTGATTTTGGCATCAGTGTGATCATAAGGTGTTTTGCTCTAGGTATGATTCTAATGATCCACTAGTAATTATTTTATTAAAATAAACTTTATTTAACAATATAGTTAAAACATAAAAATAGCACAATTTTTACCACTTGAAATACTTAAACATGACAGTATAATTTTTAATTGCTAGCTATTTATACTAGTTCCAATTTAAGCAATATCCCTGCAGATGTAAATTCATCTTCAGAATCAGTAAGTAAGACACATAGGTTTACGAGAATTCCCAGTCCTCCTGCTTTTTAATCCCTCTGGACAGAGATACAAAGAGACACCCTTCTTCTGATTCTCAGCAGCCTCCAAAGGAAAGCCTGTCTTCATATAGCAGAACTCCAATGAGAGAGGAGAACATACCTCTTGGCTTTTTGCAGACCTCTGGAGAAAGATACCTATTTTCTAGCAAGCTCCAGATTTCAATTTCCAAAAAAGGAAAGAAGAAAGTTCCTGCACCTTGTCAAATTCAAACTGCAACTGCCTGTTTCTTTTCCCTCTGTAAGTCTAGCTCCACCCACACAGATGATTTTCTTGTCAATCAAGCTAATCAAACCGTAATCTGAAAACTCCAGGGTGCAATCCTAACACAAAACTGCATTGACCCAGATTAAAACAAACGCTACAATAATTAGGAGAAATTAATCTTCTGCATGTTCAGCATGTGAGCTGCCAGCTATAGCTAATTAGCGCTGAAATCAGAGTTGAAATAGAAACACAGCTTTCACCAGAAACGTCATATAAAATATATTTCTTAAAGGCACAGTATTGTCACATTTTATAGTTTCAAATTGCATGGTACTGATTATTTTTAAGCAAAGATAAAGTGATTTATACAGTTTGATTACAACTTTTTATTCAAAAAAGTCTTCTTTTAGTAAAACTTAAATTGATCAAATCATAACTATTTATAATAATTATATATGCAGTTTTCCATATCATTCAACATTCTATTCAAAGAAATGGTATCAGCCTTTTACTTATTAAGGATTATATACAACTTTTTAAAAATAAAAAAACAAGCACTTACCTACAACTTTTGCTGCTTTATCTGTTGAGTCCCAGTCTGGAATTATTAAAAAATATATATTTTTTAGTCTGCACATTCATCTCTGCAATTTTGCAAGTCAAATAATGTCATTCACAATTTATAAATATTTGCTGCTCTGGTATTAAAAATCTCAATGATCTTTAAGTTATTGTGGCATGCTATTTCAGCGTTTGCACATTATTGTTCATCCTTCATTTCAAATTACCTCTTTTTCAGCATTACCTTCATATCATCCACCTCTGACCAAGAGATAGGTAACTAGTGACTCTGTTACAACTTCTGCCTTCCCTGTGCCTCACCACTGATGGCCATTTCTTCAGCCATTGCTCTACAACTCTCTCCTTTAGCTCCCACATCTTCATTTTATGAGGCCCTCTTTAAAAAGTACCTCTTTGATCGTCCCTCTTGCTATGTCTTTTACCAATAGTGTTTGTTTTTCCTTACGCTTTTGTGAAATATGTTTGGATATTTGTTTCCATGTTACAAAGCATTTGTTGTTGGGACACAATTTAATACAGCTGATACACTATATCCTTATTACAAACCTCTCATAAAAATTTTGTTATTTTTAGACTATTGGTCTACAACCACTACATTCCATGATGGTTATGAGATTAGCAATTTTATTTAACCTTTAGATTTACCTGGCCATACATGCACATTATAATAATTTCATTTTAAATTGCCAGATATCTGAAATAAGTCAATTTCTTCAGAAATACCTGAGCAACTTTAGAAAGTCCCAGTTAAAATAAATAACCCATTATGTGCCCAGTTGCTGTGCTGTCAGATTTTTTATTGCTTCGATTTATTAGTTGCTTGCTGTTGCTGTCAATGACAGTATATTTTTGAATGCAGCTGCAAGGAAGGAATATCCTTGTTATTCCTGTGAATGAGATTGCTCTGTTCTCACAGCAAGAAAGAGAGATAGAGAGAGAGATCACTGGATTAATCTGAATATTCCCTACCACACTGCCCTCCTGCCTCATTATTCCCAGTCCAATCCTCTCCACATTCAACCACAACACTACTATTCCCAACCTCCCTTGGAAAAAGGCACCATAAAGTTTGATATAAAGCATAATAATGGAGCAAAGAATTCAACATCTAATGAAAGGTGGGAAATGTGTGAGACTTGCTCAGAAACATATTCAGAGATACAGACAGGCACAACTTATAAAGACAAACCAGAAGAAGAACAAAAAGAAGAATCAGAAAGAAGCTTCTCGATCTTTTGGTTAAGATCAAGTGAAGTTTTGCTGTCTTGCACTTGATAAAAGTCAATGAGGTTACATGGAGACTTCATTTGAAGCAATTTTTTAAAAACAGCATCTAGGCCTTTTGGCTAAGATGCAAATGAAATCAAGCACTGGAGGAGGCGCAATGTCTGCTCCTATCAGTTTGGATCATGTACATCAAGCCCAAAAGCCCAAGACAGGAAAAGGGCGGCCAGTCTTGTCAGCTTGGATCTATAATGTCTTGCTGGTGGAGACTTTGATTGGATATAACTAAAAAACTTTATTTAAAAAGGCAAATCTAGGCTAACAACATTGTATAATGGAGACTTCTCTTTAATCAATATTATTAGTCTACCAATCTGATTCCAGTTTCAGTTTGATTACCGTCACCTGTGCTACACTTCATAATTCTTTATATAAATGGTTCAGAATAAAAGGAGAATCGTGTTGGGCCCTACTTTGCAGCTGCGCTATTGAACAGCCATCTTCTAATTAATGCTTGACCTTTTGAGACATTAATAAATGGTTTTGAACAAAAAAAACAACAATTACACTGAATAATAAGGAGTGAAAATATAATGAATGTAATGAAGGTGGTAAACTGCAAAGCTGAATATAAGCAAGATAGACTATTCAGAATTGAGTAGAAAGATATAGGATGAAATTCCAAAGGAATGCAACATCCTTCACAAAAAAAAAATCCAGAAAGGGACAATTATTTAAATGGCAAAACATAATTACATGGAAAGTACTACAGGTGTCAGAAATGGCTCAGTTTGGCACACTCACCTGAGTCATAAGGTAAGTGGAGTGATCAGCAAGTTTGCAGACGATACAAAGATGGCTGGACTTGTGGATAGTGAGGAGCATTGTCAGGCGATGCAGCAGGACATAGATAGGCTGATAGCTTGGGCAGATAGATGGCAGATGGAATTCAATCCTGATAAATGTGAGGTGATGCATTTTGGGAGAAAAAATGTAGGGGGGAGGTATATGATAAAGGGTAGGCCTATTAAGAGTATAGAAACACAGAGAGACCTGGGGGTGCAGGTGAACAAGTCTCTGAAGGTGGCAGAGCAAGTGGAGAAGGTTGTGAAGAAAGCATATCGTATGCTAGCCTTTATAGGAAGGGGTATAGAGTACAAGAGCTGGCCTTTAATGTCGCAGTTGTATAAACGTTGGTTAGACCTCATCTGGAATACTGCGTCCAGTTCTGGTCGCCTTACAACCGGAAGGACGTGGAGACTCTGGAGAGAATGCAGAGGAGGTTTACCAGGATGCTGCCTGGTATGGAAGGTCTGAGTTGCAAGGAGAGGTTAGGCAAATTGGGACTGTTTTCCTTAGAAAGACGTAGACTTAGAGGAGATCTAATAGAGGTGTACAAGATTATGAGGGGTATAGATAGAGTAAACAGGATTAAGCTTTTTCCTAGGATGGATTCAAATAGCACGAGGGGTCACGGGCTTAGGGTGAGGGGGGTAAGGTATAATTTGGATGCTAGAGGGAGTTTTTTCACACAGAGGGTGGTGGGGGTATGGAATGCGCTGCCAAGTAAAGTTGTGGAGGCAGGTACTCTGGAGTTATTTAAGAAATACTTAGATGGGCACATGAACAGAATGGGAATGGAGGGATATAGAAAACTGATTTAAAATAGGGATCATGAGCCTTGGGAGTCCCTGGAAAGTGTGTAAATAGATGATGATATTGATGTACTTATTTTTATCCTACAGGTGCTTTGGTCCATCTTGTTGTCTAACAAGGGGCATACACGTGATGGGTCGTGAGAGGGCTGCTCTTGGATTTTTTTCGAGAGTATCCTAGTGCTTCCCGTCGTTAGTGTACGCTTGACCTGGACCATTTGATGGGCAACATGACAGCTCAGTGACTATCGCTGTGCTGTGCAGATACATGGATTTGGGGCCTGTGTCTGTGGGAGTTTGCGCATTCTCCCAGTGCTTGCGTGGGTTTTCTCCGGGAGCTCCGGTTTCCTCCCACATCCCAAAGATGTGCTCTTAGGCTAATTGGCAAAACAAATTCTCCCTAAATTGTCTCAAATTTGGTTTTTAATCCATAGGTCTATAAACATAGACAGGGATCACGGGTAGAGGTGGGAACATCGGGGTGGTGGCGCGGGCTTGTTGGGCCGAAGGGCCTGTTTCCCGTGCTGTTTTGTTCTTTGTTCTTTGTTATTAACCAACTTCTACTCCAGTGACTTGAGCACATTGTGTAAACTGACACCTAAGTGAAGTACTATGGAAGTGTTAAGTGTCAGACATATTGATTTTCTGAAGCATTAAACAAAGACTCCATTTGCCCTCTTAAGTGCACATACAAGATCCATGGCATTATTTGAAGAGCAGGACAATATTTATTCCTCAATCAATGTCTCAACAACAGATTGGCTGTCCTTATCACATTGTTACGTGTGGGGTCTTACTGTGCGCAACTTGACTGCCATGTTTCCCACATTACAAGAATGACTGTACTTCAAAAAGTACTTAATTGGCTATGAAGTACCTTGGGACATTTGGAAATTGAGAGAGGTGCTACTTTTATGCAAGTTTCTTCTTTTATTAGAAACTGGAGCTTTTGCTGTGAGTAAAGCAAATTAGATATTGAAATTTTAAAACATTTCAATATCAAGCCAAAATAGTGAGATAACCCTGCCACTTTATAAATCACTGATCTGATTACTATAAAATACCATGTGCAGTGTGGATTACAGCAGGACAAAAAAATTGCAGCTAATCAAAGCATACAGAAGAGAGCCACAGAATGAGTATTCAGAGAGACGGATTCATAATGAGGAGCAATTATCTCATTTAGGCATATCCTCACTGGAACAGAGAAGATTGATAGGAGATACAAGAGCTGTTCTTTAGTATTTTGAAAGATAATAGATAAAGTAAACCATGACAAGCTACCACACACTGTGCAAAAGAATTAGAGGGCACAGCTTGCATTAAAATCAAAATCAAGAGCCCGATTTTACTATCAAGTTGCTCCTGTTGCTACGCATTTTACTATAAATCCACTTCCCGTCTCATATAAATTTAACTTTCTACAGTGCAATATAAATACTTGAGGGTAGTGCAGCACATTAGTGCGCTGCGAATGAAGAAAGCTACTAATTCCATACACACCATTTCTTACAAGGGAAAATTATGATCCCTCATCACACATCAATTATATGTTAATGATAGTTATTTTCCAATACTATCCAAAAATAGTGGATTCGCTATTTTTAGTTGATCCTAGTCTTTTATTGGGAAAAGTTTGTTATGGATAACGTGTGTTAACTTATTCTTGTTGCACTGTTCAAAAGAAAGTTTATGAAAGTACTCATTCTAACAAGAAAACTAATGTTTGACATTGAAAATGTTGGGCAAGTTACATTTCAGATGTCTGCAAAAACAAATTAGTATGAAAAATGTCAGTACAGAGTGGCATAAAGTTTCCTAACTATTATGGCTGTGCTGTGTTATGAGAAGCAGTTGATTAGTGTGGAATCTGCTTTTCAGTATCTCTGAAACTAATCTAGACTAGTTACATCCACCACAAAAGGTATAGCCCAAAGAACAACTGATTTTTGATGAAGTTGTAGACCTGGATCCTGGGATTTTTTTAACGGATTTGTTGACATTGGGAGATAAAATGTCAATTTTTTTCTATTTAGAATGATGTGGGCTGTTTTATTTAGAATGCGGTTGACTGTTTTAGAATGCTGTGGATTGTCTTAGCTGCTGTGGTGGAATTTGTCACAGCTGTCAAAATATGAACAGAACTTTCAGAGCAGGTTGTTGGATGTGGATTAGCATGAAGTTATCTCAGTGAGATGGAAGTACTTAATAAAAAGATTTATTGTTTTCAGTTTTGTAGTTACAAAGCATCAACCAGGCAAGGTAAAGCTGCGTATTTGCAATAACGTAAACACACTGCAGAAGGATGTCCTTTTCATTTATATATCCTTGAGCCTTAAGGTCGTGTCGTGTCAATGCTGTGACAAATTCCACCACAGCAGCTAAGACAATCCACAGCATTCTAAAACAGTCAACCGCATTCTAAATAAAACAGCCCACATCATTCTAAATAGAAAAAAATTGACATTTTATCTCCCAATGTCAACAAATCCGTTAAAAAAATCCCAGGATCCAGGTCTACAACTTCATCAAAAATCAGTTGTTCTTTGGGCTATACCTTTTGTGGTGGATGTAACTAGTCTAGATTAGTTTCAGAGATACTGAAAAGCAGATTCCACACTAATCAACTGCTTCTCATAACACAGCACAGCCATAATAGTTAGGAAACTTTATGCCACTCTGTACTGACATTTTTCATACTAATTTGTTTTTGCAGACATCTGAAATGTGTGATGTAACTTGCCCAACATTTTCAATGTCAAACATTAGTTTTCTTGTTAGAATGAGTACTTTCATAAACTTTCTTTTGAACAGTGCAACAAGAATAAGTTAACACACGTTATCCATAACAAACTTTTCCCAATAAAAGACTAGGATCAACTAAAAATAGCGAATCCACTATTTTTGGATAGTATTGGAAAATAACTATCATTAACATATAATTGATGTGTGATGACACAGATGTAAAGTCAATATTCTAACTCCATGCATTGCTACAAGCAAAAAAATGTACACTTTCTTCATCAGTAGCTCCTGATACTTGTATATTACAAATTACATTCTAAAATGATTTTTTTTGTGTGTTCAAGACACACGGCAATAAAGGCGGATTCTACATGATGCCTGAAAGTTGCTGTGGGCTCAAAGAGCAATTCACTTCAAATTGTTCAATTGGTTAGTCTGTTCAATGAAAGCAGTAGCAGTTACACTGAGTAAATTTTCCATTCTTTGCAATTCTATTGGTTTCAGGATGCAAGCAAGCAATTCCGTACGTTGTTCAGAAATACAACTCAATGTTTATCTTCATACTTAGCTATTGAAGGCTACAGTCATCCATGGAACTATATCTCAGGGCGTCTTGTGGCTCATAGGTAGCAACTTTGCCTCTGAACCAGGAGATCCAGGTTCAAATTCCGCTCCTCAACTTGTTAGCCACAGACGGTGCTCATTATGTGCTTCTAACAGGTTGATAATCAGCCTGCTAATCTTTCCACATGGTTCCCCACAATTCCCCACAGGGAAAATAATATGTGGAGATACAAAACAAACAAACCAACCTAATACAGATGCAAAAGATTCCACAGCACTATTCAAAAAGAATTTTCTTTTGGGATCTTGCCAACATTCTAACTTCAACTATCTCCATCAAAAATACATTGCACAGTCATTCATTCATCTGTTGTCTGTGAGACCACCCTGTATATAAACTGGCTGCTTCTTTTGCCAACATAAGCATTGCCAATAATAGGTTTTAAATTAATTGGCACATTCTGAACATATGATAATGTTTGATATAAATGCATTTTTTTCCTTTATTCTAATCCAGAGGAGCTTAATAAGATTATGATTCCACATGGATTGCATATCAGGTCAATCAAATCTTTTTATAAAAATGATGAGGAAGTTGTGATATCAGCCCACAGTTATATTTTGCAGTAAGTATCAATCATGATCAACTGTTCACCATGAACGAACACGCAAGTTGCTAAGTCAAAGGCACTAATAAGAATTGCTGCAAAAAGACAAAGGTTTGAACTTTGATTTTATATAACACATTCTTTAATATTATCAAATATCTACAATTGTCAACTCAAACACCATAGCATAATACCATTGTTCAGTCGAAATCCACTCCTATTCAATTGCTCCAGTGACTGTGTAAGTCAACAACTTACAAAACAAAAACTTAAACAAAATGCTTGAAATTTTCTGAATAAGAAGATCAAAGTTCTCTGGACATGCAATTTGGGGAAAGTTTATGCTTAGGATTAAAGATGGAGAAGGATCAATAATGTTGTTAACACAGAAGGACACTTACCTGAAAAAATATTTACCAGAGGATAAAGAGGAACGTGTTTTGAAATCGTGAAAACAAAAAAAATGTAGAAAGGGCAAAAGATATCATGAAGAAAAATGAAAAAAACTACAAATATGAATGCACAAAACGTTTAAAACAAAGCCAGAGAGTTATGATCATTAATAGCTTGAGAAGAATCTGATCTAGAGGCTATAATGGAAACATAGACAAGACTGGGAGCTTATTACTGGTTTATCATTTGTTTTTATAAAATTGGGTTTTTTAATTCTAAAACTAATAGAATTATTATAATAATTATGATTATAACTAATAATTATTTATTATTAGTATAATAGTACAGTATTATTATCTATACTATAGATAATAATAGTATAATAACCAGCATTTAAGCAAGTTCTAAGGGTTTGCACGAAGACAAAATCCATATGGACAGAATTAAAGAAGGGGGATGATATAATTCAAGCAGGCTATCAAACAATGAAGGTGTGAGAGAGGAAGCAATTCATAAGACTGCTAAAAGAAATACACAAGTACAAGAACAAAAATAAAAACAATGGGCCAAATCCTCTCGTCTCGAGATATCAAAGGCCAGATATAGGATTGAAAATGCACATTATGACTCTTTGGAAGTCCTGATGCATGGACTTGCATGGGAATTGAACTTCTGTTGGCAATTTCCATGTTACTGGTTACTCTTAGCTACAGTTGGAAACTTGGGACAGACCTATACAACTTAATTTAGTCATTATCTAGGGAATGTTAGACAGTTTAAAAACTTAGTCTGAACACCTGTAGCTCCATAATCAACCCTTTCAAATAGCTCCCCACTAATTCAATTACCACCCAACCCAACCATTCCACCCCTCCAGTTTTCAAGGCTCACAACAATATTTATGAATAACTAAAGCAAAGAAAATATAAATGGAATAGGAATTTTCAAGGAATGAAAACAGAATCCAAGTGTGAAGTAGGAAGGTATTGCATAAACAGGAAACAATTATTTTACATCTATTGTCTTACAGTGATGGTGGAATATTAGTACAGTAGGATGCAAAATTATTAAAGATAACTATTTAAAAAAATAAACTGGCTCTTAAAAAGCTACCCAACATGGGTAGCTATCAGACCTCTGTGAATTAACATCCTACGCTGTTGAAGAAACTCAAAAAGTAATGGCATAGGCTTGATCAAAAATGCTTAATCTTAAAAATGCAAATGATGTCACAACATTCTCTCTAAAACAGTGAGAGTGCGCAGTCACATAGCAATCAAGAATGCACCGTGCAATGAACAGAGCATGCAAAAGCAAAGTTCCCTTTAAGATGTGTATATGGGTGGTCATGCATCAATCTAATGCAGGGCTTTGAGATGTTGGCTTATTGCAAATAGAAGTTAAAGGGAACATTGGTCACAGGGCTGGAGGATCACCAATGTAATATCTCTGTTCAAAAAGGAAAAGGAGAATGTATCCTGTAATTATAAACTGGTTCAGAAACATCATTTGTGAGTAAACTTTGAGTCTTCAAAAATTGATCAAATTATTAATAATTTAAAGGGGCTGGTGATAATTAAGAAAAACCAGCAAGGACTTGTCAAAGGAAAAATGGATTTGCTTATTTTGAGATGGTCAATTGGGCAGACAAATGTAGAAAAAGTTTATACAGAATTTCACAAGATATTTGATAAGCTATCTGACAGAAAGCTCATCAGAGATTTAGTTGTATCATAAGAAATGCAACATCTTGGAAAGAAAGTTTGTTTGCAGTCAGGAAACAATGAATCAAAGCAAAGTGGTTGTTGATAGATTACCATCTTGGAAGTTTTGCCCAAGATAATTCACTTTCCTCAGAAGGCTGAATAAAGTTCAGTATTGGGCACAAGTAGTAGAGATATTGCTCTTGATTTTTTTTTCATTTTATGCTTTTATATTCTAATTAAAGTTCGTAACATTCAAATTTATGTTGAGTGCGTTTGCACTAAAGTCTTCCACCATTTAGAAATCCCTGCAAAATTTCCTATAGACAAGCCGAAAAATTTAAGTCAATGCACATATGGTGTTCTCAGTTACAACTACAAGTTCTCAGATAAGTTGGCTGATGTTTAAGTGTTCATGAAATAATTTAGCTTCTTCCAAAACAATGTGAAACTGAATAGTTATTGCAGTATTTTAGAGTGTTATGCACTCACTGCATTGCAATGCAGTACCACAATAACCTCCTGAGCTCAAAACATGGATGGCCAGTAGTTTTCCTTTTATAATGCTAGAAGTTTGTTGAATCTCATACAAATCAACATAATTTCTGGAAATAAAGTGATTCGATACAGATACATCATATATCTTTCCCTTTCGCATTATGTACAATCACATGTACATCCATACTGTTATCTACAAGTTCAAATACACAGGAGCAACTTTTTAAAAATTGATAATCAAGTTGTTTTCAAAACCAGTTCACACTCACAAATAACGAAAGAACCGGAAAAGCTTTTTGGTTGGATACAACAAAATGGACTGAATGGCTTTCATATCCATAAATATTTTGTAAAAAGTTATGTAGAAGACTAGACAAAATCTCATGAAAAGTACATGAGGCATATACCGAATAATCAAGTAAAAGGAGCCAAATTTGAAAATCAACTTATTTGGCAGTGCATGTCCAAAATGTTGTGCCAAAGCAAGAAATGCAAGTTCACAGCCAAGCTCCTTTGTTTGGGTGCTGCCATCTCCATATGGGGAGCACCAATAAGAAGCCTCCATTTGGGAAAAAGGAAGTAGTAAAACAGAAAAGTTACCTTCAGTCATTTAATAAATTTTACAGCGGCATTTTACAGCATGTCACTGAAAAGAGTTTCATCCCGTTCCTCTGCAGCTAGAGTTTAGATATTACTGTGTGCACGTGCATTTGGGGACAGAGGTGGAGAGAAATCTAAAAAAGGTTTAAAAGCACATAATGTGTTTCTAATACAAAATAGGATTCCTATCTTTTTGCTGTTCAACCACTGAAGAAAGGCAAGTTACTGATGATTTTTGGTGAGGGACATTTAGCTTATTCAGATAATTACTTGAGTGTTCTTGGTCAGATAATGGGACTATAATATAAACTATTTCAATAATGATTAGAAATGAAACCAGATTCAGGTGTTTCAGCGTTATTTAACAATGCTGACAAATAAAAATAGATTTTTTTTTATTAGTGACTATATAAATAAAAAGTTCTAAATGATGTTAGGTGAAAGTTTAAGAGTTCAAAACATATTTTCAAATTACTTTCTGAAGGTTGAATTGCTCAACTAAATAGTGTTTCAAGAGGGTAATGTGAGATGAGTAGATATTTACCAGCAGATCAGAACATTTTACAATTTCAGAAACATTGCAGTATTGAGGGCAAATCTGAAGTACAAATTGTAAATAAAACATTACTTTTCCACAACTATGTGACACAGCTACTGTGCACCTGCTAAAATACATCAAATCTAAAAATATTTTAAAAAAACAATACTTAAAAATTTGTAAGGATATTGTCAGTTTAAACAAAGTATTACACCCCAAATAACTCTTCTAGATATTGTTCTGATTTAAGATAAAGCTCTTTTGTACCACTGTGTAAATGCAGATAAAATTTGCTGTTGGGAAAACCAATGTCCGATATTCGTTATCTCCTACCCAAGCTCATTTTTAATGGAATGGTTCCAGAACTAGTGGTTTTATTTACACTACATTCCCAGGCTGTCAAATTAAAACTTTGAATAGGTTTAACAAGGGCCAGCAGGAAGATGAGATAAATATCTATGCAGGGAAAGCCACAGAGTGGCTTACTGTGGGAGAATCTTGAACTAGGGGTAATTGTTTAAAAATAAGGGGCCACCCATTTAAGAGAGAGGAGAATTTTCTTCTGAGAGTTGAAAGTCTTTAGAAATCTCTTTCTCAAAAGGCGGTGGAAGCAGAATATTTTTGAATATTTTTAAAGGCACAGTTAGATAGATTCTTACAAGATTAACTTGTGGGCCAAAGGGCCTGTTTGTGCTGTAGTGTTCTATTCTTGATAAGCAAGGGGATAAATGTTTAATGGGGGTAGTTGGGAATGCAGAATCAAGGTTACAATCTAATCAGCCCTGTTCTTATTCTATAGCAAAAAGAGGTTCAAGATGCTGAGTGATATATTCCTGTTCTTAATTCATGTGTACCTCAATAGTGCGCATTTTTTTTTTATTTCTGAAGACTAGTACTAAGCTTTCAACCAAGAAATTATCACCTATTAGCACATAATGTGTTTCTGATACAAAATAGGATTCCTATCTTTTTGCTGTTCAACCACTGGAGAAAGGCAAGTTACTGATGATTTTTGAAGGACATTTAGCTTATTCAGATAATTACTTGAGTGTTCTTGGTGAGATAATGGGACTACAATATAAACTATTTCAATAATGATTAGAAATGAAACTAGGTTCAGATGTTTCAACATTATGTAACAATTTTATTGACCTATACAACTGCGAGAATGTGTCCTTCTAGAGTCTTCACACCATTTCTTCTTTAAGAAGCAACTTTTCAGTCTCTATGGTTAAAAAAAAAAGCACAGAACAACTTGCAAACCCTCCACTGATTCTGCTCCAGACTCTACATTAATGGGAGCTATTTTATAACAGTAGACATTAACCCTCCAAAACTATTTGAGCATTCATTCATAGCTAATCTATACATTCGCTTTGCCTTTGGTCCATATCCATTAATACGCTTATCCAAAAAAAAACTTTCAATTCTTGAAAATCATAACTGACCCAATATCCTTCATCTACTGGGGAATAAAACATCTATTGGGGAATAAAACAGAGTTCTACATTTTCAATATCTTTTGCATGAGAAAGTGCTTCCCAATTTCACTCCAAAATTACCTCACTCTAATTTTAGAAATGCTCTCTTGTTCTGGGTTCCCCAGCCAGGAAATAGTTTCTCTGTTCAATTATTTCCTATTGAAACCTACAGCAATTTCCTTCTTTGCCTGCTGAGATATCTTGTTCTTTCCAACTATGTGCATTTACATAGCATCTTTAACATAGTAAGAATCCCAAGGCAATCCACAAGAACATGAGCAGATAAGATTTTGCACTGAGCCACATGAATTATTAGGAGAGTGGACCAAAAGCTCAGCTTTTCAGGGGCATTCTAAAGAGGAGAAAGAAAGAAGGAGATTTAGGGAGGATGTTTAGAGCTTAAGGTTTAGGCAGCGCAAGAGATGACTGCCAATCATGGAGAAATGAAAATTGCAGAAGCAAAAAAGTCAAAGTTAAGGAGCAAAATGTTCATAGAGGGTTATACAGCTGGCGGAAGGAGAGGCAATGTTATTAAGAGATTTGAAAAACCAGGATGAAAACTTTAAAAAGAGTAGAATTCCTGGAAGTCAATGAGCAGAGAGATGATGGATGAATTAGGCTTGATACAAATTAGAAATTAGATATTGGCAGCAGGATTTCAGTTCAGCTGAAATTTAAGGTAAGTGGGTAATATGAGACTACTTAGAAGGGGATTGAAATAGTCAAGTCTGAAGGTAACAAAAGCATAGACAAGGGTTTCAGTAGCAGATGGCTGAAGCAGAGATGAGTTAAGTTAGATAATATCAGAGATGGAATTTGGCAATGCTAGTGATAGAGAGGATACAAGTCAGAGGCACAACTCTGAAACTGAACCTAGCTGTTTGCAACATTTTGTCAGAGTTATCACAATGGAGAATGAAATCCATGTATAGAGAAATTATTATGCAGTAGTAGCCGAAGAAAAAGGCTTTGATCATCCAGATATTCAAATAGAGAAAATTTACGTTCATCTAATCCAATAGTGGATATGAGTTGAACATTAAATAGGAGCAGGAAAGACCACATGATAAAACAATAACCAGGGACGCAATCCAATAAAGACACTGCTAAATCTCACAGGAGGTCAAAAACAGGTTTCATTGTATGTGTCTGATTAGAATTTTTTTTTAACATATCTGAATATTATTGGGCTTCTCGCTGCTACTTCTGTCCTCAATGTACTGCCACATCAGCCTGAATCACCACTGGTTTTCACGCAGTGAATGACCATGCTGGGATGGGATAGACTGGGATGGATGATGACAAGCAAGTATAGCTCCAAGGTGATGAGGGACATGCTTGGGCACTGCCCTCCGATGGTGTCAGTCTGGCAGTGCCAGGGTGGAGGGTAGCACTGCAAGAGATAGGTTCTCTGGAGAGACACGGGGCGGGGCGGAGCGAGAGATTGTGAATATGCCTGCATTGTGTGGGAATGCTCCGATGCTTGTGTAGTGGGTGTGTGGGGGAGGAAGTTTATTTATTCTCAGGTGCAGATTGGTGTGTTCTTAAAAGATGGAGCCCTGATCTCTGTGCAGCCAGCCTTGCTGGCAGTATCAGGCCCTACTCCATCAGAGTGACAATGCAAACCACAACCCCCGATTCTCAGTGCACAGTATCAGAAAATTGGACTGAAAACTCGGCTGTGCACCAGGAGGGATGAATGCCAGTTTTCAGTCTGAACCTAACAACGAGAAATATTGGGAAAATTCTGCCGTGTCTTGTCACATGTCATGTGCCGTGTCAGTGCACATGTAGAGTTTGACATTGCATTTTAAATGATGTCACCAAGGACAAGCATGTAGATGAGAAGTAGAAAGGGCTCAAGGAAAGGCTTTAGGGGCTTCTTAGATAATTTTAGGAGTGAAAAGCAATTGCAATAGATTCTCTGTTTACAACTGAATAGAAAAAGGAACCGGGCAGACCAGCCCACGTTCCCCTCCCCACATCTGGATTCCACAGCTATGAGATGGTAATTAAGAGTTTACCACATGGCAAGGCAAAATGTGTCACAACCCCAAATAACATGCACCACCATAGCATGTATGTGTTATTCTTTAAAAGCAGCTTCCAACTAGATAACTACTGCTGGTTACAGAATTATTTAAAGAGGCAAATAAAAAGTGTAGAAAGTAAAACTCAATATCTCGTCATTTTTGTAAATATTTTTTCAATCCTCTGGCATGAACAAAACTTAGAAAATAAGGATCTGAATATTGAATTCTTTCAATGTGCAACTGTTATCAAGCAAAGCCTTAGAAAAAACAGCAGTCACATTTTGCATTTTTTAATAGAGATAAAGTAGAAGATTAAAGAGCTTAAAATAAATTTCAAGCAACAATAGATCACTGTTACAATATGTGTCTTGTGGTCAACTAAACACTAGCCTCCTTACAGAGAATGTGAGCAAAGTTTGCTAGTTCAGCCCAACTGCAGAAAACCCAACAACACAGCAAGAAAACTCAATATCCCAATAAAAGATTTAAATTCATCCGCACAAAAACACCTCTTCTGGGTAACATAACTGATATAGCTATATTGCTGAAAAATGACATTTTGTCAGAGCTTTTCATCTTGCATGCATCAAGACAATTTCAGGGATACCAATGCTGGGGAAAAAAACTTTACAATGCGTAAGAAGAGTGCTGACTGGTTAGCAAGTGGGCTAGGTGACAATGGCACCAAAAGGTGCCTGACAGTTAACTGCCAAGCACTGTTTGAAACATTAAATCAGGTAGCTTGATTTTGATTCCTCAGGGCAAGGTCTTGACCAATGAACCAGCAAACAGGTCTCACTTATTTTGTTCAGCTGAAACAGGTGCAATGTGTACACATTCCGTTTATCTGCAAGGAACTGTTGTTTAATATACATAGCTTCCAATACACAGAAATGCACTACACTGCAAACCCAACTGACAATTTTAAATTGATTGTTAGCATAACTTTTAGCACACTATGCAATATTTAGCAAATGTTGTCCAACCATAGGATCATATCTAACATTGGGACACTTTTGTTTTGCAAGCACAGGCTGGTTGGGTACAATCTGTACTTCTTCCACTGCGAACAGAGGGAGGATCACGCTGTTTGATATGATCCAGCAGTCTTCAGGATGTACTACCTACATGCTCAGCATCATGCTGGCACCGAAATATAGATACATTACTCACTTGCATGTTAGGCAGAACATCTTTTTGGTTTGATGGCAGCATTCTTTTACCATTCAAGTTTCTACGGTATAGGAGAGGTGTGAAGAAGCTGGCTTCACCTACTGCACAAATGTTTGTGATACTTTGGCCTTTTTTTCAAAAGTGGTAACCTCAGGCCTTTTAGTGAGTTTGCACGATATACAATGCAAAATGATCTGAACAGATTAGCCATTATCCCAGAGCATGTCTTTGATGTGACTCATTTCAATATCAAGCATGATGAGCAAATGGCTCGGACCCTAATAACAGGGTTGCTGCTAAGGCTATGTGGAACTGTAGGAATCCCAATGCATATGTTGACCAGTGAAGGTAGGCTTGCCACAGACAACATAGCAGAGGACCCCTTGTAGATTTTTCAACTAGAACACCAAGGATAGGAAATTAATTTGACTGCACCATGTTAAAGCTGAATTTGAAAGCCACTTGGAGCCCATTAAGATATGCAAAGAAATGATTATATATGCTGCTACTGATTTAAATATAACAAATGTATGCATGCTTGCTAAACTCAAAACATTAAGCACGATTTCCTGACTGGATGACATTTGTTAAATAATCCTTCATTTCCTAAAAATCATGTTAACAACCATTCGGGCTTACAACGTGGCACATTTGTATGTGCTGAAAGCTATTTATATTAATACATGGGGTTCTATTATTTTGCAGACAGAAAGAACACGTACACATACTGCACCTGTTTAGCTAAACAGAAATAAAATAAGTGAAAGCCATTCATTGCTTCATTCCTCAGGGTAATACTTTGACCAGAGTCAAGCCATCTGGTTCAAATTTTCAAACAATGCCTAGCAGTTAACAATCAGTCACCATGATTGGTGCATTCAACATGACAATACCTCAAAGTCTACTTACCAACCACTCAGCACTCTCTTCTCATTCAGTATAAAATTGTTGCTTTCCCTGATATTAGTATTCTCGAGGCTGTCTTAATGTGTGCAAGATGAAAAACTTCAACAAAATGTATTTTTTATTAATATTCAAATTGTATACTCCCAAATGACTATTTGGATACAGGTGCAACATTAAAATCTGATGAGGAGGTGAAAAAGTTCAGAGCCCAAAACAATTAAGAGGCAGCCAGCAATGGTGCAGCACTTACACAGGGTGGAAGATGGGAAGTTAGCCAGGAGAACCTTGGAACAGACAAGTCGAGGGATTACAAAGGCACGGAGAGAGTTTAACATAGCATATAGGCTGAGGTAGGTGCAGAGATGGGTGGAGATTTGTAATTTTGGACACCTGCCCCAATACCTCTTTTATGTGCCATGTTATCAGATTTTATTTGGTAACACTCTCATGACATGCCTTTAGATCTCTTACTACGTTAAAGACAATAAATACAAGATCCTGTTGGCACTAATGAAGCAAAACCAACAGACATTTCTCATAGTGGATGCAAAATAGTAAATAAAACTGCCTTGATGACATATGGGATTGTGGGCAATTTATTGGCACATACTTCCTCTAGTGTTGCAGTGTAGGGCAAGGAATGCACTATGTTAAAAATAGCCAGAAAGTGAATTTCTTTGCATTTTACTGAATAAGAATTAAAGCTGATGTAATTTCTCCTGTAAAATCTGGAAGCTTGGTAGTTTGCACTGTTTCTAACATTTAAATCCGTTATGCAAATTTGCTTCATTACAAATAGTGGCCCAAAAAAAATCTACACAAAACAGAAAAATAATCAAAGGCCATTTGATTATTTGGGCACAGCAAAATGAAGATTTTTTTTTGCAAAAGCAACATAAATAATTTCATAGCACATACAATACAGAAAAAGAATTTTAAAGTGCTTGTCTCTTGATTCATTTCCAGAGGTGCAGTAAATGGGCTCATGTTTCTTGCTTACACCTCCCTGGGGTGAAGGTTAGGGGAAAAATATAGAAATCTTGATAGCACAAAAAAAGTCAAATGCAAATAATCTTTCCTCCCCTCCCCCACAAAATGCATTCAGAGCACCCAAGCTGTCTCCAAGTCAGATGGTTAAGGTTGCAAAACTAAGGCAACTAGCTTCCACTTCCTATAAATGTTCCCAAGTTTGAATCCAATACAGATTCATGCAATAGAATAAAGGGCACACAAGCAGTAACAAAAAACGACTAAAAAGCCCAAAGATATAGAAAAATACAGAATGGGCGGCACAGTGGTTAGCTCTGCTATCTCATTGCACTAGGGACCAGTATTTGATTCCCACCTTGGATGTGTAAATCTGCACGTTCTCCCCATATCTTCATGAGTTTCCTCCAGACACTTCGATTTGCTCCCACAGTCCAAAAGACATGCCAGTTAGGTGCACTGCCCACGCTAAATTCTCCCTCTGTGTACCCAAACAGATGTTAGAGTTGGCGACTAGGAAATATTCACAGTAACTTCATTGCATACTACACCATCATAGCCACACCCAGACATAGCTACCCCTTTCTTCGTGCACAGCTCTATCATCTTTGTGCACAGCAACCACCACCCCCTTCTACCCCCACACTGGTCTTTTGTGTAGTCCCTTTGTGCCAAGCCATTATACTTTAAGCATGCATGATTTAACCATACCTTTGACTAGATAGAGATAAATCCTATTCTTTTATTGATATATGCTAATTACTTGTAATCAACACTGAGACTTTAATTACCTTGGTATTTCTGAATTTGTCATTCTGAATGCCCTCAATGGACATTCAGGGTTCTCCAACTGGCTGTGATAAAGTTCATCTTGGGACCACTCTGTTACTTTGTTTGCTTACTTGAGGGAAATGATCATTTTAAATACAAGAAAATCATCGTAACACTCCTAACAGATTTGGTGACAGGATGAGGATAGCAGTGAGAACGAGTCATCTAATTGATACTCTGAAGGGAATTATTGTAAAACTAGCAAAAGTAGTCAATTTAAAGAGTGAAATCTGAACCCAAAGTAAAGTAGACAAGACAAAGTAGACCAAACTAGCAAAAGTAGTCAATTTAAAGAGTGAAATCTGAACCCAAAGTAAAGTAGACCAGACAAAGGGAGTGAAAAGGTGAACATAGCGCATGGTGGTTAGGAAGAACACGAGCTATGACAACTGAGAAGGCAAATGCCAAAAAGGCAAGTGCTGAAAAGGCAAAACTTGAATTTATTAGTAAATAGGAAACAGACAAATCCAAGATAGCCAAGCTCTCTCTTAACCAATTTCAAAGTTTATTTATTAGTGCCACCAGGAGGCTTACATTAACACTGCAATGAAGTTACTGAAAATCCTCTAGTCAACTCTTCCTGGTGCCTGTGCAGGTACACTGAGGCAGAATTTAGTATGGCTAATGCACTTAACCAGCACATCTTTCAAACTGTGGGAGGAAACCCACGCAGACATGGAGAGAATGTGCAGACTCCACACAGACAGTGACTCATGCCAGAAATCAAATCCGGGTCTCTGATGCAATGACGCTGCAGTGCTAACCACTGTGCCACCATGAAGAAAGGTTGAATTACAAGTTATCTGGACATTCGTAGATTCGTTTATTTTGGTTTTGAAGTCAAGCTTTTTCCATCTGGGGGAGATAATGTTGTGATATTAATTACAGGAATTTGGAAGGTTAAAAACAGAATCATGAGAATGCTTTTGGAATTCACTGCTGCTTTAAACTGGATGCTAAGTTTCTCTGCTTTAATGCTTTCTGCATGATTTTGTGAACATAGCTTGTGACTTAAGTCAAATAGATTAAAAAAAAGAAGTGTAACTGATGAGGTTACTTCTTATAGATTATGGACCCGGATTCATGTTTCAATGGCCATAAACAGAACATCAGAATTTTTTGAGAAACATGTGGGAATTTGAAACTAGATACAAATTCATACGTGAAATTAAGATAGCTTTAATTGTAATGGTTGATTAAAATTTAGGATATTTGAAATGATTATGACAAATCTGGCGTTGAATTGATTCTCGGTTAAAACTTTTCGTCCGGCCGAAAGATTTATTCTTGACACAATTAGAATCATGAAAAGGACCATTTTGAAATGAGATAGTGGGAAAAATGAGAGAGAGTGAGAATAATTCCCGGATCATAGATGATGACATAATGACATCATTTGAGAACTTTACTCCATCCCTTTTGAAACTAGCAGAGAATCCCTTTTGAAACTAGTTGTCTCTTAACAACTTATTACTTTCTTTTATGTAGGAACTGGGACTTGCAAAATTTTAAAATTTTGAAGTATTAGATGTGCTCAGATTAATTAACCCATTCTGTCCCAAGCTTAATGAATTGTCATGTTTTTGTTTTGCAAGTAATTACAAAAAAAAGCAAGATTTGCAGTAGCTTCATGAAATTCAAGAATTTATTTGTAGACTTTCAATATAGCAGAAATTATCAGCCTGAATCAAAATCTGGTAAAGGGATAGGCAGGTCTCTAGTGAAGAACTACAAAAGATCGTTTGGGCAGAGAAGTGCAAGATTGCTTACACCACTATTAAACAACTTTTAATAACAGCTCCAACTGATGATGGGAATTATTACACCATCATAGTGACTCAACAGCATTCTAGTTTGACTGTGTGGTGTGGATATTCAAAGTTAGTGAACCAATCACAATGCCAGGAGAAATGATTTTAAACACAGAAGCCACTTTGGTGCAAATTTTGAATATAGGGAGATTGAAAACTATCAGATATGAGGTGGGCTCAATGGGAAAGCCTGCTCCTGCCACCAAACTGGCAGATTATTATAGTTAGGGATGAGGGAAATAACCTGGTGGAATAGATGAAGGAAAAGACCACGTATGTGATGTGTGGATGAGATGTGAGGAAATCGACAGGGCAGTAGAAGAGATGTTATAGGCCAGCTGATAGTTGAACAGAGTAGGACAGAATCAAAGGTGGGATTTATTTAATGGATAATGAGAACAACAATAGTGATAAAACAGAGACATTTAAAGGGATTCTATGAGAGGAAAAAAATAAAAACACACAGTTTAGGTAGTTAGCTATGGGTGCAGAACAAATTTTTTTTTAAAAGAAGAAATAACATAGGCACTAATAGACATTTTAAAGTTCACATTTTTTTGAATTTGGGACAATTCTGACAAAGGAAGATGCGTTGTAAGCATGTTGCCTCAAAAATTATGCTATTTAAGATAAAGAACGAGTGATCAAAATATGTTACTGCCTGGAATCAAAGAGAAAAATGTTTGATTTCTGTTTTACAGATGTTATGAAGCACACTGAAAAAGATTTAAGTAATTGAGAAGATAGAGACTGGAAATTAAACAGCAAAAAGAAATTGGGATATTGAAAACAATTAATTGGAATATTTCGACTTGGTACTGATTATATTCTAGTGAATGGAAAGTACAGATGGGCTAGTAAACTGATGGCTTTCTCTTGGTGATATCTGTTTCCTTGTCTATGTTCTTAAAAGAGCAAAATTTGATATACTGACTGCCATCCAAGCATCTGGACCTTAAATGGATAGATGGGCAAAAATTTGACAGTTAAGGGTTTGGAAGAGCTTCAAGAACAGGTCGAGACATGCACACTACTTGACAAACAACATGGCATGAAATGGTTAAAGGGGAGCAATAGAATCAAACAGCACCATCACATGATCTAGTACTAACACATACTCCATAGAGAAACTTATTTCAAAACAATTGGGACAGAATTAAACACATCAGTATCTGTAAAAAAGGTAACATTAAAATGAAAGGGTAAATAATTTAAATTACAACAATTTAAGGGCCAAGTAGGAATATCTATTAGATGGATGCAGATAACTGGAGAGATGGAGAATATTTCAAGTTTAAGCGTTAGGAATATTTTAAGTCTAAACATATTATTTTGAATGATATTGAGTGAAGTGATCTGCAAGTGGAGAGTGACAGGCAGAAAGGAGCATCAGTCTAATTATTCAAGCAAAATACAAGTGGGCCATAGGGTGAAGGTGAAGCTGGGATCCGAGTGCAATGGTCTCCAATGGCATGGATCATAATAGGTAATTAGGACAGGTGATATGCATGCACTTGTAAATATAAAGACAGGAAGTCTGTGGAAACATTATCTTATGTTAAAAATATATGAGAACCCTAACAAGCCTGACGACCATCCAACTGGTGGGGACCAGCATTTATGTTTTCATAGGTTTCTATTTACTCTGATGACTATGGCATACATCAGCTCCCACTGGAGGAACAAGGAAATGGATAAAGAAACCCAACATCTGGACACTGGATCAATAACTATGTCAACCCAAATCATTGAGCCAGACTGTGGATCATCTGAGAAAGGGTCAGACAATAGAATGAAAACCTAATACTTTAGCCTCCCCATAACCTGGTGATTCATGAGGGAAATAAAAGGAGCCATCTGTACATAACATGTTTTGAGATGGGACTCAAATGATAAAGACTCAGGAAGCATTTAAGGAATATACAGTTCAAATACTAGGTTCATGGAAATATTTAGTCAATGTCACAGAACCTGGCTTTGAGTGCCATCATTGTCAAGAATAATGTAAACACGTAATATGTAAGATTTGATTGTACAGATATTAGACATTACCAGCTTAATACCTGTGGATATCAAAAACCTATCCAATGTCCAAGTGGAGCCTCCCTGAGATGGGTCAGTCAGGATTGAAAAAGCTAAACTTTTACTGTATGATACGTCTATGGTATCTCTAAGGGTAACCTACAATGCTTTGGGCCTATTCACAATACTATATTCAACATGCCAAGATCATCATAATGCCATTAAATAGATGGAGAAGCATTGATGATAATACTTACAGAATTGCTTCTGAATCGTGGATATGAGATAAAATGAGTATACTTGGAGATATCGGGGGACTGTTTGGGAGTACAAACTTGATAGTTAATCAATACCATCATCTGAACTGAATAGCTATTCATTCTGGGTTGTCACGGAAGTTTGAAAGAGATCTATGGAACCAAATACGTACTCACTGCTGTAGACCTACAGGTAAATGGGTTCCTAGAAAAATTTAGTCATGGAGCCAAAGGAATGATGAATGTCATTGAGGCCCCCGGTCAAGAGGCAGGCATGTGACAATCTTGCCCGACATCTGATAGGTGAGGTTAGGTCCGACATCGAATCTGAAATTTGGAACTATTCCTCAACATTTATTTATCTCCCCGTACAAATTAAACTTTTTAACATTCACTGGAATAGATATAAATTAGTAGTCATTTGACCAGGAGGTCCAGTGGAGGGGGATATAAAATTCATTATGGTGGTACCACAGGAAAGTATGTCCAATTAGATCTTTAAGGTAGCTACAGATTGGAATCATTAGGGACAAAGAAATGTGATTGGGTTCACTGAGTCGGATCTAAAGGATCCATGACCCATAAAGAGGGCCTGGCATATGTGAGCACAACAGAATGCTGTTCAGGATCAGATCACATATGTATGCTTGTTAGACTTTCGAGCCTGTAGGTAGCAGCAGCAAGATATTTGTTGATATTTCACCATTGAAGGAGGCATTTAAAGCAGTGTAAGCGGGCCATACACAATGATGCATAATCATCCTGGAGACAGAGAATCTCTGGGGAGAGAGGAGGTTTACTTTGTGAAAGTAATCACTTTTTTTGTCTGCAAGAAATAGAGGTACTGACTGTGGGAAGGTACCATTTGATGGGATACATGTTTGATGCCTGGTGGACTCGTTATACACTGACAAGACATCAGCACAAGTGGGTTTGACACAACATACAAGAAATTATGAAAATCACCCATGAATAAGTCAAGCACTTCGAACAACGGACCCATAAGGGACGTACCCAGGTGCATCTAGCTACCCAGATTGCTACTGGACTGAAACAATCAGAAACACTGGTACATATTTATTCCAGGTTTGGCAGGGAACCACTAACCAATAATCAGGATGGGGATAACCATAATGATGGGGGGGTAATGTTATCATGGGCCACTATAATGTGCTCTTATCAAAGAAAATTGTTTATACTGCTGATACTGGCAGTACCTCGTTATGCTCCTATGACTCTCAGTAAGGACCTGTTGGATATTAACCTGGTGCTGTGAGACTTCTTACTGTCCATGTTAAGAAGAAAAGGGAATGTCAGAAGCTGAAATTTACAGCAGAATTGTTTAGATACTTCTCAACATCTGGACAATGGGCCACTTGATGGCCTTTTTGGGTGGTCATCCAATGGTCAAAAAGTGGACTGAGAATTAAAAATCACATGAGCTGCAAGCTGAACCTCAGTCACACATAGGAAAGCTATGTATAAATGACAGAGTTTGATTAAAGTTAGCCCAGATAATGTTCAATGTCTATCTAATTGAATGATGTGCAGCTGCAATTCATATCTGCCCATTCGAACAAGGAAGAATGGAAAGGGAAATTGAGATACCATTGGGTCAGAGATCTAATTATAATTTCTTGACAACGTAACACGTGCAAGTTTTAACTGGATACTATACTCTTATGTATGCATGATGTAATCATAACTATGATTGGATAGAGATAACTCCTACTCTTTTATTGATAAATGCTAATTACTTGTAATCAATGCTGAGACTTTAATTACCTTAGTATTTCTGAATTTTTCACTCTGGGTACCCTCAATGGATATTCAGAATCCTATAGCTTCATCTTGGAACCACTCTGTTACTATGTCTACTTAAGGGGAACGATAGTTTTTAAATACAACAAGAAAACCATCATAATAGCTCAAACATAGCCCTACCCCATCTCATAACCCACCTCTTTGGCACTGCTCTTGGCAAAATTATGGTGCTAGGTAGATGGGCATTGCCCAATGGGAATTACCAGGCCATGTCCCCAACCATCCAGGAGTTTCAAGGACTTTCAATTTACCCACTTGGCCTTAGCATTCGTCTCCAGTGGCGAAGATCTGTAGTAAATCTTGTCGGCATACAGGGAAGATTCTAGGAGGCCAGAAGATGCCATACAGAAGCAGGTAAGTCAACTTACTTTCACATTAACAGGCTTAGGCACAAAGTCAATCTTGCTGGCTGAGTACGGCTGGGGAATAACAAACCAACTTGCATCTTGTTGCGACCTTCCTAGCTCACTACATTCATTGACCAGTGCAGCAAGGCAGTAAAATCACACCCAACGTGTTCGTCTTCCAAAAACACTACTGAATTAAGGAATTTGTCTTCAACTTCATTTTCATACTGAACAACGGAATTTATATTAATCCACTGATAACTGAAAAAACAGCACCATATAGCAAAGCCCAAGTGTCAAACTGCCCAAATGGGCTAGGATGCTTTTGCCCCTGGGATTGCTCCAGAAAACTTATGTTCCATGAGTATAAATTAGGACAGGAATTCACTGCACAATGACATACAACACCTGTATAATTTAGCTATCTTCAACTCAGATTTTAGAGTCTTTCATACTGATCTTTAGTAAAGTAGACTTTGGAGGCCTGGTGTCTCAAGACTCTCAGAAGCAAACTTAAAAAGTCCCAATCAAGCAAAAAAGCTGAAAAAACATTTTGCTATCAAAAAAATGAACTCACTTTTTTGAATTTGTTCATATATAATCCCGAGGAGGAATTTTTTGTTTTATTCATTTCTGGGATGTGGCTGTCATTGGCAAGGCCAGCATTTATTGCCCATCCCTAGTTGCCTTCGAGAAGGTGGTAATGAGCTGCCTTCTTTAACCACTGCAGTCCCTGAAGCTTGGGTACATCCATAGTGCTTGTTGTAGAGGTCGAAGCAATCCAGCCAGCTGCTTCGACCTGGATGGTGTCAAGTTTCGGGTGTTGTGGGAGCTGCACTCACCTAGACAAATGGAGAGTATTCCATTGCATCCTGACTTGTGCCTTGTGGACAGCCTTTGGGAAGGCAGGGGGTGAGCTACTCTTGTATGTCAGTTAGAAAAGACAATTCACTTTTGCAATTTCACAGCACGTTAGCTAAACATTCAATGATTCAGAATGACATCTTGGTTGAATTCAATTTGGAATAATATAAAAGGAATCAGCAACTGTTTGTAAACACAAGTCGAAAGCACAGGAAAAATTGTCACAACTGCTCATTAACACGAGAATCTGGGAAAACCATAGTAAATTAAAGATACAGCTAAATTTAACATTTAAACATGTTAATGCAAAACAAGTCAGTAATTCGTACTGCATTATCATATAACTGTCGACAAGTAGTGGCCTTTGAACATGTGAAGTTGCCACTAAAGTTTTAATAAATTTGAAGCAGGAACTCACAGCCAGAACAGGATGTGGCAAGCTGTTAAAATGAAAACACAATTCGTTTCATCTCACTCTAAAAGCTGTATTTCAATTAAATAATTTAATACTTTATTTGCTGTTCCTGGATGTTTAGGAATCTGCTGTATTTCATTCAAGTCAACTCACCATGGTACAAACATATCTGTAATAGAGACATGCTTTAGGCACTGAAAGTGCTCTCCAGTGCTTCCTTTCACAATACTGTAAGTTTATGATTACAAGAAAAACTGATTGATAACAAAATAGTAGCCATATTGTCGGTTGGTAGTTACTGCATTATGTCATGTGACAGAATAAGGAGCTTCCAAACTGATTTGAGGAGCTACTTTGTACATAGTCATTCGAAAATTAGAACCATCAATACTAATTTTGTTGTACTATAATGTGTTTTTCCTGCTTTACTATTTTCCTTAATTTACAATTAGAAATTTAAAATCTATTATTTCAAAAGCAAGTTAATTTTAACAAATAACATCTTCAAAACAAACATGAAAATGTTTTGTAGAAAAGATAAATTGAAGTAGAAATAAATAATTCCTTACATTACACCAATCTGGTGCCAAACACTTTCTCAGCCATTGCCTCAACAAAATATTATACTGCCAGTTTTTAAAAAAATGTATTTCTTCACAGTTTGAAAATCCTCTATGTGATAGACAACACAATTCAGCAGCCATTAGAGCAGAACATTTTCTATGCTTTTTGTTTAAAGTGAATGTTCATATTGAAGATGATCCGGGTTGTTAGTGGAATGGAACATTTTTCTATTTCAGGAACTCAGCATTCACCATTAACCACTGCAGGCCGAAGCAGCTTTAAACTTTCATACTCTAGTGCAACCAAATAATGTAACATTTACATATACAACTGCCATTCTCATGACTCCTCAACAAGCTTGACAGTTTGGTTCTACTCTGAGTTCATTTCTTGGGTCAAGACTTCTCAAATTCTATTAGCAAAAGAACCACATAGCCACAGACATAAGCTTTCGCTCCATTGGTTTGAAATTATGTTCTGATTAGAAAACTCCATAATAGAATCCCTATAATGTAGAAGGAAACCAAATGGCCCATCAAGTCTGCATCAACAACAATCCTACCCAGACCCTATCCCCGCAACCCCACATATTTACTCTGCTAGTCCCCCTGACACTTGGGGACAATTTAACATGGCCAATCAATCTAATTCACACATCTTTGGACTGTGGGACAAAACCGGAGCATCTGGAGGAAACCCACACAGACACGAGAAGAATGTGCAAACTCCACACTGTGGAGTTTGTATGTGCCACACGGAGGTGCCGTACTAAAGGTTATTAAGAAAGCATTATTGGTTAGATTTTGATCTGGATAAAAAAAAGAAACACTTGTAAAGTTAGGAAACAAGTATGATTGATTTGAAGGTTAATCACAAGTGAATTTCCAGAAAAATCAGTTTTAGGATCATTATCCATCATGACCTTGGTCAGCAGCTAGATATAAGCAAAGATAAAATTCCCTGTAAATTTTCAGAGTTATATGCTAGCCCTAACACCGCGAGATGAAAATACAGGACTGGGCCTCCTACAGCTGTCTATAGACATACATATGATGAATTTGCATAAGGCCACTCAATGCACACATATATACTACACAGGTTTGCATGCTCAAGCTACTGTTCAGAAGAGGGAACAAGGACTTCAGTGCATGATTCAAAGATGCGTAACAGTACACAATATTGAGGCTTTATAAAAAGCAAATCAGGCATTCAAGTTCATTTAAATATAAAATTAGAAATAACGTCCTTATTAGCCTGGATCAAATTATATTCACAATACTAAATTCAGTTTTCACACACCAACATGGTGGAAAATTCAGCCGTTCTGGAAGTGGTTCAAAGGGCTAGTTCATGGGTCGTTAGTAATCAATGTAGAGGAGAAAGACGGAATTTTATTTTAAACTATAGAAAAGCCTAGGCCCTCCCAAGAAATAAAAGAATTTGATTTACTCCAAGTGGACAAGCTATTTGAGTTAGAAAATTTAGAATCTGTGCAAATAAGTCAAAACTTAAAACTGGATTACTGAAAAGTGCTTTTTGTAGCATTGATAACTGCAACTTAATTGCTGGCATGAATGCAGAATCCCAAGGGCAGCTAAACAGATTGTTCAGGGATAGAAAATTTATCAAAGGCAGTAGGTCATTGAGATTAACATTATCCAGTCAGCATAGTCTCCTGGAGTTTGCCCACCATCTTCTGAACATGGATAAATTTCAGATTTTTTGTTTTCCTAAATTGGTCAAAGGTGGTTTTTGCTTCACTTCTCCTAGGAGAATCCATTCTTGTGCTGGGGAAAAAAGGAAAGAAAATACAGATGACGGTGTATAAAGGTTGCATCATTAAGAGGTATGGGCTCAATGATGCATTTGGCCTTTTACTGCTCTTTACAAATGTTCATCACACAAGAACTGTTTCTCATCCAATATAACATGAATAAGAAAACATTTCCTGGATAAACAAAATTGCCATTGTGCCATGCAACATGTCACAATACAATATTTAATGCATAAAGTAATTTAAATAGTTACTTTAAAAGGGTATTCTTGAATGCAATTTCTACTTTATTTCAAAGCTACTTCCTACTGGAGCTCTGATGGAAAATGCAAATCGAACAAGCAAAGTGATACAAAAAAATTCCAGTAGACCGAAAATATACTTATAGCTAAACGCAGTAAGTCTGCTGCAATTGCAAACACTAAAAAGCAAAATATGCATATGAGAATGCAACTGAGTAAGCTAGTACATATTTCAAGACAGGATAATACTATTATAGTATACCACTGTTCAGATATATGAATCAAAACACCACTTGCTAACTTTTAACTTGTAAGACACTAGAAATCAGACTGAAATCTTATTTAGCAAGAGAAAAGAATTGTGTAGAATCAAATCTAATTAAAGGCAAAGACGCTTGCATTGTACATACAAAAAGCTGTTTTGTCAGAATGGAAAGATATTCCTCATAATCACGATCTATCAGATTGTACAACTTTGGTGATTACATTCTGAATGAAAACTTTTATCCAGACAATTCATTTCTTAACTTTTACCCATATCACATGCAAAAATGAAGCAGTGCACTTTCAAATACTTACAGCTGCTGCATTCATCAGTATTAATAGGCCAAAACTAACTTTCAAATGAAACGCAACTAAATTTGTTCACTGCAGCTCCTATCTATGTCCTTATTTGGATAGGTTTATTAACAAAGCTTGGGTGCCCAACAAAGAAGTGCGCCACACTTCCTCCCAAAGTGCCGCGTCATGCACCACCACGCCTGCATGTGGGTGATACTTCCGGATGGTTTGTTCATGCTCTTTTTGTTAGTCTCATTATCAAATTTGAATGGAAACTGATTTTAAGCCATGACTTATTAATATTCTCATGGTGAGCATTTATATATTAGCACTGTAAAGATTATTTATCTCAAAAAGAGATAAATAATCTCTTATTTAAAAAAAAGGATTGCATTTAGGTGTGAAAATAAGCTTTTTCAGGTGCCATTAAGAAATGTAAGTCCTTCAAACCACAACATTTCTACGTAAATGTATGCAGGCCCAATCTGCCAAAATTTACAACATGCAAACAATATTTTAACCAATCAAACTTTACCTTCACACTTTAAACTTTAAATATCCCCCAGTCACTCTACCAATCACTCACCAATTTCAAGTTTCTCATAATTTCTCAAAATCTGTATATGATCTCAATCCAGTAAAATAAATTCTGAAACAATACTTTAGAACTCCCAAAAACAAAATCAATCTGAATTTATATTTTTAAAACCACAAATGTATTATAGCATTTATGATATTAGATACTGGAGTAGCAACCCAGAAATTGAGCATTCAAATCCTAACAATGGCAAGTTGAAAAACTGTATTCATGTAATCTGGGCTATAAACAGCCAACTGGTTCACCAATGTCTTTCAAGAAAAGGAACCTACTATCTTAGGTCTGGTCTATACACATCTCCAGTTCAATCGTGGATAGTGGATCCTAAATACTCTAGCCAATGTTGTTTACATTCAGAGAACAATTCTCTCTCTCACATATCCCCAACACTACCAATTCCAGAAATAGTACAATGAGCTATCATGGTTGCAGTAGTTTCAACACACTACAAATGTATTTCCCTAACAAGGGATTGTCATGAAACTAAAGATCCAATGCATACAGAAATTAGCTGGCTGACCGTTAACTTTTAGAGGAAGTTTCAGGCCACAAATGGATACACAAATCAGCCAGCTGAAGTTCTGGTGTTTTTTTTTGGAATTATGTGAAGGGACAAAGCAAAATGGGGTGAGGATTGAAGAAAAAGCAAAAGCAACAGATCTGTGAAATGCTCAGCCTCCCAACTTTAAAACAGTATAAGAAGAATCCCAAGATTGCACATTACGGCGCACACAGCGCTCACCTATTGGCAAACTAAGTAGTTAGAACATGAATTAATAAAACTGAAATCATGTTATTTCTTCATCAGCTGACATGACATTGCAAGCATTAAAATAATAAAACACTGCAACAACAGCATAAGTCATGTCACCACAGTCTTTTTTAATATAATGACTTTACAATATATTTCAATACACTGTACAGTTGCACAGGAAATAATTTGACGGAAGGCCTTTGAAATCCAGTTTAAAACCTGACTGATTAACCAACTATTATTGCACATCTAGAACTTCCAAATTTATAATCACCAAAAATTCCTGTCCTCCTTCACGACTGAGATTCTATGGTGCTGCTGAAATGAACGGTGCTGAAAACCTCCGATCTTGTCTAGGGCTGGGATTCTCTGGTGTCACTGCAATGAATGAAGTTTCGGCTGGAATGCTAATTTCTCCATTCTCGTTTGCACAGGATGGCCACGGATGAAATCGGAGAATCTTGCCCAATAGCTTCCAACATACCTGAAACCTTTCTTGTATACTCTACAAAATTTTACATTTAGTTCCTCCATATTGGATAAAGAAAAGGAAAATTCACTTCAAAATTCTCTGACAATGTATTTTCCAAAATATTATTTTTATGCTTTCCATTAAGTTCAATTTTTCTTCCAATATATTCCTTAATTTTGCTCGATTGTTCTACCTCGACAACGTTCCCATAAATGTACATATAACTCAGCCTATAAAAAGGGTAGCAGAAGCAACTCTCAAAAAATCTCTGTGTAAACTGAGTGTTGACTCAAATCAGTTTTCCCAATGATTATTGGCACTGTAACTTTGCATGAACTCCGTTCCTCCAGGTTAAGCATTTTCAACATCCTACAGGTTTCTAGAACAACCAAAAAGGACAATTAGGATAAGACCAGCTGATCCATCAAGGCTGCTCTATAAGCATGATAGTTGAAGCATCATGTCTTGGCATCAATCTAACGATGAACACCTCTTGCTGCTCCACCTCCATTATCACCTTACGTTTACCATACTCAAAAACAAATGGGACTCATAGGCCTGCCTAACATACTGTACAGCACAGAGACAGATGTATCTGGAGGAACCGTCCACTTTCATTCCCCAAAGCCAAAATTCTCCAAAGCAGCATATTCACCATCAAAAGTCGAGGGAAGTGTCAACTGATGACACAATTGGGGCTGAAAACACATATGGATAAGGGGCAGCAAAGAAAAATCCTTCTTGCTGTTCACTTGCTCAGTGATTTTGGAGGCTGGTATGATCAGTTTGTACGGGTCAGCATGAGATAGAAATAAACTTTTGTGAAAGAAACAGTTTTAATCAAGTAGGATTTCCTTACCCAGCAACCATTGGAGTGGAACTGAATGTGCTTCTTTTGGGGAATTTTGGCTTTAGGGAATGAAGGTGGATGGTTCCCTCAGATACATCTGCCTCTGCTTTAGTGTATCACAGTAAAAAGTCTCACAACACTAAGTTAAAGTCCAACAGGTTTATTTGGTAGCAAACGCCACTAGCTTTCGGAGTGCTGCTCCTTCATCAGGTGAATGGGAAGTTCTGATCACAAACAGGGCATGTAAAGGCACAGACTCAGTTTACAGAATACTGATCAGAGTGCGAGTCTTTACAGCTAATCAAGTTTAAAGGTGCAGACAATGTGAGTGAAGATAGCATTAAGCTAGGTTAAAAAGGTGTGTATTGTCTCCAGACAAGACAGTAAGTGAGATGTTGTAAGCCCAGGCAAGTCATGGGGGTTACAAATAGTGTGACATGAACCCAAAATCTCGGTTGAGGCCGTCCTCATATGTGCGGAGCTTGGTTATCAGTCTTTGCTCAGCAACTCTGCACTGTCGCGTGCCCTAAAGACCACCTTGGAGAACATTTACCCAAAGATCAGAGGCCGAATGCCCGTGACCACTGAAGTGTTTGCCAACAGGAAGAGAACAGTTTTGCTTGGTGATTGTTGAGCACCATTCATTCGTCTGTTGTCATAGCATCTGCATGGTCTCCCCAATATACCATGCCTCGGGACATTCTTTCCTGCAGCATATCAGGCAGACAACGTTGGCTGAGTTGCAAGAGTACGTACCATGTACCTGGTGGATGGTGTTCTCAAGTGAGATGATGGCATCCGTCTTGATGATCCAGCATATCTTAGAGGTTACTGTGACAGGATTATGTGGCGCCGTGGTCACTGTTCACCTGAAAGCTGGGTAGTTTGCTATGGACAATGGTCTGTTGGCGGTTGTTTGAAGGCAAGATGTGGGGATGGTCTTGGCGAGATGTTCGTCTTCAATGACATGAAGACTTCGGGGAAGATGTCGTAGCTTCTCCGCTCGGGGAAGTACTGAACAACGAAGGGTACTCTGTCCACTATATCCCTTGTTTGTCTTCTGAGAAGGTCAGTGTGGTTTTTGCTGTGGTGCGTCGGAACTGTCAAACAATGAGTCGAGCACCGTATCCTGTTATTATGAGGGCATCTTTCAGCGTCTGGAGGTGTCCTGCAATCTCCTCATCTGAGCAGATCCTCTATATACGGAGGGTTTATCCGTAGACGATGGCTTCTTTAACATGTTTAGCTGGAAGCTGGAGAATTGGTTTCATTGTAAATAGATTCTGGAAAGTTGATGGATTTACAAATTTTGTCATGTTATCACAGAAGACAACAGCCATTCGTGCCAGTGTGTTTCTCACTTGCAGGTTTCCCGGTAGTGTGGGTGGCAACATGGGAAATCCTATCGACAGCGGTGGTTCCAGAGAATCCCTCCGCCAGTGAAAGACACGCCACCTTTTACTGTCGAGAAACGTGTGGCTGGAAGGCCACCTAAAATGTTCTGTTGAAGGGTTATATGAACTCAAGACATTAACAATGCTTCTCTCTCCACAGATGCTGCCAGACCTATCTAGCATTTGCTGTTTTTATTTAAGAAATTCACACTCCAGTTAGAAGAACAGATAGAAGTGGTTTCACTGATTTGGATAAGTTGAAGGAATAATAACTTTGAATATCATGCTAACATAAGATCATAAAAGTATTTGAGCAAAAGCACATCTAATGCATGGAGTTACAATCTGCTCATGTTCCTTCAAATTCACTCAATTTGAATTACTTGGTCATTTGAATTGCGCAAAAAGTTGTCTGGTGCTTTTTCTAACTCCTTGATTTAATTATTTTTCAGTGCAAAAAACTGACTTTGAATGAACAACTGACTGCAAACTTGGTCACAGATAGAAGTTTACAGCATGAAAACAGACCCTTCGGCCCAACTTGTCATGTCACCCTTTTTTTTAAACCCCTAAGTTAATCCCAATTGCCCGCATTTGGCCCATATCCCTCTAAACCCATCTTACCCATGTAACTGTTTAAATGCTTTTTAAAAGACAAAATCGTACCCGCCTCTTATTACTACTTCTGGCAGCTTGTCCAGACACTCTGTAAAAAATTGTCCCTCTGGATACTTCTGTATCTTTCCCCTCTCTCCTTAAACCTATGCCCTCATAAAATAATTAAATCCTTTTGAAAAATAATTGAAACATACTGGTAATAAGTGACAAGCTGACATCATTATAGAAGTATTAATGCAACTGAAAAACTAGACCAAGCAAAAAGCAAAACAAAGATTGAAATAGGAAGCACAGGCTCATAAATTCTCAAAAGAGCCACAAAAATGGTCAGTAAGAGAGCGTCTAAAAAGGAGTCAAAGGATTAGGTGCATTGTGGATACGGGAATCAAAAGGAACATAAATAAATATAACGTAGGCCGATATCAGTCTTTTGAGCCCTTCAGATAACGGAAGCAAGATGCAGTGGCTGATGTGATGCAGAAACCAACTAACCGAAAGGAGGAAGTGCTGCAGCAAGATTGAAACTGCAATGTCAAAACTTTTAAAATGTTTGATTTTAGGCCCCCAAACATGAAAGAAATGAATGAATAGTAGTATATCATTTAAGGAATTAATTATGACATTAATTGGGTGCTATTGTAATGTGTTACTTAAAGAACTTTGGAATTTTAAAATTGCAAGAGCACAATAAGACAGACTAAAATGAAATGTAACATTTATATTTGCATTTGGAACAGTGTGTGCAGATTTGGCCAGACAAAAGGGATACTGAAGCAGTAAGAAAGATTCAACATAAATTCATTTGGATTACAAAATCCCAGAATTGTTGTTTCGATGCAGGAGGTCTCATTTGGTCCATCTTGTCTGCACCAGCTCACTAAAAGAATAACTCACCAAAAACCATTCCCTCACCTTCTCTGTGTAATCCTTCACATTGATTCTTTACAGATACCAGTCTAATTCCCTTCTGAATTCTTCAATGGAACCTGCTTCCTTCATACTCTCAGGCAGCACATTCCAAACTCTAACCACTCGCTATGTAAAGAAGTTCCTTTTACTTGTCGCTTTAAATCTATGCCCGTTTATTCTTAATCTCCAAACTTTCATGAATGGGAACTGTTTTTCTCTATCTATTCTGTTTAGATCCTTCATGATGTTAAATTTCTCTATCAAACCTGCTCTCAGTTTTCTCTTTTCCAAGAAAAACAGTCCTAACTTCTCCAATTTTTCTTCATAATTGAAGTTCCTCATCCCTGGAATCATTCTTGTGAATTCTTTCTGCACCCTCTCGAATGCATTCACATCCCTCCTAAAATTCTTTGGTCTCGCCAGCAGCACACCCCTGTCCATGAGTTTCACAGAGGCATGGGGTGGCTTCAATGGGAAATCCCACAGATAGCAGCAGGATCATAGAATCATGCCACCAGCAAATGGCACATCACCTCCTACTGCCTAGAAACACATGGCTGGGAGGCCACTGAATCCCTTTCGAAGATTTGAGATTTATCCTTTGGAACAATGAAGCTTATAAAGAACTACAATAAAAATGGTTAGAATTATGAACACCTTTGAAATGCAGTATAAGATCTCTTCCCATTAGTCAGTGAATCAGTTAAGTGAAAAAATACACTTAATAAACTTAAAATTAGCAGCACAAAGGAAGTGAGTGTGGCTACCATATGAAGAGTTAGTAAATACATTATCATAAGTGGTTTTTAAAGTTTTTCAACTACTTTAACTAACAGTAAATAGAAATATTCAGTTAGATAAATACTTGAAGGAAAATATTAAGTCACTGTACGAGCAGAAAATCAGGACTACAGTGGAGAGCACTGATACAGATTTAGCATTGACACAGGAAACTAAAATAGTCTCATTATGTGCTTAAATTTATATGGTTTAACTACTTGTTCTATTAAAGGATCAACCGCTCAATACTTTAATGGACAATGTACTTGGCTGCATAGCACAACACTGCTAACAACATGCTCTCTCCAGTTAAATAATCCAAATCATGCAATTAGGCATTCTGTATGCTATGGTCCTTACATGACTTTTACTTATTTTTAGAATCAGTGTTTTAAAGACCCATTTATTGTTCTTCATCATCAAATATTTAGCAACAAGATTTAGACATGCATGGTTGCTCAGAAATTGCAAAACATTTTTAATCATTTTTGCAAATGCAATGAAATCAAAGATGCATCGGCAATTGTAACATCACGAGAGGTCCAAGCTGGTTAACTCACAGGGGGAAGAAAGTGCAGGTAGTTCTTTAACTTTGCTACTACTATCAATGAGTAGTTTGGAAGCACCAGATAAAGTACTGGTGAGGAAGGATTTCGGTAGCTCCAGTTGGGCTAAATTGAGATCTATAGTCCACAGGGTGGTCTCCATACCCTCATCTTCAGATACAATGGGCAGGATCTTCCAGCAGCGCTCATCCGAACAGCAGGATCCCGAAAATCCTGCCCAAGGATCTTTGCATGGTCCATGTCCCACCCACTACGATTTCTGTAGCAGGTGGGGTGGGAAGATTCAGTCCAATTTGTCAGTATGCAAGAGCCACAACACGTCCCTTCCACATAGCAGAATAAAGCTCTTTCGGACAATACCACGGAGAATTTAACTGATGCTGTTTTATAAATAGCATCTTTCTCCCAAATGTTTCAAGAGATAGCAGCACCAAAAAGCAAATGATCAGAATGTTGATATTATCACAGTGTCAACAAAGTCTTCAACTGGCTGTTTTTCAGGTATTTGGCCATCTCTTTAACACTCCACCAATAAATGGGATGTAGTTGAATTTCACTGAGGTTAAAAGACTTACAAATGAAGCAGCTCAAGCATATCACATCTGATTCTTATAATTCTCACTGAATATAAAAACATACATTACTAAAGATATCATGAGAGTTTGAAAAGAAAACACATTAAATATTTGTATGCAACTGTCAATTCAAACCATATTTCAAATGGCAAAGTCTTCATGAAGTAAACTTTTGGTACAACAGTTCTTTCATTACATCCTATATTGACGACAACAGTGTTCATCACCAACAGTGGGGTAAATTAACTGATTGGAGTAAGATGGAGAGCTGACAACACTGCCAAATTTGTAGGAAGAGATTGGTTGCATAGGGAATTTCTCACTAAATTACCATAATTTCAACAACACTTTATAACAACAATTCTGATGCCATACAATATGGACAAATTACATTAACCTTGTATGATTGATTAGATTTCTGATATCTCAGGGTCTACTTTTCAAAAACAGTATTATTCAAATTCTCTTGTCCTCCAAGGCTTGATTTCTGCTTTGGCATTACAGCTACATTCATCAACGAAAGTACTCAATCACAACTGCTCTTTCCCTTGAGGCCACAAAACAATGTTCTACTGTGCTTTAAATTAACAAAAGGTTGGTGGAAATTGGCCTGGGAGGATTCAAGAAAGGATACTTATAAAAGCAAAAGAAATGGCAATTCAGCTGAATGATTTGAGTTTAAAAAAATCAGCAAAGTGTGTCAAGAAGGAATAAAGAACTTAAAAGGTTTTGTGGAATGAATGGATAGGATGGCCTCAGAGAGATGGTCAAAAAATAATTAAACTGAAGGTACCATATCTGAATGCACAAAGCATTCATAACAAAACAAATGAATTAATAACACAAATAGAATAGGATTTGGTCAGATAGCCTTCAGAGACGTAGTTTTCAGGATTGGATCACTGTGGACAGCATAGTGGCCCAGTGGTTAGCACTGCTGCCTCACCATTGCCAGGGGTCCTGGTTCGATTCCCCAACTTGAGTCGCTCACTGTCTGTGTGGAGTTTGCAGTTTCTTCCCATGTCTGCGTAAGTTTCATCTGGGTGTTCTGGTTTCCTCCCAGAGTCTGAAAGATGTGCTGGTTAGGTGCATTGGCCACGCTAAATTCTCCCTCAGTGTACCCGAACAGGCACTGGAGTGTGATGGTTAGGGGATTTTCATAGTAATTTTGCTATAGTGTTAGTGTTAATGTAAGCCATCTATGACTAATAAATTTAAAAAAATAAACACCCACCCCCGCCAACAACAAGCTTCTGGATTTCACTTGACCTTTAGAAAGGATAGGCAAAATGGAAAAGAATCGGGGGCTTTCCCCAAAGGATAGAACAAGGAAAACAATTAGAAAGGCGATTAGCTTGGGTGTGGCAAACATTTTAAAAGTAAATCATAAATTGTAATGATTATAAATTTTCTTAAATAATAAAACAAGCCACAGGAAAAGTTATCCAAATTTGCTAATGCCAATAAGAAAATTAAATATAATGCTAGATAAAGGAAAAGGCTTATAATATTGCTGAAAATAGAGTTGCGAGAATTAGCATAATTTTAAAATTCAGCAAAGATCACTAAGAAATTAGGATTCAAGGTAAATGTTGTTAGAGGCAAAATTAATAACGAGTAATGACGAAATAGGAGTAACATTAAACAGATACTTTGAAGACACAAAAACATTTCAGAAGCACAAGTCAATTCCTACCATTTGCAGGGATTCTGTTCCCACAACTTCTCATGAAGTGGGAAATTGCTAATGGCAAACTTGCACATGTGCAGAGTCACTGTATCACATTCTTCATGAAACTGACATGGGAAAGGTGAGAGTTCAACATTTTAAATCATGGATAAGTGAAGTTGGACTTGTGAATTAGGTGTACAATTACATTCATGCAGATAAACACGTTTGAGGTCGACGGGTTGCAGATGGTGGGAGTTGATTGTAATAGGGAACTAAGGACTTAAAAATAACTTAAAATTATTTGTATAGAAATAGCACTGGAGAAGTTAATGGTGCCAAAAAGCCAACGAATTCCTTAGATCCAATGACATATATTACATGGTTATAAAACAAGTTGGCTACAGGTTTTGAGCTCCCTAGATGTGCTAGACTGGTGGTCCCCACATCTAGAAGAGAGAAAGTGTGACTTGAGGAGGGAGGGAGGGAGGGGGGTTGGTGGTGGTGACGGTGATGTTTTGAATTTTCAAAAGCATTCTTTAAGGTGCCACATGAAGTTTTTGCATAAATTAGGTTCCATGAGATAAGGAGTAGCATTTAGCATTGATTAATGATTGGTTAATGGACAATACAGTAAGAAGTCTGACAACACCAGATTTAAGTCCAACCGATTTCTTTGATAGTAAACTTAGAAGTTGACTATCAAATCGGTTGGACTTAAATCTGCTGTTGTCAGACTTCTTACTGTGTTTATCCCAATCCAACGCCAGCATCTCTACATCATAATGGACAATAACCAGAAAGTAGAAATAACTAGTTCAGTTTTGGATTGTAATTAGTGGGGTACTGTAAGGATCATTTTTAATCTACATCATTCACTTAAATGAAAGAACTGAGTGTAACATATCCATGTCTGCTCACAATTCAAAAGTTAAGTGAACAAATAAATTGCAAAGAGATGCAGAAGAATATAGGTCAATTAAGTGAGGAACAAATGGAATATAATGTAGAGAAATTTGATGGCAAGAATAATAAAAATGTAAGACATTTCTTGTAAACAATTAGACATCATGAAATATTGGCTTGGGAAGGGATCTGAATACTTTTTACATTACCAATGGAACATTATTGCCAGATACAACAATCAATTATGTAAGAAAAGTTTAGGAGACCTTTTATTACGAACAGTTTGAAGTACAAGGGTAAATAGGTCTTCCTACAATTATACAGGACATTGGTGAGGCCATACCTAATGCACTGTGTAATTTGTTTTGTCCAAGGAAGAACATATTTGCTCCTAAGATAATGCAATGAAAATTCAAGACTAGTTCTAGAGATGAGGGAATTCAATACTTGAAACAAATAAAATTCTTAAAGGTTTGACAGGATAATTTAACTTGATAGGACAGATGCTGAGACAATGTTTGAGGAATTTAGAATGACGGATCATGGATTATAGTCTCAGAATAAAAGTTTGTCCATGGAAAACAGAGATGAGGAGACAATTCTTTACTCCAAACAGTTGCAAGCCTTTGGAATTCTCTACCACAGACAGCTTTTGATGCTCAGTCATTATGCATTTTTAAGTTAAAAATCAATAGATTTTTTTGAACATTAAAGGAATCAAGGGAGATGCAAAGAGTGTGTGAAGGTACAGCTGAGGTAGACAATTAACTACGCTGTTACTAACTGGTGAAGCAAGCTTGTTCCTAACGTTTATGATTGTACTGTACTAATCTAACCAACCTCTAAATGTAGGCACAAACCAAGATCAAAATAAACGTTACGCAGATTTTGGAGCAGCATGTCTGAAGTTTGCCCAACTTCCACTGGAATTTTGACTGATTTTGCCCGTGGTCACACTGATTTTCTAGAACTCGTTTTGCTCATCGCGTAAGACTATACGAGACAATGTCAATGGACCAGCAGATCTTTTCCTACCCACTAGTTTCCTGAATCACTCAGTGCTCAACCTCTATAATTATGGTTGCAACAAAAATAACACATCCTGGAGTACACCACTTAAATTCAAAAATGGAACGGCCTCTGAAGTGTAATCGGAAAAATACATAATAATTAAAATATGTTACAGCAAATATATGTCAGTTAAATAAAGTAGAACAAAATCATATTATAGAAAAAATAAAACTTAAGATCTCAGGATTGAGAAGGGTTGTTTCAAATATGAAGATTTGTTTAAAATAGAATGAATGTGGCAGAAGTACACTGAACAGAATATTTCCAATGTAGAGAAACTAACCAACAAAATTAAGAACTCAGTCCCTTTTTAACAATTTATGAGGCCAGGCACACAATATGAATTATTTTTGACTTGAACAATTACTTCATGCCTTCATCAAAATGCCACACAAATTACTAAAAGTCCCGAAATAGAGAAACATTATACATACCCTTAAAACATAGTTTAACATCACTTGGCAATCAATGAAGATATTTTTGCAGCATAAACAACGATCGGTCTGCATGTTTTATCAATTTTTTGCAATAAAACAAGTGCATTAAAAAATAATATTTTATCCAAAGTTGAATCACTTACATAGAATGTGACTTAGCTGTAGAAAAATTTTACCAATTCTTAACTGTCTACACTTCAAAAGGCACAAATTTCCACATTTTGTACTGTAATTTAATACAAATTGCTTTCTAAAATTTATCTTACAACACAAATTCCTCCACTTTCCAGCCATAAATCTGAAAACATTAATGACCCAAGGATAAAATCAGTTACTCCAACTCCTGAGAAGATTCGATTTAACTAGCATTGAGAATACATAATTCAGGACAAATTTGAGTATAAAGCCAACTCCTGAGCAGTTCAGTGCATTCCTCAAAGTGAATTACAATATTATCCACCGGGACAAACAAAAGTATGATTCATTCTCTCATCCCATCAGCAGCACCAACTTTCAATCTTTGGGTGACCTAAATTCTGAATTTGCAATAATTGAATTAAACGTGAAATGCCTTTAAGATCTATGGTATTACTGCTAAAACTAATGTGAAATAATATATTGACAGACCATGAGTGGAGAGATGCTATCAGGCAGAGGTTCTCAGTCAGGGATCTACAAGAAAATTTCAAAAGGGCCACTGCCCAGTGGTCTCTCCCAGCAGCACCAATAAAACTTCCAGATTTGCTAACTGTTGATAAACAATCACAGTTAGCACTATCACTAGTCATCTCACCCCTCTCTCATAATTCAACAATTCAAATATAAAGCTGAATATTAAAACTAAACTGCCATTTAATGCACCTTGACTGTCTGAATCCAAAAATGAAATTTTATAACTGCAAGGTGTTTGATTTATTAACATTCTCTCTCAATGCTAACCCCCACCCACATCCAGCCAAATCAATGTTCTGAATTGCTGACGAAAACCCTTTTGTTTGAACTTTTGGTATGTATAAGAATAGAATTTTGGTAAAGAGAGCACAGATACTGGAGACAATAAAGAATCCAGGCATGAATGCTTCAATACTACAGTACTGCTTCCTCTTGAACACTAAAAGGATTGGACATATTTAGTGCAAACTCTTTATCCAGAATTTTAGCAATAACATCAGTAAAAACAAAAGTACTGAGTCAGATGAACAGTGAACATGCCATGGATCTGAGATCAAAGATGCTCCCATATTCTAACAGAATTCAGCAACAAATTTTACAATAAATATTTATTATTTTTCTTAATGTTTTTGCTCACAGAAAAATTGCTTGTGCTATGTTACATAGGTCCGTGGAAATTTTATAATATTGAAGGGGGGGACCTCAAAAGCAAAAATCAAGAACGACTGCTGTAAATTTTATGGATTATTCCTAAAGTTTATTCATAGATAACTTTCCCTATTTATTTCTATCCCAGTAAATTGCTGATTAAGTGTTTTTCTTCTCCCTCAAAACCTGTTACGTTGAATTGTGCTGAGTAATCTAAATGATCCAACACTTTGTTTTCCCACGTCTGTTACACTAATCATTTTTTGTTCTTAATTGAACAACACATAGCTTGAAAACTTTCATCCACTTGCATGGAAAGAAAGGTTCAGTTTTCTTTTAAAAAACTGAGTTCCTTATGTTATGAACTATCCAGGCACATGTTATAAGTTAGAAAGATTGAGGAGTTATTTTTCCCCAATGTCCTACAGGCATTCACTTCAATCCTTGTCATGATCCTTTAAAGGAGAATACCTGTTTGGAGAAAGTTAATATTCCCTAATTTAAATACATATCATTACACAAAATGTAAGTAATGTTGAAGTCACAATTAAAAGTCTCAGTGCATTCATTGCATTAGAACAAAAGTAGTTAACAATCTAACTGATCTGCTTGCAGAACTATCTTTATTCACAGCACCACATTCCCTCATTTCCAAGTATTTGTTTTGTTCCAATTAGAATGAAGATCATCATGAGCCCACGTTAACATGGTTGCTAAGAGCAAAACATTTACCAAAATTGCATTCTATTCAGCCCACCCACTTATAAAATATCAACTCTGAAGGGAAGGCAAGTATATAATTCCATTTTAGTGTCACACATTCAACATTCTATTTGGTAGACTGTTGATGGCAGAATTAAAACACTGATGATTCCAACAATTGACCACATTGAAGGTAAACAAACTTCTTTATGATAATCAACTGGAATAAAAATGCTAGAAAAACTTTGCAAATCTGGCAGCATTTGTATGCTTGTACCTAGAGCTACCTCGACTACACCTCCTCACATCCTTTTTCCTGAAGAACTCATTCCATTCTCCCAGTTTTTCCATCTCTGTCGCATTTGCTTTGACAATGCTATCTTCCACAATGGCTTCTGACAAGTCTTCCTTTTCCATTAAATCAAGGTTTTCCTCCACTGTAGCTGACAGAGTCCTCAAACCTGTACAATTTTGTACTTATTCCTTCCCCCTTCTCACAGAACCATCATAGGGTTCCTAATCCTCACTTTCCATCCCACCAGCCTCAATACTGATGAACAGAGGGATCTTGGTGTACATGTGCATAGATCCCTGAAAGCTGGCAATCAAGTCGATAAGGTTGTTAAGAAGGCATATGGGAGTCTGAGCTTTTATTGGTAGGGGGATTGAATTTCGGAGCTGCAACGTCACTTTGCAACTGTAAAAAACTCTAGTGTGGCCGCACTTGGGAGTATTGTGTGCAGTTCTGGTCCCCACATTATAAGAAAGATGTGGAGGCATTGGAGAGGGTACAGAGGAGGTTTACCAGGATGTTGCCTGGTATGGAGGGCAGGTCTTATGAAGAGAGGCTGAGGCATTTGAGGTTGTTTTCGTTAGAAAGAAGGTGGCTAAGAGGAGACCTTATTGAAACATATAAGATGATTAGAGGTTTAGATAGGGTGGACAGTGATAGCCTTTTTCCTAGGATGGAGAAAGCTAGCACGAGGGGACATAGCTTTAAATTAAGGGGTGGTAGTTATAGGACGGATGTCAGAGGTAGGTTCTTTACCCAGAGGGTGGTAAGGGTATGGAATGCCCTGCCTGCTGCAGTTGTAGATGCGCCAAGTTTGGTGGCGTTTAAGAGGTTAGTAGATAAGTTTATGGACGAAAAGGGAATGGTTTAGGTTAGAGGGTCATTGCTTTTTCCTAATTGGTCGGCGCAACATCGAAGGCCGAAGGGACTGTTCTGCGCTGTAATGTTCTATGTTCTATATTCAAAAAGCTTATCCTCTGCAATTTCTGCCAACTCCAGCATGACCATTCAGCACATCTTCTCCTCACCTTCCCATCAGCATTCCAAAGGTTCATCCCCTCCATGACATCCTGTTCCAATCCTCCATCATACCCAATTGCTCATCCCCTTCCCACATCACCTTTCTTTGCAATTGCAGGAGATGTAACATTTAACCCTTTACCTCCTCACAGTCCAAGTCCCCAAACATTCCTTTCAGGAGCAGCAGTAATTTCGACTACTGTATTTGCTGCTCACAGTGCAGCCTCTTCTAAACTGGGAAGACTTCCCATAGACTAGATGGTCGCTTTGTAGAATACTTTCACCTGGTCCACAAACATGATGCAGATCTTACTGTCACTTGCCATTTCAATTCACCATTTTGCTCTCATGCTTACAGTTTAGTCCTTGGCCTGCTACAATGTTCCACAGAAGCCCAAAGTAACCTGAAGAAACATTACCTCATCTTCCAATCAGACACTTTACAGCAATCTGGATCACTTTTGAGTTCAACAACTTCAGACCATGAACTGTATCCAACATTTTGATTCCCCATCTCCAATGACCCTTTTTCTGCAATTTTGACTTCAGGCAGTGCTGACCTTTATTCCACTAAGGACATCTGCTTTATTCTTCAATATTATCATTACCACTCCCTTTGTTTTTGTTCCATGACACCTTTATCACTTAATCTTTCCTGAGCTCCAACCTATCCCAACCTTTTATTTTGTTTCACCTGCCTCTCGTCTTTTTCATCTGCATAAAACTCGTCACATCACCCTCTCCCTAGTACTAATGATGAGTAAAATAAGATCAAAACTTTTCTTTCTTCACAGATATTTTCAGACCTGCTGGGGTTTACCAGCACTTCATTTTAATTCCAGATTTCAAGCACCTGCACTATTTTTCCTTTAACCTAATGATAGATTTCAATTATGCTGTTGAGTACAAGTTTGGGACACCATCACTTCTTAAACCATTTTCATTCCATACATTCAAAGTACAGTAAAAACGAAGCCACAAATTTCCTTAATGCAAATCAGAAGAGCAGCTAAAATATCAACATATACCTTGAAACCACATTTTTGTGAAAATAAGCATATATATAAAGGGACAACACTCAGAAACTTTTTGATTTGACAACTGGCATGTGTAAAATACTTCAATAGTTGGGCTAGATTACAATGCAGCTGAAACTGAAATTACTTTGAGTTTGTTCCACAGAAGCAAGTTTCTGCTGGCTGATTAACAGAACAATACTAATACTGAAGTCATCAGTGCCCATTCAAATAGATTTGACAGTGGACTTTTTAGTAGATCCCTGAATACTCTTGTAAACTTACCTGACTTGAATACAAGTATTTAGACATAGATTCTTTTCCACCACTTCCGTTTTCAAACATTTCAGAGGCAGCTCTGCACACACACAAATATTCAGTCAGGCATGTCAAGAGCACTCCATTAAACAAGATAGTTCAAGTTCCAGCCAGGAAGGAGCTGAGCAACATAAACACAGACTTGCTTGATTTAATTTAAACTATTGCTACTTATAACTACATTTAGCTGCAGTTTTAATGCACTCTTAGTAAAACACCTTGATTAGCTAGCATTATAAGGACAAGAATGGATTCTACAATCCAGAAGGACACATTGCCTAAACCAAAGAGGTACAATGAGTGCAAAGAGTCTGCCTTGATAATGTAATGATGTAGAGATGCCGGCGTTGGACTGGGGTAAACTCAGTAAAGTTTTACAACACCAATTTTAAATCCAACCAATTTATTTGATAGTAAATCCGCGAGCTTTTGACGCTATGCGCCTTTGTCAGGCAAATGCAGTGTTCTGATCTGCAGAGGCACTCATATCCACACAGACAGTTACAGATTGCTGATTAGAATGCGAATCCTTACATCTAACCTGCTATTCAAGTGTTAAAGTGGCTAACAATGTGTGTGAAGGGAATCCTGAGCATTGGTTAGAGAATTGTGTATTTTCTCCAGACAGCACAGTAAGTGAGGTTTTTTGCTAATCCAGGCAAGTTACTGCAACTGAGGCAGTTGCAACTGCAACAAGTTGCTGCAACTGCCTCAGTACTCAATGCCAACAACTGCCAGTTTCCGGATGCAATTTTACAACTCATCCGCTTCATCTTGGACCACAATATCTTCACCTTCAACAATCAGCTTTTCATCCAGACACATGGAACAGCCATGGGGACCAAATTTGTACCTCAGTATGCCAACATCTTCATGCACAGGTTCGAACAAGACTTCTTCACCACACGAGATCTTCAACCAAGGTTGTATACTAGATACATTGATGACATCTTTTTCCTTTGGACTCATGGTGAACAATCATTGAAACAACTGTATGATGATATCAACAAGTTCCATTCCACCATCAGACTCACCATGGACTATTCTCCAGAATCAGTTGCATTCTTGGACACACACATCTCCATCAAGGACGGTCACCTCAGCACCTCACTGTACCGAAAACCGACAGACAACCTCACAATGCTCCACTTCTCCAGCTTCCACCCTAGACACATTAAAGAAGCCATTCCCTATGGACAAGCCCTCCGTATACACAGAATTTGCTCAGATGAGGAGGATCGTGACAGACACCTCCAGACACTGGAGGATGCCCTCGTGAGAACAGGATATGGCGCTCGACTCATCAATCGACAGTTCCAACGTGCCACAGCGATAAACCGCACTGACCTCCTCAGAAGACGAACAGGGGACAAGGTGGACAGAGTACCCTTTGTTGTCCAGTACTTCCCCGGAGCGGAGAAGCTACGACATCTTCTCCGGAGTCTTCAACGTGTCATTGATGACGATGAACATCTCGCTAGGGCATCCCCACCCCCCACTTCTTGCTTTCAGACAACCGCACAACCTTAAACAGATCATTGTTCGCAGCAAACTACCCAACCTTCAGGAGAACAGTGACCACAATACCACACAACCCTGCCACAGCAACATCTGCAAGACATGCCGGATCATAGACATGGACGACATCATCAAACGTGAGGATACCATTCACCAGGTACACGGTACATACTCTTGCAACTCGGCCAACGTTGTCTACCTAATACGTTGCAAGGATGTCCCGAAGCATGGTACATTGGGGAGACCATGCAGACACTATGACAGCGGATGAATGAGCATCGCTCAACAATCACCAGGCAAAACCGTTCCCTTCCTGTGGGCGAACACTTCAGCAGTCATGGGCATTCGGCCTCCGACCTGCGGGTAAATGTTCTTCAAGGGGGCCTTCGCGACACACGACAGCACAGAGTTGCTGAGCAGAGACTGATAGCCAAGTTCCGCACACATGAGGACGGTCTTAACAGGGATCTTGGCTTCATGACACACTATCTGTAACCCCTGTAACTTGCCTGGGTTAGCAAAAAACCTCACTTACTATGCTGTCTGGAGGAAATACACAATTCTCTAACCAATGCTCAGGATTCCCTTCACACACATTGTTAGCCACTTTAAAACTTGAATAGCAGGTTAGATGTAAGGATTCGCATTCTAATCAGCAATCTGTAACTGTCTGTGTGGATATGAGTGCCTCTGCAGATCAGAACACTGCATTTGCCTGACGAAGGCGCATAGCGTCGAAAGCTCGCGGATTTACTATCAAATAAATTGGTTGGATTTAAAATTGGTGTTGTAAAACTTTATTGATAATGTAAAGCAAATGAGTCAGTCCTGCATATTTGTCCCCTCGGGGGTTCCATTAAGAAGATTTAAAAAACTGCAGAGAACATGGATAACACAGTATTGCTTCATCAATTCAGGGAGTCTGATCAGCTCGACATTGGCATTGCAGAGTGAAATTTGAACCAAGGAACTGAAAAGGCGGAAGGAGGATACATTAGTTGTGTACACAGTGTTGCAGAGAGCCTTTGAAGAGAAGCAGAGTGAAGTACACATAGCAAGGCTATGAATGTTAAAAGGAATTACGCACAAATGTTGCTTTGCTGAAACTGGATACATTGCCCAGCAGAATATAAAAGAGCTTTCAATTTGAGCTCACTGACGCTTACAGGCTGAGGAGCCAAACCTAAACCCAGCTGCTATTAGGATGAAGAAAGAGCATCCTTCCCATAGGTCTCCTTCACTAAGTCGGTGTGCATCATTAGTACAGCTCTCTCAATGATTTGCACTGTATTTCAGTATTTTATCAAAAAAATTAACAGCTGAAAATGCTCATACAGTTGAAACTTGCATGAAAACACTGAGTTTGATCATAAATTGTGAATGAAAAATGCAAATGTAAAGGTCATGGAATGAAAGAATCTTCAGCGCTGCAGGTGTCTCATGAATAGGCTAGAACTGATTAAATCAGTAAATGAAAATTAAAAATGTCCACTGACATACATTTAAAAAAAATCCAGATTTGCATTGTTGAGATAATGAAAATAAGCTTTAATCTGCATGTAACCCTAGCTGCACTTGGCCTGTTATAATATAATTCATAGACACAGTGGGTTTCACTCAAAATAAAGGTAAGCTAGGACAGAATAGTATGGAAAATAAAATAACAGAGAAAAGCTAAATTATAAATAGAATTTCCACTTTTAATTTTCTCTCTTTCTTGATAGTATTATTGGAATATTATCATCAATGATTATGCGGGGGGGTGAACAGAATGGATAGTCAGAAACTTTGTCCCCCAGAGTGGAAGAGTCAATTACGAGGGAACATAGGTTTAAGTTGTGTAGGTTTAAAGAAGATATATAAGGCACTTTTTTTAAAAAAACATAAGAGTAGTGGTTGCCTGGAATTCGCTGCTGAGGGAAGATAGTGCAAGTAAATATGATAGTGACTTTGAAGGGGCCTCTTTACAAATACATGAATAGGCTAGAAATAGAGGGATAAGGTCCCCAGAAGGGTTAGGAAATTTTAGTTGCAGGTTTGGAGAGCCAAAGGGTCTGTTCCTGTGCTGTAATTTTGTTTGTTCTTATGATAATACCTAGTGGAAAAACAAATATCAACAGACTATTCATCCACACCACAGCCTAAACTGATTCTGTTCAAATCAATTGGAAACAAAGGTGACTAGATGGTGATTGGTATCTTGGCTCATTTTTTCCTTTCAAGTTCAAAACTGGCTTAATCCAAAATTGCAGCATTCCTACCACTGCTCAACCAAGATCAGCTACCTTCTTGACCTAGCTAGCTTTACAAACCTGTTGAATAATACGGAGTTTATCCAATGTTATTTAATTTAAATAATCTTCAACACTTTGCTTCCTTTGAGTTGTTTTAAAAAAGTTTTAACTCAATAAACACGTCCCTCTCTCTCAGGTTTGCTCACAAGTTCATCAACATCACCTATTACCCACTCCCTTCTCCCATTTGCACAATCTACTGTGCCAAAGTGCTCCATTTTTCTCACAAGAGTTAGTCACTTTGGACAAAAAGGTAACAACAAAAGTGGGGTGGAATTCTTTTTTCACATTTCATAAGAAATTAAGGACTGAAGAAGACTGACGTTTTCTGAACTCCAAAGTTTATTTTGGGCAATTTGAAAGATTGCTTCACATATTCAAATACACAATGTATCAGTATAGCGCATCATTGAAAAAATAGCAGTGAAGGAATGGTCTATTCAGTTGGCTGCAACATGAAGGAAATTAACCATCTCGGCCACAACACAGTAGTCAAGGTCTATCCAGACTTGAGCTGATCAATTACCTCCTGTGGAATACATCTTTGAGAGAGAAGCCGTGTGTTCCAGAATTACTGTTTTAAAATGTTTTTCATTACAACACTCTGGTTGCTTTAGCAAATATAGCACAAGTCTGCAAATTGACAAATAACACCTTCTCTCTCCCTGCTGTAATGCTCAGAGTACTGTCAGTATTACAATATGGAATCCAACAACGAGATAGAGAATTTCAAATGAAAGGAATCTTAAGTGCAATAGTACCAACGTATGGAAAAGATAGATCATTGTTTAAAAGAAATTGCAGTTTACTTCAGCTGCAACCCCATAGGAATTTCAAGACCACCTGGAAAAAAAAATTGCTTTATTCACAAACATCAGCAAAGAATAGTGAACTTTTTTTTGCCTATTTTCATTGATTCTTAATTTGGTCAAGAGCTAACCTTTGACGTAATTTTACATTTTTGAGAGTGTGTGTTACTAAGATCAGGATGTATGTTTACCTTTTTAAATGTCTTTATATACTTACCTTAGTGGATTTTTAACACAATAAAAACTAACCTCTGTGTTTAAATTCAAGAAAGCCATCAAAACAGAGTTCTTTGCAATCAACACATAAATGGTTCCATCCAGACACTTTAATCATTACAGAAACCCTGATACAATTAGTGAAGGCTTGAAAAAGAAAGGCCAAATCCTGACTGGTGTCCTTATCTGCCAGATACCAGTATTATGGTCTGTGCTGAAACTAATGAGATTTTGGACTCATAATATGACACTACTAAGAATGAGATTGCACTAAGAACTGCATTCTATAAAATGAAGGAGTATAGAGAGAGTAGGAGAAAGCTCAAACGGGGAGTTAGAAGGGCAAAAAAGGTGCATGAAATGATTTTGGTGGATAGGATTAAGGAAAATCCAAAAGCTTTTTATTCCTATGTTAGGAATAAAAGGGTGGTTAGAGGAAAAAAATCGGACCTCTTAGGGACAGAGGAGGGGAACTGTGCTTAGAGCCCGAGGGAATGGCGGAGATCCTGAATGAATACTTTGCGTCGGTATTTACGAAGGTGAGAGGCTTGTTGACAGCTCCTGTCTCTGAGGGAGCTGTGGACCAGTTGAGGGAAATATCCATACTGAGGGAGGAAGTGTTAGAACTTCGAGGTAGCATTAAAACTGATAAATCTCCGGAGCCTGATGGCATGTATCCCAGGCTGCTTAGGGAGTGCGAGGTGAAATTACTGGGCCTCTGATGCAAATCTTTGTCTCTTCCTTGGACACAGGTGAGGTCCCAGAGGATTGGAGAATAGCTAACGTTGTACTGTTGTTTAAAAAGTGGAAATTATTACGAATCTGGTAGAATTTTTTGAGGAGGTGACGAAAACAGTGGACGAAGGGCGAGCCGTTGATGTCGTCTATATGGATTTCAGTAAGGCATTTGATAAAGTCCCTCATGGGAGGTTAGTTGAGAAGGTGAACGCTCATGGGATACAAGGACAGGTAGCTAGATGGATAAACTGGCTTGGTAATAGGAGACAGAGAGTAATAGTGGGAGGGTATTTTTCTAGCTGGAGGTCGGTCACTAGTGGTGTGCCGCAGGGCTCGGTACTGGGACCTCTTCTATTTGTAATATATATAAATGACTTCGAAGAGGGAGTATGTGGAGTGATCAGCAAGTTTGCAAACGATACAAAGGTGGCTGGACTTGCAGATAGTGAGGAGCGTTGTCAGGCGATGCAGCAGGACATAGATAGGCTGGTAGCTTGGGCAGACAGATGGCAGATGGAATTCAATCCTGATAAACGCAAGGTGATGCATTTTGGGAGAAAGAATGTAGGGGGGAGGTATATGATAAAGGATAGACCTATTAAGAATATAGAAATGCAGAGGGACCTGGGGTGCAGGTGCACAAGTCTGTGAAGGTGGCAGAGCAAGTGGAGAAGGTTGTGAAGAAAGCATATGGTAATGCTAGCCTTTATAGGAAGGGGTATAGAGTACGAGAGCTGGCCTTTAATGTTGCAGTTGTATAAAATGTTGGTTAGACCTCATTTGGAATACTGCATCCAGTTCTGGTCCCCTTACTACCGGAAGAGCATGGAGACTCTGGAGAGAGTGCAGAGATTTACCAGGATGCTGCCTGGTAAAGGATGGTCTGAGTTACGAGGAGAGGTTAGGCAAATTGGGACTGTTTTCCTTAGAAAGATGTAGATTTAGAGGTGTACAAGATTGTGAGGGGTTAGATACAGTAAACAGGGTTAAGCTTTTTCCTAGGATGGACTCAAATAGTACGAGGGGTCATGGGCTTAGGGTGAGGGGGGTAAGGTATAATTTGGATGCTAGAGGGAATTTATTCACACAGAGGGTGGTGGGGGTATGGAATGCACTGCCAAGTAAAGTGATGGAGGCAGGCACTCTGGAGTTATTTAAGAAATACTTAGATGGGCACATGAACAGAATGGGAAAGGAGGGTTATAGAAAACTGATTTAAAATGGGGATCATGAGCCTTGGGAGTCCCTGGGAAGTGTGTAAATAGATGATGATATTGATGTACTTGTTTTTATCCTACAGATGCTTTGGTCCACCTTGTTGTCTAACAGGGGCATACATGCAATGGGTCATGAGAGGGCTGTTCTTGGATCTTTTTCGAGAGTATCCTAGTGCTTCACGTCGTTAGTGTACACTTGACCTGGACTATTTGATGGGCAACACGACAGCTCAGTGACTATCGCCGTGCTGTGCAGATACATGGATTTGGGCCTGTGTCTGTGGGAGTTTGCGCATTCTCCCCGTGCTTGCGTGGGTTTTCTCTGGGTGCTCTGGTTTCTTCCCACATCCCAAAGATGTGCTCTTAGGCTAACTGGCAAAACAAATTCTCCCTAAATTGTCTCCAATTGGTTTTTAATCCATAGATCTATAAACATAGACAGGGATCACAGGTAGAGGTGGGAACATCAGGGTGGCGGCACGGGCTCATTGGGCCGAAGGGCCTGTTTCCCGTGCTGTTTTTTTCTTTGTTCTTTGAAGCAGAGGCCAAGGGATCCAGTTTTAGATTACATTCTTGAATTCAAGTAATTTCCTCATCATTTATGTTTGTAAATGGCGCAAACATAGCATTCAAATGTAAGACATATTTGTAGGAAACCTAAAGAACAATAAAATCTGGGCCAAACTTTTTAGCAAAAGCAATAAGCTGCCGTAGAAGGAGGTGCAATTGTTCCATAATACAATAGTTCCATAATTGACTGCCTGCAGTTTATTCTGACTCTGCATCAGCAAACATTGTAATGCAGCACATCAACATTTTGTTATTTTATGGTTTGCACAAATTACCTGGTGACGAATAAAAATGCAACAAGTTCTTCAAAAAATCTACAACGTTACAAGTGCCATTTGAAATCGGGTCTCCTTCCCCTTTTTCACGAATACAGAACGTTAAAATGAAACTGCAATTTATTTTTAAGATCCCTGATTGCAAATTCTTTCAAGTTCCAAGACTATTATGAATCATCTCCTACACAGTAGGAATTGCTGATAAGCCTCAAATAAAATCTGGATTTTTGCTCATTACTGTACATTTCCAATTTCAATTCTCTTCCCACACCTCACTTCACATTACAGGTCCTCATTTTAGATCAAAATGTTTAAGGGAGGCTTTGGGTGAACAAGAAGATAAAAAAAATTAAATCACTTTCAAAAGTTATGAAACAATGGCAAAAATGTATTTCAGGCACAAAATGCCAACCTATAAATTTGCAAATATGAAAAATTCTGTAATTTTGCTAAAGCAAAACTGTGCATCAAGGGCATAACCTTCACAAATAATCATCTCAAAAGTCTAAATAAATTGACTGAATTAGATTGTAGATAATTCAACCTTTTGTTCCTCATCTACATCACCTAACATTAGCGCTTGTGAAGCTATATCAAAGAATAAGTGTAATAAAGATAGACATAGGAAACAAAGTATATCGACAAGGGATAGGCTCTACTCATCGAGACTTCTTGAATTCTATTTAGACAGCACTGAATTAAAGAATGATTTAATACTCAAATCAGGATTTACCCAAATCAAGATCTGTATAAATTTATCAGGATCTAGAATGAATTTCCAATACTCCATTCTTGCAACTTAGAATACCTAGATTCATAGTATTCCACAATGTTAATTTTATAATTTCCAATGAATTTATCTAACATAATGGCCTAATTCTTAAAATAGCAACTGATAAAACTATTATTTTTCTTGCAATGAGTGTTATCAACTTAAGTTCACCATTGTGCACAATGCAGAAACAGATGCAAAAATCACCATAGATTTTTTTCTTTCCAAAGAGATTTGATTTTCCAGTTACTAGCCAAAAGAATGGCATTTCAAGATTTCACATTTTAAGACTTTTACTCTAACCAATTACTAAAAGCGCAATTGACTAAATTTCCTTATTTTGGCAGCTAGAGAAAAACATTCCACTTTTTAAATTTATCACACATCACTCTCTCCATAGGAATACAGACACTTCAGTAAATGGGCCATAGTTCTTCACAACTTCCAATGGGTTCTTGTATCCATTTCACTAAGTAATAACTTTGAGTAACCCTGTCCAAGTATTTTCTCAGTTTCCAAAATTCACCATCAACAGTAAAGGCTTGTTCAAATGAATCTTCTTCCCCCAAGCTATTCCGGGATGAATCTCCTGGAATCCTGAGAGGGCTGTGGAATTCATCTCTTTGATCAGAGACTGTCTCCATCCCATATTTGGTTTGGTAGATCACTAACTCTCTTCTCTCTGAGTGCATAAAACTGCTGTTTTGTCTGTGTTATAGACAAAGGAAGCTTGTAACCTGATCTCAAAAATGGCTTCCATGACAATGTGAAATGCCTTGGATCCAGATAGAAATGCTGATCAACTATTTTCGGCTCCAACTCTTTGAACAGTTCACAGCACAACTGTTCATAACAAAGTGCTTTCAACACCTTTGTGGGTGCTAGGGAGACGCAGCATCTACCTATTGTGAATTCAGAGAATGCTACCATTGTCTCCAACAATAAAGATCATACATCATACCATCCCTTTGATATTTAACCAACCCAAGTTTGTTGTCAAGCAAACTTCAAAGCAAGTCACATGACCATCACAGTTTTATCCCAACTTAAAAACACAATATCAAAATATAACAGTCTTATAAACCTTATAATTGTAGCTCATGGCACAGAACAACCTTTGTATCCAATTAATTCCTTTTGCAGTATGCTCACAGTTGCAAATATGACAACCTATTTATGGACAGCACAAGTCCCCCAGACTACAAGTTTTATAATTAGTGTAGATGTAATTTTGATGAATCTGCACACTACACCTCCTCCAAAGTCAAGACAGTATCACATTTTCTGAGCTTTAGTGCTCAGCACTGAATGCAGTACTCCATCTGCAGTCTAACCAGAGCTTTCTACAGTTGTAGCATAGTTTCGACCTTTTTGCATTTTTTATTATATGTATTCTTTCAAGGTGTGACAGCGTCACTGGCTAGGCAAGCATTCATTGCCCATCCTAACTGCCCTTGAACTGAGTGGCTTGCTGCATCATTTCAAAAGGCAGTTAAGAGGCAACCACACTGCTGTGGGTCCAGAGTCATATGTAGACCAAATCAGGTAAGATAGCAGATTTCCTTCCCTGTGGGGCATTAGTGAACCAGGTAGATTTTCATGACAATGAACAATGGTTTCATGGGTACTGTTAATGGGACTTGTTTTTCAATCCCAGATTATTAATGGAATTTAAATACCACCAGACCTGAACCCATAATCCCAGAATATTCCCTTTTTTAATTTCCCACACATTTTTTGTCTCAATGCAAAAACACACCTTTCCCATCTTCTCCCTTGGTCATCTATCTCTTGTTTTTAAGATTGCTACATAGAACAATCTCATTAGTGACAGATAGCATGATTTTGTGAGAGGGAAGTCATGCCTTAAAATTTGATGGAGTTTTATGAGGAGGTGACAAAACCAGTTGACGAAGGAAGGGCCGTGGATGTCGTTTATATGGATTTCAGTAAGGCATTTGACAAAGTCTCTCATGGCAGGTTGGTTAAGAAGGTTAAGGCTGATGCAATTAACTAGGAGAGGTGGCTAGATGGGTAGAAAACTAGCTTGGCCACAGGAGACAGTGGGTAACAGTCGAAGGGTGTTTTTCTGGCTGGAGGTCTGTAACCAGTGGTGTTCCGCAGGACTCTGTACTAGGACTTCTACTATTTGTGATATGTATAAATGATCTGGAAGAAGGTGTAACTGGTGTTATCAGCAAGTTAGCAGATGACACGAAGATGGCTAGACTCACAGATAGCTATGAACATTGTCGGACAATACAGCAGGATATAGATAGGCTGGAAAATTGGGCGAGAAATGGCAGATGGAGTTTAATCCAGATAAATGCAAGGTGATGCATTTTGGAAGAACTAATGTAGAGGGGAGTTATACAATAAATGACAGGGCCATCAAGAGTATAGAAACACAGAAAGACCTAAGTGTGCAAGTCCGCAAATCCTTGAAGGTGACAGCACAGGTGGAGAAGGTGGTGAAGAAGGCATATGATATGCTTGCCTTTAAAGAACGGGATACAGAATATAGAAGCTGGAGTTTGATATTGCAGCTGTATAGAACACTGGTTAGGCCATATTTGGAGTACTGTGTTCAGTTCTGATCGCTGCACTACCAGAAGGACATGGAGGCTTTACAGAGAGTGCAGAGAAGGTTTATCAGGATGTTGCCTGGTATGGAGGGTCTTAACTGTGAGGAGAGATTGGGTAGACTGGGATTGTTCTCCATGGAAAGACAGAGAATAAGGGGAGACCTTATAGAGGTGTACAAAATTATGAAGGGTATAGATAGGGTGAATAGTGGGAAGCTTTTTCCCAAGTCGGAAGCAATGATCACGAGGAGTCACAGGCTCAAGTGAGAGGCGCAAGGTATAACCCAGATATCAGAAAGACTTTTTTTTACACAGAGGGTAGTGGGAGTCTGGAATGCACTGCCAAGTAGGGTGGTGGAAGCAGACACACTGGCATCGTTTAAGACTTACCTGGATAGTCACATGAGCAGACTGGGAATGGAGGGATACAAACAAAAGGACTGGTTGGACCAATGAGTGCCACAAGTTTGGAGGGCCGAAGGGCCTGTTTCGTGTGCCGTACTGTTCTTTCTTCTTTGTTTTTGTACACTTTAGATCCAATCTCTTCAGTATAATATCAAACAAATGTTTCCTTTCTCTCAGTTCTGATGAAGAGCCTGACTCGAAACATAAAGTGTTCTCTCTCCTCACAGATGCTACCAGACCTGCTAAGTTTTTCCAGCATTCTCTGTCCATTTTTCTCCAGAACATTAGCCTGAGCCTTTGCATTACAGTCTAGTGACATTACCACTATGCCTGTCTATTCATCTTTTAAATTAATTTTTGTACCTGCCCACTAATTTTTAGTCTGTTAGAGGTATATAAGATTATAAGGGGTATAGATAGAGTAAATGGTGGTAAGCTTTTTCCACCATTAGATTCAGATAGAACGAGGGGACATGGCCTTAGGATGAGGGGGGCTATGTATAAGACTAATATTAGAGGGCATTTTTTCACACAAAGGGTAGTGGGGGTGTGGAATGCACTACCGAGTAAGGTGGTGGGAGCAGCCACGCTAGGGTTGTTTAAGGGTCTCTTGGACAGCCACATGAGCAGTCTGCAGATAGAGGGATATATGAGGACTGTTTAAATACTTTAATTGTTTCCACAGGCTGTTCGGTCCACCTTGTTGACCAACAAGGTGCATGCATTCGGCAGGTCGTGCGAGGGCTGCTCCTGGACGTTACTTCAGGAGTGGCCTAGTGCTTCATGTCGTTAGTGTATGCTTAAACTGGACCATCAGATGGGCAACATGACAGCTCAGAGACTATTGCTGTTGCTGTGCAGACACATGGATTTGGGCCTGTGTCTGCGGGAGTTTGCGCGTTCTCCCCGTGGTTGCGTGGATTTTCTCTGGGTGCTCCGGTTTCCTCCCACATCCCAAAAATGTGCTCTTAGGCTGATTGGGTAACAAATTGTCCCTATATTGGTCTCTATATGTCATTAAGACGTTAGGACAGAGGCGCGGGCTCGTTGGGCCAAAGGGCCTGTTTCCCGTGCTGTGTTGTTCTTTGTTCTTTTGTTCTAGTGTTTTTATACAAAGACTCTAAATAGCACTACACTACCGAAGTTCCTATTTTTCATTATCACAAGGACAGGAAGCTACTCAATCTAGAACTGAGTGGTACACCAGGGGAACCTTACCATCTGGAAGTTCCCCTCCAAGTCACTCGCCATCCTGACTTGCAATTATGTTGCCATTCCTTCAATGTCGCTAAGTCAAAATCCTCAAACCCCCTTCCTCACAGCACTGTGGATGTAAGTACACCACAGGGACTGAAGTAGTTCTCGAAGGTAGCTCACCACTATCATCTCAGGGGCAATTTTTAAAAATTCATTTATGGGATGTGAGTGTCACTGACTAAACCAGCATTTATTATCCATTCCTACCCACCACCATTACAATGTTCAAAAAGCTCAATCAGTTTCACTTAAACTGTCTTTGCAAGCTTCTGAAGACCAGATGGCAGGTCAAAATACCAGGCACTGAGGTACTCATCTAAGCTGGCAAACTACAAATTCACACCACATCGACAGAGTTACAACTGAATTGGGCTAAGTATGGTTGATCCATATAAATATCTCTTGTGATGTAATTGTAAAAGCAATTAAGAGAGAAATTAATTTGCTTGGTATCACTTCTAGCTTCACTATACAGGCTTGCCTGAATTCCCTGGAACAGTTAGTACTTTGGACCACATGAACATTGCTACATAAAGAAATTTCTCTCCTTCAACATTCATAATTTCCCTCAAGTTGTATTTCTGATATTGTCTTGTATCTCTGCTGTTCATTGTATCTCTCCAAATACAATGGAGCATCTCCATTTTTCTTTGCCATTTGTTCCATCCTCTTCTTTGATCATGCTTAGATTCAAATAAAGTTGGCAACTTCAGTAACATATTTGACCTTGAGCTGAATGTCCATAGCATTCCCTCCTCCCACTTCTGCCTCAGCCCATCGCCTACAAAAACCCACAATATGTCCGTGTCACCTTGACAATTGACTAATCTAATACTCTCCTGACAGCTTCCCACACTCCATAAATTTAGCTCATCCAAAACTCTTCTGTGCCAATCCTAAAATCCCCAAGTCTAAAATTTAAAATGCTTCCTCCCAGGCTTTGCCCCTCCAAATCACTTTAACCTCTTTCAGTTAGATAATGCATCCCATCCTTAAATATATTGGTCCACTTTCTTTGGCATTCACCCTCTCTTTGTTCTACTTTTTAAAATTCTTTCATGTGATGTGAACATTGGCTAGGTAAACATTTGTTGACCATTCCTAATTGCCCTCAAGGGGAGGCCACAACTCAAAGCTATGTCTTAAACTTGGTCTAAAATTCACTTCCTAATTTTCTCCATCACTTCCTAAATCTCCCCATCTTTCTGTTTTCCTGACATCTTTTAATCACCTTCTTCAAAATCTAGCTTTTTGCCCAAACTCATCTTCCCTCCAATTTCTTCCTTTTGCTCTTAACATAAAATCAGTCAAGTAAACAAAATCATGCTAAGTTGTTACATCAGTGTGCAGAAGGGTTAACATTCATAGAATAGAATAGACTTCATGCAGTACAGAGAGAGGCCATTCAGTCTATCAGGTCTGCACCAACTCAGCATCTTACCCAATCCCACACTAAAGGGGCAATTTAGCATGGCCATTCCACCTACCCTGCACACCTTTGGACTGTAGGAGGGTACAGGAGCATGCAAAGGAAACCCATGCAGACACGGGGAGAATGGGAAGAATGTTCAAACTCTACATGTACAATCATCCAAGGCCAGAATTGAACTCAAGTCCGTGGCACTGTGAAGCAGTCATGTTAACTACTATCCCACCCAAGCTCAGTAAAATCCATAATTTACATTTACCTATTCTACCAGTAATATTTTACCATAAGGCATAGTGCTCAGACTTTTAATTACATTACTAATTGTCAATTATATTTCTTGCATTATTATTTACAGAGACAGAATAAGACGATTTTCATCAAGTCATTTTCTGCACGTAACCTATAGTCCACTAAGAGGAAGTCATTTAGATTGCAAAGTTTGCTAAATATTTGAAAACATTATTACCACATTGAGAGAATTGGTTTATTCAGATGATTGATGGCACAAGCAAGCCAACAGTAAATGTCTTTTAGTGAAGCATATAACAAAGCAGTTAAAGAGCAGCAGAGTCATAAAATAGCACAATAGATCAGTTTTGATTCATAACATCTGATCATCTTTTTTGTGATATTTTTGATACAGAAGTGTCATTAACTATTCTCAAAGTATTACAGTACAATTAAAGCAACATTAACCAGAAGGACCAAGAAAACATGCACAAACTGTAAAGAATCAGTACTGACTAAATGATTTGAAATAAATATAATGTGGGCAATAACAAAATTACAATTTTCAATCTAGAGAAATCAACTTAATACTAACCTTCTGAGGTGGCAGTAAATATTCAATGCTGACAAAAATCTTTAAATTATCAGTTATTCTTTTGACGGATATCATAAAAGACACAGCTCTGCTAACTTTCTGCTATGAGTGTGAGGTGGATGTTGCTTTGCAACTGTCCTCAACTTCCTCATTTCTGTAAAAGTGACCTCACTACAAGCCTGTCTCACACAAAAAAGGAAGCTTACCAAGTGTCAGAAGAGGAAGCAAGAAAAACTCAAAAGAAAATGCAGCGCTTCTATTTTAGCACACATAAGGCTTTAAAAAAAACTGGTTAAACCTGCAGCTTGCTTTTGTTAAATTATTCTTTCAATTACAGATATGTGAACTGATGATCAAATTATGTTCAAAATGTGTGTCATGCTGGCCAGTTACAATATCTATAGCTTCCAAATATGCCAACTTTGATAGGAAATACAGAGTAAAATAAATACTGAAAAGAAATAACATGCAAGGTTATGGGGAGAAGCCAGGGGAATGATAGAGAGTTGCACATTTGGTTAGCCAGTGCAAACACATGGGCCAAATGACCTCCTTTCGTACCATAACAATTCTATATATTGTTGCTACATGTGTAACCAGAATAAATGCTGTACACTGTTGAGTTATAGCAGAAGCTGAGGAAAATTATTGTAACCAATCAAGAACCTGCCTTCTGAGGGTTGGTAGTTGAGTCATCACAATTCAAACGACTCATTGAAACTTAAATTCCAGGAAAACAATTTGAATGAATCAGTCACATTGCAGGATACATTGCGATGGAAATTGCCATGGCACTGGTGAAACAAAAAATTTAATAATCTACAATTAAGAGCCACCAATCTTAGTAATATTCCTGAAGAAAAAAATTTTGAATCAAGGCCAGCCATTTCTCCAAGGGAGAGAAGGTGGAATTTCGGGAATGGTGACGTGCACTTACATGATATGCATTACTAGGATCCTGAAGCAGCCACAGTGCTCTTTATTTTTATGTATAAATGATTAACACACGCTTTAGGAATGGGAAAAGAACATTTAATTTGTCCTTTCCCAATATGATGACCACTACCTGCTCTAGCTTAAAATCACATTAAGTTTACTGTTTGCTGAAAGATAGGTCACTAGAATTTAAGTTTGAATAATGAAATTCAACGAGTGAATTAGTATCAATATTTTTTTTACAATGTATTTGTTCATAGAACCTATGTCATTGTTTTTGATCGAACAACAAAAGTAGTATGTATTCTTGTATCCTTCATTTTCAGCGCAGGCTGGTCTAGAATTATTTCAGATTTAGGACACAAAATCCTGCTTAAAGAAATCTACTTGTTCTGAAAACAAATTGCAGTAACCATTTAATTAGTTGGCAAATGCTCAATTCTGCCAATGCGCCATGATTGGTTTTTGGCTTATGTACTCCTGAGCAGGGTCTTATGGGTAAAGTGCCTTTGAGACAGAAGTTCTAGGTTCAAGTCCAACACCAGGATTTGATGACCAAGGAAAGGTGCACTCAGAACGCACGGGCAAACAACCTGCAAAATCCAACACATGCCAATGGTAGGTGGTAAGAGCAGGGCCTTTCCTCCAGGTGTTCTGGTTTCCTCCCACAGTCCAAAGATCTGCAGGTTAGGTTGACTGCCTATGCCAAATTGCCCCTTAGTGTCAATGACATTAGCAGGATAAATATGTGGGAATAAGGCCTGGGTGAGATTGTTGTCAGTGCAAGTCCAATGGGCTGAGGGCTGAATGGCCTCCTTCTGCACTGTAGGAATTCTATGATTTGCCAATTGATGACATCAGTCATTGTATTCATATTGTTCCCAAATGGCTTATGCAGCAACTGAAGTTTGGGAAAATACGTCAAGTAGATGATAACAACTTGTATTTATCATCTTCAACTTAATTAAATCTCTCATGGAGCCTCACAAGAGCACTAATAAAGCACAACATGACACTGAGCCACATGAGGAGATATTAGAGCAGATGATTTAAAGTCAGTTAAAGTGGTATATTTTTAAGATGCATTAGGAGGAAAGCAAGATAGAGAGGGAAAAGATGGAGAAAGGGAATTTCACAGTTCAGGCGCTGACCAGTCTCTAGTGGTGCAGCAATTAAAATTGGGAATGTTTAGAAGGCTAGAATTGAAAGGATGCAGATATTTCAGGGTTAAGGGACAGGTGGAGATTACTGAGATTGCCAATAAAGAGGCCATGAAGGGAACTGAAAACAAGTGAGAATCTTTTAAATCAATGTTTTGCTTAACCAGGAGCCAAAATAGGTCAAGTAAGCACCATGATTTTGAGTGAAAAGGATTTGATACAAGAAAGGAAATGGGCAGTACAGTTTCGGAGTTTCTGAAGTGTAAAATGTGGAGGCTGACCAGGCGTGCATTAGAATAAACATATATGTATAGGTAACCATGGCATAAATGAGTTTCAGGAGCTGATGAATGAGACAGAGATGGATGATGTCACAGAGGTGTCTCGATACACATACAGCTGTATAATGAGATTAAAAGCCACCAACATTTTAAAAGGTATTGCACAGGAGTGAATCACACGATTAGCAGTGTAAAGTGGCCTGAAGAATACTATTAACTATTAATAGGAAACACCTTGGCTAGGCGATTGCACCAATCTGGGGACGAAATCCATACGTTAATCTTTTAGAAGAACTGAAGCTGAGGGGACAGGCAGAGAGAACCATCAATGAGAAATAATAGTATAATTGGCAGCTTTTCACGGAAGCAGAGGGGCAGATTCCAACAGCCTGTGAGTTGGTTCTTGCTAGCAGACCAGAAGCAAGAGTGCAGAAACCTTTAGAGAAGCAATTAAAATCATAACTTCATTGAACAAAGAGATGCTCCCTAGGATAATTACTCAAACATACAGAGTATGGTAACTATAAGCTGGCCCTATACACCTATTGAGTTGGATGTTGTTTGGGAAGAGGGTTGTCCTGGAAAAGTTCAGATCTCGTAATGTACTTTGAATCAAAAAAGGGTAATTTCTATTTAAATAATGTGGATGTGCTTAGTAGTTCATAAACGTAACTGTCATCTTAGATCATTATAGTCTGTTCATGTACATGCATCTTTTTTTTATTATAAGAAATATTCTTCAACAAGGTGTTGTACAACAATAGGACTGGTTATTGTTCCCACTGGATCCCTTATGTGATTCCTCACGCAAATCCTGTAAACAAAATTATACACCATAATAAGCTGGTTTTCCAGGTTGGGACACCTTGCCAGATAACATCAGCAGGTTTTGTGACAGGTGGAATTAGACAGTCTTAATGATAGTGCAGATGTATTTGGAAGCTCTAGCTCAATTATGACACAATGGTTGCACACAAAATGTTTCAGCCTCAGAAAGTTGCCTAGAAGAGGGATGAAGTCAGTGGTTAATAAATAGAGTTTGTGGGGAGAATCAAAGAGAATGGATTTGGTCTTTCCAATATTTAATTAATCCTGCACTGGATGTCAAATAAGCACTCTGACAATTTAGAGACTACAGAATAGTGTGAAGAATCAAGGTGATTGATACTTAGAGTTGAGTGCCATCAGCATGCATGTGGAAAATGATGCAATGTTTTCAGATGAGACCACCAAAAGACAACATATGGACGAGAGGCTCAAGGATAGATGTAGGAGCTGGAATAGAAACCTTCACAGATGATTGTCTAAGATTAAATAAAGAAGAATGGAGCTGGGGAGAACAATCAGTTCAAAAATTTGAAAATGTTTTAACAGTTAGATAACACAAAAATGCAAATTCAGTGTTAAAAAATACAGCTGAAAAATTAACTTAAATAAAACAGTAAATCTTGATTTTGGCCTTCAACTTTCATATCAGGCTAGCAAAACAAACTGTATTGATATAATATAGTTTGTTTATAGTTAGAGCTAGCTATACCATCTAAAAATATTTACAGTTATTTTCATGACAGCATAACTAACGAGAATATTCTCAACATTTATAATATTTAATGTAGAAAAAGGAACCATACAGCACAAAAAGGAAATATTTGCTTAAAAACAGGGAAATAGTCATAACTGAGAGAGAGGAACAGGAAGGGTTCTGCAATATCGGGAGTCTACAGCCTCATTTACACCAACATCTGCAACTTCTCTATTTCAGACTGCATTAACTAGTTTGTCCCTTTGAAAATAAACTAGCTAGAAAAGTAGCAGACCAAATAATGCAATTTCTTTCAAAATGCCGACAGAATATACCATTTCAAATGCTTGCATGGCAAACCCAAAAAACTGTGAATTAACAGCAATTCAAATTTCTTATAACAAAGAGAATCCAAATCACAGGTCACATTCAAGGTGATGAAAAACTCTCAATGTCTGGACAACATAAATACCATATTTATTAAAAGCTAAACGTTCACCAAAAAGTAGAAAAATAAAACATGCTAATTGAAGTATCAATGAATATCAATGTAATTCTTGCATTACTGAAATGAACTGCATCAGTGAATCAGATTTAAATTTCAAAGGTTTACATATTTAAAAAGAACAAAGATACCAGAGCAGACAATCTCTTGTGAATCAACATGGTTTTGTCAACTACATTTTGGAGCATTCATTCAATTGACTTGCCCAATTACTGTTATGACCATTATACTGATCCCAAACACAATTAAAAGAATGTACTATAAGCACAAAATATTATGGATAAAAGTATATACATTTTAAAATTGCAGAAGAAAACTATTAATAGTCTCTTTCAAGATAAAATTTTCATGTTTCTTCATTGAATTTTATTCAAGAATTAATATTTGCATTTTAATAAATTATCCCTGTTTTGTGAACCACATCAAGTTTCATTCATTATCACCATTATGCATGCCAACCTACTCTGGTTCTTGGTCAGCAACAATTCTAATTAAAATTTCTTGTCATTGTTTTTAAAATCTCGCCATCAGAAAAATTCAAAAGTCATTGTCTCAGCTTAACATTTTGTTAATGTCAAATTATTGGCTGTAACAAAGGTGTTCCCTATTCCAAATTACAATCCTTTATGCTCAACTTCAGTCACTGCAGGAGTTCCAAACTCCATATTTGGAATGAAATCTAATGACACTTACAAGAGACAGCTGTACTTTATTTAAAATCCTAGTGACTTTGTAAGGTAGACATAAAACAGACTACCTAAATAACTTATTAGTTCTAAATATTATACTTATTTGTTGTTTTCTCACAGGGCCACTATACATTATTCAACCTATACAACCTACCAAATAGTTTGGATAAACGTACTGTTTTGACAGTTTTTAGAAGAAACAGAAAAGACTGTGGGCCATGAACCATGTACATTAAGGGATAAATGTTAAACATGAGTATTTATGAGTACTAAATGTTAAACCTGACCCACTTGTCTCACAAAATACTTTAGATTGCCAATGGGAACAGCCTTCAAACTGTGATCAGCATTACAAAATTGCTCAGACTTCAAGGAAAAAAATACATCATCCTAGTATGCCTCTTGCCCCTTCTTGGACAAGAGGCATGTTTAAATAATTTGCATAAATAACCATTATTTGTGTACAAGTCGCAAAGAACAGAACCACATTGTTCTTATTTGGCTTGGGGAGGGTATTAAAAGAGTCACGGAGAGAGGAGGGGAAAGGAGAGTGAAAACGAGTGTATCAAAACAAAATTCAATTCTGCTCTTATTCAACACCTAAATATGTACATCCAGTAGTGTTCACAAAATGCAATGAGCAGCAGGAATATTCATTATAATACCAATTATATTCTTATTATTCTCTCCCTTCAGCTCCAGCTGAGTTTACTAATTTTCAAGAGCAGAGATCTTCTTTAATCTGGTCCATTTAATCATTCAATGAGTTTACAGATCCGTGGAATGTCAATTTTTATACCAGAGATGTCAGAATTAATTAAGTTTACACAATGTAATTTTACAATTTATAAAATGCCCAACATAAATTTATAGACAAATTCTAGGTTTCCTCATGAATACATTTGTTTTAAAAGGAGTTAGTATGTCCATGATATTCAGCATTGTTTGATGATACTTGTTGGAAGATCTTCACAGCAGCCAAAATAAATTTCTTATTCTGCTTCCAATGACTAAGTTATTTGGATTTAATGACTTCAAAATTGAGCGAAGTTATTTAGAAAGAATGTTTTACATACATTTATCCAAGATGTAACTAGAAATCTCAATATTGTAATGTCACACTAGTCAAGGTGTAAGCACTGTTCTGATCAACTAAATAACTGGAACAGTGAAATTTCAAAAGGACTTTACTAGCTGTAAAACTCTTCGGGATGTCTTGAAGTAATGAAAGATGCAATATAAATTCTCTCGAAATAAATTGAAATTCAACATAATCACAAAATCTTAGCATATATTTGATCATCTAAACATCCTTAACTGAGAACTTCCATCCCTATCAAGTTGAATATGGTGTTGTTGTGAGTTTGAAATGTGTAAGCTAATGAATTAAATACTGCTGCAAAATTAAAAGGTAAAAATATTACCAAATTCTTTCCTATGCACAATAAGAGACAATTTTATGTCACTGCAGATAGATTGCCATTAATATATGTTACAATACAACATACTTTGCACTTACCACTAGATAGTGCTGCTGAGCTACGCATATATCCAGTCATTTTAAATGATAGCAAAGGAGAAAAGTAATATTTAAATATGAAATTGAGCAATAATCAAAAAATAAAGCCACGCTAAAAACATTAAACCAACAGATGTAGATAACCATTCAATAAAAATAAACTCCTCAGCAATTAAAATCCTTGAAGCACAATTATTTAAAACCTACCAACAAGATACATATTTTAAAAAAATGGATGCAATGGCTGAAAGCTGCATTTTTCAGAGTACTTATCTATTTAAAATCTCTAAATTGTAAATGGTTAATGGTCGTTAATTAGACAATTATGTTAATGATGATGTAAACATGACCTCAGGATCAGATGATCAAGACAACAAGGGAACATGATGCAGAAAAATGGGCCTCAAATTCCACAGCATATTAATCAAATTCAGATAACCACTCTGCTACTTTCTGATCTAGAAATCTTGGCGATGCTGTTTGCCCAACCTTCTGGCTCAGACTGGGTGACAACTGTACAGAGCAGTATCTCCTTCAGTCAAGCATTATAGAATTGGAAAGTAGCCTCCTTTTTTAACAGCACCAGCTGTCATAAATCAGGTAAGATTAAAAGGTCCAGCAACTTTCAAGCCAGGGAGAAGGTCAGTTTGTACAGTCAAACACATTCGCGAGAGTCCAATGAGAGTTCGGGAGGTAGGTTGTCAGAAGCTGGATTAATTCTTCTAACCTTTTTTAGGTAACTATTGATGTTAATTGATTCAATTTGAAACCATCTGAAGTTCACAATTTAAAAATGAAATTTTCAGATGGTTTTCAGTGCAGGGCAATTGCCCATCTGAAGTTGAATGTAAATAGCATAAATAGTTTTTTTAAAAAAAACTAAATACCAGTGCCCTCCAAATCACTCATTATTAAGAGAAGCCACAACAAGCTAGAATACAATAAAAGTAAAGGGTAACAAGCCAAACCATGGGGGAGGCCACCATTTAAGAAAACTGAGAACACAAGCAAAGACTTACAAACAGCTCAGCTTCTCAAAGAAAAACAAAAAATAGACTTATCTTGGTAGGAGACAGCAAATAAACTACCCACAATAGATACCACCCCTTCCAGGGCCATTCAAACACACTGAGGTCCCATAGCAAGGACAACTTTAGGAGCTCTGGTGAGAAGTTTGAAGGGTACTGAACAGCTTCAGGCTTACATGAGTGGACACAAAACACCAGGCAAGTACTCTTTTACGATTGGGGTTACAGCTGATGATGTCCTGGCGAAACAGAAGTTGAAGAGTCTATGAGGATTTCACATCAGAGAAGGCCAACAGTTTACAAGGCCAATGCAGCTGCAAAAGCAGAATCAGACTGTACTTTGGTAAACACTGAGGTACTGAAGGGGTTAATCCAGTAGGTAGGCCAAAAGTAGAACTTCACCAACTGAAAAACCAGTATAAAAGACTACCAAAACCATAGAAGGGGCTGGAAAGTTCTTTCCAACTATTTTAAACTGTTCCTAAGGCATCAGTACAAAGCAGGATGAGTTGAATGTTTTACCTGTGGCAAGGCCAGATGTTTAAAACGATTCTGCAGACCTCAAGCATGGTAGCATTCAGTTGGATGTCAACTGTGTGTGTATGTGCGTGTGTGTGTTTGTGTATATGTGTGTGTCTGTCTGTCTGTGCGCGCGCACGTGAACGCACGCTCATGCTTGCACCTGTGTGCATAATAATAATCTTGACCAAACAAGGTTGCAGTATTCTGCTATTGAGAAAGAATGAGACTGCTAAACTTTAAGTTTAAAAGTTTATTTATTAGTGTCACAAGTAGCTTACATTAATACTGCAATGAAGTTGTTGTGAAAATCCCCTAGTCGCCACACTCTGTCGCCTGTTCAAGTACACCAAGGGAGAATTTAGCATGGCCAATGCACCTTACCAGCACATCTTTCGGACTGTGGGAGTAAAACAGAACACCTAGAGGAAACCCATGCAGACGCGGCAGAGTGTGCAGACTCTACACAGACAGCTAAGCTGGGAATCAAACCCGGTGCCCAGCACTATGAGGCAGCAGCACTAACCATTGTGCCACTGTGCTGCCCTTCAAGGATGGGGGTAGCAACATCCCAAATCAAGTTGTTTCTGGACTTGAATTAGGCTGCAGTTGCTTTTAGGTGTTCCCAGAAGTCAGTGTCCTAGCTAGGGTCACTCCGAAGTATAAAGGAGTTCAGTCTTACTTTAACTTGTAGCCAATGATTTGGATGTTGAGCTCTTTATTAGCTTTTCATTGTGAGAATGGAATAAGCTGAATACTTTCTTCTTGAAGGGCTTGGCTTGTATCTCCATGCAGTATTGACAAGTCATCATTTAGAGTCCAGTCCAAAGTATCGAAGTCAGGGGCTTGAATTGCAGGGCAGCCGTCATCAGCATATATGAATTTTTGGGAGGTAATTTTTGAAAGATCATTTCTATACAAGTTGAACTGGGTTAGAGCCAGTACTAAGCCATTGGTTTGTCTTTTCAATATACTTTTTGCCTTTCTAAGGTCAACTCTACACCTTTGGTTCAACAGTGTTCTGGTGCATTTAGTCACTCAAGGGTAAGCACTCATGGCAACTTCAGAAGGAGGCCAGTGTGCCTCAATTTTTCCTGAAAGTCATTTTTAATGCAAATGGTAAGGTCCAGTACCTGCTCCCCTATGCTCTGGTCCTTGCAGAAACCAAGTTGGTCAATATTAAGGACTTCTTCTATGATTGGAGAGTCTCAGATGACAAGCCACAGTTTGAATCAACATTCGACCTGCGATCTTGATTTTGGGATACAGGCGGTGGAAATATAAATAGTTAAAATAATTTAACAGTTTTGAGATAATACTTGTGGGGCAGGGGGGAGGTTGTAGGCTAATGGACTGTTATGTTAATTAGACAATGATGTTAATGATGATATAAGCATCATACTGGGTCAGATGACCAAGAAGTTCCAAGAAAGCAAGATTATCCAGACAATAACATACTTACCATGAGGTCTTGGATGTAAATACTATAAATAAACAGTTTTAAGAAAATCCAAATACTGACATCATTTGCTACATAAGAGAAACCTCACCAAGCCAAAAGACAAAACAAGGGCAACGAGCCATATCAACCACCATTTTGTTTTTAATGGTTACAGTTACGTACTGTAAATATATATGAAACTGACAAAGCATTAATAACATGGATTCTGAGTATTTATAAGTTCAAGCAGTATCTTCATGTTTTTGTATCACATAACTGATGTGAGAATAATTTGCAGATTTCTCAGCAATCTACAACATGCTTTAAAAAAAGCTAGGCATTGTATTTTACAAATGGGTGGTTCACATTGAATTGAGAATTAAAATTGTAATCAGCCAGGGGAAGAAATCTTATCAGATTGTCACATCAACTGATGGAAGGCATTCACAACATTTTGCCTTCATTTGATTTTTCAGGAAAAAAATAAAACCTGCACAATATGCAATACTTCAACATCCTAGTTCACCAACTTTATTCTTTTGGTTTAATTCATCTTAGTTTCCAACAAAAATGTGATTCTAAAGAATCACGTTGCCCAATTCTGAACTACATGAACATTCCTGTTTCTCCTTCTGTTTCATCATTTGCCATGTTTCTGATCTATAAATCCACTGTTACTAAATATGATAAGCATCAGTTAGCTATTTGCCACAATTACAATCTCAATTTTCCAATTCATGTAATAAGCAAACTCCAATCCCAGCACATGCCAACTATTTTACCTTCTATTGACTTATTTTGTTTGTATTTCTTGATACTAATTTTTGATGTTTGCCCTGATCCAGGTTAAAAAACACAACTTCACTGTTGCTGATTAAATTACTTATATAGTGCAGCATTTAAATTGACTTTTAAAGCATCCAAACATCTTTCCAAAAATAAAGGTCAATTTATACACCGAATATGGGGGAGGGGGGAGCAGGTCATTTCATGGACAGTGCCAAGGTTAAGGGCATTCCATATCCATGGGGGAGGGGAAAGGTTTTCCCCCATTCTATTTTTATTTTCTGACATCGAGTGCCATTTAATAGCTGGAGTTGCCCTAGGATGGGGTCATTTAGAGCCTGCACTGCTGACGTGACATTGTGGGACCCACCTCCTTAATCTTTTTGCATGTCAACAAATACAGCAGGGAAAGTAGGTAGTGATACTGGTCGGCTACACGCTGCTTTCTCACCTGTGTTGACACTTACTTAAAAATTATGAAGTTCCACCCATCAGCATTCAACGCAAAGTTCATCAAATTCATTCTGCTCCAGATCAGATATTGTATTTCACTTTCAGAATCAGCCCTCCATTTAAAAAACAATCTTCATTGCCATCTATTGAATTGAATCAAATTGGTGCAGCAGGTAAATTTCTACTCAGTGAGAGTTTTGTTTTGTGTCAACCACCTATCTTTTTCATTAGACATGATCACGATCTTTGAATGGCTTGCTGAAGCATGTATCCTGAAGGTTGAACACAGACATTGGCATAACTGCAAAACAGTACGGTGGCACAACGGTTAGCACTGTTGCCTGACAGTGCTAGGAGCCCAGGTTCAATTTCCAGTTTGTGTCACTGTGTGTGTTCTGGAAGTTGTTCTCCCCATGTCTGCACGGATTTCTGCCGGATGTTCCGGTTTCCTTCCGCAGTCAGAAAGATGTGCTGGTTAAATGTATTGGCCTTGCTAAATTCTCCCTCGGTGTATCCAAATAGGCACTGGAGCGTGATGAATAGTGGATTTTCACTATAACTTCATTGCAGTGTTTTGATGCAAGCCTACTTGTGACACTAATAAATAAACTTTAAACTTAAATTTCTTCGCAGATACCTCTTGATCACAATGGTTACGTGGGACATCAGCATGTCACACACTAATAAGTGGCATTCTTCACAGCAGGCCACTGAAATGTCTATTCCACATGTTATTGTGTCCGTAACTTGACTCTATCCCCATCCATTCAACCATTATCAAGGATGCACACAAATACTTTTGCAGGAAATTTGATATTCAACATGGTTTTTGTGTTTGAATATTATTACAAGTTTTTACTTTGTTCCAGTGGCTATGCTGGCCAGTGTTACCTGAATCTTGTCTTCTCATGTCCTGTTGTGTTCACTAGAAACGTTTTTGAACTTTTCCACTACTGTTGGCTGGAATGTAGAGGTGTTTTGTTCATGTTGCAAATGTGAGTTAATAGGCACTTGTGTTTTACACTTTCTGATGATGAATCACTTAAGTTTAAGTTGAAGTTTATTTATTAGTGTCACAAGTAGGCTTACATTAATATTGGAATGAAGTTACTTTGAAAATGCCATAGTCACTACACACTCTGGCACCTGTTTGGGTACACAAAGGGAGAATTTAGTGTGGCCAATGAACCTAATCAGAACACCTTTCCGACTGTGGGAGGAAACTGGAGCATCTGGAGAAAACTCATATAGTCATGGGAAGATCGTACAGACTCCACATAGAAAGTAACCCAAGATGGGAAGCAAACCTGGGTCCCTGGCGCTGTGAGGCAGCAATGCTAACCACTGTGCGGCGAAACTGTCCATTTTGGCATTGATGTCTTTTGGTAGTCTTTCAGCAATCTTGGTCCACATCAACTATTAGTATGAAATCTATCCTGAATTCAAGATTAGACTTGGTCCAATTATCTACATTCATATGCATTGCATTTCTGGTGAAAATGTAACCATTCTGATGATTTTCAAGGACTCATTCAACTCATTCCAAAATTAGACCAGTGACTTAATCTCTATTTATAATGGTGAATTTATCCTGGGCATCATCTTCAGGACAGATTTATTATTCTTGTACCAGTTTTACCATCAACACAGAATTCTCTCACTACAGCACAGTTTTTTGACAAATTTGCAAATATTACAACTTTTGCTTGAAATCAGCTTTATATTTCATATGCTTTGCTGGGGAATCCATTTCTGTTTGTCATTTGCCATGTCATACATGGTTTGCTCCATGGGGATGTGTCTTGAATGCTCATGTATCTTTGCAACACCTGCTTGACCTCATCTGCCGATTTACAGTACAAGGTAAGTAAAAATGCACTTCTGGGTACTAAAATTGAGGCCAATAACTATTCTAATGCATGGGTAGCACTGCAAAGCTGAAAAGGGAGATCATCTTATACCCCGAGTACATAGAAAAATATGATCTTGGCACTAAAAAATTGGGGTTGTGTTTATGCTGACTCTACAACGCTAAAAATATTGCAAGATGGATACAGTTTAATTATTTTATCATTTTCAATATAATGTACATTTCAACAAATAGACATTAAAAAGGAGCTGAATCTAATGACTATTGACTTTAATTATTAGTGGCCAGTAATACATAATTGCATAAAACAATCAATAAAATACATGTTTGATTAAGCTTGAACAAATGAAAAAGTAGGAAATGTGGAATGAGTAATTAACAGAAACAAAATCAAATCCCCTAATTCTTTTTCCCAAAGCTGCCAGTCAAACAAACAATCTCTAAGAGGTAAGAGATAAAAAATTTAAACCAGCTTAAGAGAGGTTTCTCTAACCATCCGCCTGTCCCCCATATACTAAAAAATGAACGAAGTTGTCCCAGGCCACAATGTCTAGAGAATAAAAAACACAGCCCCAACGCCCACCTATCTTCTATTTGCAGTGATATTGGTCGCAGTAAGGAACTCGCCCAATTTCCTCTTGAATGTCTGCAAACAATCTGCATGCACTGCACATTTATTTTGTTCCAGGTGTCAACAACTCTCTGTGACAAGAAATATACATCTAATCTAGTTTTATACCCATAGATTGTATACCATTCTTACTTCCCTAAAATATCTAACTCAAATACCCGATCCACGTAGTTTTAAAATAATTAAAATTATTTTTAAAATAGGTCTGATCTTTCAAATCTCAAGTCTACTTTTTTAATATAGGAGTTTTTTAAAAATTTCATAAATTCATAAAATTAAATTCATAATAGTATTTGAAGGGTCTTTAAATTAGATATCAACCTGGGTGAAGAGAAAACAGGAGGAAAAACATTTTTTATGTAGCAAGTGAGTGATGGGAGCAGATCCAATCATGGCTTTCAAAAAGTCACTGTAAAGCTCCTAACCCAAAAAGAAAAAATACAGGGCTACAAAGTACTAAGGAACAGCGCTAGCTAAGTTGTTCTTGTAGGATCAGAACACGGTCAACAGGCTGAATGGCCTCCTTCTGTGATGTAATCATTAAATCTATGATTAATGAACTTCCCTTGAATCTTTTCCAGTGCCTCTGTATTCCTCACCTCGTAAGGGGTGCAGAAGTTGATACAACATTCCAGATGAGATCTAATCAAGCTCTTGTACAGACGAAATATAGTATCTTGTGTATTTCAATCTAATCACCAAGGCAATTTATCCTAGCATTCTATTTGCAATAATCTCAACAGCACTAATCTGTTATTCACACCCTGTGACATAAGTCATTCTATTCAAAGCCAGGTCTACACAAGAAACAACATTCATATCATAAATATATAGTAAATATTAGTAAAATTTACCTGTAAATTTGGTTATTTGTTATATAGGCTATCTACAGAACATTTGACCTGAGACTGATGTTGCAAATTCTGATCAAGATATTAGTGTCATTCTGCTACTACTTGTCATTTTGGGAGTTGTAAAAGAAATGAATCATTCCAGTTATAATTTTTGGCGTCTTTCTGTGGAACTGCGGTATCCATCATGCACTACAATATTTCATCACATGAGAACCAGGCAGAAACTTCCAACATGTGCTATGGCATCGACACTTATAAAGATCTGGGCATGCAGGTCCACTGATCCTTAAAAGTAGCAGCATAGATGGAAAAGGTGATGAAGAAAGCACATGGTATGCTTGCCTTCATCGGACAGGGCATCAAGTATAAAAATTGGCAAATTATGTTACAATCATATAAAATGTTGATTTCAGCCACATTTGGAATACTGTGTCCAATTCTGATCACTACACTACCAGAAGGACATGGAGGCTTTGGAGAGAGTACAGAAAAGATTTACTAGAATGCTGCCTGGTATAGAAGGGATTAGCCATGAGGAGAGATTGAATAAACTGGAATTGGTCTTCCTGGAAAAATGGAGGCTGGGGAGCAACCTGATAGAAGTTTATAAAATTATAAGGGGTTAGATAAGGTGAACAGTTGGAAGCTTTTTTCCAGGGCAGAAATGACAATTATAAGCGGGCAAAGTTCAAGATAAAGGGAGAAAGTTCAGTGGAGATGTGCGGAGAGAAGTTTTTTTTAAACACAGAGGGTGGTGAGGGCTTGGAATGCACTGCCAAGTGAGATGGTTGAAGCAGGTACATTAGCGACATTTAAGACTTATCTGAAAAGATACATGAACAGGGGGGGGAATAGAGGAATACAGGCCTAGATAGGACAATGTGACCGGCACAGGCCTGGAGAGTCAAAGGGCTGTACTGCCCTTTGTTCTCTGTTGTGGAGAAATTGTGAAAGAGAAGAGATCCATTATGGGTAACCTCCACATTTCTCTTTTAATGTCCAAAGTGAAAAACCATGCATAAAATTTAACAATTATTATTTCAGCAAAGGTGGTGAAAAAATAGAGCCTTTTTGTTGCAGGCAGGTTAAGCTGTTAAAACAAATCTTGAGAGCTAATTTTTTTGGCACCTTATTCAATGTGGCTAAGGGGACTGATAATCCATCATGATCCAGTGGAGCAGGGGTATCTGGTCTCATCTGTTCCTAACTCCCCTTCTTGTTGAGTTATATTGGTTCCCTACTCCACAATGTTCCAAATTTAAATTTTCTGCTCCATTACCTTGCTCTACCTGTCCACACAACATTCATTAGCTATCAATCCCTTGCCCAAAGTCTCCATTACTTTGATTCCCAATCTCATGCACCTCACCACTCAGCAGTGTTTTCACTATGACTATTATACTATGGAATTTTTCCTAAAACCACTCTATTCTTTCAAAAAATATCAAAGCCCTTTTTCTGGCTCAACTTTTAATTACTCCCCTAAACCTGTATTTTTCTGTTTAATATCCATTTTCATATACCAATCTATCAAATACCTTGGAAGTTTTCTTAAGCCTTAGGAAACCACGAGAGTTAAACATCTCAGTCTGTTGAAATCAAAGGTGACTTTAATACCTGTTTTTACTTTCTCAAGGGCAGCAGCTATATTTCCCACTCTTACAACAAAGGCAGTTAAACAATAAGCCTTGCTTCCAAATGTAAGAAAGGTTTCAGAAGATTGAAATATGTGTTAGTTTATTGATTTGCTTCCAAATCTTTAGAGCAAAGCAAATAAAGTTGCTAATACTGGATAAGGGAGAATATTCTTCTACTTTAGTACATTCTGGTGTATAGGAAAGTACTATCTATTGTATATGGTCAGACAGCACAGGTGTGTTTGGAAACTCTCCCAGTGAAGCCCAGGTTTGTGAGGTAGGCTAAACTTAAATGATAATTTGACATTGTTATCAGTCAGGTAAGAAATGAGCCTGGGTGAACGATTAGAAGTTAGACTGGAGTAGGCTCCAATGGCAATAAATAAGAGTCTGAAGAATACTCAGGCAGATTTCCAAGATCTGGGAGCCACTCTGAATAAGCCAAATAGTCTGTGGTTAGGCACTGAAAGACTATAGGGCATTTGGATAAAGAAGATTCAAGTAAATGTCAGTCTGAAGCAAAGCTTTGAAAATTTGATCATTAGTTTGCTTTCAAATTTTTAGAGCAAAGCAAATAAAGTTGCAAATACTAGATGAGAGAGGACATTCATTCACTCTAGTTTGAGCCATCAGATGTTTTAACTTTTACTTATTCTTCAGCATCCTACACTGAAACCCAAAAAACTCAAATGCATTAACTCTGTTTAGACAAATTTACCATTAGCTAAAATCAGTCATTATCCAGCATTCTCAATATTTCAGCTGCCTGTTGCCTGGACAAATTGGCACCATATAAAACAGAGCTGAATTTTAAACATGCCCCATACAAGAAACATGATTAAAATACATTTCTTAAAGGCACAGTATCATATCACAATATGAAGTATTATGGAACCAAAAGCAAATTCAAAATGGAATTAAAAGGATGTAAACCAAATCAAAGAACAAGGAAAACTATAGCACAGGAACAGGTCTTTCAGTCCTCCAAAACCCCTACCCTTCCAGGGACCACATCCCTCTATTTCCATCCTATTCCTGTACTTGTCAAGGTGCCCTTTAAAAGTCACTATCATATCCGCTTCCACTACCTCCCCTGGCAACCAGTCCCATGCACGCACTATTCTGCATAAAAAAAAACTGCCTCGTACATCTCCTTTAAATCTTGCCTCTCTCATCTTAAATCTATGCCCCCGAGTAATTGACTCTTCCACCATGGGAAAAAGCTTCTGACTATCCACTCTGTCCATACCTCTCATAATCTTGTAGACTTCTATCAGGTCTCCTCTAAACCTCCATCACTCCAGTGAGAACAGATCAAATTTCTCCAACCTCTGCTCATAGCTAATGCCCTCTATACCAGGCACATCCTGGTAAAATTTAGATAGAAGTTACAGCACAGAATTAAGCCATTTGACCTAAATGATCCAGTGTTTTGCTCCATACAAGCCACCTCCCATCCAACTTATTTATCCAACATTCAGGCCCCTCAAGATGTGGTACCCAAAACGGAATGCAAAGTGTTTTACATTACATCTGACCAAGACTCTGTGGAACTACAGAACAACATCCTATTTTTTCTGAGTTCTAATGCTGCTGAGACGAAGGCAATTAGCATTTTTGATTTTTTTTTCTATCTTTTCACTAGCTTTTCATGATTAGTGACAAAGGGCATAATAACATAAGAACTCCAAATCCCTTTGGTTTCACCATTAAGAAAATACTCATATTTGTCTCTCTTCAATCCAAAGTGCATGACCTCACACCTCTCGAGATTAAACTCCAGCTACCAGTTCATCCATTCAACCTTCCATTCTACACAAACTGCTGTTCTTCCTAACTTACCATCTGCAAACATGAATTAATAATTCTCAATTCTAAGTCATTACTATACTTTAAGTTGAAGCCTCAGTAGAAATCTCAGCACACAGTGATTCACATTCCGTCAATTCAAGATTATTTATTTTATCCCAATTCTCTCCCCTACTTCTTGATCAACTGCCAACATGCTATTGGGTTACTTTCAATTTGGTATACTTTTTTTTAAACTAATAATTTGCAATATAAAATCTTTACAAATATCCTGGAAAAATACAAAGACAACATCCAATAATGATTCCCAAATGATCATGTTGTTAACTGCTTCAAAAAATTCAACCAGATCTTATCACCTTTGCAGATCCATGCTGATTCTCTTCAATGAACACATATCTAGCTCAGTGCACAGGCACTCCATCTCTGATAATAAATTTCAGTAATTCCCTACAACTGAAAAGTCTGTAGCTGACCGATTTATCCTTCTTTTTCTTAGATTTTCAATTTTCCAATCCAAAAAGTTCAATTCTCAAATTTATAGCACTCTGAAAATGTATCACTAATGTGTTCTGCAATTTTCCTTTTAATTCCATGATGCAAACCATCAGATACTGCTGATTTGTCTATTTTAAGTCCTGTTAGTTTCTTCATTACTTTTTTTAAAACTATCAGTTACTGCAAGTTCATCCCATTCATTCTTTTTAGGATTATTGGTACCAGTAGTATTTCGTCTCTTTACTGCACTGTGAAATCAGATCCAAAATACATAATTAACACAATTTACATTTATTTATTTTGTCTATTATAGTCTTACTTGTATTTATCTCTCTTAAGGACCCACATCCCCTTTTAACCTTGTTCTTTTGTTGATTTTTACAGCTGTTCTTGCCTACAGGATTTCCACTCTGTCTAAGCTTGTAGTTCAACAAGTTATGTGTTCCATTTGTTCACTCAGATCGCTTAACTACAAAATGAGTCTTTTGGCCTTTAGGGATATTTGCTAGTTTTGCATTACACCACATACTTGTTTGAATACTTCTCACCATTTATAAGTTTACCCATTAATAAGTATACTGCAGTCAATTTATATCTTATCCTCTTGAAGATTTTTTTTTAATTTAAAAATTTGGTTTGACACTTTTCCTTCTAGCTATCAAGCCTAATAATAAATTCAAATCATATTATTGTCCCTATTCACAAGATTTTCCTCAACTCTAGCTCATTACTCATCACTAAAATCAACATGTCCAGTTCCATTATTATTTCTAAATACACTGGTCTGGATTTCAGTTATAACAACAGCATAACAGTTAGTGTTTGCTGTCATTATTCTGAGAAACTGATAGCAACTTCTGACATCTAACCATATGTAATTAAATGCAAAAATTGAGAAACTGCTGTCAGTGATTCCTTAATACTCCATTGCATGAGTTGAAGTCATTGCAAAGGGATCAATTAAACAAAAAAAAACTGAACTGATGTGAATTTACACTACTTATTCTATCATCTTGCTGTCAAAAACTTTGAAAACATTTGTATTGTTGAATGAAGTGTAAATGGGTTTTTGATGAGTTTCATGGCCCTGCATTGTTTGGAGGAAGGATGTTTGCAGGTCAGATAACAGAAGTTCTTTCATTTTCAGTTCTAGCTGCAAGTTTTAGTTTTTTAGCAAGGTCATCAAGCTGAAGTGTCTGTCTCTCTCTCTCTTTCATTGTGGAGTTTCTAACCTGAACCACAACATACGACAGGCTTCTCTTGGTTTCATTATTAATTCACTCCTACCATTACCCCATCAAGATTAGCAGTCTCAAGTCCCCACTGTTTATTCACCCTTACTCATTAAAATTCCTTCTTTTTATCGGTTAGACTAAATCTTATCATCAATACTGCTACATCACATCCTTTCCAAATTTCTCATCCTTCTTGAAGATCCTATTGCTTAGGATATTGAGTTCCCAATTTTTTTTTAAGCTTGTAGCCAAATCTCTATAATATCTAATACATCATGCCCTTTAAGCTAAGTTTCTACTTTAACTCACTTGTTTTATTTCCTATGCTTTATGCATATGCTTACAAAATTCACTAGAGCAATCTTACTTGCCATTTCCACTGCAGCTAGGTCAGAAAATTTGGCGGCGAGTCAAATCCCTGTTCACTGCAGCAGGATAGGAAAATCCCACCAGCATAAATGGTGGTAAGATTCCAGTCACTACGTCTGAGTAACTGTCTTCATCCTGCTCACTTGTTTTGCTGGTTCTTTTTTCTCTTTTTGGCTTAATTGTATGAACTTCACTCTCACTTAAGAAGAATTCAGCTGCATAGTAAATTAGAACTGACAATGGGAATTATCTAGGTTCCTGAATTTTCACTTTGAGCCAAAAGAACAGTTCCATTATAGTTAGCTACTGTAAGAGTCTGTCTATATAGAATGCACCAAGTCAGTCATTCCAATATAGAAATATGGTTTAATGGCTCACTGAATGTTAAGTTCTAAACAATTAAACCAGTTCATCATTTTGCCAATGGTAAATATGAATAGATGGAGTAGAGGAAAATGGATACACTTTCGAATCATGGAAGTTTTAAGAATCCAATTGGTTCACCATTTCTATCCTAATTCTTTGCTACAGCAATCCAAAAAATTCAGTGCCTTGTTTGCACACTCCATCAACATGCATCATCCATTCTCTGCCATGTAAGGTGGTTGAAGTAGAAAACATGGCATTGTGTAAGGGAAAATTGGAGAAATATTGGAAGTTAAGTATTCCATGCTCCAAATACCTGCCAAACAAATTTTCCCTCACCTATACACTCATAACTAATGGTGATAACTCATTCATCACTGACTCCTCCACAAGAAGTTTTCCCTATTTGCTGAATCAAAACATTTCATGTAACTAAAAGCTCTAAGCCTTCCGTGCTTCAGTGAAAGTATTTCGAGATCTCAAGTGTCACTAACTACTGATTTTTATCCCTGACATCAATCATCTTGGTGAATTTAAGCTAACAACCTGGATAGCATTAATATCCTTTCTATAATGGGACAGTCTGAAATACATATAATACTCCAACTGAGGGTAAATCAATGTTTTAAATAAATGAATGTATTATTTCTTCATTCTTTTACCCTAAGAAGTTAAGGAAAGAATCAAACTTAAGGAAAAAGCATATAACTGCACAAAGATGAGCAGCAGGTCAGATGATTGGTCAGAATAAAAAGAATGGCAGAGTTAATCAAAAGAAATAAATTAGACTATGAGAGGAAGATGGCCAGAAATGTAAAAATAGATGGCAAGAGTTTCTGTAGGTACTTAAAAAGTGAACGTTGGTCTTCCAGAGAATGACATTGGAGCTAATAGTACCAAGGAAATGGCATATGAAATTAACAAATATTTTGTTTCTGCCTTCAACTGCAGAGGATACAAAAAACATTCCAATAATAACTGTAAATCAAGAGATGGAAGGGAGAGGAGAACTTGGTGAAATTATAGAAAGCAGGGAACTACAGGCCAGTTAGCTTGATGTCCATTGTGAGGAAGGTGTCAGAATCAATCATTAGGAAGTTTTAACTGGACATTTAGAGAAACGCAAGGTAATTGGGAAAAATCAGCATGGTTTTGTGAAAGGAAAACAAAGGTTACCCAATTTACTGGAGCTCTTTAAGGAGTGGCATGTGCTGTGCATAAAGGAGAGCCTGCAGGTGTGCTGTAGGCTCTGACTTAAAACCTGACATAAATAGGTTTTTTTTCTAAATGGCAGGATGTGATAAGTGGAATCCGCAGGTACTGGGGCCTCAACTTTCATACAGATGACTTAGATGAGGGGTGTAAAGGCATGATAGCTAAATGTGCAGATAACACAAAGAAAGGTAGAAAAGAAGAAGAAGACAATAAGGAGGTTACAGACAGATAGATAGGTTGATGAATGAACAATAATTTGGCAGACGGCAAATAATGTGAGAAAATGTAAAGTTGTTCACTTTAACAAGAAAAGTAAAAAAGCAGAGTATTATTTAAATGGAGAATGGCTGCGAGATGTAGCGAGATTTAGATGTTACAGTGCATGAGTCACAAAAGGTTAGTACGCAGGTGCAGCATATAATCAAGAAGGCTAATGGAATGCTATCCTTTATTATTAAACATAACAGTAAGAATGTTGTGTTTCAGTTATGCAGGGCGTTGGTTAAGTCACATCTCAAATTTTGCATGCACCTTTGGTCTCCTTACTTCAAGAAGGTTGTAAATGCTTTGGAAGTGGTTCAGAAGAGGTTTACTAGATTGATGTGTAGGTTAGTTGGATTGACCATGTTAAATTGCCCCTTGGTATATTGAAATGTATAGGTTTCAATGTGGATTAAGAGAATGGGGTGGGCAGTGGACTAAGGGAATGGGATAGAGTATGGGCCTGGATAAGATGCTCTGTCAGAGGGTCAATGCAGACTCAGTGGGAAAAATGACCTCCTTTTGCACTGTAGGGATTCTATGTTATCTGGAATAAGCAGATTGTCTTATGAAGACCAGATCTGATTCCACTGGAGCTTAGATGATTGAGGTATGACCTGATTGAAGTATACATGATCCTGAAAGGTACGGACAGGGTGGATGTGGAATGATTGTTTCCTTTTGTGAGCGAGTCCAGAACTAGAGGACGTGGTTTCAGAATTTGGGGTTGTCCTTTGAGGATAGTTGTGAGGAGTTTTTTTTCTCAGAAGGTTATGCACTTTTGAAAGTTTGTGTCAGAAGGCAGTGAAAGCAGGGAATATTGAATATTTTTAAGGCACAAGTAGATACTTTCCTAAGATTATTAAGGATAGAAAGGAACATGGAAAATCAAAACATAAATCAACCGTAATCCTACTTAATATTAAGTTGATCTTTCTCTGCATCCTAGCTCTGACTGTCACACTACATTCTGCACGCTTTCCTTTCATTCTCTGTCTGCCCCTTTATCCTTGAGAACTGCTGGCAAGACATCAGCCATTTCTATTTCTCTACTCCCCTTATTTGCTGTTTCCTTCAACTTCCTGTTTTCTCAGATCCAATTCTAACAACATCATCAAACCTGCTGACTGGAGTGTTGCAGTTGTTTCAGGAACTGATCTCTATCTAGCAGAGGCCAAATGCCTACTCTTTGACATTTCCTTCTATCTCCTCTTGGATAATTACCAATCAATCATTTCCAAAACACCACTGACATCAGCTCCTCTGGAGATCTCCTCTCCAGTGTCTCTAACCTGGGTCCACCAAATCTAAACAACCCACTTCTAGCTGCTCGCAAGATTCACAAACAGAATTGCTCTGCTACACTTATCATTTAAGCCTACTCCTCTCCCCACAAATTGATTATTCCTATCCTAATCCTACTGACTCTCCCCTTGTTCAGTCTCTTCCTACCTCTATCTTTTGATGTACTTTGTCACTGTGACAGTATGCTGGCCTCCATTTCTGAAGAAAGATCATCAATCTGAAATGTTAACTCTACTTCCCTTTCTACAGATACTCACTGACCCGCTGAAAATTTCCAGCAGTTCTGCTTTCATTTCAGATTTCCAGCATCTTCAGTACTTTGCTTTTCCATTTATGCTGTTGCATTTCCTCTTCATCCACATACCAGAACTCCTGTAACATGCCTCCTAATGAGAGATATCTTACCAAACAATTCCAGCCAAATAAATATTCCCCCCAAAAAAATCAACATTTCTTGCCATCTTACCACATTCTAACATTTAAGAAAACTTCAGATAAGTCAATGACTAAACACACATTGTAAGCAATTTGGGAACTCATGTTGTGATGCATTTTATGAATAATATTCAACATACATGAACCAACATGTCCCAAGAACATAACTGACATAAAGAATTTCAGTCCAAAATAACACTAGCAAACAAACAGTAATAAAATTTGGCCCAGCTAATTTTCAGCCTCAGCACTTCAGCCAAATGCTCATTGATTTTTGTTCGGACATAAGAACTTGCAAAAAGGAGTTTAATAATGAGGTATACCTGAAGCCATGCAACCCTAAAAAAAACTTTTCCACAGGCGATTCCAAAGGCAATGTCAGACCCAAAGCAAGTATACTTAATCTTCCTATTGAAACACATAGTGACATTCACATTACCCACACACACGCTTGTGATCATTGGTTTGATGCACCAACAATAAAGCAAGATGTGATGCACAAGAGGCCAAGTTGGAGGAAAGCAATGTTCTAGAGGCTGAATTCTAAGTAGGTTCAAGGCTGAGGTAGACATTTTTAATCATGAAGGCAATCAAGGTATGGGAATAAGACAGAAAAGTGTGGTTGAGGATTATTTCAGATCAGTCATGATCTCACTGAATGGTGGAGCAGGCTGAATGACCTACTTCGGCATGAATACTCTTACTCAAACAACACATAAATGAAAGTTTGTTCTTTCTTGAAGTCTAATGAGACAATACCATTATGAAATCTTTATCAACCTAATAATAATCTCATAGAAAATCATTAATTGTTCAATGCCAGTGGTTTAAAGAACAAATGAGAGTTTCAAGGCTGAGAAGATTACTAAAATGGAAAGGGCTAATCAATGGAGGAATTTGAAAAAAAATGAAAATTTCATGATCAAGATGTTACCACACTGGAAGCCAATTTAACAAGAACGAGTCTGAAGGATAAACAGGATGATTTAGAATACAGGCAATAAGGTTTTGAAAAAATTCAAATTTATATGGGCCGGGAAGTTAGAGAACAGCACCAGAATAGTCGAACTAGAGGCAACAAAGAGAAGAATTTTAGCCGCAAAGTAAGGCATAAGGAGAAATGTTAGAGATGAATATGGACAATATCAGTGACGAAGAGGATACAGAAAATAGAGCTCAGCATCACATAGAACACCAAGATTGCAACCAGGCTGGTTCAGTCTCAGGCAGCAGCCAGAGGAACAGAGTCGCTGGCAGTTGAATGGAGTTTGTGGCAAGTATCAAAAGCAATCTTTCCAATTTTTATTTTTAATAAATCCATGCTCATCCAGTGGTAGATATTGGGCTAGCAGCAAGATGTGAGTTAGTGAAATCAAGTTGCTGTTGTCACCATACACAAGGAGCCTGATGTTGTGGTTTTAGATGTTACCACTATAGAAAAACATGCAAATAAGTTATGAGTCATGCAGAGGGCCACAGATAAATCCTTGGGGACTCCCAGAGTAACAGGGAATTCCAGGAGTAACAGCTTTGGAGTACAAAGAGAAGCTATTGCAGGAGAAAGGAATACAGGAATAAGACCAGATGAATGTACTCCCATCCAGATTTATAACAAAGTGGTTACAGAAGGAGGGTTGATCAACTATTCAAAGTCTGCAGAAGGGTAAAAATCAATTAGGAATGATAGTTCACCATTGCCACACTCATAAAATGTTAGTGCTTTTACAGGGGTGGAAGAATTCAAACATCAAATTGTGGAAAAGATGGGTACAGGTGTCAAAGATGACAAGATATTCGGGAACTGAAGAGGAAAGGAAGGTTGGACATGGTTCAACTGAAAGAGGGGTAGAGGGTTGTTTTTTAGAGAATGTGCACAATGACAGTAGATTTGATGCAGACACAAACAGTACTTGACAGCAAACCATTAAAATATCAGCCAGCAAGGGTAGGTGCGAGGGGCAGATAAACTTAGCAAGGCCATAAGGGGAGTTAGGAAAGAAATTAGAAAGATTTCAGTGCTGGCCTGGGCAGAATATTGGGGGAAGTTTAGCTTGATAGACTAGAGAAGCAGCTGACATAGCTGAACTGATAGTCCCGAGTTTGGTTAAAAAAAGGCATCAAAGCATTGGATGTGAGGGACAATAGCTAGGACGTTTGTCATGAGGAAGAGGAGCCAAGGGTTATCTTTGTAATCCATTTTGATCTGGAATAATGAACAACTTTGGGAGAGAAAAGCAAGATGTGATATTGCTTTTGCGTGATCCAGCCAAAGCTGTGACGCATAGCATAACGAGTTACACACCTTTAAATATTCAAGTTTATTTGACTGGATTTGAGGGAGTAAAAATACAAGCTGAACAGGGAGAGTAGAAGGGTTTCACTCAGGAAAAGTTGAAGTGAGGCTACGATTGAGCAAATGAAGTTAGCAGAAATATTGTGATGAATGGAGAGCCAAAGATTATTTGGGAATTTGAAATTATCATTTTGCAGGTGTACGATAAACAGATTTTTCCCAGGAGAGCATTCCTCTTCCTAAAACATATCCAAAGGACGTACAGCTCTCTCTCTACCCCGCAGAATCCTACCTTTGGGCAATCCTTTCTCCAACCCACCACAGACAAATCCCTTTCTTCCCTAATTTATATGGTCCCAGTTCCCCTCTCTCTCTTTCTCCTACAGCAGGCAGGATTTACCCCCATTTTCTTTTTTCCCCTCTTTTCTTGTAAGGTCCCTGACTCCCCATCACTATGGACAGGCTCCCACCTCCCATACCACGTTCAGCAGTATTTCTTGCACACCATCTTAACAAGGAATCAGGATCTTTCCCATCCCAGCAGGATACCCCTTTTTCCCCAGAGGCATTAGGATATAACTCATTTCCCCATTCCTTCTGCCCACTCCCCTCCCCCATCCTGGTACAACCTCTTTTTCTTCAACTTTCACAGCTACCTTGGGCTAGGGCATCTCTGACCCTTTTCCATCTTCCCGGGGCAAATTCCCTCTCTTCCCCCAACAAGAACCCCTTCCGCAGAAATCCCTCTTTCCTCAGTGCTGCCTTCAAAATCACTTCCTTTCCCCCCTCCACTCAGGGCAGAATCTCTTCCCTCCACCCCCCTACTTGATCTCCATTTAACCCAGAATACTGCATCTCCAGTCTAAACTGATTCCCCCTCCCTTCACCCACCTGAGGATACTATTTCCCCCCCCCCCCCCCCCCACCGACCCTGAGGCACCGTTCCCCACCGACCCTGAGGGCACCGTTCCCTTCCCCCACGACCTGAGGGCACCGTTCCCTTCCCCCACAGACCCTGAGGGCACCGTTCCTTCCCCCACAGACCCTGAGGGCACGTTCCCTTCCCCACAGACCCTGAGGGCACCGTTCCCTTCCCCCACAGACCCTGAGGGCACCGTTCCCTTCCCCCACAGACCCTGAGGGCACCGTTCCCTTCCCCCACAGACCCTGAGGGCACCGTTCCCGCCCCCCTTCCTCCTTCCTCTTACCCCCAGGGCAAGATTCCCTCCTGACCCCTTTTAGCTGTTGCCCTCTAAGGGGGTGAGGGAGGGGGTCGATTTCACCAGGAAGTGTTCACTAATGCAGCCCATCGGTGTCTGTCACCTTGTGCCCGAGCTCTTCCCGCGGATGGTAGAGGCCGGGCGCGACACGCTGAGCCGGCACGAGCCCCGCGGTGTGCTTCCTCGCTGCCCAACCTCCCCAACGCCCACCGTGAGCCGAGGCCAGGCCGCGCCTCGCCGGTGGGTGGGCGACCGACCGATCCACTCCCACCCGCACGCCGCCTCTCACCTGCGGCCCGCGAGCTCTCACAGCGAGCCCCCCATGCCCCCGCCGCTGCCCTGCGAGCAAGCGCACCAACCGTCCCGGCTCGGGCTCCTCAGTTTAAAACAGGCTGCAAGGCTCGCGCTTCCCTCCACACCGGCTCCAGGGTACCGCCGCGCCCTTCAGGTACAACATGCCGCCGCGCCGTCCTAGTGACCGCCACACAGCGCCATGCCATCACTTGCCTGCCGTTGCTGCTGCCGCCTTGCACTCAATTGCTCCATACATGCAGGCCTCGCTGGTGCCGATCGCATACAGATAGGCAAGACATGCCCACCTGCCCTGTGCCTGCTCCACACTGTCCTAGCGCCAGCTCCGTCTACTTTCAACCCTGTTCTTGCTCGCCAGTTGAACCTTTCAGTCACCGGCACTGACACTTGTCATCACCTGGACTCCTTTAACCACGGACATTTCTTCACCTACTTTTGCAGCGGCTTCATATTGTGCCCACTGGTTTGCTTCAACCATTTCAGGACCGTTGGATATTGGATGCCATATCATTGGCACACTGATCATTGGGTGGCACAGTGGTTAGCACTGCTGCCTCACAGCGCCAGGGACTTAAGTTCCATTCCCAGTTTGGGTCACTATCTGTGTGGAGTTTGCACATTCTCCCCGTGTCTGTGTGGGTTTCTTCCAGGTGCTCCGGTTTCCTCCCACAGTCCAAAAATGTGCGGATTAAGTAGATTGACCATACAAATTGAGCCTAGTGTCAGGGGATTAGCAGGGTTAATACATCAGATTATGAGAATAGGGTCTGGTTGGATTTGTAGTCAGTGCAGACTCAATGGGCCAAATGGCTTCTTCTGCACCAGAAGGATTCTATAATCTTTGAAACAGTCTCCTTTTAAACATGTACTCTTATGTTTGTCCTGAATCATTTATTACATCATTTGTTAACTTTGTTTTGAACCATTTATTTGAATGTGCCACTTTCTATGGGGTGGGGGGGGCATTTGTCAGCATCACAGGATTTACAACATAAATAGAGCTCTGCCCAACTGATCTATGGAAAATCCACATGGGCCTGCTCCCAAACTCCGTCATCTAACCCGATCGGCACTTCACCCTCATCTAACCCGATCGGCACTTCACCCTCATCTAACCCGATCGGCACTTCACCCTCATCTAACCCGATCGGCACTTCACCCTCATCTAACCCGATCGGCACTTCACCCTCATCTAACCCGATCAACATATCTGTCTGTTCTGAAGACAAAGTCATATTCAACACAAAACATTGGGCTGGGTTTTAAGCCTTACTTGGCCTGAAACCATAACATTCCACCAGAAGTCAATGAACCTTTCCATAGTCTGCCCTTGCCCACTCTAATTCCCACTGCAGGCAGGGTGGTAAAATTCTGACCATTAATTCTATTTCTCCAGAATTGCTGCCAGACTGCTGAGTTTTTCCAGCACTTAGTTTTATTTCAGATTTCCAGGATCTGAAGTATTTTGCTTTTATTAACAGATCTTTCTATTCCTTTCTCCCTCTTGTACTTATCTAGTTTCCCTTTAAATGCATCTATACTATTTGCTTCAATGACTCTGAGAGTTCCACATTTTAATCACACTGGGTAAAGTAACTCATGGCTATTTTGTGACAATGGGGAGATCTGATACCATTTTATTAATTCAAACAATATAAACTCAACTAGTCCATACCATTTAATCATTCAATACTTATCCGACGTATCGCAAGCGACCTTCCTGCTTATCAATGAAGTCTTGAAGACAATGCTCAATTTCAGCTGAACCTGGTGTTTTGAGTTTTTAATGCAGCCCTGATCAATATGATTGGAGGTATATTAAAAACCTTGTTGTCATCTGCCTAGAGTCCTGCAATCCAACACTGCCAACCTACTTATCCTAAATATTTTTTTAAAAAATCTGTATTGGCCTGTTCAAAATGCTGTAACCCCTTATCAGAGCTTTACTACTCAATTATAACCTATTGATATCATATCAGTTCCAAGCCATCTTAACCCAATTTGCTCCCAAACAACATTTGGCATTCTTTATTCGTCAGTCCAGCTCTCTGCATAAAGCCAATTTTGAGCATAAAAAGCTCAGACAACCAACCAGCCACATAAAATTGAGCATTATCCTGAACCATACTCAGTGGAGAGTACATTGAGTGGCACAGTGGTTAGCACTGCTGTGCAAGGACCTGGGTTCAATTCCCGGTCTGGGTCACTTTCTGTGTGCAGTCTGAACATTCTTCTTGTGTTGCGTGGGTTTCCTTCAAAGTCCAAAGATGTGTGGATGAGGTGGATTGGCCATGCAAATTGCCCCTTAGTGTGAAGGGGACTAGCGAGGATAAACGTATGGGGTTATGCATAGGGCCTGGGTGGGATTGTTCATCAATTATACTCAATGGGTTGAATGGCCTCCTTCAGCACTATAGGATTCTATGATTCTGTGGTCATAAATATGTATGGAGCTTGAAGTCAATAGTGGAGGATAAATCAAGAACATATTCTCACCCTGGCAAGTGCATAAGTGCTGACAGATTGTAGGACTCTTCTGACTCCCAATTGTTCCTGAATGTTTAACCTTCTACCATATAGGAATAAGTGTAGACTATTTAATCCCTGGAGCCTGTTCTGCCACTCAATGAGAACATGGCTAATTTCAGATCCAAGCTTTGCCCCATATCCTTTATACCTTTGGTTAACTAAAATCTAAATCTTATTTAACAGTTGACCTAGTAACAACTGCCATTTTCAGAAGAGAATTCCAAACTTTTCCCACCCTTTGCATGTACAGCATTTCCTAACATCACTCCTGAAAGAACTGACTATATTTTAGGCTTTATCCTTGAGCCCTAAATACTCCAATCAGTGGTAATAGTTCCTATCTACATTATCAGTTCTGCTTAATATTTTGAAAATTTCAATCAAATCATTCCTTGGTCTTTTAAATTGCAGGAAAGATAATCCATTTGTGTAACTGTTTCTCATAACTGAACCCCTGGTGTTCAGATTATTCAAGTCCAAACTACAAGCCAGATGTGAGAAACAACTCATCTCCTGGGGTTTGGGATAACAGAGATGTTTTATATTTAATTAACTTGCTTGTGTCTCAGTTCAAACTGAGGCAACAAACATTTACCTTTTCCTGTAGGCCTCCATTCTGGTTAATTTATGGTGGTCCCAGACCCTCTCCTCTGCTCACCATTGTCAGACATAGAATCTACAGTGATACTAGATTTTGGGACAATTCACAGTTGGCAAGTTGCTCCCCATGTTCTTAGACTCAGGATCTCTCTCTACACAGTGCTACCACATCCGAGAACTATCTACTCATGCTAACAGATTAACAATGCATTGCATGATAGAAATGCCAACAACCTTAAAGCATCAATTTAAAAGTAGTGACAGCAAAGAAAAAACAGGGGAATCTCAACACTAGCTAAAGAAGCAACAGATAACACATACTAGATAAGACGTTTTCAAAAATTCAAAAAACACATGGTTAGCACAGAATAGGGAGTGCCAGAATTCATGAATTAGAAATAAGTGCTTAATTTATCATTCATCTTAAGTATTAAGAGTATGATATCCTTCAGGTAAAGAAATAGTCTTAAGAGGCTAAATAGCCAAAATATATCAAAGGGGAAAAATAAACTGAATCAGAAAAACCAATATTAAAAAAATTCAATTTGCTTTGAAAATCTATCATACACAAATAATTAGTAAATTATTGAAGAGTAATTACAAATTAATTTGAAATGAAACAAATCCAGTGCTAGACCTTGCATGATTCCATTAGATCCTGAAATAAATGATGGCCAACAAATAAATAATTAGAGATGGTGACCCAGACAATATATTGGGATAGATGTTCTAAGACTGTCTTAGACTATACCTGCAGGAAATAGCGCTGGCTTGAAGATTTTCAGACATCAAGTCGTTGGGCTGGAGAGAGAAAGATACACTTTGACATGTAAAGGAGTGGGGGAGAGATATCTGGACAGTACCTCATCCCAGAAAAAAGCACATTCATGAAGTTAGCAGGCTAGGAAGAATTAAGAGGAGATAGAGAACAAGGTAGATACTGGTCCTGTTGAACAGATACAATGTACTTGTGACATTGTTAGAATGCTAACTATGATTACCACAGAGCAGGTGGCAGACTAAAGTTGTGGTGTGTATGGCACAACAGGAAGATTACAGTTCTCAGTATTCAGTAATTAGGAAAAAGAGATCACATACTCTGCTAACAACAGATGCCCAGAAGTTGTGCAGCGTACCTGATGCAAGAGTAAAAGATACGAAGGAAAAACTAAAGAGGAACTTGAAAGGGGAGGTAGTAGATCCAGTTGTCAGGGTCCATATCAGGATCAATGATACAGGGAGAGCTATTAAGAGGGTATTGGAAGCTCAGAGCTAAATCAAAAAACAAAGCCCCCCTGATTGGTAATCTTGTGATATCTACAACTCGTTAACTGGCATTGGGAAAGGCAGATCAGAAGCTGAATGCATTAATGAGATAGAAAGGAGAGGTTCCATTTCAAGGGACACTTTTCACCAATGATGGAAAGAAAGGAGCTGTGCTACCAGGGTGGATTCCATCTGGACCAGAGTCTTAAGAGAAAGGATGATTCCTGTTATGGATAAAACTTTAAACTCATAAGACAGGACGTTTAAAATATATAAGGCTGAAGCCAAAAAATGAAAGAGATAAGGGTATAGCTCAGATCAAGGTAAGGGATGAGAGAATAGATAGAATTGTGGAATATAAATATCTTTTTAAAAAATGAAGAGAAATGATTAATAAAAACAGAAATGTGTACGACATTCAAAACAAAATGAGGGAACTAAATACAGTAATTCATTGTGAGAAACCTGATGTATATAAATGAATAATGGTGACATAAAGAACAGGATTAATTAAATATTGTGAGCTACAACATATTTAGAAAGGATAATGAAGGTGGCTACACAAATTAGAGTTAGCATAATAGTGGTATGGTAAAAGCGCATAATTAACATTAAGATAGAAACAGAATCCATATAAATTGAGATAAAGGATCAGTCATACCTATAGAGATATTCTACAAACCACTAAAAGTGAAAGAGAAAGGAATAATTATGTCAGCAAATTCATGCAATGACTGACTCTTGTGGGCCGAAGGGCTTGTTTCCCTTGCTGTTCTGTTCTTTGTTCTAAACAATATAAAATAATCAAGGTGATTTCAATCACTCCTAAATAAATTGACATGAATATATAGGGAAAGGAGTGGACAGATAGAAGGAGTGGAATTTGTACTATGTACAGGACTCATCTAATAAGTAAGAAGTCCAGCAAGAAAGAAATCACTGCTAGATCTATTAATGGAAAATTAGCTAAAGCAGTCAAATTAGCAGAGGGAAACACCTAAGTATTAGTGATCATAACATAATAAACTTTAGGATAATGATTGTATCACTAATGTATTTCTCATAGACTAAAAATTAGATTGGATAAATGCTAGTTTTAAAGGGATGAAAATGAGATAGGCAAAGGTAAACTAGGAAACAATATTGACAATATATCAGTGGAAAAAAATGAACAGCAACAGAAATATATTTCAATAGAAACAAAAATTAGCCAACTATAAAACACCATCAACAATAAAGAGAGTGAAGAGGACATATTGCACCATGCTGTGTTAACTCAATATTTTTATAATTACACAGCTCTTTCCTGAGTTTTTTCCCTGCCTGGTTGGTGCTCTATAATAAAAATAGGTTTTTATTAAGAGCTTCCATTTCATTGAGAAAGTATCAGGCAATCCACATCCTGCTCTGAAAATTCTGCTCACATTTTGACAGCTATGATAAATTCCGCTATAGCAGCTTAGACAATCCATAACATTCTAAAATAGTCAACAATGATCCAAATAAAACAACCTACAACAATGTTAACAATCTTAAAAGATTCCAGGATCTAGATCCACATCTTTGCCAAAAATTAAACAGTTTTCGCTTTGGGCCACACCCTCAATGTATCAAGTTTTATTGAAACTGTCAATTAAATTTTGAGATACAAGGTTAGATTTTCTACCCTGATTTTTGCCAGGCGGAGATGGCAGTCAGGGAAAAGAATCAAGGGGAAATCCTAAAATGGCTTTCAGGTTTTCCCCCGCTATTGTTCCCACTAATGACATAATAGGGTTCCCATCATGAAAGATCAGGAACTCCATTACCATACAGTAACCTACACTTAGCAGGCTTCCCCACTGAACTGTCCCCTCACATAAGAATTTTTCCCTGCCTCGCTAGCGTGACATCATGTCAGCAGGATTTACAAGAGATTTTTGAAAATGATGGCGCACAGGTAAGTATAGCTCCCAGTAGCATTGCAAGGAGGGATGCGGGTTCAAATTCATGAGGATTATTTTTTAAAAGATGTTTTAGATAAAGGGATTGTTTGAGAGCCACCCCCCCCCCTTCATCTCCCTCCCCGAGCATGATACAGTGGGACCTGCAAGACTGGAATCTGCTTTCGTCAGCCTGTGGTGTTCCACAAGGATTGGTGCTAGAGGCACCAATTACAGAAACAATTTAGACTCAGAATCAGAAATACATTTTCAAAATTTTCATATGGGTAACTGCAAAGAAATACGGGAAGATGTTAATAAACTTACAGAATTCTTTTATAAATGACAAATGAGTTTTAACATGGGTAAGTGTAAAATGGTGCATTTTTGGAGGAGAAATAAGGAGGCCTTGACATGGAATATAAATAGAGGAATAAAGCAATCTAGGATTATAGATTTACAAATCATTAGTAGCAGAAACATAGGTTAACAAGACCATAAAAATGTAGACCAAGCATTGGGATACAATTCTTGAGAAATAAAACTGAAAAGCAAAGAAGTTATGATGACCTGTATAGAACCTTGGTTGAATACAGTGCATAGTTCTGGACCTGTATTACATAATGGATACAGAAGTACTGGAAAAGATGAAAGAAAAATATAAGTATCATTCCAGAACTAAATGTCAGGAAACAGGTCATTTTAAATAATCTATATATGTATTTTAAGATATTAGCAATAAAATATATATTTAAATGAGTTTAATTGTGTGTGTGTGTGTGTGTGTAAGAAAGGGTCAAAACTTTAATTAGAGTTACGTTAAAGATCCAGGCCTGTATGGGGATTTTGGTTTTATTTTTAACTGTGCTAGCATTGTTATTAGAGGGTTTGCAACAAGAAAACAAACAAGACCTTTTGAGATGAGTTTTAAACTGGACCCATGGCAATTGGAATTCGGTAGCTGAAGAGGAAACATCTCTGAGGAAACTGGCAGAAGCAGAGAAGCAGAACAATAAAGTATTGGGAAGAAAGCAAGTCCCAAAAGTTAAAGAACAGATATTCTAGAAGCCAGGGAATGAAAAGTGAAGTTCCGGGAAGACAAATCAAAGACACAAAAGGAACTGGAAATTGAACAAGGTACTCTTAACCAAAGTTAAAGGAAGAGCAGAAAGAGGCTGCCAGTTAAACACAGAGCTGAAAGGTGCAGACCTGCTGAAGTTAACTGTGAAAATCCAGATATCTGAGATAATTCTAAGGCTGGTGAAGCAGTGATGTTCTGTTGGTGTGGCTGTGTACCTTAGAGATTGTGGAAGTTGAATGTACACGGCAATTCAAGACAGAGAATATTGAAAGAAGAGATTGAAATCCTGGAAGCATCTGAATGAAGCACTGTTTGGGAGAAGACATGTCTTTGAGGGTGAAATTTGGAAACATTCACGTAGAAGCCAGAGTTCCAGTGAGACCAGCTGGTTCATATTGTGATAATCATTTGGAGGAATTTGATGAAAAATATACAGAAATTGTATTGGATAGTGTATGCCATTTGATTTCAGAGTGCAGTGTGTCTGACCACAGTGACTTGTTGGTTTACAGGCAGTATGTATTTACTGAGAACAATATAGCATAATATATTCCGTGCCTTAAAAAGTGTACATTTGTGAAGCTATAGATGGGGTGAAAGACTATTATGTTATAATCCCAAAGTGGACACAGCTTCATTCGTCCCAAAATCGTAAGATCCTGCCCAAGGTCAACAGACCTTTCCATGGTTCCTCCCTCTTTGTCCGCTCCAATTCCCATGGCAGTGGGAAAGTAAAATTTCAACCTCCATCTTCATAATGTTATATTATTTTGCAAAAAGCTAATTATTATCATGTCACTCTGTTCATCTATGTTTCTGAAAAAAAGTAAAGTTATAGTCTGTTGAACCAGAGCTCCATTCTGAGACATTCCTGTCCAGGAGTAACATCAACTGGGATTGTAACAGAAATTATAATCATCAGGTGTATACTGGAGCACTCTTCCTCAGAAGAGAAGACTAAGGAATAGCCAGATAGAGGGTTATAAAATTATGAAAGGGTGACGGACACAGAAACATTAACAGGGTAGACATAGAAAAGATGTTTCCACTAGTGGAGAAGTCTAAAGCTTGATACGCGAAGGTCACTATTAAGTCCATTTTTATCGAAAGAATGGGATTTCCTACAATATGGGGTGGTTTAGGCAAATAATATAGATGTACATAAGGCAAAGTTAGATATGTATACAATGAAGAAAGGAATACAAAAATTTGCTGATTGCATTAGTAGAAGTACAATCGGAGGAAGGTCGTGTGAAGGAAAACCAATGACATAGACCAATTGGCCTAAATAGCCTGCACATTTGATGTAAAATACCAAACCAACACTACCTTGGATTCGCCATTAAAAATGCCATTGAAGATATAAGCTGAATACATTTTAATCACATAGTATCTACATATATGTATAAATTTCACCCTTATCATATTCTTAAAACACTAAATTAAAAGAATATATCTAGCAATGGTCAGCAAAATTTATCAAGAAAGAACAGAGGGAAAAGAACTCAACTAATCAAATTATTCAGAGAACCTAAATCCTTTTAATCATAAAATATTGTAGGCCTATAACTGAGAAAAGTCAAAAATATGCAATTTGGAAAAAAAAACAATCAAAATAAACCAAAATAGTTTTTCGTGCATCTTGCTTTTGCTATTTTTTCCCAACAAGCTTAAGCACATCAATTCAAAAGGTTTCTTGTAAAATAAAAACACGTCCTAATAATATGATTAACTGTATCTATAAAATGGCCATTGAATATCTTAATATTTTATCATAGAGGGCTGAACTTCTCCTACAAACCTAAATTTGCATTGACATTTTTCCCAAAATCATCTGCCAGTTGAAGGGCATTAACAAGTACAAATATGCTTGCTATTCCCAATGTTGTAATCTGAGATGTGCAAAATAGGATTTCAGAATTTAATGCTATTAATTGATTAATTTTCACTTGAGAGAGATCCTGGCTAGATGAAAGGATATGATTATGTATGATTATATGTAGCATTTTTATTTAAACCACTAATTTGAATAGAATTATATTTTATAAGAAGTTACTTTTCCTCAATGTAAGTGTCCTTCCAATAGCATTTATGTTTGCTTGTGTTCCAATGAAAATGATCAAAAGGTAGTTTTTTCCTTGAGATAGGAATAATAAGTTTCATTAGTTTATATTGAGAATTTAAAATGAGCTTTACTACAAAAATAGTTAATTAAGCAAATGAATTTGCTTTTTATCTATTACACTGCAGTGGAGGAAATTTATTTTCCAATGAAATAAAAAATTGGCTCTTTAATAGTGAAGTGAAGTCTACAAATTTCTTTGAAAACTCTTTCACTGCACTAGTTCAATATGCACGCAGTTCCACATTCCAGCCCCCGGTTCATAATAAGTGTAATTGCTCACTTACTGTAATACTGTGCAAGGTGTTCCTCAGTAAAACCATAGATGACCATATGATTAAACGTCTTTTCCCATATCTTTGCCAAAGGGCCTACTCAGACAAGTGTAGACACATGAAGCCTCATAACATTTAGGGCTATGGACCAATTGCTGGAAAAAGGGATTAGGCTGTATTGTTCACTTCTCTGCCAGCTCAGTCTAGACGGGCAGTGTAGCTTACTTCTGTGCCCTGATTATTTCTACATTTTCTAAATGTCTGAAAAGGAGGTATATGCAAGGATGCAGAGAGAGCACAGAGGAGAGAGCCAACATAGACATGATAAGACAATGGCTGCATTTCTATGATTCTATGGTTAAATATTGGCCATGACACCATAAAATTCTGCTACCCTTCTTTAAGGACAAACAGGCCTCAATTTAACATCTCAGTTTAAAGACAGCACTTTTGATAATATAGCACTCCACCAGTACTACCTTAAGTATCTGGATTGTGTACTTGAAGCTTAGATTATGTACTTATATCTGGAAAATTACTTTCTTTTGACTTAGAGGCTACAGTGTTACCACTGAACCAATTTACCAATTTAGTGACCTTGTAGAGTTGGGATAGCCAAAACAGAATCAGCACCATCAACTGAACTTGGATGCCCATTTCCCATTGTTGTAACAATGATCAGACTTCAAAAGTATTGACTGTGAAGCCATATGGTCATGAAATACACTATATAAATGCAGGTTCTTTCTTGTGCCAGACAATTTTAAGGTTAAGATTTCACAGAAGATCTCCAGCTGCTCTCCAGGTCATCTAACAGCCATGAAAGGCCCAAGCTGCAAGTAAACTTCAAAAAGAGGAAAAAAATGATAACCAGGTTAGTTTCTGCCTGTTTGTAATAGCAATATTTAATTGTGTTAAAACTTGAAACCATGAAATGCATCTGTTTACTTCATAAAAATCCTGCAATTCCTAAATTCTGAGTGATGGTAAATACAGTAAGAAGTCTGACAACATCAAGTTTAAATACAACCAATTTATTTGATAGTAAACTCACAAACTTTGTGAGTTTACAGCAGATGAATGCTGACAAAGACCAGAGGGTTGAAAGCTTGTGAGTTTACTATCAAATAAATCGTTTGGATTTAAACTGATGTTGTCAGACTTCTTACTGTGTTTACCCCGTCCAACGCCAACATCCCTACATCATGATGGTAAATAAGCATATATTCAGCACATACCGCTCATACCCAAAATTTTAATCTTGTGAAGCAATGGCAGAACTAAAAATAAATTCACCATCCATATTTGAATCCCTAATTGTTGATTCAGCATCTGCAAGTTGCTATGCAACAAATATAGTTGTCACATAAATGATTTTTTTTCAGATATGCAAATTTGTTATGGAACACTCACACCACCAATTTTCAACCTGAAATGTCAGGAGACCTCAGTATCTCTTTTTTAAACTGGTTATTTTTTGCAATCATTTTTCAGTATACCAGTACAAATAAGTAAAACATGAAAGCAGAATTATGTAAACACACTGAATTACAAATTACTATTGGTGATATTCATGCACAAATGATTAATGTGTTTGTAGGATTATTTTTGAGAGGTTCACCCTACATTTTATATTAGGATGAAATTAGTAACAACAGTAGTTGTCAAAAGCAATTTCTGAAGATAACAGTGGTGACGTCTCAGATCCTACACAATTTTCAGCACCTACAATTCCCACAATTCTCAGTATTAACAATTCCCACAATTCTCAGTACAAAATAATTCCCATTATCCCCAAAGGTCTAACGCTAAGCTGTAGCCTTACTTTCTCCACAACCATACCTCCTTCCTTCAAGTCCTCCAAAACCACAACTCAAAATGCAGAGTCACTATCATGAGGATAGCTGTGGTGCCAATCCTTACTCCATATTTTTACATCTCATTACCATTCTTAATTTATCATTTCAACGTTCCAAATTAAGTATCTTCATGAGATTTAAAACAAAACAGACAAATCCACCATGTGGCTATAGCACTCAGCTTCCATAGAACACCAACGCTCAAATTGTCTCCACGCCTTCAAAAATCCTGAATTTCAAACATCCTCCTAGTTTCTCATCATGATTAATAGACACCCACATAAACTGGTTTTCTGAATAATCTTCAGTGCATCACATTCTGCCAGTGACACCTATGACTGGTCTGTTATGCAGTCAAACAATTATGATGACCACGAAGGCCACCGGAAAACACAAGTTGCCTTATTGAGTGAGCAGAGGCTCACCCAATGCAAAGCAGCCAAAGGAATATTTAAGCTTGTAACTCTACCCAGACCAGTGTTGTAGGGCACAAGTGAAGACTAGCTGATTGTAAACTATGGGAGTGTCTTTTTCCTTTGATGTACAATAAAGGGTGTTGGTGACGCAAAACTGGTATGTGGCTGAATTACTACACAAACATCAACTGCTAACAATAATCCTGTTCCTACAGGTCTATTGGGATAATAATGTGTTAATAATCTTACTATACACATTGTATTTGATAGCTTATACACCTTATGATTGAAATTTCTAGTCTTTGCATTCATATACAACTTACATTATGCTTTCCTGTTTTATATATCCTGCACTACACCTAATTGTCTGAGCAAAAGAGTAAGAAAATTCCAATTAATGATCAAAATATGGCCTCTTAGAAAATGTATCTGAAAGGCATCCAACTATATATCTGAAATGCTTCCAACTATCTCTCTGTCTGCTAAGCTGGGAGATGCCTTACCATCGTTTGCCATCTCCAGATGGCAACCCAGGCAAGACGTAGAACTCACAATGAGGAAAATTGCAGGTGTGAACCATATCCTGTAACATTTGATGCAGTAATGGCTCTTGTCTAAGAATTCTAATACAGCACAATCCTCCAAGTCTCACCATACAAGTTATGAGTAGTTCTCAAACCCATTTTATTGTGATTTCATAACCGATTATAATGAAGATTCCAAAAAAGAGCCTAATACTTTTGCAGATCTGAATATTTACCAATGGTCTTTGAATCCAGGATTGCAACACTTGAGGAAACAAACTCCTGCTTCTATTATCTATGGTTCTATGATTTACATTTGTATGGAAAACTCCAAATTTCTGCAAGCTCATTCAGAGAAATTTCCTAAGTTCAGAAGGTTCTTCCAACTATTGTACAAAACATATAGAATCTCTGCAGATAGGTCAAATAATATATTCTATGCTATAATCATATAACATCTGAATTAAATGATTGCGAGAATTGCAAAAAGCTAATCAAAAGTCATAATCACCATGGATTAAGTAAGACATAATTTTGGCATGCCGATTTCCAGAATTATCTTCCAGTTATTGAAACATTTCATAAAGGGCAAGAAGAACAGAGGACCTCAAGAATTCTTATTGCCCCAAGGAATCTTGCTATTAATTCAGGGATTGCATATATATATATTTTAAAGTAGTCCAATTATCTCTAAAGGTACTGGTACAAAGTTAAATTTCACTTCAGCCAAAAAATGTGTTACTAAAGAATCACCACAATTTTATGTTGGAACCTACAACATTAGGAATTCTCAAACATACCATTAGAATATGAGATTTCTAGATAACAGGGAGACTACTATAATACATAGAACTGTAATAGGGCTTTTCCTAATGTTTTTATTTTATTCCTAGAGAAGTCACACACACCAAAGGAAAAAGACACTCCCATAGTTTACAATCAGCTAGTCTTCACTTGTGCCCTACAACACTGGTCTGGATAGAGTTACAAGCTTAAATATTCCTTTGGCTGCTTCGCATTGGGTGGGCCTCTGCTCACTCAATAAGGCAACTTGTGTTTTCCGGTGGCCTTCGTGGTCATCATAATTGTTTGACTGCATAACAAACCAGTCATAGGTGTCACTGGCAGAATGTGATGTACTGAAGATTATTCAGAAAACCAGTTTATGTGGGTGTCTATTAATCATGATGAGAAACTAGGAGGATGTTTGAAATTCAGGATTTTTGAAGGCGTGGAGACAATTTGAGCGTTGGTGTCCGATGGAAGCTGAGTGCTTTAGCCACATGGTGGATTTGTCTGTTTTGTTTTAAATCTCATGAAGATACTTAATTTGGAACATTGAAATGATAAATTAAGAATGGTAATGAGATGTAAAAATATGGAGTAAGGATTGGCACCACAGCTATCCTCATGATAGTGACTCTGCATTTTGAGTTGTGGTTTTGGAGGATGTGAAGGGAGGAGGTATGGTTGTGGAGAAGTCACATACAATATTCTTAATACACAATGCTGGAAATTCTAAGCCATTGCCAGCATCAATGTCAATCTTAATATCAGTCTGTAATTATTTAGCAGCAGATCCATTTCTAATAAGGTTCATTTGTTCACCATTACCATAGCTATCATGGGGCCATTGGCACCATCTTGTTTCTTCTTTGGCTTTCTTCAAGCCTTGATGTAGAGATACCAGCATTGGACTGAGGTAAACACAGTAAGAAATCTGGCAACACCAGGTTTAAATCCAACCGATTTATTTGACAGTAAACTCACAAGCTTGCAAATTTACTATCAAATAAATTGGTTGGATTTAAACCTGATGTTGCCAGACTTCTTACTTTCTTCAAGCCTTCCACAGTCCACATCTCAAAGTTAATGACCCATCTGATTTTTTCTCCTCTGTTTTTACCCTCAATTTCTCCTTTAATTTTTGCCAGGATAAGACTATGGCAAATAATTTTTGTGCTACACAAGTGACAGGCAATGACCACCTGCAACAAGAAAGAATCTAAGCACCTCCCGTTGACATTCAACATCATTACTATTGTAAACGCCCCCAAATCAACATATGAAGGGTCCTCCACTTCCCAAAAATATAAACTGGAACAGTCACTGAAAAACTGTTGCGATAAGGACAGATCAGAGGCTAGGTACTCTGTAGTAATTGGCTCACCACCTGATTCTTCAAAATTTTCCCACCACTTTCAAGGCACAAATCAAGAGCATAACGGAATAATCCCTACTTGTCTGGATGAGAACATACATTTAACGTCATTCAAGACAAAGCAACCTACTTGACTGGCACCTCATCCAGCACTTTAAATATTCAGTCCATCCAGCGGCAGTGTGCAACAGGCGCAAACTGTTCCACCTATGAAAATCTATGATCTCTATTACCCAGAAGGGCAAGGGAGCAGACACATTAGAATATCTCCATCTCTAAGTTCCTTAAGTCACCCCCACCATAAATTGGAAATATATTATTTTTATTTCATCATCTATGTGCCAATATCCTGGAGCTCCTCCCTAGAATTAAGGGAGTTTGAACATCACCTAGACTGGGGTGGTGCAAGAATGTGGCTCATCACATGAAACAGCAATAAATGTTCCCCTTTCCAACAAAGAACTAATTTTAAAAAGTAATTAAGCATAGTGTTAATTCAATTTCAATTGCTATTCAGCAATACAAAGTCTTGGAGTTTGATTTTTCCATCATGTTACATCATCCATTCCCTGTGCTACCTAACCAGATATGTATCAAATAATTTACAATCAGCAAAGTAAAAATTTTCTTTAGCAATCCATTTTCCAACTTTTTTTTTAAAGGAATGGGTATTTAACAAGTGTCCCACTGTCTCTTACTCTTCTGACAAAATAAAGGCATTCACAAAGCCTTAAAAACCTGAGAACCATATCTTAAAACTCTGGATAATGTAGAGAGTGCTAGTTATGCTGCTATTGTGCTCAAGAATCTCAGTGTGCACTAGTTCAGAGAAGTAGACCAATCTTTGGTAATATATTAACAAGTATTCTCAATAGTTGTGCCCAATGTACATTTACTGTCAGTCCGAATCGTTCCTGGGTTTTCTGAACTATTGTGTGCATCCTTGTGCTAAACTAGGTTTTAAGAGATGTAGTTAGCTTCTGAACAAATCATTCTGTACACAAGTCCAAAATATGCCAACAGGTTAAAAGCCACCAGCATTTCAAAAGATATCTCACTGGATGCGAGTTCCAAGAACAAGATGAGCAGTTTTAGATTGACCAGAGAATACGCTACCCTACTAATAAGAAGCACTTTGGGATAGGTGATTATGCTACCCAGGAAACATATACATATGTTAATTGGTTAGAACTACAGAAGTGAGGAGACAGATAGCAAATACATAGAAAGAACCATGAAAGGGAAATAATAGTATAATTGGCAGCCTTTTCAATGGAAGCAGGGAGGCTGTTTCCTTCTAGCAGCCTGGGGGGTAGATTTCCATCTAGTAGCCTGTAAATTGTTTCTAGCTAGTAGATTAGAACCAAGAGTGCAGAAACAACAGTTCCGCAACTGCTTGTGGAAGCAGTTAAAAACCATAGGCGAAATATTACTATCTGTTGTTTATCTCCCCAGAGAAACCAGTCAGTTTTTTCACCAGATTCTACAAGACTCTGTCAAAAAAAAAAGCCATGATGTGGAGATGCCAGCGTTGGACTGGGGTAAACACAGAAAGAAGTCTCACAACACCAAGTTAAAGTCCAAAAAGTTTATTTAATAGTAAACCCACAAGCTTTAGGGGTTTGCCCCCCCAAAAAAATGCCATCATAGAAGTGGACAGAGCTTACGTATGCCAGCAAAACCCGGCTGCTCAGAGACTGAGGTGCCATCTTTAAAGGGCACATTCGATCAAAACTGCAAGAAACTCCCCTCCCCTCACCCTATCACCACAGCCTCAGGGAAGTTCCTCCCTACCCATCCCCAATTGGACTGAGTTGTAATTCCAACCTACCATCTCCAAGATCATCAACCCTTTCTCTCCTTTGCAATTATCGGCCCCATTCCCTCCAGTTGGAGACCCACCATCCCCACAATGGCCATCGCCAATGCCCCCGCTTTGGTCGGGCTAATTCCAGCCCACAAGACACTCCAACTAAATGCATGGATGAGGGATTGGTGTAGGGCAGAAGGCTTCATATTTATTGATCATTGGGAAGTCTTCAGGAGGGAGGGTCACCTATTCACGAGGGATAGGGAGCAGTTGACTGGGAGGGGAACACATATTTTAGCTGGGAGGTTAGCTGGAGTGTTTCAGAAGTGTTTAAACTAATAGAGGGAGGGTGGGGAGACAGCGGGAACTAGGAGTGGAAGAGAGAGGGATGATAGGGTAACACCAGTAGGTAGAAAGGAATATCCGAGAGCTGAGGGTCTTCAGTGCATGTGTTTTAATGCGAGGATGAACTGAAGGCAATAATGTTCACGAGGAGTTTAGAAGTGGTGGCGGTGACCGAGACGTGGTTGAAGGAGGGGCAAGACTGGCAATTGAATATTCCAGGGTATAAGTGTTTTAGGCGTGACAGAGTTGGTGTGAGGAGAGGCGGGGGAGTGGCTTTATTAGTTAAGGACAACGTCATAGCAGTGCAGAGGGAGGGAGGTATGGATGATTTAGGAATTGAGTCTCTATGGGTGGAGTTGAGGAATAGGAAGGGAGTGGTTACTCTGTTGGGTGTTTACTACAGACCGCCCAACAGCCCGCGGGCCGCGGAAGAAGGGATATGCAGGGACATTTTAGATAAGTGTAGGAAAAATAGGGTGGTAGTAGTGGGAGATTTCAATTTTCCTGGAGTAGATTGGAGTGTGCCCAGGGCTGTAGGAGTGGATGGGGAGGAATTTGTACAGTGTGTTTTGGAAGGGTCCTTGGAGCAGTATGTGGATGGCCCGACTAGAGAGGGGGCTATACTGGATTTGGTTCTGGGGAATGAGCCAGGCCAGGTGGTTGACGTCGAGGTAGGAGAGCAGGTGTCAAATAGTGATCACAACTCTGTCTGCTTTAGGATATTAATGGAAAAGGACGAGACTGGCCCAAAAGGGAGGGTATTTAACTGGGGGAGGGCTAGATACGGCCAGATTAGGCAAGATCTTAAAGATACCGACTGGGATAAGCTTTTTGAGGGCAGGTCGACGAGGTACATGTGGGAGTCTTTCAAGGGAAAACTAAACTCTCTGCAGGAAAGATACGTGCCGGCAAGGAGGAAGGATGGGAAAGGTAGGATTAGAGAACCTTGGCTTACCAGGGAGATTGAGGACTTGATCAAGAAAAAGCGAGAGGCTTACATTAGATCTAGGCAACTAGGGACTGAGACAGCGCTGGAAGCTTATAGAGAGTGTAGACGGGATCTTAAAAGGGGTATTAGAAAGGCAAAAAGGGGCCACGAGGTGGCTCTGGCAGGTAGGATTAAGGAAAATCCAAAGGCATTTTACACCTATGTAAGGAGCAAAAGGATGGTTAGAGGCAAGATTGGACCTCTTAGGGACAGAGGAGGGGATCTATGCTTAGAGCCTGAGGGAATGGGGGAGATCCTGAATGAATACTTTGCGTCGGTATTCACGCAGGAGACTGGACAGATGTCTGTGCCTGATGTTGACAAAGTTGAGGATCGGTTGAGGGAAATAAGGATTACGAGGAAAGAGGTGTTGGGGCTGTTAGGCAGCTTAAAGACATATAAAGCTCCGGGGCCTGATGGCATTTACCCCAGGCTGCTAAGGGAGTTGAGGGAAGACTTGGCTGGGCCTCTGACGCAAATCTTTGTCTCTTCCTTGGACACAGGTGAGGTCCCAGAGGACTGGAGGATAGCAAACGTAGTACCGTTGTTTAAAAAAGGTCAGAGGGATCACCCAGGGAACTATAGGCCGGTGAGCTTGACTTCAGTTATAGGTAAGCTAATGGAGAGGATCCTTAGGGACAGGATGTATGAGCATCTGGAGCGCTGCGATCTGATCAGGGATACGCAGCATGGCTTCGTCAAGGGGAAGTCTTGTCTTACGAATCTAGTGGAATTTTTTGAAGAAGTGACAAAAACAGTTGATGAAGGACAGGCTGTTGATGTCGTCTACATGGATTTCAGTAAGGCGTTTGACAAGGTTCCTCATGGTAGACTGATAGAGAAGGTGAAGGCGCATGGGATACAGGGTCGGGTATGTAGATGGGTCGAGAACTGGCTCGGGAGGAGGAGACAGAGGGTAGTAGTGGAAGGCTGTTTTTCCGGCTGGAAGCCTGTCACTAGTGGAGTGCCACAAGGCTCAGTACTAGGTCCTCTTCTATTTGTGGTCTACATAAACGACTTGGAAGTAGGGGTAGGTGGTGAGATCAGCAAATTTGCTGATGACACCAAGATGCTTGGATTGGCGGGTACAGAAGAGCAGTGTCAGGCAATACAACAGGACATAGACAGGTTGGTAGACTGGGCAGATAGATGGCAAATGGAATTTAATCCGGATAAATGCGAGGTGATGCATTTTGGCCGGAAAAATGTAGAAGAGAGTTATAGGATAAAAGGTAAAACTATACGGAGCATAGAGACGCAGAGAGACTTGGGGGTGCAGGTTCACAAGTCTCTGAAGGTGTCCTCACAGGTGGAGAAGGTGATAAAGAAGGCGTATAGTATGTTAGCTTTCATAGAAAAGGGTATAGAATACAAGAGTAGGAGTTTGATGTTGCAGTTGTATACAACTTTGGTTAGGCCTCACTTGGAATACTGCGCCCAGTTCTGGTCTCCGTACTATCGGAAGGATGTGGAGTCCTTGGAGAGAGTGCAGAGGAGGTTTACCAGGATGCTGCCTGGTATGGAAGGACTGTCTTATGAGGAACGATTAGATAGACTGGGGTTGTTTTCCCTTGAAAGACGTCGGCTTAGAGGGGATCTCATAGAGGTGTATAAGATTATAAGGGGTATAGATAGAGTAAATGGAGGTAAACTTTTTCCACCTTTAGAAATGGATAGGACGAGGGGTCATGGCCATAGGGTGAGGGGGGCTATGTATAGGACGAATATTAGAGGGCAGTTTTTCACACAAAGGGTAGTGGGGGTGTGGAATGCACTGCCGAGTAAGGTGGTGGGAGCAGGCACGCTGGGGCTGTTTAAGGGTCTCTTGGACAGCCACATGAGCGGTATGCAGATAGAGGGATATATTAGGACTGTTTAACTACGGCTTTTTTCCACAGGTAATTCGGTCCATAATTTGAGCATGCATTCGGCAGGTGGTGCGGGTACAGCTCTTGGATGTTGATTCATGGGTTGCCTGGTACCTCATGTCGTAAATGAGTGCTTTATGTGGACCATCTGAAGGGCACCATGACAGCTCAGAGACTATCGATGTGGCTGTGCAGACACTTGGAATTGGGCCGGTGTCTGCGGGAGTTTGCGCGTTCTCCCCGTGGTTGCGTGGGTTTTCTCCGGGCACTCCGGTTTCCTCCCACAACCCAAAAATTCGCTCTTAGGCTGATTGGGAAACAAATTGTCCCTATGGTGAAAATTTTCCATATTAGGAATAATATATATATTATTATATAGGAATATTAAAATAGGATAATGTATTTGCTACTATATAGTATGACGGCGGCGCGGGCTCGTTGGGCCGAAGGGCCTGTTTCCCATGCTGTGTTGCTTAAAAAAAAAGCACAGCAGCATTACTCTCTCCCCATTCAGCTTCTATTGGGAACCCGCTATTTGGAGCAGGTTGACGCTGCCAGGCTGGCATTGCCGTAGTGGCAGAGTGGCATGGTACCAACCTGGCAGTGCCAACCTGTGCCAAGAGGTATGATCAGAGCACTGCTGGCCATGTCCCTCTGTCCTGGCAACTATACTAACCTTTGCATCCCAGAGAGACCCCAACGTCTGTATAAACCTGTTGTGAACCACACTGACAATAACATCACATTAGTGTGGTGTCAATATCTGGCATGGGGGCTGTGGACTAATAAGATTAAAATGCATGGTAACGTATGCAAAGTAGGTTCATACCCACTGTAGGCATGAACGTGATAACATCGCAGGTGGGGGGGGGGAGGGGGCGGGGAAGATCGGACAGTCGAGTTCTCGCAGGAAAACTTTTGAGTTCCCGATCTTGAGCCCCCACCAGCATTCACATGGATGGCGAATGCTGGCTCATGTTTTCTCCCATATCTTTGCTGAACCAAGAAGACACATTCCCAGAATGACCACTCAATCGTACAAAGTATGGTAACTATAAGCTGTCTTTTACTTGTAGATCTATTGAATTGGATGTTGTTTGGGAAGAGGGAAGTCCTGAAAGAGTTCAGACCTTGTAATGTACTTTGGATAAAAAAGGCTTATTTCTACAGGGTGCATTTAGTAGTTCTCAAAGTACTTAGATCATTATAGTCCTGCAGTGTGTATATGTGTCTTTTCGGTATTATAATAAATAGAATTCATTACGCATTACACTATGACTGGGCTAGTTCCTGTTCTCATTGGATCTTGCACATGGCACCTCACACCATTCCAGATAACAAATTATACAGCACCACAAATACGTTCCAGATTGGGACATCTTTATACTAATTCAAAATGCCTAATGGTCAGAAGAAAGTGACTTTACAGCAAAAAGCAAACGGGAAGAGCACCCTGTACTGATGTGATTTCAATGTCAGCCACCAAGAAGAAATATAAATCAGCATATTATGTCAGTAAAGCACAAATTTAACACACAAAATGCAGATACATGACAATTGTGCTTTTTTATATTGCCTGCATTACCACAAAATGATACAATGACTGCTGCTGAGGCACTACCAAACTTACAGGAGAATTGACTGCAGTATAAAATGTAATAAAGAAAGCTACAGCATCTCCTCCACAGTGATTGACCTGAAATGTGGGAAAACAAAAGGTGAAAACACTGAACAGGAAACTTCCACTGCCATATCCTGTACAGAAGCACTTATATTACATTAAAGTAAATACATTTTATTCTCTTTGATAACTGATGCCTCAAACAACAGTGCAGCAACTTCCCCTTAGTTTTGGGATGTTTCAATTTTGAGAAGAGGGTCTGGCATTTATTGTTGGATTTCTGCAGTAATAACCAGGAAATCTCAGAAGAAATCAGAACAGAAATGTTATCCAAACACAGTCCTTTCGATCTCAACCAAGGGAGGCTTTCTACATGTTCAGCTGACAATGCAAGTATTAATTACAGAAATCATAACAGCATGTGCCGAAAACTAAAAGGTACTCAAAAGGGCAAATTACAGCTAACTGCTTGGTTCAATACCTTCTTGCAATTTGTTGGAAACTTTGATGTTAATGCAGAAAACATCATTCTCAAGTACGTGCTTATTTGATCATTTTAGTAAGAAGAACACAGCAATTGAGGGAATCTATGACTTTGGTGAAGTGGACTGCAATCTATTGAGTCACATTGTGACCAGGTGACTTCCTGTTACTGGCTATTGTCAACTTACAGAAATGCTGACAACCTGTGACAATCCACTTTCAAACCGTAGACGAGGAAGATTGCTCCAAAATATTCTAGAGATGCATCATGAACAAGGATAGCAAAGTGGCTGAGCTTTATTTCCCCTTCCTCTGCAGTGCTCTGAAAGAATACAAGGAGCATACTGAAGATTTAGAGGCTAAGTCGTTCAGGGTCCTCTTGATGTACAAACTCTTGAGTGACTTGAATAGGAATCTAAGAGAAGGATTTGGCTCAAGTTTTTTGGGTTTGCAGTGAATGACAGATTGGCAGGAAAACATGACAGAGACTTTACACTTTCTACAGAAGAGTCAATAAGTACATGGACGACAGATAAACTAGCTTTCACAACAGAATTTTCAAATTAACCCTTGCAAATACAACGTCCTTTGAATAATCTTGTGATGGTGCTCAAATGTGCAATCTTATAGGGACTGACTTAGATACACTGTACAAAGAAGTTGGTATTGTGGAAAGCATTATAGCTTTCCTTTGTTACAAAACCAGTGAACAGAGGTACCCAAAACTTTTGAGCAGCTCAAGGAGAAAAATTCACAAATGTTAGGAAAATGAGCTTCTATATATTCTCCATACTGTTAAGCATGCTTATATAGAATGTATTTTCCATTGTTACAATCCTCATAGAAACCAATAACTTATGAAAATAAATTTGAACTTTTAAAAAATCATTGTGAGGGCATTGCTGACTAGCCAGCATTTATTACCCATTCCTAACTGCGCTTGAGAAGGTAATGGTAGCCACTTGATCATAGAAACCCCACAGTGCAGAAGGACACTATTGGGCCCATCAAGTCTGCACTGACCACAATCCCACCCAGGTCCCGACACTCACGTATTTATCCCTCTAACCTACGCATCCCGGGACACTAAGGGGCAATTTAGCATGGCCAATGCACGTAACCCACAGATCTTTGGATTGTGGGAGGAAACTCGAGCACTTGGAGGAAACCAAGACATGGGGAGGACATGCACACTCCACACAAAGAGTTGAAATGAATCCACAGGTCCCTGGAGCTGTGAGGCAACAGTGCTAACCATTGCGCCATCATGCCGCTTCTTGAGCCCCTGCAGTTTGTATAATGTAGGTAACCCCACAATGCTATTAGGAAGGGATTTCCAGGATTTTGACCCAGCAACAATGAAGGAACAGGATATAGTTTCAAGTCAAAATGGTGTATGGTTTGAAAGGCAACTTCATGTATTTTCATGCATCTGCTACCCTTGTTTGCACTGTTATTAATCATTTTCTTATTAACTATTCTACTACAACAATTCGTTGTTATTTCAGTTATTATTGGTAATTATGACCAAACTTTAATCAATAAAGTAATTAATGCAATTACAACAGTGTTTTGTGCTCATATGAATTAATTATATCAGCGGCCAGCCAGACACAGCTTACTCCATAGCCATTTGTATCTACAAATGTACAGAGATGAATGGCTAGGGCAGCATAGTTTATCTGGTATTTCTGGCCTCCGTCAGTGGCGTTATTGACTGACCATTTATCAAATTGTGCACAGCAAAATCATCCAAACCACAATGTGAGGTTACATACTAACCAACTCAAGAACAGCTTCTTCTCTACTGCCATCAGACTTTTGAATGGACCTATCTTCATTAAGTTGATCTTTCCCCGCACTCTAGCTATGACTGTAACATTACATTCTACACTCTCTTGTTTCTTTTTCTATGAACTATATGCTTTGTCTGTATAGTGCGCAAGAAACAATACTTTTCACTGTCCTACATCTGACAATAATAAATCAAATCAACTTGGTTGTAAATTTACTGAATAACATTACATTGCAAAAGTGATTAGTTAGCAACAAAATTTACTCATTAAAAATTGTAGTTTTTAACCACAAAAATGTTTTCAAAAGTCATGCAAATTCTAGACTGAGTCAGTTTTGATTTAAAATTTCCACGAAGCCTTAGTTTTGGGAAGAAAACAAGCTTAAGGTGCCATAAGTTTAATACAACAGAAATATCAAAAATAATCTGATATTGAATGATCTTGGAACTGTCAGGGTGACACAAGAAACGGACTTGAGAAAGATGATGCCACAGTTCAAAGCCTTGTTTCAGAATACATGACCTTCCTCTCTTTTCTTTTTATGTTACATTTTAATTATTTAGTTTGATTATAAACCAAGAGGATGGAAATTGGATCTAGGCCATTTGCTATATTAAAATATAACACTTAATTGTGGGAGCTGATCTAATTGGTTGTCATTTTTCTATTAATCAATGAAAGGAGAAAAAAGTGAACCAATCAAATATTTTAAAATCGTTTTTAAATTTTATTTTTCAATCTGACTTTTTCTTAGTTTGATAATAGAGATAAAAAAATCATCAACCTGAAAGGTCATTGATCTGAAACATTAATTTTCTTTCACTCGCCATTAATGCTGCCTGGCCTGCTGTGTATTTCCTGTGTTTGCTGTTTTAACTACAAATAAAAGGTCACAAGCATATCATAAGTATTTTTTAAAATTTATTTTACAATAACGTGTACATTTAACAATGAAATTATTTGTGTTTTCGACTACCACCATTTTTTTTTACTAATTTAGACTCTCAATCTTGCCTCTAATGTCTTATATTTGAAATGTGAGGTTTTAAAATGTTATCAGATTATGATAAGAAGAAAAAAGACATCTGCTATTGATTTCTCTTTTGTTTGTCACCTCTTCTAAACAATTTAATGTATTTATATCATCCTAAAATAATTAACCTCTAAAAATACTTATGACTTTCTAATTATTTTAAGTGTATTATGAAACAATTTATAATACAGTTTATAAATCCTGAAAAGTGAAAGAGCTCATTCTGAGATGGTGCAGATTGGTTTACAAAATTTAAACAAAAGTAGAAGACACGTTTAAAGGTTAAAAATAGTAATAAGGCTAGAAAGTTGTAGAAAGCAGCAGCAGATGACCAAGGAAATAATATGGAGTATAAAGGAGAATATAAAGAATCTTGCTATCCTGCTGAGGGATAACAGCCAATATTTATTTAAAGTCCCTGAAAATAAAGAATATGGCAAAGCAGGGTAAGGCACTGCGATAATACAGGATATGGACTTAAGGGAACAAATATTTGAATATTTAGCTTTGATCTCTATAATAGAAGAAAGAAATATGGGGTACAGAAAAATTTTTCCATTATGATGCATCTTTAGAAGGCATTTCTGAAGGGGACAACACAGAAGTGAGATGGTCCGAATGATATAAAAGAGAACATGATGGTGGATAGGAGTCATGGCTTGGCATTAGTTTAGCACAGGGGCATGATGAGTGCATGGGATGTGATGGAATATGATGGGTGAAGCCTAGAGGACCTATATTTAACTAAACAATTGGAATGAAATGCCACAGAATCAAAGCAGACTGCACTTAGCCCAGTGGATAGCAGGCCCAACTCGATCGCAAACTGATCTTTGTAAAGAGTCATCTTTTCTCTCCTGACAGATGTTGCCAGACTTGCTGAGATTTTCCAGTATTTTCTCTTTTGGTTGCAAACTACACAAATTGGAGAATTTACACCTTAACAGGATTCCCACTAATATCCTTGGAGATTTGCTAATGCAATAGAGGAAAGTTCAAAATAGTTGGTCAGGTGGTGGGAGCCTGAGGGGTGGCTCAGATTGGAAGGAAGTAAAGCTGGTAACAGTAAGTAGAAAAGTAGCAAGTAAGCTATCAATTACGTTTAGAATCCAGGATAAATGTCAAAAAGGCAAAATTAAGGACTCTACCTGGATGCACCAGCATTCACTAGAAACAGAGGTAAGTTGCTATGATCTAACTGCCATTATAGAAACAGCTACAGGGTGATCAAGACTGGGAACTGAATGTTCCAGAATATTTGACATTTAGGAAGGACAAGGAAAAGGAAGAGCGCTGCGCTGATAATAAGTGATGGGATCGGTACACTAGTTAGAGAAGATCTCAGATTGGAAGAACAGAATATTGTTTCTTCGTTGGAGTCAAAAACTGCAAGGGACAGCAAATATTGTTCATAGTACCCAAATAGTAATGGTAGTGAGGCATGGTATTAATCAGGAGCTTAGAGGAAGCATGTAACATGGGTAATGCAGTAATTGTGGGTGACCTCAATCTGCGTATAGACAGGGGAAATCTAATGAGCACTAATGCTGTGAAAGATGAATTTCTGCATCGTATTAGGGATGGCTTTCTAAAGCAGTTTGTTGAGACACCAGCTAAGAGAACAGGCTAATCTAGATATAGAACGATGTACGTAACAAGAACAGGCTAATTGATAATCTTGTTGTAAAATAAATTTTAGGGATGACCATAGTATACAATTTTTCTGAAGCCAGGTGTTAAATTTGGATAAAGAAAATATGAAGGTATGAGGGGAAAATTGTCTGAGGGGGGATTAGAAAATATATTAACAGATATGACAGACAGATAGGCAATAAATAATATTTGAAGAATTATTACACGGTTTACAGCAACAATACATTCCTTCAAGGCACAACAATCCAAAAAGAAAAGTCAGCCAACCATAGCTAAGAAAGGAAGGATTAAATAAGATTAAAAGAAAAGGCCTATGAAGAGTCTGAAATAGTAATAAACATAGGGATAGGAGCATTTAGAATAAAGAAAAGGAGGACCAAGAAACTGATAAGTTAAGGGAGAATCAAATATGAATGTAAACTAGCAAAAAATATAAAAATGATCTGTGAAAGTACGTATTAAGGAAAGATTTAGCTGAGACAAAAGTAGGTTAATTACAGTCAGAATTAGGAGAATTTATAATGGGGAATAGGGAAATGGCAGAAAAGCTAAATGATTACTTTGGTCAGGATTTTATGACTTCGTTCGGGCAAGGCTCGTAAAATCTCACCCGAGGCCAACAGAAAATTCTGTTCTGTGAGCCTCGCCCACCCCAATTCTGGCCACTTCATACTGGTAACATTCCAGCCTTTGTGTCTGCCTTCACTGAAGAAGATACAAGAAATTTCCCACACTTTAAGATCTAAGAGACTAAGGAGAATAAGGAACTGGAGGAAATTAGTAAGAAGATTGTATTGGAAAAATTAATGGTACTGAAGGTCCCAGGACCTGATATTGTGCATTCCAATGTTGAAAGAGTTTTCTATAAAGATAGTGGATGCATTGTTGATCATCATTAATTTCTTCTGGAACAGTTCCTGCAAATTGAAAGGTAACACATATTACCTCACTATTTAAAAAGGGAGAGAATGAGAAAACAGGGATTTACAGGTCTGTTAGCCTTACATCAATAGTAGGGAAAATATTATAAAGTTTGTGGTAAGTGGACACTTGGATAATAATGATCTGGTTGAGCACAGTAAACATGGATTTATGAATGTGGAATCAAACCTGTTGGAATTTTTGAGAATGTTACTAATAAAACTGGTAAATGGAGTAGTCAATGGACATAGGCTACTTGGATTTTCAGATGGATTTTGATAAAATTCCCCACAGGAAGTTGGTTATCAAAATAAAAGCACATGGGTTTGGGTGTAATAACTGGCATGGATTAAGGATTGGCTAATATGTAGAAAACAATAAGTAACAGTAAGTAATCACTCTTGCATTGGCAGGCTATAACTAGTGGGTACCATAAGAATCAGTTCTTGGGCCCCAGCTGGTCACAATCTATACCAGTGATTTGGATGTGGGGCCAAATGTAATATTTCCAAGTTAGCAGATGACATAAAGTGAGGTGGGATGTTTGTTATGAAGAAGATGCAAAGTGGCTTCAAGAGGATTTGTAAATTGAGTGGGCAAAAACATGACAGAATATGATGTTGAAAAAATATCAGGTTATCTTTGGTAGGAGGAATGGGTTTACAGATTATTTCTTAAATAGTAATATATTAAAAGTGTACATATACAAAAGATGCCCTCGCCACTAAGTCACTAAAAGCTAACATGCAGGTGCAGCAAGCAATTAGGAAGGCAAATGGTATGTTAGCCTTTATCTCAAAGGAATTAGTACAGCAGTAGCGAGTTCTGCATCAACCATACAGAACTTTGGTTAGACTGCATCTGGATATTCTAAGCAGTCCTGGTCCCCTGACCTTAGGAAGGATATCATTGCCTTCCTATGCAATGATATATTCCTCTAACATAGAGGAATGGAACATGGGTTCAACAGACTTGTTCTCCGTTTTGTGGAACTGTCGTTTGAAGAGAAATAGTAAACTGGGGCCATTTTCTTGAGATTCAAAGAATGAGAGGTTATTTCATTGAAGCCTACAAAATAAAAGGACAAACAGGATAGGTGCAGATAAAGTCTTTCCCCTGATTTGGGAGTCTAGAACCAGAGGTCAGAATTTCAAAATAAGGAGGAAGCCACTTTGGACTGAAATGGAGTGAAATGTTTTTGTTTAGCGGGCAGTGAACCTTTGGAATTCATTAGCCTAGCGGGCTGTTGAATATGTTTAAAGTTGAGATTGACAAATTTCTAAATACCATCGCCATAAAGGATCGTGTAGGGAAAAAAACATTGAAATCGACTTCAATGGCTTGAATAAGCCATGATCATATTGAATTGTAGAACAGGCTTGGTGGACTGATTGGCAAACTCCTGCTCCAATGTTCCTAACCTAAGAGTTTTTGTTACCCATTTAGGTGAACTTTTGAAAAGCATTCAATAAGATTTCGTACAATAGATCACTTGCAAAATTTGAGGTACACGGGATTGGTGACAACTTTGTATGAGATTAATTAGAAAGTGGGAAGCAAAAAGTTGAATAACTGGGACATTTTCAAATTCACAAACAGTCAACTAATGATGTCCATGATACACTATTTATAACAGAGGTTGGCGATGATGCATGTTAGGAAGCATAACCAACTTTGATAAAGAGCAGAAAATTTCAAATAGGTCAATAAAGATATTAGGCAATAAGCCAATGCAGTTTAATGTAGGAAAACTGTGGAAAGACTAATGCCACAAACTCATTGTTAACTACATCATCATCATCATCATCAAAGGCTGTTCAAGACTCCTAAACCATTAAAACAATTAAGCATTTAATTTGGCCCTGATTTAAGCTTCTGACTCCATTCCTTTGATGATTCAGGACACTTTTGCAAATTCACCTCCCCTGACACCGTCACTTGTGGCCATTCCTTCCATTCAACTTAATTCCAGAAGAATTTCCTTAAACAAATACTCCAATCTCTATTTTTAAGACCCTCTTTAAAACCAACTATGACCAAAATTTTGTTTTCTTTTCTTAATAAGGCTCTCTATGGCTCAGTGTCATTAGTTCTACTATATACGTGTTTAGAAATTTTTTTATCTTAAAGTCATAGTACAAATATAAATTGCTGTGGTAATAAACTATAGGCAGTACCTTGTAATGCAAGAAATGCATTCTGGAACACTATTGAAGTAGTGTAGGTTCCGTGATCAAAACCATTTACAAGCTAATTCACGGATGTAAAAAGCAAATTGAACTGCTGGACCTATACATGTATAGAACGTAAAAGCAATAAAGTACTACTGAACAATTAAGTCCTCATTGGAGCAAATATTTCACTTTGGGTAACCACTTTAGAGAGGATATGCAAGTATTAGGAAAAGTCCTCTGATGATTTACCATGATAAGATGTGCACTGAAGGGATTTAGCTATACCAGACAAGCTTGGATTATATTTCCCAGCCATAAGGAGGTTATCTGATTAAGGTGTTCAAAAATAATAAATTGAACTGCTAGAGGCAGAGAGGAAGAGACACCTCCCTCTGGCATGAGAAGCAAGTTAAAAATGAATCCAGAAAAAAGATTTTTACTCAAAGGAATATGAGAACATAGGATCGCCTGTCCCAAAAGGCTAAAGATAAGGAAAATAAATATTTATTTAAAATTGAGTGGAGGCTTTGACTAGTGGTGTGCTGCATGGATCGTTGTTGGGTCCATTGTTATTTGTCTTCTATATCAATGATCTGGATGATAATGTGATTAAATTGGATCAATAAATTTGCTGATGTTACAAAGATTGAGGTGTAGTGAACAATGAAGAAGGTTTTTGAAGTTTGCAGAGGGATTTGGACCAACTAGAAAAATGGACGGAGAAATGACAAATGGAATTTAACATAGACAAATGTGAAATATTGCACTTAGGAAGAATAAACCAAAGTAGAACGTACAGGGTAAATGGTAAGTCTCTGAAAAGTGCAGTTGAACAGAGGGATCTGGGAATACAGGTACAGAATTCCCTAAAAATGATATCATAGGTGGATAGAGTTATAAAGAGTGCTTTTGGTACACTGGCCTTTATAAATTGGAGTATCGAGGATAAAAGTTGGAGTGTTATGGTAAGGTTATATAAGGCATTGGTGAAGCCGAATTTAGAATATTGTGTATTACAATACCTTTTAATACCTTATAATATCTTTTTTAAAAAAGGTAGCAGGCAGAAGGAAGGGAATTATAGATCGGTTAGTTTAACGTCTATAGTCGGAAAAGTGCTAGAATCTGTCATCAAAGCAGAAATAACAAGGCACCTGGATATGAACTGTTTGATCAAGCAGACTGAGCATGGATTCGTTAAGGGGAAGTCGCGCTTGATGAATTTATTAGAGTTCTATGAGGAAGTGACTAGTGCAGTAGATAGAAGGGAACAAATGGATGTGGTGTTTTTGGATTTCCAAAAGGCATTTGATAAGGTGCCTCACAAAAGATTGCTGCAGAAGGTTAGGATGCAGGGAGTTGGGGGTAGGGTGTCAGACTGGATAGAGGTTTGGTTGTCTAATAGGAAGCAGAGGGTAGGTATTAAGGGGTGCTATTCTGATTGGCAGCTGGTGACTAGTGGAGTGCTCCAAGGTTCGGAACTGGGGCCTCAACTATTTACCATTTACATAGACGGTCTGGAGGAAGGGGCTGAGTGCAGGGTGACGAAATTTGCTGATGACACAAAGATGAGGGGAAAAGCAAATTGTGTGGAGGATGTGGAAACCTGCAAAGGGAACTGGATAAGTTGAGTGAGTGGGCGAGGAGTTGGCAGATGGAGTATAATGTTAGCAAGTGTGAGGTTATCCACTTTGGTAGGAACAATGGTAAGAAGAATTACTATTTAAATGGCAAAAAGCTGCAGCATGAGACGATGCAGAGGGACCTGGGGGTCCTTGGGCACGAATCACAAAAACACAGTATGCATTTCAAAAGTGATTAAGAAGGCAAATGCAATGTTGGCCTTTATAGCTAGGGGGATAGAATATAAAAGTAGGGAGGTACTTTTGCAACTGTATAAGGTATTGGTGAGGCCACAGCTGGAGTACTGTGTGCAGTTTTGGTCGCCACATTCGAAGAAGGATATATTGGCCTTGGAGGGGGTGCAGAGAAGGATTACTAGGCTGATACCGGAGATGAGGGCGTTCGATTATGAGGAGAGACTGAATAGGCTAGGTTTGTACTCTTTGGAGTTTAGAAGGTTGAGGGGGATCTTATAGAGAACTATAAGATAATGAAGGGGTTCGATAGGGTAGAGGTTGAGAGACTCTTCCTGCTTAGCAAAGATAGCAGGACTAGAGGGCACAGCCTCGAGATTAAGTGGGGGGCGGTTCAGAACAGAGTTGCGGAGGAGTTTCTTCACACAAAGGGTGGTGAATCTTTGGAATTCTCTGCCTGATAAGGTGGTGGAGGCTTCCTCACTGAATATGTTCAAATCAAGAGTAGATAGGTTTTTGATTGACAAGGGAATTAAGGGTTACGGGGAGAAAGCATGAAAGTAGTACTGAACTACTACAGATCAGCCATGATCTTACTGAATGGCAGGGCAGGCTCGAGGGGCTGAATGGCCTACTCCTGCTCCTATTTTTCATGTTCTTATGTGTACAGTTTTGGTCACCTAGTTACAGGAAGGATCTAAATAAGGTTGAAGGAGTGCAGAGAACATTCACGAGGATGCTGTCGGGACTTGAAAAGCTGATTTACAGGTTAGGACTTTATTCCCTGGAGTGTAGAAGAATGACAGAAGATTTGATAGTAGTGTATAAGATTTTGATGGGTATAGATAGAGTGAATGCAAGCAGGCTTTTTCCACTGAGGCTAGGAGAGGAAAAAAAACAGAGGGCATGGGTTAAGGGTGAAAGGAGAAAAGTTTATAGGGAATATTGGGGTTTGCTTCTTCATGCAGAGAGTGGTGGGAGTGTGGAATAAGCTGCGGATAAAATGGTAAATGAGGGGTCACTTTTAACATTTAAGAAAAACTTGGACAGGTACATGGATGAGAGAGGTGTGAAGGGATATAGTCCAAGTGTAGATCAGTGGGACTAGGCAAAAAATGGTTTGGCACAGACAAGGGCCAAAAGGCCTGTTTCTGAGCTGTAATTTTCTATGGTTCTGAATGATAAGGACAGCTCAGGAACTTGGGGAAAGGGCTTTGAATTATAAACATTAAAAAAAAAGTTACCACAGAGAAAGTTCTTTTTTGGGTGTTGGTGAATAGCTGTAGACTTACAGGTCTATAGATGAATGTTCCAGTAATTGACCTTTATGAGGCCATAAAGCAGCAAGTCAATTTACATGCAACTTCCTTTTAACATTACTGCCTTGTGCATTGTAAGTATATTGTTCCTGTCTCTATAAAACTGTCTTAAGAGTGAGATACATGTGGAGAAGAAGGAAGGAAAGAAATAAGAATTTTGATAGGTAAGTAATTTATTTCGAGGAAGATGTGGGTATAGTGGTGGTCATCAGGGAATGGCGGCAAGGGCAATGAACAGTAGGGAGATATGGGTTAAGCAATGTGTTGGATTTGAAGAGATGAAGCATATATGTTTTCCTTAATACTCATTCCAAATGCCATACCAACCCATGCTTCTCAGTCAAATTAAAAAAAAGTAACAAGTTCAAGGGAGAGAAGAGAAAGAGAGACTCAAGTAGTAAGAGTGAGTACCAGCAACACAAGATATTCTAACTTGACATGTGAATGCCACTGGTAACATATTAAAAATCTTGTATATAATGTATGCTTCTTGTCAATGTCCAAACTTGAACCATATTTCAAACATCAAGTTTGACTGTATCCCATAATGTACCATGAGCAATGTCGCAGAACATTTCTTAATATATAATATTTTCATTTAGATAATGCTGGTATTATACACAGATCAGATTGGTGATGCATTCTGTGATCTCTACCAAATTTAGTTTAAAACTGACTATGCAAAGTACAAAAAGCACATCTTAGGGTGGCTCATCAACTAAATTTTTCTGCATTTCTCCATCCATTATGCAAAAAAGTCACACTTTGTTAATCTTTGAGAGGCCTGTCAAGATTATCACTATATCATTACATGCAGGTTTGATGTTCTTCCCAACCAAAAGCTAATTTGTACCACTCAGCTTTGACAGGGACAGATTTAAAGGAATAAATTACGTCAAATTAATAACACATTTTGGCTAGCAGGCAACAGGAAAAATTCAGAATTGTATGTAGTTTTACCATTGATCACATATGACTCTTATGAATAAATGTAAAGAAAGTCTATAAAAGATATTTCTATGGTATTAAATTTAACTCTATTTCAACCCTGAAAATGAATTAAAAATATTGTTTTTCCATTTGACTAAATTTAAAAATAATATAGTATAGCATTTATTTAAAAAAATTAAGGTCAATGTTCACAAACTGAAAAGTAATTATCACCAAAACTTATTTCCACTGTGCAATGTTATTGCACTACCAGTTTGCACATGCTGGATATCGAATATTTTTTTTAAATCTTGCAAAGCAGGCCTACACACACTGCAGAAACAGTCACAAGCAGACAAAAATAGGAGGCATCGCTTTCAAAGGCGGGCTTTTGGACCTAGAGGAAATGTCACCCTCGTACAGCTGCACTATCCTCCTCCAACCTTTAGGCTATGAATGCTTCTCATTCACTGAGATCCGAATTAGTATCATCCGGAAAGAAATATATTTGAAAAATCAGAACACTGCGGAAATATATCTACATCAACGATTGCCACAATTCAAAATGTCATTTCTTGTATTGTTTAGAAAACTACATAAAACGTTGCAAAATCTGTCTCCTTCATGATCTTTTGCACAATTCTAATGCAATTTCTTCCCCAGGTGCGAGGATTTTCATCTTATCCAACTAAGACTGTGCATCATATTCTAACAAGCACAATCACAAACAATAATACATTGATACGGTATTCGTGATTTCATTAATAGAAAATAAAACGATCGCACAGTACCTTACCGAGAGGAAGAGAGAAAAAAAACGTACAGTTTGTTAAAACGGGAAGTAATCTTCAATAAAAGGCAGTTTCAAGCTGAAAGTGCAAGAACTGTTACTTCCGGGTTGGTCAATTGTACGTCATTTGGTTCAGGTTTGTAACACCATCTAGGTCACAAAATGACTAAAAATGGAATCAGTTGCCAAAAGCGTTTTGGTCCTGATACTTACCGTTCATGTATGTATAAAATCATGACATACACGATTCACAGAACTGCTCACTGTTCAGTGGAGGAAAAGGTGGATTAAAAAAAACCTTGTCCAACCAGTACAGAGCTAATCTAGACAAGGTTTCACAATCACGCGGCTCTTTGCTGCGAGTGAGAAAAGGAAGCATGAATTAGCGAAATAACGAGCTTACATTGCCAGACATCAGATCAGTTGCCACTGATTCGAAAATCAATCTACGTATGTTTCCAAAAAAAGGGAAATTCCTAGCACTACGACTGGAGAATGATTGTATAGCGATCCTGTTTATCTCGAGGACGAAAGTGGGCTGTTTCAGAAGACTATCTTTACAAGGGGCGTTGTCAGTGCATTGGAATTTCTTTGGGGAGGCAGCAGTCTCAGTTCCTGTAACAGCATCTGAAAGCTTAGAAATTAATTGCGCCATGGCCAGTGTGAAGACACTGGGCAAATGCTATTTCTGCAGTAGCACAGCATTTTGTAATGTTATTTCCTGTTCGCTTCTATAACCTGCAATTACACTTCAAACAAACGATGTTTCTCTCACTAGCAGACATGATACAATTCCAGAATGGTGTCACATAATTGGCTATTGCTCTGAGTACAATCCTGCTGAAGTAAGTGTGCACTATGGCTTAAGCAATGATACGGTCCCTCTAAATGTGTGCCGTCACCTTGAATGCCTGGCTTTGACATTGAGGTTCATCCTTTGATGCTATCACTAACTTTCTCTAACAATAATACGAGTTGTGAACGAGAGCACAATGCAAGTTAGCGGTCTGTGACTAGGATTTAACTAGATAAGGTGAGATCTAGACTGGGTTGCATATTAGTGCGGACCTATCAATATTGCAGAATTTGAAGGATTGATATTTTCAGTTATAGAATCATAGAATGATTACAGCAGAGAAGGAAGCCATTCGGCCCACCATGTCCGTGCCAGCTCTCTGCAAGAGCATCTGATCTAACCCCACTTCCCTGCCTTTTCCTTGTAGCCCTGTGTTTTTTCCCTCTCCAGATAATTATTCAATTCTTTCTTGAAAGCCACACTTGAATCTGGCTTCACCACACACTCAGGCAATGCATTTCCAGATCCTAAGCACAAAAAAAATCCGTATCATAATTGGTTCTTTTGCCATTCAACTAAATCTGTTTCCTTTGATTCTTGACCCTTTCTGCAGTGGCAATAGTTTCTCTCCATCTACTCTGAACGGATCACTCAGACTTTGCACAACTCTATCAAATCTCTTCTCAGCCTTTTTATTCTTTAAAGAAAACAACACCAGCCTTTCCACGTAACTGAAGTCTGTTTTTCTCTGGAAGTATTCTAGTAAAGTCTTTCTGCATTCTGACTAAAACTTTGACATCTTTCCAAAAACATGGCACCCAGAATTGGGCACAATACTCCAGCTGAAATCAAACCAATGTTTTCTAAAGATTCACTGTAACTTCCTTGTTTTTATGATCTATATTTCTACTTTGCATGCCCAGGATCCTGTACAGCTTATTAATCAATTTATCTTCTTATTAACCACATAACTCATATGAGGCACTTGCACACCTAAAACAAATTTTTAAAGACTTTATTTAGGCTTCCCACATTAGTTATTTGGAGATCATTTATTTTATCTTTGCTTCTCTGGTACTGTGGATTATTGAACCAATAACAAAGAATAAAGAACAAAACAGCACGGGAAACAGGCCCTTAGGCCCAACGAGCCTGTGCCATCACCCCGATATTCCCACCTCTACCTGTGATCCCTGTCTATGTTTATAGATCTAAGGATTAAAAACCAAATTTGAGACAATTTGGAGAGAATTTGTTTTGCCAATTAGTCTAACAGCACATTTTTGGGATGTGGGAGGAAACCGGAGCACCTGGAGAAAACCCGCACAAGCACAGGGAGAATGCACAAACTCCCACAGACACAGGCCGAAATCCATGTATCTGCATAGCACAGCGATATTAACTGAGCTGTCGTGTTGCCCATCAAATGGTCCAGGTCAAGTGTACATTAACGATGTGAAGCACTTGGATACTCTCAAAAAATCCAAAAGCAGCCCTCTCACAACCCATCGTGTGTATGCCCCTCGTTAGACAACAAGGTGGACCAAAGCACCTGTAGGATAAAAAACAAGTACATCAATATCATCATCTATTTACACACTTCCCAGGGACTCCCAAGGCTCATGATCCCTATTTTAAATCAGTTTTCTATACCCCTCCATTCCCATTCTGTTCATGTGCCCATCGAAGTGTTTCTTAAATAACTCCAGAGTGCCTACCTCCACCACTTGGCAGCGCATTCCATACTCCCACCACCCTCTGTGTAAAAAAACTCCCTGTAGCATCCAAATTATACCTTGCCCCCCTCACCCTAAACCCGTGACCCCTTGTGTATTGGAGTCCATCCTAGGAAAAAGCTTAACCCTGTTTATCTATACCCCTCATAGTCTTGTACACCTCTATTAGATCTCCTCTAAATCTACGCCTTTCTAAGGAAAACAGCCTTAATTTGCCTAACCTCTCCTTGTAACTCAGACCTTCCATACCAGGCAGCATCCTGATAAACCTCCTCTGCACTCTCTCCAGAGTCTCCATGTCCTTCCGGTAGTAAGGTGACCAGAACTGGACGCAGTATTCCAAATGAGGTCTAACCAACGTTTTATACAACTACAACATTAAAGGCCAGCTCTTGTACTCTAAATCTGGATAATAAGAATAATGAGCTAATATGAGATTTTTTTTTAAAACTACCTAAGTACTTTGGCTTCTCAAGCCAGTCCCCCTCTCTTCAGCCTGGGTGTTCCCTGGTTCCATCAAATATTGTTGAAAAACTGGGAAGTTGCAAATGTTTATAAATTTAACAAAAAGTTAAACATTGAAAATGCCAATTGTCAACCCACTCAGCAGTCAGAACTCTGATCATGCCAGAAAATGATTTGGAAAACATTATGTCAATCATTTGGCTTTATTGTCATATTTTAAGTGAAAAGTATTCCTTTTTGTTTCAATATTTTAAAGACATCTTGCCTCTCAAATTGTTTTTTCCAATGTATTCAATTGTTTTGATCACTATAATATATTGTATTGAATCCCAGAATTAACCCCATTTCTCTAATTCTAACTGTTGATCCAGCTAAGAATTTGGTGACTAAAATTTGAATTCCAAATGAGTTACAAAGTATTAAAGTAACTTGTTAATATTTGAAATCAAATGCATGTAAAGATCAGATTTGCTTTAATAGTAGTACAAATCATCCCACTAAATCCGTGTGTTTAATGTATGTACTGCAAACGTATATAAATCTTTCATTAATTTTATTGCCTTTGTTCAAATACCAATATGTGGGGAAGGGAACGGGAAGACGCCCCAAAATTTTAATGACATTGTCTCTTCAATAAGAAGGATCTGTATCTCAGTGTGGTTGGGGAAGCGTGATTCCACAATTCTTTCTAACAATTTAAAATAAGAACCATCTATTGCACCCTTTTTAGATGTGAGGGCACCACAGGATACTATTGTTTGATTTTTTTCCTACATTGTTAATATTTTAGTTGAAACTGGATATTTTATTTTAAAAATCAGTTTGTAGAGTCCATGTCAACCTGAATCTTTAGTGGGGCCCTTTCTTTTAGTGGAAGTGCTTGATCAAACCACATGAGGATTGGAATTTTGTCCAAGTTCATAATTCTATTGTATTCAATCATTCATGGATTTGGGCATCGCTGATGACATCATCATTTAGAAGGTGGTGAGGCACTGCGAGCTACATCTACAATGCTGTTAGATCGGGAGTTATTATAGCTTTATAGTAAAAGATTTGTTATCACTGCATGGCTTGCTACGTCATTACATAAGGTAGTTAAAAATCAATCTCATTGCCTTGGGTCTGGGGTCACATATGGACCAGGCTGGTTTTATGGACAAGAGAGGAAATCAGTTCCAACAGTATTGATTTCTTCTTACTATCTGTCCATAAACAGGAGATGTTTTGAATTAGTTTGCTTGAATGAGTAAGTGGTGGCCTGGTTTTCCCAACCCCTTGATTTTTGTGTGATTCCATTTTACTAGTAATCCACTGCAACTCAAGTTAATACTAACTTACAAGGTTACTTTATTTCTTACATTCAAAATCCACAAAAGATGTGTCCACAAAGCCCCATTCCACATTCACACAGTAAAGAAGAGATAGCGTAAACGATCTTGACAGTACAGGGATCACAGAAAAAACTGAATGTTAGTTTACGTGAATCCCAGTGTCCCAAAATGGGAGTCTAATGAGGAATTCTTTTATAAAAGCAAATTACTGTGGATCCTAGATTTTGAAACAAAAACAGCAAATGCTGGAAAATCTCAGCAGGTCTGACAGCATCTATGGAAAGAGCTAACATTTTGAGTCTGGATCCAGACTTGAAACATTAGCTCCGTTCTTTCTCCACAGATGTGGAAATAAATTGGTCCAACCGGTCCCGGGTTATCGTTTAGACACAATGAAGATGACAGTTCCTAAACAGAAAGGAGAATTCTTTCATTCTGAAGACTGCTGGAGGTAACTCTGAGATAGACCATCCTAATTGTCATTGTTCAGTAGAAAGTCCAGTTTAAAAATAAGAAACAAGGATAAGGTTTTAAAATATATACGGTATTGGGTTACTATTCCATGTCAGCAGAACCCAACAATGGGTAAAGATGGCAGATTTCCATTCCTACAGGACATCAATAAACCATTCGGAATTTTATTCCAGATTAACTTAATTAATAGGCTATCATAAAAAAGAACTCATCCATTGTATACATTTTGTTTTTTACACAGTAACATAGAACAGTACAGAACAGTACTCGGAGTACCCGCTTGGACTACTATGCGCAATTCTGGTCGCCTCACTACAGGAAGTATGTGGAAGCTATTGAGAAGATGCAGAGTAGATTTACAACAATGTTGCCTGAATTGGGAGGCATGCCTTATGAAGATTGGTTGAGAGAACTAGGTCTCTTCTTCCTGGAGAGATGAAGTTTGAGAGGCGACCTGATAGAGGTTTATAAAATGTTGAGAAGAATAGACAGAGTGGATTCTCGGAGGCTATTTCCCAGAGCTGAAATGGTCGCTGTGAAAGGACACAGGTTTAAGATGTTGGGAGGCAAGTACAGAGGAGATGTTAGGGGTAAGTTTTTCACTCAAAGGGTGGTGAGTGAGTGGGATCGGCTGCTGTCATTGGTGGTAGAGGCGAACTCACTGGGGTCTTTTAAAAGATTCTGGATGAGTACATGGGATTTAATGGGATTGGGAGTTACAGATAGCTCTATGGCTGGTAGGTTTAGATATGATCAGCGCAACTTGTAAGCCAAAGAGCCTGTTTGTGTTGTAGTGTTCTGTGTTCTAGTACAGGCCTTTGGGCCCTCAATGTTGTGCTGAGCTATGTCCAAACCCAAGATCAAGCTATCCCACTCCTTAATGATTTTTTAAATCATATTCATTTGTCATATCTGTTTGACACTCCTCTGTCCAATTTTATGAATTGATCCCATATCCTTGAAAATATTTGTTCTACCTTACATTGGGTATTTGAACATAATTTAATGTAATCAGTAAATTTCACAGTAAGAGCAACAAACCAAGCCCTACAAAGAGTTTTAAGGACAGAGGACAAAAAACATGGTCAAAGAAGTAGGTTTTAAGGAATGTCTTAAAGGAAGAGAAAGACATAAGTAGAAAATTTTAGGAAAGGGATTCCAGAGCTTTGGGCTGGATATCTGAAAGCACATTCACTTGTGGGGAAACAGTTAAAATCAGGGATACACAAGAAGAAAAATGCAAAAATCTCAAACATTACTAGAATAGTTATAACAGTCCCAGTTTCATAAGCAATATAAACAAACATGTGGACTGCTATAATCACTAATTAACAGACAGATCAAAGGCTTACTTGTCCATTGAATTTCATCTTCTAGCCTGGCCAACTATCTAGATTACAGGACTGTGTAAGAGACTGGATACAAAATTACAAATACAGTGCCTACAAAAATTGGAGGTTTCCATTTAGCTAAAATGTATGATAACTCCTGCATACAGGCAATGGAAGAAGGGGACTTACTGGACTCTAACCAGATCCTACTGGATTTAGCAGGATCGCTGCTCATTTAGTACAGTGTACACATTTATTTCAGTGTTTCACTTCAGGTTTTGAATTAACAGTGTTAAGTGTTGTACAGAATGAGACTGAATCTCATTTGACATTCATATTTCATATTAATAAGGGTGCTGTGATGCAGCTCTCAATTGTTTTCATGTTTCACATTCAAATTGATTTAAAGTGGCATTAAAGGCCAACGGCATTATTGCCCATGGAGAAAAGAGCACTTAAGGATTGCCAAAGCACACTATTTTAATGTTCTTTGTTTCAAAAAGAAGAGATGATAGTAGTGGGATAATCTTCTCCTTCATTTTCTGTAAAGATGCCTGGCACCAATTTAGGGAAAATACAAGCCGTTTACTTACAGGTTAAAAATGTACATAAGCTTGCAGTCTCGTGGCTGCAATGAGCTCCCAAGATTGTTCTGAGTCCAGATGTTCAGCTTATCAGGGTGATCCCCACCTTGCTCATTGGTTCCCTGGGTCATTTGACCCTTACTCTGCAGATTAGTCCCTAAAGGGACAATCACCATATCCCTATCCCTCTAGCCCCTTTAAACAAATGCCAATATTCAATTTACAGAATCCCAGATAATTACAGACATCTTCAACCTCTTCACAACAATCTGAGATCCCTATCTCCTTCAAGAAGATGATCATCATTTGGTACTGAAGAAAAGTCAAGCAGCATGCCTTAATGACTATCATCCAGTTGCTCTGACATTCATCATTATGAAGTTGCTGCGAAGCCCATTACCAAACTGCTTGGCTGCTCCATCTGTGATTGGATCCTGAACGTCACAGTTCGAACCCCACTCAGCGAAGATAAACAACAGCATCTCTTCCACGATCATCCTCAACAGTGGTGCCCCACAAGGCTGTGTCCTCAGCCCCATACTATACTCCTTATACACCTGTGACTATGTGCCAAATTCCTTCATGATAGAAATCCTAGAGTGCAGAAGGAGGCCATTCAGCCCATCGAGTCTGCACTGACCACAATCCCATCCAGGTCCTACCCCCATATCCTTACGTATTTACCTGCTAATCCCTCTAACCTACACATCTCACAACTCTAAGGGCCATCAACCTAACCTGCACATTTTGGACTGTGGGATGAAACTGAAGCACCCAGAGGAAACCTCCTCAGACATGAGAAGAATGTGCAAACTCCACATAGACTGTAACCCAAGCCAGGAATTGAACCCAGGTACCTGGAGCTGCAAAGCAGCAGTGCTAACTATTGTGCTATCGTGCCGGCCATCCAACTTGATTTTCAAGTTTGCCGATGACACCACTGCAGTGGGTCGGATCTCAAACAATGATGAAACGGAGTACAGGAAAGAGATAAAGAATCTGGTAAATTGGTGTGATGACAGTAATCTGTCCCTCGTATCAACAAAATGAAGGAGATAGTCATTAACTTCAGGAAGCTGAGTGGAGAACAAGCTACATTAATAGGGACAAAATAGAAGTGGTTGAGAGCTTCAAGTTTTCGATGTTCAGATCAGCAGCAACCAATCCTGGTCCCCTCATGCCAACTCTATAGTTAAGAAAGCCTACCAACACCTTTGCTTTTTCAGAAGATTAAGAAAATTTGGTATGTCCACTACAACTCTCATCAACTTTTACAGATGCACCATTTCACTCCTGACACCATTCTTTCTGATTATATCACAACTTGATATGGCTTCTGCTCTATCCAAGACCGCAAGAAACTACAAACGGTTGTGAACAAAGCCCAGTCCATCAGTCAAACCAGTCTTCCATTCATTGATACTGTCTACACTTCCTGTTGCTTCTGGAAAAGCAGCCAGCACAGGTGGCACGATGGCAAAGTGGTTGGCACTGCTGTTTTACAGCTCCAGGTTCTTGGGTTTGATTCCCAACTTGGGTTACTGTCTGTGTGGAATTTGCACATTCTCCCTGTGTCTGTGTGGATTTCCTCCGGGTGCTCCAGTTTCCTTATACGGTCCGATGATGTGCGGGTTAGATTGATTGGCTATGCTAAGTTGCTCCTTAGTGTCCCGAGATACATAGCTTAAAGGAAATAGTGGGTAAAAATGTAGGGATACAGGAATAGGGCCTGGGTGGGATTGTGTCGGTGCAGACCCAATGGGCCAAAGACCCCTTTCTGTATTGTATGGTTTCTATAATTTTTTTTCTATAATTAAGGACCCTCCACATCTCAGGCATACTCTCTTCCACTTCCTTCCATTGGGAAGAAGATACAAAAGTCTAAGGATACATACCAACCAACTCAAAAACAGCTTCTTCCCTGGTGCCATTAGACTTTTGAATGGACCTACCTCGCATTAATTTGATCTTTCTTTGCACCCTAGCTATGACTGTAACACTACATTTTGCACTCTGTCCTTTCCTTCTCTATAAACGTTATGCTTTGTCTGTGTAGTGCACAAGAAACAATACTTTCCATTGTATACCAATACATGTGACAATAATAAATCAAAGCAAATTAAACTTTAGTACATGAATTTAGTCAATTATTAATCAAGTTTTTCTGGGGTTTCCAAATCCTGGTGGAGCAACATTGCTCTTCTATCTGAGGAGCTTCCACGGGATTGCTCTCAGTCAAAACCACAATGACAGGTGCCTCTTCAGGCAAAGGCAGTTGATTTCCATGGAGACATTGGTTGTGCCAGGATGACCAAGTATTTTTGTGCCAAAAGAGTCCGCAACATTTCCGGATGGCAATATACTTCTTGACAGCAAAACTGGCTGCTGGGATATCTCATTTCTTTTCGCAAATAGTCAATGTGTTTTGGGACAATCCTTCCCAAAGGATTGATAAGACAGACGTCCAGTTTTAGAGATAACGATTTCATGGACCCAACTTGACCCAGTACCAAACTTCCTCACATATACAACATCATACACCATAAACAATCATATTGAACTATATGAATTATGACATGCCTCCTGATTGCTTTGGCTGGCCTATTCCCAGCCAATTTGGAAACACGAGGCTCAGTCTCATTCTGAGATGATGGTCTGTTAACAACTCTGCTGGCAGGACTCCTTTTGTTCTTTAGCAGCCAAGAAGCAAGCATGAGATTTTGGTATCCAGGATTCCTCTCCTGTTTTGTTCACTTGGAAGTAATACCCAAGGTGCTCTACATATTGTGTCCAGTCCTCCATGGAGGAGTCTAATGAATCTGTCTGGACAAAGAGGTGCATTTGGTAAGTACTTCCTTCCTTTTTCGACTTCGATCTAAATGGTACTCATGGTCTGAGGAAATTTTTTATTTTTGCCACCAAATTTACAGATGCTCGTTTTTTTTCAATTTAGAAAGAAACACAACTAGTTTATTTAAGGTTAAAACGCAATCAGCTACTGAGATGGCTCTAAGTCCAGAAGCCCAGCTTTCCAGGGTTTTCCTCCACCCTATTCCCCAATTGATTTTCCAAGTCATGTGATCTTTGCTCTGCAGATTGATTTTTAAAAGAACCACATCCCTCCTCTTTTAAGCCCCTTTATACAAATGCCAATATTCAATTTACAAGTCGAGGTAATTGAACATTTAGCACATGAATTTAGTCAATTACTAATCAAATCTTTCAGGAAGCTTCCAAATTCTTGTGGAGCAGCGTAGCTCCTTTGTCTGTGGTGCTTCTACAGGATTGCTGTCAGCCAAAACCACAATGAATGTGGCTCTTCGGGCACAGGCAGTTCAGTTCACCTGTTTCCATGGAGATGTCAGTGGTGCCTAATACAGGATGACCAAATATTTCAGTGCTAAAACAGTCGGCAATATTTCCTCATGGCAAAATAGCTCCGGATGGAAAAACTGGCTGCTGCGGTATCCCTCTTCTTCTCAACTGGTCAATGTGTTTTGGGACAATCCTTCCTTCTAGGTCCACTTGATAAGACAGATGTCCAGTTTTAAAGACAACAATTCCAGGAACCCAACATTCTTCACATAAAAAGTGTCATCCACCATAAACAACTGTATTTACTGACATGAATCATGACATGCTTTCTGACTGTCTGGCCAGCTCTGAAACTAGAAGCCCAGCTTACCAGTGTGATGCTCCAACCTGCTCCCCGATTGGTTCCCTGCATCATGTCACTCTTTCTCTGCAGATTGATCCTTAAAGGGACAATCACCACAGTTTGAGAGATGCCTGGCTGCAAAATCTCCACTAAAGTAACGTTAACTGTGGCTTTCTGAATGGTTATCAGATTTGTCAAGCAAGTTCTTGCTTTTTGCAATCCATGTCGGCTGCTTTTAATTAATTTTCTTCATCTAGGTATTTAATAATTTAATCTTGAATTAAATATCCTAAACTGTTTCATTCTGCTGATGTTGAATTAATTGGCTTGTAATTACAAGATTAGCATTGTCCCTCTTTTTGAAAATGGCTATCACAAATGACCACATCCAACCATTGGCACAATGCTTAACTATAATGTTTAGGGCCCTGGATAATTATTGCCCATTTCCCTCAGGATCCCCTGTAAACTCAATTAGGCCCTGGTACTTTGTCTCCTTTAGAGTAACTAACTTTTCTAACACTTCTTTTATTTATTATAATAGCACATCTTGTATTTAAGCAATTAGAAGTTACCTCCTACCCAAATCTCTTTTGTAACAGTGAAATGAAATACTGAAGTATCCATGCCAATTTTCATTTATCCTCGATGTTATCTTCTTCTGTCAGGGGTCATCCTTCCTCATGTTTACCAATTCTGTTTTTAATAATATATTTGTGGAACACTTCACTGTTCCTTTAAATTATTTATTTAAATTCCTTATATTCTTTCCTGCTTTTCATTTTCCCTCTCAAAATATTTTCATATTTTCTTGTATTCACTCTAATTTTGATTTGACCAGTGGAATCCCTACACCTTCCACTTTAACTTGTTTCTGAATTCTTCATTTAGCCAGGGAGTTCTGAAGTTATATTTTTTAAATTTATACAGTACATTCTACAACTTTAATCTTTTAAATCTCATGATTGATTTATGGCCCTGCATCCCAATTTTTGTTATCATCTCAATCTCATCTTAGTTAAATCACCTCTTGTCTTTTAATATAGTGGTGGGCAACTTGTGCATCCTGCGGTCCATGAGACATGGTGTTGACTGCTGCCCCTGTGACAGATTTCCACATTCTACTGATTTCCATCTGCATAGTTTTTCTATTGGTATGACTGAAGTGATATGCATATAAAGTAAAGACAAATATGAGAGCCATGTGCTCCCTCTATGTCCAACATATAAATTTGTTTTTACCATTTGAAGTTGATGATAGTTCTATTTATAAATGATTAAGCATTTTCATTAATTTGTTATATTTGGTGTGTATTAAATGTATTTGATCTTATTCATGGTGTCACGCTTAGTGAACAAGTCTAATTTCAATCTTGCAGTCCACTATGATGAAGGGCCACTCATGTGACCTACCCGCTCACTAGCCTGGGTTGTCCATCACTGTTCTAATATGTTCCACTTTCAACTTTGATTATTGTATTAAATTACCCCCTTTATATCTGAACATTAATGCTGATCATATGCTGTTCATAATTCCCGTCATGTTCAATGACATTTATCAACCTGATTTTTACTGTTACTCATAAATAAGTACTACAATGTTTCTCCTATAGTAGGTCTAGCATATTGCTTTAAGATGGAGTTTTGCATCCATTCCATCCAAATTATTGGGCCAAATTATCCAATCTCCAGAATATCGGAGACCACATATATGAGTGAAGATGTATGTCAGGGCCCTGTGGAAGTCCTCATGTGTAATAGAAACTGGCAGGAAGTTTCAATCTCTGATGGAAAGTTTCCCATTAAGTTCTTCAAATGGCTCCAACTCTGGCTGAGAGTCATATTAGGAGAACAGACATGTATTTATGTTGTAGTAGATATGACTCCAGAATGATCTATTGCCTCCCTTTTGCTAGAATTGAGGATAAACAGAACTGCTGCAGGATAGTCTTCTAGGGGAGGTTAAACAGCTAGAGGTTGTGGACCACTTTGGTACCAATGACTTATGTAGGAAGGGGATGTGGTCCTGCAATAAGAGTTTACAGAGCTAGGTGGAAAATTAGTGAGTAGGACCTCAAATGTAGCAATCTCAGTATTATTGCCAGTGCTTCATAAAAGTGAGTACAGAAATAGGAGGATGAGGAAGAACACTGTGTAGCTGGAATGACAGTGCAGGAGGGATACTTTCAATTCGTGGGACATGTGAACTGGTTCTGAGGAAGCTGGATGGGTTGCACCTGAACAAAGCTGGGACTAAATTCCTTGAAGGGTTTTTTTTAGTGGTGTTGGGAGGGCTTTAAACTAGCTTGGGAGGAATGCGTGAACCAAGAATGAATATTAGAGAGGAATACCAAGGTGCACAAAATACTGGGAGAAACAAATATCAGATAAAGAATAATAAGTTAGCAGGTAAATCAGAGTTAAAGAAAAAGTAATGATGTTTTAAACAAGGCTACTGTGCATGAATGTAAATTCACAGAGTATTGTACATAAGATTGGGGAGTTATGGGTGCAAATTGCAATGTGAAAATATAATGTTGTGGCAATAACAGCTTCAAGGAAGGGTAAGACTGGGTGTTAAATAGTCCTAAGTACAAGGTGTTCAGAAAAAGTGGGAAAGGAAAGAAAAGAGAAGGGGTGGCAGTATAGATTAAGCAGAGCATTGCAGTACTGGAGAAAGTGAATGTCTCACAGGGCTCAAGGACAAAAACAATTTGGCTAGAAATAAAAGGGTGCAATTACATTGCTCAGTATAGAGCAAATCTGCAGAGAAATTGCAGAGAGATGCAAACATTATGGAGTAGTTCTAATAGGGGAATTTAATTACCCAGATGTATGAATATTGACTGGGCCAGTGGAGAAGGGCAAACATTTCTAGATTGTGCTCAGGAAGCTTTTCTACAACAGTAGAAGTCCAGTCTAATAATAAATGATGCACAGTTTGCCCTGGTTCTTGGAAGTGAAGTGGGACAAGTAGATCAGCGGGAAAACATTTAGGAGACATTGATTATTACATCGTAAGGTTTAGAATGATGATGGAAAAGGACAATCCAGGTTAAGAATAATTAACTGGAGGAGAGCTTACTTCAATAGAGCAAGAAAGGAGCTGGGCTGGATAGACTGGAACAAAAAGTTGGCAGAAAAACCGTAGCTGATTCAATAAGCTACCTTTAAAAATGGAATGGTTTGAGCGCAGTCAAGGCATATTCCTCAAAAAGAGGAAGGTAGGCAAACAACTCCAGATCTCTGGATGAGGAAGGAAGAAGAAAAAATGTGCTTATGACAGATATCAGGTAAAAAAGATGATTGAGAGCCATGGCAAATGCAGAAGAGTCAGAGGGTATGTGAATTGGAGAAGTAAAGGGGAGAGCTATGAGAAACGAGTGGCAGCCGATTTAAAACGAAAATCTTAAAGTCTTCTGTAGGCTTATAAATAGTAAACGGAGGAGGTAGGCAATTAAGGACGTAAAAGGAAATTTACTAATGGAGGCGGGGGCATGGCTGAGTATTAAATGAATACTTTGCATCCTCTTTTACCAAGGAGGTGGATGCTACCCAGGACATGGGACAGAGAAGGAAATTCTGTCATGAGAAGAGTTCAAAACTGAAGTATTGAATAAACTGTTGAATAGAACTTGACAAAACACTACAACTGTATGAAATGCATCTAAGGATATTGAAGGGAGAGTGGAAATTACAGGGGCACTGGTCATAATCTTTCAGACTTCCCTAAACTCAGAGGAAATGCCAGAGGACTAGAGAACTGCAAACATTACGCTCTTGTTCAAGGAAGGTTTTAATGATAAACTTAACAATTACAGACCAATGCTTCAGAGGTGGGTAAGTTTCCAGAAACAATTATTCAGTATAGAATTAGTAGTCATGTGGAAAAGGTGGGTTAATCAGAAAAAACCAGCATGGATTTGTAAAGAGGAAATTGTGTTGAATTAGCTGTTTTTTTTTAGAAGAGGTCACAGAATGGATTGGTGAAGATAATATTGTTGATGTGGTGTATATGGACTTTCAGAAGGCATTTAATACAGTGCCACACAGCAGACTTATAAGTTATAACTCATGGAATAAAACTGACAGTAGCAACATGGAAACAAAATTGACTGAATAATAGAAAGCAGAGATTAAAGGTCAATGGGTATTCTTTGGGCTGGAGGAAGGTTTGTACTTTCGCTGAGGAATTGAGACCTTTGCTTTTTTTGATATATATTAATGATTTAGATTTTGGTGTGCAAGAGACAATTTCAAAGTTTGCAGATGATATGAAACTTGGGAGTATTGTTAACTGAGAAGAACAGTGAAGAACTTCAAAAGAACATGGACAAATTGATGGAGTAGGTACTTAGGTGACAGATGAAGTTCAGTGCAGAAAAATGTGAGATAATACATTTTGATAGGAAGAACATGGACAGAAAATATGAAATAAGGGTACAATTCTTAAAGGGTGGAGAGTAGAGGGATCAGGGTGATATATGACAGATCATTGAAGGTGGACTGGCGAAGAGAGCTGTTAATAAAGCGTACAGTATGGGGCCTTATTAATCAGGGCACAGAATATAAAGCAAAGAGGTTTTACTGAATTTATAAAAGACACTAATTAGACTTTAGTGGAGTATTATGTTCAGTTCTGTATGCTATTCTATAGAAAGGATGTAAACGCATTGGAGAAACTGCAAAATACGTTCACAAGCATGGTTCAAGGAGATGGATTGGAGAGGTTGGGACTCAAGGCTATGAGAAGTTTTATTTGAAATGTTCAAAAATCACGATAGAGTAGCTAGGGAGAAACTATTCCCTTCATAAAGGATCAAGAATGAGAGAGCACATATTTAAAGTGATTTGCAAATGAAGCTTATTGACGAGAGAAAAATCGTTTTCACACAGTGAGTAGTTCAGGTCTGGAATGCACTGCCTAGAAGGCAGACTCAACTGAGGCATTCAAGAGGTTTGAATAGAAACAGGGTAAAGGGAAAAGAGAAGGGATTGTCATTAAGTCATAATGCTAATTTGGGAAGCCAATGCGGATACAATGGCATCCTTCTGCATTGTGACAAGTCTGTGATTACGTGATATTAAAATCTAGTCTAATACTTGGTAACTACACACAACTGACCCCGCACTGTCAGCACAAGCACAATCCCTGATGCTCTCAACTCCCAACTAATCTCTGATCACATGGCTACCCCTCAGCAAACCATCTTCACAAATAGACCAGATGACCTCAAGATCTACCACTCCCAATGTGACCTGACTATCCCTCAGACCTGACTGCCCACCAATCCCAAATTACCTTTACCTGACCCAACCAACTGACTTGACTAATTCTCCTGACATGACATTTTTTCCAACTTGATTCTACCAAACTTCATTGACTGCCTTCCAACCTGACTACTATCCTTGAATAACCCAGAGCTAACCTGACTACCCTCTGACCCAAATACTTCCCCAATCCTGCTAACCTTTTTCTTCCCAAGCTGTCTACCCTTCTGACCATTTGTCTACCCTTCTTCCCTGACCCAACTGCCTTGCACTGACCTGAATATCCTGCCAACTACCTGACTGTCCTCTGGACTCAAGCCCTCACTTTACCCGTCTACCCTCTATCCCCTATCCACTTGCCTACACCAGCTTACCAAATTACGCATGTCACCCACCTATCCATTCACTCACACTCATCCATTTATCTATCCAACTATTCATTAACATTCAAACTGGACCCTTAAACTTACCAAATGGCAACTAATCCTGTAAAAAGTGGTGTCCTGTCTTCATCTCATTCTACTCTGCTCCAACAGAGTTCCCTAAGGGCTGCTGCACATTTCTGTGAAAGTTGAGCACAAAAATCCCTAGTAGAAATGCACAGCAACGTCCAGTCAGGGAAACTTACGAGTGCAGCAGCAATCTGCCGATCATTGCTGCTGCTCAGAAGATCCGGGCCTATTAATTGTGCAACGAAAATTTTCTAGAAAAATGATTTTGTTATGCCTCATCTTTATTGCTCTGCCTACATATTTCCTCTGCCATTATCTTTGGCAGCTTGGGAGATCTGTATGACAGCCTCACCAATGTAAGAATCCTTTTTTAATATTTTTGATTGTTACACATTCTCCAGTCTCTTCTGTGCATGACCCACGATAAGCGAGAATGGAAAATTTGGCATTCCAGTCAAAACTCCATTCATTCTAAGCGATCAGAAAATCCCAGCCGCGAACAAGGATGGAAGATACTTTCCATTGGCTCTGCCTCTCCCCACCTTTTAAAATGCTCCTTAAATTCTACTCCTTTTTCCTAGCTTTTAGTAATCTTTATTATCTACTTGTGTTGCTCAGTGCCTGTTTTTGTTTGATAATGCTCTTGTGATGTAGTTTTGGACATCTTATAATGTTGTAAGGTGTTTTATAAATTGTTTTATAACTTGTTTTATTGTTATCTAAATCGCTGCTTTTCTGTAGGCTACTTCCCTTTACAACGTATATTTTCTTTCACCAAAACTTCCATTCCTCTTTCTCTCAAACCAATTTTGTCCCAGTTAGAGATATTATGACCCAAATATATTTTCTACTTCTGCGCAGTAAGTGAGAGGCTAACAAAACAGAACATAAAAAGTTTAGAAGATAAGTCACAAAAATTAGAAAAGCAAAGAGGAAACATAGTGAGCGATATAATGTCATGGATGTTTTAAAAGATGTTTCCCTAAAGTCACTTATGAACAATGTATTTGTATGTGTGTATGTTATACCCTTGGTGTGAGCAACTCAATTTAAATGTAACTCAGCAAAAAGTCGTTTTGTTGAACAAGGTTTGATTTAATTTGATTTATTATTGTCATATGTATTAGCATATAATGAAAAGTATTGTTTTTTGCACACTATACAACCAAAATATACCACTCAGAGAAGGAAATGAGACTGTGGAGAATGTAATGTTACAGTTATAGCTAGGGTATAGAAAAAAATCAACTTAATGCAAGGTAGGTCCATTCAGAAGTCTGATGGCATCAGGGAAGAATCTGTTTTTGTGTCAGTTGGTACACAATCTCAGGTTTTTGTATCTTTTTCCCGACGGAAGGTGGAAGAGGGAATGTCCGGGGCACATGGGATCCTTAGTTATGCTGGCTGCTTTGTTGAGGCAGTGGGAAGTTGAGACAGAGTCAGTGGAAGGGAGGTTGGCTTGCATGGTGGATTGGGCTACAATCGCAATCCTTTGTACTTTCTTGCAGTCTTGGATAGAGCAGGAACCATACCCAAGCTGTGATACAACCAGAAAGAATGCTTTATATGGTGCATCTGTAAAAGTTGGTGAGAGTCGTAGCTGACATGCAAAATTTCCTTAGTCTACTGAGAAAATAGATGCGTTGGTGGGCTTTCTTAACTATAGTGTCAGCATGGAGAATCAAAACAAGTTGTTGACAGTCTTTTCTTATTTCACGTAAGTGCTCTGGAAGTTACCGAAGATAAAGCTGCTTACACATGCACACACAAAGATTAGAAATCTTTGCTAAGGAGGCTTACGAAGACATGTTGCCCAGCAGAAAGCCCGTGAAACGGCCACCACTGATGTCTCCTAGCCCACTACGCTACATGCGCATATACATACGAACATGAAGATGAAACATTACATGTGAATCAAAATTAGTCTATATTCAGTGCAGGCCTGATATGTTTTAAAATTGAGGTGTCGTGTTATCAGAAGTGAAGTTCTGAAGATTGTATAATTTTCATTACAGCTGCAATGGTTTCCATTGGTGAATTGCAAGAGATAACTTTGCAAATGGAATCAGGTTGAGGGATCAAATGGGTGGAGAGAGGACCTTCTGCAAGGAATAACAGTCTGACACTTTTTTGGTTTGGTTATTATAACAATTTAATGGCTGTGCTTGTTGGTCCCATCTCCTATGTTGAAGTTCTTGTCTACTTCCCTCAAGATCCTTTTTCTTCTCAACTTCCTGCCCATTTCAATAGGGTTGACTTTCAGTCTGCATTAGCGATCAGGACAAGAAATAGGAAACACGATTCTCACAGGTAAAATCGCATTTCCTGATTTTCCATGCCCCCACTAGTGATATCATGAGATTCACACCCATAAAGGGGGAAAACCTAATTTTAATACTCTTACACACATTTTAATCTCATTACTGAGCCCCCCGCCACATGATCCTGACTGATGGAATATTCAGATCTTACTTGATGTGACGTCACGTCAGCCAGGTTTACAATAGCTTATTTAAAAATGCAAATCATTTGAGGAGACCACCCCCTTCCAGGGAGTATAAAGGGGAGTACAGCCCCAGGGGACAGAGGGATATGCCTGCGCAGTGCCCTAGCTTTGCCCTTTGGCACAGGTTGGCACTATGCAGAAGATGGAGTCCATTAAGGGACATTAATCCTTTCTTGAGGGAAAGAAATCTTCTACCTTCACCTGGTCTGACCTACACGTGATTGTAAAGCCATAGCAATATGGTTGATGCTAAAATGCCTCCTGAAATGGAGGGCAGGGATTGGAATAAATGGGCCCTGCCAGTGATGCCCACATTCAAAGAAATGTATCAATATCATTTACATTTCTAAAGCAGAGCTGGCCAATGGAGATGGCCTTATTCACAACTGGGATTCTCCAATGTCACTACTAAATGGTGTTTTGGCTGAGCAGCAAATTCTCCATTCTCTCTGACAGCGATGACAGGATAAACAACCTCTCGCTCAGTACATCTGCAAGAACAAAAGAGATCCTGACTTTTCTATTCAACCTCTCAAGATTCCTGGGCCATACATCCTTTGTCCAAAGCCCAGGAGAGGAAGTGAGAGATATGTTACACGACCTCCCTTGGTAGAACGCTACTATTTTACCACCTAACAGGTAGCAGTGGGAAGAGATCTATCCAGGTAAATTGCCTGACTCTCACCTGCAGTAGGTACTATGGAACATCAGAACTCCTATACTGGTGCTTTTTAGCCTCATTCAACTGCATGTGTCTTCTTCTATTGGGAAGGTTATCACATTTGGGAAGACAGATCATCCTGCAAGAATTTCAACCTGCTAACCTCTAAAGGAATACAACTTGGGCTTCTGATTCTGGACGCATTTGAAACCAGGGGGGTGATTCTCCCATTCTACTAGAACTGCACGGTAGACTGGGAGACATCAGTGGTACCTGTTTGACAGGCTTCCCGCCGGACATCATGCCTCCATGTATCTCCAAAGTAATGATTGCTGACATAATCAGCTCCTTGCTGGAAATCAGCATGGAGCTATTTATCATATGGAAATGTCATGATAATTAACATTTCCATATGATTAGCAGGTCCAGAGCACTCTCTCCAGCAGAGGGTTTACCACTGCTTCACATTAACATGGAACAGGTGGTCTGACTCCACTGGAGAGAAGACAGATCATTGAAGCCTCCCTCCGAACCCCCCATCCCCATTCCCCACACTCCCGGGAAGTTGGGACTACGGGGAGGAGTGGAGGAGGCATGCTCCTTAAGCAGTACCCAGCTGGCACTACCCACTGGGCAGTGCCAAGAAGGTGAGGTCTATTGGGGGGCAATCGGTGAGACCCATCGCCATTCTCTAATTGGGATCAGTGGAGGAAAGGGGGAGTGAGGGCAATCAGAGCTGATCATCAGGATGAGGGGGGGCAGTGGGCTCCGGGAAATGTCTGGAAGATGGGGACAGAGGGGTGGCCTGAGGAGGTCAGCAGTCATGAGGTGGGGGAATATGTCGGCAGGGATTGGCTGGCTAGCAACCTGGAGGCTGAAAATGGGGACTACTGCACATATGTCAATTTCCACACTGACAGATCAACACATGCACAGTTGCCTGCACAGCACCATGCTGCTGGCCTCTCAGGTGGGAATAGGCCCTGCTTCCAACGGTCCAGAGTGAATCATGTTACAGCACTTTGTGATACAGACTGTTGGAGATTTATTCTGGAAATCATGCTGAAAAGCACTGGGATTTACTCCAATTTTCTCACAGATTGGGAACTAAGATTTTTTCTTGGGAGAATCCCAACCCATATTTTATTGTGGTCTTTTCTCTGTACCCCTTTCTTTTCATTATCCCTCTTTTGTTGTATGAATGCAAAAGCAGCAAATGTTGTGAAACATCTTTCTGCCTTTTGTAAAATGGAACCATAGAATGTTACAGCACAGAAACAGGCTTTTTGTCCCTTCTTGTCTGTGCCAAACCATTTTTCTGCCTAGTCCCACTGACCTGCACCTGGACTATATCCCTCCACAACCCTCTCATCCATGTACCTGTCCAGATTTTTTAAATGTTAAAAGTGGGCTTGCATTTACCACTTCATTTGGCAGCTCATTCCACACTCTCACCATTCTCTGTATGAAGTCCCTCCTAATATTCCCCTTAAACTTTTTTCTCTTTGCCCTTAATCCATGTCCTCTAGTTTTTTTTCCTCCCCTAGCCTCAGCTTGCATTCACTCTATCTATAACTCTATCATAATTTTATACACCTCTTTCAAATCTCTCCTCATTCTTCTACATTCCAGAGAATAAAATCCGAACCTGTTCAATATTTCTCTGTAACTCAATTTCTTAAGTCCTGGCAATATCCTTGTAAACCTTCTCTGCACTCTTTCAACCTTATTAATATCCTTCCTGGAATTAAGGTGACCAAAACTGCATACAATATTCTAAATTCATCTTATAAAACCTCACCTTACTCTTATACTCAATACTTTGATTTATAAAGGCCAATGTACCAAAAGCATTCTTTATGACCCTAACTACCTGTGACGCTACTTCTCAGAAAAACCAACCTCTTATTTTAACTCACCTTGAGTTTGCTGTGTATTAATTGACAATTGGATTGCTCCAAACTGAAGGGTTGAGGAAAATATGCCAACATTACATAGGGAGAAATCAAAAGTCATAAAGACCTGTTTACAGACAGATAGAAAGGAGAAATCAGTGCTATTTACGTTAATCCCTCCTGTCCATAACAAAAGCTTTTGTGAGTGCTATTAAATCACTTTCTCTCTGTGATCTAATTGCTTTTAATTTCTCTTGGTTATTTTCCACTATCTGAACATTACTTGTTTGAATCAATGTGATTCTTTTGCAAACATATTTTTTCGTCCAAGTCAATACTTAATTCCTGTTTCTGTTTTTAACTGGCTTATTTGATTTCCTTCCTCTATGCCATTAGTTTTTTTCTACTTGCTATTCATTTGGTTAATTCTTTATTTGTCTCATCTATTTCTCCACTTGCACTGATGGCTTTTATTTTTGCTTAATTCCTTGCAATTTATACAATTTACTTCAGCCATTTAATTTGATCATGGCTGATCCTCAATTTCAGCACCATATTCCCACATTTTCCCCATAGCCCTTGATGTCATAAAATTTAAAAAACAAAATCTCTCTCTTTATTGAATACATCCAGTGATTTCTGTGAGAGAATTCCACAGGTTTCCTTTCCTTTGAGTGAAGGAATTATGCCTCATCTTAGTCCTAAATGCTTTAACCCATATTATGAGACTGTGCCACCTCATTCTAGATTTCCCAATCAGGGAAAAAATCCTCCCTACATTTAGTCGTCCAGCCCTGTTAGAATTTGATACATTTCAATCAGATCTCCTCTCATCCTTCCAAACTCTAGTGAATACAGTCGCAATCAAGCCAATTTCTCCTCATGCAACAGTGCCGCCAATCCCAGCATCGGCCTAGCAAATCTCCGCCACACTCTCTCTAATGGCAAGTATATCTTTTCTTAGGTAGGGAGACCAAACTGCATGCAATATTCCAGATATGGTATCATCAAGGCTCTGTATAACTGCAGTAAGACATCTCGACTTCTGAATTCAAATCCTGTTATAATGAAAGTCAACATACCATGCACCGGCCTCTCCACTTTCATTGACTGGTGTATAAAGGCAGCCAAATCGTTTTGTACATCCACACTTCCCTATATATCACCATTTAAATAATATTCTTCCCTTCAGTTTTTCACACTGAAGCGTATAACTTCACATTTAGCTGCATTGTACAACATTTGTCATGCATTTGCCCATTCACTCAACTTGTCTAAATCACCTTGAAGCCTCCTTGCTTCTTCAACTCAAATTCCATCTGGTTTTGTGTCATCAGCAAATTTGGAAATATTTTTATATATTAATGTGCTGAGCTCACTTGTACAGCAAGATAAAAGAATGAAGAGGTTGCCACACAATGGGTTATTTATAGAGTCAGAGGTTTACAGCATGGAAAAGGCCCTTTGGGCCAAGTTGTCCATGCCACCCTTTTTTTTAAACCCCAAAGCTAGTTCCAATTGCCCACATTTGACCCATATCCTTCTATACCCATTTTGCCCATGTAACTATCTAAATGCTTTTTAAAATACAAAATTATATCGACCTTTAGTACTACCTCTGGCAACTTGTTCCAGACACTCACCATCTTGTGTGTGAAAAAAATTGCCCCTCTGGACACTTCTGTATCTCTCCCCTCTCACCTTAAACCTATGCCCTCTAGACTCCCCTACCTTTGGAAAAAGATATTGATATCTAGCTTGTCTATGCCCCTTATTATTTTAAAGACCTCTATACAATCACCTCTCAGTCTCCTACACTCCAGAGAAAAAAGTCCCAGTCTATCCAGCCTCTCCTTATAACTCAAACCATCAGGTCCCAGTAGCATCCTAGTAAATCTTTTCTGCACTTTTTCTAGTTTAATAGTATCCTTTCTGTAATAGGGTGACCAGAACAATATATAGTGTTCCAAGTGTGGCTTTACAATGTCTTATACAATTTCAACAAAATGTCCCAACTCCCGTATTCAATGTTCTGACCAATGAAACCAAGCATGCTAAATGCCTTCTTCACTACTCTATCTGTCATTACACTTTCAAGGAGCAATGAACATGTACTCCTAGATCTCTTTGTTCTGTAACTCTCCCCAGTGTCCTACCATTAACTAAGTCCTGCCCTGGTTCAATCTACCAAATGTGTCACCTTGCATTTCTCTAAATTAAATTCCATCTGCCATTCGTCAGCCCATTGGCCTAATTAATCAAGATCCCGCTGCAATCTGAAATAACCAATCTTGGTGTCATCTGCAAACTTACTTACCATGCCTCCTATATTCTCATCCAAATCATTAACATAAATGATAATAAGAGTGGACTCAGCACTGATCCCCGAGGCATACTGCTAGTCACAGGCCTCCAATTTGAAAAACAATCCTCTACAACCACATTCTGGCTTCTGTCATCAAGCCAATTTTGTCCCCCTTTGGATACCTCACCCTGGATTCTGTGAGATTTAACTTGATGCAACAACATACCATGAGGTACCATATCAAAAGCTTTGCTAAAGTCCACAAAGACAACATCAATGGCACTGTGCTCATCTACCTTCTTGGTTATCCCTTCAAAAAACTCAAATCAAATTTGTGAGGCATGATTCTCTGCTCACAAAGCTATGCTGAATGTCCTTAATCAGTCCTTGCATCTCTAAATGCCTATAGATCCTATGTTTCAAAGTACCTTCCAGCAACTTAGCCAACACAGATGTGAGGCTCATTGGCCTGTAGTTCCCAGGCTTTTCCCTGCAGCCTTTTTTAAATAAAGACACGACATCTTCCATCCTCCAATCTTCAGACACCTGTGACTATCAATGATTCAAATATCTTTGCTGGGGACCCGCAGTTTTCTTCCTTGTCTCTCATAATGTCATCAGATCTTGGGGATTTAACTACCTTAATGTGCTTTAAGACTTAACCAGTTAGTCAAACATTTATAAATAGTTGCTTGCTTCAGTCCTGGATGGGAGAGAGGGAAAAACCATGAATGTCTCTGATAACATCATTACATATCACACAATGAATCAAAAAAAATACATAACATCCCTCCCTCTTTACTTCAATTGTATGACAACAAACTTTAAACATTGCTCATAGAGGTTAAATAATTAAATTATATATATACAGATGAAACGAGAATCTTTTTAGTAAACATCAATTCATTTTGATAAAGTATGACATTCTAGAGTCTTAACTTCAATATCTTTGGCAGTCTGTTCTTCACTCATATCAGGTAATTTACCTCATGTAAGGTCCATTCATTCTTCAGAATACACTTAGACAGCATTGTACGTTGAATTTCTTTTATTGAGCAGAATGTTAAAATTAACACATTACTGAGAGAAAAAGAACTGATTTACTAGAGAGAGAGAGAGAGAGAAAGAGCAAGAGAGAAAAAAGAAAGAGAAAAAAAGACAGAGAAGAGAGAAGAAAGAGAGAGAGAAACCAGCAAAAGCCAGTTTTGACACAGACTTGATCCAAACCTTACACTGCCCACATATAGCTGTATAGAGCATAATAAATTTTCAATAATGTATGTTATGAAATTACTTGATAGAAGCAGTGTCTCTAACTACCATAAATAATTTACAGCTGCATTTTGGCTTATGAGAAAGCCATTTCTGCTAACATTGTACTTTCAAAAAATGCAGTCAATTTCTAAGCTAATCCCGGCATTCCACCTAAGCTTTAAAATGTGGTCAAGTTAACTTTAAGGCTTTGCATAGTTAGTTACATAGGTAGAAATATATTAAATTTAAGTCTTTTGCATAAATAAAGCAAACCATACACAGGCTCAACATCTGGTGAAGTTGCTTCCTTGTCAGCTTCTACTGATGTAGGTTGTCAGCTGGAGTAGAATTTGAACTTGGTTCTAAAGTAATCTTTAACGGCATGCTTCAATGGCTGTATGGGTGTCTCTGTCAATCATTAATGGACAGATGATATTGTGCAATTCTAATATGCTGAGTATTATTGCTCTTAACAGAACACAAAGAATTTGTGTATTACCTTATCACTGACTACTTGTTCAGGCTTTCAAAATCTTGTGAATAACTCGTCCAAATTCTCTATGGTTATTTCTGTTGTGGTAGATTTCATCATTATGACTTCGGGTTATTTTGAATGTGTCAACTAGGACAAGAAACATATATCCTTCGATTGGTCCCACAAAACCTTAGTGTATTTCCTGCCATGGTTGTTTTGGCCACTTTCACAAATGAAGTGCTTGTAGAAGATGAATATTTTGTATTCTGTTGCAGCTCTGGCATTGTCCCACTTTTTCTTCTATTTGTGAGTCAAGTCCTGGCCACTAGAAATAGCTTCTTGCAAGCTCTTTCATTCTTATTACCCTTGGGAGACCTTTACACAGTTGATGCAGGATTTCGCTTCACAAACATAAAGGAATAATCAGTCTATTTCTCCATAGCAGTACACCATTTTGGGCAGTTAATTCAAGTTCCCTTATGATATAAGGTCTGAATGCAAGATTCTTCCTTGGTTTGTCCAGTGATGTCCCTCTTAAGATCATGTCCATAACTTTCCCCATCACTGGATCATTCTTTGTGTTCCTTTGCACCTAAGACAATGTTATTTGTACACCCTCTACCAGGGAACTGTATAATATGTTGATGTAGCTATCCTGTGATTCAGTTTTATCCTGAATTAGCAACTCGATAAGGCATTACCATTGGCATGTTGCTCTGATCTCCTATATTTGATTCTATAATTTTGTGCTAATAGTATAAAAGACTATCTTTGTAGATAACATGCATGTGGTGATGGAATTCCTTGTATGGATCAAAACTTGTTTTCAACAACCAATGGTCAGTCAACAAATAGAAGTGTCTGCCATTCAGTTACTAGTGAAATTGTTTGATTCCAAAAAATATGCCCAGTTTCTTACTCAAGTTGAGCATAATTCTGGACATAATATGTTCAGCCTTGATAAAGTTCAAGATGTGAATGCCATTGGTCATTCTTCCCCTGTTGGCATCACATGCGAGACAACGGCAACCACTCTAATTGCATTAGTTGAATTTTCCCCAACTTTGAGTTAAAATGGACCAACACTTCTCTACCACATCTTTAATTCCTTTGTATGCATTTTTACTCTTTGTTGTCCAGTTCTATTGTTGGGTTAGCACACAAGGTATGAAGTAGTTTCAGAGAGGTTGAAAGCTTTGGAATGAATTTTTTTGTAATTATTCATTATTCATTCATGGGACATAGGCATCACTGGCTGGGCCAGCATTTATTGCCCATCCCTAGTCGCCTGAGGGCAGTTGAGAGTCAAATGCATTGCTGTGGCACTGGAGTCACATGTAGGCCTACATGTGACTCCAGACATTAGAACATAGAACATAGAACAATACAGCACAAACAGGCCCTTCGGCCCACGAGTTGCGCTGATCACATCTACCAATCCACAGACCTATCTATAATCCGCTATCCTATTCATTTCCATATACTCATCCAGAAGTCTTTTAAAAGACCCCAGCGAGTTTGCCTCAACAACCTCCAGTGGCAGCCGATTCCATTCACTCACCACCCTCTGAGTGAAAAACTTACCCCTAACATCTCCTCTGTATTTGTTTCCCTGCACCTTAAATCTGTGTCCTCTCGTAGTGACCATTTCAGCTCGGGGAAATAGTCTCTGAGAGTCCATCCTATCTATTCCTCTCAACATTTTATAAACCTCTATCAGGTCGCCTCTCAACCTACGTCTCTCCAGTGAGAAGAGTCCCAGCTCCCTCAACCTATCTTCATAAGGCCTGCCTCCCAATCCAGGCAGCATCCTTGTAAATCTCCTCTGCACTCTCTCAATAGCCTCTACATCCTTCCTATAATGAGGCGACCAGAACTGCGCACAATACTCCAACTGGGGTCTGACAAGAGTCTTATAGAGCTGCATCATTACCTCCTGACTCCTAAACTCTATTCCTTGATTAATGAAGGCCAGTACACCGTACGCCTTCTTGACCACTTCCTCCACCTGCGAGGCCGATTTAAGAGTCCTATGGACCCGGGCCCCGAGATCCTTCTGCTCTACAACACAGCTAAGACTCCTACCCCTTATATTGTACTCCTTCATCCCATTATTCCTGCCAAAATGGACCACTACACATTTATCTGCGTTGAAGTCCATCTGCCACTTCTCCGCCCAGTCTTGCATCCTGTCTATGTCCCGCTGCAACTTTTGGCATCCCTCCAGACCATCCACAACACCACCGATCTTTGTATCATCGGCGAACTTGCTAACCCATCCCTCCACTTCCTCATCCAGGTCATTTATGAAAATGACAAACAGCAGGGGTCCCAGAACAGATCCCTGGGGCACTCCACTGGTTACCGACCTCCATGCAGAACAAGACCCATCCACAACCACTCTCTGCCTTCTGCCGGCAAGCCAGTTCTGGATCCACGAGGCCAAAGCCCCTTGGATCCCATGCCCTCTCACCTTCTCCAGAAGCCTTGCATGTGGGACCTTATCAAACGCCTTGCTAAAGTCCATGTACACTACGTCACCGCACTCCCTTCCTCATCAGATGTCAGCCATTTTCGAAGAACTCAACTAGGCTCGTAAGGCATGACCTGCCCTTGACAAAACCATGCTGACTATTTCTAATCAGTCCAAACTTCTCCAAATGTTCAATAACTCTATCCCTCAGAAGCCTCTCCATCAGCTTACCAACCACTGAAGTCAGACTCACCGGTCGGTAATTTCCTGGACTATCCCTGTTCCCTTTCTTAAAGATAGGAACCATATCCGCAATCCTCCAATCCTCTGAACCTCTCCCATTTCCATGGACGACGCAAAGATCATCGCCAGGGGCTCTGCAACCACTTCCCTCACCTCCCACAATAACCTGGGGTACATCCCATCCGGTCCCGGCGACTTGTCTATCTTGATAGAATTTAACAGGTCTAACACATCCTCTTTCCTAACATCCACATACTCAATCTTTTCCGTATGCCTCAAACCTGCAGTGCAATCTCCCAGTTCACTTTCCACCGTGAATACCGAGGCAAAGTACTCGTTAAGCACCTCTACCATTTCTTCCGGATTCACACAGACTTTTACCCCTTCATCTTTTATAGGCTCTATCCCTTCTCTTCTCATCCTTTTACTTTTCACATATTTGTAGAAGGCCTTGTGATTCTCCTTAATCTTACCTGCCAAGGCCTTCTCATGACCCCTTCTGGCTCTCCTAATTTCCTTTTTAAACTCCCTTCTACACACGTTATACTCCTCTAGATCCCTAACATCTCCTAGCTCTCTGAATCTTTTATATATCTTTTTTCTCTTCCTAACAAAGTTCACCACTATCTTCGTGCACCACGGTTCCTGCGTCCTACCAGAACCTCCTTGACTCCTCAGAACGTTGTCTTGCAGTGCCCCAGACAAACATTCCTTGAATATCCACCACTTTCCTTCTGTACTCTTCCCCAAGAACGCCTCCTTCCCGTTTATACATCCAATTACCTGCCTAATGTTTTCATATTTTCCCTTACTCCAGACATACACCTTCCTAGCCTGCCTGATCCTATCTCTTTCCATTGCTATCATGAAAGAGATAGAATTATGATCTCCATTCCCAAGATGCTCACCTTAGTGCACCAGATTAGCTTTTCAACAATCAACAATAATTTCATGTCATCAGTAGATTCTTAATTCCAGATTTTTATTGATATTATTGTTTTTTTTATTGATTCCAGATATCTTTTTTATTTCTACCTTTCTTTAAAAAGGGTAGCAAAAATAACCTAGGTAATTACAGGCCTTACATCAGTGGTAGGGAAATTATTGAAGAGGATTCTTCGAGACGGGATTTATTTCCACTTGGAAATAAGTGGACTTATCAATGAGAGGCAACATAGTTTTGTGAAGGGGAGACTGTGTCTCACTAATCTGATCGAGTTTTTTGAGGAAGTGATGAAGATGATTGATAGAGGTAGAGTAGTAGAGTGTTGTCTATATGGACTTCAGTAAGGCCTTTGACAAGATCTCTCATGGCAGATTGGTGCAGAAAGTAAAGTTGCATGGGATCAGAAATGAACTGGTGAGATGGATTCAAAATTAGCTTAGTCAAAAAAGACAAAGGGTAGCAGTGGAAGAGTTTGTTTCTGAATGAAGGATTGTGATAAGTGGTATTCCTCAGGGATCAGTGCTGGGACCTTTGCTGTTAGTAATATGTATAAATGATTTGGAAGAAATTGCTACTGATTTGATTAGTAAGTTTGGGATGACACAAAAGTTGATGGATTTGCAGATAGCGATGAGGACCATCAGAGGGTACAGCACGATATAGATCAGTTGGAGACTTGCATAGAAAGACGGCAGATAGATTTTAATCTGGACAAATGTGAGGTAATGCATTTTGAAAAGTCTAGTACAGATAGGAAATATACAGCAAATGGCAGAACCCTTAAAACTATTGATAGACAAAGGGATCTGGGTGTACAGGTACACAAGTCACTGAAATAATTATTAAAAATAATTATCACTGGCTAATGGTAGGATTCTTAATAGTGTTGATGATCAGAGGGATCTTTGTGTATTTGTGCATAGATCCCTGAAAGTAGGCAGCCAAGTCAATAACGTTGTCAAGAAGGCATACGGAGTCTTAGCTTTTATTGGTAGGGGGATTGAATTTCAGAGCCGCAACGTCATGTTGCAACTACACAAAACTCTAGTGCTACTTGAGTATAAAACTCTACTTGGAGTATTGTGTGCAGTTCTGGTCCCCACATTATAAGAAAGATGTGGAGGCATTGGAGAGGGTACAGAGGAGGTTTACCAGGATGTTGCCTGGTATGGAGGGCAGGTCTTATGAAGAGAGGCTGAGGGATTTGAGGTTGTTTTCGTTAGAAAGGAGGCGGCTAAGAGGGGACCTTATTGAAACATATAAGATGATTAGAGGTTTAGATAGGGTGGACAGTGATAGCCTTTTTCCTAGGATGGAGAAAGCTAGCACGAGGGGACACAGCTTTATATTAAGGGGTGATAGTTATAGGACGGATATCAGATATCGCCCTGCCTGCGGCAGTTGTAGATGCGCCAAGTTTGGTGGCGTTTAAGAGGTTAGTTGATAAGTTTATGAAAGAGAAGGGAATGGTTTAGTTTGGAGGGTCATTGCTTTTTTTTCATAATTGGTTGGCGCAACATTGAAGGCCGAAGGGCCTGTTCTGCGCTGTAATGTTCTATGTTCTATGAAAGTAGCATTGCAGGTGGAGAAAGTAGGCAAGAAAGGCATATGGCATGCTTGCCTTCATTGGTCAAGGTATTGAGGTCAAAAATTGGCAAGTCATGTTGAATTTCGTTAGGTCACACTTGGAATACAGTGTTCAATTCTGGTCACTACACTACCAGAAGGATGTGGAGGCTTTGGAGAGGGTACAGAAAAGATTTACCAGGATGTTGCCTGGTATGAAGGGCATTAGCTAGGAGGAGAGATTGGAGTAACTTAGTTTGTTCTCACTGGAACAACGGAGGTTGAGAGGTGACCTGATAGAAGTCTATAAGATTATGAGAGGCATGGACAGAATGGATAGTCAGAAGATGGAAGAGTCAAATACTGGGGGTCATGGGGTTAAAGTGCGAGGGGCAAGGTTTAAACAAAACGTATGAGGCAGCTTTTTTTTTTTAAACACAGAATAGTGGGAGCCTGGAACTCCTTGCTGGGGGAGGTAGTGAAATGGATACGATAGTGACTTTTAAGGGGCATCTTGACAAATACATGAATAGGATGAGAATAGAGAGATATGGTCCTTGGAAGGGTAGTGAGTTTTAGTTCAGTCAGCTAGCATGGTCATTGCAGGCTTGGAGGGCCAAAAAGCTATTTCTTGTACTGTAATTTTCTTTGTTCTTTATTCTTTGAATTCAAATTCCACCATTTGCCATAACAGGATTCGAACCTGGGTCCCCAGAACATAAGCTGAGTTTCTGGATTAATAGCACTAATAATACCACTAGGCCATCGCTTCCCCAAGTAATAATTTATAAATCCTAAAAGTGATCATAACTGTTACATGTTCTCTGGTCTTGGCACCTCAAGGATCCCTGCCATTTTTTTTTGGCTCTTTACAAAAACCAGCTTTATCTATCATGTGACTTTGAGAACTGATTGACAGTTTGAAAATGCACATTTCTCATTCTTCACAAGAAGATTGTGCTTTTCTACATGCTCCAGTATTTTTTCTAAGTTTTGTTAATGTTCCTGTTCATTTTTGCCTTTGATTAAAATGTCATGATGTGGAGATGCCAGTGTTGGACGGGGGTAATCTATTAGAATATCATCCAGATAACAATGGACACTGTTAAGGCCACTTAGGGTTTTATCCATGGATTTTTGGAATAAGGCCAGTGCCAATCTAATTTTGAAAGGTAAGTGTTTATACCAGAAGAATGCTTTGTAAATAACAATCATTAGCAGTGGTTGCAACCAGTTGCCACCTTCATTTGGAAATGTGCTTGGGACAAGTCTCTCTTACTGATCTGCTGACCCCTAGACAGTCAGTGAATAGGTTCTCAATTAATGGTAAAGGATACTGGTTGACACACAGCACTGGATTTATCATCACTGCAAATTCTTTTAGAAACATCTGGTTTAATGATAGGGGTTGTCCAATCACTTGTAGTTTGAGATTTAATCACTGCATCCTTTACTAGTTTCCTTAGATGGATTTTTTTAGTCTTTTGAAATTCACAGATCAAGTTACCTTGCAAAGAGCAAGATCACTTTATTGTCAATAAATGGACAGACCCTTTGGTATCATACTGGGATTAGTGGCTGCTCTTTTGAGAATATTGGTCTCTAAATAAAGACATTATGCTTCAACTTAATCACTGTTCATATTCTAATCTATATTTAATAGAAAACAGTGTATAATGTTGAAAATGGAAACATGTACTCATCTCAAGAAACACAGAAATGGCAAATTTCAAATAACCACAACAATTTATATTTCAGGACTAAAAATGCCAATTAGTTGTCAAGTTGACTCTGACTGCCTGAATTATAGCCATAGAGAAAGAAACAGGGAACTAACTGTAAGCTCCCCATGCTTCCAGGTAATTCAAAACAGCTTGAACATATTCCTTTAGTTTGCAGGAAATGGGCCCCTGTGTATGAATGTACGTCACTTCTAACAAACTTAAATGAGTTATGGTATGAATTTGATTGATTATTTTAAACATTTGAAATTTTGTTTTGGGTTTGGCAAACACAGTCTGGTCGAGTACACTTTGTATTCTGCCAGAGGAACATGTTGTTTCATTTAACCAGCTAATTGTTGGGATGTTCAGCCAACATAATTGGCATCACACTGGCACTCGTGCACTAATAGTCACACTAGCAACCAATTTAAGATAACCAGTCAAGCTCATAGTGTGGTGCATGTACACTTGTTCAGGGCGACATTCATTCAACACAGGGAACCGTTCTCTGTAAACAAATTTATATCATACAATTTTTTTTCCCACAAAAATCAGTTTGCAGGTTCTTCAATTGGACTTTTAAGCCAGATATCTTGCTATTTCTGTACTTCAAATTTTCTACCTTTTTCTAAATTACAAGAGGAGCCTATAATTCTGTTCTTCTTTCTCCATAGCAATGCCTTAGTCAATCAATTAATACTTCTCTTTCTCCTATCATAGAAATGGTGAACATTTGAAATTTAGCATACTTGCATTTGTCCTGATGAGTGGCTGAGTAGAAGCTTTGACATAATATTTCTTTTCAGCATTCGAGTTCTGTACTACTGAGCAATTGTTTGAAAAGCACTGTGCAAACTCAGAAACAATAGTAAAACAACAAATTAATCTGGCTGCAGATATTTTTACATTGTCTGGTCACTTTCAAGATGGCCATGCAAATTGTCATAAATAGAATCAGAGAATGATGGTAATGATGTACAGAAAAAGGGGGTGGGGGTGGCAGTCATTGACCCATCATGTTTCCATGGTAAAGAAAAAACAATCTGGCATAATCCTTCTTTCCTTTTCCTCCAGGCCCATAGCTTTGTAGGCCAGGAGATTTTTTAAAAAAATTCTGTCTCAGGATGTGAACAACATTGATAAGACAGGTAATTATTGCCCATGTTGGTTCCCTTTACAAGGTTGCTATGGGCTATTTCATAGAGCAATATATAGTCAATTACATTAGTGTGAGATTTGAATCACACACAGGCAAGGCCAGGGAAGGATAGCAGTTTGAAAAGAACATTAGTGAGCCAGTTGGGATTTTGTGACAACCTAATAGTTCTCCAACCAATTTACAGATTTTTTTAAAAAAAAAATTAAATTTTCAACATTAATTATGGAATTTCCACTCATGTTCTCAGAATTATTATCTGAAGCTTCTGGACTATTAATCCTGTAATACCCTAAGACTGTACATTATTTTAATTGCAGATATTGTGATTTTTAAAAATTGAATAGTTCATGCTCCATCGTGTTCCAGGTTATTAAATATACAAGTAGAAATGATACATTGCATTAGATTTACACACAGATTAAGGTTTTGTACTGATTCAGTTTTCATCTTGAGCTGACTCATGTGTTGGTTACATAAAATTACTCCAAGGTCTTAGTACTTCTGCACATAATATTTTAAGAGTCAGATTTAGCTTTCTAGGCACTAACTAAAAGTTAATTAAGAGACCTTCTTTCTCATATGCAAATTATTCACTTTGCTCTATTTTTATGGATTTAATAACGAATAATATTAAATGGAGACACAGAAAAAGTTGGCATCAAACTATAAAGATAAAATCTCCACAAACAGACCTTGTTCTATACCTCATGCAGTTCTACAAATGAATAGTGAGGTAAGAACACAATCATGATCATACATACTGGTAATAGTATTAATTTGTTATCTTGCAAGAAAATTTCACTGCTTGATTGACAATAGAAGCAAGGTTAATGACCTTTTATCTATAATTACAGGTTCATCAGACAGGGACAGGAAAATAGTGGCCTAAATGACCAGTTGGAGATTCTGTGCCCAACTCATTTTGTGAGCAACTGGAAAACATTTTCAAGTGAAGATAAGTTTTTTTTAGAAATATGGGCTACATTTCAATTGGTGAGGAAGCAGTCAAAGAGCTTTAAGCTTGTTGGGACTGAATCTGTTCAAGTTAACTCAGTGTGGGTCCTTCAGGACAAAAAGCCTGAATTAAATCACAGGGGTAACTGCAAAAAATGAGGAAGTTCCTGAGGTAATCCCTTAAAATGCCTTTGTGACAAGTCTGCAAGTATTAGAAATAAAAAGTCAGTTGGAGTCAAATACAGCAAAGACAAAGACATTTCAATGCAAATATTACAACGAATATTGAATATATAGGACAAAGAGGAAGATACGTAGCTCTTTCTATTAAGGAGGATTTAATTGTTTAATTATTACTAAGAATGATGATATTGATCTGCAGAGAAGAGCTGAAGCAATTTGGGTTTATTTTAATTGGATCAAGAAGTCTGGTACTGGGCTATTCAAGTATCATCTGATAGGTCAGCAACACAACTGTCTATTTTGAACAGCAACATTAATGTAATCTAGCATATAGTCCCATTAAACTGAGATGCTCAAAGTAAAGCATCAAGGTCTCATTTCAACAAAAACTAACAAACCTTGTGCAATTAAATCATTATGTTATTACAAGTGTCCATTAAGCCCTCCATTCCGAGTATGTCCACTGATTGCAAAAGGCCTTAAGCATAATAGATTCCTTTTCATCAGGGACAAGCTCATATAATTGAGTCTTGTTCATAAGAACTTGATATTAACTCAATCCAGGATGGGCAGGAGGATGTTGAGGGTTGGTTAAACCATAAACAACACATAACATAACCACAACCCAATTCATATATGCCTGCTGTTATCTTTAGGAAGATGTACGTATCCTAAAATCAGAGTATGTAAGGTACTGAGAGATGCCATTCAGCCCAATGGCTCCATGCCTGCTAGAGCAATCTAGTCAACCCCATTCTTCTGGTCTATCCCTATCCTGCTCTAGCCCTGCAAGTTCATTTCCCTCAAGTGTCTATCCAATGTTTTTTTTAAAATCAATGACCATCTTTACTTCCATCACTTTGTAATGAATATAAGGCCACAAGAAAAAGGAACAGGAGTAGGCCATTCAGCCTTTTGAGCCTGCTCCACTGTTCAATAAGATCATGGCTGATCTAACACTCACTTTCCTGCCTTCTCTCCATAAACCTTAATTCCCCTGCAGTTATGATGACCACAAAGGCCACAGAGGAATCTGCACTCAGTTCTTCGCTAGGTTGTGGAAATTAGCTGAAGACTGTGAATTTGGACTAACTTTTAATGAAATATTGCGGGTCAGATGGGTATGTGGCATAAATGACCTAACCATCCAAAACAAGCTGATGGTATTATCAAATTTGGCCTTAAACAAATAACTCGAAATAGTTTGAGAATGCAGAAGTGGGGCTCAGGAGAAACAAGGAGCATCAGGTAGCAATGTTCTTCAATTAGGGGGAGGGACTTCATGATCAGTCTTCAACGGAGAGTGTTTGTGTAAATCAGATATTCATAGAATATTACTGCGCAGTACAGGCCCTTCGGCCCTCAATGCTGCGTCAACCTGTGAAACCAATCTAAAGCCCATCTAACCTACACTATTCCAACATCATCCATATGTTTATCCAATGACCATTTAAATGCACTTAATGTTGGCCAGTCCACTATTATTGCAGGTAGGACATTCCATGCCCCTACTACTCTGAGTAAAGAACCTATCTCTGACATCTATCCTATATCTATCACCCCTCAGTTTAAGGTTTTGTCCCCTTGTGCTACCATCTCCATCCTAGGAGAAAGGCTCTCACTATCCATCCTATCTAATCCCCTGATTATCTTATATGCCTCTATAAAGTCACCTCTTTACCTTCTTCTCTCTAATGAAAACAACCTCAAGTCCCTCAGCCTTTCCTCATAAGACTTTCCCACATACCAGGCAACATCCTGGTAAATCTCTTCTGCACCCTTTCCAATGCTTCCACATCCTTCCTATAACGTGGCAACCGGTACGCAATACTCGAAGTGCGGCCACACCAAAGTTTTGTACAACTGCAACAGGACCTCGTAGCTCCGACACTCAATTCCTCAACCAATAAATTAACACGCCTTCTTAACAACCCTATAACCTGGGTGTCAATTTTCAAGGATCCATGCACATGGATCTCTCAGCTCATCATACTACCAAATATCTTACCATTAACCCAGAATTCTGTATTCCTGTTACTCCTTCCAAAGTGAATCACTTCACACTTTTCTGTATTAAACTCCAATTTCCACCTTGCAACTCAGCTCTGCACTTATCTATGTCCCTCTGTAACCTGCAACATCCTTCTGCATTGTCCACAACTCCACTGGCTTTAGTGTCATCTGCAAATTTACTAACCCATCCTTCTATAAATTCATCCAGGTCATTTATAAAAATGACAAACAGCAATGGTCCCAAAACAGATCCTTGCGGTACACCACTAGTAACTGAAATCTAGGATGAATATTTCCTATCAACCACCACCCTCTGTCTTCTTACAGTCAGCCTATTTCTGATCCAAACTGCTAAATCACCCTCAATCCCATGGCTCCATATCTTCTGCAATAACTTACCATGGGGAACCTTATCAAATGCTTTACTGAAATCTACATATACCACATTGGCTGCTTTACTGTCATCCACCTCTTTGATCACCTTCTCAAAAGAACTCAATAAATAAGGTTTGTGAGGCACGACCTATCCTTCACAAAACCGCATTGAGTATCCCTAATCAAATTATTACTTTCTAGATAATTAAAAATCCCATCTCTTATAATCCTTTCCAAAACTTCGCCCACAACAGAACTAAGGTTCTCTGGTCTATAATTACCAGAGTTGTCTCTACTCTCCTTCTTGAACAACGGGACAACATTTGCTATCCTCCAGTCTTCTGGCACTATTCCTGTAGATAAAAGGACCCCTTTCAATATAGAAACTATAATGTTAACACCAGACAACCAAGGGTAATGACAACTTCAAGAGTATTAAAAAATATTCCAGAAAGGTGCAGTTGCTAGGTTATGGATTACTGCAAGCATTGTCAAAGGACAAGGCCATATTAAAGAGTCAAGAACAGGCAAAACGTGGGCTGCCTAAGAAGAAAGCCAAAGCCAGCACCTGAGCATACCATGAGTTACCCTGTCTTCCAAAGACAGGGACACTACAACTAAATTGCATTGTAACATGCAAGTTGCCCAATAATGGTGGAATTACTAATGAATGGCCATCCCTTGGAAATAGATGTGGACATTAGAACTGCAGTCTCTGTTCTTGGAGAACATAAATAAGCACTTCCAATCAGGCATACTTCTTGAGGTTGGAAGATACAAAAAATGGCCACTTGTACAGGGGAAGTTTTATAAATGAAAGGCATCACAATGGCCCCAGTATCCTATAGGTAACAATCAGCTCATCTCCCACTCATTGTTGTATAGTGGCATGGACCAAGCCTCATAGGGAGTGATTAGTTCCTGCAGATTTAACTGAACTGGTTGGAGATCTTTAGGCTAGAAATGGGGGTCAGTACAAAGTTATTAATAGATACTCTGGAGTTTTTCCCCAAGAGACCTGGAGAAAATAGAAGGAACCAAGGCCAATGTATACATTGACGGTACACCTAGGCATTCCAAAGCTGGACAAGTCCCACATTCTACGCTGGAGATATGGAAATTGAATTTCCATATTCAGGATGGAATTCAATCCTGATAAAAGCTTGGATATAATAATGATATCAATGGAGAAGACTGAGCCCAATACACTGAGCATATACAGAATGGGCCATTACCCGTGTTCATAAGCCCAGTAAATCAGTTTGTCTTTGTGGTTATTATAAACAAACAGCCAATCAAGCCTCCAAACTCAATACTTACTCTATGCCCAAATTGAAGAATTGTATGTCAAGTTAACAGGTGGCAGAACGTTCTCCAAGCTGAACACGATCCATCCGTATCTTCAGCTGGAACTGGATTAGTCTTCCTGGAAGTATGAGATAATCAATACACATAAGGGACTTTATGAGTATACCTGTTTGTTCTTTGGGGTCTTGTCAGCATATGCCATCCTCCAAGACTAAAGAAGAATACTCTTCAAGGGCTACCCAAGGCAGCAGTATACTTAGATGACATTTTGATCATGAGACCTTCAGAATAGGCCAACACCTGGCCAAAATAGAAGAAGTCTTACAGAAATTTTCCAGGGCAGGAATTTGTTAGGGTGAAATGCATTTTCCAAATGGCTGAAGTAATCTATTTAGTCTACCAAGTAGATGGCAAGAGGTTATATCCAATAGAGGATAAGACAAAAACCATAAAAAGATGTACCAACACAAAAGAATACCATGACTTAAAATCATTCCTGGAATTTGTCAATTATTATGGAAGGTTTATTTGGCTTCCATACTGGTCCCCTTATGTACCCCACTATGAAAATACCAGAGATGGTTTTAAGATACCTTTCCTTAAAAAGGGGCATCAAAACCATACATAGTATTCTAAATGTGGCCTCACTAGTACCTTGTACAGTTGCAGCAACACCTCTATTTTTATATTCAAGCCTCCTTGAAATAAAAGCCAACGTTGTATTTGCTTCCCCTACTGCTTTCTATTCCAGGTCATGACCATTTACTGCATAAAAAAGTTCTTCTTCTCATTCCTCATATCTTTTGCCAAATATCTTAAATCTGCAAAAAAGACTCACATTTATATCATACTTTTCATGACCACCCGACATTTCAAAGTGCTTTGCTGTCAATGAAGTGTCTTTGAAGTGCAAACGCTGCTGTAATGTAGGAAAGGCAGCACAAACTCAACAAACAACAATGTGATAATGACCAGATAATCCATTTTCTCGTAATGTTGATTGAAGGTTAAAAATCAACCAGTGCAACATGGATAACTCCCTTACTTTTCTATGAACTTATACCATGGGATTATTTATATCCAAACATGCAGGCAGATGAGACCTTATTTAAAATGTTTTATCTGAAAGATAGCATTTCGACCAACACAACACTCCCTTGAATATAAACCTTGATTTTTGTGCTCAAGCCCTAAGAGTGGAACTTGAACCCATTTGTAATTCAGAGGCAAGTTTTTAACTGAGTCATAGTTGACAGTGTCCCTCAGTCCCTGCACCATTATCTAATGGGAGCAAAGTCCCTCATGGGAGGGGGTTAGTAGAAAAGGTCAAAGCTCATGGGATACAAGGACAGGTAGCTAGATGGATAAGTAACTGGCTTAGTAATAGGAGACAGAGAGTAATAGTGGAAGGGTGTTTTTCTAGCTGGAGGTCGGTCACTAGTGTGTGCCGCAGGGCTCGGTACTGGGACCTCTTCTATTTGTAATATATATAAATGACTTGGAAGAGGGAGTAAGTGGAGTGATCAGCAAGTTTGCAGACAATACAAAGATGGCTGGACTTGCAGATAGTGAGGAGCATTGTCAGGCGATGTAGCAGGACATAGATAGGCTGGTAGCTTGGGCTGATAGATGGCAGATGGAATTCAATCCTGATAAATGTGAGGTGATGCATTTCAGGAGAAAGAATGTAGGGGGGAGATATATGATAAAGGGTAGACCTATTAAGAGTATAGAAACGCAGAGGGACCTGGGGGTGCAGGTGAACAAGTCTCTGAAGGTGGCAGAGCAAGTGGAGAAGGTTGTGAAGAAAGCATATAGTATGCTAGCCTTTATAGGAAGGGGTATAGAGTACAAGAACTGGCCTTTAATGTTGCAGTTGTATAAAACGTTGGTTAGGCCTCATTTGGAATACTGCGTCCAGTTCTAGTCGCCTTACTACCAGAAGGACACAGAGACTCTGGAGAGAGTGCAGAGGAGGTTTACAAGGACGCTGCCTGGTATGGAAGGTCTGAGTTACGAGGAGATGTTAGGCAAACTGGGACTGTTTTCCTTAGAAAGACTTAGACTGAGAGGAGATCCAATAGAGGTATACAAGATTATGAGGGGTATAGATAGAATGAACAGGGTTAAGCTTTTCCCTAGGATGGACTCGAATAGCATGAGGGGTCGTGGGCTTAGGGTGAGAGGGGTAAGGTATAATTTGGATGCTAGAGGGAGATTTTTCACACAATGGGTGGTGGAGGTATGGAGTGCGCTGCCAAGTAAAGTGTTAGAGGCAGGCACTCTGGAGTTATTTAAGAAATACTTAGATGGGCGCATGAACAGAATGGGAATGGAGGGGTATAGAAAACTGATTTAAAATATGGATCATGAGCCTTTGGAGTCCCTGGGAAGTGTGTAAATAGATGATGATATTGATGTACTTGTTTTTATCCTACCTTGGTCCACTTTGTTGTCTATCAAGGGGCATACACGCAATGGGTCATGAGAGGGCTGCTCTTGGATTTTTTTTGAGAGTATTCTAGTGCTTCACATCGTTAGTGTACGTTTGACCTGGACCATTTGATGGGCAACACGACAGCTCAATGACTATCGCTGTGCTGTGCAGATACATGGATTTGGGCCTGTGTCTGTGGGAGTTTGCGCATTCTCCCTGTGCTTTGTGTGGGCTTTCTCCGGGTGCTCTGGTTTCCTTTCGCATCCCAAAGATGTGCTCTTAGGCTAATTGGCAAAACAAATTCTCCCTAAATTGTCTCAAACTTGGTTTTTAATCCACAGATCTATAAACATAGACAGGGATCACGGGTAGAGGTGGGAACACCGGGGTGGCGGCGCGGGCTCGTTGGGCCGAAGGGCCTGTTTCCCGTGCTGTTTTGTTCTATCTCCACTTCTCTTAGCAACCTGGGATGCAAGCTATCCAGGCCAGGAAACCTATCCACTCTAAGCATGGAATGCATCCTACCATTTTTACTCCATTCATTACCTCTACATTCTCTGCTTCTGCCAATATTTTGTCAGCATATTCTTCCTTAGTAAACACCAATACAAAGTACTCATTAAATATTTTCGTCTTGCAATACACATAAGTACGGATCTTCCTTCTCTCCAATAGACCCCAAGTTCCTCTTAGAATCCAATTACTAGTTACATGCTGGTAGAAAACACTTAGATTTTCTTTTATGTTAACTTTCATATTCTCTCCAATTTCCAATTTAGTATGCTATATTTGTTGCTCAAGATGTGGCGTTCTCTACATTGGGGAGAGCAAATGGAAACTGGGCAATGGCTTTGCTGGACATAATCATTGAGTTTGCAAGTGTGACCTTTAGCCTTTGGTCATTTTCCATTTTATTTTTCCATCTCACTGCCACTTTCATGTTTATTTCCTTAGCTTTGTGTACTGTTCATAAAGTTCAATGCAAGCTGAAGAAAAGCACCTAATTTTTCCACTAGTCACTAGCTTTATCACTGAGATTAACAGTTTTAAACCAAACTATCACTTCCATTTTTTCTCATGCAGCAGCACTAGCAATAACATATTACTGAAGTAGAGCCATTGCGAGTGGAATAATGATGGGGTCGTTCTCGTGGTGGGGATCTTCTATTGGTACAAAAACAATAATGGTGGGAGTCTGCATCCTTGTGGTTCATCTGCTTTTCTTCCACCTTTCTGCATTTCCTAGCCATGGGAACCATCTCTCATTACTATTTTCCCCTCTTCTCAACCTATCTTTTCTTTTATACTTCTGTCATCATTATCTTCTTTTCCCTTCACTTTTCTCATTTAATCAGTCTTTATTCCACATTATCATCCCTTTGGTCTTTCACTGTTACTTTTCCAAAGCTCTGTACTTGTAGAAGAACTGGAGTGGCACGGTGGCACAGCGGTTAGCATTACTGACTCTCAGCTTCAGAAATCTGGGTTGGATTCCCAGCTTGTGTCGCTGTTTGTGTGGAGTCTGCATGTTCTCCCAGTGTTGTGTGGTTTTCTCTGGATGCTCTGGTTTCCTCCCACTCTCCAAAGACGTGAGGGTTATGTGCATTAGCCAGGCTAAATTGGCCTTCGGTGTTCAGGGATGGGTAGGGATAAATATATGGGATTATGGAGATAAGGCCTATGGATAGTTGTCAGTGCAGACTCAATGGGTTGAATTGCCTCCTTCTGCACTATAGGGTTTCCATGACTGAACTGCTTATCACTAAAACATCTTTCTACTTTAATGAAAGATCAGTGACTTCTCCAAAGGTCTGCCTGACCTATTGAGTATTTCCAATGTTATATTTCAAAAGCATTGTGTGCCATTTCTCTGCTGGAGAAGGCTTTCCTGTCAGAGCTATTATTGGAAATTCCTATTAGAATATGCTGCATGTAATTTTCCAAACTAAATTAATTGTCATAAAATCACATACAGTACAATCCTATTTTCCATTTGTGTAAGTATCAAGAAATTATCCCATCTGAAACACAATCAGAAATTCTCTCTTAAGGTTCATCTTATGTTGGAAGTTAGATTTAATATTAGTTTTAGTTTCTTCTTTCCCTTCCCCCTTTTCCAGCTATCTTTTCTTCTTCCCATAAGATCATAAAAACATGGAAACAGAATTAAGTACTAGCCCATTGAATCTGCTCTAATCATTCAACCATGGCTGATATTTTTCTCATCCCCATTCTCCTGCCTTTTCCCCACAATCCCCGATCCCCTTATTAATCAAGAACCTATCTATCTCTGTCTTAAAGACACTCAATGAGCTGGTCTCCACAGCCTTCTACGGCAGAGTTCCATGGACTTACTACTCTCTGACTGAAGAGGAATTATTTCATCTTTATTTTAAAGGATCAACTATTTCACCTGAGGTTGTGCCCTCCGGTTCTAGTTTTTCCTATTAGCAGAAACATCCTCTTCACATCCACTCTATCCAGGTCTTAGAGTATCCTGTAAGATTCAATAAAATCCCCCCTCATCATTCTAAACTCCGAGTACAGATCCAGAGTCCTCAACTGTTCCTCATACAAGAATGTCTTCATTCTAGGGATCATTCTTGTGAACCTCCACTGGACCCTTTCCACGAAAGGCTAGCACATCTTTCCTTAGATATGAGGCCGAAAACTGCTCACAATACTCCAAATGGGGTCTGACTAGAGCTTTATACATCCTTCAAAGTACATCCCTGCTCTTGTATTCAAGCCCTCTCAATGAATGCTAACATTGCATTTGCCTTCCTCACTACTGGCTGAACTTACATTTTAACCTTAAGAGAATCTTGAACAATGACTCCCAACTCCCTTTGTGTTTGATTTCCTAAGCATTTTCCGATCTAGAAAATAGTCTATGCCTTCATTCTTCCTTCCAAAGTGCAGAACCTCACACTTTTCCATATTGTTTTCCATCTGTATTCCATCTGCCACGTCTTTGCCTACTCTCCTAACCTATCCAAGGACTTCTGCAGCTCCCCTGCTTCCTTATTACTACCTCTCCCTCTACATATCTTTATATCTTTTCCCCACCCATCCTCTCCTGAGGATTTGACTCTCAACGTCAGTATATGCTGTGTCAGCGAAGCATCATAAGCTGCTTCTGCTTTGCACCGTCTCTTTATTTCAAGGTAAAATAGGATAATGAAAGGGGCCATGTGAGCTGCTACTAGTTCTGCCCAATGTTAGGCCTTTCTGCCTTGCCTATCATGAGGACAAGTGACTCAGGTCAAAGTGCAACTGAAATCTATGTGCCAGGATTAAACACTGAAAACAAAGGACTGAGCTTTGCTTTGAGTAAACTTACAGACTAATCAGGCAGCTTCCTAAAATGAAGCTGAGTATATGGAGAGAAAGAAAGAGGGAAAAAAAAGACAGAGAAACAGCAGCCATCGTGGAGAGCAAGGAAAGAGACAATTCTCTATTAGCTACCAGGCAAAATGCTGGCGGGGACTGTTTCTCTGGCCGAAGAATTGTACCTGCAGAGGTTTAACGACACTAGAAGACTTTGCATCACCCGATCAGAAAAAAAATAACCACAGTGGACCTTGCTGCTGGAAATTGGAATGGAGAATTCTCAGACTGAGGGAAATAACTTCCAGTGGAGACCGGACAATACGACTCAGCGAAATGGGGAGAAATGAGATGGCAATAACTTTGGACTGGTTCCCATAAAGACAGTGGGGAGGATTTTGACCCCTCACTTTCCAGGCATGAGATCAACGAAGTGGGGTCAAAATCCTATGAGTTTCGAAAGGCATGGTTAACTCCGGTATGGACGCACTTTCCAATTTTCACTGATGTAATCAGGTTGATACCCATAATGGGCAAGAACCTGATTTTAGAACATAGAACATTACAGCACAGTACAGGCCCTTCAGCCCTCGATGTTGTGCCGGCCAGTGGACCCTCTAACCTAAACTATTCCAATATCATCCATGTGCCTATCCACCGAACATTTGAATGCCCCCAAAGTAGGCGAGTCCACAACTGCTGCAGGCAGGGCATTCCACACTCTCACCACCCTCTGTGTAAAGAACCTGCCTCTGACATCCATCCTATAACTACCACCTCTTAATTTAAAGTTATGTCCCCTCGTGTTGGTCATCACCATCCGAGGAAAAAGGCTCTCACTATCCACCCTATCCAATCCCTTGATCATCTTATACACCTCAATTAGGTCACCCCGTAACCTTCTTCTCTCTAATGAAAATAACCTCAGGTCCCTCAGCCTTTCCTCATAAGGCCTTCCCTCCATACCAGGCATCATCCTGGTAAACCTCCTCTGCACCCTTTCCAATGCTTCCACATCTTTCTTATAATGCGGCGACCAGAACTGTATGCAATACTCCAAGTGCGGCCGCACCAGAGTTTTGTACAGTTGTAACATAACCTCGCGGCTCCTAAATTCAATCCCTCTACCAATAAAAGCTAACACACCGTACGCCTTCTTAACAACTTTATCAACCTGGGTGCCAACTTTCAAAGAGCTATGTACTTGTACCCCCAGATCCCTCTGCTCGACAACACTATTAAGGGTCCTTCCATTAGCCCTATATTTCATATGCCTGTTATTCCTACCAAAGTGAGTCACCTCACACTTTTTAAATAGATGTGAACATAATTAACGTGTATCCTTGCCAAATTTTTCCCCTTTCACCATCACATCAGCTGAGGTTCTCCACAAATTTTTAGAAATATATGTCTGTCAAGGGTCTCTCTCTAGCAATGCAAAGTAAGTTTGGTTTTTGGGACAGGGGGCATGCCTAGGCAATACCCATCACTGCTCTGACAGCTTGGTAACGCCAACCTGTAAAAGTCTCACAACACCAGGTTAAAATCCAACAAGTTTATTTGATAGTAAACCCACTAACTTTTGGAGTTTGCCCCTTTGTCAGTGAGTGGAGAGTTCTGGTCACAAACAGAGCATATAAAAGCTCTGTTTGTGATCAGAACTCTCCACTTACATGACGAAGGGCCAAACCCTGAAAGCTAGTGGGTTTACTATCAAATAAACTTGTTGGATTTTAACCTGGTGTTGTGAGACTTCTTACGGTGTTTACCCCAGTCCAACACCAGCATCTCTACATCATGCATCAACCTGTGCCAGAATAGGCACTAATGGGAGCTCAGTAGGTGTGCCATTTGTATGTGGTAGGCCACTTTATTTTTTTTTAAAAAAGTGAGGGAGGAAAGATTTTTTTTCTTTTAACGTGTTTGTTTTATTTGATCATGGCCCCCCCTGTATCCTGATTTCTGTGCAGCCAGCTTTGTCCTTCTCTGCCAGGGTAAGGGAAAACTCATTTTTCACTGTCAAGACGTGACTATTCTGAGAGAAAATAGCTGAAGACTCCACATTCGTTTTCTCATCAGCATTGACAATTTGACAAATTTTGGTAAGATTTCCCCCAGTTATTCTGCAGAGAAAGCAGTGTGATATAGAAATCTGTCACAGGACTATTGGTCATTTTAAGAAATGAATGTAGTGTATTAGTCATCCACTAAGTAATGTTTAGCCAATATGAATTTTACTTTGTTTATTAAGTCTTAAAATTTGAAATTTTGGCCTGTGATTCTTTTAAGTTGGTTACCGAGAATTCAAGCCTCTTTTTATTGGTCTGCTTGCAATTACTATGCAAGTACATAGTAATTGCAAGCAGAACTATGGATGGTCCAGATTAATCTGCAGAACAATAGTTGTCCTCAATATCACACTTAGAATAAATTGCACTTAAATATTTTGATAAGTGAATACTATGCAAGATTCAAAAATACATTTGTTTTCATGCAATTTTACTTTTCAATTGTCTAAAAACTATTCCTAGGACAAACTATGAGAAAAGCAGATCAAATATTTTTCAGAATCAATAATGCGACCTGTGGGATTTTGAATAATGAGATTAAAATTTAATAGGTTAAGTTTTATTCTATTGAAAGACATAATATTGCTAATTTTACCCAGTTCAAAACTATGGACCAGATAGAATCTCTTTTCATAAATCAGGCAGGATTATTAATCACAAATTAGTGCAAGAAGATTCACTTTGATAACTGGAGGAAAACATTAATGATTGCAGTTTTTATCTGACAATTTCTGCTTTTGTCAAGCAATTTCTGGTTTTGGCTCTGTGTGAAAATTGTCTGGTGGAAAATGCTGAAAGCACGTACAACTGTTACAGCCCTTTATTCAGTTATCTGGCAAGGTGTGAAGATGGTTAACATCTTGGTTTTATCTGACAACTCTTAAAAAGAATGTCCCACAAAAATCAATATCCAGGATCAGATTTTTAGTTTTAATCTCAGCTGTGGAAACTCCAGGTACTATGAAAGTTTAAAGTTTACATATTTGACATATGACATGTCATTCTGAAAGACATTCCTTGAGACATGGGGCTGAATTTTTACTTTATAATTTGAGTACAGGAAACAGGACTGCACCCATACCCAGGGGTAAACTGTCACTGACCTGGGATTTTTATGCCCCCCTTAATTGACATGGAGATAGGTTCCTTATCCAAATAAGGGTGACAGATAGACTCAAAATTGGGGGGGTGGAAAGAGTTCAACTAGAGTAACCTGAGAGAATGCATCCTCTCACTAACATTTTTTTAAAAAATTTAACAAACAGCTACACCACCAGTAGCTGCAGGGTGACCTCTGCTTGCATTCTACATCAGGCAGATGGGGACTGCCTGTTAACCTTCCTGGAGTAGTGTATGCCCTGGGTGTCTGTTTCAAGGCAGTTAAACTGTTCGCCATTGTATTGGAAAATTTGAACTGAGTAATCCCTCATCAAGGCTCTTAAATTAGCCTAATTCACTGCTTGCTTTAATTGTGGGATGAGTTGTCCTATTAGGCCCCAAATACACCTCAGCAAAAAAAAAAAAAAAAAAAATGGCTGCTCTGGGAATGGGATCAGGAAACACATACCAGCTGTGTTTTTGGGTTCTGTCTGACTTAATTTCAGATGTTGATGAATCTCAAAAATTCTTCCCATGAGGCGTGCAACAGGGAATATGAGAAGGCTCAATTAATTGGTTCAAAGTTTTTCCATTCCAAGAAACTGTAAAATACAGATTTCTATAAAGAGATTATTCTTAAGGCATAAATCTTATGCTGCTTGTTTTACTGACATTTTATTTATTGTCATATCATTTTATTTCTAGATTTCATTACAAACTCAATTAACATATTCTGAACAAAAGATGTTGGTGAGTATCCCACGCGTTTGCAATAAACAATTGATCAAAATCAAGGATAATTGTTGGATTTGGGCTTTATTAACTCAATGTGAGACTGTTAAAGGCACAGATTAAGGTACATACTATGTTTATAAACTTATACCACTTATCTTTGAAATCCATACAGATTAAATACTGTATCCACAAGAGACTTACAGGAATCATCAGAATAAAGAAATAACATTAAAAAAATGAAAATGGCCTAAGTCCAAAATAAAAATTGAGGAGAGCTTGAAAGCAAAAAGACAGCTTAATGATTTGCAAGGGAGACATGGAGTTCATTGTGGTTTTGGATCAGGATGTGGATTAGATTAGTCTCCAAGTCTGACCACCAACTTCCTTCCAAAGTGAGACACCTGTGTATGATAATAATGACAACAGAAAGAGGGAACTGTATTGGATTACTCCATAAAAAACCTCAGAAGACAATCCAGACGCCCATTATACAGATGGATAATTTCCAACAACAAATATGCCAACTATTTGAGAACAAATGTTCCAGAAAGTTGACTCAACCAAGTATCTTGGTCACTGAACTCATATTTCCAGACACTAGATGCTCCCTTCATTTCACAGTTGTTACCGGTTATGCTTCACAGGATGTAGCAGCTGACTAACTTAAAGAAGTATTAATGTTGCTTAAATAACACTGTTGTTAAAACATCATGGGGGCAATTCAGTGCAGTGAGATGGGAGACTTAGAGGCCATTTTGCACATGGGCTTCCCATTGGGCACCATAGTCTCCAAGTGCTGGATTTCCAGCACCATCAACTCCTTACCAGAAATCACAGTCCTTTACTCAAAATATATACTAGTGAGAATTTACATAATTTAAATGTACTTAGCAGACCTGAGATTGAAGTCTCTATGCCCACTAGCCTCACCCCTCCCCCCTGCCAGGAGTGTTTCACTCCATCAGGGTTTGCAATAGCTCCCGCTTGTGGGAAGCGGACGGTCTGACCTTGCTAGAGTGAAGGGGGCCAGAGGCCCCCCAGAAGGTCAAGTGGCAGGAGTTGGCCTGCTGGGCATTTCCACCTTGGCAGTGCCAAAGGGGCCCCTCTGCACTCAGCAGTGCTAGAGGGAATGAGGCCAGCAATCGGTGCTGTCCTTTGGGATGGGCCGAGGCTCGTCCGGACATGTTCACTCAGTCAGCAATCGAGCCATGGTGTCTTAGTGTCACGTGGTGGAGTAGATTGAATCGGTTGAAGAATGGTCTCTGTGATGCTGAGACCTCAGGAAGAATCCACAATAGATAATCTGCTTGATATTCCTGGCTGAAGATTGGTGTGAATAATGTGCATAGCAATGATGTAGTGGGCACTCCCTCCATTGAGGATGAACTTCCTCCTTCAATTGTCCACCACAATTTATGACTGGATGTGGATTGCAGAGTTTTGATCTGATCCATTTGTTGTGGGATCAGTTAGCACGCTCTCACTAATGAGATTAAAATGAATTTAGATGAACTCTAATCAGGCTCTTGTCCTTTTGCAGCTGGAACTGATCCAGAGTGTCTTGCTTTGTTTAATACTTGGTGCAAATCCTGTTTTTGGGCCTTTTGCCAAATTCACTGGCCCAACAGGATTTGCAACTGGGGCTAATAGGGCCAGTAAATTGCACCCCCCCCCCCGTAATGAATTTCAAAGAGCAACACAGCACGGGAAACAGGCCCTTTGGCCCAACGAGCCCGCGCCGCCATCATAACTTTATAGTAACAATTCCATTTTCTTATTCTAATTTTAGGTTATTCCTAATATGGAAGAATCTCAATATAGGGTCAATTTGTTTCCCAATCAGCCTAAGAGCGAATTTTTGGGATGTGGGAGGAAACCGGAGCGCCCAGAGAAAACCCACGCAACCACGGGGAGAACGCGCAAACTCCCGCAGACACCGGCCCAATTCCAAGTGTCTGCACAGCTACAGCGATAGTCACTGAGCTGTCATGGTGCCCTACAGATGGTCCAGATAAAGCACTCATTTACAACATGAAGCACCAGACAACCCATGAATCAACATCCAAGACAGCGACAGCGAGGACAGCGAGGTGGTGCTGTCCTCGCACCACCTGCCGAATGCATGCTCCTTGTTGGTCAAGTTGGACCGAATTACCTGTGGAAAAAGAGTCATAGTTAAACAGTCCTACTATATCCCTCTATCTGCATACCGCTCATGTGGCTGTCCAAGAGAACCTTAAACAGCCCTAGCGTGCCTGCTCCCACCACCTTACTCGGCAGTGCATTCCACACCCCCGCTTCCCTGTGTGTGAAAAACTGCCCTCTAATATTCATCTTATACATAGACCCCCTCACCCCAAGGCCATGACCCCTTGTCCTATCCATTTCTGAAGGTGGAAAAAGTTTACCACCATTTACTCTATCTATACCCCTTATAATCTTATACACCTCTATTAGATCCCCTCTAAGCCGACGTCTTTCAAGGGAAAACAACCCCAGTCTATTTAATCGTTCCTCATAAGACATTCCTTCCATACCAGGCAGCATCCTGGTAAACCTCCTCTGCACTCTCTCCAAGGACTCCACATCCTTCCGATAGTACGGCAACCAGAACTGGATGCAGTATTCCAAGTGAGGCCTAACCAACGTTCTATACAACTGCAACATCAAACTCCTACTCTTGTATTCTATACCCTTTTCTATGAAATCTAACATACTATACGCCTTCTTTATCACCTTCTCCACCTGTGAGGACACCTTCAGAGACTTGTGAACCTGCACCCCCAATCTCTCTGCGTCTCTATGCTCCGTATAGTTTTACCTTTTATCCTATAACTCTCTTCTACATTTTTCCGGCCAAAATGCATCACCTCGCATTTATCCGGATTAAATTCCATTTGCCATCTATCTGCCCAGTCTACCACCCTGTCTATGTCCTGTTGTATTGCCTGGCACTGCTCCTCTGTACCCGCCAATCCAAGCATCTTAGTGTCATCAGCAAGTTTGCTGATCTCACCACCTACCCCAACTTCCAAGTCGTTTATGTAAACCACAAATAGAAGAGGACCTAGTACTGAGCCTTGTGGCACTCCACTAGTGACAGGCCTTCAGTCGGAAAAAGAGCCTTCCACTACTACCCTCTATCTCCTCCTCCCAAGCCAGTTCTCGACCCATCTACATACCTGACCCTGTATCCCATGCGCCTTCACCTTCTCAATCAGTCTACCATGAGGAACCTTGTCAAATGCCTTACTGAAATCCATGTAGACGACATCAACAGCATGTCCTTCATCAACTGTTTTTGTCACTTCAAAAAATTCCACTAGATTTGTAAGACAAGACTTCCCCTTGACGAAGCCATGCTGCGTATCCCTGATCAGATCGCAGCGCTCCATATGCTCATACATCCTGTCCCTAAGGATCCTCTCCATTAGCTTACCTATAACTGAAGTCAAGCTCACCGGCCTATAGTTCCCTGTGTTATCCCTCTGACCTTTTTTAAACAACGGTACTACATTTGCTATCCTCCAGTCCTCTGGGACCTCACCTGTGTCCAAGGAAGAGACAAAGATTTGCGTCAGAAGCCCAGCTAGGTCTTCCCTCAACTCCCTTAGCAGCCTGGGGTAAATGCCATCAGGCCCCGGAGCTTTATATGTCTTTAAGCTGCCTAACAGCCGCAACACCTCTTTCCTCGTAATCTTTATTTCCCTCAGCGGATCCTCAACTTTGTCAAAATCAGCAACAGACATCTGGCCAGTCTCCTGCGTGAATACCGACGCAAAGTATTCATTCAGGATCTCCCCCATCCCCTCAGGCTCTAAGCATAGATCCCTCCTCTGTCCCTGAGAGGTCCAATCTTGCCTCTAACCATCCTTTTGCTCCTTACATAGGAGTAAAATGCCTTAGGATTTTCCTTAATCCTGCCTGCCAGAGCCGCTTTGTGGCCCCTTTTTGCCCTTCTAACACCCCTTTTAAGATCCCGTCTACACTCTAAGCTTCCAGCGCTGTCTCAGTCCCCAGTCTAATGTAAGCCTCTTGCTTCTTCCTGAAGAAATCCTCAATATCCCTGGTAAGCCACGGTTCTCTAATCCTACCTTTCCCATCCTTCCTCCTTGCTGGCACGTATCTTTCCTGCAGAGAATTGAGTTTTCCCTTGAAAGACTCCCACATGTATCTCATCGACCTGCCCTCAAAGCTTATCCCAGTCGGTATTGTCAGCATGAGTTTCAAAAGGAAAAATTTTACTCGACTTACTGAATTTTGAGGTAATAGGAAGAATAGACAACAGTACTGTATTAGATACCATTTATCTAGATTTCCAGAAGGTCATTATATTTAAAAATTGGCAGAGTATACAGGCCATTGATCAGGGTAAGCTTGGAGTTTGTGAACTGCCACATCTGATTCCTCATGCAATTGGATTCTCCTTCAATGGAGTTGTGCGTCAGAACAAATACACAATACATCACGACATTCACGGTGGAAGTTAAGAGTTAACTTCTCCCTCCTCTAAATACTGAGAGAGGACACATTCCCCACAGCATCTGCGGTATTTTGCTTTTATTTGGGAATACATTAAGCAATAGCCAATCATGCACACAACTAACCAATCCACATCCAGAAGTGGATTCTGCAAGAACTCTTTCACAGCATGTCCCCCATGTACACACTGAAAAGTCTCACATGGGCAGCACACAAGTGTATTGACAAGAAGTGTTCTAATGAACTATACAGGAAGATTTTGTTCCAAGATTAGTTCTAAACATCCTACAGTCATCTCAAATCAACCATCTGAGGAATAACTATGATTTAATCAAAATTATTTTGTTTATAATCCTCAGTAAAGATGTTGGATTTAGTGTGAGATTGCATCAATTGCAATTCTTGGCTCTAATTTTAAGTAAAATCACCTACGTGCCATTCCACTCATCAAGCAACTATACTTCTAACCACACTGGGATTTGATCATTGACCTCTAGGCATCTACAAACAGTCACACTGTCTTAATCAGCGTAACTTTGAGGTGAGTGTCTTGCAAGTTTACATAGTAAAATGGCTGACATGCTTAGCCATACCACTATGAGACAGCATATCTATAGTGAAGTGACTTGTGACATTGAACACTGCATGGATTTCACACATCAGGAATCTAGTTATAAAAAAGGAGTTGAAGGCAGATTTGGCGACAGTAGAAGCTAAGATAGTACATAAAAACCAAGTGGTCTTGTAAAATAGAGGCAGAACCAGATCCCTACTAGAGTACACCATGAATTGGCACTGTTTGATGACAACTGTATCACACACAACTATAACGCTACAATGTGTATTGCATCATCATTAAGATGAAACAATCATCCCACAAAGCAGCCTGTTGGCCAGCAATAGATCACTGCATAGCATTGTTAATTAGAAACAGCATAACTTGCACAGTGAAAAATTTTTTAAACCATGTCTCTCATCTCTACAGCGGACCGCATGGCCAACAAAACCATGGCAACAACTCAAAAGTGGATATATTTAGAAGTGCAAGCAGCCATGAGCAATCAATGCTTTTTGCTTGTTGTTCATCGTGTCCTAGCAAGGAGCTGGAATTCACTACAACAAATTCCATAACCACCACTTGATTAGTGACATTCTGGACAAGTCATTTCACTGAAGTCTATGGACCACAGTTCTTTTTCCTCCCAGTCAGTTCAGAGTTCTGAGCCAACTATGGATTTCACCATCATCTGGCATGGAAGCAACCGGCAATCGAATGTGCCAACGTTGAACAAACAGGATGATCAAAGACAGCATGAAAGATATCAATTGGAGGCAGAAGCATTTAAACAATGTCAATTGGCCCTGCCAAGCCCTGAATGTGCACTGGTCTATTCCATTAAAACTTTGCCTGTGGAACCAGAAAAGTAGGAGAAACAGATAGAGGAGAGTGAAAAGATTGCTCCCTAAGAATCCAAGATTCTTGTCTTAAAATCACATCACGTCTAAGGATTTAAGTAAAAATCCATGGGTATCTGACAGCTCTAACAGTTATTGACACTAATTGGCAAAGCTGGCTGAGACTCCACTAGTTCATACATATTTATTACTGTAACCCATTTTAGTGATATACCTGTTAAAGATGGAAATCTAAAATCTTGAGGGAAAAATGGAAATTTGTCTCAAAAGTGTTTATAATTTTAATATTTCTCATTGACGATGTCTCTTTTCATAAGAAAATGGGACAAAACATGACATTGATTAAAGTTCTGTTTCTTTCATCATTTCATTGCACTAATAAGAGAAAATAATTAAACGGAAAATCTTGACTCAGTTAGCTGGACTTACAGGGTCAAATTTCTTCTTAGTGTGCAAGCTCTTTTAAGTATTTTCATTGAGTCAAAAAATACCAAGTCGTTAATGTGTTTGTCAGTTTGAACTGCATTTATTTCACAGCTCTGTTTAAAATAATATTCGCCTCTGTCGCTGCAATCCCACCCACAATAGCACACTATTTCCATTGTATATGGGTCTGTGGTATTGCTTTAAGTGACAAACAAAAGTGCTAGTTTTGGATTGTAAATTTAACATCTACTGAAAACTGAAGATGCAATTGATAACAGTGCACTCTTTTAAAACAAGTAGTATAATTATAAAGAATTATAATTAACTTTGTGGGTTTAGTTAATTTTTATTTTTTGGCTAATTTTTTTAAAAAGTGTTTAGTTCAAACTAAATTGCAGACATCATTGCGATAATAGTTCTCAGTAACTCACAGAAAACATGGAACTGAAACAACATTTATTGTTGAAGCATCAGAAATAATGGTGATGGTTGAAATGAAGGGTTATTACTCATTACCAGATTGCTCATTTTTTTAAATTCATTCACGGGATATGGACATCCACTGGCTAGGCCAACGTCTATTGCCCAATCCTCAATTGCTTTTGAGAAGGTGGTGGTGATGAGTTGCCTTCTTGTATCACTGTTACAGGAATACCTACAATGCAAGGAAGGGAATTCCAGGATTTTGAACTAGTGACACTGAGGGATGCTGATATAGTTCCAATTCAGGGTGGTGTGCGATTTGGAGCAAAACTTGCAAGTGATGCTGTTCCAATGTATCTGCAATCCAGATGATCAAGGTCAGATTTTTAGAAGGTGCTGTTGAAGGAGCCATGTAAAAGCTCAATTGATTGTTGTTTTCTAAAATTTTAATTTTCCTGTGAGAATTCAGTGCAACATTCAACATAATCATGCACCTTACATTACCAGTCAGCAGGAAATAAATGTTTGCTATTAGTAAACTTTGCCTTTTATTGAACATTATACAAACCATGTACAGTTGAGGCATAGCACAAGGCTCTACATAGAGCTCAGTGTTGTGTTGTCATGGTCATGTGTTACTGATAATGTAGATTATATTTTACATATTTAACATTAACCTTTGATACCACATGTTACATCACATACTGGGAGGGATTTTTCTGCTACCATTGGCCATGAGTGAAAATGGTTATGACAATAGAAAATCCCACAAGATAGCAGGAATGAGAATCTCAATGGTGTAATCTTGTTTTCTGATTTTCCCTGCCTGTTGCCGGTGATATAATGGGAGAACCTTATTTAAATTAATTAACATGGGCTGAAAAGGTTCTTCCCACTATAGATGTGGGGACCTAGGTTCAAATCCCACCATGGCTAATGATGAAGTTCATATCCAATGCATTTAGAAAAAGTTGCTTTTTCTAAAGAAAAATTCCAAGCAAGGAATTGAATAAGGAAATTCAGCATTTCTGCTACAAGTATTTTTTTTGGGCAGCACTGTGGTTAGCACTGCTGCCTCACAGCCCCAGTGACCAGGGTTCATTCTGGCCTCAGGTCACTGTCTAGAGTTATTTTCTGTGTCGGTGTGGGTTTCCTCCGGATGCTCTGGTTTCCTCCCACACTTCAAAGATGTGCAGGTTATTAGCTACGCTAAATTGTACCTTAAATGTTGGAGGACTAGCAGGTTAAAAACATGGGTTATAGGGATAGGTCCTGGATGGGATTACTGTCAGTGCAGGCTCGATGAGCTGAATGACCTGCTTCTGTACTGTAAGGATTCTATCTGCTCTTCCAGGTAAGGAACTTTCCCAACAGGTATTAAAAATGGGAAATAGTTGCGTGAAACTTGTTGGGGTCGCAAAGGTAAACATGTGCCTCCAGGAGAGCTTCTGGCACCCAGGAACAACTATTAGTGCTGCCCTGTAGGGAGTCCCAGCGGGGGAAAAGAGTCTCCTTATGTGAATCAGAGGGATTGTGGGCAGGGGGGGTGTGTCAGTGTCTATTAAAACAAAGAGCAGCCCGGTCTCTGTGGGACTGAGTGGCTAGTTCTAACAGGCCCCACCCCACCAACGTGACAATGAAAATCATGCCCTCAGATTCTCCTGACACTCTGTGCGCAGACATCTGGAAAGAAAACTTGGCTGTGCAACTGGTTCTCTCAACCCAGCCAACGTTGAGTGCAAAGTTCCACCTATTGTTTGCAATTCACTGTTACAATCTGGATGTATACATAACATACATCAACCAAACCAAATATTCATTTCAGTTCAATAAATGAAGCTCTCATATTAAAATGCATTCTTTCAAAGACTTCTATGCAAAGAAAAATTTAAAAATCAAGCTTCCATAAATTACATTTTCATATCTACAGGTTTATTTTGTTCATTTACAGGATGTGGGCATTACTGGCTAGGTCAGCATGTGATACCAATCTCCAATTGCCCTTGAGATGGTGGTATTGATGGTGAACTGACTTCTTGAACTGCTGCAGTCCCTATGATGTAGATATACCCATTGTTCTATTGTGAGGGAGTTCCAGGATTTTGACTCAGTGACAGAGGAACAGCAATGTATTTCCAGGTCAGGGTGGGGAAAGAAGTTCCATGTGCAGGTGTTCCCATGTTTCTGCTGTCACTGCTTCTAGATGGTAGAGATTGTGGGTTTGGAAGGTGTTGTCTCAGGAACCTTGGTGAGTTCCTGCATTGCATTTTAAAGCAGTGGTCACTATTCATTGGTTATGAGGGAATGAATGATTGTGGATCAAATGGACTGCTTTTTTCTGGATCATTTCAATCTTAAGTGTACTCATCCAGATAAATGGAGAGTATTCGATTACACTCCTGCCTTGTACCTTGTAAATTGTGGACAGGCTTCTGGAAATTACTCACCACTGGATTCCCAGCCTCTAACCAACTATTTTAGCCACACTATTCATATGGCTACTCCAGTTGCGTTTCTGTCAATGGTAAGTGGGGAATAGAGCAATGGTATGAAAAGTCTGTAAAAAAGAAAATTGCTCAGATTGGAATGCATAGGGATAGGTTAATTGTTGAGAACTATAAAAACTTGTCACATTTAAGAATTGTTCAAATGTTAAACTGATTCAGTTTTATAATTAAACAATACTGTTAAATAAAATTTTTGATAAAAGCTTCCCAGTTTGTCCCAGGAATTACAACTGGAGTAAAATATCTCTTTTCACATTAATGCCAAAATAGCAAAAGAGTTGTGGTCTAGTCTAACTTCATAATAGACCTTTGTTTCTGAACTCAGTAGTATTTGTGCAAAGAGAAACAGAGGTCAGTAACTTTGTCAAAAATAGTGCAAATTGTGGACCCAAAATATTGACTCTTTTCTTTCTCCACAGATGTTACTTTGCCTGAGTATTTCCAGCATTTTATTTTGAAACTTCAGATTTCCAACATTAGTAGTTTGACTTCCTATCACACGTTCTATACTAGACATTTGTTAATGTGGTTAGCTTCTATTTAAAATGAGAAAAAAACCACTAGATGCAAAATGTATATTTTTCTGTTAACAAAACCCACTTGTGTAGCTAGAAATAACACATTATTGCAGGTCAATTTACTGGAAGATTCTGCCATTTTTAAACTTAAAACGTCATGTGTTAAAAATATGCATAAAATTGTTGTTTGAGGTGCTTGTGAAATTTAAGTATTTTGGATATTGCTGCCTGGACCTCATAGGGCCAGGTTCAAAAAAAGGGAGCTAGTTTTACAATATGAATGACCATTGTGTGCAATTGTCTGACAAAGGTGGTTGTAAAGTGCATCATAATGAAATCTTACTTTTCAAATAGATGTATAGAATAATAAAAGTGCAATCCAAGAAGGTTTTTTTTTTTAAAAAACCTATCTGAAACTGTTGAATCTCAGTGCCCAATTCTGGACACCCAAAGGATGTAATAGGGAAGGTTAAAGGAGTGAAGTATTGATGAAGATAAGAGGTCTGGAAAAAGGGGAAACACCAGGGTCTGATTTTTTTCATCAGCCATGATGGGTGAAAATGCAATTAACGTAGAACAGTACGGCACAAACAGGCCCTTCGGCAATTATAGAAGTTCACCCAGTATGAGAGAGGCATAACAACTGTCACAATTGAAAGCTGCATTTGTAGACTGTTCCATCTAAAAAAACCAGACCACTCTTCCATTTGAAAATGGTGCACATGGACAACAGACATAGGAGCTGCTTATCTTAATTACAACTCATACTTTGAGATAGGGAGCAACCCAAGAGAAAAACTGTATTTGATTCTGTGCAACCAGCTGCACATGGATATGATATTATTTTAATCACCAATTTTAACAATCAAGTCCAGCTTTCTGACTGTACAAATTATCACCTGTGACCATTCTCCACAAGTTTAGATTATTACTAATCATATTTCCTTTTGTGAGTTAGTTGGTTTAAGTGTCATTGCTTTTTAAGATGAGGTTTCTGAGGTCCTATAAAAGGTGTTACTGATCTCCAACCAGTTACCGCTCTGGTAGAAACCCCAAGATACAATTTGTAGTTAAGTTGGGCAGCTGTGTTGTACCTGAGAATGACTTGGTCTTTTTTGATATGGGACCACCAGTGGGAAGGCATAGATGTCTAATTATCTTGGTCCTGGTGAGTTCAGTTGGCACCCCCTAACTGGAGTTCCATCCTAAAACTAAAAGGGACTCTGCTGAATTTCAGGCAAAGATCTTTAAAAGATTCTAATGCTGATAATCGTGACAAAGCTTAACTGCAAGAAGTTAAGTACATTTTTAAAAATGTATTTTAATTTCTCCAATAGGCAGATATCACTTCATCCATATACTCTATGATATCTTTAGAAGTAGTGAAATCTTCCCATGGTCAGTAGAGCAGCCCTTTGCAGGACAACATGTGAAATCATTGATGACATCCTGGTTTGGAGTTGTACAATGTAAAAAAACATGATGCACTTGTGCTTGGTCCTTGACAAAATCAGGAACCAGACAATTGAAGCTCAACTCTACTCAATGCAGATTCAAGGTCAAAAAGTCCTTACATGGGCCACCTGCTCATAGCTGATGGTGTGAAGCCAGATCCAGATAAGACAAATATTCATTCCTAAGGACAAGTGTGCTCTGGAGCATGTCTTAGTGTATGATAAATTATTCAAGTTCATTCCTAATACAGTGAGGTAACTGGACCATTCTGCCAACTTCTTCACTGGGATGTTGCCTCATTCAACAAACTCAAGCATCAGCTCTCAGCTCCACTGGTGTTACATACTTTGGTATTTGAGTACATGTACTCTCATCAGCAGAGACCTTCTAACATGAACCCAGTGCAGCCTGATCCAGAATGACAAACTAGTAGTGTCTGCATCAAGGGCTGTCACTGATGTAGAATCTCACTATGTCCAGATCGAGAAGGAACTCTTTGCATTGGTCTTTACCTGTCAAATTTCGTGACTTCATTTATTGCCACCTTTTCAGTGTTGAAACTGATCACCAGCCACTCAACTATTCTCAAAAAGCCTCTTCATACTGTGGTAGCATAATCTGCAATGGATGATGCTCAAGCTACAAATGTTACAAATTGTCTTTTCCAAGCACAGTGAGGACGTCTTTGCCAAGATTTATCTATCTACCATCAACCAGGCAGATCATGAGGAGGATATTGATATCATGACAATTCAAATATTGCCATCCTATAAAATTGACAAACTTGCTGCTTCCCTATAAACAGATTACATGCAGGCAGCTCCATGATGCCATTACGAAAGGCTGGCCAGTGTCAGCCAAGGAGCTTCCCCATGAGCCTTCAATACCATGAGAGAGGAATTCATTGTGCAGGACAGATCATGTGTTATCCCTATTTCTTGGCAAATGTTGTACACCCAGCAACTCCAAGGGGTGGAAGCAACAAAAAGTGTAGGGCAAAGGAAACTACGTACTGACCCTCAAATGTTCTTGGAGGGAGAAGGAAGTGTTCAGATGTGCACCATGCAATGCATTCAAGCCTCAAACCAAAAACCCCTGCACCACCATAAAGTCCCAAACCTTCCATGGTTGCTCATGGCAACAGGTATATTCAAATAGAATGGGAAACAGCAGCTTGGATTAACTCAAACTTTGTTGATTTCATACTGGCCTATCTACTTGATTATGAAAAGCAATAACTGGGAACTTTCACGAAGAGACATTTGACTATACATGGCATTTCCCAGAGGATAATGCCTGGTAGTTTGTCTCCAGGGAGTCCCAAGACTTTGCACACGAGACCCTCCCTTGTCCCACAATTTAGTGTTTTGGCAGAGTGGGTCATATGCCCAGCAAAGCATCTCCCAGAAAAATGCCTCATGACAACCAAAATATCCATGCTGTAATACTCAATCCGCAAAATTTGCAGAGATAGAGCATGCCCAAATCAGCAGAGAGAATAGGAACATAGGAATTAGCAGCAGAAATAGGCAAGTTCAGTCATTTGAGCCTTCTCCACCATTCAAGTAGATCATGGTTGATCTACTTGGGTCTCAAACCTACCTCTCCATCTAACTAACTCCATATCCCCCTTTTTTTTGTTGGCAATATATCTATCCTCCTTCGTGAAACCATCAACGATTCAGACGCCACCACACCATGGGGCAGCGAGTTTCACAAATTCACCACCCTCTGTGGGAAGTAGTTTCTTCTCATCTCAGTGTTAAATCTACTGCTTCTCAATCTATGCCTGTGACTTCTTGTTCTAAGTTGCCTCTTAAACATTTGGTCTACATTTAATTTAATTATCCTATGTAACCATCATGTTTGTTTATAAGTTCAAGTATCAATAGCAGACGTACATATGTGCCAAAACTGCTATTACAGCCCTCATAATAATCTGCGCCACAGTTATTCAGCGTTGCTGTGGTCACACAAGCAGGAAGAGCTTTGCAAAGTATATGGTTTGGTGTCCTTTAATGGTATTCCTTTTCACTTACAGGAAGAGGCTCGTTGAAGTGTTACAGCAACATGCTGCACTTCCTGTTTTGCAATTTTCCGATGTGGCCCTTGTGTCTCACTTACCATGGTTGCTAGATTCAAATGTTTAAACATTTGATTAATTGTTGTTTTTTCCCCCCACACAAAGTAAGGTTATATCCAATTTACACAACATTATTATATTGCACAGGACGAAATGGGAAAGGAGGAAAATATTTGTGTATATTTGCACCATGACCATTGTTGCTGCTAACTGCTGTTCAACCCTGTTATAGAGAAACACCCTGCACAATCACTAACAATTGATGTATTTGTGCTGTTTTAACATTGCTGAATTGACATAATTTCCGATGATCCATTCTAAACACTGCTGGCTCTTATCAAATGATATATGTGAATTAATATTTTAAGATAGCTATATCCATTGCTGTGCATATTTATAGCCTTGCAAGGAATCTAGAAAGTAAAATGATTTCAAGTAATTTTGCAGGAGCATATGATAGGAAAACCATGATTTTAAGAATCACCTTTCCATGCTTATTTGTCTTATTATTATATCACATCATAAGGTGATACAGTCATTAACACTGCTGCCTCAGTGCCAGAGACCTGGGTTCTACCAAATTAAAAAGCATAGATTTGACAGAGTGGAGAAAAAGTGCACTAAAAATACTTTAATTACTAGAGTTGACACCACCAAACCATCAGCCTTCTGCTCAAAAAGTCCAAAGTCTCCAAAAATCAAGTCCTTCAAATTCTAAGCCAAAACACAATATTGTTTTCAGAGTCATCAAGCAATAGTGGAAAAAGTTGAATCCCACCTTCACTTGCAAGACAGGGAAATTTCTACAGAGAACAGAAGGGATCAGCTCAAAAAAGATTTGTTCCTAATAACTATCAGTGATTTGCCTTCCAGGGTTTACAATAGCTGTTGAACCAATGAACTTTTCAGAAATCACTTACAAGTCTTACAACAAAAAAATTGGATAAAATACAAGGTGGGATAGGGAAAAATGCAATTAAACTGCAATTTAAATTGGAGATTCATTCTGGTTGTGATAGTGAGGGATATATTTGGAGGTATCTGTCAAAAGAATGAAGAGTTGCAATCTTTTTGGTATCTTAAGCATACCCATTCTGACAGAACAAACATTTGCTCTGCAGGTAATGATCCCCAGAATAAACGCTGCCTCATTGTTTAGAGGCAAATAAGGTTAAAAAGCCAAATAAAATCAGAAATCTATGAGGAAAAGTAGTATCACATTAGATTAAGTTGATGTATGAAATATTCATAACACCAAACACTTCTCCATGTTTTGTTACATCAAGACTGATTATTAAAAAAGGTCCCCAAAAATATGCATTAAGCTTCATTGCATTAACCATACTGCAGTAGTGCTGAGGACTTTATTGCAGCCATTTAAAGTGACAGTTGTAGTATCATTTGGGGGAAAAAAATGAAACTTAACACACAGTTGACCTATAAAGTTGCAAGTACACATTCTCATACAAAAGTTAGGATGCAGGGTAAATATTTGGGTCATCACTTGACTTTCAAAGTTGTAACATCTCAGTGAAGTGTTTTTGCTTGCTGGAAAATAACAGCACAAAACAAGAGCTCAAAGTTAGTATTCCTTGATCAATGAGCAGAACAAAGATTGTATGAAAACAGTGAGAATTGACTATAATAAAACTGGAGAATTCCCCAGTCTCATTGCTAGGACCATCTGTCATTATTCTTTTTGCCTTGCTTACTCAAGTGTGTATATATTGCACCAAAATACCGTGACAAACTTTAGCTATAAGTTCTGTGTCAATGGTTATTTTTAGTCATTATTTTAATATTTTTCATTATAAAAAGGTGTCATGCAAGAAAATTCTGAGGTCCATTACCCATATCAATGCAGTTTCAACAATTGCTCATTAAAACTACAGTCAAGCATGAATTCCATCTGAAAGTGTGTTTGATAAACAACTGCAACAACTTCTAGTCTCCAAGTGGTTTCAGTGTCCAATTCAACATACTGAATGATTGAATGGAGAACACTATTGTGTAATGCTTCACAGTTCTCATTGCAGTAGTCTCCTTCTACACAGATCTGCAGGCATGATGAAGCAAAGCCCCATAGCACATTCATGGCTGGAACAAGGACTAACAGTGCAGATACTTGTTCCTCCGGCTTGCTTGCACAATAACAATAGACGTATCAGAATGTATGTATAACTGAGCAGCCAATACAGCAGTTAAACTAACACTATTTCTCCTGTGTAGTTCTGCCTCCTTGAACTGGTTCAGTCCCAATAAGCTTCACTGACAACCAGCAGCCAATAATCTCTCATACTCCTCCTGCTGGGGGATAGCGGAGAAGGGCTATCAGGTTAAACTTTAACGCACACAACACAGACTGTTACTAAAGGAAAACACTGGAGCAGCAAAAAGAAAGCATGTCTACAAATTAATCATGCAAGAATGTTTTGAGATATTCTGAAATAAAGAACAAATAAAAAAAACAGAATCTATGATATCTAAATCAGTGTGTGCACCTTTGTCCACTGCATTGTGCACCCAAAAGATTGTACATACAACAGATAAATACTGCAACTTTGTGGCTATACAAAGTAATGAGATTTACTTTTAATTGCCCTCTAAAATGGCCTCATTGTTGTTATGAAGGTGGCTCACCATTATTTACTCAAGGTCAACTAGGGAGGAATAATAAATGCTGTCTTTCCCAATAACATCCAATCACGTGAATGAATTTTTCAATAATCTCTTCTGGTTCTTTGTCTTCATCTTGCTGTGTATTTACAGTAGCATGGATGGGAACTGCCAGAGTCTAGTGTTGTGACCCTGTACTATACTGTAAAATGCCTTTTCTACATTCAACTATAGATGTTCAGGACCCAGAAGGGGAATGCACATGGTGCTAATCACGAGAGCCTGTGCCTTCAGGGGACCTGGGCTGTGGCAGCATCACTCAAAGTGAGTGCCTCACTCCTCAATGTGCTCACACACAAGCACACAATGGATGCTCTGTTCCAGCAACTCACAATCCAGTTGTCTTGGAGGGAGAGCCTAAATGTATGCCACCATTTGTTTTGGCAGCTAGGTGGTGATGTGGCCTGCCCTTAGCTGTGCTCTCACCCTCACAAAGAGGGAACACACAGATTGAAAAATAATCTGCTTCCGGCCCCCATTTTCAAATGCATTCTGCTGAGGCCAGTTCACCAAGGAGGTGAATGCAAGGTCAGCAAACTTGGTTCCTTCTCCCTTCCCTGGTGACAAGACTTGAAGTCTGTCTCTCTCTACTTCTGCTTTTTAAAAACAGAAAAGTTAGCTTTGCTGCTTGGTCACTGTTATGATGGCCAAGTGGGCTTGTTGAGCAAGCAGAGGCAGACCATGAGAAGACTAACAGGGGTTTTTAAAAACCTGCCGTTCAGCCCAGTTAGCATTATAGGTCCCAAGGTATAGACTGTCTAGCTGCAAGCACAGCCCTTCTCTTTGGTCCACAAAGGTTGTTTGGTTATGGGAAACGACACAGTCACTTGTTAATTACTAAATGTATTTTTAAATGATTTATTGATTTGCTTTTCTTAGGTGAATTATTTGTCTCCTTCATACCTTTTTTCCCCAATACACATTTTACGTTGTACCAAAGCAGAACGAAGATCAACAATGCTGGGTAACTTGCAGAAAGGAAAATGCCACCCTTTAGCATTGGGCAACAGCTTCTTGGAAAGGAGTCTGGTAAAGCAGAACCAGAGAAGGATATTATGATGCTGCACATGACAGAGTGAATATGGGCAGTCCATCTTTACTGCAATCTGATGTGCCTCACCATTCCTCCATTCACTTTTTTTTTTAAAAAACACTCAAACTAGTGTTGCAACTGAAAAATCCAATGTCAAACAGTCCAATTATTTTTTAAAAACAAAATTAAACCTAGCATCAAAGAACAAGGTACGAGTAAAATATAAACTAGTAAACTTTAAGGTTGACATATGAGAGGGGAGCAAACAAAAATAAAAAAGGTATGGTACTAAATGGAACAGATAGTTAACTTGAAATGTTGGTTCAGATTAAAGAGTGATCAATACCTTACATGTTTTGTGTGTGATAGTGGAGGCAGAAACTGGAGCCATTTCAGAGATTATTACATACTTTATGATTGGACTATAGGTTTTTAATGGAAGGATCAGGTAGGTGAGTCCAATGACACTTTTCTGTAATTACCTTTTAATTCTTTTTGGTAATTTAACTTCCAGAATATTGAACTCAATGAGTATTCTCTGCTTGATTTGCATCCATCTTCCATATGTTAAGGGTGAGCAATAAACGTTGGCCTAATCCGTGATGCTAACATAAATTTATAAAGTTAACATAGTGATGCCCTTTGACCCAGGAACAATACCTTAAGGAAAATTTATAATTTCTTTGAAATATCTGTGGAATTTGTAATTGCTTAAGAAAGTTTGAAAGGAACTTAATTGTAAGGAGATCAATTATATCTTTCTTTTTCGATACCAGTAGTGCAATTTAGTTGCTTTCCCAATATTTAGCACATCTTAAAAGTGTTTAGGTATTAAAATTTCTGTTGCTGGGAATGGCAAATTGTTCAAGACATTCATTAGTATACTTCAGATGCATGCAAAAACTGTCCTGTCAATTTATCTCAACTTACATTAGATGATCTTATTAAAATAGGCATTGTCTTCTTGTTATGAGACTACCAGTACAAGTTTGAAACGCCTGCGATTTTCAAATCAGCTTTAAGTGCCCAAAAACTATTGAACAACTGTGTATGTATGAATGAATAAGTGAGGGAGTGCAGGTTCTGTAAACGTGAAGCTGAGAAAGCTGGAAACTCAACAGGTCCAGAGAGAGAAATCTCTTTCAGCAAATCAGGCCTATGTCCAAAGTTGTGCAAGTTAGGTTGATTGGCTATGCTAAATTATCCTTTGGTGTCAGGAGTGTTAACATCAGTGCAGACTCTATGGGCCAAATGACTTCCTTCTCACTGTAGAGATTCTATGATTTCTTAGAAGAAATACTGGTCCATGTGACCTGGAAGTGATACCAACAGGAATTGAATCAAGATAATGATGCCATGTTGTAAGATTCCTGGGTTTCAGAGGTCACAGATACCTAGGCAGTCATAAGGAATTAAGATTGTGTTTTTTTTTAAAAACATTGCTATAGCCCCCTCTCCCACTTTTTATCCCCCCACCTCTGCAGAGAAAAATGTTCTTAACGGCTTCAAGTTCCATCATGGTTAACCTTAAACACTTCTTTGCATTCAATGTGATCATCTCATTCTTAGGCCTCTTCCCTCCTGTAGATATCCTTTCTTATTACTGACCATCTTTTCAATCTTGATACTTTCCATGGCCTCTCTACTCACTGAGTGTCCTGATTGTTATCTCCAATAAGTTTCTCATGTTCTCTTTCACCCAGATCCCACTACTCCCTTCCAATCCCACTTCCTTTAATGTCTATCCCCAGAAAAAGAATACTTTCCTTTTTATGTTTTGTCTGTTATAAAGCAGGATTAAGGTACTGAGTTGGGTGATCAGCCATGATTGTAATGAATGGCAGAGCAGGTTCAAAGAGCCAAATGGCCTCCTATATGTTTCTGCCAACCACTTTCAAACTTTGAAATGCTGAGCTTTGTCCTCCATTCATCATGATATTTCTCCAATTATTGTTTTCCTCAACTAATCTCTCACCTCCATTGTTACCAACAATGCCAATAAAAACTATACCTTCTTATCCTGCATGGCCTCCATCTTTACTCCCTAAAAATCAAAATGGTGAAAACAAGAGTATATTTAATATGTCTGGTTTAACTATCCATTACCAGATCAAATTCCAATGGCCACTTCTGTTACTTACACTAGGATCACCACGAACAGCAAAGATAATCACTAACTTGTTATCTCCACTACCAACCTCTTCAAATCCTCCTCATCTGCAGCCTCCATTCTTACCTCAAGAAGAAAAAAAATACATGGAGCTTATGGACTTTAGTTGCCTCTGTCCCTTCACCATCAAATCGAACCTAATTAAATCTGTATGCACGTGAACAAAGTATAGTCAGGCAACACCAATTTTAAATCCAACCAATTTATTTGATAGTAAATCTGCTAGCTTTCGGCATTTGCGCCTTCGTCAGGTGAATGAGGTGTTCTGGTCTCCAAAAGCACACATATCAGCAAAGACAGTTTACAGATTGCTGATGTCTTTCTGTGCTGATGTGTGCTTTTGGAGACCAGAACACCTCATTCACCTGACGAAGGCGCAAATGCCGAAAGCTAGCAGATTTACTATCAAATAAATTGGTTGGATTTAAAATTGGTGTTGTCAGACTCTTACTGAGTTTACCCCAGTCCAACACTGGCATCTCTACATCATAACGAAGTATAGCACAGGAACAGGCCCTTTAGCCATCTAAGCTTGCACTGGCTTTGCCACCCAACTGAACTAAAACCCTCTACCCTTCCTGGAAGCATATCTCTCTACTCCCATCCTATTCATTTATTTGCCCCTTAAAAATCACTATCATATCTGCTTCCACTACCTCCCCAGGTAGTGAGTTCAAGGCACGTACCACCCTGTGTTTAAAAAAAAGTACCTCGTACATCTCCTTTAAAACTTTGCCTCTTGCACTTTAAACCTATTAACGCGTTTTAAGATTTTTTTCTGTCTCCCCTCATCTAGTTCATTCTGCACACCTCTAACTTTCTTGATCCCATTCCCACAGAACTGCAGATTGTCTAATTTTTTTTTTTTATATAGAGCCAGATTAGCCATTATTGTTTGACTTAGCATTTAGAGCCAGGAGTTTTTTTGTATCGAGGACCTTGTTCTATCATTCCCTATTTTAAAAGCCTACTTGAGAGCTCTCTCATTCCTCAGTCCCAATCACTGTGTCTTGGATTTTATAAATTTAGAGAATGCAGTGAAACACTGATTATGCCTATGACTGAAATGGTTATTATAACTGCTAGCGTAACTCACTTTTCTTCAGTAACTACGCAGTTGCTAAGGACTTGTTGGTTTATTGCAAGCATTCGATCTGGAAATAAAAATTATCACTGGAGTTTCAACATTCAGGACCCAACTTTACCATCAAGTTGTGACCATTTTCAGTCGTGAAAACTTGAAGTTGGGTGTGAGGTGAGTAGCGCGATCCACACCCACCTCTGCGCCGGTTCTCCCTTTACCAAGGGCCAAAAATGTCTGCTGTTGGGACCATGCCCAAAAACAGGTGAAACATCAATTTAAATGCGTTTAAATTAACTTAGTTGGCTGTACACCTAAACTTAGCAGCACTTCTCCCTTTATCACTGCTTTCAGTCATCCAGATTCAGTGCAAAACAGACATGGCCTGCAAAGATCTGATTCAGGTACTCCAGCTTCTGAGAAGATAAGTTCCAAGTGTCCCACAGCTCTCTGGGTCAGTTTGGTCAGGGTGAAGGTGAAGGTGGGTCAGATGGTTCCATCCAGATCAGTGAGGGGTTGGAGGGTGGGAGGAGGAGCCTCTGCCACTCTGCCTCTGTTCAGTAAAGGGGAAAGGTGGTCCGCAGTCAATCTGTGACCAATGGGGTTAGGGGGAGTGCAAGTGGAGCAGGGGGCCACAATCGGTCTGGGTAGCAAGAGGTTTGGAAGGCAGTGCGGAATAAGAGGGTCATTAATGTTGTGGAGGAAGTGGGGCAAAGTCTATTGGGCCAAGGGAGAGGCATTATCTGTGACAGGGGAGCACTATTTTTTTTTTCCAAAAACTGCACATGTGCAATTGGTGACAGAGATCAGAACTACAGGGTTTCAGATGCATGAAGCCAGCCACAGGCTTCTGCAGCACAATTCATAATAGCTGCTATTTTTTCAAGCAGAGTGTGTGAGAACAGGTCTGAAAAAGTCAGATTTGAAACACTTCCAGTTTCACATCTGCCCAGCACTTGGAATAAAAATGGTAAAAAAAATAAGGCCCTCAGTATATTTGATCATGTTAATCACAATCATTAATTATAGAATCATAGATCACTAGAGTGCAGAAGGCAGCCAGTGCATCAAATCTGCACCAATTCTCTGACAGAGTCTTGTTGAGGCCCTTCTCACAAATCACCTTGTTAATTCCCTTAATCTACACATCTTGGGACACTATAGGACAATTTAGCACAGCCAATCAACCTAACCAGCACATCTTTGGATTGAGGGAGGAAATCCATGCAGATAACAGGGATAACATGCAAATTCAAGGCTGGAATTAACTTGGGTCCCTGGTTTTTTGAGGCAACAGTGCTAATCACTGTGCCACCCCAAGTATAGTTCAACAATAATTGATCACAAGTGTTTTTATGCTGAAAAATTCAGGCTGTGCTGATAATTTTTAGCACAAGTATCTCATATGATCAGTAAGCCAACAGAAACCAATTAACCTGGTACCTACAGTCAGGATTTTGGCAATAAAATAATCCATAACCTTCTTTGAGGTGATGACATTATGAAGCCATTACCTACCATTTCACCTTTATTTGCACTGTTGTTTTATAATTCAATCCTATTAAAATCACTTAAAAATTGGTATAAAAAGGGATGTGTGTCAAATGCAAGCAATTGGACTAAGTGGTAAAAAATTGACTGGCCAAGTTGGATTTAAGGGCCTGTTTCTATGTTGTAAGCCTCGATAACCCTGTAATAATCTTTTTAAACAGAAGATAGGCATCACCAAAACAGAAACAATAATATTCAAAATATTATGTAGGTAGGTAATCAGCCAAAGTCCACAAAACATTAGGCATTTCTCCAAAAGAAAATTGGCTATGTAGCTAGAGCACTACTCCACATCAAACATGGGGCAAGTAAGAAAGCAAAAGTCATGTTTACCTCAGTTGAAACAGGGAACTGAACTCTTGTTAGTGTTGGTCTGAACCACATCATAACCACTTAGCCAACTGGGATAATATTCAACATATCAGGAAAACAGAAAATATGACAGTGTACATATAGATCTATGAATGAATGAGCAAAATTGATGTTGGAAATAGAATATTTGAATTACCTGTGACATGATTTAATAATATGCAGAGCTCTTGAATATGTTGCAGGATGGTAAAATGGAGTAGAGCACAGCATCATTTAACAGTTGGTACAGGTTTGTATCCATGATTTCAATATACTGAGTTACTGATCTTCTGCAGTGAGATATCAGAGTCCAGGCGCTGCTTTTTAGAAAGGGAGACATTAAAAGGCCTTCACTCTAGGACAGTCTTACACATCTCAGGCTTCAAAGTGACAGACTTACCTTTTTAAAATGGTGCTTGGCGTGGAAAGCTATGAAAAATAATCTGATGAAAGGGAGTCTGATTCTGAAACAGAATATTTAGAAGGATAATACTTTGGTGCCTGTAATTGAAATGCTCATTGGTAATTACTTTTTCCAGTTTATGTACTGGAAACACTTAGTCAATTTTATTGCAACAAATTCTAAAATATACCATAACATACCAGTTTATCATCAAGCATGCATCACTCCATTGCTGCACTGAAGCAGAACAGCAATGCTGCATTGCATTTGTTTAAAATTACACACTAATAGTTAGTTGCTTCCTTTGATACTTTGGCCAATTTGCTTTAGTCGCATTGCCAACTTATGCTTAGCATGATGTAAAATTTGGCAGTTTAGACAAGTATTTTTTAACAACACTTCCTGTAAGGAAGCTGTCTTGAGAGAAAAATGAACTCTTATTAAGCTTAATTCAACATTGACTTCTGCTGGAACTGTGGGGTAGGAGGAAGAGGAGGTTTGCATAATAATGCAGTTTGACCACTTTTTTGGTGCAAGTTCTTGTATATTGAGGAGAGGGAGTAAAGAAATAGATGATTTTTCTTTGGTTCTCATCAGTCCAGTACAATTCACATTGTTTGTAAAGTTGTATTCACAACACATTGCCCTGAAAATGGCTCAAGCTGGATCTCAAACCAGTGGATAAAAGCAAACTGCTGCAGATGCTGGAATCTAAAACCAAAGAGAAAATGCTGGAAAATCTTGGCAGGTCTGGAAGGGGAGAAAAGAACTGACTTGAGTCCAGATAACCCTTCAAAGCCAAAAGATAAAGTGGGAGATATTTACACTGCAGGGTGGGGGAAATGAAGGATGGGTTATAGCCACAAAGAGGGGAAAGAGTGGTAAAAGCAGTCCAGAGAGAGGATAAAGGCTGTGAATGGCCAAATGGCAGAGAAGCTAAAATCAGAGGGTAAACTGTGGCAGATGCAGAGTGGGAGGAGGGGGTGGAGAGATGGGTGGGAGAGAGGCAAAATTCAGGGAAACAGGGAGCAAAGGGGGAGGGAAAAAAAAGGGAGGATAAAATAGGGGAAAGATGAAAAAATAAAAAGCAAGATAGAAAACAGTTACAATTAAATGAAAACAAAGGAGTCAAGGTGGAGTAGAGCTAATCATCTAAAGTTACTGAATTTGATGGGGGAGACAGGAATGCTATAAAGTGACTAAAGGGAAGATAAGCTGCTGTTCTCCAATTTGCATTGAATAGAGGATTCTATTCTCTAGAACCCTCTATTCTGTGTCCCTGCCGGCAGCTTGATGTACTTTATATATTTTGAATAAATCTATTCATTTCACTCAAGTTCGAACATTTGCACTTTCCGTTACTTTTCCTGATAACATAAATGTAATCTACAGCTTATTGTTCCCAAAGAACGTGGCCTGACTGGTTTAACTCCCTATTATACTCCCTAGCAGTTTGCATTTTGGCTAAGGTGCACAATACATTCTAATATACTTGTTTAATTTCTATTGCAGTAGTTATGTGACTAAGTAGTGCCTTTGATCGAAATAAAAAAAAGACACATTTTGGCCCTTACCTTAAATTCCCCTGTCTAGTAACGTTATTACTTTTTCAATCCTAGGGTTTTCTGACTTCCTCCAACACTACCTCAGATGTGTTGAATTTACTTATGATGCTGACACTGGGACACAACCCCTCCTCATTGCTTAAATGAAAAGACATACTGTATTCATACAAATTATACTGGAACTAAGTATTAACATTCAGGTTTAAAATTCAATTCAGATTTGCTTTGTTAGCATTTACATGTACTGTACAATTTGTGGAGAAATTATACTGATCACTTTACCCCACACTTGTGATGCAGCATGTGTCAAGGTTGTGAATAATATTAGCGCAGGGTTCGGACTGTGCTTTTTAAATCAAGCTTGAAAAAGAATAATTTAGTTGACAACTTAAGCTACTCTTTAGTAACAATCACAGGCTTCTTTTCACCTGGCAATGTTACTCCTTCATCAAAATACTTTTCTACATATGCCTCAGTCAGTGACAAGCTTAGCTTCCCTACCATTCATCCAAAACTCCATTTTATACAATCCATCTCGCATCAAATCCCACTTCAAATGGGATTCTCACCAGCTTTGTTGATCCCAACACATCAAGTTGGAAACCCCTTTGTTTTCCCACCCTATGATTATTAGCTTCTTCACCCAGATGTGCCAGTAATGCCAGCCTCTTCCAACAGATCTGCTTTCCCAATACCCTCCTGAGCTACACGAGATTCATACTCTTTGAATGCTGAATTTTAAAAAAAAAACCTTCTCTTGGTTGAAGGCCCATTTCTTTGAACATGCCTCTGTACTATCCTGTACTTCTACTCAATACCTGCTTCAACTTTGAAGCTTCTTTTGTCACTATATTAAAACAGCCATGATCCATTTACTGCAAATGCCTCCAGTGTCATAAGTTTACTCTTGATATTCCTGGTATTAGGAAAAACAAGAATTCTTCAGCCTGCTTTTTTATGTCTTTATAATGCTACCTATATTGTAAATGCCTCCTGCCAAACATTGGTATAGTCTCCTCTAAAAATTTTTAATGTGAATTTGCAGAAAAACAAGGTTAGAAAAGAGAGGAGTCAGACTAATTAAGAAACACTTCAAAGAGCTGGCTGGGCACAGTGGGCTGAATGGCCTTTTTTAGTGCTATATAATGTTATATTTGGTGATGTTTATGTTTCATACCAAAAACTTAGCTCCTATTTAGATACATACAGGTCCCCTTTTACAAAATACCCAGTCATTTATAACACCAAACTCCTCTAACAGTTATCTTTACCTAGCTGCTCATTTGAAGTCTGTTGACCTGTTCCTTGCTTTTTAATTCTTGGCAAAAAGCATTAACACAAGTCTAATTAGCACTTGCTCCCTTTTACCCACCAAGTTGTATAGTCATTCTTTAGTTCTTCAGATCTCTGTCTACAATAGTCACTATTTGATTGTGCAACATTCTAGTAGATTATAACTAACTCTCACTTATACTGTCACAAATTCAGGATACATATATCTACTGCACTACTCATTGATAACTCAGGCCAATGTAAATCCAGCAAGATATAAAAACTTAACATGAGAAAACATATGCTCGAGATAATGCTGACTTTACCAATCTGCTAACTTCACACATTTTGTTTTATTTATTCAGCCATATTATTCTAAACATTGAGCTTAATCCTAGATGGAAGAAATGTTAATTTCAGCATCATCTTTCTGATATGAAGGCTATAAGAGTTATGTCTCAGTAAGTCAGGTAACTATAATTAAGACCCTAATATTTGACTTTTTTTAAAAAAAAAAAGCAGCACATTTAATATTTCCTTTTAGGCAGCAATCCTGCTTACTTACCAAACAATTATAGACAACTCACTCATCCCCAAAAAGAGCTATTTAACACATTTTCAATCTTTTGGATGAAATTAGCTCAGAAGTATATCAAAAACAATTCCTGTCTTAAAAACACTATTTCAACATATCAAATTTCAAGTGAATGAAATATAATAGTTCAAAAGAAAATAATACTGACTAAATCATATTTTTCAACTTAAAAACATTTCCTTCACATTACCATTCCAACCACTATCACATTGCGTTTAAAACCATCCTTGAAATACTATTAAAGGCAAGGTGGTGCTTATAAATTACGGCCAATCTTTTTGACTAAACAAGTATATGAATTATTGGCCAGTGTGAGATAAAAGACTTCTGAATCAACCATAGTCAGTTGAAACTAATTGAAATTTTAAACGTTTAAATCTTTCTTCAACTTTGTTTTGATGGCAATTTGGTTCCTACAAGCTGATTTTAGACATCACTGGACAAGACTAATCTGTATCAGCTGGAAGCATTCTCCTAAAGGAGATGGCGAGAAATTCCCAGTTAGTCTGAGACCAAGTTAATCAGCAACCGAATTGCAAATGAAATTTCTCAATTGGGCTGAGTTCTGGTTCCCCTTTATTGAGCTCTCTTTGTCTATCAGCCTTGCGATGGTGCCACGTGCAATCTCAGGCTCCTTATTGAGCCCTGGGATTTGATTCAGGTGTAAAAAAACTCGACGGAAAGGACAATTGTTTGTTTCTTTTTAATAAAAGAAAACCATGGGGAAAGAGAGAAAGCACATCAATCTTATAATAATTGGCCATGTAGATTCTGGTAAATCCACTACCGCAGACCACCTTATTTATAAATGCGGTAGCATTGAGCGGCGCATTATCCAGAAATTAGAACAAGTCGCAGCTCAGGTGGATTTATTCTAATGTACATTTGTGGAGTACTTTCCCGCTTCGAATTATAAACGGTTACAAAAACAATTGTTCTCATTTTGAAGGTCTATAATTCTAGTATAAATCGATGAAACGTCTACAAAATGATTTACTGCCTTTTCCAATAAGTGTTTGTACTGTTTAAAGTTAAACTCACTTCTCCAAGTTATTTCTGCAGATTGGGGAAAGGATCGTTCAAATATGCTTGGGTTTTGGATAAAGGCTGAGCAGAAAAGAGGCATCACGACAGATATTTCAGTCTGGAAATTTTATACCCAGAGATATTATTTCACAATAATAGATGTTCCAGGCCATCGCGACTTCATCAAGAACATGCTAACTAGAACATCCCAAGTACAAATAAATAACCTTTGTTATAATACTTAATCTTTATCTCCTCTTCACCTCCTTCCCCCACCCTCTGCACTATGAGACACTCAAATACTGTGAATGTTATGAAGTTTATTGCGAATACTCGGATGGTAAGGCAGTACCTGTGGAGGGAAACTACAGACCCCGAAATGTTAACTTTTTTCGGACATTACCTCCATGAGTTTTCATTTTGTGCTTTAATTACTGAAACAAATAGTGACTTCTGAAAATAAACTATATAGTTAATGTCAATTTTTAAATTAACTAGTTTTTTTTTTCATTCTGCACACATCAGCAGTGCAGCCTGATGCCCCTTGCTCTCTGTCTGTGTGTGCAGGCTGATGCTCCTGGCTCTCTGTCTGTCTCTGTGGGCAGGCTGATGCCCCGGACTCTCTGTCCCTGTGTGCAGGCTGATGCCCTTGGCTCTCTGTCTCTGTCTGCAGGCTGATGCTCCTGGCTCTCTGTCTGTCTCTGTGGGCAGGCTGATGCCCCTGGCTCTCTGTCCCTGTGTGCAGGCTGATGCCCTTGGCTCTCTGTCCCTGTGTGCAGGCTGATGCTCCTGGCTCTCTGTCTCTGTGTGCAGGCTGATGCCCCTGGCTCTCTGTCTCTTTTTGCAGGCTGATGCCCCTGGCTCTCTGTCTGTGTGTGCAGGCTGATTTCCCTAGAACATAGAACATTACAGCGTAGAACAGGCCCTTCGCCCTTCGATGTTGCGCCGACCAATTAGGAAAAAGCAATGAGCCTCTAACCTAAACCATTCCGTTTTCTTCCATAAACTCATCTACTAACCTCTTAAACGCCACCAAACTTGGCGCATCTACAACTGATGCAGGCAGGGCATTCCATACCCTTACCACCCTCTGGGTAAAGAACCTACCTCTGACATCCGTCCTATAACTACCACCCCTTAATTTAAAGCTATGTCCCCTCGTGCTAGCTTTCTCCATCCTAGGAAAAAGGCTATCACTGTCCACCCTATCTAAACCTCTAATCATCTTATATGTTTCAATAAGGTCCCCTCTTAGCCGCCTCCTTTCTAACGAAAACAACCTCAAATCCCTCAGCCTCTCTTCATAAGACCTGCCCTCCATACCAGGCAACATCCTGGTAAACCTCCTCTGTACCCTCTCCAATCCTCCACATCTTTCTTATAATGCGGGGACCAGAACTGCACACAATACTCCAAGTGCGGCCGCACTAGAGTTTTGTACAGTTGCAACATAACGTTGCGGCTCTGAAATTCAATCCCCCGACAAATAAAAGCTAAGACTCCTGGCTCTCTGTCTCTGTGTGCAGCCTGATGCCCCTGGCTCTCTGTCTGTCTCTGTGTGCCGGGGCCAATGCCCCTGGATCTCTGTCTTTGTGTGCAGGCTGATGCTCCTGGCTCTCTGTCTCTGTGTGCAGGCTGATGCTCCTGGCTCTCTCTCAGTCTCTGTGTGCAGGCTGATGCCCCTGGCTCTCTGAATGTCTCTGTGTGCAGGCTGATGCTCCTGGCTCTCTGTCTCTGTGCGCAGGCTGATGCCCCTGGCTCTCTGTCTCTCTGTGCAGGCTGATGCCCCTGGCTCTCTGTCTGTCTCTGTGTGCAGGCTGATGCCCCTGGCTCTCTCTCTGTGTGCAGGCTGTTGCCCCTGGCTCTCTGTCTGTCTCTGTGTGCAGGCTGATGCTCCTGGCTCTCTCTCAGTCTCTGTGTGCAGGCTGATGCTCCTGGCTCTCTGTCTGTGTGTGCAGGCTGATGCCCCTGGCTCTCTGTCTGTCTCTGTCTGCAGGCTGTTGCTCCTGGCTTGCTCTCTGTCTCTGTCTGCAGGCTGATGCTCCTGGCTCGCTCTCTGTCTCTCTGTGCAGGCTGATGCCCCTGGCTCTCTGTCTGTGTGTGCAGGCTGATGCCCCTGGCTCTCTGTCTGTGTGTGCAGGCTGATGCCCCTGGCTCTCCTTTGTCTCTGCGTGCAGGCTGATGCTCCTGGCTCGCTCTCTGTCTCTGTGTGCAGGCTGATGCCCCTGGCTCTCTGTCTCTCTGTGCAGGCTGATGCCCCTGGCTCTCTGTCTGTGTGTGCAGGCTGATGCCCCTGGCTCTCTCTCTGTCTCTGTGTGCAGGCTGATGTCCCTGGCTCTCTGTCTCTGTGTGCAGGCTGATGCCCTGACTCTCTGTCTCTGTGTGCAGGCTGATGCCCCTGGCTCTCTCTCTGTCTCTGTGTGCAGGCTGATGTCCCTGGCTCTCTCTCTGTCTGTGTGTGCAGGCTGATGCTCCTGGCTTCTCTGTCGTCTCTGTGTGCAGGCTGATGGCCCTGGCTCTCTCCTGTCTCTGTGTGCAGGCTGATGCCCTGGCTCTCTCTCTGTCTCGTGTGGCAGGCTGATGTCCCTGGCTCTCTCTCTGTCTGTGTGTGCAGGCTGATGCCCTGGCTCTCTCTTTGTCTCTGTGTGCAGGCTGATGCCCCTGGCTCTCTCTCTGTCTCTGTTGCAGGCTGATGCCCCTGCTCTCTCTTGTCTGTGTGTGCAGGCTGATGCTCCTGGCTCGCTCTTTGTCTCTGTGTGCAGGCTGATGCCCCTGGCTCTCTGTCTCTGTGTGCAGGCTGATGCCCCTGGCCTCTGTCTGTGTGTGCAGGCTGATGCCCCTGGCCTCTCTCTGTCTCTGTGTGCAGGCTGATGCCCCTGGCTCTCTCTCTGTCTCTGTGTGCAGGCTGATGCCCCTGGCTCTCTCTCTGTCTCTGTGTGCAGGCTGATGCCCCTGGCTCTCTCTCTGTCTCTGTGTGCAGGCTGATGCCCCTGGCTCTCTGTCTGTCTCTGTGTGCAGGCTGATGCCCCTGGCTCTCTCTCTGTCTCTGTGTGCAGGCTGATGCCCCTGGCTCTCTCTCTGTCTCTGTGTGCAGGCTGATGTCCCTGGCTCTCTCCGTCTCTGTGTGCAGGCTGATGCTCCTGGCTCTCTCTTTGTCTCTGTGTGCAGGCTGATGCTCCTGGCTCTCTCTTTGTCTCTGTGTGCAGGCTGATGCCCCTGGCTCTCTGTCTCTGTCTGCAGGCTGATGCCCCAGGCTCTCTGTCTCTGTGTGCAGGCTGATGCCCCCGACTCTCTGTCTGTGTGTGCAGGCTGATGCCCCTGGCTCTCTCTCTGTCTCTGTGTGCAGGCTGATGTCCCTGGCTCTCTCTTTGTCTCTGTGTGCAGGCTGATGCTCCTGGCTCTCTGTCTGTCTCTGTGTGCAGGCTGATGCCCCTGGCTCTCTCTCTGTCTCTGTGTGCAGGCTGATGCCCCTGGCTCTCTCTCTGTCTCTGTGTGCAGGCTGATGTCCCTGGCTCTCTCTCTGTCTGTGTGTGCAGGCTGATGCTCCTGGCTTTCTGTCTGTCTCTGTGTGCAGGCTGGTGCTCCTGGCTCTGTCTCTGCGTGCAGGCTGATGCCCCTATGCTGACCCTGCTCTCTCGTCTGTTCTCTGTGTGCAGGCTGTGCCCCATGGCTCCTCTCTGTCTTCTGTGTGTCAGCTGATGTCCCTGGCTCTGCCTCTCTTGTCTGTGTCTGTCGGCTGATGCTCCTGGGCTTTCTGTCTGTCTCTGTGTGCAGGCTGATGCCCTGGCTCTTGGTCTCATGGGGCGTGCAGCCTGTGATGCTCCTTGCTCTCTGTCCTGTGGGTGCAGGCTGGTGCTCGACTGGCGGATGCGTCTGTCTCTGTGTGCATGCTGTGCCCCTGTCTCTCTGGCGTGTGTGCAGGCTGATGCCCCTGGCTCTCTGTCTGTCTCTGTGTGCAGGCTGTTGCCCCTGGCTTGCTCTCTGTCTCTGTCTGCAGGCTGATGCTCCTGGCTCGCTCTCTGTCTCTGTGTGCAGGCTGATGCCCCTGGCTCTCTGTCTCTGTGTGCAGGCTGATGCCCCTGGCTCTCTGTCTGTGTGTGCAGGCTGATGCCCCTGGCTCTCTCTCTGTCTCTGTGTGCAGGCTGATGTCCTGGCTCTCTCTCTGTCTCTGTGTGCAGGCTGATGCTCCTGGCTCTCTCTCTGTCTCTGTGTGCAGGCTGATGCTCCTGGCTCTCTGTCTGTCTCGTGTGCAGGCTGATGCTCCTGGCTCTCTGTCCTCTCTGGTGCAGGCTGGTGCTCCTGGCTCTCTGTCGTCTCTGTGTGCAGGCTGATGCTCCTGGCTCTCTCTCTGTCTCTGTGTGCAGGCTGATGCTCCTGGCTCTCTGTCTCTGTGTGCAGGCTGGATCTCCTGGCTCTCTGTCTCTGTGTGCAGGTTGTGCCCTGGCTCTCTGTCTGTCTCTGTGTGCAGGCTGTGCCCCTGGCTCTCTGTCTCTCTGTTGCAGGCTGATGCCCCTGGCTCTCCTGTCTGTGTGTGCAGGCTGATGCTCCTGGCTCTCTGTCTTGTGTGCAGCTGATCCCCTGGCTCTCTCTGTCTCTGTGTGCAGGCTGATGCTCTGGCTCTCTGTCTTCTCTGTGTGCAGGCTGATGCCCTGGCTCTCTTCTGTCTCTGTGTGCAGGCTGATGCTCTGGCTCTCTTCTGTGTGTGCAGGCTGATGCTCCTGCTCTCTCTCTGTCTCTGTGTGCAGGCTGATGCCCCTGGCTCTCTCTCTGTCTCTGTGTGCAGGCTGATGCTCCTGGCTCTCTGTCTCTGTGTGCAGGCTGATGCCCCTGGCTCTCTGTCTGTCTCTGTGTGTGCAGGCTGATGCTCCTGGCTCTCTGTCTGTGTGTGCAGGCTGGTGCTCCTGGCTCTCTGTCTGTCTCTGTGTGCAGGCTGTTGCCCCTGGCTTGCTCTCTGTCTCTGTCTGCAGGCTGATGCTCCTGGCTCGCTCTCTGTCTCTGTGTGCAGGCTGATGCCCCTGGCTCTCTCTCTGTCTCTGTGTGCAGGCTGATGTCCCTGGCTCTCTCTCTGTCTATGTGTGCAGGCTGATGCTCCTGGCTCTCTGTCTGTCTCTGTGTGTGCAGGCTGATGCTCCTGGCTTTCTGTCTGTCTCTGTGTGCAGGCTGATGCTCCTGGCTCTGTCTCTGTGTGCAGGCTGATGCTCCTGGCTCTCTGTCTGTGTGTGCAGGCTGTTGCTCCTGGCTGTCTGTCCGTCTCTGTGTGCAGGCTGGTGCTCCTGGCTCTCTGTCTGTCTCTGTGTGCAGGCTGATGCCCCTGGCTCTCTGTCTCTGTGTGCAGGCTGATGCTCCTGGCTCTCTCTCAGTCTCTGCGTGCAGGCTGATGCTCCTGGCTCTCTGTCTCTGTGTGCAGGCTGATACTCCTGGCTCTCTGTCTCTGTGTGCAGGTTGATGCCCTGGCTCTCTGTCTGTCTCTGTGTGCAGGCTGATGCCCCTGGCTCTCTGTCTCTGTGTGCAGGCTGATACTCCTGGCTCTCTGTCTCTGTGTGCAGGTTGATGCCCTGGCTCTCTGTCTCTGTGTGCAGGCTGATGCCCCTGACTCTCTGTCTGTGTGTGCAGGCTGATGCCCCTGACTCTCTGTCTCTGTGTGCAGGCTGATGCCCCTGGCTCTCTCTCTGTCTCTGTGTGCAGGCTGATGCTCTTGGCTCTCTGTCTGTCTCTGTGTGCAGGCTGATGCCCCTGGCTCTCTGTCTGTCTCTGTGTGTGCAGGCTGATGCCCGGCTCTCTCCAGCTGTGCTCCTGCTCTCTGTCTGTGTGTGCAGGCTGGTGCTCCTGGCTCTCTGTCTGTCTCTGTGTGCAGGCTGTTGCCCCCTTCTGTCTTGTGTCAGCTGATCCCCTGGCTCTCTTCTGTCTCTGTGTGCAGCTGACCTCGGCTGATGCCCTGGCTCTCTGTCTGTCTCTGTGCAGGCTGATCTCCTGGCTTTCTGTCTGTCTCTGTGTGCAGGCTGATGCTCCTGGGTGTGCAGGCTGTGCTCCTGGCTCCTGTCTGTCTCTGTGTGCAGGCTGATGCCCCTGGCTCTCTGTCTTGTGCAGGCTGATGCCCCACCCCAACCCTGCTCTCGTCTCGTGCAGTGATGCCCTGGCTCTCTGTCTGTCTCTGTGTGCAGGCTGATGCCCCTGCTCTCTGTCATGCCCTGGCTCTCTGTCTGTGTGTGCAGGCTGATGCTCCTGGCTCTCTTCTTGCAGGCTGATGCCTGGCTCTCGTCTTGTGTGCAGGCTGATGCCCCTGGCTCTCTGTCTGTCTCTGCACCCTGTTTCGGCTGATGCTCCTGGCTCGCCTGCTCTCTGTCTCTGTGTGCAGGCTGATGCCCCTGGCTCTCTCTCTGTCTCTGTGTGCAGGCTGATGTCCCTGGCTCTCTCTCTGTCTATGTGTGCAGGCTGATGCTCCTGGCTCTCTGTCTGTCTCTGTGTGTGCAGGCTGATGCTCCTGGCTTTCTGTCTGTCTCTGTGTGCAGGCTGATGCTCCTGGCTCTGTCTCTGTGTGCAGGCTGATGCTCCTGGCTCTCTGTCTGTGTGTGCAGGCTGTTGCTCCTGGCTGTCTGTCCGTCTCTGTGTGCAGGCTGGTGCTCCTGGCTCTCTGTCTGTCTCTGTGTGCAGGCTGATGCCCCTGGCTCTCTGTCTCTGTGTGCAGGCTGATGCTCCTGGCTCTCTCTCAGTCTCTGCGTGCAGGCTGATGCTCCTGGCTCTCTGTCTCTGTGTGCAGGCTGATACTCCTGGCTCTCTGTCTCTGTGTGCAGGTTGATGCCCTGGCTCTCTGTCTGTCTCTGTGTGCAGGCTGATGCCCCTGGCTCTCTGTCTCCGTGTGCAAGCTGATGCTCCTGGCTCTCTGTCTCTGTGTGCAGCCTGATGCTCCTGGCTCTCTGTCTATGTGTGCAGGCTGATGCTCCTGGCTCTCTGTCTCTGTGTGCAGGCTGATACTCCTGGCTCTCTGTCTCTGTGTGCAGGTTGATGCCCTGGCTCTCTGTCTGTCTCTGTGTGCAGGCTGATGCCCCTGGCTCTCTGTCTCCGTGTGCAAGCTGATGCTCCTGGCTCTCTGTCTCTGTGTGCAGCCTGATGCTCCTGGCTCTCTGTCTATGTGTGCAGGCTGATGCTCCTGGCTCTCTGTCTATGTGGGCAGGCTGATGCCCCTGGCTCTCTCTCTCTGTGTGCAGGCTGATGCCCCTGGCTCTCTGTCTGTGTGTGCAGGCTGATGCTCCTGGCGCTCTCTCTCTGTCTCGGCTGCCCTGGGGGAGTTCGAAGCTGGGATCTCTCGGTCAGGCCAATCCCGGGAACATGCCCCTCCTCGCTTTCACACTCGGAGTGAAACAACTCCTTGTCTGTATCAATAAGATGGATGTAACTCAACCGCCGTACAGCTAGAGAAGGTCTGAGGAAGTGGTGAAGTACGTGAGCATTTATCTTCGGAAAATTGGGTATGATTTCGCAAGTGTCCCTTTCGTCCCTGTCTCTGGGTGGAATGGTGAGAACGTGCTGACCCCCAGTGCCGGCTCACATCTAGCGAGGATAAATCTGTGTCACTTCAAAGGAAAGCTTTATCAATGGTATTTGCAATATAATTCAGTAGCTATTAGAGATTGTTCTGATGTACTTATAAATCCTATCACCGCGTTGTTCTGTGCTAGGATCTTGATGTTCACTGGGGTCGGAATTTTGCTGGGTTTTTTTTACAATCCTGTTAATTGCGCTCCTGTAACCATCGGTTCAATGGGTGGAAAATAAAACGCAGAGAAGCTCATGCAAGTGGCCAAACTCTGCTGGAAGTGCTGGACTCAATTCTTCTTCCGGGCGTTCCTTGAATAAACCCCTGCGTTGCCCCTCCAGGATGTCTAGAAAATCGGAGGTAAACTCTGCCCCGAGCTTGATAAAGTATTAACTCTGAAGCATTCTTAACACTGGTTCTGGTTCTAAAGGTGAACGGGTACAATAATGCCAAGAATGTAAAACAAATATATTTTATTGGCTGAGAAGGGCTTTGGGTTGGCTGGAGTTTCAGAGAGCCCCACAAAAGCGTGTCAGATGAAGATGTTTATAAATAGCACAACTTGAATGTGTAGTTTTCAGGAACCCTCTCCGTTACTTGGGTTTGATGCCTTCAATTTTGAAATGCTGCAAGTGTAGCCACCCAATTTGTATCTGATCTCTCATCGGGGCTGGAACCGGGGTCCTTTGCTGCCAGGCATACATTGGGATAAAGGAGGTACGTAAAGTGGGGTTTGGGCAGGAAAAAGCAACAGGCCGAATGAGGGGAAATGACAAAGAACAATACAAGAACAGGCCCTTGGGCCAACACAGATGCCTCTCATCTAATTTTTTTTAACCTCTACTTGGTCCATAATCCCCATGTATTCATGTATCTATCAAAATGCCTCTTGAATGTTATGTAATCTGCTTAAAAGTAGAAACATGCTATGACTTTGTGGCAGAATGACAAATTCAGGCTGTGTTTCAACACTTTTTTTGCACCTGAGTATCTGATGTACCTTCAATTCTGGAAAAACAGGTACTTCAATTTGAACAATGGATTTCTCAAGTTTGACCTTAACAGGACCAGAATCCAAAAAGGCATTCTGCCTACCATGATAGAGCAACATTTTGCATGAATTTCAGTGCTAATATGATGCCAGTGATAGGCTGGTCCAATCAAACTGCATGTTTTTCTGTTTTTATAGGGAGCACAGACTACACTCAAGCAGTTCATGCTTGCAAAACCCAAATCAAACTTCTACGAATGCTTCTGAGTAGCTACATTAACAGCCAATTACAATATAATAATGTAGCTAATTTACACTTGCTAGAAAGGAAATGTTAATTTGCAGAGAATGTTAAAAAAAATATTCAAGCATTTGTTACCCAGGAGCTTGGTATCTGTAGTTATTTGGCTACTCAGTAAACTTGGTCGTCCTATTTTCCTGTAGTATAAATTGATTTGTCCTGGTTGCAAGACAATGGCAATAACATGTTGTTACTGAAAAGGATTTGGCAGTATGTGACAGTGATGGCCTTCAAGATCTGTTTTCAGGTTTCAGCTATTCACGTTGTCTTGCAGGACAGAATCACATTGGGCGGAATCGCGAACTGTCTGGATGGAAGTTTTAAAATTATAACACTGGCAAATAGATTTTGACAATAAGTCTCATGACACCAGGTTTAAGTCCAACCAGTTTATTTGACAGTAATCTCACAAGCTTTTTGCAAATAGATTTTGATGCAGACAAATGACGTTTGTCTTTTTGTGACCTTAACATTGGTATGGTAGAGGTGGAAAGATTTTGTGGGTCCAACTATTGAATAACTACTGAAAATCAAAGGCTGAGAAGCTGAGGTTCCCATTTGGGAGTGAATACAAAAGGGTACATTACTCAACAATATTGGAGTAATTCTGGACATCATTATCTTAAGGATTTATTGGACTTGGACAGGACTACAGCATCAATCTGATATCTGTACTCAAGGCTAAATTGTGAAAAGATATATACTTGGGTTATTAAAGAGTGAATTGATTGAAGTTATTGATGGGGGGATGGGATTGCTGGGTAGACAATCTATGACTAGTCTAAAACAGAACCAGATCATTCAGCAGTGAAATTTGGTAATTCAAAAGGTGGTTGAAGTTTTGGAAAGCTATTGTACAAATAGGAATGGAAATCTGAGTTTTAGTAAGGGGTACGTGACAAAGGTGTTATATGGCATTGGGCTACAAGTCAGCCATGGTTTCACAACAGATTTGAGCCTGAATGGCCTACCCCTTTGAATTGCGTCTCATCTAAAGAGAATGTGTCAAAAGATATTACTGAAATGATTTTATATAAAACGTCTTTTTAAGGACAGTCCCTGACAGAAGGGTAGAAACTGGAGTTTTGAAGCCTGATAATATGGTGACCTTTGGTCCAGTGAACTTAACAGCTGAAGTGAAATCGATTTGAGATGCATCATGAACCCGTTGCTGAAGCTTTCCCTGGCATTAATTTGGATTTCAACATTAAAAATGTACCTGTGAAGGCTATTCGTCATGGCAATGTGGATGGAAACTACAGAAATAATCCACCAACTGCCTCGCTGCACAGGTGTGTGACCAAAGTAGCTTTGAAAAACAACAGGCTAATCTCCCATTAGAATGTGGACTAGGACCTAAAAAATCAAAATTATAGGTTAGAAACAAATAGAAGATGAACTTGACCAAATTTGATACTGTGGTGCAGGGACTTAGATATATTTCTAAGGGTTGGGATGAGGGCTTGTAACTGAAGCTAAAGCTTATTTTGTTGAACCTTTGGAACAGTAAGGTTTTGACAGGCTTGATCTTTGGAAGGAAATTAAAGGAATTTGTAAAAGGGTCAATAACATTTGGGATTTTACCCGCCCTTAAATAGTTTACTCAGTGACAGTGAAAAATTGCAGCAGAAGTATGCTTTCTGTTGTCAACTTTTCATGATCGTCAACCATTAGCAGACTCCAGATGAAGTGGAGGCGGTGAACTATCTGTCAGGTACGAAACAAAAGATGATTGTGATGGGAGGCTGATTGCAATGCCAAGCCTTGACTTTATTTGATTAATTTTGAATGGACATCCATGTCTCAAATTATAAAAGCATGGCAATAATTCCTCCAAATGAATGCTATTAGTCCTTGCTTAAAGCAACAGTTCTTTACTTTGCCACAACACCTAATGTTTGCAAGCTGCTAAACTGTGGAGAGGAGCTTTGCATTCTTGTGTTCTATTTGGTGGGATGGCACGCACTATGGAAAGTGACCAGATTCATTTGCAGGTACTGCTGTGCTTCTATAACCCAACTTGAGACATGGTTGTATGTTCAGAATTAATTATTTTTAGTAAAGTAATTTAATATTTAATTTAATATATTCCCCTTTTTGAACATAATTGTCCTCAATCATCCAGGGTACATCAAAGTTGGTTATTCACGAGTGGTAGACTGCCATACTACCCATGTTACTTGCAGGATTTCTGAGTTGAAGGAAAGGCTTGACCGCCGTTTTGGCCAAAAGCTAGAGGATAATCCCATGATGCTGAAGTCTGGAGATTCTGTCACAGTGGAATTTGTCCCAATAAAGCCACTGTGTTTGAATATCCACCTCTTGGTAAGTGCTGTTACCTCAATGTCTTGAAGTGTAGGTGATAGTAAATTTCACATTCAAAACTGTCTATTGTTTTGTACCTAGCTTAAAAAAGGAGTTTCGGTTCCATACCTGTGAGCAAAAAAAGGCTGAAATGGCATTTTGGTAATTAGAACTGGCCTCTTTAGCCTAGGATTAGAACAGGGAAATTGATCCTCCTGTAATCAAACTGGATAAAACACAAGATTCTGGCTAGTTAACTTGGTTGCTGTGTTGGGGGGAGGTGGGGGGAGGGCGGTGGTGGTTGCTGTGGCAGGGCGGGGGGGGGGGGGGGTTGTGGTGGTGGTGGTTACTGGGGATCATACTTTAGGATAACTTTCTGAAAGAGAAATTATATGTTGCAATTCAGCACCAGCTAGCTCTTAACTGAGCATTAAATTTGATTTTGTTTAGCTTGGATCCTGTTCAATCAGGAGCATAAGCAGTCAGATTTTGGTTCCAGAAGTTGTGCCACTTCATTCAACAGGGGAGCAGATCTCTATTTCCATGGAGAAAACAACACATTCCACAAATCTGTCTTGGTCAAAATTTTATTGCATCCTGATTATCCAATCTGTATAAAGCACAAGAAAATACATTTGTAGCATGTAAAACTGAAAAGTAGAGTCATTTTGCCCAAAAGGTATTTCAGGTTTATTCAATCAACATTTGTATATTACTTTCTGCTGACCTGCTGGTTAAGACTTACTTCAACCTCCTTTATTTTAGATTGTAGAATAATTGACAAACTTTCATTTGTAGTTCTGCATTCAAATGAACAACCTCCGAAATCAGTTGGTACAAATTTAAAGCTGAATTGGTAGCTGTTGCTTGATCAAAGCATGTTTAAGAACATCAGCTGTCTAACTGCAATGGAACCCTTACAGCAGACAAAATATTTCACTCATCTCCTGAGCTTTGAGCTAGCAAACAAATTGTTCACACTATTCTGACTGTGCTCTAAATCCATGCCAAGTCCAAATGCTGTGTAAAGCAAGCAACTCCATGGCCACCCACCTGTGTTTTAGTGGAAAAAAATTAACCACTTATTCAGTAATTTGGCATTGCCATAATTCAGTTACCTTGTGTGAGTTAGTGTAGCAAAGTTTGTGGGAGACCAGTGCAACTAACACTCTTTTTTAAACCGCATGTGTGAATATTTGAAATTTGGTTTGATTTACTTTAATTGGTTTTGATGTACTTGCTAATTAGTACAAAACACAGACTGCACGCTTATCTGGATGAGGGAGTTGCACTTGCAGGTAAACATCCACAATGCAAACATTTGGGCTCCTTTTTCCTCTGGGCTTTAAGCATTCTAGTGTCACACCAGGTTTATAATTTCAATTCCCCACTCCAGTTCTTTGCTCAAAATCAAAGGCTGTCACTCCGTTGCACAGCTGAGGTAGCGCTCTGCTGAGATACTATCCCCAAACCCTTTTCTGCCTTTGCAGATTGATTCTAAATTCCATGCTATTTAGAGTAAAGTCTCCTTGGCTCCCCAGCTTATTCCTCAAATCAACATCGAGGGTCGGTGATTCAGTATCTATTTTGATTCATGATACCTTGCCATAAATTTCACATAGCAATGTTTCCTAGATTTGTAAGGGACTACACAATTGACTCTGGATGTTCAGGTTATTAAAGATCTTTATGTTTACTTGTGTGATCTGATGAGTGCATTCTCTAACTACACCAACTCTTATCATTTTTTCCTCAGGTCACTTAGCTGCCCAAGATTTAAAGCAGACTGTTGCTGTTGGCAAGAACTAAGAAGCTGATGCAGAAGCCAGTTAAAGTATTCTAAATATTACAGTTTGGTGCTTAACCAAACAAAAGTAGCAGATCCTTTTTTATTTGAGTTGAAATAGAGCTGGCCTTTACTGTTGCAGTTATGTAAAATGTTGGTTAGACTTCATTTGGAATACTGCATCCAGTTCTGGTCACCTTACTACCAGAAGGACGTGGAGACTCTGGAGAGAGTGCAGAGGAGGTTTACCTGGATGCTGCCTGGTATGGAAAGTCTGAGTTACGAGGAGAGGTTAGGCAAAATGGGGCTGTTTTCCTTAGAATGATGTAGACTTAGAGGAGATCGACTATAGGTGTACGAGATTGAGGCACGTAGATAGAGTAAACAGGGTTAAGCTTTTTCGTAGGATGGACTCAAATAGCACGAAGAGTCACGGGCTTAGGGTGAGGGGGGTAATGTATAATTTGGATGCTAGAAGGAGGTTTTTCACACAGAGGGTGGTGGGGGTATGGAACGCACTGCCAAGTAAAGTGGTGGAGGCAGGCACTCTAGAGTTATTTAAGAGATACTTAGATGGGCACATGAACAGAATGGGAATGGAGAGATATAGAAAACTGATTTAAAATAGGGATCATGAGCCTTGGGAGTTCCCTGGGAAGTGTGTAAATTGTTGATGACATTGTATTTGTTTTATCCTGGAGGTACTTCGGTCCGCCTTGTTGTCTAACAAGGGGCATACATGCGATGGGTCGTGAGAGGGCTGCTCTTGGATTTTTCAAGAGTAGCCTAGTGCTTCACATGTATGCTTGACCTGGACCATTTGATGGGCAACACGACAGTTCAGCGACTATCACTATGCTGTGCAGATACATGGATTTGGGTCTGTGGGAAAATTCCCACAGACATTCTCCCCGAGCTTATGTGGGTTTTCTCCTGGTGCTCAGGTTTTCTACCACATCCCAATGATGTGCTCTTAGGCTGATTGGCAGAACAAATTCTCCCTAAGTTGTCTCAAATTTGGTTCTAATGCATAGATCTATAAACATAGACAGGGATCATGGGTAGAAGTGGGAATATCGAGGTGGCAGCATGGGGTCATTGGGCCTGTTTGCTGTGCTGTTTTGTTCAAAAAAATTTGGCTATGAGCTGTTTTGCACTGAAATTCAGTGCCTTCTCCAACTGTCTACTACAAACTTGTGCATGGGGTGTTTAAATATTGTTTGATCATATTTTCTCCTGTAGATTTCAGCATTTCTAATTTTGGAAGTTAATGCTTATTGTCTTCATAGTGTAATAACTACCAAATCAGTGTGTGTAATAAAAACTTGGCATTTGAAGAGTTTTTGTGCTCTTTTGGGGGGGGCTTTGTTCTTGTCCTCTTAAATTACAAGGGAAATATAGCAATACTTCAAAGTCCACAAACCTTTGAACTTGTGCAAATGTGATGATGTGTTGGGGGGAGGGAGTTGACGAGGTTCAGCAGGACATAGCCCTGAGGTAGGATTTGAGGTGTAGAATCAGGTCCGTCCAATTTATTCATTTTGGGAATCTCTTTAATCTGATTTCTCACTTGCACTAGTCAAGTCTTTACAGTTTTTGCCTAATCTATGGCCTGCCCGTTTGTATTACTATCCTCCTTGTGACATTATTATCCTGAGATGCAATGCCCACAACTGAACATAATCCAGCTCTTTAAACTTGCCTCAACTATGGCATATTTTACTGTGCTTGCTGCTTAACTTAAAAATATTCCTCTGCTTGACCTGAATAGATTTCACCCTTAACTTTTATCTGCAGCAGTGCCTGTTGGATTGGAAAGTGGGTGTTCCCATGTCTTGTGGCAGTGGCCCTATCAAAGAAGCTTTGACAATTTTCTGAATACTGTAGATGCTATGATATTTAAACTGACGGAGATGTGTATAACTTGATCTGGATGGTGTCCAGTTTCTTGATTGTTGCATTGTTGTAATGATACCAATATGTAATGTATAATAAGTAGCCTGTCCCCATGTAGGTAAGTTAACTGAACAAGCAAGTGACTTGCAGAAGGCTGTTTGCTCTGCATTCTCACCCACTATCTTAAATAGACAAGAACATCCACCCTCATGGAATGTGGCAGAAGCAATTAACAAAGCTACTGTCATCAAGATAAATGTGGATAGGACTGTTGACACAATGAGTGAAAACACCACATTTATCCACGAGGTCCTGCTTAATAAATTTCAGGAACAATATCTTTCCTAAAAATGAAAGAACTTCTAGGTTCAGTGCAGTACTTGTCACTTGAGAAATTAAAACTGACAACTGGCTTGCTCAGTGAGTGGATGCAAAAGATTTCATTGTACTTTTTGAATAAGCAGGGAAGCTTCCCTTTTGGCCAATAGTTATCCCTCAACAAAACCTTATCAGGTGGAAGCTTTCTGCATTAATTCATTGCTTTTCCTATATTATAAATGACAATTCAAAAAAAGTGCTTTAGAATATTCAGTGCTTATGAAATGTGATAGACATTTCTATATTCTTGATGTACAATTTCAAGTTTCCCAGCTGGTCCTAGCCAAAAACTAATCTAAGATTTCTGGCTTCACCTTTCTTGCTCCTTATTTAAAAGCCAAAGTGGGAGTTGGTCTTGATTTTTGAGGTAATGTTTCAGTCATCTAAACATGAGCTGCCTGGAGAAATCTGCAACTTGGCTTCATTGTGCATGGTGGAATGTGTTAAAGTGGCATACCATGCTAATGTATGGATTGCTGTTTGAATTTGTGCCCTGCTCATCTAGAAATGTATGGAGGCTGTGAAAGCTGTTGAGGTGGTTTAATAAATTGGCATAAGACAGCAGTAGTTATGTAGTAAGTTGAAGGAAAATCTTGGCAGAAGGTATATTGGATTATCTAGTGTATAGTATTCTATATTTGTTAAAAATGATACAGCACAGAAAGACTCTTCTGTCCATGTCAGTGCTGACCATCAAATGCTTATCTATTCTTATCCCATTTTCTAGCACTTTGGTCCATAGCTTTGTATGCTGGTGCTTATCCAAAGGCTCCTGAGGGTTCATGCCTCCATCTGTTTTTCAGGCAGTGAGTTTCAGATTTCCAGCACCCTCTGGCTGAAAAACATTTTCCTCAAATCCCCTCTAAAATCTCCTGTCTTGTGCCCCCTGTGGTATTGACCCTGCACTAAGGGGAAAGTCCCTTCCTGTCTTGTGCCTCTTTTTGTACACCTTGATCTGATCCATTCCCCCCTTAGCCTTCCCTGCTTTTAAAAACCACCTCCTTCTGCACCAAGCCTCTCCTCATAGCTGAAATGTTCCACTTTGGGCAACACCTGGTGAATCTCTTTTACACCCTGTAGTGCAATCACATCCTATACAATGGTGACAATTGCACATAGGTACTTTAGCTTTGGCCTATGTTTTATGCAGCTTCATAATCTGCGTATTCCATGCTTTCTGCCCTGCTGCTTTCAGGGATCTATTGACATGCAAGCCAACGTCTGTATGGTTCTTGTATATTCCCTTGCCTTTTTGTCCTCAAAATGCATCACTTCACGCTTTTTTTTCCAGGTTAAATTTTATTTGCCACTGTTCTGCCCATCTATATCATTCTGTTAATGTAAGGCTTTCCTCAGCATCTGCAACTTGCTGATCGTACCTCCTTGGCTTTCTTTATTCTAATTGAGCTGATTGCAACAAGCATGCAGATCCCACAGACTAAATTTTATGTGCAAGAAATACATTAGTTACATCAAGATTAACATTACAATGTTCACAGATGATGCTATGAAATGGAAGGCATAAAAACTAAATTGAACATGTTTACTAAATCACAAAGAATGTATAGAGCTCATTTTATCTTGAGCTTTTTGATCTGTGGGGTCTCACCCATGGAGAGGATTAAAAAAAGGTTTCCATCCTAATTCTCTTGCCCTTGAATTTATTGGAACTGATGCCACTTTCTTAGAAGCCCCTGAGTCCTTAATGACTATTAACAGTAGTCAAATTGCTGTCAGGAGGTGGTCTTTGCTCACTATTACAATGGCCTACTCTTTTTATAGAATTTAAGCAATTTGCCTTTTGCATATATTTAACTTCTACAGAGTCAGTTTAACATTTCCCTTCATGTTCTGATCTGAAATATTAACTCTTCAATTCTGCCTGCCCCAATATTTCCACCAAAGTTCAAATAGTCAAAGATTTCTTTAAATGCATCTAAATTACTTGTTTCAATCATTCCCATAAAATTTTGAAATTTCTAAATTGAATGCTTCTAGTGTTCTTGCCCACCAGAAGAAACCTTGCTTCTGTCCAAACTATTTGTAATTTTGAAGACTTCAGCCTTTGAGAGTCACAGCTTGTAGACCTATTTCCTTTCTCATTTCCTTTGTCATATTCTTGAAAATCACATCTCCTAGTGGTGATCTTTTTATAAGATGGGTGACTAAAACTGCATGTGGACCTTGTCTAAAAATACCTTGTATTACAGGCAAAGTTGACCTAAAGCTCTAAGCTTTCCATAGAGCATGTCATTGGGGATATGGCCATTATCCATTCAGCTCTGACTTCAGCAACAGAAACACCTCTGCAACCAACATGCTGGGACTTGTGTGCAAGTCTACTATATTTGGCATCTTGGCCAGGAGATGCATAATTATAGTGCTGATGGAAGTTGTTTAGCTGCTTTTGTCTGGTGGCTTAGAGGCAGTGCACTGCTGCCTCAGTGCCAGGGATCTGGTTTTGATTCCTAGATTAGGTCACTGAGTTTGCATAGTTGTATGGATTTCTTCTGATCTGAAAGAGATGCTTGTTAGGTGCACTAGCCATATTCAAGTCTCCCTCAGTGTTCACTAATGAGCATCAGCATGGCAACCAAAGGATTTTCACAGCTTCAGTGCAATATTAATCTAGGCTGACTTGTGACAATGAATTTAATTGGCCTGTATGAACTGCCCATGTTGCTAGTGTAAAAGTTGGTGCAAAGAGCACAAAGCTAGTATGAAGCTTCAAACTTTCAGTTTGCATACTTTTGATTTCTCAGCTTTGGTATGCTTGATGACCTGCTAGTGATCTCTACACCAGGGGACATGCTGCTGATTTGTAAAGCCTTGCCTGATTCATGTTCGAAGGTAGTCTCTAACATCTTGGCTCATAACTATGGTCCTAGATGTTTCAGCCTAAACTCTTACAGATCATAGGAATCACTTTTTACATAAGGTGGAAGTCTGAAGGTTTGATGTCCCAATCACTTGGGTGCTTGTTTTTTTAAAATGGCTTTGATAACTATGTATGCCTCTGCTCCATAGAATGTTTTAAAAAAAGACTATTTGCACTTAACCCATTCTACCCCACTAACAATCTACATCTTGAAGATTGAAGTTTTATAGGCCAGGATGTCAGAACTCCTCCAACCAAGATTGTGAATATCAATGAAGGTTTCCATTTTCAGCAGCTTGATTAATCCTGAACACAAGATTGCCTAATGAAAGTACAACTATATTTCTGAAGTTGAGTATGGACCAAGAAGCTAACTGAAAATACAAATCTGTATATCAGACTTCTGTTCTTAACACTCTCTTGGCCACTTTTAGCTTGCTTATGTTGTAAAGCAACCTCTTTCCCATCTTAGATAGATGAACATTGTCATCAAATCTCCTTTTGAGCCTTCTCTCTAAAGAAACCCAACCCAACTCCAATCTATCTTCTAAAACCATCCTATAATCTTCTACTTTAATCTCTAGACAACATTCCAAGAAAACAACAACATTCCAACTGAGGTCCAACTAGTGTTTTGTATAATTACAACATAACCTTACTCTAAGTATTCTGGACTGGGTATAGAATATATATGCTTTGATAACTGTGCTTTCCACCAGTCCTACCACTTACAATGATCTGTGCACATATTTCCCCAGCTCCTCATCCCCTTAATTATAGCCCTTATTTTATAGTCTCTCCATGTTCATCCTACTAAAATGCATCACCTCACTTCTCCAATGAACTGCACTTATTTGCCCACTTCCAACTTGTCTCTATTCTTTGAAGTTGTACACTGTTGTTCTCAACAGCTTACAATTTTGCATCTGCAAATTTTGAAATTGTCCCCTATACCAGACATCAACAATTCCAACACTTCCTCCCTCGGGAACACCACTATTACATATCTTCTTGCTTACAAAATCCACTGACCATCACTCTGCTTATACAGCCAATTCTATATCCACAATTCCATGAGCTATTAACTTCAAGTTTGTGTGATACTCTTCCAAATGTCTCCACATACAATGCACTGTTATTACCTCATCAACCTCCTTGTTACCCAAAACTCCAAGTTAAACACTTTTCCCTCTAGAACTTCATGCTGTATCTTTGTAATCTCATTTGAGGTCTCACTTTGTTACAGACATTTAAGAGAACTTGTTAGTTGCATGCCAATACTAAGTAGGCCATAGATAGCATTTTCTATTCAGCTTCCCCATAAGTTGCTTTGAATAATTTGATAACTATGATATAGTTGGTATTGAGGGGATAAAAGATGAGGCAAAACTGTTTCTTTTAAAAGAATTGAGAATAAGCATAAGTGATTTTCAAAAAAGCAAATGTAACGAGAAACTTCAGGTGGTTCATATCTGGTAATAACTTTCCAAATTGAGGAAGCTTGGAAGGAAATTTTTAGGTGATAGTATTCTTATGTACCTGTTGCTTTTGCCATAGAGGTAACAGTCAGGGGCCTAATGAGCCATTGAGTTCCTACACTGCATCTTGTCAATAGTACAAATCACTTGCATCAATAGGAAAAGAAGTTACTCCATTTATCCCATCAGAACCATGGCTGATTATCCACTTCAATCCCTTTTCTCCATTATCCCATAGTTCTCTCATTAGTATTTATAAATTTGTTATTGTCTGTTTTAAACATATTCAATGACTGAGCTCACACAACCTCTGAAGGGATAGAGAATTCCAAAGATTTACAACCCTCTGTCAAAAATCTGTCTTAAGTGGCTTGCTCCCTGCCTTTGAAATTGTGCCTCCCCCCACCCCGGTTCTAAACTCCCCAACAAGGTGAAACATCTTACCAGCATCCATCCTGTCTAGCTCTTTATGGTACAGGCTTCAGTGGGATTGGCTGTCATTTAATAAAACTAGAGAATACAGATTCCATTTCTGCAATCTCTCCAAGTCTTGTTTACATTTGTTGCATTCTCTCCAAGGCAATTATATTCTTTCTAAGGGGACCAAAACTGCACGCGTCACTTCCAAGTGTGCTCTAACCATGGTTCTAAATGATTGACATGTAGGGATACCAGTATTGGATTGGGGTAAACACAGTAACAAGTCTCAACACCAGGTTAAAGTCCAACAGGTTTATTTGGTAGCAAATGCCACTATTGAGTTTCTTTATTTGCTTTGTTTGTGAACAACTCCGACTTATCTGACAAAGGAATAGTACTCCAAAAGCTAGTGGTGTTTGCTGCTATATGTTGGACTTTAACCTGGGCCTTACCAATGTCTTGTAAAATTTCAACAAGACATTCCAACTCCTATATGCAACATTTTGATCAATGAAATCAAGCATGTTGAATGCCTTCTTCATCACAGTCATCTGTGACTCCACTTTCAAGAAGCTATCAATTATTAAGTGATTGAAACAAGGTTTAACTTGGAGTGCACATATTACAGAGGAGCTGGTGCTGGAATCTTAAATAAATCCCCAAGACCTGATGGTATATCCCAGGACACTTGAGGAGCTAGGGAGGAAATTGTGGGTCCTGAGCAGAGATATTTCAGTTATTGACAGCCACAGATGAGGTGCCTGAAGATTGCCTTTAAGAAGGGCTGCAGAGAAAAGCCTGGGAACTACAGACCAGTGCGCCTAATGTCTTTAGTGGGTAACTCATTAGAAGGATCTGAGACAGGATCTATATGCATTTAGAGAGACAAGAACTGATTTAGGGACAGTCAGCATGGCTTTGAGTGGAAAATCATGCCTCACCAATTTGAAGTGGTAATCAAGCAGTTAGATGAGAGGAATGTTGTCAATGTTATCTACATGGAGACCTGTGACCAGCAGTGTGCTTCAGTAATCAGGTCTGGATCCACAGTTGCCATTTATATTAATGATGTGGATGAGAATTTAGGAGGCATGGTTATTAAGTTTGCAAATTATACCAAGATTGGTGGCATAGTGAATAGTGAAGGTTATCTAAGATTGCAAGGGGATCTTAATCAATTGGACCAGTGGGCTGATGAACAGCAGATGAAGTTGTAGATAAATGTGAGGTGATACATTTTGATAGATTGAACCAGGACAGGACTTATTCCATTAATGGTAGGGTATGGGAGAAAAACATTATAGAACAGAGATCCAGGTTCATAGCTCCTTGAAAGTGGAGTCACAAGTGACAGTGGTGAAGAAAGCATTCAGCATGCTTGGTTTCATTCATCAGAACATTACATATAGGAGTTGGGATATCTTGTTGAAATTTTACAAGACATTGGTAAGGCCACACTTGGACTACGAGTGTACACTTCTGGTCACCTTTTTATAGAAAAGATGTTATTAAACTAGTAAGAGTTAGAAAAGATTTACTAGGATACTATTGGGACTTGATGGTTTGAATTGTAAGGAGGGGCTGGAAAAACTGGGACTCTTTTCCCTGGAACATGGGAGGTTTAGGGGTGATCTTATAAAGGCCTTAAAAAAAAAGGGGCATAGATCAGCTAGATAGCCAACATCTTTGAGGGGAGTCTAAAATGAGACGGCACAGATTTAAGGTGAGGGGAGAGGTACAAAAGGGTCTAGAGAAGTAATTTTTTCAAACAGTGGTAGTAGAAGTGGGTACGATTGCCTTTTTAAAAAAATATATTTAGACAGTTACATAGGTAAGATTGATAGAGGCATACAGGCCAAACATGGGCAACTGGGACTAGCTTAATGGTTAAAAAAAACTGGGTGACATGGACAACTTGGGCCGAAAGGAAACCTCTGAGTACTTTTCCACTCTACTCTTGTAATAAATACTAGTGTACAATTCTTCCTAATTACTTACTGCACCTGCATGTTAGCCTTCAGTAACCTATCACTAAACTTGTATCTTACCAGGTAAGAAATCCTTCTGACCATTGGCCTATCCTAAAATGCAAGCATAATTGCCTATCTCATGTGCTTTCATTTTGTCACCAGCCTCCTATAGGGGTCCTTTTCCAAAAATCCATATTACATCCATCAACTCCTTTATTAATTCTGTAAATAACATCTTTCAAACATGAATTCCCACTCATATATCCATGTTGACTATGTCCAATCAGATTACTGTTATCCAAGTGTCCGTTCAGGGAGGCAACACTATCCTGGAGTCATGTTTACTGCCGTGTAAGTGCCTGTCTGTTCTAATTATTCTAACTAATCTTTCACCCTCTTATTCAATTGAGCCACCTGTTGTGCCACAGATTTGGCTCTGCTCACTGTCCCCTACAGAATCATCACACACACCAGTTTCCAAAATAGGAAGCTGATTAGCAAGCAAGATATACTTGTGAAACCAAGTGACATTTCCTGCAAATGTTTGTCCAGGACACACGATGCGCATGAATTCCCATATACTGCAGTATGTATGTCCCACTTGGCTGAAGTGACATACCCTACCATAAATTTTAAAACAATTACATTTGGAACTTACCAGTTACTCATGAATCAGCTTCCTTCCTTGCAAGTAACAGCCAGCTTGGAAGCTTAAAAAGTAGGAAGGAGCATGTCCCTTACCTAGTTTGTTGTTTTACCAACACCCAATTTTACACTTTGTTGCCCTGGGTGCACACAAATGTGTTTTTATGCATCCTGAAAAGAACTGATTCAATCTTTTGAAAACTAATTTAAGCTAGCTACCTAATTAACTAGTGCTGCTCTTAGAGCTTGTTTCTCCCTTAAGACTAGAATAAAATCATAGGAACAGTGCACTGTAGAAGAGGGCCATTCAGCCCATCGAGTCAGCACTGACAATAATCCGCCCCCCCCGATCCCCACAAATTTACCCTGCTAAACCCTCTAACCTACACATCCCAACTTAACTTTTAAGTAACTTTATTTAATTGAATTCTGGTGAATCTTTCCTGCATTCTCCAATGCTTTCACATCCTTCCTAAAGTATGTTCATCAGACTGGATGCAACGCTGTAGTTAAGGCCAAATCAGTGTTTTGTACTCTTGCTCATATGTGATAGCTCAGGCTCCTGTCTGCTAATCAACTGCTTTCTCAACTTTCCCTGCCAACTTCAATGATTTGTGCACATACCTTTGGGGCTCTCTGCTACTCTGTTTTCTTTAGAATTAAATCCTTTATTTTATATTGACTTTTTAAAATCTTTAGTACAAAACTAATTCGCTTCAGCTTTTTGCACTAAATTTCACTTGCCACCAGTAGTCTATGTCCTTTTGAAGTTTATCACAATAAGAACATAAGAAATAGGAGCAGGAGTAGGCATCTAGCCCTTCGAGCCTTCCCCACCATTCAATAAGATCATGGCTGATCTGAAGTGGATCAGCTCCATTTTCCTGCTTTCTTCCCATAACCCTCAATTCCCTTGTTAATTTCCTAGTCCTCCTTAGTTTATAGAATCATTGAATCTCTACTGTACAGAATGAGCCCATTGAGCCTGTATTGACAGCAATCTCACCCAGGCCCTATGTATTTATCCTGTTAATCCTTCTGACACTAAGGGGCAATTTAGCATAGCCAATCCATCTAAATGGCACATCTTTGCCAAAGCTTTTCATCTTGAACCCCTCAGGACAAATAAGAATGCCAAATTTTACAATTCATATTGCAGGAGAAGAGGGAGCCAAATGGCCGGCAAGTCAACGCATACTGGCTGAGGCATTGCCACAAGTCACTGTTGAAATCAAGATGCATTGTACAGACCACAATCTTTTCCAAAACCATATTTTTCTTGACTATATTTTTCTCCAACACCCTCCCATACCATTTTATTAATAAGGTTCAGCATTCCCCAACATTTTTAATTTCCGCAGAAAGGCATTCTTCACGCAATAAGGCCCAGCAGCCTATCCTGTCTGACATACTCCCATTTGTAAGATTTTTCTTACATACCTTAATATGCTCCATCCAATGCTTCAATTCACTTTTAGTAAGGAGCAGTTAAACTGGCTCCCTTGGCTAGATAAGAAGTCTGCTAATGATTTCTCCACTACAGTCTAAGATAGTTTCACCAGACAATTATAAAGGTTAGGATTTGTATACCTCCGTATGCTACAAGATTGGTGGCATTAGAAATCTTGAAAACAGAACCCTCGCCATTTGCTTGCCTTGCAAGCTTGATGCAGAAATAGCTTTGATGTGCTCTATCTTCCAGGACAATAGCTATCCTGATCAAATCATTGTTTGCCTTGTAATCACAACTTGTAAATGGGCCAAATGCTGTTAGTTTTGGAACTGAAAAGTGTCTGGTCACCTCATTACTCTGGAAAGGTAAAGTAACTCAAAAGTTTAAACAGCAGGTTAAACAAATCGTTTCCTGTAACCACACAGTAGCCTTACGAGCAATATTTTCCACTGGATGCTGCTGTTTGTCCAGAAAGGTGTTCTCTTATCACACAATTGAGGAACAGTGTATGAATTTCAGTGCCAGTGTAATGCCAGATACATCGGTTGCGGCCCAATGACTGACTGATCGAATCAAGCAACATGTTTTCTCCAGCTGTTGATGATAAGCAGAGTAAAGACTACTCAAGTCTGCACTCACTAAACCCAAAAGATATGATTCAATAATTGGGTAGCATGTATTGAACAAAGCTGGGATTGCTGAAAGCTATACTAACAGCCAATTTGTGATCAGTTAAGCTTGTAACATGCCTCATTTACCCTTGCTAGAAGTAGTATACATTCATATATATGAACTTATTCACTGCAAACTAATGGCATATATTGTAGCCTTATACCTTATTTAAATTAACAGATCTCGGAGAACTTATTTCACATTGCTTTCTCTCTGATAACACTTTGGCCATTCCAAGTTGACTTGCCAACCAATTAACACCCCTTTTTCTGTATTTGAAATTTGACATTCTTGTGTTTGTCCTGATGAGCATAAGATGAAAAGCTTCAGCAGTATATATCTCTTTCCAGCAATATTCAAGTTCTGAACAATTGAAATGCTTAATGCTTTGAAATATTTTCCATGAAGTGAAAAAGTAGAAAAGTTGAAAAAGTTGGTGAAAAGTATCATGTGAGATTGGTTAAAGACATTCACCAAGTTATCTTGAATTAAATTAGGATAACCAACTCTCTTTTGGATACATGTTGAAGTGCAATTACCTAAAAGAAAAACAGCAATGCAATTAAAAGATTTTGCACTCAATTTTGATGATTAGCCAAGTTCAAATGATAGCATTCTCACCTTCAGTCTAAAGATTGTAGGCACACGACAAGGCTTTAATGGTATCTGGCCGACAATCCAATAGAAATGTTGATGTGGCTATTGAAGATTCCAAAACGTACATGCAGATAATCAATGGTATTGTTTACTTGCGTGTTCAAAATCTATTTATTTGAGGCAAATCTGGTGAATCAAGGTTTAGAATGCCATTTAACAACTTAGTTTGTATACATTCAGAAAGATCCAGCTTGAAATAGATGATGAACAGTTTTGTTTCAATGTATGAAAAGAAATAGGGTTGTCTTAAGTTATCTTCTTAAATAGGCATAGGAAACGTGGCGTTATGTTACCCATCTTAACAGCTTATTGCATATAAACAGAAACCAAACTAGTTCAATGGCTTCTAACTATATCCTACTGAATGAAGGAACATAGAACATTACAGCACAGAACAGGCCCTTCGGCCTTCGATGTTGCGCCGACCAATTATGAAAAAAAAGCAATGACCCTCCAAACTAAACCATTCCCTTCTGTTCCATAAACTTATCAACTAACCTCTTAAACGCCACCAAACTTGGCGCATCTACAACTGCTGCAGGCAGGGCATTCCACTCCCTAATCACCCTCTGGGTAAAGAACCTACCTCTGATATCCGTCCTATAACTATCACCCCTTAATTTAAAGCTGTGTCCCCTCAAGCTAGCTTCCTCCATCCTAGGAAAAAGGCTATCACTGTCCACCCTATCTAAACCTTTAATCATCTTATATGTCTCGATTAGGTCTCCTCTTAGCCGCCTCCTTTCTAACGAAAACAACCTCAAATCCCTCAGCCTCTCTTCATAAGACCTGCCCTCCATACAGGCAACATCCTGGTAAACCTCCTCTGTACCCTCTCCAATGCCTCCACATCTTTCTTATAATGTGGGGACCAGAACTGCACACAATACTCCAAGTGCGGCCGCACTAGAGTTTTATACATTTGCAACATGACGTTGCTGCTCCGAAATTCAATCCCCCTACCAATAAAAGCTAAGACTCCGTATGCCTTCTTAACAACCTTATCGAATTGACTGCCTACTTTCAGGGATCTATGCACATATACACCAAGATCCCTCTGTTCATCAACAATATTAAGAATCCTACCATTAGCCATATACTCTACACATTTGTTATTCCTGCCAAAGTGCATTACCTCACACTTTTCCACATTAAACTCCATTTGCCACCTCTCGGACCAGCTCTGCAACTTGTCCAAGTCTCTCTGCAAACTAGAACACCCCTCTTCACTATCTACCACTCCTCCGACTTTGGTGTCATCCGCAAATTTACTAATCCATCCTTCAATACCCTCATCCAGATCGTTTATAAAAATTACAAACAGCAGGGGCCCCAAAACAGACCCTGAGGTACACCACTTGTCACCGAACTCCACGATGAATATCTCCCATCAACCACCACCCTCTGTCTTCTATCTGCTAGCCAATTCCTAATCCAATTAGCTAAATCACCCTCTATCCAATACATCTGCATTTTCTGCAGAAGTCTTCCATGGGCCACCTTATCAAACGCCTTACTAAAGTCCATATATACCACATCAACTGCCTTACCCCATCCACCTCTTTGGTCACTTTTTCAAAAAACTCAATAAGGTTAGTAAGGCACGACCTACCCTTCACAAAACCCTGCTGACTATCCCCAATCAATTCATTTCTCTCTAAATAAGTATAAATCCTATCCCTAATAATTCTCTCCAATACTTTGCCCACAACAGAAGTAAGACTCACCGGCCTATAATTCCCTGGAAAGTCTCTCTTCCCCTTCTTGAACAATGGGACCACATTCGCGATCCTCCAGTCCTCCGGAACTATACCCGTAACCAACGACGACCTGAAGATCAGAGCCAGAAGCTCTGCAATCGAGTCTCTTGCCTCCCAGAGAATCCTAGGGTAAATCCTGTCCGGCCCAGGGGACTGATCCAACTTCAAACCCTCAAGAATATCTAGCACATCCTCCCTATCTATTTCAATACTTTCCAGTTTGCAACCCTGTACCTCAGTGTTCTCCACAACTACATTTACATCTCCCTGCGTGAATACCGAAGAGAAATATTTATTCAGTGCCTCTCCAATCCCTTCAGGCTCCACGCACAACTTCCCACTGCTGTCTATGACTGGCCCTAATCTTGCCCTAACCAATCTTCTTTTCTTAACATATCTAAAGAAAGCTTTAGGATTCTCCTTGATCCTATCAGCCAAAGTCTTCTCGTGTCCCCTTTTAGCTCTCCTCAACTCACTCTTTAGCTCCTCCTGGCTAATCTATAGCTATCCATTGCACTAACTGAGCCTTCAAGCCTCATCCTGACATAAGCCTCCTTTTTCCTTTTAACCAGCGAATTAACTTTTTTCGTACACCATGGCTCCCTTACTCGACCATTTCCTCCTTGCCTGACAGGGACATACTTATCAAGGATTCGCAGCAGCTGCTCCTTGAATAAGCTCCACATTTCAGATGTTCCCAGTCCCTGTAGTTTCCTAGTCCAATCTATGCACTCTAATTCTCTCCTTAAGGCCTCATAATTACCATTCCCCCAGCTATAACTACTGCTCCCAGCTTCATGCCTATCCCTATCCATCACTAAGGTGAACGTAACCGAATTGTGGTCACTATCACCAAAATGTTTACCAACTTCCAAGCCTAACACCTGGTCTGGCTCATTGCCCAGCACCAAACCAATGTAGCCTCACCTCTAGTTGGCCTATCTACATACTGAGTCAAAAAACCTTCCTGCACACTCTGTACGAAAACTGACCCCTCTAACGAGCTAGAGCTATAGCTATTCCAGTCAATATTAGTAAAGTTAAAGTCCCCCATAACAATTACCCTATTACTTTCACTCCTGTCCAGGATCGACTTTGCAATCCTTTCCTCTACCTCTCTAGAACTTTTAGGAGGTCTATAAAAGACTCCAACAGGGTGACCTCTCCTCTCCTGTTTCTAACCTCAGCCCATACTACCTCAACAGACAAGTCCTCATCAAACTTCTTTTCTGTCACTGTGATACGGTCTTTAACTAATAATGCCACTCCTCCCCCCTTCTACCTTCTTCTCTACTCCGACTGAAGCATTTGAACCCCAGAACCTGCAACAACCATTCCTGTCCCTGCTCTATCCATGTCTCTGAAATGGCCACAACATCGAAGTTCCAGGTACTGGTCCAAGCTGCAAGTTCCTCCACCTTATTGCGAATACTTCTTGCATTAAAGTATACACATTTCAAACCATGCCCTACCCCACCCGTACGCTGCTGTGTTTTACAGTTCTCGTCTATGACCCCCCTATTCTCATCCCTCTTAGCACCCCAACTACTCAGGATCCCACCCCCCCTCCCGAATCAGTTTAAAGCCCCCTGCACAGCCTTTGCAAATTTTTCCCCCAAGATATTGGTTCCCCTCTGGTTCAGGTGTCGACCATCTCTCTTGTAGAGGTCCCACCTATCCCAGAATGAGTCCCAATTGTTCAGGAACCTGAACCCCTCCCACCTGCACCATCCATTTCAATGAGAACTTGGGTACATCTTAAGATGCTGACTCTCAAAATAATACAAATGGCAATTCATCAATAAAATGTGCATTAACAAATTCAGTCAATATTAATATAAGGCAAACACTAAAGTGCATTACGACAGACTCACCCCCCAATGCATATTGGGAAATTATGGGTAAATTCCCTATGCTTTTCTGTCTGTTGAGATGAATATGAAATTGTGATCATGATTTCCTGTTACATAAATCGAGCAGAACTGATGAAGGCTTAGATTAATCAAATAGACTTTTTAGTATATTTTGATTGTCAAATTTTAACACCATAGTATCCACATACTCAGAGAATTGTTCTTATCCGAAGCTACTTAAGTACAAATCTAATCAATGTACAGTAAAGCTTTCTGCTGAAAAATTGATTTTGGTATGGCATCACAGCAAATGTATTTGAGTTAGCTTTTCCTATGCGTCAAGTATTTAACTGTATTTGCATAACTTAAAATTAAATCCAGTGTGTCAATTTTGCATAATGCATAGTCAGAGTTGAATATCAGCCTTGTGTTAACGATGACTCAAAATGGTTGGATTTTCCTTCCATGCTTGCTCCAAAACCAGAAAACCCCACCCAAGGTCAGTGGACCTTTGCATGGTTTGCAATCCCACCCGCATTGATTCCCTTGGTGGGTGGGACAGGAAAACTTCCCCCCATTGTCTGCTTTATTTGAAATGGCAAATAATGTGAAATTATGGTAGAACATAGAACATTACAGCACAGAACAGGCCCTTCGGCCTTCGATGTTGCGCCGACCAATATAAAAAGCAATGTCCCTCCAAACTAAACCATTCCCTTCTCTTCCATATACTTATCAACTAACCTCTTAAACGCCACCAAACTTGGCGCATCTACAACTGCTGCAGGCAGGGAATTCCACTCCCGAACCACCCTCTGGGTAAAGAACCTACCTCTGATATCCGTCCTATAACTATCACCCCTTAATTTAAAGCTGTGTCCCCTCGTGATAGCTTTCTCCATCCTAGGAAAAAGGCTATCACTGTCCACCCTATCTAAACCTTTAATCATCTTATATGTTTCGATAAGGTCTCCTCTTAGCCGCCTCCTTTCTAACGAAAACAACCTCAAATCCTCAGCCTCTCCTCATAAGACCTGCCCTCCATACCAGGCAACATCCTGGTAAACCTCCTCTGTACCCTCTCCAATGCCTCCACATCTTTCTTATAATGCGGGGACCAGAACTGCACACAATACTCCAAGTGCGCCGCACTAGAGTTTTGTACAGTTGCAACATGACGTTGCGGCTCCGAAATTCAATCCCCCTACCAATAAAAGCTAAGACTCCATATGCCTTCTTAACAACCTTATCGACTTGACTGCCTACTTTCAGGGAACTATGCACATATACACCAAGATCCCTCTGTTCATCAACACTATTAAGAATCCTACCATTAGCCCTATACTCTACACATTTATTATTCCTGCCATAGTGCATTACCTCACACTTTTCCACATTAAATTCCATTTGCCACCTCTCGGTCCAGCTCTGCAACTTGTCCAAGTCTCTCTGAAAACTATAACACCCCTCTTCACTATCTGCCACTCCACCGACTTTAGTGTCCATCCCTCAATACCCTCATCCAGATCATTTATAAAAATTACAAACAGCAGGGGCCCCAAAACAGACCCCTGAGGTACACCACGTGTAACCGAACTCCACGATGAATATCTCCCATCAACCACCACCCTCTGTCTTCTATCTGCTAGCCAATTCCTAACCCAATTAGCTAAATCACCCTCTATCCCATACATCTGCATTTTCTGCAGAAGTCGTCCATGGGCCACCTTATCAAACGCCTTACTAAAGTCCATATATACCACATCAACCGCCTTACCCCCATCCACCTCTATGGTCACTTTTTCAAAAAACTCAATGAGGTTAGTAAGGCACGACAGACCCTTCACAAAACCATGCGGACTATCCCCAATCAATTCATTTCTCTCTAAATAACTATAAATCCTATCCCTAATAATTCTCTCCAAGACTTTGCCCACAACAGAAGTAAGACTCACTGGCCTATAATTCCCTGGAAGGTCTCTCTTCCCCTTCTTGAACAACGGGACCACATTCGCGATCCTCCAGTCCTCCGGAACCACACCCGTAACCAACGACGACCTGAAGATCAGAGCCAGAGGCTCTGCAATCGCCTCTCTTTCCTCCCAGAGAATCCTAGGGTAAATCCCGTCCGGCCCAGGGGACTGATCCAACTTCAAACCCTCGAGAATATCTAGCACATCCTCCCTATCTACTTCAATACTTTCCAGTTTGCAACCCTGTACCTCAGTGTTCTCCATAACTACATTTACATCACCCTGCGTGAATACCGAAGAGAAATATTTATTCAGCGCCTCTCCAATCTCTTCAGGCTCCACGCACAACTTCCCACTGCTGTCTATGACTGGCCTAATCTTGCCCTAACCAATCTTCTATTCTTAACATATCTAAAGAAAGCTTTAGGATTCTCCTTGATCCTATCAGCCAAAGTCTTCTCGTGTCCCCTTTTAGCTCTCCTCAACTCACTCTTTAGTTCCCTCCTGGCTAAATCTATAGCTATCCATTGCACTAACTGAGCCTTCAAGCCTCATCCTGACATAAGCCTCCTTTTTCCTTTTAACCAGCAAATCAACTTTTATCGTACACCAAGGTTCCCTTACTCGACCATTTCCTCCTTGCCTGACAGGGACATACTTATTAAGGACTCGCAGCAGCTGCTCCTTGAATAAGCTCCACATTCCAGATGTTCCCAGTCCCTGTAGTTTCCTAGTCCAATCTATGCACCCCAATTCTCTCCTGGTGGCCTCATAATTACCCTTCCCCCAGCTATAACTACTGCTCCCAGCTTCATGCCTATCCCTATCCATCACTAAGGTGAACGTAACCGAATTGTGGTCACTATCACAAAATGTTCACTAACTTCCAAGCCTAACACCTGGTCTGGCTCATTGCCCAGCACCAAATCCAATGTAGCCTCACCTCTAGTTGGCCTATCTACATACTGAGTCAAAAAACCTTCCTGCACACTTTGTACGAAAACTGACCCCTCTAATGAGCTGGAGCTATAGCTATTCCAATCAATATTAGTAAAGTTAAAGTCCCCCATAACAATTACTCTATTACTTTCACTCCTGACCAGAATTGACTTTGCAATCCTTTTCTCAACCTCTCTATAACTTTTAGGAGGTCTATAAAAGACTCCCAACAAGGTGACCTCTCCTCTCCTGTTTCTAATCTCAGCCCATACTACCTCAACAGACAAGTCCTCATCAAACTTCTTTTCTGTCACTGTGATACAGTCTTTGACTAATAATGCCACTCCCCACCCCCCTTCTACCTCCTTCTCTACTGCGACTGAAGCATTTGAACCCCGGAACCTGCAACATCCATTCTTGTCCCTGCTCTACCCAAGTCTCTGAAATGGCCACAACATCGAAGTTCCAGGTACTGGTCCAAGCTGCAAGTTCTTCCCCCTTATTGCGAATACTTCTTGCATTCAAGTATACGCATTTCAAACCATGCCCTACCCCACCCGTACGCTGCTGTGTTTTACAGCTTTCCTCTATGACCCCCTTACTCTCATCCCTCTTAGCACCCCAACTACTTAGGATCCCACCCCCCCCCGAATCAGTTTAAAGCCCCCTGCATAGCCTTAGCAAATTTTCCCCCCAAGATATTAGTTCCCCTCTGGTTCAGGTGTAGACCATCTCTCTTGTAGAGGTCCCACTATCCCAGAATGAGTCCCAATTGTTCAGGAACCTGAACCCCTCCCTCCTGCACCATCCCCGCAGCCACGAGTTCAAACATTCCCTCTCTCTGTTCTTTTCTAAACTATCCCGTGGCACAGGCAAGAGTCCAGAGATAACCACTCTGCCAGTTTTGGCCCTAAGCTTCCACCCCAACTCCATAAATTTTTGTTTAATATCCCCTTCCCTCATCCTTCCTATATCATGTGTCCCTACATGAACTATGACTTGGGGCTGACTCCCCTCTCCCTTAAGAATCTTAAAAACCCGATGTGCGACATCCTGGACCCCAGCCCCTGGGAGGCAACACACCAGCCCTGAGTCACTTTTATTACTATTTACTCTCCTATCTGTCCCTCTAACTATGGAGTCTCCAATTACTAGGCCCAATCTCTTATTCCCCCTACCCACCTGAGCATTCTCAGCAGGCTCGTGTCCCTTTTCTCTTAAAAACCCAGGCAACTGGTAAAATAAAAATCAAAGCAAGGTAACAGTACAAATTTCACTCTACTGTTTGGAATTAAGCAGTTCGTTAATAGTTATTTATGTTTAATACATTTACAGTCATCAGCAAAAAAGAAAACCCGAAGTCAGCATGAACTTAACATTCTGACTGTGCAGTAGTTCCAGCTACTAATTAACACCTTTTTCAAACTATAATTTCAAGCATGTAAATTTAAATTGAAATGGCAATGCCATTAAATGGATTTGTTGTACATTTTAAGCAGAGTTACTGATTAAACCTGTGCTACTTCCCTTCTGAATTGGAAAAATAACTGCAATTAATGTGATTAACTTGCTTCATATTCTGTTTATAAAAACAATTATTTCAACACTGACATCAACTCCAAATGCTATATTAGCAATTTACCAAATTTTGCCTTAGAATGATAGACAATATTTTGTGTGACTGATTGCTGTATGTAGCACTGTCTATGGAAACAGGAAGTATGTATTCTAACTTCTTGCCAGTTTTGATCAAGGAAGGAACAAATGAGAAAGATAACTACATTCAGTTTAGAACATATCATAGGATTTTATGTTGCAATATAACATTGGAACATAAACAATTTTGCTTTTTAAAATATCTTCTCATAGCAATTTTTGTACATAATTAAAAAAACAGACTGCAAACACGTGATATGATAAGCCGTGGTCATATCGCACACCTTTACATCCAGTAGGTTGACTGTACCGCCTGATTTACTGAATACATACTTTAAGGGAAGCCTAATTCAGGATAAAAGGCAAACAATATTAAAAGAATGAGAGCAAAGTGCTGAAATCCACAATAGTTGCTCATCATTCTGTATCTGATTAGAAATTAACCATTTCAAATCACTTTAAATGAATTAAATTCATCTGAAATAGTAGCATAAAATTGTAGCTTTAAACACAATCAATTCAAATTTGGAAGTGATTAACCAAATATTGATCTTCAGCTGTCCATGATTACACACATTGGTTTGTATAAGCAGCTCTGGCTAACAAACTCAGTCAACTTGATGCAGTAACTATGGCAATTGCATGCAATGAATGCATCACAAAATCCATAATTAATAACTTGTTCATGCCTGCATTTGGGAAGCAAATAAAACAAAATTAAACAACTGAAAATTTTAAATTGCTGGGGGAAAAGGTTTGAGACCCAGCCACATTCTGCTGACCTCAACATTTGAGAGGACTGTATATAGGTGTACTGGCAACAGTTCAGCGTTGTATAAGACCACTACAGCACCAGGCTAGATGTCTTATCTCATCCTTGTAATACATGATATTCAATTTAATTTTTATTTATTTTCTTCTAAATTTACTTAAACAAATAGGTACCTTTATTAAGAATTAAATTACATCCTTATAAAGAATAATGTTATCAGTTGTCATTAGAGTTAAGCTTAACCCCACACTAACTGAATATTTTAATTGTATCAAGACCTACTTTTTTCTTGGAAAGGTATGAAATATAAGCAGACCTTCTTTCAGAATTATATTTTATTTTTGGTCCCTAAGATGAGTTGGGGTAACTGAATATCAGTAATGAATATGAAGCTGTATAGTCATTAAAGCCTTAAGCAACCTAAAGATCCACTGTCACTTTGTTCCCCAAGCAGTTCAGGATTTGTGCAAATAATGCAATTTATTCTCTATGACACACAGCACAAGTAACCAGTTTGAATTTGTAAGCATTTTGTTTAGAAATATGTAAAGCCTCTATTTCTCTCTCCCTCCAAAATGGCCAATTATCCACACAATGATTAAGTTAATACATTCAAAGACGATGTCTGTTTCATGTGAATGTATGCCACATCACAAACAGCAACTTTCAAAATCATATTTGCAATGAAACTCTGCACATTATAGTGTCCAATGGTAATGTGTTTTGAATAACAGAAGGAAGGAGGAGGATAAAGTATTTGACAGAGTTTAGAATGATATCTTCAACTAAATTTCACGTGCAATTATGTAAACATATGCAATACTATACATAATATTTAAAATGGAGAACTATACACATTTCATGTGTGTACAGCTGCTGCTGTGCTGTGTGAATAATCTGTGACCTAAACATCAAATTTTGAGGGTCTCCATTCTCAGGTATTGTTACCACAGCAAAGAGGTAACAACATCATCCATATCTCTGGTGCAGGTGGCAGTGACATTCTGATTGTCACAGCTAAACTGGACTTGTGCTAATGTCCTGGAACACAATCAGCTATACCTAAAATCATATAGGTTATTCAGGGACTTCCGATTGTTGTTACAAATTAAACTAGCACAATTGCATTTATGATTGAGATGGAATATAACCTATTTATTTAAGCTAATAACATTTAAAAAGTGAATGGATGAGGAAGAAGTGGAAATTTTTCAGCTTTAACAACCTAACCCGGTGAATTTAAGCACTGCTCTAAAATCCTAACACCAGACTTGAAAAACTGCAAATGTATTTCTAATTTTAATTTATTCTCAATGGATCCTCTGGAAGGCTCTCTTGGAATAACTTAGCCTATTAAACCATTTATCTGTAACAGACAATATATCCTTGTGCGGAATTCTGAACAAGTGTCTCCTCAGAATGAGGTAAAAGAAACTTCAACAAGTTCCTCAATCATTCAGTCTCAAGTAATTTTGTCTGATCACTTACAATTAAAACCACATATAATCCCATGAGTACATTAAGAACAGTATGCACAGCATCCATGTTAAAAGCAGAAGGACAAAGAGGATCAGTGCAAACTGAAACCTGAACCTATCCCCAGCAAAACCACTTTTACTTTATTCAAAATACTGAGATGATGTCAAGAACAAAAGTCAAGCTTATATAGATAAATTACTAAATGAGACTGCCTATAATTTGACAAGCAGGCAGATGTATCCCATCAACAGCATAGGTAAGATTAGTAAGTGCTAGGTGCCATGGATGGATGCAGAACACCAAATAAGGCGTGTCTGGTTCCAAGGCTATCATAATACTGGCAAAGGCAAGTAACACAGTATTTACAATACAGTCACCTCGTGAGGTGGATCTTAAATGATTTTCTTGATCATCTATGTACAAAATATGCACATGAATAAGGAAGTTACAGCCGCTTTACATCAAATGGAATCATCCACAGCTATGAAGTTGTGATGCTGGAGTTCATAGGCTGTTAATCAGATAAAATGTGCACAAATGACACTGGAAAAACACCACTTCTGTCAGGATGTCCCTCGACGTAGCCAATCTGTCAAAATTAAGAGAAACATAAAAGATTTAATATGTCAAGAACCAGATATTTGCCCTTCCACTTGAGATGCAAACAAAAAATACATTTTCATTTAATTTTGATGTGTTGGCGCCATGAGGGTGGAACATTAAGGTACTCTAGTGAGCTAATTGTACCTGGTACACAAATGGGTTGACAAATATTCACCATTCTATATCATGCATCTTTGCTCCAATCCACTACATGGACAACGTTAAGGCTTGCCACCTAACTGAAACTAGCTTCTTATGCCTTTTTTTATTAATCCAAGAACCAGAAAGAAACTAGTCAGTCAGTGTTCAAACTATCAGCTACAAGACATGAGAAGGAGAAAAGGCAGGCCACTCTTACTTAAACCTGGAGATTGTTACATCTAATAGATTTCCCAGCCCAATTCTTACTCCAAGCTCACTCATAAAGAAGCTTGATATCCTGATAAGAAACTACAAATCTACTGACTGCAAATCTATCTTTTTGAAGGAGAAATACAATAATCACTGATATTCACCTAAACTACTCTCTCAAAGTGAAACCGCCATCAGGCCCATGACAAGGCAACACGGTGGCACAGCAGTTACCACTGTTCCCTCACAGCTCCAGGAACCCAGGTTCAATTCTGGCCTTGGCTCACTGTCTCTGTGGAGTTTATATATTCTCCCCGTGTCTATATGAGTCTCCTCCAGGTGCTCTGGTTTCCTCCCACACTCCAAAGATTGTGGAGGTGAAGTTGATTGGCCATGTTGAATTGCCCCTTATTTTCAGGGGGATTAGCGACTAAATTCATGGGGATAGCGCTTGGGTGGAATTGTTGTAGGTGCAGGCTGAGTGGCTTCCTTCTGCATTGTAAGGATTTTAACTACTTTTGCTATCAGCCAAACAATGGTAATGGGATTATCCAGCTGCGCTCACCTCAAAATCAGAGAATCCCACTTAAGATCAGTGGATCTTTCCATGCACCCCCCCTTACAACTCCCATGGCGGATAGGACGGGAGAATTCTGACCGTGAACTACAAATTAGTCTTTTGTTTACAACTTGCAAAAGAGCAATAACTGTGTCTGTGAGTGAGTGACATAGCATTTAGATTTTTGGAGTGGATGTGTAGATAAATAATCCTTCTTACTTAAACCAACAAAAGCTAGCTATTGTTATTTACATTGGATGCACATGCTTCAGAGGCTAAGAAACATACACATCTTCCTTTCCAAAACCATACAGTAAGAAAGTAAAGGAAGAGTGCAGGAGTTTCGATTTTCCCCTAACCCTTTCTTAACACATGCAATGTTAAGTTTTCACCGATAGATTACACTTTCAATAGGCAACAGCTTTAGTAATTCTAAATCTGAGCACAGCAAACAAATTAATAAAACCAATTCAAATATAAATGGTTATTTTGTATAATTTTTAAGTTAACTTCTGCACTTTTAAAAAAGAAAATGTTTCTTGTTCACATGGCAATTATGGTTGACCAACTCTCTTTCAGCCACCAATGGCTCCATAAGGTCAGACATTAAAAAGTGCACAATAGCAACTTTATTATTTCGTTTATGACCTTGCGCTCTAATGTACCATATTTTGTTTCCTTTTTCCCCTCACTTGGTCTCGTACTACATTCCCTCAACTAAAAGCATTTGGGGATCTGCTACTAATTCTTTCAACAACTTTTAGATGTGCATTTGCAGCCTGGGTTTATCAGCCGACTAATTTTCATTTAAGTGCTGAGGGAATAATCTGCAAATTTGCAGGCAATAATAAAATGTTTACAAGAGTTAGGACAATAGATGATGTTTGAAAACTAAACCAGATCTGTAAGTGTTGAGTGATTGGGTTCATGATTGGCAAGTTACTTTTAGCTTAGAAAAATAGTGTCATAGATGTTTCAGGTCAAATGTTAAACATAACTAAAATAATGATAAAGACAAGAAAAGAGAAAAACAAACTTTGACACTGCAATATATCAACCTGAAAAAGCTCATGACTAACACCAGGAAGCTAACAGTAAGTAGTAAATAGCAAATATGTTAGTGGCCAAAGACAAAAAGGTCTAAGTTTTTTTGTGAAAAGGAAACATAATACTTTTAACAGCCTGTAGTAAAGTGCAAATACTTTTATGCCTTTTCAAATGTGTGAAGTTATTAGAGCAGAGACATTAGTTTTCCCTTTGTCAATGGATTTGTATAAAATCAGCAAAATGATTTCATCATTTCAGCTTTCAATACAGTTCGTGCATGTAAAACAGGGGCTAAACTCATATGAACAACAGAACATGAGCTTGCTGGATTATGTACAGGTAAAGCCAAGCAAAGGACTAAGTTTGCAAAGCACCATCAATTTTCTAATGCAATATGGTTTAACTCACCAGCACCTGCTCAAGGACAATTAGGGATAGGCAACAAAGGCTGGCATTCCACCAATGCCCACATCCCATGAAACAAATATATACACATCACACAAGTTAAATCTTGTAAATATTTAAATATGAACTGAATCAATGCTGTACTTTTTGCCTCTCATTGGATTTGCATGAGTCACTTTTAAAACCCACTGCTTTGTCCTAGGTGGTGTCAAGCTTCTAAATAAAAACTGGGAGTATTCCATCACATTTCTGACTTGTGCCTTGTAGATGGTGGATAGGCTTTGAGGAGTCAAGAGGTGAGTTACTCACCACAATATTCCTAGCCTCTGACCTGCTCTTGTTACCACTGTGTTTAAGTAGTAAGTCCAATTGAGTTTCTGGTCAATGGTAACCCCAACGATGTTGACAATGGGGGATTCAGTGATGGGTAACATCACTAAATGTCAAGATGCGGTTGTTAGAGTATCTCTTATTTTTGATGGTCATTAGTTGTTGATTTATGTTTTTTGTGAATAATCTGCTCTGCTTTACAAATGGCTGTTGTGGTGATTCTAACAACCTAGTCTCTTCCTAGTTCTCTTGTAGGCAGGAGTGGGCCTGCACTTGTTGATAATGGTGTTGAATTAATGGAGAGTATAAGGTCAGAAAAACATTTCAAAGGGTGGAATTCCATAAATAAAAGGTGGAAATTTCTTTGAAATAAAGCGTACCATTTTGTCCTTTTACAAGTCTCAGTTAGAATGCATCGTTTAATGGGTAATATTGGAGTTTCAGAAATGGTTCAAGGAAGGGTCACAAGATTAACATTATGTTTAAAGCATCAAATAGGCTCCTATCTTCATACTTTGGAGAAGTGCAGACTTTGGGAGTGATCTGAAGCAAGTTTTAAGGGACTAGAGTATATTTGTGTAAACTAATTGTTCCAACTGAATAAGTTAGGAATAACAGCATTAGTTGATGAATCTTTTCCCAGACACAGCTCAACAATGAAAGTTGATTCGCTGAATTTCTTCAAGTGAGAGAAAGTCCCGTTACTGCAGGGTGGACATTATCTTGTACAAGAGATGGATGGGAATCTCAGAATAGATTCATAAGGAAAACAAAATTAGAAATGGAAGGCAGAAAATATGGAAAATGTTAGAAATTATTATTCAATGTGTTATAGCAGGGTTTAAATGGGTAATTTTCCAGTTGGCAATGGTGCAATGACTGGTGCACCACAGGGATCAGTTATCGGGTCTCAACTTTTTATAATTTATATAAATGACTCGGATGAGAGGACCAAAGATAAGGTTGCTAAATGTGCTGAGGACACAAATATAAGTAGGAGAACAAGTTGTGAAGAGGAGATAAGGAGGCTACAAAAAAATATAGACAGATTAAATGAATGGGCAATAGATCTGGCAAATGAAGTATAATGTGGGGAAATGTGAAATTGTCTATTTTGGCAAGAAGAATAAAAAAGCACATAATTTAACTGGTGAGAGATTGCAGAATTCTGAGATGCAGAGGAATCTGTGTGTCCTTGTGCATGAATCACAAAAGATTCTTGTGGAGTTACAGCATATAATTAACATACAATAGAATGTTAATGCTTATTGCAAAGGGAATTAAATACAAAAGTAGGGAAGTTATGCTTCAATTTTTCAGGCCATTGATGAAATCACATCTGGATTTCTGTATACAATATTGGTCTTCTTATTAAAGAAGAATGTAAATTTATTGTAAGTAGTTCTGAGAAGGTTTACTAGACTAATATCTGAAATGGATGGGTTGTCTAATGAGAAAAGGTCAAACAGGCTAGGTTTGTATCTGCTACTCTTATAAAAGAGTTAGGCAACCTAATTAAAACTTGTAAAATCCCAAGGGTGAAAATGAAAAGGATGCTTTCTCTTGTAGATAATCCACAACTATGTCTCACTGTTTAAAATTAAGGAGTCATCCATTTGAGACAGAGGCGAATTTCTTTTTCTCTGAAGCTCATAAGTCTTTGGAACTCTCTCAAAGAATGCAATGGTAGCAGAACATGAATATTTTTAAAGCAGAAATAGAAAGATTCTTGATAAGCAAAAGGATGAAAGATTATTAGGGGTAGGTGGGAGTGTGGAGTTGAGGTTACAATCAGATCAACCATGATCTGATGAATTGGCTTGAGGGGCAGAGCAGACTCCTCCTAATTTGTAGAACAACAATAAAGGGCAATCAAATGGATAGAAGTGCATTTTTAATTTTTTTTTAATGGAATATAACCATCAGTGGCAAGGCCAGCATTTGTTGCCCATCCCTAATTGCCTATGAGAAAGTGATGATGAGTCACCTTGCAGCTGATATGGTATATGTAACCCCAGAGTGCTGGAAAGAAGTGCCAGGTTTTGTATCCAGCTATAGTGAAGGGATGGGGATAAGTTTCCAAGTCAGTCTTGTGCATGGATGGAAGGGAACTTTCAGGTGGTGTGTTCTTACAGTCACACTATTTATATGATTGTTCCAATTTAGTTCCTGGTTAATGGTAAGCCCCAGGATGTTGATGTGGGTGATTCAACAATGGAAAGGACATGGAAGACATGGGGGTTTGATAATATACTCTGGTTGGAAATGGTCTTTGCTTGCCACTTATGTGGCATGAATGTTACTATAAACGCCCAAACAATCTGACAGAGATAGGAGAGCAAGTATGTGGGCCAAACTGTGAGTCATAAAAATATTGGGGCAGCAGAACTGAGGGCTTTTAACTACCCCAATATGAATTGGGATAGTATTAATGTGAAAGGTAAAAAAGGTGCAGAATTCATAAAATGCACACAGAAGACATTTTATGGGGTGGCACATTCTCCCTGAGTCTGTGTGAGTTTCCTCCGGGTACTCTGGTTTCCCCCCACAGTCCAGAAGGCGGGCTGATTACATGTATTGGCCATGCTATGTTTTCGCTCGGTGTACCTGTGAACAGGTGTCTTGGAGTGTGGTAACTAGAGGATTTTCACAGTAATTTCATTGTAGTATTAATGTAAGCTTATTTGTGACTAATAAATACACTTTATCTGATATGTAGTAAGCCCAACAACGCAGGGGATCATTCTGGATTAGCTTGAAGGAATTAAACTGGGCACGTGGAATGGGTTATCAGTGTAGAGCACTGATTATAAAGTGATTATAAAGCAGTTAGATTTAGGACAATGTAAAAGTACAAAGATAGATCAAGAATAAGAGTTCTCAACTGGGGGAAAAACTAAACTTTACTAGGCTGAACTGTGATTTAGCTAAATGGATTGGAAACAGGTACTTGAAGTAAATCAATGGGAGACACTCAATGAACAGATGGTGAGCGTTCAGAGCAAGAATGTTCCTTTAAAGAAAGAAAAGGTGGGACTAATAACTTTCGAGCCTCTAGATGTCAAGTGCTTAAATTAGATTGTAAAGAACCAAAAATGAAAGATTACAACAAATACCAATGCCTCAATACTGCACAAAATCTAGAAACGTTTAAAAAATATAGAGGCAAAATTAAAAAGGAAATTAGAAAAGCAAAGAAAGGACATTAAAAAGTATGGGCAAATAAAATCAAGAAAATTTCAAAGATTTTAAAATTAAATAAATAAAGGATAAGGGGATAACTACAGAAAGAGTGGCATTTAGAAGGAAGTACAAAAATAGGTAATGTTCTTAATAAATACTTTGCATCTTGGTTCATGCAAGAACCAAGATGCATGAACTTGGATACAAACATTGGATACAAACATTGCAAATGGGTAAGAGTAGAGTGAAATAGACCCAGACATAATCAAGAATGTAAGTATTTGAAGGTTTAAAGTGAATAAGTAAATTTCCAGGTCCAGATGAAATGTATCTTTTAGATTGTTAAGGTAAGCAAGGGAAGAAATCACAAAAGCTCTGATCATTTTTCAATTTTTTTTTTGCTACAGGTGTGCTGCCAGGGAGCGAAGGACAGCTCACGTTGGTTAAAATAACAAAAAGAATAATCCGAGAAATTACAGGCCAGTGATCAAACTTGAGTGATAGGAGGTGATTGGAAAAATATTCTTAGGGAGAGGATGACCTTTATGTCCATGCAAATTGTATTTCTAGGACTGTGGATAGGGGCATTAAGCTGAAGGCGAAAGAGAAGGGGCATCAGGTAAAGGGAGATTTAGAAGTCTAAAGAGAAAAGCTGAAGCAACAGAGCAGTGTAGTGTAGCAATTTCAGTAAAGACAAGCATTGTGAGACAGTTAGGGTCAGAGAAATATCAAATTAACAAATCAGATTCATGCAAAGAGTAATAGATGAAATTAAAGGTCTTCCATCAGAATGCATGAAACACTCACAGCGTAGATGAACTAGTGGAACAAATGGACATAAATTACAGCGACACAGTTTCAAAGTAACAAAGGCTAGTAAATAAATATTTTAAGGTACACAACATTTCAAGAACTCAAGAAGAATGGAAATTGGTGAGGTGTAGTCCTAGTTGTAAAAGATGACAAGAACAGCAGTAGGAAAGGATTTTGACTCAGAAGATCAGGAAGTAGAATCTGTATAGGTAGAGATTAGGAATAACAGGGTCAGAAACTGCAGGTGGGAATAGTTTATAGGCCAGAACCAATAATCATACTGTTAGACAGAATAGCCTATTCCTGCTCTTATTTCTAGTTGAAGGTTAACAATGTCTTGTACAAAAGAGGAGAAAGTACGGATGTTTATACGCTGCCAGACGCTATATTGAAAGGCCTTCTTAACTTTTTCTTTAAGACCCTTTTTAAGACCCACCTCTGATTAAGCCTTTGGTAATCAATCCCTTGTATTTTCTCCTTTGGCTTTATGACATTTTAAAATCTGACTACGCTTTGTGAAGTCCCATGGGATATTATTCTACATTAAAGACATTATGAATCTTAGGTCGTTGACTTAGACAAGTTTTACAGATAGAGATCATGCATTGTGGTAATGACACTGGTCTGACAATCCACAGGTCGAGGCTATCGGTCTGTGGACATGGATTCAAATCCTACTTGATGGGAATTTAAATTCAATCGATCAATAAAATAAAAATCTGGAGTTGAAAGTCTCAGTAATGGTGTGATAAAAGTATTATTGATTGTCATAAAAACTTATCAGATTCATTAATGTCCTTTAGGAAAGAAAATCTGCCATCCTTACCAGGTCTGGCTACAAGTTACTCAGGATCCACAGCAATGTGATTAACTCTCAACTACCTGCTGAAATCCTAGCAAGCCATAGTTGCGCCAAAGCAAACAACTAGCACCGTAGGTGAAAATGCACCAAATGGTTCTCAAAGTGACAACTGTTGATAAGCCAGCAAAATTTAAAAACAAGTAATATTCTAGTGTCCATTTCAATGACAACCCAAATACTGGTGGATAAATATTAAGAAAACTTCTAAGATTGCTTTTAAGAATCTCATTTTAATTGCATAAAATGTCGATGAAACATTCCAAAGTTTAACGTTCTAGAAACTATTTCACTTAAGACACTTACCCACCACTCCTGGTCCTCTTCACCTGTCACAACAATCACCTCTCCCTCAATAAAGGTAAGTTCATCATCGTTGTCCGCTTGGCAATCATATATGGTTTTTACTCGGCGTATTTTGTTCTTTGCCTTTGAAGAGAAGCTTTGTTTATTAAGACTCTATACAAAGAACACATTTCTGTCAAGTCAGTAACTGAGTATCATTTTAAGCACAGAAACAGAAAATTTATGGCACAGGGCAATGTAAATATTAAAAAGGTTTTGAAGATTTTGCAGTACCATTTATAATATTATAAATTGCACAACCTTTTATTTGAAATTCTATAAATATTAACTTTGTAGTTTTACAACTTTTGTGTTGAATATAAAATTAATATAAATAGTGTATTTGTGTTGGTAAACAGATATGTCAATATAAATGATCAATACAATGTTAAAAATGACTTTTTATTCAGATATATAAGAAATTCATTTTAGGAAAATTGCAGTTACAAGCATGAAATCCTGTTTGCTAAATGCCATTTAAATTAAGCCAATCTAGTTAGTTTTATTCATTAGTTTGTGAAAGACTCTCTGGAAGGCAAAAAAGGGGAACTAGGGCAGTAATCCTTTGCTTTGTAAATGTTCTCTGAAAGTACTGTAAGTTTGAATAGTGCAGCAATGATCCTAATGCACTGCTAAAACTGTTGTAAATTTGAAATTTATTGGAAGTAGCTGGTCTGCTACTCTGTTCAACAGAGCTTTAAACAGCTGAATATTACTCATAATGTTGTTCTTTTGAATTGAAAGCTGCTTGCAGGGAGGGCATTGTATGATTTCTACTTTGTGATTATTTGGAAATCTATCCAAATTACTGACATCAAAAATTGCCATTGTAATAATTATTTGGAAATCTACCGGTGCTGAATACATCGGAAGACTGTGTCATTTGAATACCCCTAAGTATTGCTTTTACATAAATTCTTCCCTCTTCCCAAACAAGAGCTTTTGAATAATCCCATATCATTCTGAAATCATGGAATAATTTCATAGAATCAGGCATTCCCAGATCTGGTTCAGTGACAATGAAAATTAAAATTAGCAGTCGAAAAATCTTGAAAATTTTCAGTATTTTGGCCTAAAACATCAGAAATGTCCTAGGAATTTAATATTTACATACCAAGGCTTGTACAATAGCAAAATTACTTTTTTTCAGCATAGTGCTGTATTTCCTGCATTGAATTATACCAGTAATTAAAAATGATTAGTTTTAGGTGACCTAATAATTCAATTTTGTTCAATTAGACTTCTAGATTTTTAAAAATAGGAGATTATTTTTCATGTCAATTTTTTTTAACATCAATCAGGTGTTATCAGGTGATAGTTATATTAATTGAAAAGATCAAATTCTGTTTTTTTTTAAAACGATTTTTTTTACTCCTTCAAGATTCTGTCTGTTGCACCATAAAACTCAGTGCGAGAGAATCTCGACAATGAGACTTGACACTTTCATCCCTACCTCTAAACCCACCAATGTGTAAAATTGAAGCCTAGGTATTTTCAAACCAGAAACTACAATAACTAACAGATATCTTCCAATGTAACATCTTTCTGTTCTTCTTGTATTGTATCACAGGTACATAAGTACAGGTTGCTTAACACAGCGTACAAACGCACCACAGTTGCTGTTTTACATCCTGCTTCAGCAGATAGAATTGGCATATTCTCTTAAAGTGATATCACAACACTGACTAATCCTATTATATATTTGCATTTCACACCTTTAGCATTCCTATAGTTATAACTGAAAATGTAAACATACAAAAATCAACCCCTGTCATCTAACTAGATTCAAATATAACTTTGTGAGCGCTTTTGGCACACAGCATCACTTCCAAAACAATACTTGACTTCTCTCATCTGTGATCTGGATGCTGGCCTGTTTTCGGCAGTAAAAAGCCTCACAGTACCAAATTAAAGTCCAACAGGTTTATCTGGTAGCAAACTGTTTTCAGCACTGCATGCTTTAGTCCCTCTTAAAAGCTGGCAAAGTATTAGATTAAAATCTTGTCCGGTGTGTTAGTTGCCTGTAAACTGGTATATAATTCATGTGAATTTCAAGGAAACCTTAATAATGGAACTGGACACAGAAAATGTACATGTCCATTTCAAAGTCAGAAGTTACTGGGTAGAAAGAGGGAAGCAATTAAGCAATTCACATTTTATGAATTAGGTATAGCTTTTATTATTCAGCGTTTCACAAACATTTTTCCTTTGCTTGCCATACAATGTGATGAGTATGCAGATTTCAGTCCACCACTTTGTTAGATATAATTCTGTGAAACTCTACAAAAGAGTAATTTGGTAATGGAAATGGCATGATAAGGAATACTTCTCTAAAGTCAAGACTAAAGAAATGAGACAAAAGAATGTGCTACATGTAACCTGTAAACATTTGATGTTTGAAATGCATACTGATTTTCTGGTCTCAATTAACCCAAAAATAGTTAATTTGCATTTGGCTTTCCCAGTAATTCAGAAAGTTTATTTAATGAGCTGCAGAAATATGCAGACTAGGAAGTACACAACATCAAGCTCAGTCAATGCCAAGATAGTTAACTTTAGCTAGAGCAACAGCAGCATCCCTTAAATGAACCTCAGTATCTTTGGTTAGGAGCCGAACATTATTTAGCAATCTGCATGAAGTGTTGGTGTGCGGTGGATGTGTAAGCAAAGGATTAGGCTTGGCATCTGTAGTTGAACAGCCTACCAATACTTGCTGTTAGTGTCCACAAGTTGAAGAACAGTCACTTGGATGAGGTATAAGCAGTAACCCAGCAGAATCAGTATTTTCAGGAGCAGAGATGAAGAGAGAAAATGAAGAAAGAATAGCTATCATATTGTGCCCTAATTAGCAATGAAAACGTTCTTAACTTTGCTGCAGGTTTTCAAAATAGTGGCTTTTATGTGTTCTGTCATTTGAACACCAAAGATTTTTATCAGCCCACAGGAGTCTCAATACTTGGGAACACTGTTAAATAGGAAAAAAGTGACAACTTCTTAGGTCCCTTTGAATATCTTCCTGGTCTTAACACAGCCTTGTAAGAACACATCCTCATCTGTAGATTGATTTGTGAATTGTAAAATATATTTTTTTCCATTGATGATGAAAGATCATAAGTTCCAGCTATAGTTTTTTTTTGGAAACAGAAAAAGCAGTTTGAAAAAGCAATATCTGATGATAATTAGTGCCAACAGTTCAGATGAATTGGCTGAGTCAACAACGTCACCCTCCATTACTCAAGAAAACCTATATACTTGCTTGGTTTCAAAGTCTCTAGTGGTATGATAGAGGTCCCAAAATATTTGTTTTTGTAGTTCATACGGAATCACGATAAGCTGAAAGCACACTGAGCATGGACAAAACAGACGAACACAAGAGGTTAGGTGAAAGTGACTGCCCTTGACTCAAAGGAGTATTTGGCTCAGTGTGACATTAGAAAGCCCCAGCAAATTTGAAGACACTGTGAACTGGGGGGAGAAAAAGGTAACTCACTACCACTCTCATAAGGGCACCTAGAGATAGACAAGGAGTGCTGGCCTTGCCCACATCCAATGAAAGAATTAAAAAAAAACTTTTCACCAGCTGGAATAATAGCTAGTGTAAAAGAAAATGGTTATGGTTATTGAACACCAATCATCTCAATCTGAGGATATTGCTGTAAGAGTCCTTGTATAGTGTCCTTGGTCCAATCATTTTCATTTGCCTCCATGACCTTTCCTCTATTAAAAGATCAGAAATGTGGATGTTTGCTGATGATTGCACAATGTTTAGTATCATTGACGACTCCTCAGGTATCAAAGCAGTTTATGCTCATATGCAGCAAGACCTGGCAACATTCAGGGGCAAGTAATATTCACATCACATTGCCATCAGACAATGACCATTTTCAACTTGAGAGAATTTAATTATCTCCTCTTGGCATGCAATGGCATTACCAGAACTGAACATCCTGTGGCTTACCATTGATCAGACAAATTAATACTGTGCTTCCAAAAACACATCAAAGTTGGGAATTCTTCTGCAAATGGCTAACCTCCTGACTCCCCAAAGCCTGTCCATCATCAAGTCAAGAATACGATGGAATACCCACCACTTGCCTGATCAGTGCAGCTCCAATAACACTCAAACAGCACATCATTCAAGACAAAGCAGCCCGTTTGAGTGGCATCGCATCCACCACCTTAAACATTCACACTCTCTACCGATGGACAGTACATGATGCACTGTATCAACTTGTCAAGCCTTCTTTGCCAGCACCTTCTAAATCCATGACAGCTAACACATCAAAGGACAAGAGTAGCAGATGCATAGAAAAACAACCATCTGCACTTTTCACTCCAAGCCACACATCATTCTTACTTGGAATTGTTTCTTCAATGTTGCTGATTCAAAATCCTGAAACTCCTTTCCTAACAGGACCATGGGTCCACCCAAGGCACAGGGACTGCAGCAGTTCACTACACCTTCTCAAAGGTGATTAGAGATAAGCAATAAATACTGACTAGCATAGAACTGATTTTCATGAATGAGTATTTATAATATAGTGAAAGTGTATAATAAATTTTGTTTTATTCATTCGTGGGACATAGGCATCACTGGCTGGCCAGCATTTATTGCCATTCCCTAGTTGCCCTTGGTAATTGAGATTCAACCACATTGCTGTGGCTCTGGAGTCACATGTAGGCCAGACTAGGTAAGGATGGCAGATTTCCTTCCCTAAAGGACATTAATGAATGAGATGGGTTTTCTCGGACAATTGACAATGGTTTCATGGTAAGTTCTTAATTTCAGATACTTTTTATTGAATTCAAATTCCACCAGCTGTGATGGGATTCAAGGCCAAGTCCCCAGAACAATAGCTGAGTTTCTGGATTAATAATCTAATAATAAAATGTCTAGGCCACTGCCTCCTCTAGATGCTTAGAATTTTATTTTATTTCATCATCCATAACATCCAGTTTAGCTTCGATGGTCTGCCCACATAGAATTTTAGGTGAATTGGCATGGAGGGTGTAAAGGCAAAGGTAAGTGAGCATAGATTGGCATAGGATCCACAAGGGACATATGAATGAGTGGGGGGTCATGAGTTGACATGGTAGGTATGAGGGACAAGAGAGTTGACAGAGGGTATGAAGAAGCACTGAGGTGGGTGAGTGAGGGCAGGATTAGCCTGGATGGGACTTAGAGAGGAGATGGAGATAGTGGGTGAAGGCTAAAAGGCCTAATATTTAACAAAGCAATTCCCAGAGAACCAAAGCAGGTGGCAACCTCCAATCTACATCTGGGATCAGTGGGCTAACTTTATCCCACACCTGTCCCATCAGAATAAAAAATTGCCATATGGAATACTCACCTGGGGCAATTGCAGCGAGTCAGGAAATTTCCCAATGCTGGCCCATGTATTTTGTACGTCTATCTGCAATTGGTTGTAGATTTCAAAATTTGAGAATTCACACCCTAGAAGCAACCTTTTTTGATAGACCAATCAAAACTGCCAAACTAAGCTTTAGTGAAACTAAAATACCCAAACATTAGTGGTCTTCAAAATTTTCAATGTTTTGTCAAACTATAGAACTTTTTGTTGGGAAACAATAATGGTGCACTAATGGCAGTAAGAGAAACTAAACAGGCCTTCTATCCTGCAAAGTGGAGCAAAACTTCTTATTAATACGACTGTTTGCGTGACATTCTTAAAAGTATCTTCCTTCACACTCCCAAGATGAACTAAGTTTTTGCTTGTAGAAAAAACAATTCATTTCCTTCATACAAGAGATTATAAGTAAATGATAGAATAGAATGACAGAATGGTTACATTACAGAAGGTGGTCATTGGTCTGTCGAGTCTCTACCAGCACTTTGCCAGAGCAATTGAGTTGGTCCCACTCCCCTACAAATCTTTACTCTTCAGGAAAGTCACGACTGAATCTGCCTCCATCACTCCCATCAATGCATTCCAAATCCCAAATTAAGTCACATTATAAAAAGGTTTTTGCAAGTCTCTTTTGGTTCTTTTGCTAAACAAGTTAAAAATCTGCCTCCTCGAATTCTCTTTCTACTTACCCTTTCCTTCTATCCAATCATGATTCTGAACACATACCAAATTTCCTCTCAACCTTGCCTTCTTCAAGGAGAACTACCTCAACTTCTCCAATTTATCCATGTAATTGAAGCCCCTCATACCTGAAATCATTCTGGTAAATCTTTTCTTCACATTCTCTAAAGCATTTACATCCTTCCTAAAATGTGGTGACCAGAGTTGAACACAATGTTCTATGAACGTTCATTATAACTTCCTTGCTTTTGTACTCTGTAACTCTATTTGTAAAGCCCAGAATCCTGTATGCCCTTTAAATCACTTTATCAACTAGCTGTGTCAACTTTAATGATTTAAGCACAAAACACCCAATCTTTTCGTTCCCTCACTCCAGTGTCTCAATTAGTGTTTGCTAGTCACTGTTCAACCCTCCGCCCCAAATTAGTTAATCTTTATCCATTTCCCTTCCTAAATTCATGATTATAGATTACATTGAACATGACGAAGTACACTTACTGCATTTATCTTTCTAGGAAGAGGCACAGGGGTCTCAGGAAGACTGGGTGATGTACCATTTGCATCTTCGGATGGCTGTTTCTGCAGTGTGTCTCCTATTAGTGGTTTTGGAGAAATCTCTTGAGCCTGTTGCTTTTGAGATCCCTCCCCAGGCTGGGACTTTTGGATAACTTCGACATGGGATTTTTGAGGGATTTCTCCTGGCTGTGGCTTCGGTGGCAGATCTTTGGGTTTTTGAGGCAAGTCTCCCAGATGCGGCTTCTGGGGTAGGTCTATTGTGTGTGGCTTCTGGGGCAGATCTCCCAAATGCGGTTTCTGGGGTAGATCTCCCGTGTGCGGCTTCTGGGGCAGGTCCCCCGGGTGCGGCTTCTGGGGCAGGTCCCCCGGGTGCGGCTTCTGGGGCAGGTCCCCCGGATGCGGCTTCTTGGGGCAGGTCCCCCGGATGCGGCTTCTGGGGCAGGTCCCCCGGGTGCGGCTTCTGGGGCAGGTCCCCCAGGTGCGGCTTCTGGGGCAGGTCCCCCGGGTGCGGCTTCTGGGGCAGGTCCCCCGGGTGCGGCTTCTGGGGCAGGTCCCCCGGGTGTGGCTTCTGGGGCAGGTCTCCAGGGTGCGGCTTCTGGGGCAGGTCTCCCGGGTGCGGCTTCTGGGGCAGGTCTTCCAGGTGCGGCTTCTGAGGTAAATCTCCCAAATGCGGCTTCTGAAAGGTTTCTGGACTTGATTTATCTACTGAACTGTGATGGATGCTATCAATCTTTCTCAGAGACACTAGAAGTAGAGATGAGTATCTAGATTAGGGTTCTTCAGTTAAAATATAAAATTAAACATGACCATATAATATCTTCTACTCTTTAGCAAAAGGTGCCAACCATGGAGCTTGTGGAAATCATTCCACAAACAAACAAAATCTAACGAGACAAATCATATGAATTTGTTGCTATGAAATAAAAACCAGTTATAATCAAAATATAAAACTTTTATTTTAACACACATCTTATACATTTAATTCATTCAGGGGATGTGGACTTCACTGGCTATGTCAGCATTTATTGCCCATCCCTAATTGCCTTGAGAAGGTGATGGTGAGCTGCCTTCTTGAATCTTTGCAGTCCATGTGGTATAGTTACATACAATGCTGTTCGGGAGGGAGGCCCAGGATTTTAACCCAGCAACAGTGAAAGAGCAATGAAGAAACAATATATTTTCAAGTCAAGGTGGCTTGGAGAGGTACATTCAAATATTGATGATCCCATATATCTGCTGCCCTTGTCCTTCTAGGTGATATCGATCGTGGGTTTGGAAGGCACGGCTTAAGGAGCCTTGGTAATGGAGAGGAGGGCTGACTTCACTTCAGAGTGTCCACAGCATTTTCGCTTGAGGGGGTGCTGAAAGTAAGGGCTAAGATGCAGGGCTCTCAGCTACAGAGATTTGGTGGACTGTTATGCATGTGTTGTAGTGTTTTGTGAGCCATTGCAAAGCCAGGGGTCTCAAAAGATAGGAAGTTTATGCGAGCACCATTTGTTGGAAATTCTGGAAGGCAGCATTTAAGAATTTATTGTGTTTTTATATAAGAAATGTTACTTTCAAGGGCATAATGAGTGGATGGAGAAGAAGCCCTCAAGCTCAAAGGCTTTAGAATTTTGTAGGGGTGTGATTACTGTTATGTTCTTTCACAATATAACATCTGAACTATTTGGAAAGCTTTACACCCTACAGGGCATTGGACACAAGCCAGACACAAAACTTTTAATTAGTCAGATTCCACACATATTTTGCTGACAGAATAGCAAATAATACACATCAGCGAAGAGTTCCCAATGTAAGAATCAATTATGAAAAATGTTACAATATAGTATTAATTTATACAATTAAATATTTGAATATCAAATTCAACTTGCACACATTTAATCTTACCTTTTTGAGGTAGTTTTGGAAGCACTCGTGGGCCTAAGGCAGTTTTTGTGGTTCCAGTTGCAGTACTATATAAGCAAATGAACGACAACGCTAAGTTAATACTGATAACTATCTATGAATTATACTTCCAAGATCAAAATAAAAGTGCACAATCTCTTGAAACTCCCATTTTATATTGTCCAGTAGCCATGGGTAATAACATTTCTTCTGCTCTTATCATTTACAGTATTGTCAAATATTTATGTTAAAATCTATCAAATGATATCTTCTATAACATAAACAAAATATAATACAAATAAAATTATTTTTCTTGGCACACATGCAAAGGCCACGGTTAAATTTTTTGGGAGACAATAAGGAACAAAGGGCCACATTTCAAGTCCAAACAGTACCAACTGGACATAATTTTACTGTTGCTTGCAAATGATCTTGTTTCACAAATTCCTGCTAATAATGAGAATTTTTAAATGTGTGAATTTCAATCCAGTTTAAAGTTATGAAAACACTGTAAACTCTAGTTCTTCTAAGCATAACGTTCTGCAAGTAATTTCATCATATTGTGGACAGCATTTACAATGCTTCCTTTCCACAGGGCTTCTTGAGCTCAGATGAGGAACCTGATAGAAAATGTGAATGATAGATGCATTGCAAAGGCGAGTTGACCATTTATTGAGCTTCTACAAAACTGGTCCTGCCGGAAATTGGAAGTTGAGATCATGAAGCAATGAAGATGAGTAGTTGGATAATTGAAAGGTTGAAATACAAGGGCCCACCTGTTGACATGAGAGAATACTCTGTGGCTGGAGCCTTAAAAAGGCAGATCAAGACATTGGAGCAACATTGAACTGTATGAGAAACTATTTAATTTTTGTACATTGCTCAATTATAAGAAATTAGGATTACCATGCACATCATTCAATAAAACGCTTGGGCAAACACTGAAGTAAATAATCTCCATTATGGCAAAGTAATTTTATCTGAGATGAACATCTGCACACAAAATATTTAGCTTGTAAAGTTTATGTGCATGATATACAGATTTGACTGTATTTAGTCATTCTTTCTTTTTCCTGATGCCCAGAGTCCATTTTTGACTTGAAAAAACTGAGCTATTTTTAAGCCAGAATTAGACTGATGCAAAACGTGATCTGACCAATCACTGATATTAAGCTAGTAAGTAGGCTGCCACATGAGTGAAATGGCTGATAACCCATTATAGAAACATATTCTTATTATGCCAATCAATTATCTTAACTCTCCTTTCAGAGAATTAGAAGTATGAAACGCTTAAACTCCAGTGATCATGAAACAAATGTGATCTTCAATACACAGTCCTTTTTTGAGAAACCTTAAACTGTAATAAAGTTTTTCTATTTGAGTTATAAAACAATTGGAGTTTTCTGGCTTCAGCAAGTTTTTTCTCATGTTAGGATTGGAGGGTTCAAATATAATTTGTTTAAAAGTTAGCCAGATACACTTACCTCGATTGTTGAACCAATCCTTCAAACTTATTTCCTGTTCGGTTTGGCTGTGGGGGACCAGAATCTGTGCCTAAAAAACAATTATATTTTGTTTGGTTTAGCATTAATTTAGACAGAAATGCTGAAACTTGAATCCACCAAAAATGGATGCAAGCTCATTTTGATAATAAAAACGAAGCATCAATAAACACTGCCCAAAATGTAATTCTCTCATCACTAACTCTGCAGCTACTTCAAACTTCATGTGTATTTTAGAATCCAGGAATTACAGTAAAAAATTGGCATATGTTATACACAGAAAAATTAACACTAAGGATGATATCGTCCCAAAAAAAATTCTAAGTGCCAACCAAGCAAGAAAACAGGAGCTTTTCAGACCTGTTTTTTGGGCAAGTTTAAAGATGCAATGACAGTCTGTCATATTTTTAGACGTATGTGCTATTCTCACCAGTGGTAGGTGGGAGTGGCATTGCGCAGGCGATCTGATCTCCCAGTATACTGGGAGATTTCCTGACACCAACCCTGCACCGTTCCCTGTGCCAGTCTTTCGCTGCCACTCGGGTCCCCCCTCCATGAGCACCTCCCGTCTGCAGAGTTCCCACCCTGCCAATCACACCTCCCACTCGATCTGCAAAGATCCCCCACTCACTGATCACCACCCCTGCAGAGTCTGTCCCCTCCGATCAGTCCCCATGCAATGCTCCTCGCCCCCTTGGCTCTGCTCCCTATATTACGCCATCTCTACTCAGGCGCCTGATAGTCCATGTCAGGCTGTTATTATTGTCCCATGTGCACTGTCCGGCCATGTTCCCGACCACGCAGGGATTTCAGTGCCCTCCGATTCCCCTAGTGTGACCATCATGTCTGGTCCCTTTCAGTGGAGGCCATGAGTGATTCACATCAGTGACGCTGGAAGCAGTTGTGCCAGGCTGTTAATGGCATTAAATTGACTGCACTGTTTTTGGGCACAAAGCCAATCATTCCAGAGGGGAGGATGGCTTCTGGCACAAAATCAGTTTCAAAGCCTCATATGCTACCTTCCCGGCTCACTGCACTAATTGACCGGCCCCGTATGTTCACCATGTCATTATTATTAATTTTAAAATTCCAAAGTACAAGCTTCTCTTATTTAAATCACACTATTTTTTCTGGTCACCTAACTCCCAGCATATTTCACCTTTTAAACCAATTTTTGAACAGCAAGTTAGGTAATTGCCAATGGTGCAACCACTAGCACCTCACCATTACTATGGAGAGACTCTCAAAGCAGCTTCCAATGTTCACACATGTCCACGTAAATATGAAAGTCAGGAAGCTGCTGTTCAATTTGTCTTACTCCTCCATTAGCTTCACTGCACTGGTACTTCACCAAAAAATAGACATTGAAATACACAAAGGATATGAAGTTGTGGTATCCACTACTTGTTACTCAAAATTAGTTAGGGCTTCTGTATTCATATTTGTGAATTTTGAATGGTGTATAAATTTCAATTAGTGCCAGACATCCATTCAGACACCGAAAATTTACTTCTTCAAATGTAGAGTCTCCTTCATGTGAAATTTAATTATCATTGGGTGAAATTCTCCTGAATTTCTAAATGTCATAACAGCGAGGATAATGGAGTGATCTCTGTTGATCTCTCAAGTGCGGTCTGCACTCCTCCCTGACATGGGTCCCTGCACCAAAGCTCTCCCAATGAGTTGCATATTGTGAACCCTGATATGTCCTTCGTGAATCCCGACATGACTCTGACATGCCCCCTCCATCATGACAATAGGAAAAAGCTGGGAGACTCTCAAACCTGTTTGGTACCGAATGTAAAACGGACCTTTAAATGTGTATGCTAACCTCGAGGATTGACGTGATCTACCAACAGTGCAATGAGATCAGAGAATAGCTCTCCCACAGATTGCATCAAATACCCTTTTTTTAGACATTTCATGGCTTAGTTTTCTGCCTCACAAGATGGCTGCAAGGGATCAAGCAGATGTTACGGGATGTGTTGCGAAGATGCGTGGGGGCTTAAGACATGCCCACACAAAGCAAAACCTGCATGATGAATTACAAAGATGGCAACCACTACCAGACTATTTTTTATACTTAGCATACATGTCAAGCCCAATTTTGAGACTTTTTTTGAGGCTTCAATGGTCAACTTATATGATGACATGTACAATATTGTTGAAGATTTTAAAGAAATAAAATAACTTTTTTCCTATTTTCTCTCTCTCAAATCCAATTTTCCTTTCCCTTCTTTATTTCATTTTCTTTGCATAATTTACACTAAATTAAATATTTTGCTCTAGATCTCTAAGTTGGATTTTATTGTACACGAATACAAGGTTCAAGGGGGTCCAGTAATGCTTAGAAACATGGAAACTTGTGAAACAGTTTATCAGAGCAACCATTATCAGATCCTGGGTCACCACTACAATTAGCGTCAACAAGCATTTATACATTAGTGCAGCTAATTAGATGCAGTTGGATTTTTACAATGGTGACTTGTGCTTCACAAGTGAGCAACAGCAGATGGTAGGTTGCAATAGAATGTCATGTCCAAGTGCACAGGACTCTTTAGGCTTTGCTCAGTTGGATGCAGTGTCATAGCCCATGGATCATTGTTGAAAAAAGTACTTACTGAGCATCGGCAAATCATTCACAATATATTGTTAGGGCTTCCAAGTGCATGGAGGTTGAGGCATTTGTCTCATATAGGGGTAGCATGTTGCTGCAGGCCATTGCAATGACGTTTTCTTCCACAGAAAGACTAGCCAAATGCAGAGAACATCAAATGCTGAAATCGAATGAATGCATACAAGCCTTCAAACAAGGGCTTACATACGCTAGATGGCATATTAAATGAGATAAACAATTCCTTAAGCCTTTCAGCGCCTCATTGATCTGCAGTAAATTATTTTTCACCACAATGATAAGAGGAAAGTCAGCATGGCCATGAGAGTGATGATGGCCTGATGTCATGGCTTTCACTTGAGTTTTGTTAGATTCTCGTTCTAGTAGAGAAATCACTAGGCAAAATGAACTTTGTTCAAAAAAGATTTATCTGTCAATATTTACAAAAGTTTAATAAAACTAACATATTGCTAGAGTTGCCCTCTAAGATACCAGTCGACATCCTCTTGCAATAAGTTGCACCATTATGCTTTCTTTGCACATGCTCAGAATGTGTGCTTTACATCTATCCCAAACCCTCTCCCCTTGTCTTTATTCCCTTTTTTTTTACATATATTCCATTAAACTTCATCCTAAAGTCTATTATCTTCAAAAGAACGTCTCTTTGGTGATTTTACCAATTTCCCTGAAACAGTATGGAACTCCCAGAGTAGATGGTATGTTCTGGCTGCTTTGAGGTCAGTTCGCGAGATCTGTCATTCCTGATCTGCTTTGTTTGTTGCCTGAACCAGTACGATCTCAGTTGTAGTAGTTTTTCTAATTGTATACTTGCATGGTGAGGACTCTGATCCATACCTTTTCTCCTCTTCCTAGAATCAGAAGTTTCAAGATCTATGCCGCTGACTGAATGTACAAGCCAGACATGCTTGGTAGGCTTCTTTCTAATTTGACCACAGTATTCCCCAGTGACATTCGGAAGGAAGTTGAATCTTAAGCCTACGGCCCATCAGGAGTTCACATGGGTGAAATGATAGCTGAGCATAACAAGCTCAAAGTTGTTATTTATCTTCAGGAGATCTTTGATTATGTATATTCCTTGTTCAGCTTCTCTATCAGCCTTAAATTATTTTGGGGCATGCACAAATCCATATGACTTTGTGAAAGATTGAAAGCACTCATTGGTAAACTGTGGTCCATTATCGGAGATGACTACATCCAGAATGCCATGTGTAGAGAATATTTACTCAACAAAGTAACAACAGCTTAAGAGGTGAGGCTCTGTAGCTTTTATATCTCTATCCGAGGGAATAACAGTGGGCCACTAGAAAAAAGATCTTCCTTTTATAGTCAAGCAAATCTGAACAAAGGCATTCCCAACGTTTGATGGGAAGAAAGAGAGCAAGAGCGACTCTTTCTGGTCCTGTTGTAGATGATATACATGACAAAACTGGACTCCATCTGTTCAATTGAGTCTGAAATCTCTGGCCACCATACAAACTGCTATGTCCAGTCAAGTGTCCTTTATGGATCTTCTGAAGGGCCTCCAGATAGGGAGTATGTGCTACCACTACTATTCTACTAAACAGGAGGTCGTCAATGATACTAAAATGTATCACTGTTTGAAATACTGTCTGAGGATGAACTTGCTTGGAGTGTGCTGTGGCCATCTATCAAGGCAGAAATGAATACACTTGTCATCTTCTGTTTGGCTGTGTGAAATTTGTGCAACGTCTGAGCTGTTACCGTGAATTTATCTGGTTGTTAACGCTGTAAAGGCTGCCACTTCTGTTATGGTAGCCTGTCTTCTTGTCCTGGATAAATGGTGGGTATCCTGGACAGGGTATTAAGCATAATGGTATTTATTCTCCACATACTATGCAGTAGCATTATAGCATGAGGTTGTTAAGCCAGAATCTCTGTATCCTGGGTGGTATTTTTACAATTTTCTTTATGTTTAACAATGTTATTAATGACTTACTATTGGTTTCAATCTTTAAAAAAGAGGCCCACTACATAATCAGAGAATATACTCATGCCCAAGTTACTGCAGTCTTTCTTTTTGATAATAGCACAGTTCTGTTCCATGTCAGCTAATAGCCTGGTAGTAAACTGGCTTTCTTTTGCCATCACTTTGGACTGGAATAGCACTGTTCCAAGTCCTGTTGCAGAGGCATCAGTTGCCACCATCATGAAAGATTCCAGCTCAAAATGGCTTGGACTTCTGAAGTTAGCATCCTTTCAATTTGTTCAAATGACCACAATTGGTACCCTGTTCAGTACTACACTTGGTCCTGTTATAAAAGATATCGGAGGGGTTCACTTATTTGAGCTAAGTGAGGCTGGAACTTGCCTCGTTGTTTGACCATGCCCAAAAACCTTTGTTACATTTATGGATGCCAGACATTCCCTTATTATCATTGTTTTTTTTTGAGGGTCCACAGCTTTGCAGTTGCTTGGACAACATATCCTTGGAACTTTATCACAGGCCTACAAAACTGACATTTGTCACTGAGCGTCAAGCCAGCCTCTTCTTATATTAGGAAGACTTCCCTGACCAATTTGTCATGCTGCTTTGTTGACCCATGGATCAAGTTGACATCCATGTAGCAGATAATGCTACAGTATACTGGACATTGGTTTTGGAATATTTCAGGGCTGCTATGATGCTGAAACAGTATTGTCTAAAGGACATAATAAAACTAATTAAGAATTTTGACCCTCAGATCAATGGCAGCTGTTGGCATCACATTTGGTGAAGATGGTGCTCTTGACAAGTTTGACAAAGTTCTCATCCATTGATGCCAATGGATGCAATTCTCTTTTAACAGCCTTATTGAGGTGTGTTAGATCAACACAGAAACAAATGGAGTTATTGGGCTCCATTAAGGAGTGGTACAATAAAAGAGCACCACCTGGCTGGTTTAGTGACAAGTGAAATGACTCCTTGTTGCAACATTGCCTCAAATCTCATCTTTTAAGAAGTGGATATAGGACTTTCCTTGGTGTGAATCGTCAAAGGTGTTTAGCATCTGTTTTAAGTGGAATGTGACATATGATGTTACAACCAGGCAAGGAGGGATGGTCCAACTCCTCTTTATTCAGTCTCTCTGGTTGGTCAGAACAAAGGGTTTTTGTAATTTATTTCTCCTGTAGATCTTGACACCGCCAGGTATTAAATTCCATGTTAGGGCAGGTCTGCACTGCAATCATTACAAGAACTTTCCAGAAAAGTGGGTCAACTTACAATGCCATACATCAGATGTGGAATCTTCCCATCCTGCCCTTCACAGGAATCGTAGCGGCGGGACATGGCCATGCAAAGCTCTATTGAACTCAGACAGGATGTTTCAATTTGGGGTAAGCACAGCCAGAAAATCCCCAGATGACTGATGGCAGCCATCTTTACCCAGTGTTTTTTCTTGCATCCTTAAGAAAGCAAGTTTTCTTTAAACAATTCAATGTTTTTGGTTAGCTGCCGAAGTTATAGGTAGACCTCACCCATTCACAATTTCCTATTGTTGATGCAGCAGCAGTCCTCAGCTTACCTAAGCCTACAGAGAGTGTGGGAAATTCTCTCCTAAATTCACTTTCTTCTCTCTCCCCAACTTTTATAATCAGGTTTAAAGCTACTAAGTTAAGAGTATGCTTGATTAGGGATGACAAACAATGTTTCACGTACTCCTCGACATTTTAGTATTGTTTCTAGTTGGCTGTGAATAATTAATTTGGTCCCTCCTAGACCCTAAGGTTAAATAAAGGATGTATTGTTGCAGTGTCACTTTATTTAGCTATGAAATTATGTTAGAAAGCACTGAGACAGCAGCTGCTTGAATTTGCTCAGATGCCCATTATTCTCAACGTCAACATTCCAAAACTGATTTTGATCTGCCTCAATTTCTCCCAGGAAGGTGTGTCCTATTTGCCAAGTATAGAATTTTTTGAATGGACATTCCTTTAAAAAGTTTCCCATCTGCCTTACAAACACGGATTTCTTGGAACGACAGAGCATGTTTAAATGGCCACACTTGAGGTAGTGTGCAATCCAGGTGAGGCATTATTCCCACCTGTAATCCTTCTTTCGTCCCCAGAAAGGACATTGGAGAATAGCGGTCGGTATCTTTTCAGGGTGCTGCTCAGGTTGTTGTTTCACTATGCCTTCAACTTCAATGGAAATTTCCATTGCACCTCAAACAAGGGCCTTATTTTATCTCTTTGGCCCACCTGGCCATCTGTAGAAGAGATTCTCAGCTGAAACATCAATGATTATTCATTCTCTGATCAGGTCATCTTTAGGTATCCCATACTCTCAATGTGGGGGTAGGCAGTATAAGTCATCGATGAATGGGTCAATTGCTTCACCCTGTTTTTGATTTCACTAGTTAAGCTTGCCATCTCAGTAATAATATTTTTACAAGGATGAAATATCAGTCAAGGACTCTGATGACAACCTCAGAGGGAGCCGTCTCTTTGTTCACCCCCTCTCCCACATCTGGCAAGCAAGTTGTCTGTTATGATCTCAACAGCATATTATAAAATTCTAATGCTATCATTGTTCTCTTAATTGCAAGCCCTGAGGTGCTGTGGTATCGGATCAAATGTTTTTGCCAATTTTGCTTTTGCTTGGCCTGTATAGGGTCTTCACTACTTTCAGAAGATTAGCCATTGCTCACCCAAATCCGAGATATTCTTTTTTCACGATGTGTGTCCTGCCAGTCACCAAATTGATGGCATTTTTGGTGGTGTCTGGTGTGGCTGCTGATCTTAAAGTCTTTCACCCACTGTGCCATACTGTTGCTGCGCTTCACTTGTGGTATTTCATATCATTTTTTATTATTCTGCTGTGGGTGTAATCATTGCTGCCACCATCTGTTATCATGGATTTGTCTCTAGATTTGTTAACTTATTATTCTAGAAAGGATTTACATGCTACCTATTTACACCGATTAAATAAGATTACAGCTACTCCGATATGCTAATCTGACATCTTCTCTGCAGGTAACATCACTGCAACAGATTGCACATGCTTAGTATGTTCTTACTAGAGTTAACTCTTCACAGAAAATGAACAGGGACTCCACTCAAGTGCTTCCATTTGTCATCTGTTGCCTGCAAACTCTAGCCCAGCCAGTACCCGGCATGCTGCCTCATGTCCTGATGGCTCAGTCTGTCCCTTGCACAGATAAGGTGGAACAATATTTGGCAAACCTCTCAGGCATCAAATTCAGAGGACATAATCTAACAGCAACTTGAGGGGTCTGCTTGACATGTCTCTTTTTACTGTAATCAGTCTGTTTACACTACATTGAGGCAACAGGAAAAGGAAAAGATTTGTGGTTCCATAAGGATATGCATCTAGATTCCCAACACATGTTGTATGGTTAAATCTTATTTGTCCATTTCATGCATATAAATATTCTTTTGCACATTTTTCCATGTTGCCATTTTTAGCTGTTGGTTGGCAGGTGGCCTTTTTGGTTATTTGATGAAGACTATCTGAATTGACAGCAACCAATTGAGGGGATGTGAAATGGGTGCTTAATTGTTTGGTGAGGGTGTAGAGGTGGAGTGGGGCAAAGATGGCTTATGCATAAGCTTGTGTGATGCTTGTGCATGTACTAGTAATGCAGTTCAGAGGCAGTGGTGTAGTAGCACTATTGCTGGACTAGTAATCCAGAAATGCAGGGTAATGTTCTGGGGACCCGGGTTTAAATCCTACCATGTTAGATGGTGAAATTTAAATTCAATAAAAATTTGAAATTAATAAGTGTAATGATGATCATAAAACTCATCTGGCTCATTAACATCCTTTAGTGGGAAGGATATGTAGTTCTTACCTAGTCTGGCCTACATCCACAGCAATGTGGTTGTCTTTTAAATGCCTTCAGGGATGGGCTATAACTGCTAGCCCAGCCAGTGACACCTATGGACAAATAAAACAAAACCTTGGCATAATAAGGGCACCCTGGGCAGAAAAGTGCATCACTGATTTTATACCCCTTCTATCACCTCAGACTCTCTCGTCTTCCTCCTCATCCTCTTATCCAGGTTCACTGCTCTTTGTCTTGGTCTTCCTGCAGTAAACATTCGCTGCTATGCAATGTTGTGCATCACGACCATTTTGGAGACCCTGGCGAATGCATGCTGAAGGATATCTCCAGATCTATCGAGGCTTGTTTGTTGACACATCAAATATATGGCATTCACTCTTGCACTTTAGGATTCATTCCTTTGGCTTCTGAGAGGTTTCACCAATTATTTGTTAAATGGATATTCTCTAACTCTAAGTAGCAGCTGGTAATTCTAAGACTGTGTAAGCAGAACCTATGCTAATTTGATAATTCAGAACGCCAAATCACCACATTGCGTAAGGGAACTGCTCAGCACAAGTACAGTGAAACTCCGATTTTACGCACGCGATTTAGCGCAAATTTGGATATAACGTGATAAATTATTGGACGCTTTTTTTGCTCTTTCCGGGGAACTGAAAAGTTTTTGGTTACTGCAATCTATTTTTAAAGTGAAAATAATCTGCCTTAGAAAGAAGCTGTGGACAGAAAACACTTGCTTCCCCCTTGCCCAGTTCAGATAAAAGGAGTTCTCACTTAGAAAAATATTAGTTGTTCACAAGAGGAAGTACTTCACAGTTAATGGGCCATGAAAGTGTTTGTGTAAATAAACATCGCCACTGCCTGTTTTAAACTAGCCTGGACCTGCCAATCAAAAGGTTTGTAAAAGTTAATGAAGCGTGTAGCGATTGTACAAACAAACAGCGCTCTGAATCTGACTGAGATTGTCCGTAAAGTAACTACAGCACCCTGATTTAGCGCCCCCACTTTTTTCGTGATAACATTTTATGGACTCCAACCATCACGTTATAATGGGATCACACTATACTATGAACAAATCTTTTCCCATAAGCAACTGAGAAAGAAGCTATCAGCACTGAATACTCATGGCAAATTTCAGGATATTCTTTTAGTCTTCTAATTTGTTGCTCTGCTACTCATCTTGCTTTCACTAGCAACACTCTGAAGCCTGAGAGACCAAAGCTAAAGTTAAGGACCTAAGTCAATATCGTTCTATTTAAAAAATTAACAAATGTTAAGTGGCAAACTACTTCTTATGAAGAGGATATTTTTATGCAACCTAATGCATTGCAATGAAATCTGGAAATCCTGATGCACTGTCAATTTTACCTGTTTAAATCCCCATCCATTCCTAAAAATCACTCAGTTCCACTCATTAAAATCCAACTCTGTCGGTCTCAGTGAGAACTCTTCAATCTAAGTGGTTTGCCAGACACAATGTTGTTTTCACTGCTCACAAATCCCAGACAGGCTTGACAGTCAATCCAAATGCACTCAAATCTACAAATACAGTCTTGTGTTTGTAAACTTGTGTATCCTGGGATAGTCTTTTTCATTAAGGTCATACTTGGCTCAGAGAAATAGTGATACTCTGGTTACAATGGATGATCTGTTGCGTATCCTCCTTTTCAAAGGTTGGGAGGACATGGTGATAAAATATATTTGCAAAAATGTGTTTGCAAAAAGGGCAAAAGTATCAACAATTCATCAAACATTTTTTGAAATTAACTATGAGTATAATGCTCTTCATTATTCGAAACATGTTCGACTTCCATAGACAAATAGAATTTAAAACATCCAATGAACAATTTAAATGAACAAAAGTGTTCTTTAAGAAATTTGAAACCCTGCCAAATTATGTTTGTTTTTCTACATCATTCTCTCATTTCTTATTCTAGATCATGTCTTTCTTGGACAGTGTGTGAAATTTAAAACCTTACAGTTGCAACTATAACCCGGTCACATCAAGGAGTAGGCTGTATTTGTGGTGAGTGAAATCTTTTCGAACAAGAGCAAAACATATAATAGGCAATGCAATATTAATCATCTAGCCTCTACAGCAAAATGATTATAATAAAATAGTATGGAATATTACCAGTGGGAGTCTAAATATAAATTCAGCCTGTGTTAAGCACTACTGTTTAAAATGCTTCCTAGAATTCTAGATACAGCACAGAAGGGCATTTGGCCCATCTTGTCAGAGCTACTAATTCATCCCACTTCTCTACTCTTTCCCCTTTTTATTTAATCTTGTGTGTTTTTCTCCTTCAAGTATTTGTCCAATTCCTTTTCAAGATTGCCATTGAATCTGCTTCCACCGCCCTTTCATAACTTGCCATGGAATTTATTTTTTGTGGCATTTACATTAATACAGTATGCTTTTATTACCAATCCTTCTGCCACCATAAAGTTTCTCATTACTTTACCAAAATCTTCATGATTTGACCACCTTTGTCAATTCTCATTTTAATCTTCTTGTTTTGAAAAAATAGATTCTTTAAGTCCACATTGCTGAAGTATCACATTCCTGGTTCCAAGCCAAAGCTAGTTGTACATCATCTAAAACAGTGTTCTCAACATGTGTTGTCAGCTTCAAAGATTTGTGTATGCTACCTCCAGATCTCTCTATTCCTGCATCACTTTTAAAATTGTACTTTTGTTTTTATGACCTTTCCTCATGGTTTCTACCAAATGTATCAAGTCACACATCTACACATTCAATTTTATTTGCCAAGTGCTTGCTCATTTTATCATTCTATACATTCCTGAAGTTTATCGTAACCTTCTCACCGCTTATTATATTCGACTTTTATGTCATTTGCAAGCTTTGAAATTATGCTCTGTGCACCGAACACTGCATCAGGAATATGTATCAAAAAGAGCAGTGATTCTAACAGCACTGATCCATGGGTGACACCCTACTTACTGCCAGTCTGAAAAAGAGGTGGTCACCACTACATTCTACTTTCTTTTCTGAATGATCTTCTTTAATATTTTTCAGTTATATCTCCTTTAATTCTAAAGTGATTTCCCTAAGCTGTAAAATCAGATGAATTATGCTTAATTAATGTTCCCAGTAAGTACTCCCAGGTGTCTAAAAGGAAAAACCCTTGCAATGTTGGCTTACAATGTGACAATCAATAATGAACTAACCTTTTGTGCTAGATTTTGTTCTAGGAATGACATGAGTTCCAAACTGAATGATCCTTAGTTACTGAATATTTGTTATTTTTGGGAACACTGATGGTTTTACTGAAGCAGAAACTGACAACTCACTTGAATGAACTGATAATTCATTTGAAAGTAATTAATATGAAGTGTTGAAGAAATCTCTAATCAGCACACCTTGAATGACTTTAAATAAAAGTTTTTATGATTTTGAGACAAGCTCCTTGAAACCATCTTTTACACCCAGGGATCCGAACCATCAAAGTCCACGTAAATAGCTTCCTACCAGAATTTCCTAAAATGTTTGAATAGTAATATGTTGAGTTGCTGATGGTGATTGAATGGTATTTCTCCTTCCTGGCTCTTGTGCCTGCTCTTTGAGTAAGTGAGTTGTAAAGGAAAGCCTTTCTTCATCTTTTCCCATAACTTAAATTCCTAATAACTTAAATCATCTTTGTTCTTAGCAATAAAGTCTATCTTGTGACTAGTGAGTGTAATTGCACATAGTATTCAAGACTAGGTCAAGCCAATGCTTTTTATGCCAGCCAGAACCATAAATGAGGGCTCACAATGACTTTGGAAACTGCTGGTACTGAGTCATGATGTCTCAGATTCTCCCACATTATTTCAAAGTGCACCACATAAAAGGATAATACATAAAAGTGTGATGAACAATGGAGAAAAAAAAAGTGCAGTCCATAATGACAGTTTACATACAACTGAGCTGGTGAAATTTACCCAAAGTAACAATGCAACGATGTCAATTTCTTCACTTGTCAAAGTCCCCAGATAATTTAGTTTCCATACACTGATGACAGCAAATTCCTACATTATGTGGCGGTTCAATAAATCAGGAAAAATAAACTTTTGCAGTTTTTCCCTTTTACATCATTTACTTTGAAATACAATATTATTTTCTGCTTCCTACATTAATTTTACTTTATTAACTTAATATAAGAAAAACTTACCCCAAGGAATCAGACCTTTATTCTGGGGACCATGAGGTAGCGGGCTTGGTGGGTCAGATAAGGTTCGTTTGTGTCCAGGGGGTGGGGGTGGTGGTCTCTTCTTTGATAGAGTGGAGCTGCCAGTTGTGACCTGGGGACCTACAGGAAGGGCTGAAGGAGGGACTGGGCCTTGTGGAGCTGGAGAAGCACAAAAACATAGCTGACTACTGCACAATACGTTAAGAGCAGTTAAGAAAGTAAGCAATAATGGTGTGATGGAGGATCAAAATTAAATGCAAAATAATTGACTTCTTCCTGTCCTAACTAACTAAAACTGATTAACAGAAAGCAAACTCTCACTTTAAGATGGTAATGGTGAACATCTAATTAAATATGTACACAATACATGCATACCTACCATTCCAAATGTTACTTGTACAAGATATCAGTTAAAAAATTTGTTAGATTCAGGATTAGAAACAAACATAAATTGCTCTTGACAGATCATTCTTGGTGACGAATATTAATGAGGACCTGTATCTGCAAGTAGATTCTCAAACTTAAATCTTTTTTAGCTGTCTTTTACAAAGTGTCAACTCCAACTCACTAAATTCAGGTTGTCACTGAATGCATTATTAGGATAGAGCTGCATCAATAATACAGCAAAATCTTTATTATCCAGCTTGTGCAGGGAATGGGTGGTGCTGATTAATCAAAAATATCAATCAATGAAGAGTTCTATTTACCAATGGAATACTGTGCAAGATTTGTAGCATGAACTTAAATGGAAGAATCAAAGAACAGCATTCTCTTTACTTTTGTTTTAAACAGTGCATTAAAATAAAATGTAAAATAAAACAATATAATGTCTGAGTTCTGATAACTTCATAATGCTTCCAGTTGATAAATACATGTTAGGGGAACATCAGAAATTCCAATTATTACAGTATTCTGGTTTGCAGAGTGCTGGATAACACAGAATTTACTCTAGCTACCTCAGGTACAAAAACAAGCCTAATTCTACCTGTTAGGGTAGATGTAAAAAACTTATGAACAGTAGAAGAGTTTTTCCAATGCCCTAGTCGATCAGCAGCCCTGAAACAACAATAACAGAAACAGGCTGGCTGGCCATTTATACTATTACTATGTATGGTATGTGGCTCAATGTATATTGCTGTCACGTCTGTCTATGTAAAATGGAATTGCTGTACTTTAAACGTTACTCCTTAAATGCAAACTAACTTGGTACGTGCCAAGAATGCTGTTTAAACGCATATTCTCTTTCCTGTGCATCTAAATGCAGGTGTAATATGCAAAGTCCATCCTCCCTTCCTGTAAGATACATCTATAAGATAGAGAAAGGGCTGTGTCATTATAGAACATAGAACATAGAACATAGAACAATACAGCACAGAACAGGCCCTTCGGCCTTCGATGTTGTGCCGACCAAAATAAAAAGCAATGCCCCTCCTAACTAAACCATTCCCTTCTCATCCATATACTTATCAACTAACCTCTTAAACGCCACCAAAATTGGCGCATCTACAACAGCTGCAGGCAGGGCATTCCACTCCCTAATCACTCTTTGAGTAAAGAACCTACTCTGATATCCGTCCTATAACTCATACCCCTTAATTTAAAGCTGTGTCCCCTCGTGCTAGCTTTCTCCATCCTAGGAAAAAGGCTATCACTGTCCACCCTATCTAAACCTCTAATCATCTTATATGCTTCAATAAGATCCCCCTTAGCCGCCTCCTTTCTAACGAAAACAACCTCAAATCCTTCAACCTCTCTTCATAGGACCTGCCCTCCATACCAGGCAACATCCTAGTAAACCTCCTCTGTACCCTCTCCAATGCATCCACATCTTTCTTATAATGTGGCGACCAGAACTGCACACAATACTCCAAGTGCGGCCGCACTAGAGTTTTGTACAGCTGCAACATGATGCTGCGGCTCCTAAATTCAATCCCCCTACCAATAAAAGCTAAGACTCCATAAGCCTTCTTAACAACTTTATCCACTTTATGAGGTGGATTTTGTTCCACTACTAGCGTCCCCCCTCATCCCACCCCAAAAAACTGGCCACCGCAGCAGTGATGGAACTTTCATCCCCATCTGGCCGTTGGTCAGGGATGGAGGGTTAATAAGAGTTGGTATGATCCTACCCAACAGCATCTCACATAATGAAAGCTGCCTGATTACCCGTTTTGTTTCTATTTTGCCCTGCCACACATTAAATGTTAGCAGAGACAGAATGAGGCCCTGAAATGACCAATAATTGGATACTTAAATTTCTCAATCGATTCTGGGGCAGGTGGGCTATCTGGCATCTTTCCCTTTCACATTAACTGGAAGAAGGTCAGTGATGTGCAGAAAGACGACTGGAAGGCCACCCACTTTATTTTGCGAGCCTGGGCCTTCAAAGCTACCAGCAGGGAGAATAAAATACAGCTCCATAGCTAAGGTTTTCCAATGTTTGCTTCTTGCAAGCATGACTTTGCTGGGAGTACACAAGTGTAGAAATTTTCACCATCCAATGTCAAAAAGATCTTTTTTGTTTTCTTTCTTTTCTAATTTTTCACAAATTATGTCCCAGAAAGATTTTTAGGATTCACCTTTGTTGTATGATGACTATCCATTCATCAATGCATTAGATCTGATATCTGAGCCAATGTTTGATTTTACATTTGGGAAAGAAAATGACAGTTTACGAAAGCTTTGTTTCATGAACAGATTCTGGACTGTTAGAAGTTAAATTAAAAATGCAGTAATATTTATATTTTTGGTAAATCCTGTAGATATATTGGAATAAAAATACAACTTGTATTGTTACGTCAAGCTCAAAAGGATATAGCTAAAAAATCAGTAGGTCAGTTCCTTTGTAAATATCAATGCTTGAGTTTTCACACCAGAAATCTGAAACCATCTAGCTAATATCTATCCTTTCTACCAACATGAAAGGAAAATACTGCAGATACTGGAAAGCTGAAATAAAAATTGAAAATACGAGAAATAATCAGCAGAACAGGCAGTATTTGTGAAGAGAAACAGATAAATTTTCAGGTCGATGACCTTTCATTAGAACTAAAGATAGATAGAAATAATGGAAGGGGGAGCCACGAGATGGAGATGTTGGCATTGGATTGAGGTGGACACAGTAAGTCTCACGGCAAGAGGTTAAAGTCCAATATGTGGATTTGGAATCATGAGTTGCTTGTTCATCAGGGAGAGAGGCTGGAACAACAAAAGGAAAGATCTACAATAGGGTGCAGAGCAAGGGAGATCTAATAACAAAAGAATTCATTTTACTTAAGCCAAAGAGTGTGATGAAGGGTAAAAGCCATGAAACCTTACTTGCAACATTTTCTGTTTTTTATCTTTTCCAGTTTGCCTATAATTTTTCATCCTTTCTTACAGTTGTGTGTTTAATTGCCGTTATTTTAACTATTAACAAGTGAGCTTGAATCAGAAGTGCTACTTTTTCCATGTATTGCTTCCTTAATTGCATGCAAAAAACAATGGTTTTCTCAAGATAGTAGGACAGTCCCATTAGCCTGCAGAGGCCATATTAATTTGTTCTGTTTTGTGATTGTGAGGTAGTGATTAGTTTGCAGTATATCGATTACCTAGTCAGATGTTGCAGCATAACTGGATCAAACTTCCTGGGGGCGATTCTCCCATCCAGCAATGCTAATTTTCTAGCATAGCAGGCTATGAGAATCGTGCATCAGCCGATTCGTGGGATTCCTGCAAACATTCTCTTGCTGCCCCAGGCCCGGATTTTTGGCAGTGTCTGTATGGCGCCGGAAATCAGTTGGGAGGCAGGGCTATCATTTAAGTAGTATTTAGCATACTATTTAAATACTCTGAGCCGGCCTGGGACTGAACTCTCTGGGCCCACTTGCATTTCTTACCCTGCCAGGTGTATTTCATTCCAGTGGGGTTCAGACTCGCTCTGTACTTTTGGGGAACTAATGGGACGACCCCACTGGAACGAAGGGGAATAATCGGGGGCTTCCCAAGGGCTCGGGCTGTGGGAGTAGTGCCCCCCGGCACAGGCACCCAGCTTGTGTCCCTGCCACTGCCCAGGGTTTAGACATGGGGCAGTGCCAAGATAGTTGGGCAATCAGTATGGGGATCCCACTGCCACTCTGCATTGGGATCTGGTCAGGGCAAGAGGGAGGCCAGCAATTGGGGCAGGCTAGAGATTGGCGGTCTGGGATGTTGGCGGAGAGGTTGGCCGGGGGGGGGTGGGGGAGCGTGTTCGGGCCTAGGGGATTGTGGGGGGAGGGGGAACAGCATTACGTGGGTCTTGGCCTGGCCAGCAAAGAGGGAGGCTGGCTGTTGAGGGCCACTGCACGTGCAGAGAGGCCCTGAACTATCAGTCTCATGGGCAGAAATAAGCTCTGGCCCTGAAATGTAATGATATTCATTATTATTATTATTGCTGGTGGCCTCTGCATTGCATAGAGTGTGGGAAATTCTAGTGTGAGCTCCCACTGAAAAAAGAATGATTTACCCCAGTTTTCGTGCGAATTCAACATTTAGAACTTTCTTGGGAAAATTCCGGCATCTATTTCAAAATAGATATATGCCATTTTTTTCATTCCTTTGTTGGATTTGGGTGTTGCGGGCAAAGCAAGGATTTGTTGTTCATTCTTTGAGAAAATTACCATGAGCCATTTTCTTGAACTGCTGCAGTCTACATAGTTTGGACTAAAAGGATGGTTAGAGGAAAAATCGGACCTCTTAGGAACAGAGGAGGGAAACTGCGTTTAGAGCCCGAGGGAATGGGAGAGAACCTGAATGAATACTTTGCGTCAGTATTCATGAAGGAGAGGGGCTTGTTGACTGGTCCTGTCTCTTACCAGAATCTTACCAGATTCGTAAGGCACGACCTCCCCTTAAAAGAGCCATGCTGCGTATCCCTAATCAGATCGCAACGCTCTAAGTGCCTATACATCCTATCTCTAAGAATCCCCTCCAACAGCTTCCCCACCATTGACGTCAAACTCACCGGCCTATAATTTCCAGGGTTATCCTACTATCCTTTTTAAACATCAGTACAACATTAGCTACTCTCCAGTCCTCTGGGATCTCACCTGTGTCCAAAGAAGAAACAAAAATTTGTGTCAGAGGCCCAGCAATTTCACTGCAGATCAGTTGAGGGAAATATCCATATCGAGGGAGGAAGTGTTAGAGCTTCTAGGTAGCATTAAAACTGATACATCTCCGAAGCCTGATGGCATTTATCCCAGGCTGCTTAGGGAGACGCGAGGTGAAATTGCTGGGCCTCTGACACAAATCTTTGTTTCTTCTTTGGACACAGGTGAGGTCCCAGAGGACTGGAGGGTAGCTAATGTTGTACTGATGTTTAAAAAGGATAGTAGGATAACCCTGGAAATTATAGGCTGGTGAGTTTGACGTCAATGGTGGGGAAGCTGTTGGAGGGGATTCTTAAGAGATAGGATGTATAGGCACTTAGAGCGTTGTGATCTGATTAGGGATACGCAGCATGGCTCTTTTAAGGGGAGGTCGTGCCTTACGAATCTGGTAGAATTTTTTGAGGAAGTGATGAAAACGGTTGACGAAGGGTGAGCCGTTGATGTCGTCTATGTGGATTTCAGTAAGGCATTTGACAAAGTCCCTCATGGGAAGTTAGTTGAAAAGGTCAAAGCTAATGGGATACAAGGACAGGTAGCTAGATGGATAAGTAACTGGCTTGGTAATAGGAGACAGAGAGTAATAGTGGAAGGGTGTTTTTCTAGCTGGAGGTCGGTCATTAGTGGTGTGCCACAGGGCTCGGTACTGGGACCTCTTCTATTTGTAATATATATAAATGACTTGGAAGAGGGAGTAAATGGAGTGATCAGCAAGTTTGCAGACGATACAAAGATGGCTGGACTTGCGGATAGTGAGGAGCATTGTCAGGCGATGCAGCAGGACATAGATAGGCTGGTAGCTTGGGCAGATAGATGACAGATGGAATTCAATCCTGATAAATGCGAGGTGATGCATTTCGGGAGAAAGAATGTAGTGGGGAGGTATATGATAAAGGGTACACCTATTAAGAGTATAGAAACACAGAGGGACCTAGGAATGCAGGTGCACAAGTCTCTGAAGATAGCAGAGCAGGTGAAGAAGGTTGTGAAGAAAGCATATGGTATGCTAGCCTTTATAGGAAGGGGTATAGAGTACAAGAGCTAGCCTTTAATGTTGCAGTTGTATAAAACATTGGTTAGACCTCATTTGGAATACTGCGTCCAGTTCTGGTCACCTTACTATCGGAAGGACCTGGAGATCTGGAGAGAGTGCAGAGGAGTTTACCAGGATGCTGCCTGGTATGGAAGGTATGAGTTACAAGGAGAGGTTAGGCAAATTGGGGCTGTTTTCCTGAGAAAGACATGGACCTACTGGAGATCTAATAGAGGTGTACAAGATCATGAGGGGTATAGATAGAGTAAACAGGGTTAAGCTTTTTCCTAGGATGGACTCAAATAGCACGAGGGGGTCACGGGCTTCAGGTGACGGGGGTAAGATAGAATTTGGATGCTAGAGGGAGTTTTTTCACACAGAGGGTGGTGGGGGTATGGAACACGCTACCAAGTGGTGGAGGCAGGTACTCTGGAGTTATTTAAGAGATACTTAGATAGGCATATGAACAGAATGGGAATGAAGGGATATAGAAAACTGATTTAAAATAGGGATCATAAACCTTGGGAGTTCCCTGGGAAGTCTGTAAATTGTAAATGATATTGATGTATTTGTTTTATCCTACAGGTACTTCGGTCCGCCTTGTTGTCTAACAAGGGGCATACACGTGATTGGTCCTGAGAGGGCTGCTCTTGGATTTTGAGAGTAGCCTAGTGCTTCACATCGCTAATGTACGCTTGACATGGACCATTTGATGTGCAACACGACAGCTCAGTGACTATTGCTGTGCTGTGCAGATACATGAATTTGGGCCTGTGTCTGAGTTTGCGCATTCTCCTCATGCTTGTGTGGGTTTTCTCTGGGTGCTCCGGTTTCCTCTCACATCCCTAAGTGCTCTTAGGCTGATTGATAGAATAAATTCTCCCTAAATTCTCTCAAATTTGGTTCCAATGCATAGATCTATAAACTCAGACAGGGATCATGGGTAGAAGTGGGAACATCAAGGTGGCGACGTGAGCTCATTGGGGCGAAGGACCTGTTTGCCATGCTGTTTTGTTCTTTGTTCTAATATGCAGTGCTATTAGATAGATAGTTCCAAGATTTGAAGGGAAGACTATATGTTTCCAAGCCAGGATGGTGTACGGCTATTGAAAGGAATGTATAATGGTATTGTTGACATATGCCTGCTGCCCTGGTGCTTCTAGTTAGGCTTGTCCAGTGCGCTGGATGTAGAATGTGACGCCCTCCCAATGTGTTTCCCAAAGGTAGTTTTCAAAATACTAGTAAATTGGAGTGTAAGATTTGGAAAGAAACTGCTCCTCCAATCACAGGCCATTGCTCTCCTGCATTTGGTGTTATTATGCTCAAGAATGTAACACTAAAACTACCAGAATTGTCATCAGGTGCTCTCTGACTGGAAAAGGACAGACTACTGAAGTCAAGATTATCCTTTACTTTGAGCACTTGAATAAAAACGTTTCATTTTCATAAATCTTAGTGCTAATACTGTAGTTCTTTATCACTTTCTGTTGTATGCTATGTATGCTTAATGGTTTCCAGTTTAGTAAGGTGTTTTTCTGGGGGCAGAAGTGCACCAACAATGACAAGCCCCTGATGTCCGATGAAGTTTGCTTCAGAGGTACCATCTATTGCTTTATAACCCAATTCCAGGATTTCTTTTTCATACAATATCCATTCATACAATAGCTGCAACTCACAATCAATACAAAGAGAACTATCTTCGTCAGACTTCATTCTCCTCCTATCCATAAGTCTTAAATGCACATAACTACAGCTATTTTCCCTGTTCTCCAGGAAAAATTGAAAGATGATGGAATTCCAACAGTGATTATTTAAAGATGATGGGTAGATGATAATTATCACCATGGTGATTCTCTCTTACCCACTTTTTCAATACTGGTAGCTATATGGCCACCTATCATGGCGTTCCTTCTAACTGAACTCCCGTAGATAAATGAAGAGACTGCTAACTTGGTATTGGAACCAAGTAACTCAATCTCCTTATGTACAAACCCTGGGTAGGCCCCTGCATGCTATGGTCTCTCTGCATAACTATCATGCCTTATGGTTCTTGAACAATCATGGTATGAACTGAAAAAAATACCATGTTAGATTTGCTATTCTAAGAGATCACGACCAGATCTGTTCTGATCCTGTCAACAAGTCTATTGATCTGTAGATTCACAGATCTAAAGGCTTCTATCTTATTAGGGTTGATTCATTGGCTCGACAGTAATGGTAGAGTGAGCGATATGCCAGGACTTGGGGTTACAGATTGTGGCTAAATACAATTCTGCTGCTCTTGCTTGAGGTTTGAATGTATTACAGACGTGGTGGTGCTGGAAGTCTTAAAGCGCATCAAGGTAGATAAATTCCCGGTACCTGATGAAGTGCAGCCCAGGACATTGTGGGAGGCTATAGTCACAGGTGGGGTGCTGGAAGATTGTAGAGTGGCAAATGTTGTGCTTTTGTTTAAGAAGGGCTGGAGGGAAAAGCCTGGGAACTACAGGCCAGTAAGCCTCTCATCTGCAGTGGGTAAATTGTTGGAAAGTATTTTTGAGAGACAGGATCTACAGGCATTTGGAGACACAAGGACTGATTAGGGGCAGTCAGCATTGCTTTGTGAGTGGAAAATCTTGTCTCATAAATTTGATTGAGTTTCTTGATGGCGTAACCAAGGAGTGAGATGAGAGCAGTGCAGTTGATGTTGTCTACATGTACTTTAGCAAGGCCTTTGACATGATACTGCATGGTAGGTTGTTCCATGAGATTAAACCTCACAGGATCTGGGGTGAGGTACCTAAATAGATACGAAATTGGCTTCTGAGGGTGGTTGTAGAGGGTTGTTTTTCTGACTGAAGACTGTGACCAGTGGTGTGCCTCAGGGATCACTGCTGGGTCAACATTTATTTGTTATTTATAGTAATTATTTGGATGAGAATATAGGAGGCATAGTTAGTAAGTTTGTGGATGACACTAAGATGGTGGTATAGTGGACAGTGAAGAAAGTTATTTCCAATTGTAACAGAATCTTGATCAATTGGGCCAGTGGGATGACGAATGGCAGATGGAGTTTAATTCAGACAAATGTGATATGATGCATTTTGGTAGATTGAACCAGGGCAGCACTTACTCAGTTAATGACAGGGCACTGGGAAGAGTTACAGAACAAAAAGATCTAGGGGTACGTGTTCCTAGCTCCTTGAAAGCAGAATCACAGGTAGCCAGAGTGGTGAAGGCGGCATGCTTGGTTTCATTGGTCAGAACATTGAATACAGGAGTTGGACATCTTGTTGAGGTTGTACAAGGCATTGCTAAGGCCACACTTGGAATACTATGTGCAATTCTGGTCACCCTATTATAGAAAGGATATTATTAAATTAGAAAGAGTGCAAAAAGATTTACTAATATGCTACCAGGACTTGATGGATTGAGTTATAAGGAAAGGCTGGATAGACTGGGGCATTTTTCTCTGGAATGTAGGAGGCTGAGGGGTGATCTTATAGGTGACTTATGCTACCTAAGGAACACAGATCAGCTAGATAGTCAATATCTTTTCCAAAAGGTAGGGGAGTCTAAAACTAGAGGGCATAGGTTTACGCAGACAGGGGAGAGATACAAAAGTGTCCATTGGAGTAACTTTTTCACAGAGGGTGTTAAGTGTCTGGAACAAGCTGCCAGAAGTAGTAGTAGAGGTGGGTTCAATTTTGTCTTTTAAAAAGCATTTAGATAGCTACATGGGTAAGATGGGTATAAAGAGATATGGGCCAAATGCGGGCAATTGGGATTAGCTTACAGGTTTTAAAAAAAAAGTGCAGCATGGACAAGTTAAGCCGAAGGGCCCTATTTCCATGCTGTAAACCTCATGACTCTATGATAACTCACAACTTCTCTTGGATGCTCAGTTTTGAATTGCTAGATTGATTCTGAATAAATCCCATTTAGTACAGTGGTAGTGCCACTCAACACAATGGGAGGGTACCTTCAATGTGAAGGTGGAATTTTGTGGTGTTTGTTCCTTCTGATGTTGTGATGGACAGATACATCTTTGTCAGGTAGATTGGTGAGGATGAAGTCAAGTAGACTTTTACCCATTTTATTTCCCTTAACACCTGCTGCAGGTCCAGTTTACCAGCTATGTCCTAGCAAGACTTGGCCAACTTGGGTGGACTGCTGCCTCTCAGCGCCAGGAACCTAGGTTCAATTCCCAGCTTGTGTCACTGTCTGTGAAGAGTCTGCACGTTCTCCCCGCATCTGCTTGGATTTCCTCCTTGCTACAGTTTCCACTCACGGTCTGAAAGATGTGCTGGTTAACTGATTAGCCATGCTAAATTCTGCCTCAGAGTACAGGCACTGGAGTGTGGTGACTAGGGGATTTTCACAATAACTTCACTGCAGTATTAATGTAAATCTACTTGTGACACTAATAAATAAAATAATTTGGTTAGTAGCCCACCCCACACCACCCCCCTTGGATTAGGAATTGGCTAGCTGATAGAAGACAGAGGGTGGTGGTTGATGGGAAATATTCAACCTGGAGTGCAGTTACAAGTGGTGTACCTCAAGGATCTGTTTTAGGGCCACTGCTGTTTGTCATTTTTATAAATGACCTAGATGAGGGTGTAGATGGTTGGATTAGTAAATTTGCTGATGATACCAAAGTGGGGGGGAGTTGTAGACAGCGAGGATGGATGTAACAGTTTGCAGAGGGACATAGGTTGCAGAGCTGGGCCGTGAGGTGGCAAATGGAATTCAATACGGATAAGTGTGAGGTGATTCAGTTTGGTAGGAATAACAGGCATATGAAATATAGGGCTAATGAAGGACCCTTAATAGTGTTGTCGAGCAGAGGGATCTTGGGGTACAAGTACATAGCTCTTTGAAAGTTGGCACCCAGGTTGATAAAGTTGTTAAGAAGGCGTACGGTGTTTTAGCTTTTATTGGTAGAGGGATTGAATTTAGGAGCCGTGAGGTTATGTTACAACTGTACAAAACTCTGGGGCGGCCGCACTTGGAGTACTGCGTACAGTTCTGGTCGCCGCATTATAAGAAAGATGTGGAAGCATTGGAAAGGGTGCAGAGGAGGTTTACCAGGATGTTGCCTGGTATGGTGGGATTCCTTATGAGGAAAGGCTGAGGGACCTGAGGTTATTTTCATTAGAGAGAAGAAGGTTACGCGGTGACCTAATTGAGGCGTATAAGATGATCAAGGGATTGGATAGGGTGGATAGTGAGAGCCTTTTTCCTCGGATGGTGATGGTGAGGGGACATAACTTTAAATTAAGAGGTGGTAGTTATAGGATGGATGTCAGAGGCAGGTTCTTCACACAGAGGGTGGTGAGGGTGTGGAATGCCCTGCCGGCAGCAGTTGTGGACTCGCCTACTTTGGGGGCATTCAAATGTTCGGTGGATAGGCATATGGATGATACTGGAATAATTTAGGTTAGAGGGTCCATTGGCCGGCGCAACATCGAGGGCCAAAGGGCCTGTACTGTGCTGTAATGTTCTATGTTCTGATATCGAGTATTCTGCTGAGTGCATTCAGTATGGATGGGTACTGATTTTCTCAGCTGGGGGAAGACATAGGCAGGAAGTTGCAACAGATTTTTTTGACTATATTTGATCTGATGCCACTAGATATCATTGGATCAGCAGTCAATGTTGAGTGCTCCTAGGACTTTTCCTTCCTGACTGTGTACGAATTCTGTTAGATCCATCCTGACAATGCGACAGTCAGTTGTAATGGTGGAATCTGAGACATTGATTTCATCAACTTTTTGCAGAACTCTTCATTTGGATTCTCTGGCTTGGAATATTAATGCTAGTTTCTTAGACAAAGGGGTGAAGCTTCACTTGGAAACCTGAAGTTTGGGTTTCTCTTAGAACTTCATAGTGTATGTCTTTCCTTCTCAACAGAATATTGACCCAACCGAATGTCAGCCTGATTAACAAGCTCGGCATCCAGTGCAGCAAGATCCAGAGCATGGCTGCAAGAGCAAGGGAATTGTGTGCAAGGGGAACCCAGGTGTAGTTGTATCTCTGACAATCTGACAGGGTGGTGTAGCAGAAGTTCGAGAGATGCAAGAGATAATTTATCATTGGTGCTCACTTCTCAAAATTTTAAACTTAAAGTCATCAGTTTGTAAATGAGGTTATAACTTTTAGTTTAGTTTTTTTCTTTCTCAAATACTTAGTCACACTACTTCAGCTTGATATAATGAATTTACTAGTTACTTTAATTCTTATACCTGCATTTGTGGTCTGCAATTTTCTCATACTTCAAGCACAATAATCCATGTCTGATCTGCACTGACATTTTTAGTTTAATGTTGCAATAGAGAAACATGTACAACTTCCTTATTAATGGTTTCACCAAGGATTAATCATTTTTGATGTTCATGAAGCCATTTTTGGAAGGGTTGGTGGGAATGATCCAAGCAATGCTACGCAAAGACTAATAGTTAATAACTCCTTTCAATTGCACATTAGCCAGTTGACCATTTTTTCAGAAATTAACAAAGAATTCATTGAAGGATTGGCAACAATAAGTCAGCGAAAAATTATACAAGTTCTTGTGCCAAAAATAAGGGAGAGAATTATACAATTGACCACAGAATAATGACAGAGCAACTGTTCCTGTTGATGACAGAAATGGCACAGTAAGAAAAGTGGACACTGCTTTGATTGGAGTATTTAATGAACATTTACCCTAATGCAATTAGCAGCTAAATATGCAATTGCAAATCATAACTAAACACACTAACATCTCATAAAATGTATTTCATTTTAGTCACCAACCTTTGCTTGGATTCCTAGGAGGAAGAGGAGGGGCGTCAGTGGCTGGTGACATTGGAGAATCTGTGCCACTTCCATATATCTGATTACTAAATGCCCCATAGGACAATCGCTGTTTTTCTCGTGCAATGGCAAGTCCTGGGATCATAAGTTTTTCTTGTGGGGAGAGACTAGAAGACTGGCAGCAGCTCTGTGGCCTTGGAGAACGCTCCTTCTTTACAGGACTGGTCTGGTGACAGGGAAAAAAGGGACAGAGTTAAATATATGACAACACCAAATCTAAGATTAATAATCCACTTCTGTCGAAATGACAACGACAGCAACCCAGGGATAAAAAGTCTCTGCACCTATCACACACAATTTTCAGTAGTTTATTGACTATACCCAAATGTATTTTTGTTTAATGTATAATTTTTAAACTTTGGATTCTTCGATTTGATTGTGTTTTTGTGACAGTAATTTCCTGGCTAAACTTGTGTCAATTACAAAGTTTATAACTATGAAAGACTATACTTGTTCAGACAAATATACTCCCTTTAAGGCACCACTGTTTTTCAAGCTTATATTAACCTTGAAGAAGAACTTTTGATCATTTCAAATTTCAATCACATTTGAATCACATCCTTTAAGCTATGAAAGAAGATTTGCCTTCCTTTTTAAAAATCCTACTTTGATTTTTATATTGGATAAAAAAAGACGGTTTGTTTAATTATTATTATTTGTTTATTGGTTAAGCAACAATGGAACTCAATACATAACCCAGGAACGGTTTAAAATTATTTGTAAAAACAGGCCACGTTATTGAAATGCCTTGTCTCAGTGGGATCATTCTTTCCTTGGAGTCGGAAAGGCATATGTTGAAATTCCACTTAAGATGAACACAATCTTGATCTATTTTACTGTGCAATATTAAAGAAAAGAGAATATTTATTGACAGATATGCTGCCTGCTGAATGAGCTGTCAAACCAAGGTCCCAACTATCCTTTCAGATGAACACAAATGATCCCATATATTGAAAACCAGCATGGGACGTCTCCTGTTGACTTGGCTAAAATTAGTCCCCCTAAACTAAACCATCAAATGTCAACTATCTCATCCCTACTGTGGGACCTTGCTGTGTGCAAATTTTCAGCCATCTTTTCTAAACAATAACATTCACGACAATTAAAAAGGAATGAATTGGCTATGATATGCTTTTGAGTAATCTGATAAATAACACGTAATCTATCTTTCTTCCTTCCTCCTGTCCTTTTACGACCAGAAAAAGATGACAGACTAAAATCAATTCTCCAGGAAAAGCCTAGTTATGAATTTCAAATCAGACTACAATCCAAACTCAGATTAACTCATCCAAAATTCTGTTTTGTAGCTCCTCTTGCTCTTCAGAAAGTTTACCAATTTCTGAGAAAAATCCTACAACTGCTCACAGATATGTCTGATATTGTTCACTTAGAATTCAGAATTGACCAAATAACAATTAAGATTTCCTATCTAGAGCACATTAACTATAAGATGGCATGATTAATGGCAAGAATTTGAAATTGCAAGTCATTTTAGCTGGAATATTGAGAAAGATGTGACAATTAAAATGATCTCTTGCCCATTTCATCAGAAATATATGTTTAGTCAGATCAATAAAGCATGAGTATTTTAAATATTTTCTCAATTTTTCGATAGCTTCCCTGCTCTTAGTTCATATTTCATTCAAATAAGATTGATTGTTACATCTGCTAGAGTGCACACTTTTTAAGCAGTATGCAGGTGAAACTCGAGGGTATATATTTATCTGAATTGCCTAGAAACTCAATTGAGAAGAATGCAATACCCATATTGGATCTTTCCTAAAATGTCCTTCATTTGTTTTTAATTTGATCATGAGGCATCATTGACTGGGCAAGCACTTATTGTCCATCCCTGACGGCATTTAAGAACCACACATGTGGATCAGGAGTCACATATAGGCCAAGTCAGGTAAGGACCACAGATTTCTTTCCGAAACGACATTATTGAGCAAGATGAGTTTTTGCAATAATCAAATGGTTTCATGGTAATCATTAGATTTTTAATTCCAGATTTGAACCCAGATCCCCAGAGTGTCTCTAGGGTTAGTAGTTTGGTGATAATACCACAATGCCACTGGATGTCACCTGCTTGCAATCCTAGCTACCTAACTTTCCTTCCTGTGCTCTTCTCAAACGATAACTCCTGGCCATGAGTTACAGACCAATAACCACCTCACCATATTTTTGGCCTGGCTAAATCAGTGATGGAAAGATACTGGAGATCTGTTTTGATGAACTGTTGTGCCTTGACGACAGCGAAGGCTCAAAATGAAGAGCCTCTTGATGCATATGGCTCAGCACTGTATTAAAGAACATAATTATCCATTGAACTATCAAAAATCTCTCAGCAAAGAACAAAGAACAAAACAGCACGGGAAACAGGCCCTTCGGCCCAATGATCCCGCGCCGCCACCCCGATGTTCCCACCTCTACCCGTGATCCCTATCTATGTTTATAGATCTATGGATTAAAAACCAAATTTGAGACAATTTAGGGAGAATTTGTTTTGCGAATTAGCCTAAGAGCACATCTTTGGGATGTGGGAGGAAATCGGAGCACCCGGAGAAAACCCACGCAAGCACGGGAAGAATGCACAAACTCCCACAGACACAGGTCCAAATCCATGTATCTGCACAGCACAGCGATAGTCACTGAACTGTCGTGTTGCCCATCAAATGGTCCAGGTCAAGCGTACACTAACGACGTGAAGCACTAGGATACTCTCGAAAAAAAAATCCAAGAGCAGCCCTCTCATGACCCATCGTGTGTATGCCCCTCGTTAGACAACAAGGTGGACCAAAGCACCTGTAGGATAAAAACAAGTACATCAATATCATCATCTATTTACACACTTCCCAGGACTCCCAAGGCTCATGATCCCTATTTTAAATCAGTTTTCTATACCCCTCCATTCCCATTCTGTTCATGTGCCCATCTAAGTATTTCTTAAATAACTCCAGAGTGCCTGCCTCCACTACTTTACTTGGCAGCGCATTCCATACCCCCACCACCCTCTGTCTGGAAAAACTCCCCTCTAGCATCCAAATTATACCTTACCCCCCTCACCCTAAGCCCGTGACTCCTCGTGCTATTCGAGTCCATCCTAGGAAAAAGCTTAACCCTGTTTACTCTATCTATATCCCTCATAATCTTGTACACCTCTATTAGATCTCCTCTAAGTCTACGTCTTTCTAAGGAAAACAGTCCCAATTTGCCTAACCTCTCCTCGTAACTCAGACCTTCCATACCAGGCAGCATCCTGGTAAACTCCTCTGCACTCTCTCCAGAATCTCCATGTCCTTCTGGTAGTAAGGTGACCAGAACTGGACGCAGTATTCCAAATGAGGTCTAACCAATGTTTTATACACCTGCAACATTAAAGGCCAGCTCTTGTACTCTATACTCCTTCCTATAAAGGCTAGCATACCATATGTTTTCTTCACAACCTTCTCTACTTGCTCTGCCGCCTTCAGAGACTTGTGCACCTGCACCCCCAGGTCCCTCTGCGTTTCTATACTCTTAATAGGTCTACCCTTCATCATATACCTCCCCACTACATTCTTTCTCCCGAAATGCATCACCTCACATTTATCAGGATTGAATTCCATCTGCCATCTGTCTGCCCAAGCTACCAGCCTATCTATGTCCTGCTGCATTCCTGACAATGCTCCTCACTATCCGCAAGTCCAGCCATTTTTGTATCGTCTGCAAACTTGCTGATCATTCCACTTACTCCCTCTTCCAAGTCATTTATATATATTACAAATAGAAGACGTCCCAGTACCGAGCCCTGCGGCATACCAGTGGTGACCGACCTCCAGCTAGAAAAACACTCTTCCACTTTTACTCTCTGTCTCCTATTACCAAGCCAGTTACTTATCCATCTAGCTAACTGTCCTTGTATCCGATTAGCCTTGACCTTCTCAACTAACTTCACGAGGGACTTTGTCAAACGCCTTACTAAAATCCATATAGACGACATCAACGGCTCGCCCTTTGTCCACCGTTTTCGTCACCTCCTCAAAAGATTCTACCAGATTTGTAAGGCACGACCTCCCCTTAACAAAGCCATGCTGCATATCCCTAATCAGATCGCAATGCTCTAAGTGCCTATACAGCAATTTTACTCTAAAATATAAAATCTGTAATCTACATTTATTTAGAATTTCAGCTCTTATTCAAGTCAAAATGTTATATTTGGCCATTTCTTCAATCCAATTTGTAACAGACAATTGTTTAAAAAAAACACATTTTACAAAGAGTTTAAAAGATTATTGTGCTTGATCTCTTTTGAACTTTCTTTAACGTTATTTTTGGCATCAAGAGCAAGTAGCTGTATCATCAAATGATGCTCCATTATTTGTTGCTAGATAGTTTGTTATAACAGCTTAGCTTGTTGGACTGCAAGGAAATTTTTTACTTCTGTGTAAAATATTTTCTGTGCTCACCTTTACATCCAAATCATCATCACTTTCATCGATTTCCTCTTGCCGTAATTGCCATTCATATTCTACATGAACATGAGGATTAATTTTTCCTACAGCAGCTTGACTGATCTGAAATTAATACAAAATATTAAATCAAATACAACTGTATTCAAATGAATGGTTTCATAATAGGATATTTACATACTCAACCTTTAATTAGCAACTTATTTTCCCAAGGAAGAAAAGGTGGTGGTTTCAGCTCAAGAGCATTGCACAAGTGAACCATAAATTTTCACATTTGTTATCCGGTGGAATGTTTACATAAACATGTCATGTATTTTTACATGTAAAAGGATATGAATGTACTGTTTAGGTTTGCATCATTATTGGTTACCTAAAAAACTCAAGTTAAAAAAAAGATTGTCGGGATTATTGCCAATTCAATCAGTACTTTGAGATAGCAGGGGAACAAACATTTTATATAATGCTACTTTATGACTGACTTATATGGACTAATACTCAATACACTTTCAATCATTTCACACTGTTATACATTCCCAATATGATCCCACTTGATGTCTGACAAGCAGTCAGAAAGCTATGTTAGAAAATTGAAGGAGAGTTGATATCTTCGGAATGCCTCTGGAAGTTAACTTCCTCTGGAATGCCTCTGTTTGCCTGGAATCATTATGCATTTTTATATGAATTATTTTTTAAAAACAGACCCTGGGAAATGGAATAAGTTTTCTAATTTTGTTACATCTAGCTGGATTTAGAGGAACCCCCCAGATAGGGCATGATTACAGACAGACCAGTGAGAATTGGATGGGAGTATCCACATCTAATTCCCACTGTTTGGAAATTAAGCTGGGGCCAGAAGAGTCTGGTGTAGGAATCCTGCCTTCTGACAGCAGGAAGGCAATTAGCTCATTCATGAGCCACTTAAAGCCAATTATCTTCCAGCCCAGAGAAATTTATTGGTGGCTAAGGATTTAACAGAACTCGCTCAACTATCCTATGCCACCCCCTTTACCTTGGCCTCGCGAGGCTCGTTGCCTTGTTTTCAGATGCTCTTCACTTTATAGATGGATTTGACATTGGGAAAGTTGGGTCTGCTGAAAACAGCCCCCTTAATCTGGCCTCTGAGCCACCTTCCCCAATTCTCCAGTGACCCTCTACAGACTGATTCTCTCCACCAAAATTGCAAAGACAACAATTGGACAGTTTTTAAGATGCAGGACAAAGGTCACAAGAGATTCTTACATCCCCCTTTTAAAATATCTCACCATTGAGTTTAACAGGTTTAGATAGTGACTTTTTCCTCCATCTTAAATACCTTTTTTTAAAATACCGCATACATGTATTGTCTCAAACATGTCTTTTGTTTTTAAATTTTGTTGTAATCTCTCACAGTTACACTTTAACATATTCTCCTTGGCTATAGTGCCAAAAAAACTAAGCATTAATTCTGCTTTGTCTCCTTACAATGCTGCCTGACTTGCTTTTTCCAGCATACTCTGTTCTTACTTCAGATTCTAACACTCAGTACTTTGGTTATTTTAGAGAACTTAAAATGTTATACTGGCAACTTTGAAATTGGCTATCATTTTGTTGCTCACATAAGCAACTGCCCATCATAAACCTGAATATGGGGAAGGAGGCACTTCTTCACAAGGTCATTTGACTGGCACGTGGTCCACATCAGCTTAATTAATGAGACCATAGAAAGAACCATCTTCTGCTTCTACTGTAAAAAAAAATTGCACTTGCACATGAAGACAAGATGGTTTTCAAAAGACATACCAACAGAAAGGAGTATGGGTATGGGAAAACTCTAATACTGACCAGTCTTTTTTGGGATTCTGTCCACCACTCCAAACAGCTAGATCTAGCACTAGAAAGTTTATTGAAGCTAAATTCTCCACAACATATGTCATATAAGGAGTGCAATCTGCTTGGTGCACCTGAATTGACAAACTACCCGTGTGTAATGGTTGTAAGGACAGATTCCCAAATTTTCTTTCATTTGTTCTCTGTTCGACTTGAGAGTTGTGGAAATTTTTGTAGCTATTTTGGGACAGAAGTTGCAGCATCCATTGGAATCTGTGAAATGTCCTTTTGTTCTGTAGGATACATTCAGTTGAGATTCACTAGGTAAAATGGATTCTTTCTGTGAATTGCAGGAAGGACAAGATCTCTGAGTGCAGGAGAAATTATAGTTCCTGCAATTAACAGAAAATAATTTTGCCTCAATGTCCTAAGTTAGACTCTGAATCAACATATGCAAATCTGTATGGAATTGAATTTATGTGTATTTAGAATATATTTTGAACATTTGGACCAGACATGACACCAAACCATGCAAGTATGCAATGAATAAACACTTCAATAATTGAACTTTTTGTCAGGAAAATATATTTGAACAGCCTTATGATTTGGATAAAAGAAATTACTGGAATTGAATATTTTGGTTTTTTTTTAAGAATTTCAAGAAGATTTTCATGACCAATATTAATGCTAAATATACCAAGCAAAAATGATTGCAATGTAACTATTGGTTTTCAAAGAAATTTTAAATCTAAGATTGGACTAGAAATTTTGTGAAAGGAATCAATATCAAATTGAACTATTTCTTACCAGTTCTTCACACTGTGCACGCTGCAATCTTCTTGCTATATCAAGAGCTGTTTCTCCACTCTGGTTTACTGTTAAGGTTAATAAATTCAGTGCATAATACATATAACTTCAGAGACAGAAAATACAATGCAGTCAAAAATTCCTCATACAGTAATTTTCTGAAATAGCTATTCAGTGTAGATTACACAAATTCATTTTTATTCTAAAATATGCTGGCAAAATAAACATTTAGACTGTTTAATAAAAATATAATAAAACACATTAAAGAACCACAAATGGTCACATGTACATTTCTATTTACATATTGAGATTATGCACAACTGAAGGATTTCACCAACTTACCATAATTTTACTTTGTTGAAATACTAAAATATTGTTGAAGATTGGCAAATTGTGTAAATATAACAGGACATTGTGACTTCTATCTGAAGGGACAACAACTTAATTAGTAATAATTTGTTTCCATTTGTGATCTTCTATCTGCCTCTTGTATACATGAAGTATTACATGATTTTATTCTTCCAGTAGTGTAACAGGTACTTCCTTTAATAGTTTTCCTTTTTTTTTGATACTATTGTGACTGACAGAGTACATGTCACTTTTGTCATATTTTTCTACTAACTTTACTAACCACTGATTCTCTACATTTGGTTTTCACTTGTTGTCTACTCATCTGGAGACCTTCAAGGTCTGCCTCCAGTCTAGGTGACATTGAGGTAACAAGATTCAGGATATTGCACTGGTTAAAAAACTCTGAAAAAAGCTTATTTAATGTACTTGTTATTTTTGCACTGTTTCACTACAGCTGATTTCTACAGCTATCTTCTTTCCATTTGCAAGTTTCGCTATGCAGCGAGTTTTGACAGCCCCCTGCCAATTTCCACCATTCTTGGATCTTTCCCCTTCTCACCAGTCCTCTGGCTTTGGCTGCATGTCCAAATCAGACTGTATGTATATTTTTGGAAATTGGCATGTACCTGCCTAATATATGCAACAGGTAATTTTAATATGATTTAAATCCTATTAGTGGGTCTGGGATTGAAATCTCTGGGCCCGCTAGTCTTTCCCCTCCCCTGTCAGGAATGATTCATTCCACCTGGGTTTACTATACCTCCCCACTTGAGGGGAGCTGGTGGCCTGACCCCGCTAGAGTGAAGGTGGGATGGAGGCAATCAAGGCCCTCCAGAGGGTGGGTGCCCCCTGTGCATTACCACCGATATAGTGCCAGTGTGCCAATATCGATGGGGCATCTTGACACTGCCCACTGAGCATGGGGCAGTGCCAAGGGGGCAATCAGTGCGGATGGGTGGCTCCACTACGATCTACAGTAGGGATCAGTGGGGGAGGGAGGGAGGAACAAAGCTTGAGGTGGGCTGGGATTTGGTGGGGGATTGGTCGGATAACAATGTGGGATCACGAGGCTGGCCAGCAATCAGGAGGTCCACAGACAGGGGCCACTGTGCATGTGTTAATCTTGGCACTGACAGACAGGCACATGCTCTGTGGCCCGCTTAGTGCAATACTGCCGACCTCTCCAGTGGGAATAGGGCCCACCCATTGATTTCTGGAGTGAATCACACTACTGCACTCTGCAGTGCATAGAGTATAGGAGATTCATTTTGAAACTGTCGCTGAAGAAACTGATTTACTCCAGTTTTTATACAAATTTGACACAGAATTTTTTTGGGACAGTCCCACTCTGGATTGTTGCAATCAAAAGCACCTTACTGCTGTTAAAGCATACTTGCTAACTCTCAGATGTTCTGTTTGATGGTTGGATATCATCCTAAATTATTCAAAATAAAAGGAAAAATTACCGCTGGACATTTTAAGTTCAACATTCCCATGGGTAAAGCAGCAGCACAGATATTATGGATTAAAACCACAGCTACAGCAATTAGCAGCTGTCTATGTTGTCTCCACATCAAAGGTATCTTTCACATTGGTAGAGTCTTCTGCTGGGGAAGAATCACAAGAAATGGCCTTCTGCTAAGAAGCAATGGCATATTGAGATCATGGCGAGAGGAATGTTGCTCACCTGACTCTTCCTACTTTAGTACTATGAGCCAATTCCATGCATACGTTGCAGAGAGGATAGAAAGAGCCTGCAAAGTCAATAATCTGCCAATGAACTAAGCCTAATTAGATCCCTTAATTCAATAATACCATTCTGGATGCTGTTGGATTCTTGGAGGCTACATTTTTGTCAATCTGCAGTATATGGAATCAGTTGAAAAATGTGACTTTATTGGTTATTTAGACTTTTTCCCTGGAGCTTGTTCTTCTGGCAAATTAGATAGTGATAACTAACAGGTTAATGAAAAGCGATAAATAAAAGATTTTGAAATTATTTTTAAGCATGGCAGAGAATAGGAGATAAGGAGTTAAGTGAGAATGTATAAAATGGGAAGACTAGGTAAGAAGATAATTTACATTTTTCAAATTATTTAGATTATATTTCTGATGTTTGTTTTTATAGTACATTGCTAATAGTACAATAATATGGCTAGGATAAACATTGTAAGTAGCTTTAACTTTGCAAAGTCTCTGCCATATTGTTTGAGCTGAATATTGTACCAAGGAATTAAATTGTTTGCTGGGCTCTGCTGGCAGTCATATCCAATAGGAGATTCAATTTAAAGTCATCGAGAGTACACTCACCTAGATTTAAACTTGGTTTTCCCCGGAGAAGTAATTTTAAACATTCCACTTTATCCATAATGCAGCAGTAATGTACAGCTGTGTTTCCTTTTGTCGTCGGTTTGTCTAGATTGCCACTTTACAAGGGTGAAAGAAAATATCAATGTGATTTATTTCATTACATCAAATGAATGTGATGTATATTCATGTACTAAAGCCATTAATTTTCATAATGAATATATAAATAATGGTGGGGTTACATTTTTTAGCTTCTTTTTTCTATTATAGTCTTACCACACAGCTTCCCCAATTGATAGGATGTACAAGGGACCTGGTCCCATCTGCTCAATACTGAAACTTCTAATCCTGTTCTATAACTAGACACTCAAAGCTACATTTACACAGATAGCCTTTTTATATTCTTAAATTTAGTCATTTCTATGGGGAACCTCCTCAATTAAGTATGGCTAAGAATGGGTACTCAGCGTCTGGAAAATCGTAGGTATCTATCTGTATCATGCCACACCACTGAAAGTTAGCACACTGTACAATATTTGTATTAAAATTATTTTAAATATATATCCACTTGATATACAAAAATACTAGATATAAAACAGCAATAATCTTTAGCAAGATCACCTCAAATCAACTGACAAAGCATTCAACTCATTGTAGAGGGACACTTAATGTTATTAACTGACTGAAATCAGGAAAACTGTGCAGTAATAATAAAATACAGAAAATCCAATGTTGGAGCTTAGAAATGGTTGAAGAAACTGGTTTCTATATAAGAAAAAAATGCAAGACTACTGGTATGATCAGGTCAGAAAAATATTCTATTTCATTCCGATGCCTATTACATTCTCAATTGATGTGATAGATTTGCAATTATTATTCTCTCTGAAATAGTGAATGAGTAACCTGTTACTATGCTACAAAGAGACATGAAATTTATAAGTGAGGAAGTATGCAAGCACAAAGAAAGATCATCCCTGAGTGCAGATAGGCACAGAGATTGAACTTGGGAATTTGAATTTCAGCTAATATGAGTATAAATGGTCTTGCTAAGCACACAAATAAACCATCATGATGATAATAGCTCATCACTGAGTACACCTAGTCAGAGCTTTAAGTTTGGCATTTGTTGAGTGAGGAAAGAGGAAAACAGTGGTTAGCACTGCGGCCTCACGGTGCCAGCGACCCAGATTCAATTCCAGCCTCAGGTGACTGTATGGAATTTGCATGTTCTCCCAGTCTGAGCGGATTTCCTGCGGGTACTCTGGCTTCCTCCCACAGTCCAAAGAAGTGCAGGTTAGGTGGATTGGCCACGCTAAATTGATCCTTAGTATCAGAGGGATTAGCAGGGTAAATGCATGGGGTTATGGGAATAGGGCCTGGGTGGGATTGTTGTCGGTGCAGGCTTGATGGGCCAGGAAGTCTCTCTCTGCACTGTAAGGGTTCTACAATTCTATGAAAACAGGTAATTGGTTGATGAGTATTTTACTCATTTATCATTCAAAATTCATGTAATTTATTAGTAATTGTCAGATTTAAAGAATAATAATAAAGTTTACTAGCAATAATAAAGCTCATGGGATATAATATGGTTTATTAATGATAAACTATTTCAGAAAATTAATTATCACATAATAAAGTCAGCAGGACAAGATGATGCATTGTGACTGTAGAATGTGGAGTTTCCTGAATACCAGTGTGACTGAAGGTAAATATGTTGTTCTTAATGTTAACTATTTGACGAGTTTGGCTCAGGCTACTGAGCAGGGGCAAATCTGCAGACACTGTGATGCATGGGGAGGATGTTACCTTGACACTTTATTCCTGGAGGTGGTCACGTCCCTTTGGTTAGGGTCATGGATAGATCAGTGTGATTGCAAGTGAGGTAGGTAAAGGGACTGAGAAGATAGAAGGAGTAACTTCAGCTTTTGCAATCGTCCAATAGGTTTGAAATTTTTTCAGTTTGCGGGGACTTAAGTGGATGCTGCAAGATGGATGAGCAAACTGGTCATAGCACCATGATAGAGAAAATCATTCATGTGAGAGAATTAAAGAGAATATAGTGATAGTGAGGGACAATCGGGGGATAGATAGTATTTACTGTAGCCAAGCGCGAGTTCAAACCACTGTGTTGCCTGCCCAGTGCTAGAGTTCAGTACATTTGTTTGGGGCTAGAGAGAAATTTGCAATGGGGATGGGAGGATCTAGTTGTCACGGTCCACGTCAGTATCAATAATATACACAGGACTAGAAAATGGGTTTTGCTTCGGAATTATGAGTAATGAGAAACTGGTTAAAAAGCAGAACCTCAAAGGTAATAATTTCTGGATTATTACCTGAACCACGAACAAACTGAAGGTAGGATAAATAAGATTAGAGAAATAAATATGTGATTCAAGACTGGTGTGGGAGAAATATATTTTGATTCATGTGATACTGATCCTAGCATTGGGGCAAGTAGAAGCTGTATCAATGGGACGGGGTTCACCATGCCAGTACAAGTGTTTTGAGAAGTCGTATAACTAAGGTAGAGACAGTATTAAACGTGATAGTGGTTTGAGATGTGGGATGAAAAATCATGAGGATATGTAGTAAATCAAAAGATAACAACAAGGGTAGCAATTTGGGTAAAGATAAAGGCAGCGAGTTAAAGACTATGTATCTGAAAGTGTGCAGGACTCACACTGCTAGAAATAAATGTGTATGACCTAACAGCAATCACAAGAATGTGGTTATTGGGTGACAAAGACAGAGGCTGAATATTTAAAGGTATTTGATATTTTGGAAAGACAGGAAGCTATGAAAAGATAGCTGAGTAGCTCTGTCAATCAAGGATGCTATTAGTACAGTGGTGAGAGATGCAAGGTAAAAAAATCGATCGTGGGGATAGTTTATGGGCCCTCCTAACAGTAGTGAGACTGTAGTACACAGCATACAGAAAGAAATAAATGAGGTATAAAAGGAAGGTACTGCAATAACCATGAACTAGTATTTTAATTATAACATTATGAAAACAAGAGTTGAACTGGGAAACTAGATTCAAAATTACAGTTGGGGAAATATTTAATAATTCTCAGCAAAGATTTATGCCAGTAAAGAAAAAAGATTCTCTGAGAAGGATAAATAAGAAATTAAGGATTGCATAATTTTGGAAGAAATACTATAAATCTGCAAAGCTTAACGCTAAGTCAGAAGATTAGTAGCCTAATATATCATTGGGAAATTGTTCAAACCCATTAACAAGATGTTATAGTAGGATACTTAGAAAATTATAATGTGATCAGGCAGTGTCAAAGCTTTGTAAAAGGAAATTATCCTACAGGTGCTTTGGTCCACCTTGTTGTCTAACAAGGGGCATACACGCAATGGATCGTGAGAGGATTTTTTTTTGAGAGTATCCTAGTGCTTCACGTTATTAGTGTACGCTTGACCTGGACCATTTGATGGGCAACACGACAGCTCAGTGACTATCGCTGTGCTGTGCAGATACATGGATTTGGGCCTGTGTCTGTGGGAGTTTGCGCATTCTCCCCGTGCTTGTGTGGGTTTTCTCCGGATGCTCAGGTTTCCTCCACATTCCAAAGATGTGCTCTTAGGCTAACTGGCAAAACAAATTCTCTCTAAATTATCTCAAATTTGGTTTTTAATCCATAGATCTATAAACATAGACAGGGATCACGGGTAGAGGTGGGAACATCGGGGTGGCGGCACGGGCTTGTTGGGCTGAAGGGCCTGTTTCCCATGCTGTTTTGTTCTTTGAAATCATGTTTGATTACATTTTAATAATAAGCAAAGTGGAAATAAAACAACCCGTAGATATTGAATGTTTAGATTTCAAAAGGGATTTGATACTACACCATTTCAGTTTGATACACCAGGAAAAAGAACATAGTATAGAGAGTAACATTTTGGCATGGATAAATGATTGTTAGTTAAAAGGAAGCAGAAAGTAAAGATAATGGGTGCTATCTTCTAGCTTGTCATGCCTGTGGGGTCTTCTGGTCCTGTCAATTGCGCACCCCACCACCTGTTTCTCAGCGGCATGCAGTGGAATCAACGGGAAATCAATGGGACTTGTTGATGGTAATGGAACCTGAAGATTCCACCACTGGCCAATGAACATCACTCCCATCACTGAAAGAAATGTCACAGGAAGGCCAGAAAATCCCAGTGAATGAGTCTTTTTTAATTTGGCAAGCTGCAATTAGTGAAGTGCCACAGGGATCAGTGCTAGTTTCTCACCTGTTTATAATCTACACCAATAGTGTCAAACAAGGCTGTGTGCTTGCAACCACAATGTTTAGCATGATGTTTACTGCCATGCTGAATGATACCTTCCAGAACAGTGCAACTGGGATCAGCCTCAAGTACAGAGTGGATGGGAAGCTCTTCAACCTGTGGAGACTTCAAGCTATTACCAGAGTAAAAGAGACTGTTCTGAGAGATTTCCTCTGCCAATGACTGCGCCCTGTATGCTGGCTCACAGCCAGAGATGCAAGTCAGTAAGGACAAATTTTCCATAGCTTGTGACAACTTTGGACTCACCATCAACATTAAAAAGACCAAAGTCATACACCTGCCTGCTCCTTGTGCATCATACACAGAACCCATAATCACAATCAAAGGGCAGAAACTACAGGCAGTGGACCAGTTCGCTTATCTTGGCAGCACTCTTTCCCAAGCAGTGACTATTGATACAGAAGTTAACTGCAGAATAGCAAAGGCAAGTTCTGCTTTTGGTAGACTGTGCTCCATGTATGGGAATGTCGAGGAATCAGCCCAGCAACAAAACTGAAGGTCTCAGCCCTGTGGTACTCACTATCCTCCTGTATGCCTGTGAAACGTGGACTGTGTATCGAAGATATGCAAAACAGCTTAATCATTTCTATATGACCTGTCCTCGCAGAATATTACGCATCTGATGGCAAAGACAAAGTACCAGACACTGAAAGTCTCTCGAGAGCAAATCTACCACCAGTTCGCACACTGCTGGTGAGCGCGCAGACCCAGTAGGCAGGTCATGTCATCTGTATGTCAGATGAGCGCATATCCAAGCAACTCCTTTTTGGGGAACTCTGCTGGGAGACACTCGATGGAGGGCAGAAGAAATGTTTCAAAGACACACTCAAGGCCTCCCTGAAGTCACCTAACATTGACACAACCACCTGGGAAACGCTGGCACAAAACCACTCTACATAGTGCTGCCTTACCCACAAAGGCTATCAAGTTCACGAAGCAAGGTGCATTGCTGAAGCACAACTTAAGCATGAGCTGTGCAAGTCCACAGCCACCAGTGCAACAAATAGAGTGTCTACATAAATCTGTTCAACATGCGCTAGGACATTCCATGCCCGAATTGGCCTGATCAGACACACTGCAACCAGCCTCAAAATGACTAATGGTGTCAAGGTCCTCACTGATGATCATGGACGAACAACAGCAATAATTTACAATATCAATGATCTGGACTAATGGAATATATGGTAGCTAGTTTGTCGATGATAAGATAAATAGGAAATTGTCAAGAATGATAGATAAATAGGAAAATAAATTGATAAATAGGAAAGTATAAATAGAAAAGTAAATTGTCAAGAATGATAGAGTTACTGCAAATGAATATAGACAGGTTAAATGAGTGGGCAAAAACTTGGCAGATGGGGCTTACTGTGCGGAAATGTGAATTTGTCCACTTAGATAGGATGAACAAAAAAAGTGCACTATTTAAATGGGGAGACATTGTAAATCGCGGTGTGCAGAGGAATCTGGTTACACTGGTAAAAAATCACAAATTATTAGTATGCAGGTACAGCAAATGATTGGGAAGGCAAATGGAGTGCCAATTTTTGTTTAGAGAGAAATGGAATAAAAAAGTTGTGAAGTATTCTCACAGCTGAACAAGACATTGGTGAGACCACATCTGGAATACTCCCCAATTAAGGAGACAAAATGCAGTTTTAGTTTCCTTGTTTGAAAAAGAAGATACTATTGTGTTAGAAGCAGTACATAGAGGCATCATACAACTCATGTCTGAGGTAAAGGGCTTAACCAATGAAGAAAGATTGACCAGGCTGGGCTGATACCCACTGCAGCTTAGAAGAACAAGAGGTGATCTTAGTGAAACATTCTAAGGCAGCTTGACAGGGTAAATACTGGTCAGATGTTTCCACTTATGGAGAAAACTAGAACTAGAGGTTTCCCTTTTAGGACTGAGATAAAGATAAATTATTTCTCTGAGTGTCGTTAGTACATGGAATTAATTTCCCGAGCAAGCAGTGGGGGGTCTTTCAATTGATTCAAGGCAGAGTGGGACAAAGTTTTGTTAGGCAGGGAAGTTAAGGGTTATGGGAGGTAGACAGGAAAGTGGGATTGTGACATCAGCCAGCTCAGCAATGATTTTATTAAATGGTACAGCAGGCTTGAAGGGCCAAATGGCTCCTAAGTCCTATGTTAACTACACCATCTAAATACTAGAAATAAATCAATAATCTCAATCTCCCACAGATAAAAACAATATATTCTAAAAACATCATATTTAGGAATAATTGAAGATACCTTCGTGATTTTTATAAATGACCTGGATGAGGAAATGGAGGGATGGGTTGGTAAGTCTGCTGATAACACAAAAGTTAAAGGGGTTGTGGATAATTTGGAGGGATGTCAGAACTTGCAACGAGACACAGATAGGATGCAAGACTGGGCGGAGAAGTGATAGATGGACTTCAACATGGATAAGTGTGTGGTGGTTCATTTTGGCAGGGCAAATGGGATGACGGAATATAATATTAAGGATAAGACTCTTAGCAGTGTGGAAGATCAGAAAGATCTTGGGATCCGGATTCATAGGACTCCTAAATCAGCTTCGCACGTAAAGGACGTGGTTAAGAAGGCGTATGGTGTACTGGGCCTTCATTAATCGAGGAATTGAGTTTAATAGTCGGGAGATAATACTGCAACTGTATAGACCCTGATCAGACCCCACTTGGAATACTGCGCTCAGTTCTGGTCGCCTCATTACAGGAAGCATGTCGAAGCCATTGAAAGGGTGCAGAGGGGATTTACAAGGATGTTGCCTGAATGCCTTATGAGGATAGACTGAGAGAACTTGGTCTTTTCTCCTTTGAGAGACGAAGGATGAGAGGCAACCTGATAGAGGTGTATAAGATGTTGAGAGGTATTGATCGAGTGGATTCTCAAGTCTTTCTCCCAGGGCTGAAATGGCTGCCACAAGAGGACAAAGGTTTAGGGTGCTGGGGAGTAGGTACAGAGGAGATGTCAGTATAAGTTTTTCACTCAGGGGGTGGTGGGTGCGTAGAATTGGCTGCCAGCGGTGATGGTGAAGGCGGATTCGATAGGGTCTTTTAAGAGATTTTTGGATGCATACATAGGACTTAGTAAGATAGAGAGTTATAGGTAAGCTAAGTAGGTAGGGATATGTTTGGTGCAATTTGTGGACTGAAGGGCCTGTTTGTACTGTAGTTTTTCTATGTTCTATATTAATACAATATTTTGAAGAGATCAGAACTATTATACATTTACAGTAGAAACTGTATTTTATATTAGTGCAGTTCCTTATTTTAGTGCTTTCTTGTTTGCTCTATTCATTAACATTTTATAATCTTCAGTAAACTGGTTAAACTATGAAGTATTTGAACCAACCAAAAATACATTATTCTTTCCTATGCCAACTCTCATTGATTGGAAATTGCTGTAAATCAAACAGTCCAGAGTGAATGAACACTTTGTTTGGAAGATTTGCATCATTTTTTTAATTGGCAGGAGGCGTCTTGCATGATATTTTGTTTGGCTAAAGATGATGGTATTCCAAGATGAACAAGTATTAAAATAAGATGTGCTTTACATAACGCCAAAGATTGCAGACTGAAATGAGCAACATGAGTTTACTGGATGCAAATAATGTAAATTCAATGCAGAATAAGTGATTTTTACCTGTTCTGAACAAGAAAGTCAACCAGGTGGAGTGAGGTCCGGTCAGCAGTTCGCACTGCTAGATGAAGTACCGTCTCCCCTGGCTCCTGTTTGTTAAGTAAACAATCAGATTAATACTATGAATTTAAATTACAACAATTCAACTAATAACCACAAATGCTGAGCTCTTTCTTGATATTAGCATACAAAACACGTTATAAAGATAGCTGACTCACAATGACCGAGTAAGTCAAAACTACATTTGTACCTGTATGGTTCTAGCAATTCTTCACCTATTTTTTAACGTTTAATCTTTTTTAAAAGCTAGACTACACTGCAAGACTGTTGCCTAGAAGTACGAGGTCAGACTTAGGTACAAAAATCACGCAGGGAAACTGTCTAAAAAATGGTAGAAAACACAGAAATGAAAGATAAAGTGAAGGCTTAAGATTCAGCCTGGAAGCGACAATGAATATGAGGCCAAAAAGAAATCACAAAAGGTTACAATGCTCCGAATAAGATGTAGAGTGCAAGTGGAGGGCAGTGAATGTTGCATTTTTATAATCATATAAAAGCACAATTACTCATAAGCGATTGTGTAAGCATGTTGTCGGTTCATTTATTGAGACTAAATACATGAAAACATTTATACCTAGGTAGAAAGCATGAAGATTGGTGTGTGCTCTGCTCAAAGGCAAAAGTGAAAGCAAGACTGGATTGAATGACACACTTCCCTTCTAGTGATGTCTTGCTGGAGTCCCTTAAAGGATATTGCAACAACCCTCTCTATTTTTAAAGTTATGGTCCAAATTCCAAAGATATACTACTTTTTGCAGTACATGTTCATGTTTAATTACCATTATACAAGTGTATAGAACTGATTAATACAGAAGACTCTAAAGCATCAAAGCAATGTGCTGGTACAGTCAGATCTTCTAAAGGTAACCCTTGTCTGGAGGTTTCTTTAATTGCTCTCAGTGGTCTGTGGGACTGTCATTCCTCAATGTTGTTCCTGGCTTAATTCAGGAGCTAGTCCTCCATACAATAGAACTGGTAATTAAGGAGCTGGAATGCATCCCAAGTTGTCCTCTTTTACAACTCACCATTGCATATTTGTGTGTGATGACTTCATAGAATCTTGGTTCTGAACAAATCCTTGTTATTCTGGCTGTTTGCCTTCTGAGGGATTTTGGATGAAAACTGGTCCCAACTATAAGCTTTGCAATTTGTACCCACATTATTACTTGCATGTTGGTCATTGTCTTTTGCAATTTTAAAAATTGCTCTCTAGTTTTTAAGAGATTGAATGGGTAAGTGTAGGTAACTTAGTGTGCACTGGTCTGCCAAACATGAGCTCTGCCAGTGATGGAATAGTTGCACCTAAAGCATCACTTGCAGGTGCAATGTGCAATGTGTAGATCTTGCTTGGTCTATCAACATTTGAGAATTAGGGATTTCATCATCTGAATCATTTGTTCAGCTTGGCTGTTGGAACTAGGGTAATGAGGAGAAGTATTGAGATTGATAGTCCATTTCTCACATATCCTGAATTGATTTACCAATAAATCACGGACTGTTATTCATAACGATCTATTTAGCTAACACCAAATAAGTTGAAAATAGCACCTCAAGAACACGTGTGATTATTATGCATTTAGTATTCTGCAAATGCCAAATAATGGGGTATTTGGGAAAGTAGTCGACAATGACTATGACAATGACTTTGGACATGAAAGAGATTGAATACAATTGTAGAGTAACTTAATGTGGAATCAGTGCTTCTCTGTGCAGACTTGGCATAAGCGTATGACAAGCTTTACGCTTCCGGGCAATTACAACAATGTTCAGACCCAGCAAACAGACGACCATTTTTATGAGTCTTCCCCCCCGACCTGCACCCATATATGAGTGATGAACGTGTTGAAATATTAGGTCACAAGGATTTCAGTAATATTAATACTGCCCTTAAAAATGACTCTCCTTGAAATGTCTAGGTCATCCCAAAAAGGCCAAATGGTCTCATGTTCGTTGGCATGCTGAACTGAAATCGGCATTCTTGAACGAGGGTTTCAGATCGTTTCTGTAGCATAGAATCTTTCACTGTTGTTTCTTGTAACTGATAGTAATTGATCTGGTGCATTTAGCTGAACACAATTTGTAGAACATCTTCAAATTCAATGTCAATGAAGTTAACTTGTAGACCTAGGGTATATCTGCTGTTTTTGGTGGGTTAGGCAATTTGCTTAGTGCCTCTGATATGACATTAAGTTCCCTAGATTGACCATATTCTCACTTGTATCTTTGAATCTTGATCAAGTGCCACTACAATCTGGGCAGTGCGTTGGTAGGGAAAAGCTCTCCAGTAGCTTGTGGTTAGACTCTACCACAAACTGTTTGCCAAATAGGTAGATAAGAAAATGCATGATTGCAAACACTAAAGTTAATGTTGCCTGCTTAATGTTGGAGTAGTTGGACTGTATTACAGAATTCTCTGTCAAATGCATAACGCAACCGGTTTGCCTTTTTGCAGTATGCGTGTTCCCAGACCTTGCTGTGAGGCATTGACTGGGATTATCTCTCTCGAATCAGAAAATTGTAATGTCAGTGTTTCTGATAACAACTACTTCAGTGCTTTGGAGAGATGTTGGTAGTCTTCATGCCACAAGAAAACTATATTCTTTCTCCACAATTCATCAGGATGTTTTTGACAAAATTCGCGTTTTTATAAATATGCATTGCTGGCCAACCAAAAAGTATGATACAAAGTACATTATGGCCAATATAAAATATGAATTATTGAACTGATTTTATTAATAGCAGATTTTCTGTAGTGTTGTTGATAATACATTGGAGGAGAATATACCGCAAATAGACCTATTAAGAGTACAGAAACGAAGAGGGAATTGGGGGTGCAGGTGCACAAGTCTCTGATGGTGGCAGAGCAGGTGGAGAACATAGAACAATACAGCACAAGAAGGCCCTTCGGCTCATGAGTTGCGCCGATCACATCTACCAATCCACAGACCTATCTATAACCCCCTATCCTATTCTTTTCCATATACTCATCCAGAAGTCTTTTAAAAGACCCCAGTGAGTTTGCCTCAACAACCTCTGACGGCAGTCAGTTCCATTCGCTCACCACTCTCTGAGTGAAAAACCTACTCCTGACATCTCCTTTGTATTTGTATTTAAATCTGTGTCCTCTCGTAGTGACCATTTCAGCTTGAGGAAATAGTCTCTGAGAGTCCACCCTATCTATTCCTCTCAACATTTCGTAAACCTCTATCAGGTTGCCTCTCAACCTACATCTCTCTAGTGAGAAGAGTCTCAGCTCCCTCAACCTATCTTCGTAAGGCCTGCCTCCCAATCCAGGCAGCATCCTTGTAAATCTCCTCTGAACTCTCTCAATAGCCTCTACATCCTTCCTATAATGAGGTGACCAGAACTGCGCCAATACTCCAACTGGGGTCTGACAAGAGTCTTATAGAGCTGCATCATTACCTCCTGACTCCTGAACTCTATTCCTCGATTAATGAAGGCCAGTACGCCATACGCCTTCTTGACCACTTTCTCTACCTGCGAGGCCGATTTAAGAGTCCTATGGACCCGGACCCCGAGATCCTTCTGCTCTACAATACAGCTAAGACTCCTAACCCCTTATATTGTACTCCTTCATCTCATTATTCCTGCCAAAATGGACACTACACATTTATCTGCGTTGAAGTCCACCTGCCACTTCTCTGCCCAGTCTTGCATCCTGTCTATGTCCCACTGCAACTTTTGGCATCCCTCCAGACCATCCACAACACCACCGACCTTTGTGTCATCGGCGAACTTACTAACCCATCCCTCCACTTCCTCATCCAGGTCATTTATGAAAATGACAAACAGCAGGGTCCCAGAACAGATCCCTGGGGCACTCCACTGGTTACCGACCTCCATGCAGAACAAGACCCATCCACAACCACTCTCTGCCTTCTGCCGGCAAGCCAGTTCTGGATCCATGAGGCCAAAGTCCCTTGGATCCCATGCCCTCTCACCTTCTCCAGAAACCTTGCATGGGGGACCTTATCAAACGCCTTACTAAAGTCCATGTACACTACGTCCACCGCCCTTCCTTCGTCAATGTGTTCAGTCACATTTTCGAAGAACTCAACTAGGCTCGTGAGGCATGACCTGCCCTTGACAAAACCATGCTGACTATTTCTAATCAGTCCAAACTTCTCCAAATGTTCATATATCTTTTCCCTCAGAAGCCTCTCCATCAGCTTACCAACTACTGAAGTCAGACTCACTGGTCGGTAATTTCCTGGACTATCCCTGTTCCCTTTCTTAAAGATAGGAACCACATCCACAATCCTCCAGAACCTCTCCCGTTTCTATGGACGACGCAAAGATCATCGCCAGGGGCTCTGCAACCACTCCCCTCACCTCCCACAATAACCTGGGGTTCATCCCATCCGGTCCCGGCGACTTGTCTATCTTCATAGGATTTAACAGGTCTAACACATCCTCTTTCCTAACCTCCACATACTCAATCTTTTCCGTATGCCTCAAACCTGCAGTGCAATCTCCCAGATCACTTTCCATCATGAATACCAAAGCAAAGTACTCGTTAAGCACCTCTGCCATTTCTTTCGGATTCACACAGACATCCCCCTTCACCTTTTATAGGCCCTATCCCTTCTCTTCTCATCCTTTTACTTTTCACATATTTGTAGAAGGCCTTGGGATTCTCCTTAATTTTACCTGCCAAGGCCTTCTCATGACCCCTTCTGGCTCTCCTAATTTCCTTTTTAAGTTCCCTTCTACACACGTTATACTCCTCTAGATCCCTAACATCCCCTTGCTCTCTGAACCTTTTATATACCTTTTTTCCCTTCCTAACTAGGTTCACCACTACCTTCGTGCACCACGGTTCCCGCGTCCTACCAGAACCTCCTTGGCTCCTCGGAACGTTGTCTTGCAGTGCCCCAGACAAACATTCCTTGAAAAACCGCCACTTTCCTTCCGTACTCTTCCCCAAGAACACCTCCTTCCAGTTTATACGTCCAATTTCCTGCCTAATGTTTTCATATTTCCCCTTACTCCAGACAAACACCTTCCTAGCCTGCCTGATCCTATCTCTTTCCATCGCTATCGTGAAAGAGATAAAATTATGATCTACATTCCCAAGATGCTCACCTACCGTGAGATCCGACAACTGCCCTGGCTCATTAGCAAGCACCAGGTCAAGGACAGCCTCTCCTCTCGTAGGCTTTTCCACGTACTGTGTCAGGAAACCTTCCTGAACACACCTAACAAACTCCACACCATCCAAACCCCTTACCCTTGGGATATTCCATTGGATGTTTGGGAAATTGAAATCTCCCATCACAACAACCCTGTTATTTCTACATCTGTCTAGGATCTGTTTCCCTATCTGCACCTCAAGTTCCCTGTCGCTATTGGGCGGCCTATAGAATACACCCAGCAAAGTTATCGAGCCTTTGCTGTTCCTAACTTCCACCCACAGAGACTCCGTAGACATTCCCTCCACGTCTTCCACCTTCTCTACAGCCATGACACTGTCCCTGATCAACAGTGCCACACCACCTCCTCTTTTGCCCCCAACCCTGTCCCTCCTGAAGCATCTGAATCCCGGCACTTGAAGTACCCAGTCCTGTCCCTGAGACAACCAAGTCTCTGTAATGGCCATGACATCACACTCCCAAGCAGCAATCCACACCCTAAGCTCATCTACCTTATTTACTACACTCCTGGCATTAAAATAGACACACCTCAGCCCCTCAGCCAGGATATTTCCCTTTTCCACCACCTGCCTAACTCCCCTCTGAGTGCCTACAGTCCTTCCCTACCTGGGAACTAACCTCCTTATTCACCGTCCCATCGATATTCCCACCCCTCCAGCTTTTCTAGCTTAAAGATCCCCCAGTAGCCCTAGCTAGTCTACCGACCAAGATATTAGTCCCCCTAGGGTTGTGAAGAAAGCATATAGTACGCTAGCCTTTATAGGAAGGGGTATAGAGCTGGCCTTTAATGTTGCAGTTGTATAAAACGTTGGTTAGATCTCATTTGGAATACTGCGTCCAATTCTGGTCGCCTTACTACCGGAAGGACGTGGAGACTCTTGAGAGCATGCAGAGGAGATTTACCAGGGTGCTGCCTGGTATGGAAGGTCTGAGTTATGAGGAGAGGTTAGGCAAATTGGGGCTGTTTTCCTTAGAAAGACATAGACTTAGAGGAGATCTAATAGAGGTGTACAAGATTATGAGAGGTATAGATAGAGTAAACAGGGTTAAGCTTTTTCCTAGGATGGACTCAAATAGGACGAGGGATCACGTGTTTAGGGTGAGGGGGGGGCAAAGAACAAAGAAAAAACAGCACGGGAAACAGGCCCTTCAGCCCAACGAGCCTGCGCCGCCACCCCGATGTTCCCACCTCTACCCGTGATCCCTATCTATGTTTATAGATCTATGGATTAAAAACCAAATTTGAGACAATTTAGGGAGAATTTGTTTTGCCAATTAGCCTAAGAGCACATCTTTGGGATGTGGGAGGAAACCGGAGCGCCTGGAGAAAACCCACGCAAGCACGGGGAGAATGCGCAAACTCCCACAGACACAGGCCCAAATCCATGTATCTGCACAGCACAGCGATAGTCACTGAGCTGTCGTGTTGCCCTCAAATGGTCCAGGTCAAGCATACACTAACGATGTGAAGCACTAGGATACTCAAAAAAAATCCAAGAGCAGCCCTCTCACGACCCATCGCGTGTATGCCCCTCGTTAGACAACAAGGTGGACCAAAGCACCTGTAGGATAAAAACAAGTACATCAATATCATCATTTATTTACACACTTCCCAGGGACACCCAAGGCTCATGATCCCTATTTTAAATCAGTTTTCTATACCCCTCCATTCTCACTCTGTTCATGTGCCCATCTAAGTACCTCTTAAATAATTCCAGAGTGCCTGCCTCCACCAATTTACTTGGCAGTGCATTCCATACCCCCACCACCCTGTGTGAAAAAACTCCCTCTAGCATCCAAATTATACCTTGCGGGGCCTGATGGCATTTATCCCAGGCTGCTTAGGGGGGTGCGAGGTGGAATTGCTGGGCCTCTGACGCAAATCTTTCTCTCTTCCCTGGACACAGGTGAAGTCCCAGAGGACTGGAGAATAGCTAATGTCGTACCGTTGCTTAAAAAGGGTAGTAGGGATAACCCTGGAAATTATAGGCCGGTGAGTTTGACGTCAGTGGTAGGGAAGCTGTTGGAGGGGATTCTTAGAGATAGGATGTATAGGCACTTAGAGCATTGCAATCTGATTAGGGATACGCAGCATGGATTTGTTGGATAGCATGGTATTCTCCTATGCACTTGTTTTACAGAAATATTTTCTTCGGTTTTTGCCTTAGTAACCAAAACAGTTGGGAATAGTGCTGTATTCTACAGTAATATGAAAACCCGGGCCAAACTGAAATGTGGAATTTAAAAATGTTTATTGATCAAAAACAAATCTTCGGAATGTCATACATATACTCTGCGTACAGAACTGAGCAGTAAAACGTGTAGGGGGCAATCAGTAAAAAAAAATCTGAAGTGCCAAACAAGTCTGAAAATGGGAGAGAATTGCATCCATTTTGTCAGCAAAAAAAAGGTTTAAATCTTATGCCACCCACAAGAAAAAATTAGGCAAAATGTGATTCACAGCAAGTAGTGGAGTGGACAGAATCTGTTCTTGGCAGGACGATGGCTGCTAGAAGGTGGCATTGTACACTGTCACCCAGTGCACTGTAGACAGTATAACGTCTGCAGTTGGTGCAGCGGGAGATATCTCATTCCATACCGTCTCCCTGCATTCCATCCCAGGCTCACTAATAATATGAAAATTATGATTTAAATCAGCTTCACGTCCAGGTCATGCCAGCAATCCAATGGCTGGTATCGATTGGCATGGCAAGCCAGCAAGGCTGTTTCTGTAATTTCAGGCAGTTAAAATATAAAAGCAAATTATTGCGGATGCTGGAATCTGAAACCAAAAGAGAAAATGCTGGAAAATCTCAGCAGGTCTGGCGTTATCTGTGAGATGACGAAAAAGAGAGTCCAGATGACCCTTTGACAAAGCTAAAAGGCATAAAAAGGAGATATTTACAATGCAGGGTAAGGGAATGAAAGATGAGCCATAGCCACAAAACTCAGGGAAAAAGCTGCTAATGGCAGTGTGTAGAAAGAATAATGGATGTGAATAATGGGAAATGGCAGAGAAGCTAAAATCAGAGGGTAAGCTGTGACAGATGAAGATGTGGGGTGGAGGTGGGAAGGGTGGGAGAGAGGTAGAATTTAGAAAAAAGGCAAAGGAAAGCAGAGGGGGAGAAAAAGGCAAAGGAAAGCAGAGAGGGAGAAAAAGGCAAAGGAAAGCAGAGGGGGAGAAAAAGGCAAAGGAAAGCAGAGGGGGAGAAAAAGGCAAAGGAAAGCAGAGGGGGAGAAAAAGGCAAAGGAAAGCAGAGGGGGAGAAAAAGGCAAAGGAAAGCAGAGGGAGAGAAAAAGGCAAAGGAAAGCAGAGGGGGAGAAAAAGGCAAAGGAAAGCAGAGGGGGAGAAAAAGGCAAAGGAAAGCAGAGGGGGAGAAAAAGGCAAAGGAAAGCAGAGGGGGAGAAAAAGGCAAAGGAAAGCAGAGGGGGAGAAAAAGGCAAAGGAAAGCAGAGGGGGAGAAAAAGCAAGGGAAGCAGAGGGGGAGAAAAAAGGAAAGGAAAGCAGAGGGGGAGAAAAAGGCAAGGAAAGCAGAGGGGGAGAAAAAGGCAAGGGAAGCAGAGGGGGAGAAAAAAGGCAAAGGAAAGGAGAAAAAAGGAAAAGGAAAGGAAAGCAAAGGGGGAGAAAAAAGGAAAGAAAAAAAAGGAGGGAAAAAAGTAAGGAAAGGAAAAGGGGAGAAAAAAGTAATGAAAGGGGGAATAAAGTAGGAGGAAAGAGTGGGGGAAAGAAGAATGAAGAAAGACAGTAAAAGAAATAAAACGTAGAGAACAGTAAAAAATTAAATATAACGAAAACAAAGGGGTCGAATGGGGTGGAACTAATCGTCTGAAGTTATTGAATTCAATGTTGAGACTGGAAGGTTGTAAAGTGCCTAGCCAGAAGATAAGATGCAATTCCTCCAGTTTGCATTGAGCTTCACTGGAACATTGCAGCAGGCCAAGGAATGACATGTGGGCAGGATCATGTGTTAAAATGGCAAGCAACTGGAAGGTCAGGGTCCTGACTGCACACAGACTGAGGGTGTTCAGCAAAGTGATCATCCAGTCTACGCCTGGTCTCTCCGATATAGAGACCACACTGGGAGCAGCGAATGCAACAGACCAAATTAAAAGGAGGTGCAAGTGAAACACTGCTTAACCTGGAATGAGTGTTTTGGACCTTGGATAGTAAGCATGGAAGAGGTAAAGCGACAGGTGCCAAGAGTGATGGCAGAGGTACTGAGTACAGTGGAGATTATCTCTGAGGGAACGGTCTCTGCGGAATGCCAGGGGGAATGAAGGGAAGATAGGTTTGGTAGTAGGATCACACTGGAGTTGGCAAAAATGGGGGAGGATTATGATTTGCATGCGGAGGCTGATGGGGTGAAATGTGAGAACAAAGGAGACTCTATCCTTGTACTAGGAGGGGGAGAGCAGTGGGTGAGGGTCATGACATGGGAGATGGACCGCATGCTGTTGAGGGCACTGTCGACAACTGTAGATGGTAATCCATGGTTGAGGAAAAAAGAGCATATATTAGAAGCACCACTTTGGAAAGTGGCATCGTTGGAACAAATGCGACAGAGGCAAAGGAGCTGAGAGAAAGGGATAAAGTCCTTACAAGATGTAGGGTGCAAAGAGCTGTAGTCCAGATAGCTGTGGCTTGTAATGAATATTGGTACATAGTTTATTTCCAGAAATGGAGACAGAAAGGTCAAGAGAGGGAAGGGAAGTGTCTGAGATGGACCAGGTGAAAATGATGGAGGGGTGGAAACTGGAAGCGAAGTTGATGACTTTTTTGAGGTCTGAACGAGAGCATGAAATGGCACCGAAATAATCAACATACCAATAAAGGAATTGTGGGAGGGGACTCAGGTAAGACTGGAAGAAGGAATATTCCACACACCCCATAAAAAGACAAGCATACCTGGATTCATGCAGGTACCCATTGTTGTTCCTTTGATTTGGAGAAAATGGGGAGTTAAAGAAGAAGTTGTTAACAGAGAGAATGAGTTCAGCCAGACAGAGAAGTAGTGGTGCTGGATAGGAATTGTTTAGGTCTCTTTTCAAGAAAGAAGTCCTAGTGGGGGATGGAGATGTAGGGAGATTGCATATCCATGGTGAATAAGAGGCAGTTAGGGTTTATAAAGTGGAGGATGTCAATATAACGCATGGCATCTGAGGAATTCCAGATGTAGGTGGGTAGGGAATGGACCAGAGGAATGAGGACGAAGTTAAGAGGAAATAACTTCAGTGGGGCAGGAGTATGCTGACACAACAGGCCTACCTAACGGGCTTTTTGTGGATTTTGAAAAGTAGATAGAAGCAGGCTGCTGGGGTTGGGAAACTATAAAATTGAAGCTCGGGGGCGGGGGGAGGCATTCAGAAAATATGAAGTCACTGATGGTGTTGGAGATAATGGCTTGATGTTCAGTGGTGTGCTCATGGTCCAGGGGAGGTAGCAGGAAGTATCTGAGAGTTGGCGCTCAGCCACTGCAAGGTAGAGGTCAGTATGCCAGATGACAACACCCCTTTTGTTGGCAGGTTTGATGACAATGTCAGGGTTGGACCTGAGGAAGCGAAGAGTAGAAAATTTGGAAGGAAAGAGGTTGAAATGGATGAGGGGGCAGAAAAATTAAGATGGCCAATGTCCTGTCGACAGGTCCCAATGACAAGATCAAGACCAGGTAATTGAAGTTAAATAGTTACTAGTTCTCACCTGTCCAAGATCTGGTAGTGGCTCCATTAGTTCAACTCCCTCTGCATAGACTTGAATTAGTGCAAGTAAATCCCTGGATTTCACAGATTCCAACAACTCATTCATCTTAGCTAAAGAAGAGGTGCACAATCTTTTGGCAAATTTATGATCTACATATTTTGCATGTATGTATTCTTTACGTGCAGTCCTGTCAAAAAGACAGCAGATTATGTGGGTGAATAACATGTCATAATTTTTTGACAAAGATACAAAGCAGCAGTGCAACACCCAACAGATAATTTTTAAAATATATAGTTCAGTGGTGACCATTCTCATTACCTGAATATATTTAATAAATAACAAATCAATTCAACAATCCATATGATTATGCATTAGGTTTGTATTTTAAAAATCAGCAAAATAGAGATCATTTTGATAAATTAGCTTACTAACTTCTTTAACTGTAAACCCATTTTTTAAAGCCATCAAAGTGAATACAAGCTGTACTTCATAGTGAATTAATAAAATAATTAAAACTAAGAGTTAAAGCAATCAAACAAAATGTTCCAGTTTGAAAATTGTGGTTTTTAGGTTTTCAATTGTTTATGAAAAATGCTGACATGAAGGAAAACACATTTTAACTTTGTTAGTTTGAAATCACATGACATTCCTTTAGTTGTCACTTCATCACAGAGCAACCCATTTGTAGGAGGCCTGAAAATTTAAGTGCATTCTCCATTTAAAAGCATTACCACATCTGACATTCAAGTATAACAAAATTGTAACAAATGGTATATGCTAGATCTGAGACTTTTAGATCTAATAAACTGCAATAATATTGATGGACCTGCCTCACCAAATGCCTGCCAATTAGCTTCCTGAAAAATATGGCTAACTGAAATACAAAGTGCAAGTTTATTATGTCACAAGCTGTGTGGGTGTCTCCATATCCTTTGAATAACCATTTCAAAAGCGAAAGCTGGGATTTTACCAGACCTCTGGAAATGGGTTGGAACAAAGAACAAAACAGCACGGGAAACAGGCCCTTCGACCCAACAAGCCCACGCCGCCACTCCGATGTTCCCTCCTCTACCCGTGATCCCTGTCCATGTTTATAGATCTATGGATTAAAAACCAAATTTGAGATAATTTAGGGAGAATTTGTTTTGCCAATTAGGCTAAGAGCACATCTTTGGGATGTGGGAGGAAACTCGAGCACCCAGAGAAAACCCACGCAAACACAGGGAGAATGCACAAACTCCCACAGACACAGGCCCAAATCCATGTATCTGCACAGCACAGTGATAGTCACTGAGCTGTCGTGTTGCCCATCAAATGGTCCAGGTCAAGCGTACACTAATGATGTGAAGCACTAGGATACTCTCAAAAAAAATCCAAGAGCAGCCCTCTCACGACCCATCGCGTGTATGCCCCTCGTTAGACAACAAGGTGGACCAAAGCACCTGTAGGATAAAAACAAGTACATCAGTATCATCATCTATTTACACACTTCCCAGGAAGTTCCAAGGCTCATGATCCCTATTTTAAATCAGTTTTCTATACCCCTCCATTCCCATTCTGTTTATGCGCCCATCTAAGTACTTCTTAAATAACTCCAGAGTACCTGCCTCCACTACTTTACTTGTCCATATCCCCACCACCCTGTGTCAAAAATCTCCCTCTAGCACCCAAATTATACCTTACCCCCCTCACCCTAAGCCCGTGACCCCTCATGCTATTTGAGTCCATCCTAGGAAAAAGCTTAACCCTGTTTACTCTAAGACAGGATATTTGGTCAAATAGCAGCAGCCATTAAATATGTCTAAGGGTGGAAACAGCAGAGGCTCAGTTGCCAGCCTATAGGAGGTAGGCAGTCACTTTATTCAATTAACTGCCTATTAATGATCATAAACTTAACCCCAATGATATGCAAATATGTTTTCAAGTTTATTGCCTTTTACTACTTTTAAATCACTTTTTCCAAGTATACTTACATGTCGCTATGTGGAATCGGCTTTGGTGATGGATGTGGCAGATTGGCTTCCAGAATTTCATTAAAACTGACATTTCCTACATTCTTGGCCAGCTAGATGCAAAAAATGTATTAATTTCAGTTCTTCAAAACGACACAGAATGCATTTATTGCCGTACAGGTAATCGATAATATCACATTGCTAAATTTTCAAAAGCCCATACTTCTAGCCCTTTGCTGTCATTAGAATCAAATAAACCAGCAATATGTTAAGACGTCTTTAAAATGTTAAGTAAATTATATTAGATATTTCAATAAACATAAACTGTGACAAACAACTGAGTGACAGCATTGACTACAGTCTGAACTACTTTCATCACCACACCTCATGAAAACATTACAATTTATTTCAGGCAACCATCCTTCAAATTTACCTAATATGAATATAGTTTGCAGTTATAATACATTAATTTTTGTCAATTCTACTACATCACAATCAGGAAAATGTACTGAGTTATATTTTTACAAATAAATGAACAATACAGCCAATTAAAACTAATATAGCAAAGGATCAATACATAACAAATCAGTTCCATGTATTTTATGGCAGATAAATACGCGCTTTAATGTGGCATTGGGAGGTAAGAAGAACATAAGGATTCAGAGATACGCTAGAGATTTTATTGTAGGCAAATATGGAATGGGGTAACGAACAGGAAGTAACAGATCCAACACAAGTTGGAAGGGGTTTAAATCCCAACTGCTACCATGTGCTGTGAATATTGTGTTGCTTTAGATTTAAAATTTTAAAAAAGTCAAACAGTTAACCCTTGACTGCTTATAGTCAACTGTAAGCAGTCAAGGGTTAACTTAAGAAACAAATATTTATTCTGGGATTTCACTGGCCACAACAGTGAGATATCAATGGCAGAGATATTCACAGACATCTTCAACCTCTCTTTACAATAATCTGAGGTCCCTATCTGTTTCAAGAAGACAATCATCATTTCCGTACCTAAGATAAATGGAGCAGTGTGCCTTAATGACTATTGGCCAGTGGCTCTGACAGCCATCATTATGAAGTGCTTCTAAAAGGTTAGTCATGGCATGAATCCACTCTAGCTTCCCGGACTACCTGGATCCACTACAGTTTGCTACTGCCATAACAAGTCCACAGCAGACACCATTTCCCTGGCCACGCACTCAATCCTGGAAAACCTAGATAACAATGACACTTATGTCAGACCCCTTTTATTGAGTATCGCTCTGTCTTGAACACTATTATTCCCGTGAAACTCATCTCCAAACTCTGTGGTCTAGGCCTCAGCACCTCCCTCTGCAACTGGATCCTGAACCTCCTAACTCACAGGCCACAATCTGTAAGGATAGGCAACAACACCTCCTCCATGATCATCCTCAACACTGGTGCCCCACAAGGCTGTGTTCTCAGCCTCCTACTAAACTCCTTATACACCTACAACTATGCGGCCAAATTCCCCCCCTGTTCAATTTTCAAGTTTGCTGATGCCATCACCGTAGTGGGTCGGGTCTCAAACAATGATGAAACAGATTAAGGAATGAGATAAAGAATTGATGCAGCAACAATAATCTCTCCCTCAATGTCAACAAAACAAAAAGAGATTGTCATCAACTTCAGGAAGCTGAAAGGAGAACATACCCCTGTCTACATCAATGGAATGAAGTAGAAAGAGTCAAAACTTCAAGTTTTTAGATGTTCAGATCACCAACAACCTGTCCTGGTCCCCCCGTGCTGATTCTATAGTTAAGAAAGCCCATCAACACCTCTATTTTCTCAGAAGACTGAGGAAATTTGGCATCTCACCAATTTTTAAAGATGCACCATAGAAAGCATTCTTTCTGCTTATATCACAGCTTGGTATGGCTCCTGATCTGTCCAAGACCACAAGAAACTACAAAAGATCACGAACATAGCCCAATCCATCATGCAAACGAGCCTCCCATCTATTGACTCTGTCTATGCTTCCCGCTGCCTCAGCAAAGTAGCCAGCACAATTAAGGACCCCATGTACCCCAGACATTCTCTTTTCTGCCTTCTTCTTTCGAGAAAAAGATACAAAAGTTTGAGGTCACATACCAACCGACTCAAGAACAGCTTCTGCCCTGCTGCTGTCAGACGTTTGAATGGACTTACCTTACATTAAGTTGACCTTTTTCTACACCATAGCTAACGCTATGTTCTGCACCCTCTCATTTCCTGCTCTACAAATGGTATGTTTTGTCTGTATAGTGCGCAACAATACTGTTCACTGTATGTCAATACATGCGACAATAAAATATCAAATTAAAATCAAATTAAATTAGTTCTCTTTAAACTACTAACTGCACCCAATGAATGTAAATCCTGTATCCCGCAATAGTTAATAAAATTATACATCCAGAATTTTATTAATCACATAGTTATGTTTTAAAAATTACATTTAAAAGTTAAAACAATCCAGTAGCTTCCTTTCATTTTCTTCAAGCTAGGATACCATTAATGATTTCCATTAATACATTTTATCTAACACTTAATCTACCCGTTGATAATGATTTTCAACAAAAGCAAAAGTAATGTTAATTACATTTGTTCACCTGTTTCAATATTCCTTCAGCTCCTTTTCTTTCATGTACATATCTAATTTTAAATGTTGATATGGGTTAGTGTTTGAGGCAGAACCAATGAAATTAATTCTATAGCTTCACAATTCTGTTCTAAATTTCTTACTTTTAACCTCGTCTTTATGGTTTGCTTTTCATCCCTCAACCATCGGCTAAAACTTTTGAGTGTGCATAGGCTCTACACTGTGGAACATAAATTCAGAAACAATTAAAGAGAGAACCACAGGGGTTGAAAAGTTTATTCAAAAATAGCTGTCATTGAGTTATTGAAGAGAAGGCAATAGTGGAGTGAATTGACACTGGATTAGCAATCCATGGACACAGATTAGTGCTCTGGAGACCCAGGTTCAAATCCTAGCACAGCAGATGGTGAAATTTGAATTGAATAAAACAAATCCGGAATTAAAAGTCTAACGATGACCATGAAACCATTGCCAATTGTAAAAACCCACTTGGTTCATCTGATCTGGCCTACAGTTGGCTCTTACATGTCTCCCTCAAAGTTAATTAGAGTGCACAATAAATGCTGGCCCAGCCAGTGACACCCACATTGCCCAATTGAAATGCTGTTACTTAAATAAACTTAAAAAAATTAAAGTTTTATTAATAGGGAGCATAAACTACAAGAGCAAGGAAATTAATGGTGTAAAACACTATTCAGCCTCAACTAGAGTACTGCACCCCAGTCAGGGATACATAGATTGGTTGGGGAAGTTGGATCTGTTTCCCTTTTTGAACTACCTAAAATCACGAAGATTCTGGACACACAGGGAAAAACTGTTCCTATTCATAGAAGGATCAAGAATGAGAGCACACAAAATTAAGCTAATTGGCAAAAGAAGCAATAATGAAAGTAAGGGAAATTTTTTCACACAGAGACAGGTTAGGATCTGGAATGCACTGAATGAGAGTGTGGTGGACGCAAATTCAATCAAGGAATTTAAAAGGGAATTAAACTATTATATAAGGAAGAATGCACAGGATCATGGAGTGAAGGTGGGGGAATGGCACAAGGAGAATTGCACATCTGAAAAACAGTATAGATACAATAGATCAAATTCTGTGCTGTAACAAATTTAGATTTTATGACGATAGATGTAGAGCATCAAAGTCAAGAGGTAATAATAAACCTATAAAAACCTTACTGAGACCTAAATAAGAAAAAATTTAACTCCAAGAAACAAGAAGTTTATTGAGACTTTCGAGACCACTTAACAGACTCATTAGGATTTACCCCCTAATTCCATACCTTTTAATTTTCTCTATTAATCTCCTAGTTGATACTTGCCATCTCCTATTTATTACTTGTCAAAGGTTTTCCTGAATTCTATGTACAATGCATCCATATCAACAATTCTAATTTGTATAGGCGTTTAAGGGATGAAAAAGTACAAGTTCTCATCAATTTATAAATTTTCCATTGATTGCAGTCTGAGGATTCGTCAATAATGCATCTTAAAGAGAAGCACAGGGCCAATTTAGTGACCTAGTCAGACATGTTTTCTGCAAGGATGGGATGCACATAGAATTGGATGGGTGCCCACTCTAACACCTTCCTGCCCACCCCCAAGCTCACAACCATAATACTGGGGTGGTTGGTAACCAAAATTGGCAGCCAATTGCCATAAGCAAATAAATAATTGTGGGTCAGTTGGGTTTGTTAGCAAACCAACAGACCCTGATAACGCTGTCCAGGCCATAAAATGGTTGGCATGGGTAGTTGGGCAGGCTGCTTTTAAAAATAAAAAATTCCAAGGGTAGGAAGGAAGAGGCTACTATCTTTGAGGACCGCCCTTGTGGATTGGAGGAGGAGAGGGGGTCATTAGCTAGAACCCCTCCTGCTTCTAACCCACCTTCTCCATTACTCACAATGCCCGGACCCCCCAAATCTCTCCTTAACCAGCCAAAACCCCGTCCTCAAGATGGACAAATGGCTCTGGGATTCATTGGGCTGCCTTCTTCTTCTTCTTGGCTGCAGTGTGGCTGTGACCATGACTGCACTCTGGGAGCTGCTGGGGTTGATAAGATGCTGGCCAATCAGATTGGCCAACAGCTCTTGAGGGCAGGACTTCCTCCCCATGAAGGGTGGAAGTCCAACTGCCCCTATACAGTCTGCCTGCAGTATGCTATGGCTGGCAGGTTGGCATGGAGCGAGTTGCCCCTACGCCAACTTCAGGGTATGGGGAGGTGGCACCCACCCCATAATATTCAGCTCACTGACAACAATTTCTGCATTTCCTCTGACTTGGTGTATGTGCAGATAGTTGCTGTCAGTTTCAATGAGTAATAATGGCCAATGCTGATTTTTTGCCACCATCGATATTACAAAATCTGGGTCATTATTTCTTCACTCTCCACACTGGGCTAAAAGACTGTCTTTCTAAACTAACAACTTAGCTCAATATTCTATATAATGTTCAACTAACTAACTTATTTAATAATGGAAACGAACCTAACTTTATAAGTTACATGCTCAAAGATGCTATGAGGATTGTCACGTGTGATCATCCCTTTAGATATCTGTACTGACTGCTTCCAGTTATTTCTCTTTAGCTCAGTACATGGTAATTCAGCCTTAATGTTCTAGGTAGTTCCCCACCGCTTGTTAAAATTACCTGGCCGGTTAATGCCCAGATTAATACCATTTCCTGCTAAAGATAATAGGTTTATCCACCTATTCTCCAGTCTTCTGGCATATATCTAGATTTTGTTTCTTTTTAAACATTATTCCTTTTCCCATGATAGTTCTGTCTCGGTTATCCTACTTTGACATCAATTTTTCTCAGTTTGCAATTGGTCCATTGAATTGGTATATTAGATGATTATGAACTAGCATCAGGCAATACAATTTCAGACATTAAAATGCAAAGCAGCTCAGATTGTGTGTGTTACATCTCATCAAACAGCTGATTGTTCCTATTAAGAATATTAGTGTAAAATTTTCATTATGTATTATTTGTAATCACTGACACATGACTGGCTACGCACACACAAGTCCACCAAGAGATGTGGGTTCTTAACATCATTAACAAGTCCTGAGGGAAGCAGAATGTTGACAAATTGAATCAACTGAGCAAAACTTTATCCCTAGATAGCTCAACTTCAGCATGAAGAAAACTTGGTTTAGTTCCTCAAAATTGAGAGAAGCAAATATAGAAAATCAGTTACATTACTCTCTGGAATATCATCATTAACTGGAAACATTAAAATGGGCCAAAAAATCTTCAGGAATGATGGTAAGGACGCAGGTCCAAAAGAGAAAACATCAAGGGGGAAAAGTTTGTTCATTTAGTCCTGCTTCTCTGAGCACTATGCACGCTACTGTTTCCCCAAGGACAGGCAACTCTGCAGGCCACTACCTGCATAATAGTCTTCAATGATAGTGATGAAGAACGCCCTGTAGCTGTGTATGTAGTCTCCCTTTATCTACCCTGGGGATTTGATAAAAATTTGCATAGCACACTTCACAAACAAATTCTCCCCCCACAAAATAGGTTTGATAAGGACAATGTTGAAATCATTGAATTGCTCTGCGAAGAATAAATCAAGTATGGTTAAAAAATCCATTATGAACTTCAAAGAAGCCGAATATAACAATGAACATTGTGAGTAACTTGCAAACAGTTGTTCTAAGTATGTAAGTTGAAGAAGTCTAGATGCCTGCTAATGCCACATGATGTGTAAAGATGTTATGGGGCACCATAAACTATGATTCTCCTATCTTAATGAATGTTGACTGATACTAACCAAATTTGATGAATGAGCTAACCACTGTAGAAATCTACCACACTCCAGAAGTCTTCCATAGAAAATGACGTTATAGATCAATTGTTTGATCATTTCTCCTGAACTTTCATTGCAAGATGCCATTAAAACTACAAAGCATCTCTCCAATAATAGAGACCAGAATCCAATGCAATATCTGCTGAGATTTATTCAGCTAGATGGCATCAACAACTGATATAGCATATAAGTACAGAAATCCTGAAATTGTGGGTCCGTCACAGGCGTGCCCACATCCCACAGGTTATATTCACTGAATTCAGAAAGAGATTCAACTCTTCCACTCCCTGGACACAAAAACAAAATCATCAATGTTCCAATTTATTCAATTAGGTGTAAATTGGTTTACAATAGCAATGTAATGAATAAAATTTGATGAATAGAACTGGCCTTGAAAAGATAATTTTACATTAGCAGAATGACATCAAATGATTAGTGGATTTTTTTTTATATTGGATTATTCAGTAATAATTTTAAAATACGTTTCCAGGATATTTTAGCTTCTAACTTCCACCCAATCTTAATCTTCCATTTGCTACATGTATTTTTTTCAAGCTGGTGTCTAGATAACAATATTATTCAGGTTCTGCATTTGGAATACCCTAGAAAGGCCTGGAATCAGTTGCAGTGTCACTGAACAGCAATAGAGGTGAAACACTTGCCAGAAATCACAAGGTCTCCTCAGTGAAGTTTATCACAAGAAAAGTGAGCTGGTTATTCAAACTTTTGACACAATAGGTCAATCTGTACTCTTGATGGTAATAGTTTCAAGAGACTCTATTTCTATAGTTTCATTGCTAATGTTAATTAACAATCATCATATTTTGACAATCTTCAATTTAGAAATTACAACCACAAAACTATTATTTACAATTTATAGTCGATGTGATAGAAACCATCGTAACCTAACCTATTAGACATATGTTATTTGCCCTCCAAATATTCAGTTTCATTGATTCCAATGGATTTGACTATCAGAGAAAACACGTAACTGGTAGTAGAGGCAATGCCTCATGATTTCCCCGACTGTTGTACATCTGAAATTTTGGAAATGGATTCTGACAAGCTAGTACTGGCATATTTTTCCATATAATTACAATAACTCACCAAGAGTTCAGAGGTTCCTAATTTATCCAGTTCTAGGGACTGTATTCTGGAAATATGCACTCCCATTTCTCTATGTATTCCAGAACATTCTATACATGTCAAAATTCCTAAGTTGGTTGACAGCCAAGTAGGATCTGCAAAGAAACAAAGAATGACATTTATCAAAGTGAACACACTTCATGTATAAACTCATGCAATGCTCACTAAAATTTTCCTGTAAGACATTAAAGAAAATTTGTAAAAATTAAGTGAAGCTTTAAATTTACTATTGGTAGAAATAAATTCCAGCTTTCTACATTATATACCATTCACTAGCCTCAGTTAATACTACTATTGTTCGTCCATTGTTGATGGCATGGTCAACTGGGCTAACTCGGTACGATTTGTCACTCTCGGCTCGATGACAGGGATAAAGTAAGTGAGCGTATTTATACATGGTGGGGCTCTATGACCCACCACTTCCCTTGATCAGTTACAGAATGCCTGTGAATAAGGGATCCACTAAAAGACCACAAGTAAACCTAATTGTTTTGTTCGTTGGTCTTCAAGCATGGTGTGTCCTCTGCCTGTTGCTGAGTGAATGTTAGCATCAGAGTGAGGTCCCTAAAGCCCAACTTAATTGGGGGAATGCGCCTACTCCTCATAGCATCTTTCTAACTGATTAACTCACCTATTGTTCCCTGATCAAGTAGTGGGGAGGGGTTGACTGCATTAAATTCCTCCCGTAACATTCATATGCCACATCCAAGACATATAATCAGATAATTAATTAGCGAGACAGGCTAAGTGCTGATATTGGAATGCCCATATCATGAATATATAGTAGGTTTTTGTAATTAACCTTTCAGAGATCAGTGCTCAAAATCGTTTAAAATGATATATTTACACAGATGAGAGCAAAGGAATATAAAAAAAAATGTTAAAATGAGGATTTACCAGCCATGGAAGAATTAAAACATTTCCAGCATAACTGTAATGCTGCCTTTTAGAGCTAAGAGCTTTGGTGGCTATATTTCATTGAGACAAGTAGAGCAAAAGGAATGTTCTAATTTTTGTATCATAAGTAATTAAAAATAAGCACAAAAATACTAGGCTAAGTTTTATGTGAAGTTAATCTAGAAGATGGCCATTGCAAAATCTTATTATGGAGTATATGGAGCAGGGAGATGTAAATGTAGTTGTGGAGAACACTGGGATACAGGGTTGCAAACTGGAAAGTATTGAAGTCGATAAGGAGGATGTGCTAGATATTCTTGAGGGTTTGAAGTTAGATAAGTCCCCTGAGCTGGACGGGATTTACCCTAGGATTCTCTGGGAGGCGAGAGAGGAGATTGCAGAGCCTCTGGCTCTGATCTTCAGGTCGTCGTTGGTTACGGGTATAGTGCCGGAAGACTGGAGGATAGCGAATGTGGTCCCATTGTTCAAGAAGGGGAAGAGAGACTTTCCAGGGAATTATAGGCCAGTGAGTCTTACTTCTGTTGTGGGCAAAGTATTGGAGAGAATTATTAGGGATAGGATTTATAATTATTTAGAGAGAAATGAATTGATTGGGGATAGTCAGCATGGTTTTGTGAAGGGTAGGTCGTGGGGACATAGCTTTAAATTAAGGTGTGGTGGTTTTAGGACAGATGTCAGAGGTAGGTTCTTTACCCAGAGGGTGGTAAGGGTATGGAATGCCTTGCCTGCGTCAGTTGTAGATGCGCCAAGTTTGCTGGCGTTTAAGAGGTTAGTAGATAAATTTATGGATGAAAGGGGAATGGTTTAGGTTAGAGGGTCACTGCTTGTTCCTAATTGGTCGGCACAACATCGAGGGCCGAAGGGCCTGTTCTGCGCTGTAATGTTCTATGTTCTATTCATTTTGTGCAAACCCACCTTTTGCCTTCTGAACAAACATCCAGATGCAAAGACTAATTCATTGTAAGATTACTGCATGCCAACACATAACTGTTTTGGATTTGAATAAAGCTTAAATCAAACAAAGTGAAAAGTTTCTTGAGAGACGTTTGATTAATACTGCTGCGGTAAATTTTCAACTGGTAACATCTTTCAGATTTGGCTTGAAAATGACCAAACCATTCTAACAACACATCAGTTAAAATAACGTTTCTCTGCTGAAAAGTAAACAAAGAAACAAAGACCTGGAGCTCCACAATCACAACAGACATCATTGCCAGGCATCCGCTGCACATCTTCAATGATGGCTTTGGTTAGGTCCTCGATGCTGTTCTCCCCACTGGTTTGCTCTCCTCTGAATGCCATGTTTAATGCTTCCTCTTTACTGTTGGTCAATACTGATATCCATCTGTTAAAGAGGAAATAGCTTACAAATCTTAAATACATTACAAAACATCAAAAATTACAGCTATTCAGATCAAGAAGCATTTCTCGAACTGAGTAGTTTGGGTTACTTTAAAGGTAGAAATCTTAACAAAATTGCACATCTGTTCTATTTATTTTGCTCTTATCCATCTGATCATAACAAAGATTTCTTCAGGAGTAGCTTCTCTTCAAAACTGAGAATCACTGCCCCTGGACCAAATCTGTGTCCTTTACATACATGACGTCAGTTTTCACATATGCGGATGTCATTAAACTGCACATCTCCTGCACCGCTACTGACCATTTCACTGATTTTGTGCTGTCAGACAGGTTGGATTGGATTTTCATTGAGTCAAGACAATTTGGGGACTCTTTAGAAATGGCAGATAAGACCTGATTCAATGATTATAAGAGTTTCCAATCTTTGGGAGTACCTTTTCATGGGCATGGGCTGGTTCAGATCAAAAGCCCACATCCTGCAGTCAAGCACTTGAAACCTCCAACTTTGTGTAAGAAAACATTGTGCAATTGATAGAAGTTAGAAAGGCAGAACTGTCAATCAAGCAGTTTTCTCTGGGGCTTAGGTTTTTTGATGTGGAGATGCTGCCATTGGACTGAAGTAAACTCAGTAAGAAGTCTCACAACACCAGGTTAAAGTCCAACAAGTATATCTAATAGCACAAGCCACTAGCTTTTGATGCGTTACTTCTTCATCAGATAAGTGGAAGTTCTGTTCACAAACAGGACATATGAAGATAAAAACTCAATTTACAAAATAATGGTTGGAATGCAAGTCTTATGGCTCGACAATCACCAAGCAAGAGTGTTTTTTTCCCTGTTGGGGAACACTTCAGTGATCATGGGCATTTGGCCTCTGATCTTCGGGTAAGCATTCTCCAAGGCTGCCTTCACAACACATGACAAAGCTGAGTCGCTAAGAGACTGACAGCCAAGTTTTGCACACGAGGATGTCTCAACCGGGATCCTGGGTTCATGTCACACTATCTGTAACCCCGCGACTTGCCTGGGCTTGGAAAATCGCACTAACTGTCCTGGCTGGAGAGAATACACATCTCTTTAACCTGTGCTTAACCCTCTCTCTACTCACATTGTCTGTACCTTTAAGACTTGATTACTTGTAAAGACTTGCATTCCAATCATTATTTTGCAAATTGAGTATCTCTACGTGCCCTGTTTGTGAAAGGAACTCCCACTTATCTAATGAAAGAGCAGCACTGTAAAAGCTTGTGCTACCAAATAAACCTGTTGGACATTAACCTGGTGTTGTGAAACTTATTACTGTGCTTAAATTTTTTTTAAACAGATTATTAAATTTCTGTATTCTCTGCCAAGCCTCCTTATATATTCTTGGCTAACAGCTCAAGCTTATTTAGAATTTAAAATGACTTGTTTCGAAACATAGCAGAAAGTTATGAATAAATTACTTAAAAAAACACATCTGATTGTCATTATAGAGTTAATTGATTCAATACAGCATCTGGTTGATCAATGAGCATGGAAGTGCCACAACCAGTGCAGGTGGCATGTGAAGCAATGGAGTTTACTCTGCTAACCCGACCCCCCGGCATAATTTACATGGCCAACGTGCCTAATCTGCACATCTTTGGAGCATGGGATGAAATCACAGCACCCAGAGGAAACCCACACAGGGAGAATGTGCAAATTCCACACAGTCACTCAAAGCAGGAATTGAACACAGGTCCCTGGTGCTGTGAGGGAGCAGTGCTAACCACTGTGCCACCCATCGGCATTGGGATATGAGAGGCCATTCCTGGTTAGGGAGTACACAGAGGCTTTTTGGGTGCATGACTGCCTGGGGGGTGGAGGTGGTTGGATGAGGTGGGGGGGGGGGGGTTGGGATATGAAGCTGCATGAATGGGGAAGCAACATGGATGGGGAATAGGAATGTAAGGTGGAATGAATGTCAACTGTCTGCTATAGTCTGCTTTTGTGCCCCAATAATGAAATTCACGTCTTTAAATGTCCTGAGGAGGGCAGGTTGAGCAGGAAATTTCCCAACTCAAGGATGAAAATTCAGGCACTTGCCAAACATTTAGCCGTAGATGGGTATAATTTTTTTCCAATTGAACAATCAAAAGGCAGAGACCCTCTTCAACTCTGAAACCCAAAACCTCACAGCCAAGGCACTCACTCCATTCCCCTGCCCAGTCAATGCATCAAGCTAATACAGACTGTTCACAAATTCAATGTAATATTTAACCCTGAGTTGCATTTGTGATTCATGAAGACTTCCAGCTTTCTAACACTGCCATCTTCACTTGTATTTTGGCTGTCTGTCTCTGAAACACTCATTCATACTTCTGTTACCTTTAGACTCAACTATTTCAATACTCTTCTAGTTGCCTCCACCATTCTCCATAGGCTTCAGCTGTTCAAAACTTTGCTGCTTGTAACCTAACCCACACCAAGTCCTGCCTGGCAATCACCTTTGTTCTTGCTGACATTTTGAAATTTGACCTCCAATTGCTCCCTTTTGTCTACATCTATCTCTTTTAAGGCTACATAAAACCCAATTCTCTGACTAATCTTTTGGATACCCATCTAATATTGCATTCTTAGGCTTATCTATTTTTTAAATTCCCTTTGTAAATAATTCAGAATGTTTTTTTCTGCTATTGCGTAAATAGAAAGGCAAGTTGTATATAAATGTAAATTATTGTTGCTGACAACAATAGGCGAGTAAAAATTCAAAACTTTCTGAACTGTCAATCATTACAATCAGTCACCATCCTCTACTAACTATCCAGGTCCCCCCAGCAATTTACACTAACTTGGAATTTTCTATCAATAAAGCTGGTTAAGGGATAGAAAAAGTCAGATAGAATATCTTTTATAAAACATTGCTTGTCACGATCAGACCTGGTAAAACTGCCGATAAAGCATATATGTGGTGGTTCTGTTTTCTCCAGAGAATTCTGGCCTGAATTTCTGTACAAAAATGTACTTTAAGTGCCATCTTTTTGAAAGATAATAATTTTGCTAAAATAACCACATACAATTACAGGGTTTATAAAATTGCTCTGCTGTATTTTTAATTTAAGTTAACGAAGGAAGTCGCATGACCTGTTGTGAAATGGTCTCCCTGTGCATGCGTGGGTTTTCTCCAGGTACTCTGGTTTCCTCCCACAGTCCAAAGATGTGTGGGTTAGGTGGATTGGCCATACTAAATTGACCCCTGTGTCAAGGAATTAGCAGGATAAATATGGGGGTGAACACAGTCTGGGTGGATTGTGGTCGGTGCAGATTCAATGGGCTGAATGGCCTCCTTTTGTGCTGTAGGAATTCTATGATTCTAAGTCTATCTGACAGTAAACCTGGATATTTTGATTGTTGGAAATTAAAGGGGGCCCCAGATTGTTCTAATGGGAAGTTGCAAGATGTTTACACGTGAAGCCAATGGCAATGTATATTGAGTGGATAGTTTGTTGACTGGATGGTGAGTCAGTAAAATCCCAGAAAAATTTTCAGAATTTCGGGTTGTAAAGTGTTATACTTAAACTGTCCATTATTTCTAGGATGAAAGGGTGTTGAGCACTCGAGCACAGCTAATCAACACCTGTACCAAAATACAAGGTCAATGTGAATCATGTTGCCATTGAGGTGGGCAGGCTATAAAGGAGGCCATTGTGCTATCAGGCTAGGGGATTTTCTGAAATATCAAATATCACAGACAAGTTCATTTGCCAGGGTCTGAGAGAGAGAGAGAGAGAACGCAGGTAGAGGGAGAAAGTTTCCAAGATTCACTATATATGAAAGCAATTGAAGCTCTCACTTAGCTTGGAAAAGCCAAAATTATGAGACTTAAAACAAACATTAAGTTCAGTCCAGTTAGAGGGCGAAATCTCCAGGAAAACTTGTATGGTGAAAGATGGTCCTGAAGTCAAAAGCTTCTAGCCGGGAAAGGAAATGATCAGAAGTAAACACAAAGAAGCTTAGAATCGTTTTGGACTGATTTAGACAGAACTGAATGTTCATTTGAAGGACAGCATAATGTCTGAAGTGTGTGCTTTCTTGGTTGTGCTAAAAGGAAATGTGAAAAAAGGAATGTTCCATTCGGTGTTTCAAAGTGTAAGATGCTTACAGAAATAGTATTTAATCAACAGTGCTTTTAGTCTGACATTATAGTACAATTCTTAAAATGTGAAATCCTGTCAGGCCATCCATTCATCTATTAACTAGAAGTTTAAACATTTTTTAAGTTATTGGTCTCTATGGGAATTGTAATGGACTAAATACATCGAGATATCATTACATTTAAGATAACTGTTGGACATCATATATATATATATATATACATATATCAAACTCCTTTGTTTTGCCACTTAGAACCATAGAAAATTTTACAGCTCAGAAAGAGGCCTTATGTCTGTACTAAACCATTTTTTGCCTAGTCCCACTGACTCGCACTTGGACCATATCCCTCTACACTCTTCTCACCCATTTTCCTCTCCAAGTTTTTCTTAAATGTTAAAAGTGACCCCGCATTTACTACTTTATCCGGCAGCTCATTCCACACTCACACGACTCACTACGTGAGGAACACCTCCCCCCCCATACTCCCTTTAAACTTTTCTCCTTTCACCCTTAACCCATGCCCTCTGGTTTTTTTCTCCCCTAGCCTCAGTGGAAAAAGCCTGCTTGCATGCACTCTATCTATACCCATCGAAATCTTATACACCTCTATCAAACCTCCCCTCATTCTTCTAATACTCCTAACCTATTTAATCTCGTTCTGTAACTCAGCTTCTCAAGTTACACACTATTAGCTTCTTGGTTACACACTATTAGCCTACACCTCTTAATATATGTTACTTGTCTCCCTTTGACACACAAAATAAACTTTTTCTACTAAAAGGATTTTCTACTAAAGTTCCATTAGCTTTCACAATTTGTATATTCCAAGTGTCATGCTAGAGGTGACAAAGAATCATGGGGAAGTTTAATTGATTCCCAACTCCACAAACTTTATTTTGAAAATTTCCAATGTTCTCTTTAGCTGTCTCATCATAGTAATCTCCAGCTCTGCTTTCCCACATCACATACATTCACTGAGGTCAGAATTCTGGTGGGAGCCTGTCAAAAATATTTAGAAGATTCCAATTTGACCATAGTCAAGAATGCTTACATGCAGGAGCAGGCCATTCAGCCCATCGAATCTGCTCTGACTCTCCAACAGAGCATCCCACCTAAGCCCTCTCCCTGCAACCCCACATACTTAGTCCATCAATCCTTTCAATCTGCATATCTTGGGACACGAAGGGACAATTTAGCATGGCTAATCCACCTAACCTGCACATCTTTGAACTATGGGAGGAAACCGGAGCACCCAAAAGAAACCCATGCCGGCACAAAGAGAATGTGTAAACTCCACACAGTCACCCGAGGCTGGAATCAAAATCTAACCACTATACCACCCAATTTCTTCCATGGGTAAATGACATGGGTAATCATGCTTCTATCCCATTGCAGTAATTTTTTTGAGCAGTGCCACCTGTGCCACTGACACTGCCCATCAGGCATCAGGCAGTGCCAAGAGGATAGGGCATATGGGTGTTATTGCCACTCTGTCACTGAGATCGAGGAGGACAGGAGGGGGAGTTTCCAGGGGAGTCACGATCAGGCTGTGAGGGGATTAGGGAGGGGCAGCACCATGGGGGTATCAGACTGACCAGTGGTTAAGCTGACTAGCAAATGGGAGGTTGACAGTTTGGGACCACTGCGCATGCGCAGAGGCCTACTGGTTTCAGCCTCCTGGGCAGCAACAGGCCCTGCCTTTCTGAAATAATAATATTCATGCTAGTGGCCTTTGCAGTGCACAGAGTGTAAGAGATTTTAGTGTGAACTCCCACTAAAGAAAAAAAAAGACAGCATGAATTACTCCGGTTTTCCCACAAATTCAACACTTAGAATTCTTTTAGGAGAATCCCACTCATGCTGGGATTCCACCAAAACCAAAATCATTTGCCAATATAATTTAATGAATGGAGAAAAAAATTGTTTGTAGAGTTGTGTGTTATGGGCAAATGTTAGTGCCAGGAGTACCTTTTATAAAATTAGCCATTTAAAGTATAACATTTTGTACCTGTCACCAGCCATTAACTGTAGAAAAACTAGAATAGAGCAGCATTCTGCATCCTGTTTTTTGTAATGCAATGTCACTCTCAGAATTTTTCAATTATTACAGAATATACAAAGGCTTCCTTATATTAAAATAGATGTAGAATTACTTACTGATTCAGCAATTAAAGTTTTTCCTTGATATATTTTAATGCATCTTAAAATAAGTATTGTATTGCCAAGTGTAAACTATTTGTTAAATATATGGTTATACTGGAAACTGAAGGCAGAGGGCATCACTGTTTAAAGAGGATCAGTTTTAGTACTGTTTCACCACTGCAGCCTTTGACTGCAATGCATTTTGGTTTTTCAATTTCAACAACTTTTTCACTCCATGATTGCTTGGAACCAGAAGACTGAATAACTTTGCAAATTTCTAAGGCAGGTTTGAGGAATTGGGAATCCATTAAACTCCTCTATGATTCTTTCTCACCTCCAGCATGACACTTGGAATACACAAATTTTTAAAATCCTGTCTGATGTTAACGGACCTTCCCGTTAATCGCCCCTCATCCGCTTTGATTTCCGTGGTGGGCAGGGTGATAACATTCTGGCAGTTTAATTGAGTATCACTTCAAGTTGTTTCTGTCTCCATGATATCAATGTATAAACTGTAGTCACAAAGATCAATTTTAGTGAGCAATTTATCTGGTCTTTATTTATTGGTACAATAGACAACTAACTATTTCACATCTCAGCTGTATATTATGTAAAACGTGTCTTTCAGTAGTGGAACCAATACATTTAATGCTATTATTCTCTTTACAGGTCGTCCCAAAATGGAGTGTTCTTGCAGCTTTGGAAATTGCAGAAATGATTTTATGTCCAAAATGAATTTATTCAAAAATGGCAGGTTATACTTCTACAACTTCTTAAAGATACACTCCTGCAAGAACAGCTCCTTCACGAGACATATCAAATTGCAGAGCCATTCCTTCAGTTTCTTCTATAAATTTTATGAGTGTAAATTACTACAAGAACACATCAAACATGAGAATTTCATGGACAATAACTCACTTCTTGATCTCTGAAAGCCTGTCCCAATCTATAAGCCACATGTCAGGAGCCAAGTGGAGTGTAGTTTATCCTCCATAAGCGAGGCTTGAGGGTCCAAATTTTGTTTTTAAGGTTTAAGAACTGGGATTGTGATCATGATTGTTACAGAATTTGTGTCTGCACCAATTTGCAGTCATATCAGCGATAGGTGGAAACACTTCAGCATTACATCCTGTAACAATATACCTTGAAAGAACCAAAGTAGAGGTGCAATTTAACTTGCCTTTCAATTTGTGATCTTTAGTGATAAATAGAAGCCACATCACATATCAATCAGGATCGAATTTGCTCCTACAGATTAGGCAGAATGACTTTCAATAGCAACAGACGTGAGCCTACACCATAAAACTGATTGACGGACTCTATCATAAAATTGACTATGATGGACTCTACATTACAAATTTAACAGCCAATAGAAGATATGTTATGGAAACAAATTTTCACAAGGGCACAATGTTTTAAAAGCTCATGTTGTGGCACATAATAAGTAAAAGGTAAAGTTAATTTATTCTGTGTTTATGCTTAAAAAGGAAATACTTTGATGTGACACTAGATGCAACAGTTTAAAATGCCCAAATGTCTCTGGGATAGAAATTCATCACTTTGGAAAATAAAACAAGAAATCATATTTCACTGGCAGATTTTCAGCATACAATTAATCTTTAGTAAAAAAAAAAAGGTGTAAAATTTCTTAAAACCTACTTTACTGAACTTAGATGGTTCAGCTAGAGTGGCTGAGTTTTCTATACTGATATGGACCAAGCTTAAATCTCTCATTGTAGTTAGTCTATTCATTTCATTAGTATTGGCCACAATGTTCCTAGTCAGGATTCCTATTGCTTATGTGGATGACAGGATCAGATAAAAAAAAATGATATATATTTCTTCTTTGGATGTAGATGAAAATGACAATGCAGCATTTATTTCTTACTCCTAGTTGCCTAGGGCAATAAGATTCAATCAGCTGGTGTTAAATTGGATCAGCTGTTGGCTATACCAGTTGGCTATATTTCCTTAAATTGACAAAGCAGAGCTTTCGCGGTCAGTTTTTCTACCACAGGTCCACAAATACCGGAGTTATTGATCTCAATTTCACAATAGGCTTTGAACTTTCATACTATGCATGGCTAAGCCAGTACCACAACCATATACCCAAAGTCCAACAAGAAATCTTCAGGAAAGAGGAAAGGATGACAAGCCGAGAGGAAGTATATAAGAATAAATAGTGAGTGGTGGTGGCCCACTTGATAATGTAATGTAACACAAGTAAGCTAAATGGCATCCATCCAAACAATTCCGAGCAACATCACTGGAGTTCAATCATTAATAGGACTTGAAGTTCTTCCCCTAACCTATGATCCACTGTGCAATGCTAGAGGTAAATGATAATTCCTATACTGAGGCTGATAACTGAGCTGTAACTAAAGATCAAACTTCGTGGCATTTGTGGTCATGATTAACTCAGTATCAAGCAACTGATTTGTATAAGCAACCATCAAGATGTTTCACTGAATTTGGATAAAAAGAGGCAAAAATACTTTAAGAAATCTTTTCAAGTTTCTTTTTTTTGGAAGGACACTAATTATATCTCCATTTTATTCCCAATTTGGCTTCTCAATCTTCCTGTGGCCCAATTTGAATGCATGATAGAAAATCCTGTACTAGCTCATGCTAATGGTCATTTCTGTCAGAGCAATAACTTTCCACAAGAAGTAATTTCACCTGAATGGAACTATCAAGAATGTACTATGTAAAGGACTGCAGGCAAAAAACCATATCCCACTACTTAGCAGCACAGTGAATTCATATTCCAAAGCATAATGTATGTTTTTCTATCTTCACTTCCTCGCCTCCTCTTCTAAAGACACTGATTGCTTGCTGGGATACAGTTTCACAGATAGATATCAGTTGTTCTCTGGTGTTTTGTCTAAGTAACCATTATTTATATGAGAGCCTAAGCCATGAATGCAGCAATATTAAGCTATAGTAGGCATCGTACCCAAGCACAAAACATGATCAGATTCTTAACTGGTGTCCATACACATGCACTTCCGGTACTTTCCAATTGTCAAAGTCAACTGTTAGATTAAAAATTGACCTGAGCCAACATCACTTAAAACTCAAAATGGAAAACAAAAGTAAATATTCACAGTTTATATGGCTGACTTATTCTCTGGATAAGCTCTCACTTACTGAGGAAATTAGAGTGAATATTGAACATTCTGAGCCCAACAGTTAATTATACTTAACTCAATTTGTTTTACAACTTCACATATATTATACAAATAGCATTTTACAAAGAACAAAGAAAATTATAACACAAGAACAGGCCCTTCAGCCTTCCAAGCCTGTACCGACCATGCTGCCTAACTGAACTAAAATTTAGAATTGACTGTAATGCAATATGTGGGAGGGCAGCACTTTGGAATTTAATGGGAATCTCGAAAATAATTGGGTAATCATAAGGGCATACACAGACAAAAGCTATATAGTAAACAATATTTTACCCCCACCCCGATGGGCATATTTTCATACAGGTGATTGTGCTGAACAAAACAATGTGGCTATGTGGCTGACTAGCTTGAAACTAGATTCAAAGTACTTCCACATTTTCCAAATAGATACTAATTGTTCATGCTTAATAAAATTACCATGACATCAATCGCATGCGGTCAACTTATTATATTGCCACAACACCCCCCCTCCCCCCGCCCAAACACAATTTTGGAAATAAATTATTTTTGCCACAGAAGCACTTACACTAGACATTCCTGTTCATCATCTGCTTGGAAATGATAGGTCCTGTTGTCTGTGGTGGTAAAAGGGGGAAAGGTAAAACGAAATGACAAAACGAGGATAAAAGCCATGGTGAAAATAGCTATGAAATAAACAACAAAAATAATTTTCACAAATACCACCAGGCAGCTGGACAGAACTCCTAAAATGTTAATTTATTCACTATAAGTCAAGATTTCATTAAATGTAATTCTTGTAGATTACAAACATTATATTTTGGTCATTTACAGAGCAGAAATCTATTTAGTGGTACTTTAAAATAGGGATCATGAGCCTTGGGAGTCCCTGGGAAGTGTGTAAATAGTCGATGATATTGACGTATTTGTTTTTATCCTACAGGTACTTTGGTCCACCTTGTTGTCTAACAAGGGGCATACATGCGATGGGTCGTGAGAGGGCTGCTCTTGGATTTTTTTTTTGAGAGTATGCTAGTGCTTCGCGTCGTTAGTGTACGCTTGACCTGGACCATTTGATGGGCAACACGACAGCTCAGTGACTATTGCTGTGCTGTGCAGATACATGGATTTGGGCCTTGGATCCATGGATTTGTGGGAGTTTGCGCATTCTCCCCATGCTTGCGTGGGTTTTCTTCAGGTGATCTGGTTTCCTCCCACATCCCAAAGATGTGCTCTTAAGCTGATTGGCAGAACAAATTCTCCCTAAATTTTCTCAAATTTGGTTTCAATGCATAGATCTATAAACATAGACAGGGATCACGAGTAGAAGTGGGAACATCGAAGTGGCGGCACGGGCTCATTGGGCCGAAGGGCCTGTTTCCTGTGCTGTTTTGTTCTTTGTCCTGGGGCTCTTATCCCACTTAATTCTATGCGATATCAATTCACGTACTAATTTGTATTTATAAATTGATGCGCTTATGCTTAAGATGTAGTCTATATATGCACCAGTTTGGTACTCAACTTTCATCTGGTGGACATTCTTTATTTCTTTCAATAGGTGAAGAAAACAATGTTTTCACCCAATTACCCTTGCTTGTTTCGAACTTAATGATGTCCACTATTACAGTCTCTACCATTTATTTTGGTTGCAAAAAAAATTAATAGCATATCATGGTAAAATTTCTGATTTTACATTTCTACAAGTCAATGAATAAAGGGGTTGGATTTTTTTGTGGATATTGTATTTCATTTAATTAGTTTTAAATCAATTGATTATTGGTGATCTAACATCTTTCTTCAAAGTTTGGACTCGACTTAATATTCAGGTGAATAAAACCAGATTTGAACCGCCAACTACATTATTTCAATTCAGGCCAAAACATTATATTTGTTTTTTCAAAAACTACCTTACACCAACTCAATATTATGAAGAGCAAAAATTGGGATGCGACTCCCTTAATCTTTTCTGCTCTTACTTGCCTGGTTTAGTAGGTTCTAGAACTGCAATCTTGGTGTGCCATATCATCCAAAAGAAGAATGCTATGGGTGGATCTAGGGAGCTATTCCAAGGATGGCAAAGGAGAAGCTAATAATAATCTGTTCTACAATTCAAGAACAAATCATCAACTAGGTGATTTTCAGATCTTGTTCAACTTATTTATCATCATAACTATGTTACGCTCCCTGCACTGTTGTCCAAACCGACATTGAATGCAATGCTTGCAATTATTAAAGTGGGAGATATTTAGCTGGTGGCTTAAAAAAATTTCACACTGATTCCCCAGCGAGATATTAGGAATATCTGGAATATATCCTCTTATGCATATAATCCATTAAATTACCCCAGTTATTTTCACATTGTGAATTCACTAGTCTTCAAAACTAAATCTGTCAGCTGTATAACTATCAAAGGGAGACTTACCATTAGGATCCCTATTAATAATCAGTAAAAGAAAGAAAACATACTTATCTCAAGCATACACTTTAAAAAAGTGTTTTTCGTTGTTTTACTTCAATGAATTACTGTCATAATTGAGATATGTCTTGAAAAATTATTGGATCTAGTTGTAAGGCAACGAGTTTTAACATACGTGATTGATGATGGTCCAATAACTGCATCTCTGCTAATAGTAACTTAAGTTCCTCATATTTATTAAGCTACTTAAAGTTAGTATTTTCCCTGATTGTTTAAAGAAATTTCCAGAGAAACACATGTAAAACACAGGAATAGCATCATTGTTCCTTGTAATTATTTGCCTGCTGTAAAAGAATCTGGTTGATAAGACTTGCTGTTTACTTAAAAGCCAAGTACTACCCACAATATTCACAAGAGATACTGGCATAAAACCTCTAAATATTTAACACTAAATATTTATAAATCTGTGCTAGTATCTATAAATATATCCTCCTAAGTTTAATCATGAGGATATTTCAGAACAACAGAATCTAAGCCAATAACAGTAAAGAAACATACGTGATATCAAGTCGAAACACTTTTTCTCATCGGCAGTTGGTTTCACCTGACAAGTCAGCAGATTCAGTCTTGCTGGTTGTCTGTTGGTCTAAAAATAAAAAAAAAACATATTAGAATGCACTTGAAAAGTGAACTTGTCGGGAGTGGGGGGAAGCTAATTAGTCAACTCCATTGTTTAAAGCTTCTCTTTACACCATACAAATCATGATATAATAAAAGTAAAATACCATCCCTTATTCAACAGCATAAAACCCATCATGTTTCTACCTCTCCCCAGTTTGGAAGAAGTTATATTGGACTCAAAATGTTAACTCTTTTTCTATCTATAGATGCTGCCAGACTTGCTGAGTTTTTCCAGCGTTTTCTACTTTTATGCAAATCTCAATAATTTATCTTGGATTTAATAGGGAAGTTTTTTCAGATTAATAGCTGGCAGCTTTCCAAATTTTCACGTATACTGTAAAACTTACACTGAAGTGAAACAACCATAGAAATGTGGACCATATCAAACAAAAGCCCCCATAAGGCCCCCGTTAGGCTATAAGATAGAGGAGCAGAATTAGGCCATTTGGTCTATCATATCCACTTCTCCATTTAATTATGGCTGATAAGTTTCTCAAACCCATTCTCCTTTCTCTTCGCTGTAACCTATGATCCCCTCACCAGTAAATAACCTATCCACCTCAAATTTTGCAAGAAGTTCTCCTGTTTTAGTAACAAAGTTAAGCAATGAAGCTTTGTGAAAAATACTTCAAATAGCAGTGTTTTATACTCATCATTCAATTTCAAACTTTTCAGTTTAATCCTTGAAAGTATGAGAGCTGTGGCAAGAAGTTTATTAAGATCATTATTTCAATCATTTATCTAGGTTTTCAATCTGTTGGAAATTTGAGAGACCCATAACATATTACAAATTTTATTATACAGTACTTGTGGTTAATGATCATAATGTAGAGGCAATATCTTTAGCAAAACAAGTTTAAGTTTGGGGAAATGAGGCAGCAGAACAGCACTCATTTTTGTTGCAACAGTGTCACATGTAAGGTATGTGAAATTGCTTCTTCATATAGATGGGGGAAAGAGATGGGGGAGATACTAAATGATTTTTTGCATCTGCATTTACTGAGGAAACGGGCATGGAGTCTACGGAAATAGGGCAAACAGGTAACACACACACAGAGCAACACAGCACGGGAAACAGGCCCTTTGGCCCAACGAGTCCGCGCCGCCGTCATAACTTTATAGTAACAATTCCATTTTCTTAGTCTAATTTTAGGTTATTCCTAATATGGAAGAATCTCAATATAGGGTCAATCTGTTTCCCAATCAGCCTAAGAGCGAATTTTTGGGATGTGGGGGGAAACCGGAGCGCCCGGAGAAAACCCACGCAACTACGGGGAGAACGCGCAAACTCCCGCAGACACCGGCCCAATTCCAAGTGTCTGCACAGCCACATCGATAGTCTCTGAGCTGTCATGGTGCCCTTCAGATGGTCCACATAAAGCACTCATTTCCGACATGAGGTACCAGGCAACCCATGAATCAACATCCAAGAGCTGTACCCGCACCACCTGCCGAATGCATGCTCCTTGTTGGTCAAGTATGGACCGAATTACCTGTGGGAAAAAAAAAGTCATAGTTAAACAGTCCTACTATATCCCTCTATCTGCATACCGCTCATGTGGCTGTCCAAGAGAACCTTAAACAGCCCTAGCGTGCCTGCTCCCACCACCTTACTCGGCAGTGCATTCCACACCCCCACTACCCTTTGTGTGAAAAACTGCCCTCTAATATTTGTCTTATACATAGCCCCCCTCACCCTAAGGCCATGACACCTCGTCCTATCCATTTCTGAAGGTGGAAAAAGTTTACCACCATTTACTCTATCTATACCCCTTATAATCTTATACACCTCTATTAGATTCCCTCTAAGCCGACGTCTTTCAAGGGAAAACAACCCCAGTCTATTTAATCGTTCCTCATAAGACAGTCCTTCCATACAAGGCAGCATCCTGGTAAACCTCCTCTGCACTCTCTCCAAGGACTCCACATCCTTCCGATAGTATGGCGACCAGAACTGGACGCAGTATTCCAAGTGAGGCCTAACCAACGTTCTATACAATCGCAACATCAAACTCCTACTCTTGTATTCTATACCCTTTTCTATGAAAGCTAACATACTATACGCTTTCTTTATCACCTTCTCCACCTGTAAAGACACCTTCAGAGACTTGTGAACCTGCACCCCCAAATCTCTCTGCGTCTCTATACTCCGAATAGTTTTACCTTTTATCCTATGACTCTCTTCTACATTTTTCCGGCCAAAATGCATCACCTCGCATTTATCCGGATTAAATTCCATTTGCCATCTATCTGCCCAGTCTACCAACCTTTCTATGTCCTGTTGTATTGCCTGACACTGCTCTTCTGTACCCGCCAATCCAAGCATCTTGGTGTCATCAGCAAATTTGCTGATCTCACCACCTACCCCTACTTCCAAGTCGTGTATGTAGACCACAAATAGAAGAGGACCTAGTACTGAGCCTTGTGGCACTCCACTAGTGACAGGCTTCCAGCCGGAAAAAGAGCCTTCCACTACTACCCTCTGTCTCCTCCTCCCGAGCCAGTTCTCGACCCATCTACATACCCGACCCTGTATCCCATGCGCCTTCACCTTCTCTATCCGTCTACCATGAGGAACCTTGTCAAACGCCTTACTGAAATCCATGTAGACGACATCAACAGCCTGTCCTTCATCAACTGTTTTTGTCACTTCTTCAAAAAATTCCACCAGATTCGTAAGACAAGACTTCCCCTTGACGAAGCCATGCTGCGTATCCCTGATCAGATCGCAGCGTTCCAGATGCTCATACATCCTGTCCCTAAGGATCCTCTCCATTAGCTTACCTATAACTGAAGTCAAGCTCACCGACCTATAGTTCCCTGTGTTATCCCTCTGACCTTTTTTAAACAACGGTACTACATTTGCTATCCTCCAGTCCTCTGGGACCTCGCCTATGTCCAAGGAAGAGACAAAGATTTGCGTCAGAGGCTCAGCTAGGTCTTCCCTCAACTCCCTTAGCAGCCTGGGGTAAATGCCATCAGGCCCCGGAGCTTTATATGTCTTTAAGCTGCCTAACAGCCCCAACACCTTTTTCCTCGTAATCTTTATTTCCCTCAACGGATCCTCAACTTTGTCAACATCAGCAACAGACATCTGGCCAGTCTCCTGCGTGAATACCGACGCAAAGTATTCATTCAGGATCTCCCCCATTCCCTCAGGCTCTAAGCATAGATCCCCTCCTTTGTCCCTGAGAGGTCCAATCTTGCCTCTATCCATCCTTTTGCTCCTTACATAGGAGTAAAATGCCTTAGGATTTTCCTTAATCCTGCCTGCCAGAGCCGCTTAGTGGCCCCTTTTTGCCTTTCTAACACCCCTTTTAAGATCCTGTCTACACTCTCCATAAGCTTCCAGCACTGTCTCAGTCCCCAGTTGCCTAGATCTAATGTAAGCCTCTTGCTTCTTCCTGATCAAGTCCTCAATATCCCTGGTAAGCCATGGTTCTCTAATCCTACCTTTCCCATCCTTCCTCCTTGCCGGCACGTATCTTTCCTGCAGAGAGTTTAGTTTTCCTTTGAAAGACTCCCACATGTACCTCGTCGACCTGCCCTCGAAAAGCTTATCCCAGTCGGTATCTTCAAGATCTTGCCTAATCTGGCTGTATCTAGCCCTCCCCCAGTTAAATACCTTCCCTTTTGGGCAGGTCTCGTCCTTTTCCATTAATATCCTAAAGCAGACAGAGTTGTGATCACTATTTGACACATATGCTCTCCTACCTCGACGTCAACCACCTGCCCTGGCTCATTCCCCAGAACCAAATCCAGTATAGCCCCCTCTCTAGTCGGGCCATCCCCATACTGCTCCAAGGACCCTTCCAAAACACACTGTACAAATTCCTCCCCGTCCACTCCTACAGCTCTGGGCTCTCTCCAATCTACTCCAGGGGAATTGAAATCTCCCACTACTACCACCCTATTTCTCCTACACTTATCTAAAATGTCCCTGCATATCCCTTCTTCCACGGCCCGCGGCTGTTGGGCGGTCTGTAGAAAACACCCAACAGAGTAACCACTCCCTTCCTATTCCTCAACTCCACCCATAGAGACTCAATTCCTAAATCATCCATACCTCCCTCCCTCTGCACTGCTATGATGTTGTCCTTAACTAATAAAGCCACTCCCCCACCTCTCCTCACACCAACTCTGTCATGAGGTAGGGAAGTCTTGGAACTTTTACAAATTAAAGAGGTGGTGGTGCTGGCTGTCTTGAGGCAGATCAGAGTGGATAAATCCCCAGGATTGGATAGGGTATTCCCACGGATCTTGAGGGAGGCTAGTGTTAAACTTGCAGGGGTCCTGGCAGATATATTTAAAATGTCAATATTCACGGGAAAGGTGCCAGATGATTGGAGGGTGGCCCATGTTGTTCCCTTGTTTAAAAAAGGTTCCAAAATAAATCCGAGAAATTACAGGCTAGTAAGTTTGACATCGGTGGTTGGCAAATTATTGCAAGGTGTGATAAGGGATAGGATCTACAAGTATTTATTTATAGATTAGGGTCTTATTACAGTCAACATGGCTTTGTGCACGGCAGGTCATGTTTGACCAATCTATTAGAGTTTTTTGAGGAAGTCACCATGAAAGTGGATGAAGGGAAGGTAGTGGATATTGTCTACCTGGATTTCAGCAAGACCTTTGACAAGGTCCCCCATGGGAATTAGATAGAAAGGTTCAGTCACTAGGTATAGATGGGGAGATTGTAAATTGGATTAGATACTGGCTCAATGGAAGAAGCCAGAGAGGATGTTGTGGAAGATTGCTTCTCTGAGTGGAGGCCTGTGATTAGTGGAGGGCCGCAGGGATCGGTGTTGGGTCCATTGTTGTTTGTCTTCTATATCAATGATCTGGATGATAATGTGGTAAACTGCATCAGCAAATTTGCTGATGATAAAAGATTGGAAGTTTAGTGGACAGTGAGGAAGGTTTTCAAATTTTGCAAAGGGACCTGGACCAACTAGAAAAATGGGCTGAAAAATGGCAAATGGAATTTAATGCAGACAAGCGTGAGATATTGCACTTTGGAAGGACAAACCACAGTAGAATATACAGGCTAAATGGTAGGACTCTGAAGAGTGCAGTTGAACAGTGATCAGGGAATACAGGTTCAGAATTCCCTAAAAGTGATGTCACAGGTGGATAGGGTCATAAAGAGTGCTTTTGGCACATTGGCCTTTATAAATTGGACCACTGAGTATAAAAATTGGAGTGCTATGGTAAGGCTATATAAGGCATTGGTGAGGCCGAATTTAGAGTATTGTGAACAGTTTTGATCACCTAGTTACAGGAAGGATGTAAATAAGGTTGAAAGAATGCAGAGAAGATTCACAAGGATGTTGCTGGGACTTGAGAAGCTGAGTTACAGATAGAGATTGAATAGGTTAGGACTTTATTCCCTGGAGCGTAGAAGAATGAGGGGAGATTTGATAGAGGTGTATAAGATTTTGATGGGTTTGGATAGAGTAAATGCAAGCAGACTTTTTCCACTGAGGCTAGGGGAGAAAAAAAAAGACAGCATGGGTTAAGGATGAAAGGAGAAAAGATTAAAGATTAAATATTGCGGGGGGAGAGGGGCTTCTTCACGCAGAGGGTGGTGAGAGTGTGGAATGAGCTGTCAGATAAAGTAAATGTGGGGTCACTTTTAACATTTAAGAAAAATTTGGACGGGTATATGGATGAAAGGGGTGCGGAGGGATATGGTTCAAGTGCAGTCAGTGGGACTAGGCAAAAAATGGTTCGGCACAGACAAAAAGGGCCAAAAGGCTTGTTTCTGAGCTGTAATTTTCTATGGTTCTATACAGTTTCAAATGAAATGACAACAAACCTGCTAAATCCTGTTCACAAAGCCTGAAAATATATATTAAATATACCTGTTTAAATATATTAGAAAATAACAAAAACTCTACATATTGGGGAACAAAGGGAAAAGATAAAGAATATTTTGGGCAGAGAATGCTTGTATGTTTACATTCTTCAAAGGACAGCCACCTTGGGTGTGCAGGTTATAAGAGGAAGGATGAATGTGCAGAATCCAGCAACAAATTTATCAACCAAGCACGTGTTAGAAAAAAAATTGCATAGCTGCACATTTTAACACGTCAGTTAGAAACATTTAACAGAATAACACACAGGGCCAGATGGCTAACAGCAGGTGAGCTCACTTCTAGATTACAAATCCAACGCAGGCAGCAATTTTCCACTGGTCAGGGGAAATTGGATAATAGCAAATCTACCATTCAATTAAGCAGCCTGGATACAGGAAAGGAGACAGTGTAGGCAAGATAAAAACACACCTGAGCCAGCAGAATGCCTGAATTACCCAGCTTATTTTAAGTATTGTCAATGGACCTTCAGGTGAGAAAAAAATCTGTTCTGAAGCCTCTCTCTGATGTCCCCCATTTGTAAGACCCTGCAAACTGACCTCACAGGGGTTAATATGGAGCCTTCTGACAGTGAGCAATGACCCTTAGCATTCTCTCTTCAATCTTGGGGAAAGTAACATACAGCAACTGGTGGTGCTAGTGAAGTGATGCCATTAAGAACTTTGAGAGTTTCTCTCCACAATAACTCTGAATCAAATAGTTTCTCCCAAAAACCCTACGTGACCATCCTAAAGATATGGGGCCACCGAATGAACAATGCCCATGGGCACTTTTGATTTCACACCATCCAATGGATTGAGGTACACAAGGCAATCTACCACTAATTAATCATGATACACATTCCCTGATGGCCTGCCGTGTCACGATGATGCTCCACTTGCAATGATGAGGACTCTCTCACATACATATTATCAGCTTGGTGACTCATTTCAGAGCCTGATTCTCAGGCTAATTAGCGACTGATGGTTCTATTAAGTGTGCAGCCTCCGAAACCAGCTTCAATCACTTGATTGCTGGGTTAGCACTTCTGAGATCTACTCAGGATACGTGAGAACATTGTGATACAATAAGAAGTTCATTGTGGCCACTGAGTTCTGATCTTCCTTTTTGTTTGGTATGGAGCATAGAAATAGACAGTCTGGAAACTCCATAATCTTTATGTGTCAGCCCATCCTTAAACATTGATATGCGAGGACTCCACACATGGCTGCAATGTACGCTCACCTATGTCCTTGTTTAATTAAGACATTTTCCGCATAAACGATGATGTCGATATTACAAATGTCCAAAGTCACATGATTTGCAGGAGCCATCTTAACTGCTTGGCTGTGTCAATTTTTAAAAGTATTACTGAAAGTTCATAATATGACATGTCAGTACTGGACATGACACAGATGTGTTTTTTCAGGGTGCCGCCTCATTGGTCCAGACAGCGAAGGTTCTGTTTACATGTATGTCATTGTAACACATTTTTGGATCTGCTCATGGCACTCGCAGAAGACTGGGGAGCCCTTGTCTCCCAGAATCCATGTGTGAGGATGGGACAAAGTCCTTTGGAAGGGTTGACTTTGGCAAGGAATGAAAGCTTTATGGCAATGGGAAGGAAATCTATATTTTTACTTTCTGTTTTTGAGGTAGACCCAACATCAAAACAGAAGCTGAAGTTAAAATAAAACTAAAACTGAACTTTCTAATTTCTAATGAAATGGAGATTAGGAAAGCAATTGGGAAACACTGTTGAAAGATGTAAAAAGACTCAAATCAAGATCAGTGCAAATAGTTTGGGATCTCTTATTGATTGTGCATGTTACCATTTCACTTCTTTGATAGTCTATTTATGATGGTGCAGTATCTATTATAAATGCACCCTTCCTCTTTATCAAGTGATGTCCAACCCTGTTTCAATACACCAGTCAATACCAAGGCAATGAACAGCCCCCAAGTTGGCAAGAGTCCCATTCTTGCCTGTTGGTTCTCTTCCTTAATGAGCTTCTGCAACTTCTCAGTCTATGCAGTAAACTGTTTCAGCCAATTGAATATTTTCCCTTCAGGTTCAACAAAAAGTTTCCCTTCTGACTTGCTTCTGTTGCCATTTTCCTCACTAGACAAAATCACTCAAAGCTCCCAAGCCCTGCCAGGAAAGTTACATTATAGGTGCACATCTGTTCCAAACTCCTATCCACATTGCACGGTCGCAATTTCTGCCTGCCCTGACTGAGGACAGGAAAATCCAAGGTCTGTCGCACTAAAAAGGGGCTTCACAAATCAATCTGTTAAAAAATCTATGTGGAAAGCAATGCTGGATAATGGACAGTTCGGAGATCCCATTTATCCTGTTTTTCCAACTGTACAAATGCAATCATTTTCAATTCTGTTGATTGGAAATGTCTGTTCTATATGATTAAAATGCTTTCTGTATAAATAAAAAACTTTGATACACACGTATCTAAAAAGCAAGGTATATCTCATGAGATTAGAACAATTAAGGGAAAAGCTATGTGCGTACTGAAAGCTCACGGGTAGAAAGGCAAGATAGTGATTAAATACTGCAAAAATATTTAGTATTGTCACAAGATGTTATATTTCAGAGTACTCTTCCTAATGATGCTTCACCAATCATTGTGCTCAAGCCCCATAACTTAATATCTTGGAGATAACACTGGTTTCCAAAAGATTACGCTTTCAAAACAAAATCCAATTTCCTCTTCAGCTGCCACTTTTTATAACTTAATGGTTGATGTGTAATTTATTATTCTCATTTGTCAACACGCCCAATCCCAAATAAGATACCAATCTAGCCAGAAGATGAGAAATAGTTATACAGTTCACAGAACTTTGAATATACTGGCAAGCACACAAGAAATATTCAAACTTACAAATCCTTATTAAACTTGAAATCAGTTTTTTTATATCATATGCATGAATATCTCTGTTCTTTTGATTTAGTGGAATCTGAAAAGCCTCAAAATGCATTGGACTTGTGCCAACTTTAAGATACTTAATATGTTCAGTAAAATGAAATTCACTGTTGTAACAGGGGAAGACCATTCAATAAATACAAAAACAATAACACTGTACTAATAGTTGAAATCTAAAATCACTTATTATTCCATTGTCCTAAATTAACCTTTCCTCTCAGATGAGCCGCATCATCAATTCTCCCAGGTTACACAGATGTGGCAACTTTAACTAGTGGAGTGATACAGGAATTGGTGTGAGGGCCACAATTCTTTACAATATATATTCATGACTTTGACATGCAAGTCGATGTATTATTACCAATTTTGCAGATAACACAAAAAGAGTTGGAAGGGCAAGTGGTGAAGACGACAGAGGGATATGGACAGGTTACGTGTGGATAAAACTTGACCGTTGAATTATAACTTAGGAAAATGTGAAGTTATGAACTTGATAGAAAGAATAAAAGAACTGAACGTTATTTAAATGAGAAATACTGCAGAAAGTTGCATCACAGAAAGTTGGAGGTCCTCATGCATAATTCACAAAAAACTAGCATACAAATAGATCATTGGTCTTTAATTCAAAGGCAACCAGAGCAGGTGTCTTGCTAAAACTATACAAAGCATTAATTAGACCACACCTGGAACAATGGGAACAGTTATGATCCTCTGATCTAAGGAAATATATACTGGCATTGATGGCAGGTCAGAGAAGGTTCATTAAGTTGATCCTGGATATGGAGGGATTTTCTTATGAGGAGAGGTTGAGCCTGTACTCATTAGAATTTAGAACGACAAAATGCAACCTTCTTGAAACACAAAGGCTCTCAGAGCAGGTATTTGATAGGATAGGTGCTGAGAGGTTATTTCACCTTGTGCGAGAGTCTAGGACCAGAGACATAATCTCAGAGTAAACGGTCACCCACTTAAGACAGAGATGAAGCAGGAATTTCTCCTCTCAGAGGATAGTGAATCTATGGAATTCTTTACCACAAAGGGCTGTAGAGCCTGGGTGATTAAGAATGTTCAAGGCTGAGACAGACAGATTTTTGATCAGTAAGGGAATCAAGAAATGTGGTGATATGGCATGAAAATTGAATTGAAGATATGTCAGATCAGTCATGGGCTGCACGGTAGCACAGTGTTTAGAACTGTTGCTTCACAACTCCAGGGTCCTGGGTTCAATTCTCAGCTCGGATCACTATCTGTGTGGAGTTTGCACATTCTCCTTGTGTCTGCGTGGATCTCCTCCGGGAACTCCCATTTCCTCCCACAGTGTGGATTAGGTTGATTGGCCATGCTAAGAAATTGTTCCTTAGTGTCTAGGGTAGTGGAAGTTAGAGGGATTAGTGGGTATAATATGTAGGGAGATGGGGGTAGGACCTGGGTGGGATTGTGTTTGGTGCAGACTCAATGGATGAAGGGCCTCTTTCTGCAATGTAGGGTTCTATGGTCTATATCTATGATCTCAATGAAAAGCAGGGCAGTCTAAATGGTGCATCTATATAATGCCGAACAAGTTATTCGTTCTGTGTATATATAAACACCTAAAATCAGAACTTCTAAATAACAGAAATCAGTACTGCAAAATCATTCATTTGCTTTAAGTATCCCAACTGTTTATTTTGCATTACCCCAGCATTCCATGTTAGTTCATCTTACAGACAGCACTTCCATTGACTCAGCTTCCTGGCTTTGCTTTGTGATTATTGATCAGGATGAGACCTCTCCGTGATGTATTGAATTTATCCTGGAAGTGGTGCAGTAAACATTGCTATGCTGATGTACTTCTGGGTTAATATACAATTTCAACAGCTTTGCTGGTTGCTTGACTTGATCAGCCAATGCAGTTTGGAATCTTATCACTTTGTACTTTCCATTAAAATAAACTGAGATTTCAGATTTCTTTTTTTAAAAGTTATTGGCTGCAACCATAACAAAATTGGCAGCTCTTTGCAGGATTTCAAATCCACAGATGGATAATAGTGCTGGGATTTGCTAAAGTTTTGACTAACAGGATTTCACTGAATTTTACAGAATCTTTGAAAAGCAGAATGTTGAGCCTTTTCTTCAGGGGGAAAATTTATCTCAGTCACAGCAACAACAACTGTGAGGTTAACAGTAGGAACTGAAAAAGCAGAAATCATTGATGCAATAACACGGCGTTTGGAATAAGACATCAAGCTTCGTTGATTGAAGCCCAGCAAGAAAACCCTGATTTGCAGGAATTGCCTCAGATGGCGCATTCTGAGAAAGAATAAAAGAGACTCTCTGAATGTTATTAGTGAAAGAAAAGAGGTCTTGGAGACCTCCTATGAGGCCAACAGATAAGGAGTAAACAATAGTCCATCAAATTGTTGTTCTTCCTGGTTTCCTCAGGAAAATATTAGAATTGTGCATGAGATTTTGATGACAGGTCACTTAAGAATAAAGAAACCAGGATTGAAACTGAAATTCGAAACCAAACTTGCAAGGTGAATGAAATTGGTTGCAACCATATAAAAAGGACACAGTTATCAGAGCTTAGCTAATGTTAACTACAAATCATACAGTATAGCCAGGCTGAAAGTGGTGAGCTAAATCCAGACACCGAGAATAGGCAAACGCATAATTTCTGCAGCTGTTAGTTGAAATTGATACTGGCGGATGGACATGAATGTTTCTTCAATAGGTTTGATATTAAAGGTGTTGCAAAAGGCTTGTGAAGCTTGAAACATTTTGAAGAGCTAATGAAAAGTTACTCTAATGAAGCAAACTTCAAAACTTCAAACTTACTGGCCAGGGTTGTGTGGAGAAGTGGTTGAATTCTGCAAGAAATGTCATACATCAATAGCCCCCCAGGTGTCAATTAAACCAGTTACACTGATACCAGTGTATCTTACATTGTATCAGGCTTGCAAAATGAGCAAAAAGCTGGGGTCCTCTTTACACAATTACTGATAAGACAAATTTTATAGCACATGGGACTCTACAAATTCCAATGTATATACTGACCAGTGAAGGTTAGCTGTGGCAAACACTAGTAGAAAACCTATTAGCAATTATAACACCAAGGATATGGAATCCATTAGACAATTCCATCTCAAAAATAAATTTGAGTGAGGGATGTAATGTATTAATATGTACAAGGAAATCCTTTAATTGTTCATTATAGGCAGAGTACAGACTATACTCATTGAATCCATGCTTGCAAGATCCAAAACAAAGCTTTTACTGTTTGGGGTATGCTGCTGAAACTTTTTGTCTTGCACTCATTAAGACAGACACAAGAAGGGAGTAACAATTTGTACTGCATGAGAAAGGAGTGCTGATTGATGGGTAAAGGAGTTGCCATTTACAACAGGCAGGAAATGGAACCTCTTTTGTTTAATTAAAAAGACACAATGCTTGTACTTATGTCTTTTGCTGGCAGAAGACAGGTCCTAATGTATGAACACACAACTTTTAGCGAGCATAAATGAACCATATTGCCATGGAAAATTTATCAGGGATAGCAATGGCTTCACCAGAATGCAGCCTGCTTTGATATATAGTCATGTTTCTCATCTCTCATCCCACTTAGCAATCTAGGTTGACTACCCACTGCTGGGGCCATGGCCTTCTTTCCCCAGTTCATGGGTCTTCTATGCGACAAGCTTTGCTGATCCATTTCTGCTCAGCTGAGATCAAACATCCTGGCTAAAAATGTGCAGTATTGTTGAGTGAAAAATTCGCAGACAGTGACAATAAATCCAGACTTGCTGCTAACGAAAGGCACAATATCTTCTCCTCTGTACCCTTAATACAGTTTGTAAGATGGTGAGAGGGATTGATAGAGTGGACGTGTAGAGGCTATTTCCTTGGGTGGATGTAGCTGTTACTAGGGGGGATAACTGTTAGGTTCATGGTGGGAGATACAGGAGGGATGTCTGTGGTAAATTCTTTATTCAGAGAGTGGTAGGGATGTGGTACAGACTTCTGCTGTGATAGTGGAATTGGACACTTCAGGAACTTTCAAACGGTTATTGGATAGGCATATGGAGCACTCCAGAATTATAGGGAGGGGATAGCTTAATCTTGGGATTGGACATAGCTCGGCACAACACTGAGGGCTGAAGGGCCTGTACTGTGCTGCAGCGTTCTACATTTCTATGCACCCAACAAAACTATTTTGAAACAGACTGGGGGCAAAGTCAGGTATATAGAGCTAAGTCACAGATTAGTCATTATTGCAGTGAATGGCAGAGAAGGCTTGTGCCTCTACATAGCTTACTACTGTTCATATGCTCCTTGCATCTGTTGACAGTTATTGAACATTAAAGAAAAATAAACGACCTTATTTATCCAGTACACCAATTCAGAGCCTCAGGTCAGCGGCAAATCTGGATTTATTGCCACTGCCTATGAATTTTTTACTCAACAATACTACACATTTTTAGTCAGGATGTTTGATCCTAGCTGAGCAGAAACGGACACACAAATCTTGTCACATGGAGACTCGTGAGCTGGGCAAAAAAGGCCATGGCCCCATTTTACAACAGTATGCTCCTTATTCAGTTAAGTTTTTAAAGGTCTCAAGTCTTTCAATGAATGAATGAAGGTGGATGAATGGGTGAGTGAGAATATTTGAATGGATAAATGGGTGAGTAGTCAAGTAGTTTGCGAGAGGGTGGGTCAGTTGTTTAATTATGTTAGATTAGGTATTATACTGTGTAACATTTACAACAGGTTTAGTTGGCAGCACTAGCTTTCGGGGCCTCAAGCTCCTTCTTCAGATGAGTAGGACTTATTTTCGCAAACAGGGCATATAAAGACACAAACTCAATTTACAAGATAATGGTTGGAATGCGAGTCTTTACTGGTAATCAAGTCTTAAAGGTACAGACAATGTGAGTGGAGAGAGGGTTAAGCACAGGTTAAAGCAATGTGTATTGTTTCTAGCCAGAGCAGTTAGTGAGATTTTGCAAAACCAGGCAAGTCGTGTGGGTTACAGATAGTGTGACATGAACCCAAGATCCCTGTTGAGCTTGTGCAGAACTTGACTATCAGTTTCTGCTCAGTAATTCTGTGTTGTCATGTGTCGTTAACACACATGATAATCATGCAGATGCTATGGCAACGAATGAACGAATACCGCTCAACAATCACCAGACAGGAGTATTCCCTTTCAGTCAGGAAACACTTCAGCAGTCACAGGTACTCAGCCATTGATCTTTGAGTATGCGTTCTTCAAGGCAGCCTTCAAAACACAACGCAGAATCGCTGAACAGAAACTGATAGCTAAGTTCCACATACTCGAGGGCGGCCCCTTTAGGATCACGTTTGGGTTACACTATCTGTAAACCTTCCCCCCCCCACCCCGCCCCGACTTGCCTGGCTTGCAAAATCTCACAAACGATCTTAGATGGAGAAAATACACATCTCTTTAACCTGTGCCTAATTCTCCCTCCACTCACACTGTCTTTACCTTTAAGACTTGATTACCTGTAAAGACTCACATTCCAACCATTATCTTGTAAACTGAGTTTGTGTCTTTATATGCCCTGTTTGTGAACACAAGTCCTCACTCACCTGAAGGAGCCTGAGGCTCCAAAAACTAATGCTGCCCAATAAACCTGTTGGACTTCAACCTGGTGTTGGACTTCTTACTGTCCAATGCTGACACCTCCACATCATAACATTTGCAAGCCACGTATACAAATAATTCCTATTTATCTGGCCTAAGTCTCTGAGTTCAGTATTGGAAACATTCGAGGGTCCTGAATCAGAAGTTTAAACTTCCCAGGCAATTTCAGTGCACATGAGCATGTCAGGATATCTTTGAAGTCCGTCTCCTAACTTCTATCCCATCTCCGACAATCTGGAAGATTTGGGCTTTTGTGTTGAAAATACCAAGATATTTAAAACCTAGTTTTTTTTCCCCAAATAATATTTAATGATAGCGCATGAAGGAGAAGACGACTACCAACATTTCTCCCTCAATTATTTTTGCCAGGAAAGATTAATTGGTAATTTTCCCACAGGACATGCTGTGAACTTTTCTTACCTTTGCATTTGGTGGCCAAAGAGATAACCTGCAAGGCGAAAGGGGGGAGGAGTTCACAGATGAAATTAAGAACACTCAAGGGATGTTGGGTGAGTGGAATCGGCTATGATTGGTGGTGGTGAAGGCAAATTCGATATGGTCTTTTAAGATATTTCTGGATGATACATGGGACTTAATAGGATTGAGGTTTATGGGTAGGCCTAGTAAGCAGGCCGAAGGGCCTGTTTGTGCTGTAGTTTTTCTTTGTTCTATGTTCTAAAAGGCACAGTATTAATTCAAGAGTATACTATGGGCCTAAGGCCATCATGGGTTGGGTTTAGATTGTTTAAACCTATTTCAGTATGATATTTGAGGAAGAAAATTTAATTCCATTAAACTATGCTGGATCTAAACACAAGGTGTAGAAGAAGACCTAAAATAAATAACCATATTAATTTTGCACTAGATAATTGCCAGGATTCTCTATACTTCAAATTACAAAGTTGGAGTGAATGAAATTCAAGGTTGTGATGAGTCACGTATAAAACAGTAATATAATGCAAATAGGAATATCAAATGTCACATGCACCCTACTGGGAACAGAATTAAAACTAGTGGTAAAAAGAAAGATCTGGGTGCTTTAGTACATACTCACTAAATGAGTCATGAAAACATACCCAACGCAAACACAGTTCTACATTATATTCACAGAATGACTCACGATAAAACAAAACATACCACGTTATCCTTTTACAAGGCCTTAAGTAAGTCTCATTTAAGAAACGGTGTCCAGTTTTGGTCTCAGCATATGGTTTGGGGAATACTGAAATTCTGAAAACGGTGCATAGGAGGATGCAAGATAAATTTCCAGCGTAAAACATCTCTTAGTTATCCAATAAATTCCAAGAGCTAGGTCTGCATATTATATAGAGAGCCAGGGTGATTTTACTAATGTATATGAAATAAAGGAGGCATTAAATTGTGGATACAGTGACCAATTAATTTAAGCTCAATAGATTAAGGAGGACAGGGATCATGTTTACAACGTAACCATGGGTAGACTACATTTGATGTAGGACTACATTAGATGTTTGGTAGGTCTTAGTTTCTCAGACAATACTGAACCTGTGAAAAAGGTCGCTGCTTTGTACAGTGAGTGTTGATCCATTATATTCCTTCAAGAGAGAGCTGAATTTGTTTCTGACTGAGTTGGAGATCACTTCAAACAAGAACTAGGTATCTTTTAACATAAATTACAGTCTACGTGACCTCCCAGATTCATCCAGATTGCCAAGAGATCTCCAGATGTCTACCTGAATTGGCCTTTTTTTTTGGCCTCTCTCTGGAAAGTAGATGCCTTCAGGCATATGGGGATTATTTGCCTTATTTATGGGCAGGCTGGATATGCCAGGGAATCATTTTCTATTTGTTATTTTCATATATTTTATGGTGTGACTGACTTACTTAATTCCTTCGTACTTTTTTCTCTAGTGACAGTGATTGCTTTCAGTTTCTTCCTGTCTTTAATCCCTTGATAATCTACTATTATTGGGATACTCTTAGTATCTTCTACCATGACAGATCCAAAATGCTTGTTATAAGGGAGAAGGAATTAGACATTTATGTTGATAGACTTAAATGATAAAAGATGGGAAAAGGTGCAAATGCAGCACTGACATCAGCATGAACTAGTGGAATGAATGTTTCTCAGCAGTTTATCCAATATCATCCTATTGCCATCACAGGATTAACATTCCCTTTTAATGAAGAAAACTCAGTTATTAGTTTATAATTCTGCTACACAATTTGCATATCAATATCTTGTTCACTTTGATAGTTAAAATTGCACAAACTGCTCAAATCAATATGCAATACTGCAAATGCTTATATTAACTACCTCCTTAATATTTGACTGAAAGCTCTACTTCCGTTTGCTCTATAAAAGACAGACATTACTCACAGTTGCATGTGATATTGTCAAGTAGCCATTCTTGACTGTGCATTTTCTTCTCTGCCAGACCTTTCGAAGACTACAATAAAAGAAATCCAAATAATCACTTTATGCAATATAAAATAGAAGAACCATGCTGTTATTTATCTTCATATATACCATTAATATGCGGCACAGTAGCACGGTGGTTAGCAATGCTGCTTCACAGCTCCAGGGTCCTGGGTTCAATTCCCAGCTTAGATCACTTTCTGTGTGGAGTTTGCACATTCTCCTCATGTCTGCGTGGGTTTCCTCAGGGTACTCTGGTTTCCTCCCACAGTCCAAAGATGTGCGGGGTTAGGTTGATTGGCCATGCTAAGAAATTGCCCCTTAGTGTCCAGGGATGTGTAGGTTAGAGAGATTAGTAGGTATAATATGTAGGGATATTGGGGTAGGGCCCTGGGTGGGATTATGTTCAGTGCAGACTTGATGGCTGAAGGGGCTCTTTCTGCACTGTAGGGGTCTACGATCGATGATAATCACACAGATACAACTTTATACATATTTTGCATCTGCATAAATTGAAGTAAAAAGTAGCAGAGATCTGATGGAAGGCCAGTGAACTAAATAGTGTGATCAGCATCTAGAAAAAGAAATATTGATGTTTCAGATAGAGATTTTTCATCAGAACTGTTTCTGCTGAAACATAATTTTGTCATTTCCTTTGCTGACAGATTTTCTGGGCATTTCTATCACTTAATAGTGGAGGAAGGTGGTGGCATCGTTACACTATCATTGGACCAGCAATCCACAGTAGTACTCTGGAGAACCAAAGTTAAATCCCACCACAGCAGATAGTGGAATTTGTATATGATAAAAATCTGGAACCAAAAATCTAATGACAACCATGAAAACATTGGCAATTGGATTAGGATTAGGAACCCATCTGGTTCACTAATATTGATTATGGAAGGAAATCTGCCATGCTTACCTGGTTTGGCCTACATGTGACTCCAGATCTACAACGGTCTGCTGATTCTTAAATATCCTCTGAAATGACCAGTCAAACAACTCATCTGCATCAAACTGCTAAAAGACCTAAATGGAACGAAACCAGATGACTATCCAGCATCGACCTAGGCACTGGAAATGACAATGGCAAACTCAGCCCTAGCAACCCTGCAAATTCCTCCTTACTAAAAGTTGGGAGCTTGTGTCAAAATTTGGAGAGCTGCCTGAACGACCAGTGAAGCAAAGTATAGTCACACTCTCATCACTCTCATTATCTGACAGATAATATCCCAGACCGCAGTATCACTATCCTTGGATATGTCCTATTCCATTGGCAAGACAGATCCATTAGAGGTGGCTGTACTGTGGCATACAATTCCCTCAGAAACCTCAACATTGATTCCAGAGTCCATTAAGTTTCATGGCATCAATCATGGGCAAGGAAACCTCCTGCTAATCACTATGTACTATCATCTTCAGCTAATGAATCAGTACTCCTCCACATTGAATGCTACTTTGAGGGAGCACAAAAGCTAGCAAGGCATAGAATATAGTCTGGGTGAAGAACTTCAACATCCATCATTACAGACTAAGCTGACCAAATCCAAAAGGACATAGTTGCTGGACTAGATCTGTAATAGGTGGTGAGAGAACCAATGAGGGAAAAACATATTTGATCTCATTCTCACCAACCTGCCTGCCACTGATCCATCTGACCTTGGTACTGGTAAAAGTGACCACTGCACAGTCCTCGTGGAGACGAATACCCGTTTTAATCTGTGGAATAACATCCATTGTGTTGTGTGGCACTGCTACCTTTCTGAATGGATAATTTTAAAACAGATCTAGCAACTCAAGACTGGGCATCCATGAGGTGCCATGGGCCATCAGCTGCAGTAGAACTGTAACCACAGTCTGTAACAATGAACAGATCAGATCCAAGATCTGTCACATTTAGTTGTGAGTGGTAACAAACAATTAAACAATTCACTCAAGGAAAAGATTAGATCCCACAAATATCCTCATTATTTTTGCGTCAGTGCAAAAGATAAAGCTGAAATATCTGCAACAACCTTCAGCCAGAATTACCGAGTGGATAATCCATTTTGGCCTCTTCTGGAGGTCAATTGCCAATGCTAGTCTTCAGCCAATTCGATTCACTTCATGCAAAATCAAGAAATGGTTAAGACCTGCAATGTCTACAGGTCCTGATATTCCAGCAATAGTAATAAAGACTTGTGTTCCAGAATTTGTTGTGGCCCTAACCAAGCTGTTCCAATAAAGCTACGGCATTTGAATCTACCCAATTTGTGGACAATTGCCCAAGTACACTGTGTACAACAGAAGGAGGACAATCCAACCTGGCCATTTACCATGTCATCAGTTAACTCTCGATCATAGTAAAGTAATGGAAAGGGTAAGCAACAGTGCTATCAAGCAACAGAGCAACAGTTGCTTGGCAATAATCTGCTCAATTATGTGAAATTTGGGTTCAACTAGGGTCACTAGTTCACATCCTCATTACAGCCTTGGTTCAAAAATGGACAAAAGAACTGAACATTAGAGGTGAGGTCAAGACATTTCACTCATGTGACATCAAAAAGCCCTAGTAAAACTGGACTCAATGGGAATCGGGGGAAAATCTCCACTGGTTAAAATCAAACCTGGCACAAAGGAAGATTGGTATAACTAACGAAGGTCAATCATCTCAATTCTAGGACATCATTGCTGGAGCTTCTTATGATAGCATTCAAGACTCAACCACCTCCAGCTACTTTGCCTTTCATCAGAAGGGGGCATGTTTGCTGATGATGGCATCATTTCACCATTTGCAACTCCTCAGATACAGGAACAGTCCATGTCCAAATGCAGCAAAACCTGGACAATATCCAAATTTGGGCCAACAAATGGCAAATAACAAATTGCACCACACAAGTGACAGGTAATGACCACCTCCAATAAGAAAGAATCCAACCATCGCCCCATCAATGGTAAAACCATTGACATTCAATGGCTTTAATATCACTGAATCCAACACTACCAACATCCTGGATGCTACTGTTAACCAGAAACTGAACTGGAGTAGTCATACAATTGCTATGGCTACAAGTCAAAGATGAGAAAGATTGCAGCAAAAAACTGATCTCCTGACTCTCCAAAGCTTGTCCACCATCTATAAGGTAACAAGTCAAGAGTATGATGGTATACTCTCCACTTGTCTGGATGAATGCAGTTCCAACAACATTCTTTACTTTCCTTTCTTCACTTCCATTCCCTGCAGTAAACCTTATAACAGCACGTCTTTTGAACTGCACCATTAAATACATAACACCTCTCTCTATCCCTTCTGCCAAAATGCATTACCTCATAATTCTCTATTTTAAATTCTGTCCGTCTAGTATGTTGGAAACTTTGCAACAATATTAAGATTTTTAATATTTTTACTTTAATACTATTCTGATAGCATTTGTTAGGAAATTATATTTAATTATTTAAATACATATTTATGCTAATTGGTATGCAATTACAAAGTAATGAGTATCACATGATTCAGTTCTCTTCCACAGTTAGTACGTGTAAGCTAAAGCAGCGCACAGTATCCATTAAAGTTTTGTGTTCAACCTCTATGCCTATCCTTCAGTTTTGTTTATATTAATCTAGAAAGCGGTAACACAAATATTATTCCATATCAAATGGAGGAGAACACTGCCTGCTTTCAAGGAGCCACAACAAATTAAATGCCAATCACGCATGTCATTCCCCAGGGACAAAGATCCCAGAGGATGGAAATCGCAGCCACCCCACCTGAGAGCTGCCAACCAATTAGAAACTGGCAACTGTGCATGACTCAGCATCATCAGCAGGGGAGGGCAACAGCTGCCTCCAGTGTGCCCAGCTGAAGCCAAGGATTACCAATGTATCCAGCCACAGGCTAGTGGTGGCTGCTGCAGGACATGGGAAGGAGGTTCAGCAAAAAGGCAGGAGGATGGTCTCAGCCGGAAATTCCTTCCTGTTGATGATTCCCTTGATTAGGCAAGTATCTGCGAGTGAAGGTCTCTTCTCAGAAACCTACAAACAACCCAACAGGGTTTGCTTTTTTAGGCTCCCTCATGGAGAATATCACTGATAGCAGGAAAATCTTCTACAATTCTTTTTGTCCTGAACTTCAGTAGGACTGAACTAAGCGGGATCACCACATCACCCTCCATCTGATTAAGTGGCACCCTGCCATCAAATCCACCTCAGGGGTGGGCATCAAATAAATTCTATCCAATGCTCTGAGCAGTCTAGTATAATTACAAAATAAATTGAATTATGTTGAAGTGTAACCATTGTTATTTTCCTTACTTTTCAGTCCATAGCTTTCCTTAGCTATAAGGCTAGCCTTAAGACTTACTCCCAGGATAATATCAAAGGAAGTGGTAATGTTCATTATGACTCATCATTTTATTTTCTAAACATTTCTTTCTATCTTCTACTCTCTTGCAGATCACGTGGAGGAAATTAGAGATGAAAACCCAGTCTTGGCACAGCTCACTGGGGTTGTTATGTGTTACCACTGCATTGCTCAAGTAAGCTATTTTTTTCAAAAGCAAAAATCAAGAAACAAATTTGAAAAATATGTTTGAATAACCTGGAATCTCTCACTTCAAAGTTTTGACTCCAACAGCTTATCAAATAATTTACAATTATTTTTGAAAAACATTACTTGCCTTTTTTGTAACTTAAAAAGTTCAGCTTTAAGATTGAAAACTTGAACAGAGTTAGATGGGTTCAAATGCTCTAGCGAAATCCATACGTCAGATTGGAGTAGTATAATGTGAGTAGATGAGCCATTAATTTGGATCATTAGTTTAGTTTATTTAACATAGAATAATACATACCCATCACTTTTTTTCATGAGATATCCCTTCTTCTCACTGCCATACTCTTTATTGCCTTGAAGCTGGTGCATACTGTATCCCGATTGTCTACTTTGAGAATCCTAAGATAAATCAATAAGTTAGAATGTTGAATACCTCACACAATGGAAAAGTAAATGCAAACAGTAAATGAGGTCTTAATGAATTGAGTACAAACATGCAGAACTGAAGATGATGCAACATGAGCAAAAAATACGTGACAAGAGAAGTTCCATGGCTATTCCATCCATCCAGCTAACTTGAAGGTTGGTCTCAAGTTATCATTATTAACTGTTTAGTTTTCTCAACATTTAATTGTAACAGAAATATCGCAATGCTTTTAATAATTGATTTATATAATCTATTAGTGTAAACTAACAATCAGTGGTGATGAGAAGACTATAATCAACACAGAAGATGAAACAAAGAAGCACACCAATAAGGGTTCAACCAATGGTAAAAAAAAGTTCAAATCCAATATACAAATCACACACAGCATGGAATGACTCAAACACTAGTCCAGATATTTGTGCAGAAATCTACGTCCCTAAACATTGGGCAGGTCAAGTCTGTTTTGCTATTCACAAGTCTTTAATCAAATGTAAGCATACCCTGGTGCTGTAGAATTTAGATCAAAGGACTCAAAAATAGAAGCAATGTGTACTATTGAGTTTAAACTAAGTTATAATTGATCTTATTGTATCATTTCCATTTGCCTGAGAATTTTATTAAAATTTAGTTTGTTTACATTGCTCCCAAACATCAACATGGCACTTTAGTGTAACAGAACATGTGATATTGTTTATTTCTCTAATAGTTAAACTCTAAGCGGCCACTGCCATCATACCTAAATAGTGATTTCATTGATTTTTGGGTAAAAATTGCTAGGCTCATTAGAGAAGCAATGATTTGAGATTAGTGAATGACAAAATAGTTTTGCTATACAACTAAAATGAAAGATAAAATAACCTGCATGCAAATGTGAATTAAAACTGGAACTTACTCTCCTAGACTTTGATCAGGGAAGGCAAAAGCATTTGTAAAAGGAAAAAAAGTGCAAGTGTAAAAGGAAGCACATTTTTGCATAATGAAAAATTTTCAATGTGATAGATTTTTAATAGCTAGCAGACAGGTAAATTAATGGTTCTATTTGAGACTATTTAAATAACATTGCATTTTCAACTTCTCAATCCAGTCTTCAACTTTATGTACATGCTATATATAGCTCAGGTACCTGTTAGCGATGTATCTCATGCTGGTTAAACCTAGGACGAAATCTAGTGGCCCGATTTATCGTGGGTACAAATCCTGTTATAGCTGCTATATCTGCAGATTTCTATAAACGTAGACAAGGATCCATGGAGCTGGCTTTGCCAGGTTAATCAGGTTCCATCCACATGTGTGGGACAGTATGAACCACTTCCCCAGATTTCTAAGTGTCAGAAAATTTGGTCCAAAAACTGGCTGTCTCTCAGGTAAGAAATACACATTGCCATTTTTTGGTAAAATTACACTCGTTATACCACCTGCTAAACGAAAGTTAACAGGAAATAGGCCATTTCATTTTCTAATATCACATAACATACATGATTAAACATCATTCAGAATAATTATTTCAGAAGGTGAATTTCAACATACAAACATTATCATTAATCACTGATACGAGGCGAACTAGTAACATTGTATCTAATTAACTTTAAATGATATTTAATGGCTGATAAAAACTAGTAGGGTAAGAAATTTCAATTTATTGCAAAATGTAACATTTTTATTTTTAAAAAAAGGGGCCACACATTGATACCAGCTCCATCAGCAATGTACATATCCAGGTGTACACATTTGTCACACAGCCTTCTTTCACCCGATTTTTTAATCTAATCCTGTTAAGTATCCTTCTATTCCTTTCTCCTTCACATTTTCTCACTTAAATATATCAATTCCATATATATGAATTCTACATCAAGTTAAAAATCACAAAATTTGTTCACATGATTGGGAGCCACAAATCTGAATTGCAAGAACTCAACAGATTCAGCATTGGTGCACTTTAAGTACATTCCTGATTGCAAAATTTTGTGATTGAATAAATGGCACGTTACTGGTCCACAAGCTTATTTCTGTGTCTTCCTCTTAGACTCATCATTTTGTTCAAATCTCTTCTTCACTTTTTCTCAACTTATCAGGTATATTTGAAGTGTGCTCAATTAAATTTAAAAATATCTTGAAGAAAAAGAATTAATACAAATGGTTACCATATTTTATGTTAAAAAACACCCTCAATTTTATTTTTCCAGACTCTCAGTTTCAGTTCCCTCCTGACCTACTTCACGACAGGCCTTAACATTTGTAAGCTGATTATAGCCTTCTGAATAAAGTTATATTCATCACAAACCAAACCCCCCCCCCCGCCTCACTTTGTGCCCCATTTTCCTTATTAACATGCTTCTCACTTACCCTCTGTTACACACTTGAGTCTAACTATAAATTTATAGGTCACTTCGCACACACAGGGTAGTAATTCCAAATCCAATTTCTCCAACCAACTGGATGGTTTATTTGTGGAAAAAGCAAGAAATTGCATCTTGATCTTGACCTCATTCCTGGTGCTTCTGTTACTAAGCTATTCTTAAGAAGTTTGCAATGTCAGTTTGAAAAGAAGCATCATTCAGGAAATTTACCAGCACTGCAACAAATATGAGTGACAGGGAGAATGGTTGTTGAAAAGTTACATAGCTGGCTCAGTTCTAAAACTTAAAGCGCATCTTTCTTCAGGTTGAGTTTTCTTTTGTGGGCTTGATTAGCTGGAAGATAACTACTACAATCTATATGAGAGAAGCAGAAAGAAAAAGGGAGAAACAGAGATACTTTGCTAAACTGTCATAATAAAGAAGGAAAAGGCAGACGATGGAATGGGGATGCCAGGGAGGAAGGGCAGGGAATGGCAGCAAGAACAGAGGGGAGCAATTGGGTAAAAGGGGAAGAGATACCCAGGCATAGAAATGGAAGAGAGGAAAGTAAAGGCAGAGAGTTGGGGGAGGGGCAAGAAATGGATCAAGATAAAGGTACTTTAGGATTAGGACAGGAATTAGAGGGTAATAAAGGGGCCTTATATAATAAAATTAAAAAATCAAGTCTAATCTTGTGGTCATTAAGAAATTCATCAGCATGCTCCGGAAGTAGCAATGCTAACAATAACTTTTGCCACTACCCTCCACAGACATTTGGGCAGGCAAAGTAATGCAAAGGCTGGTGCAGTCATTTCACATATGCTGAAGGAAATGGGCATTTCAGCACTCCAAGGGGATCTATAAACAAAGTGGACTTCAGGATAGAACCCATCCTACTTTGACAAAAATGGTGGGGAAATACACGCATGCACAATTTCTATAAACCTTGAGATGAGCGCAATCAAACTGCTGTACCAGAATGAATGCTGTTCTCTGGAAAATGCACTTCTGGAGTGCCACCCTCTGGTAAATACTAACCACTGCAGTTGGACAGGAGTAGCATTGAATAAAGTAACATAATTCTCACACCAGATTAGCATGTTGAAATCACTAATTTTTCATTTGCAACTATTTGATCTTGTGACACTGCAGAGGGAGTCACAGAGTTAAGGATAAAAGAAGCGATGTTTGGACGGCACGCATTGAATAACTGGACTTAACCAGGGAACAGATTCATAGAACGGAATCCCTACAGCGCAAGAAGCTGCCATTCGGCCCATCAAGCCTGCATCAATCACAATCTCATCCAGACCCTATTCCAGTAAGCCCACAATATTTACCCTAATTCCTCTGACATTAGGGTCAATTTAGCATGGCCTGCACATCTTTGGAGTATGGGAGAAAACCGGATCAGCTAAAGGAAACGCATGCAGACACAGGGAGAATGTGCAAACTCCACACAGTGACCTGACGCTAGAATTGAACTCGAGTCCCTGGCACTGTGAGGCAGCAGTGCTAACCACTATGCCACTCACAGTTGCAGAAGAGAGAATGGCAGCATGGAGATAGTGAATGGGATCAGAAATAGTGGACAAAGAGTCGGGAAAGAGAAGACCAGAGCACCCAGAATTGGAGAAAAGAAATGAATGCAGGAAGTGAGAAATAAGGAGGTTGAGAAGCTGCAGGAATGAAGGTAATGAAATTACATCAGCTGAATGCGGATAGTTGAGGTTTACTTCCCTCCAGACAATCCTTGATGAGTATATTTGTTGGGTAGTTAGCTCTATGACCTTTGGGTTTGTTACATCTTAGATAATGGACAAGTGTGTTCAGTTGCAGACTGAAGGTCTGTCAACTGAGATTTATTATGCATGATGGGCTGGGATATCAATTTATATCAAGACTACATTTATTGGGATAATGGAAGGATTTGGTAGTGTCGATGAGCAGGGAGATCTCAGTGTACATGTGTACAGATCCCTGAAAGTTGGCACCCAGGTTGTTAGAAGGCGTACAGTGTGTTACCTTTTATTGGTAGAGGGATTGAATTTCGGAGCTGTGAGATCATGTTGCAGCTGTACAAAACACTTGGAATATTGAGTACAGTTCTGGTCGCCACATCATAAGAAGGATGTGGAAGCATTGGAAAGGGTGTAGAGGAGGTTTTCCTGGATGTTGCCTGGTATGGTGGGAAGCTCTTATGAGGAAAGGCTGTTTTCATTAGAGAGAAGTTAAGAGTGACTTAATTAAGACATACAAGATGATGAGGATTAGATAGGGTGGATAGTGAGAGCCTTTTTCCTCAGATGGTGATGGCTAATACAAGGGGACATAGCTTTAAATTGAAGGGTGATAAATATAGGATGGATGTCAGAGGTAGGTTCTTTACTCGGAGGGTAGTAAGGGCGTGGAATGCCCTGCCTGCAGCAGTTGTGAACTTGCTGACTTTAAGGGCATTCAAATGGTCATTGGATAGGCATATGGATAATATTGGGATAGTTTAGATTAGAGGGTCATTAGATTGTTGCGCCGAGCAGTGGAACCATCAAAGGCTGAAGGGCCTGTACTGCGCTGTAATGTTCTATGTTCTAAGAGCAAGGATGACTGATTGAAGCCAACATCTTTGACCAAAAGGATTGGGAGAAGCTTTTTGGAATAATCATCTTTGAGTATCCTGATAACAATAACTGAAACATTATCTGTTTCCACAGATGCTGCCCAAATTGCTGAGTATTTTCAGGGTTACTTGTTTTTATTTCAGATTTCCAGCATCCATAATGTTTTGCTTTAAATGGACAAAATTGAGTTCTCATAATTTGCATCAGCCTCAAAGCACCTTTGATTTTTTTGAGGATTTGTGAATAAATACTTTAATCTTGTGTATTAATAAAGTCTTGTTTGAATATCTGGAATTTAACTTGAGTGAATCATTGATTTGATTTTCCTTCATAAATTATGTCACAGAGGAATAAAGAAATATTCTCATTTTCATGGAAACAAATGCATAATTTTAATCAAGTTCCATTTGGGTGATTTTGCACAAAAAATTCTAAGTGCTGAAGGAGTGTAAAAGCAGGAGAGAGTCACGCGCATTTTTTGGAGAGAGAAAAAACCAACCTTATCAAATCTAGAAAAATAAATGAGGCAAAGTCTGATTCTCACTGGGGGACAATGTACAAGAGTACATTGTCTGGTGGGAGTGATAATCTCCCAGTGCACACCCCACTTCCAACCCTGCCACCTGCCAAGTGCTGCACCTGTTTAGCAACCCCTTGACACCCGGTCGATATCGTTGCCCCAGCAATTGTCAATTACAGAGACCCCATGAGGTGCCTCCCCTTCAATTGATATCCCTCCCCATTGGCCCCGCCAGGTTGGCATTGCCATCCCTGCCCCCCAACCACCCACAGGGCATCAATGGCTTCCAGTCCCACCAGCGAGGCTATCATGTCTGGTTCCTGTTAGTGAGGACAAACGAGTCTAGAAAATTATGTCCTGGGCTCGCAAATAATATTTAAATGAGCATTTAAATATTAAAATCAGCCTCGCACAAGGGAAGGGCAAGAGGCTGATTAAATAAGAAAGTTACATGCAAATTTAAAAAGAGATCATTTAAGTCTCTGGATCTGTTAATATTTAGTTATTTTAAAAAGCCAAGTCACCTTGCCATTGTAATTTGAACGCCTCTTTAAAAGCTGCATTTTAGTCGTGGTAGTACCAAAGAAAGGTAGTTTATAAAAACAAAAACTACCCCAAGGAAAAATGTCTTTCATAACTCATTCCAAAACTGAGCTAGGAACCAGCCACCATTTTGGATCATATTTTTAAGAACATCTTATTGAAACATATAAGATGATTAGAGGTTTAGATAGGGTGGACAGTGATAGCCTTTTTCCTAGGATGGAGAAAGCTAGCACGAGGGGACATAGCTTTAAATTAAGGGGTGGTAGTTATAGGACGGATGTCAGAGGTAGGTTCTTTACCCAGGGGGTGGTAAGGGTATGGAATGCCCTGCCTGCGTCAGTTGTAGATGCGCCAAGTTTGGTGGCGTTTAAGAGGTTAGTAGATAAGTTTATGGATTAAAAGGGAATGGTTTAGGTTAGAGGGTCACTGCTTGTTCCTAATTGGTCGGCACAACATCGAGGGCCGAAGGGCCTGTTCTGCGCTGTAATGTTCTATGTTCTATTTCAGCAGGAAGCATAATAGGAAATGAGCTGACAATTAGAAAGTTGCTGTGGAGTTATGCACGAGACAGCTGATGTTGAAGCTAGAATTTCAACACCATTCCCTTTACAACGTTCACACATATCTGATCAATAACAGCAGTATCACTGCACCAGCAAATCAGAACTAAAAAGAGCCAGGTCCAGCAAAACAGAATCAATGACAAGGGATGCATGAACAAAAAGTACAATTAATATCCCCAGAAACAGGGGATTTTAGCATTAGAAAAAGGCGTACCAATCAACAAATCGTTAAAAAAGTTTTCCTGCAAACATGCTTTTGCACATTTGAATCACTCTTACTGCATTTTAAACTAAAATAATCTACAAGGATACAATAGTTTTTGATGCATAAATTAATATCCAAGCAGAACATCTGGGATAGGTGGATATACATATGCACAAATCTTCCTGTACAATTTATTTCAGAAGTTAACAGGCTCCAATATCATTAAATGATGTGTATTTAACAAGATTTTGGCCCCCATTTGGGAGTGGAAACTTAGGTAAGCAGGGATGTTGGTTTCCTCCAACAGTCCTGATTCCTAGCCATTCCACAGACATTAGCTTAAAGCTAATTAAGTCGCTGATAATATGCTGATTGAAATTTTCTTATAGTCAGCCTGCAGCCTAAGAAGCATGGTTGATGCCTGGAGGTGACCTTCCAATGCCAGACTTGGGGACAATACTCCAGAATCGCTGAGGCCACACCTCACATCCCTTTCCCACAATTGGCACACCTACCTGGCCACAGCTGCAGTCATAGCCCCTTCAATGGTGGTCAGCAGCCATGGCTATTTTTAATTTCAAATATGTAAAAAGCAGTGAGGGGATTTCAAGACAGAACTATTCTTTCTCCTCTGCAGCTTCTTCAGTACTGGAGGCCCTCCAGCTTCGAGGGCATCCCCATCATCCTTAACAGGATGGCGAATGATCATTTGGCCGCTAAAAACCATTAAAATTGCTGTTGGGTTACTGCTACTGAGACCTGTATTTGATCTTGACGTTAGGACCTGACCCAAAATGGAAAATCCTGTCCGTGTTTTTTGAGATATTTTTGGATTGTTCTGGAAAAGCTTAAGTATACAAATTTCACTATTAGAGTATTGACATGGTTACAGATGGTTGATCCAAATCTTTTTAGATGTTTTTGAGGACAATGAACAATATCTATAATATTCAAATGTTTAAAACACTGAACATAATAAATAAACAAAGGCTTTCCTCATCTTCATATATTGCCCATCACTAAAAGTATTTTCAATGTTATAGTTTAATCAGTACATGACAGTCTAAATCTCTGCATGTTGATGGCATTGTTAAAGAGGGAAAAGGCAAACATTAAGGTAGAGATGATTTCAAGACTCTGCCACAACAGCTTAGTATGATATGCTATTATGATATTACAAATTTGTAGAAAGATTCCTCCGAAGGTTTTTAAAAAAGCTCAAAATGGCTCCAAGCGACTGAATAGAATTATAGGAGAATAGAGGCCGAGGTATCAGGGATGGATTTTTCAGATATATACACAATTAAGTTTGAAAGTGTCGCATCTGCAGAGCCAAAGAAGGAACTTTCTCCTCTCCCTGGAAACTTGATTTCCTCTACCAAGATACCTGTGAAAGCACTCTTCAGAAAGTTAATCATGGAAGCCATCGCAGCTGCAGAGGCGAACCTACAACCTTAAAATCTTCACTTCAGACAATACACCATTAACTTCAAAAATTACCAGACCTTCATCAAACAACAAAAACTGAATTGATTCCACTTCTGTAAGTGTTGCTTTATCTTTACCTGGAACTAATCTATGTGCATGTTTATATTAACAAATATTTTTAAGTACCCTCAAGACAATAATGTGATGTAAAGCAACCCTTCTCCTTTTTAAGGCAGGCTTTGTTGCATTATTTTTAATTCAATTTCTCACTTCACAGCGAAGAATATATACAGGATTACAAGTACAAATGCACTGTTCAAAGGCAACTTTGGGGAAACATCTTAAAAGTATGTGTTATGTAATACTCCATTCATATTCATCTGTACTAAAAGCATTAAATACTTTTTTAAACCTACAAAAGTTGGAAAACTAAAACAAAAACTAAAACATGTAGATTGGTCAATTTGTTTAAAGATAAATGGAAATTTTGAATAAGAAACTGTTCAGAATGATAATTTGTGACAGGCTTTTAGATACTCATTCAGGAATTCCCAAACTGTGAGTTAAAAGACAGATTGTGGGGTCATGAGCTTCAAGCAGCAATGACTACCATGGATTTAGGATTGATTTCTGACTGCCGCAAGGCCCCTTTAAATTCTCATATTTTTATTTGTTGGTGGGAATGGCCTAACAGACTTTTAAAAAATCCTTCAAAGAATTTATGAGTCGTTGACTAGGCCAACATTTATTCCTATACCTAATTGCCCACGAGAAGGTGGCAGAATGCTACCTTCATAACTGCAGCAGTCTAATATGGTATAGGTACATTCATGGTGCTGTCAGGGAGAGAGTTCTAGGATTTTGACCCAGTGACAGTGAAAGAATGGTGGGTAGCTCCGAGTCAGAATGGTATATGGTTTTGAGGCTGGTGTTCCCATGCATCTACTACTTATGTATTTCTACACGGTGAAGATCATAGGCTTGAAAGGTGCTGTTGAAAGAGCCTTGGCGATTTGTTGCAGTAAATCTTGTAGGTGGTATACATTGCTGCCACTGTACTTTGATAGTGATGGAAGTGAACGTGGTGGTGAAAAGGGTACCAATTAAGCAGGTTACTTTACCCTGGATGGGGTTCTTGAGTGTTGAAGCTGCACTCACCCAGGCAAATGGTAAGTATAATATCAAACTCTGACTTGTGCCTTGTAGAAGTCGTCTTTGGGGAGTCAGGAGATGAACTACTCTGAAGAATTCTCAGTCTCTGACCTGCTTTTGCAGTTACAGTATTTATATGGTTGGTCCAGTTCAATTCTGGTCACAAAGCTGTTATGGTACAGAGGCCATTTGGCCCACTGTGTCTGCACTGACTCTCCAAACAAACATCATGACATAGTGCCATTTTCCTGTCATTTCCCCATACATATTGTTCTGTTCAAGTAATCATCTACTGCCCTCCTGAATGCCTCAATTGAACCTGCCATCACCACACTTCCAGGCAATGCATTCCAGGCCTGAATTACTCACTGTGTGGAAGATTTTCCCTCACACAACATTTGTTTCTTTTTCAAATTACCTTAAATCTGTGCCTTTATTCTTGATCCTCTTTATGAGGGTTAGCATCCATTCTGTCCTTTCACGCATACATAGGCTCTCCCTAATCAACCACTATTTTTCCATGCAATTACTGATTCTATCGTGAATAATTGTTTCTAGAAGCTTCCCACTACTGATATGAAACTGATGTAATTGCTGGGGCTATCCTTACAATCTTTTTTGAACAATGATTGCCCCCTCCCCACAACCCTGGTTGCTGAGGATGGAGGATGATAATGCCATTGAATGTCAAGGGACTAGTTAGCATCTCTCATTAGCGATGGACACTTGCATGGTGTGAGCGCTACTTGCTGCTTATCAGCCCAACCCTGAATATTATGCAGTCTTGCTAGGTATGGGCAAAGACTGCTTCCGTATCTGAGGATTCACAAATGTTGCAGAACACAATAGAATCAGCAGCGCCCATTCCAATTTCTTTCTTTCTGACGAACGGAACATCATTAATCAAACAACTGAAGATGACTGAATCCAGGATACCCTAAGGCAATGGTTTTCAAACAGTGTGCCACCAGAAGTGTATAAGCGTGCTGCACCCATATCTGTGGAACAGACTCTGAATCCCAATTTTCTTACTTTGTGTGGAAAAGCTGCTGCACCTTAGACTGCAGCAGGCTCCTGTGCCTCCATACCTTCTTACCTCAGGAGGAGTCTTTGAGCAGATTGCCCAAAGCACTTCCAGCAACAACTTCAGCATCTTCCCTCGCTGCCCCTCCTGGTCGGAGTCACCTCCTCCTTTCGCAAAGTTTTAAGCTCACCTTACAGGGCTTCTTGATATTCCCATCAGGTCACTGCTGTAAGGGTGGCTGTAGTAGGAGGTGTACTTCCGACCAGGTTACATTTCTTGAGGTCCAATTATAATAACAGCCTAACTTGCATGAACATACGAGACTCCTGAAAACTCAGCAGGGTGTCTATTATACCTGAATCTTCTCATAAAATCTGGAGCTGGAAAAAAGTAGGTATTCTATCCATTCTGTTCTATCTGTCTCATCATCTTATTTTCAAAGGGTGGATATTTCTCACTGCCAACCATAATTATTCATTTCTACTAATGCAGATTTCTACTTTGTTTATAATACATTGCTTTGTAATTGTGCAGCCCTGATGACATGTTATATATGCTTGCTGTTTTTGTGTAAAATGTCTGGTGATGCAGAATACGATGATTGGTATAAAAGCCAACACTCTTAGATCAATTTATGAAAGTTAGAATACTATTTTTAGTTGGAGCCCTACTTATACCAAAGAATGCACCCCCTCCTGGAGGAAGAGTATAATTTCATAATTGGAAAACTGTTTATCTCTGGCAGTTATTTTAAATTTATTGCTGATTATTTAATGGTCTGAATTTTGACATACTAAAAATAGCAAGACTGTCACCAGTTATGATGATGCCTTCAGCAGCTTTCTTTCACTCCAGGAACCAAACTGGCTGCTGGTTAAAGTTCAGAGCTGATAGCTGCCAAGTGACCAAAGCAACCTCATTCCATTACTGATCCCAGCACAGGAGAAGTCCGGGTCCATCCAGCAAAAATCCAGTTCAGCAAGTCTAGGCTGAGAATCCAACTGAGACCATGTGATAAAAAATGCTGTGTTCTGGATGAGGCAGCAAGACATGAGAAAACATTGAAGAGAAAAAGAACAGAAGGGGGAAGGTTTCAGTGTTTTGGCCTTGTTTGCTCCTGATGGGATTTCTCAGATAGACTGCTAGAAGCCAAGTGGAACAAGGGGAGAAAATAAAATCCCATCCGAACCGAGGTAGTGCCTGAAGATGGGCCTGGAGGGAGCAGCTGTGCCCAGGAGTCAGTGGCTGAGCTCAACCAGTATTTGCCTTCAGTCGCGAACTCACATACCTGAAGCCAACCTGGAGAGCCAGCAGACAGAGAGAGAGAGAGGGGCTCTGTCCCATGCTACGTGATGTAAAGATGCCGGCATTGGATTGGGGTGGTAAGAACTCAGTAAGAATTTAGCAACACCAATTATTAATCCAACCAATTTATTTGATAGTAAAAAAGCGAGCTTTCAACACTCTTGTGTCTTCCTCAGGCAAGTGCAGTGTTCTGGTCTGCAATAGCACACATCAGCACAGACAGTCTCATGGTGAACAATCATTGAAACAACTGTATGATGATATCAACAAGTTCCATCCCACTATCAGACTCACCATGGACTATTCTCCAGAATCAGTTGCATTCTTGGACACACGCATCTCCATCAAGGACGGTCACCTCAGCACCTCACTGTACCGCAAACCGACAGACAACCTCACAATGCTCCACTTCTCCAGCTTCCACCCTAGACACGTTAAAGAAGCCATTCCCTATGGACAAGCCCTCCGTATACACAGAATTTGCTCAGATGAGGAGGATCGTGACAGACACCTCCAGACGCTGAAGGATGCCCTCGTGAGAACAGGATATGGCGCTCGACTCATCGATCGACAGTTCCAACGTGCCACAACGATAAACCGCACTGACCTCCTCAGAAGACGAACACAGGACACGGTGGACAGAGTACCCTTTGTTGTCCAGTACTTCCCCGGAGCGGAGAAGCTACGACATCTTCTCCGGAGTCTTCAACATATCATTGATGACGATGAACATCTCGCTAGGGCCATCCCCACCCCCCCACTTCTTGCTTTCAGACAACCGCACAACCTCAAACAGATCATTGTTCGCAGCAAACTACCCAACCTTCAGGAGAACAGTGACCACAATACCACACAACCCTGCCACAGCAACCTCTGCAAGACATGCCGGATCATAGACATGGACGACATCATCAAACGTGAGGATACCATTCACCAGGTACACGGTACATACTCTTGCAACTCGGCCAACGTTGTCTACCTAATACGTTGCAAGAAAGGATGTCCCGAAGCATGGTATATTGGGGAGACCATGCAAACACTACGACAGCGGATGAATGAGCATCGCTCAACAATCACCAGGCAAAACAGTTCCCTTCCTGTGGGCGAACACTTCAGCAGTCATGGGCATTCGGCCTCCGACCTGCGGGTAAATGTTCTTCAAGGGGGCTTTCGTGATACACGACAGCGCAGAGTCGCTGAACAGAGACTGATAGCCAAGTCTGCACACGAGGATGGTCTTAACAGAGATCTTGGCTTCATGACACACTATCTGTAACCCCCGTAACTTGCCTGGGTTAGCAAAAAACCTCACTTACTGTGCTGTCTGGAGAAAATACACAATTCTCTACCAATGCTCAGGATCCCCTTCACACACATTGTTAGCCACTTTAACACTTGAATAGCAGGTTAGATGTAAGGATTCGCATTCTAATCAGCAATCTCTGACTGTCTGTGCTGATGTGTGCTATTGCAGACCAGAACACTGCACTTGCCTGAGGAAGACACAAGAGTGTTGAAAGCTCGCTTTTTTACTATCAAATAAATCGGTTGGATTAATAATTGGTGTTGCTAAATTCTTACTGAGTTCATGCTACGTCTCCAGCCTCCCCCCTGGGGCTGTTTCTTGATGCACCTATGGTAGCTTTGCTGTTGCAGCTCTTTCTATATTTGCTGTTGCAGCTCTTTCTATATTCTGCAACTTGGCTCCTGCTCCAATGTCTCTATGCTATCTGCACCAGCTACCAGTGCTGCTGCTCGACACGCTGGTAACCCAAACGTGTCATCAGCTTCAGCTCATCATTGTGCGGCTGTGCTAACCTTTCAGTCCTGTCTTAGGAAGGAGGCTGCCAACTAATTTCACATCTGGATTACTGTTCACCTGTTTCTGCAAATTCAGATTCTCGCTCAGTTCACATCAACATTAGTTGGATTCATTTTGAGCTTATCTTTATTGGTGTTATTCTTATGAATTCCTTATTAATGGATGCATATAATTTATATCAATCAACCATTGTTTCAAGTATTTGCGCAAATGCATTTCCTTGGTTCAAACCAGATATAAAGTGACCTTTATCATAAAACTTCTTAATAATGATTCATGTTTGGGGGATATAACTGCAGGGTCACTAGCATCCAATGCAGACTGTGAGGATATCACACAGCCCTTCTGGCATGCTGGTTTGGAATGAAGAAAGAAAAAAAAGCGTTGTGCTCAGGATTAGAGACTTTTGCATTTACTTTTAGATTTAAACAGGCAACTGTTTGTAACTAATAAATGAAACTGAAATCTTAAGGTTTAGTTGAAAGGCATAGTGTTCATTCAAATTCTAATGACAGATTATATTTAGTTTGTGGTGAGCAAATTTGCTGGAAATCATTTGCTGCTTGCTCCCCCTCTAAGACCAGCATGGATTTCAGCAGCTTAAATCAAAATTAAGTAGTTTAGCTGAACAATTCAAGTTAATTTCTGGATCTATCAGAATCTTTTTCTTTGTCTTATTTTTGAATGCCACAAATTGATTTGATTTGTTGATTTAATTTGTGAGTCATGATTTGTAATATCTCATCTTTCTCCCTGCCCATGGCCTTGTTTAATTCAAATATTTTTAATTGAAGATGAGCATTTGAAAAACTTGTTGCTGGTTGTAATACCATCTTTTCCAAATCTTTTTTTTTGAATGGCCTGAAATGGCAAGTATCCGCCCGGAATCTGCCAAAAATGTAGCAGACTCCAACATTCCATCTCCATGGAGACATGTCACCGGCTGGCAGCGCTTGTCTGTGATTGACCATTGTCGGTTTGCTACTCTATTGTGAGACATTTATGAGCAATCGGTTCAGATGAAAAAAGTGGGTGTGCTGTGAAATTGTTTGTCTCATTAAAGTGTGCTGTGTTATTGAAAAGGCTGGAAAGCACTGCCAGTAAAGGAATCCCAATACTCTGGGACTGACCTCCAACAACCAGAACTATCTTCCTAGGTATGACTCCAACTAGAGGAGAGCTTGTTTGTTCCCACTGACTGCAGTTTTGCTTGGGGTCCTCGATGCCACACACTGTCAAATGCTGCCTTCATGTCAAGGGCTGTCACTCACAGCTCACCATTTGTGTTCAGCTCTTTCACTCATGTTTGGAGCAAAGCTGTAATGAGTCAGAAGCTGAGTGGCCAGTTTGAGAGCAGGGGACCAAGTTATTGCTGAGTAAATGTTGGTAGTGCTGTCAAGAATCTCTTCCATTTTTTTTGCTGGCAATCAAAAGTTGACCACTAGGGAAGTAATAGGCAAAACTGGATTTATTTTGTTTTTTGTGGACAAGGCATACCTGGAAAAATTTCCATGTTGTCAAGTAGATGGCAGTGCTGTAGTTGCAGTAAGTCCTCATTTAAACTTGTGGTTGAAATTTTGGAAGTTGTGACTTTAAGTGAAAACTTCATGTAAATCATAGGTTACCATCAGAACCAATGTTAAAACCAGAGTTTGGTTCCTTCAGACTTTTTTGCCCAGAGAAAACAATGTACAAGTTGATATAACATACACATACATTAGCTGAAATAACTTGCAAATTAAAATTAATCAAATCTAACAAATATATACATTGAAATTATATCACACCAAATCATTCAAACAAGCCTCCATAGCATAGCTTCTGCATCATATCCACAACACCCCTGAAAGCAAGTTTTTTACTTGCTTTCCTTTCCGACCGTCTCTCCTGCTCATTCCCTACATTATCTTTCTGACTCAAATACTTAAACCATTTTCTGACAGTTTGCAGGGGATAGGCCCATCAGGATGGTGGAAAAAGTCAGGGGGTCTCTGAAACCAGGAGGGCCATGAAAGGGAGCAGCAAGAGTTGTGGAAGAGGCTGGGGAATTGCTCCTTCCCATCCCCTCTCTAGGTTACTCACAGTTCAGTACCTGATTGGTGGCCAGCAGCTTGCAATCTCTGCCCCGGTGCTCTGCTCCAGGATTTTGGGCTTTGCTTTCTCCCTGCTGCCTGGACCTCTGGCGACTGCCAGAGTTTGGCACACAAGTGGGGGAGAGGAAGTATAGGTGACATCAAATTCGACATTAAGGTGAAATTACTCTAAGCAGGGCGACTTAAACAGTGGACTTACTGTATTGGAACAGCTTGACTAAAGCTAATACTATTAATACTAAGCACAGTATTATTGCCAGAATATTGTCAGGGCTAGTAGCTTTGAAGTATCCAGTGGATTCAGCTGTTGCTTGATCTTGTGCGGAATTAATTACATTGACTGAAGATTGGCATCTGCAATACTGGAGATCTCAGGAGAAGGCCAAGTTGGATCATCCACTCTGCACATTTGGCTGAAAATGGTGATAAATGCTTCAGTCTTGAATTTTGCACAAATGTGCTGGATTCGACCATCATGGAAGATGGGGGTATTTGCAGAGCCTCCTCCTCCCTTGTTTAATTATTTGCCACCTTATGTAGCAGGACTGCAGAAGTTAGATTTGATCAGTCAGTGAAGTTTTTTTTGTTTATATACCCAATTCAATTCAATCGAAGTCCAATTCAGAGTCTCATCAAGTGAAACACTGCCAATCCAAACTGACAAGACAGGACTCTCAGCTCCTGTCTCGGGCTTGATCTACATGATCCAAGCTGATTGGAACAGGCATTGCACTTCCTTCAAGGCTCGGTCTCATTTTATCTTAGCCAATTAAAAATATTTGAATTAAACAAGGCCATGGGCAGGGAGTAAGATGAGATATTACAAATCATGACTCACAAATTAAATCAACAAATCAAATCAATTTGTGGCATTCAAAAATAAGACAAAGAAAAAGATTCTGATAGATCCAGAAATTAACTTGAATTGTTCAGCTAAACTACTTAATTTTGATTTAAGCTGCTGAAATCCATGCTGGTCTTAGAGGGGGAGCAAGCAGCAAATGATTTCCAGCAAATTTGCTCACCACAAACTAAATATAATCTGTCATTAGAATTTGAATGAACACTATGCCTTTCAACTAAACCTTAAGATTTCAGTTTCATTTATTAGTTACAAACAGTTGCCTGTTTAAATCTAAAAGTAAATGCAAAAGTCTCTAATCCTGAGCACGCTTTTTTTTCTTTCTTCATTCCAAACCAGCATGCCAGAAGGGCTGTGTGATATCCTCACAATCTGCATTGGATGCTAGTGACCCTGCAGTTATATCCCCCAAACATGAATCATTATTAAGAAGTTTTATGATAAAGGTCACTTTATATCTGGTTTGAACCAAGGAAATGCATTTGCGCAAATACTTGAAACAATGGTTGATTGATATAAATTATATGCATCCATTAATAAGGAATTCATAAGAATAACACCAATAAAGATAAGCTCAAAATGAATCCAACTAATGTTGATGTGAACTGAGCGAGAATCTGAATTTAAATTTACTGCTAAATTTCTGAATTTACTGCTTTTAAAAATTGCTTCAAATAAAGCCACAATGTAATCTTATGATTTCAACTAAGTACAGCATGTCAATACTACACTTGATCTTAGCCAAAAGGCCAAGCGGAGATTGCTTAAGTCTATCACATGCTGCTTTCACTGTTTAGCATGCAGGTAGTCCAGTGTTATAGCTTCACCAGATTGATACCTCACTTTTAGGCATGCCTGGTGCTGTTCTTGACATGCCTTCCTGCACTCTTCACTGAATTCAGCCTGCTCACTGAGGCTGGACTGCTGCTGTCAAAAAATTCTGTAAAAGGGATGGTGCTTATTGTAGAAAGTCTGTTTCTTCAATGATCAGGATCATAATGCATTACTTATCGTGATTCTATTGTATCAGTGATCAGAATCCCATTGCAGTGATAACGAAGACCCCATTGCATCAATGCTCAGTAGTCCTATCAGGTTTGCATTGCTGAAAATATTCAGATATCAGTACATGAATAAGCAAGATACCATTAAATTAATGGTCTGGTACCTATTGCATCAACAATCAGGATCTTATTGCAGAAATAATCATCATCCTACTACATTAATAATCAGAGTTAGCTACACTTTCTATTGCATTAGTAATCAGGGCCGATTGCAAGAATAATCAGGAAACTATTGCATCAACAATAAAGAAAGTAATATAGTAATTAGAATATTCTGATTATTAATCAGTCTTAAAGCATCAATAATCAGGACTCTATTAAAGTAATTCATCAATTGTGTCAATAATCACAATTCTATAAGATTATTAACTTATTAGCATCCTGATTATTCAATTTCAAAATCATTAATCCATACACGTTTTCATTAATTGATGATCCACTTTATCAATAATGTGTATTCAATTACATTAATTGGCGTCCATCCCAAAGAACAACTGAAGTCTCTCCCACATTTTCACTTTAGGGTCACACAAAGTCTGGGCCTCTAAAATGTTTGAGAAGCACTATACTGTTAATTTTAACATATCCTTTTCAGTAACATCATTTAAATTGATAAAATAAGCATAGAAAATTGGAGTAGGCCATTCAGCCCTTTGAGCCTACTCCATAATTCATTATGATCATGGCTGATTATCCAACTCAACTATTAATGGCCTCAATTATTTTTAAAGGCAGCAAATTCCATAGGCTGGCCATTCTCTAGATGAAAAAATTACTCCTTATCTCTGTTCTAAACGATCTAGGTCATTTCCTCAAACTGTGACTCTTCAGACTGTGACCTAGTTCAGGACACCCTACCATCAAGAACATTCTCCCTGCATCTCTGTCTAGTCCTGTTACAATTTCTGTGAGACCTCCCCCCAGTTCCTGGTCATTCTTCTGAACTCCAGCGAATACAATCCTAAGCAACTAAGTCTCTCCTCATATATCAATCTTGCTGTACCAGGAATCAGTCTGAAACATTCTCTGCACTCTATCTAGAGCAGATAAGGAGTTCAAATCCTCACACAATATTTCATATGTGACCGTACCAAGGCTCTACATTAAGACATCCCTACTCCTCACTGTGAATGCTAACATCCCGTTTGTCTTTTTCACTGCCTGCTGTATCTGCATGCCTACCTTCAGTGACTCATGTACAAGGACACCCAGATGTTGTTGCACATCCCCCTCTCCTAACTTATGACCATTCAGATAATAATCCACTTTCCTGTTTTTTTGCTACCAAAGTGGATAATCTCACATTGTCCAAATTATATTACATCTGTCAATTATTTGCCCACTCAACTTGTCCAAATCACACTGAGGGATCTCTGCATCATACTCCCAGCTCACCTCCCACCGAGCTTTGTGTTATTTGCAAGTTTGGAGATATTCCATTTAGTTCCCTCATCTAAGGCATTAGTATATACATTGAATTGCTGGAGTCCCAGTACTGATCTCCGCAGTACCCTATTAGTCACTGCCTTCCATTTGGAAAAAAGATTTGTTTAATCCTACTTTTTCTGACAACCAGTTTACCATCCATCTCAAAACTTTATTCCCAATCCCACCTGCTTTGATTTTACATGCTAATCTTTTATGTGCGATTTCTGTGAAAACCTCTGATAGTCCAACAAAACAAATACACTGGCTCTCCCTCATCAATTCTACTAGTTACATGCTCAAAGAATTCAGTAGATTTGTCAAGCATTGTTTGCTTTTTATAAATCCATGCTGATGCTGTCCAAACATGCCACTGTTTTCCAAGTGTTTTCCTATAAAATATTTGATAATGGATTCTAGAATTTTCTCCAGCACTGACATTAGACGTACTGGTCTATAATTCTGTTTTCTCTCCACCTCCCTTTTAATACAGTGGGATAACGTAAGCTACCCTCCAACCTGCAGGAACTATTCCAGAGACTGCAGAATCTTGGAAAACAACTGCCAATGCAGCCACTATTTCTTGGCCATTTCCTTAAGTATTCTGGGATGTAAATTATCAAAGCCTGGGGGATTTTTTGGCTTTCAATCCCATCAGTATCCCCAACAGCATTTCTCCAGTAATACTAATCTCCTTCTCTTTCTCCCTCTGACTACACCCTGTGCTCCCAAACATTTCTGGTATGTTATTTATTTCTGTCTTTGCAAAAACAGAACCAAAGTGTGTATGCAGTTAATCAGCCTTTCCTCTTTGTCCATTACAAATTCCCCTGTTTGAGTGTAAGGACTTACATTTGTCTTCACCAACTTTTTTCTCCTCACATACCAACAGAAACCTTTGTCAATTTTAAGCTCCCCGCAAACTTACCCTCATACCCTATTTTACCCTTCTCAATCAGTCCCTTGGTCCTCCTTTGCTGAATTCTAAACTGTTCCCAATCGTCAAAATCTGTTGTTTTTCTTGGCCCGTTTGTAAGCCTTTCCTGTGGATTGAATACAATGTCTAATTTCCTTTGTAAGGCAGTTTTAGTTTTGCGCCATATAGGAACAAACAATTGTTGCAGTTCACTCATGCATTCAATGATAAACATTCAATTTTTACTGTCTACCGCTATCTGTTTAAGTAACGTTTCCTAATCTATCACTGATAACCCATGCCTCATATCATCATAGTTTTCTCTGTAAGATTTAGGACCCTAGTCACAGAAACAACTACATTATTTTCCATCTTGATGAAAAATTTTTCATCCCCAAGGTGTCAACTAGATTGCAAATTATTCTTTTCTCATTACACAACACCCAGTAACAAGGCCTCTGCTCTAAGCATTGGCATCTTATCGATTGTCATTGTCAAGAGAAAGGCAGGCAAGATGCCAGAGTAACCAAGGCCAGAGTAACCAAGGCAGGCTCATTGTCTCCAAAATGAGGCTCTGCATCAGACCCAAGAGGCAACCACAAGGAAGCAAGGTTATGAAAGGAATCAAATGTGGCCAAGCTTAAGAACTCCAACACAGTTTCAGCACTGGCTGAAGACTTAGAAATCAAGCTTGCTGACCTACACCTCGCAGGCAGAGCTAAGGACAACTGGGAACACTTCAGGAATGCTATCCATACATCTGCACTGCAGATGCTTGGGCCTTTTACCTGCAAGCATCGTGATTGGTTCGATGAGAATGATGAGGATATACAGGCTCTATTTGATAAAAAGCACTGTCTTCATTGAATCTATCAGAACGAACCCATCTTCAGCTGCGAAGAAAAGTGCTTTTACCAGTGCTTGCAGGACAGTCCAGAATGAATTGTGTAAAACGCAGGATGCTTGGCTGAGGGCCAAGACAGATGAAATACAAGAATATACTGACAAACGACTTGAAACGGTTCTATGAAGCCCTCAACACTCTCTATGGATCTCAATATCTCAGGAGTTCCCCCCTCCTGAATACAGATGGTACAACTCTTATTACAGAGAAGGCTCAGATCCTGCAGAGATGGGCCGAACACTTTGAATTTGTCCTCAACCGATCGTCATCTATTAATGATGAGGCAATAGACAGGATTCCCCAGGTTGATATCAATAGCACTATGGATGACCCACCGGTAGTAGCCAAAGTCATGAAAGCTGTCAGTCAGCTATCCAGTGGCAAAGCCCCAGGGGCAGAAGCCACACCCGCAGAGATCTATAAAGGTGCTGGTCCTGCACTTATCGAGAAGCTTACTGAGTTGTTCCAGACCTTTTGGAAACAAGGATCCATTCCTCAGGAACTTAAAGATGTTTCCATCATATACCTCTACAAGAGGAAGGGCAATCAGCAAGTATGCGACAGCCACTGAGGAATCTCGCTGCTTTCCATCACAGGAAAAACCCTTGCAAGAGTCCTGCTAAATACTCTGGTCACTCATCTGGAGCTGACTCTGCTTCCAGAGTCAGAGTGACTTCTGCAAAGGTCATGGGACTACTGACATGATTTTTGCTGCATGCCAACATGAAGTGTCAGGAGCAGAATCACGAGCTCTACACAACCTTTGTTGACCTCATGAAAGCCTTCGACACAATAAGCCAACAAGGCCTGTGGAGGATCATGTCAAAGTTCAGTTGCCCCCCCAAATTCATTCAGATGGTATGCCAGCTCCATGGACAAATTTTCCATGGCTTGTGACAACTTTGACTCACCATCAACAGTAAAAAGACCAAAGTCATGCATCGGCCTGCTCCTCATGCACCGTACACAGAACCCATAATCACAATCAAAGGGCAGAAACTACAGGCAGTGGACTAGCTCAGATATCTTGGCAGCACCTTCTCCCAAGCAGTGACTACTGAACAGAAGTTAACTGCAGAATAGCAAAAGGCAAGTTTTGCTTTCGGTAGACTGCGCTCCACTGTATGCGAACGTCGAGGAAATCAGCCCAGCAACAAAACTGAAGGTCTACAGCGCCACGGTACTCACTACCTTCCTGTATGCCTGTGAAATGTGGACTGTGTATCAAAGGCATGCAAGACAGCTCAAACATTTTCACATGAATTGTCTTCACAGAATATTATGCATCAGACGGCAAGACAAAGTACCAGACACTGATGTTCTCTCTAGAACAAGTCTACCATCAGTCTACACACTGCTGATGAGAACGCAGAATCGATGGGCAGGTCATGTCGTCCGTATGTCAGACGAGCTCATACCCAAGCAGCTCCTTTTTGGGGAACGCTCTGCTAGAAGATGCTCGCATGGAGGGGAGAAGAAATGTTTCAAAGACAGGCTTAAGGCCTTCTTGACATTGACATAACCACCTGAGAAATGCTGGCACAAAACTACCCTACCTGGAGCTGCCTCATCCACAAAGGCCGTCAAGCTCACGAAGCAAGGTGTATGCTGAAGCACGAGCTGCATAAGTCCACTGCCACCAAAACAACAATTCCGTGCCTGAATTGGCTTGATCAGTCTCTTCTGGAGACACCGCAACCAGCCTCAAAATGACTAATGGTATCGAGGTCCTCACTGATGACGATGGGCGAACAACCCAGTATAGAATGACCAGCTCTCTTGTTGATTCCACAATGTATATCGAGAAAACCATTTCATATACACTCTTGGGATTTCTTCTCTACAGCATCGTGACTAATTTGATTTGCATAATCTATATGCGGATTAAAATCATCCATAATTACAGATGTTCCTTTATCATATGCATCTCTAATTTCCTGTTGAATGAATTACTAACATCACCACTACAGTTTGAGGGGGTTAACATACAAGCCCAATAACACTTTTGTCCTTGAAATTTCTTAGTTCTACACATATAGGTTCAATATTATCGGAGCTAACATCCTTCCTCATTGTGGTGTTAATTTCCTCTTTAACCATCAATGCAACTCCATCGCTTTTGCCTTTTTGTCTGTCCATCCTAAATATGGAACACCCCTGGATGCAAAATGTTGCAGATGCTAGAATCTGAAATGAAAAAGGGCGTTGGAAAAACTCAGCAGGTTTTGAAATATTAACTCTTTTTCTCCGAACACATGCTGCAGACCTGCTGAGTTTTTCCAGCATTTTATGTTCTTGAGTTAAATCGATAGTTTGCCAAAGAATTAGCAAACAATGTGTTCTTTCTTCTCCAAGTAAGCATCCATTTCATTTGCTACATGCAACAAAATCTTATTAGTCCTCAAGTAAATAGAAAGCAGTGCATTTGGAAGTTAAGATGCATTTGTTGCCAATCCACAGAATGGAAAGATGATCAGTTCTCTTTTCAGTTTTGATCAAACAACAATGCTTATATTTACAAACATGGACAGAAAAGATTATTGAGGCAGCTGCCTGATAAATTTAATGCTGACTACAGTTTGTGGTATAAGCTGTTTTTGAAATAATCATATTTGAATGGCTCTGTGTAGAATGCAACGTGATTTTATTTCCTAGAAAACTGTTTAAGTATGTCTTTTCATTACTAACATCAATGCATTCGGTATATTCCAATGCCACAATGGTGATTTTTTAAAAAAGTACAAATTTAATGGCTGGTAGGTCTGCTGCATTGTTTCTTGAATCAAAGATGTACTTCACAGGAACCATGAAAATGAAATAAAACGAATCTTTATATAGGCTTACAAGCAGACTGAACCTGCATCATTGATGTTGGAAATAAGATGGATTTCAAGAAAATGCCTTTTGTTGACATCTATGTGACTCATCAACTCAACAAATGGATTAGCCAACAGTCATGTGGGAAAATCTCAAGAAAGTGTCCGTTCTTAAAAGTATAAATATTTGAAAAAAATGATGCATATTAAAAGTAATAATTGTTTCTTAAAACAAAAAAATCCAGATTCAACTTCAATGTAAATGTTCAAGACATTTCTGCAGTCAATATAAAATTGTATTTTAAAGACAAAAAGAGCACCACATATTTTGTAGACTTCAAAGTATATTGCCTTTACATTCAAATCAGAATTTTCCCATCTGGAACTAAGCCCCGAGGTGGGGGTCTGGGATGGGAAAAGTTTCCGACAACAGAGGATAAAGGACAAACCACTCCAAATCTTCCACCTGACTTAATCAATAATGAATCCAAGAGTTTTGCGCAATCTTTTGTAATGGGATGCCCGTGATAGCTTGCAGCCTGTCATATCTGGGTGCCATATTTAAAAGGCACCCAATATCACTGAGGTACTGTTGAAGAACACAGACGGATCTCCTGAGGAACAAAGAAGGGCCTCCTAAAGAATGAAGATGGACTGCCTGAAGAACAAAGGTGGATTTACTGAAGAATGAAGATGGACTGAGGCTAAACAATGGACCTCCTTAATGAAATTAAAACTGGAAGATCCACCTGTTCTGTGGTGCTGTGGTGTTCCAGGGTTCAGGTTTTGTAGTAGCATCCACCCCAATCACTGGAGGCAGCTCCAGGCAAGTCCCAATTTCTGCATGCCATGTTAGTCCAGATCTGAACTGGTACATATTCCCATTTACATTGCATAGAACTGGGCGTGTGCAAGGTGGAGTTGATGGGGAAGTAGTGCAGCTCAAGCAGAGAAGCACAGCTCGGGTAGAGAAAGGAAGGCAAAAGTTTGGGTTGATTTAATTCAAACAGCCTAAATTTCTGGTGAACAGGAATGCTAAGATCTATTTCATAGAACTTCCTCTCAAAAAACTGTTTTTTCTGATAATGATTTATATTTTTCAATCAAAAAGTAACAATTCTATTACTTGTTATTGTTATGAAACAATTTTCCCAATATTTTACATTTCTAAAAGTAAAAAGAAACTCCAACATATTCTTTTATTTTAAATCATGCAGCAAAAATTTAGGGGGCTGTTTTCTCAAAAGAAATTAAGTGCCCAGGGGATTTTCCCACCTGTTGTTTGGGGGTACTTGGTCTATTGAATTTCCAGCACTGTGTGCATAAAAGAATTCCCTGGGAGATTCAAGCCAGAAAGGCAGGGGAGACCTAATGCCAACTGAGAAGTCACTGCGCATATGCCAATCTCTCTACTACCCCTTCCCTGATCACCGGCTTCTCAATGTCTTCCCTGATCTCTCCACACCACACTCCCCAACCCCCCCGCCTTAACTCCTTCCTAACATGACCAGCCTGACTCTCCTCCCCCTGGCCAACCCTGATTACACACTCCCCCTCCTCCTCACACCACCATCCCCAGTTTGCCTCCCAAAGGAGGTCTTAGCCCTGCAGGCCATGCCCCCTTGGCGCTGCCTGGTGGGCAGTACCAAGCTGGCACTGCCAAAGGGGGAACTTTCTGCCAATGACCTCCTGGGAGGGAGGGGGCCTCAATAGCCTCCACTCCAGTGAGGCCATCATGCCTGGTCTCCATTGATGGGAACCAGCTTTAACCTCCACTGGCTAAAGTCCAACCAGTTTATTTTATAGTAATCTGACAAGCTTTCGGAACCTTCCACACATCTGACGAAGGAACACTGTTTCCAAAAGCTTGTGAGATTACTATCAAATAAACTGGTTGGACTTTAACCTGTTGAGAGACTTCTTATTGTGTTTAGCCCAGTCCAACGCCAGCATCTCTACATCATGAGAACCTTCCCTTGCAGGGGCAAAAACATTAGCAAGCCATTGAAAGTCAAATTTAAACATGGTAATTAGCCTTGTACCATTTTCCGGTGTGGGGCTGATTACTCCATAATAATTGGCCTGGGAAAAGCCTGCCACAGCCCTCCACTGGCATTTCTCAGCTGCTGTGCTGCTCAATGCAACCAAGTGCTAGCTGTCAACCTCAAGCGGTGTCTTTGTTTGACACCAGTCTGACATAAGCCTTAGCCTTGATTAATCTCAACTTTGACCAGTTCAAAAATCAGGAGAACTGAAGCCACTGTTTTTGGCCCATCACAAACTCTTTATTTTTGTCACCAATTCTATCAACTTCCTAGGCCTAGATGAATTTGAAGAAAACCATGGTAGCTGAATTTAACATGGAGCTGGATTTCTGACCACATGTCCTCTAATAAATATCATTCATTTCACCACCACCTGCCTTGCTCTCCACCTCAAATCATCTGTTGCTAAAATCCTCATGCATGCCTTGGTCACTTTTAGACACAACTATTCCAGTGCTATTTTTAGCCTGTCATCCTCCACCAACTTTCATTTATTTAAATCTCTGCTGCCCATTTCCTAATCGGCAGCCATGCCCCCCTCACTCCATTCTCTCACTTTGCTGGCATAATTGGCTCCTACTCCCCCAATGTCTCAATGAAATTGCACATCTTTTGTCTTTAGATCCTTTTAAGCCTTGTCTTACTCATCTCTATGATCACTTTCAGCTCTAAGGTTCTCATCTTGAACTCTCCATCCCTTCTAACCATCCCTCCAACAGCCCACCACCCTTCACTCCAGCACTGGTACAGAAGACTGTGTCACCTTGACCTCAAGCACTGGAATTCTTTGCGCATCATCGATTCCCTACAGTGCAGAAGGGAGCCATTCAGCTAATTGGGTCTACACCAATAACAATCCGACTCAGGCTCTATTTCCCTAACCCCACATATATTTACCTTGCTAATCCCCTTGACATTGCAGTCAATTTAGCATGATCAATCAAGCTAAGCCACACATCTTTGAACTGTGGGAGGAAACAGGAAAACCTGGAGGAAATGCATGCAGACACGGGGAAAACATGCAAACTCTGAACGAACAGTAACTCAAGCCACGAACCCGGATCCTGGTGCTATGAGGCACTATGAACCACTGTGCTATTGTGTCCTTCTAACCATTCTACCACTTCAACTCCCTCCTTTCATTTAAAACCCAACTCCAAAGAATCTTTTGATCACCTCTCCTAATCGCTTTACATTTCCTGGCATCAAGTTTTTTTCTGATTATAAATCTGGAGGAACAACGGACACTTTTTCTGTATTGAAAATAGTATGTAAATGAAAATCATAATTATTGTTGTAAACATTTGAGACATGAATAGATGTTGATTAATTAAAATTCTCAGAAAGCGATTTTCACTATGTTTTTGGGATATTCATGGCTTCACATTCAGACAATAACTGTAACAAGTTAAAAAAGAACACTATAAATGCACTGTCAGAATATAAGCAGAACGCTGACACGCTTAGTATTTCATATACATGTACAAACAAAGTAGGAAGCCCTTCAGCCTCTCAAGCTTTCACCACATTCAATAAGATCAGAGTACATTGAATTGTGGTCTCTACATTTCACCTATCCTCTATAGTCATTGATGCTTCTTAGTCAAGAATCTTTCAACATCTGCCTTAAAACTATTCATTGATACTATCTTCACCACTCTCTGGGGGAAGAGAGTTCTAAAAACTCTCAAACCTCAAGACAAAAAATTTATTTTCATCTTGGTCTTAAATGAAAAACATTTTTATTTTTATATCATGTCCCCAAGAGGATCACATTATGTAGGTGCAGCAGCGTCAGTATTTTGTGGAGTTCTGACTTTATTCATCTTTTAATGATTTCTTATTCTTGATGCACAACCCATAATTATTAAATCTTGATGTGCATAATCTCAGCTATGTTCCTAGAAGATTGGTGAAGGAAAACAGAGTTACGTCAAGAAAATCCTTGTTTGAGGCAGTCAGAAACAGCTAGGATGGAGCCCAGATTGCAATGGGGGTTTCAGTGCTGAGCGGGCCTATGCTTCTGTGACGCTACTGATGTTGAGATGATAGCGCCATTAAGAGAAAACTTATAGATGACATTCTCCGCTCTTCGGTACAGACTTCTGGTGGTCATCTTGATGAACTATAAGATATCCAAAACAGGATGGATGAAGAGAAGAAAAGCAATCTGTTGGTCGAGAGCGCCGTTTCCTTGGTGAAGGCTCACCTTCACTCCTCCGAAATCCTGCTGCATGATATGTCAAACACCCAGTTCATTCACAGAGATGGGGCTTGAGAAGGAGGATACATGTGCTGAGTCTTTCGAGGAGAAATGGGGATGAATTCCCAGCTGAATTTGAGAACTGGCTGCCTTCTTTCACAGTCTCGATTTGAGGGCTGTGCATCTCAAGTTAGATAGAACACATTGTATCCAGTCTTTGAGACCTGCGGTCAGTCTCAGACTCTGACCACCGGTCTTATATTGTCTTATCTTCGTTGTTCATCAAGAAGGATTGAAGATGACTGGACACGTCAGGTCCTCACCACTGTAGTACCTACTTTTTTTCTTTATCAGAGCTTCAAGATACGATATGGATGAAGTGCAGAGATTTCAGTGAAACTCTAGATGGATTCTGGATATTGCTCCACGGATATATTATATTATCCTACAATTCATCATTAATCCTGAACTGCGTATACTTGTGACTGTGTTCTTAATTTTATAATATTGGATGGAATTATCACTGTAATTTTTTTCACAGGTCCTCATTATTTCTTCACATTTAACCATCCTACCTGTGATTGCTATTAGGCAGCCTGTAACCCACTCCCACAGTGACTTTTCATTAATATTTCTCATCTCCACTGAAACTGGTTTTACATCTTGATCTTCAAAATTAAGGTCCTCTCTCTTTATTGTACCAATGTCCTCATTAGCTAACAGAGATATCCCTCCACCTTTCTCTGGCTTCCTGTCCTTCCAAAATATCATGACTTGTGAATACTCAGGTCCCAGTCTTTGTTGTCCTGCAGCCATGACTCTGTAATGGGCTACACCCATACTCAGCAACTGAGAATCGCTAAGACATTGATTGAACATTACTTTTGTTATAATTCAGGTCAGAAACTGTTAAGTGTTTTATGAAACCCGTCTGGATCATACATTTTGCAATTTGAATTTGGCTAGGGTAGGCACGAGACTTTCCACTTCGGGATAAAGAACAAAGAACAACACAGCACGGGAAACAGGCCCTTCGGCCCAACAAGCCCACACCGCCATGCTTCAAATGACCCACTAGTGAATTTTTATCAAAGTTTATTTAAGAATACAGTCACTATATGGCATTAACTTTTGCCAATTACAAACAAGAAAAAAACAACCATATTGTATAACCCTTGACAAATATATGAAATGTTCCAACCAAATTGCCTTAAATCAAAACCACAGGTTTAGCACAGAAAATATGAATGTTCACATGATGCTGGAACTTAATCCTTTGGTTGAATGCTGCAGCTCTCTTGATATACACACAGGCAAGCTTGAAGTCAGAACAATTTTCCAAAACACCACGGGGCAAAAGAGACTTGAGCTGGCAAACTACCAAGAGCAGAATTTTCACTCCAGTAAGGCAAGAAGACTTCCTTCCAGCCAGCCAGCAGAATTTACAATATCAGGGGGAGAGAGAAACAGCAATACTGCTTTTCAGTCTGATGTCCAAAACACCTTCAAAACTAAAACAGCAGCCAGCCACCCAAAACTGAAAATGAAGAATCCCTGTCATCTGACCTGTAATCATTCTTCCCTTTAACAGTGCAAAATACAATCCCAGATACTGCATGAAGCCCACAGAAAAAAAAACAAAACCCCATTTAAACCACTTAGGCAGCAGTAAAAGGCCTTCTAAGCAGACAGCTCAGCAACAATATAAAAACCTGTTTACAAAGCGCAGAGAACATGATTTCAAAAAAATACATTTCTTAAGAGCACACTAACATCATATCTTTTAAAACAAGACTTCTTTAATGAGATAATCAGATGGATCAGATTATGTAATAATCAACCAGGATAATTTGCTATACATTAGCCAAAACTGTAGACTGGAACAATTAATTATGCACTTTAATTTCCTACTATTTCAAGTACACTTACCTCTTTCTGTTCAAGCTGCAGTGAGGATTTGAGCATGTCGCGGAGTGTGCACAACTGCTTCTTTTCTTCATCCTGTGTTTGCTTGATCTGTGGAAAAGACAAAGACTAATTTGAAGTCTTGTCATTTATCTGACATCAAAAAGTAAAATACAATAAGTTGGAGTTCTTAATTCCTAAGAAAACCTATTTTGTAATTAGCTAAGGAGATTCTCAAAATAATAAACAAGTAATTTCTTAGAAAACATGAATCATTTAAAGCAACTTATGCTTATACAAGATCTGCTTTAACTAGAAAAAGAACTTGATCACTGCTAAGATTACTTTATTGAGGTTTTTTATTTGATCAGTAAAATTTGAGTCAGCTGAAAGAACATTGGTTAGTAGGCTTTATAGTACCTGACAAATATAAACTGTGAAGTATGAAAATTGCTTAAAACCATTTGAAAGATCTCCAAATTATTGATCCATATCTTTATATCATATAGTCATCATAAATAGATAAGAATTCTGCACATGGAATGCTTTAATAATGTTGGGATTGGGTGGAGAGATAGTAACATCAGGAGGAACCAGAGTGAAGGTGGGATGGGATTGATGAAAAGAGGGAGCGAGAGTGGAACATTGGAGTTTGGAGCACGGAAAGCAGATTAAGAGAACATGAAGAGAACAGCAGCACAGAGGTATGCCTCTGCTTGGTTCTCATTCATTTCCTCCTAACCACCAAATGTACATATTGTGGATCCCCAGAAAATCTTTTTAGACCCCCTAGTTTGAGAACCACTGTCCAACATGGTGGTCATTAAAAGCAATTTTTAAACATTATACAACATACTTCTGTGCAACTTAAGGATACAGGTAACGGTCAACTTTAAAAGTATTTAAACATGGTGAAAAAAATGCTCGCCAGTTTATTGATCCAACTTGACGACTTTTTATGCACTTTAAATTTAACATATGTTCAAATTATTTTAGAGTTCAACAATGTTTTCAATTAAGACACTTACTAAAAATTAAAAACACAAAACTATCAAGAAATCCAATCTGTTTTTGTTTTTTTTTAGAATTGCATATCTAAATAAATTTCATCAGTGAAAGCGACAAAAGATTAAATTGTTACAGTGAACAATGGATCCACGAAAAGTATTTAATAGAAAAAAATAAACAATCACCAACCAATTATTAACAATTGTCAACACTGGATTTTAATATGTACAGATGAATAAAACAATTGATTATTCAACAGCAGCCAATATTCTGTTAAGATACTGCAACATCCTTTCTTATTCTTTGAAAGAAATTCAAACTACCCATAGACAAAGTAAACTGCAGTCATCACACAAAACGAAAACAAGTAGGATAAATTTCCTTGATGAAATTTGCATCCTTTGTGGTCAGATTATTTTTATATACTACATTAAATTATAAATTAAATTAAATTATAAATTTAATGTAGGGTAATATTCCTGCATCTGAGCCTGAAGCTCTAAGTTCAAGACCAGGACTTGATGGCTAAGGAAAGTGTGTCCATAATGTGGCCCAACAGGTTGAGTATCAACCTGCAAAATCTTACTAACAGATGCCAATGGCTGACACTAAGCATGGGATAGACTCTTGATCAGCCATGGTTGATGCTGAGTGGTGCTCCTCAAACTATGAGTTTCTAGCAACGGGCTAGTGACCAGTTTCAGGAAACAGCTTGCCATGGGAACAGATGAAAGGGCGGGAAGAGAAATAACAACAATATTATACTACAAGGACAGACTTATCCGTACATTAGAAAATAAAGCTTTTACTTCATGCATTCAGCTATTTGGACTTACCCCCCACCCCCAAACCCATCAAAAACAAACTGGATTTCCACCTAATAAGAGTATCTGCTATATTTAATCTGCAGTTTGTAGATGTAACTAAAATGCTCTGGCTTTTATTTGGATTGGGGTTACCAAAGTAACAGCCTGGAATAAACGCTTGTATGGCTTAATTTTGCTGCAATGTGCTGTTACAAAAAGCTATTTTTTCATCCGTGCTGAAGTTTTGAAACTTGTATTCTGTACTAACTAGTTTGCAAGGTGTCAACACCCATGGTCATACAAAGCATTTGTGATTAGAAAGTCACCAGTTCAGAACAGATTAGTTTTCTAAGATTCAATAAGGTGGAGACCTTTTTTCACATCCACAAATGATTAAAATGGTAACTGGGGAATGGTGGAATTGCTGGTTTTATTTGAGTAGGTTGACAACACAAAAGGAAGCATTTCTAGTCTGAATTGAAAGCTTCAAGGGTTGCACCCTCACTCTAGTATATACCAGGGAATGATCTGCATGACAAATCACACCGTGGTGCTTACATGTACTGTGAATGTTGTTCAAAGTAACATCTGGTTATGATCAGATTCAGGTGGTGCCAATGCCTAATCTTGGATATCACAGATCATGTTATGATATGGCTTTTCTGAAAGATGTTAGTTACACAAAGCTCATGGTAACACTGAAATTAAGTAGTCTCTGTTTGTTCACATTTATCTTTCTCAGACAATGATGTCTACAGCAGGAGGACTATGCCTCATGATCTAAATATACCCATTCAGAATAGTGACTGCCTTGCACATTTCCTCTGAACTCTTCCCTTGTCAGGTGAACGTGTCATGTTTTTCTTTCAGTGATCCACTCTTAGCATCTTTACAAGACACAAGGCTGGACATTTAGCCTATGAAGTTCCATGCCAATTACAACTTTGACCATCTTAGGTCGTCTGTCATTTTCGTGCATGTAATCTTGATGTTCTAGGAGTTGGCATTTTTTATGTTTCATTTCTTTGCCTAATGTGATGGGATTCCATTCACTTGTTGAGCAGAGACTCTAAGTACTCATTTAAGCAGATGGACCACGGCTGGTCAACAGCTGCACACTTCAGGTCAATTGGCTAACTAGTCGGTCGTAACAGTTCCTTCCGCTGTTGGAGACAGCAATACCAGCTGTTTCCTACGCCAACTGAATTGGGTTCATCACCAGTATGCAACCAGACTAAACTCAACACAATTATTAGGAGAAGCAATTAGAAAGCCATCGAGCTCTCACTGGTTGTACCTGTCGCTCGAGCACTTTGCCAGATATTTCTTCCCTTGGAGTCGTCGCAGTATCATTCCTAATACGTGAACTGGCAACAACAATAAGATCACTAGTCCCTTCAGACTCGCCTGATGGTGAGGTAGTTGCAAGTTGAGTTAGAAACTGGACAGGGCAACTCGTCTTGAGGTGGCACTGCCAAGCCATTGTTGGCAGCCAGCAACTGGTCAACATGGTATCTCCAAAATAGTCTTTTTGCTCTACTGTTGCCAATGTCTCTTGAAGTATTGATGAATCAAATGTTATTCGCAGCTTCCTCTTCACGTGTAGCAACATGGGTGAACACACCATGGTCACATGTGCAGTATTCCTTGTCGGATGCCAAAAAGCTATTGAGATATTGGGTCTCGAGAAGCTTTCCGTGCCTATTTCAAGGACTGTATAAATCATTCATGTAACACAGCTGTGGCTGGGTGATAGGGCGCTGATTTGAAATGTTAGATTCCCATCCCCTTAAAGTAATCTTCAAATTCTTGCAACGTAAACTGTGGCCCATTGTCAATCATAATTTGTTCAGGCTTGCCAAACCTTGAAAAGATCTCCTCCAGATTCTCAATGGTTTTCTTTGTGTTGATGGATTTCATTACTTTCAGCCACTTAAGAACATGTTGACTACGACCAAGAGCATATACCTCTTTACTTGACTGATGAAATCATGACGAACGCATTGTCACGGTAGTTTAGGTCATTCAAACGGGTGAAGGGATGGCAATGGCGCTGAGTTCCTCACCCGAGCACACAACTGGGACTGTCCAAATTGTTTTTCTATTTGTGCGTCCAGATCTGACCACCAAAAGCAATTCTGAGCAAGTTCCTTCATCCAGGCGACGCCAGGTTACCCTTGTGTAGTTGCTTCAACAGTTTATATTGTACGTTTGTAGAGATGATTGCTGATTCACCACAACAAGCACCCACCACAGACTATTAACTCTAACTTCTGCATCATGTATGGTTTTAGCTCTGGATGCATTTCTGCTATGATCCATTTCAACGCCATATGTAGAACTTTTCCCATCATTGGACTGGCAATGGATTGCAGCAGTTCAAGAAGGCAACTCACCTTCTCAGGGCGGATAAGGATGAATAATAAATATTAGCCGAATTAGCAATGCCCACATCCCATGAATGAATAAAAAAGGTCCTTGAATGTTTGCCCTCTCCGAACCTCAAGGGCACTTAGTTTGAAGTAGTTGGCTAATGCAATGGAGGGGATATAATCGGTGTAAGTACAAAACCATGGATCTTCTGCATTTCAGTACTATAGTACCTTTACCAAAATTAGGAATTATTTAATTATTCAACTATATGACGTTCAGCAGCCATTTCATCAATATGAAGCAATGTTTAAGTTAAAACAGTATGTGAATACAAATTTTTGTTTTTGATAAATCTATTCCAGTTTAAATGTGCCAGCTTCAGTGCAGTGGTCAAGGGCAATGGAAGCTCCAAAAAGAGATCTTTTGAGTCAACATACGGGCCACAATCTAGCAGCAGGCTAGCTGTGGGCATACATCCGTAACTGCTACTAAATTTCCCAAGAGCATGAGCCTGATTTCAATAAGTTAACATGTCCTTACCAGCCTTGACGCCATAACGTCAGCTCATGCCTTACATCGCACCCAGTCTGTGAGTCAAAAATGAAAGTCAGTCACAATGATCATGCCAGGGGGGCAGAATCTCGGGATTCTTGGCCTTGTCAGTGTGTGTTTAGACCCTGTTCCTACAGCTGACTGTGCTTTATGCTCCCTTTTAAAGTGCACAGAGTGATGTTCAATAGGACAAGAAATGCCTGCAAACTTCACACTGGTTTTCTCACCTGAACCAACACTTCGGGGAAGATTTTGCCCACTATGTCTGAATTCAGTTACCGAAGAGTAAAATAAAATATAACTTGTAACAGATACAAAGTAACAATATTTTTTTCAGAGTCATGCAATTGCTCAAAACCATTCAATTAACTGAACAAATCAGCTCACCAGGCAGTATGAATCTTAGGGACACCTGGGAAATTGAATAATGCAACTGGACAATAATGACTATTGTATCATGATCAACTTCAGCTTGAAAACAGATTACTTACGTTATATAAATCAGCAGCCAGTTTTTCAATATACTGTTTCAGCTTATCTGCTGTTTTTAAGCCATCCTGAAAAAAACTTAAAAATAACATTTGAGAAATCAGGGTTAGTGATAAAATTATAATTCACTGCAGGCCTGGATAAGTCCTTTTGCCTTCACCTCATGTGTAAAATGCAAGCTTTTGAACTTTTCTTCCCACTGTAAATCTGATTTTGTCTATGTGAAGCAGTATATGAAACAAATACATGATAAAATCGAAGAATGTCTGTATATACAATATTGTCACAAAATTTATTTGAACAGTTTAGACACCTCTCATTTTTCATATCAACCACATTTTAATCTGTAGAGATTTTTAAATGATTCTCAAAATCTACAATTTATTTGTAAATAACAACATGTGGCTTCCATATGCATATGCGCAAACAAATACAATATCAGATTTTAAAAAGTTGCCACACTATCAAATCATTTACACAAAAATAAAGCATCTAGAGTAGCTTAGGTCTTTCTCATTCTAGTTTTACAGAAATATATTCTATTATGGTAGCAACTATACTTCAAAAATATGCAATTGGTTGTAAGACAGATTGGGACATTCTGAGGCCTTGTAAAGCACTATATAAATGTTTCAGAGTTGTATTAGCTTTTCAGGTTCAATTCAACCTCTTTCAATCTTTTCTGTCATTATTCAATTGAAAACATTTCATTTATTAAAAATCATACAGGATTTAATTAAGGTTTTTAAGATCTTAAACAAAAGGTTTTAAACAAAAAGCTTTTGCATATTACCATGAAAATACTTGTATAAGTGATGCTCTGGCATTTTTTTCTATTCCTCTTCCTTTTATCTCATTATGTCTGGAATGACTCATTCAGAATTTACTAATCGTAATTCATCCAAAGCCCTCAAACTATGTAACTGTTTACCCGCTTCAGCTATTTCTTCATACTATAAACTTCAGCTTTTTAAAATTGAAGTTTAGTATCATTTAATTACTGCAACCTGATTTCTCTTTTCCGTTGCTTCTTTCACCACAACCATTTGGAGTGCACTGATAGTTGTAATGTAAAAATGGAGATAAAAGTAAATGCCGTGTGTCAAATGCTCAAAACACCAGCACTACATCATTATATCACTGTAAGCGGATTATATCTGAATGTAGTTAGACTACAAAGTTCTAAGCCTTTGAAAAAGATGGTTTTTTTAAAAAAACAGACTTACTTGCATTGTGCATGGTAATATTTGATGAGATTTTGGAGCAGATCCACACCTTTTTTTGTCTTGATTTCATTCACTTTGATGAGATACTAGCAAACAAAGACAGATTACAAAAATATCAGCACAATGTTTTTAATTATGAAAACAAGTAAATTTTCTCATCAAATGCACTACAAGCAATTAATTATTCTAGTTGCCTTTCAAAGAACTTAATTTGCATTGTACTAATAAGGAGTCAATATTTGGAGTTTCAGTTATGATTAACATTGTTACAAATTAAAAGAACCTGGTATAGCGTTCTATAGTTCATCAGCATAATAGTAATATTCACATCACAATTATTTAATTGTTGTACTGGAATAAATTACTTATAGGACAACATTCACTTTATTAACAAAATAATTAAGTTATCAAAAAACCTGAGCAGTACCAATGAAACTTCAAAAAATAAGCTCATTTATTTTTTTAAACTGTAATGTCAGCGGCAACGCAGCATACTGAAATACCAAATGCTCTGATGCAAAATTATGGAATGTAGGTTAATGGCAATTAACCAAATGAGTTATCATTAAGGATCTATTTTTCACCGTTTGCTAAGATAAGCTATAAAGTGGTTGCAAGAATAATCAGGTTTCCCCTTTTTGGAGAATGATTCAATAGGTGGTTGTTGGTGAACAACACTGGTGTCCAGCCATTATTCATGTGTGAATCTCTAGATAATAAATGGTAGAAGGCTGTCAAGATTTTGAATATTTACTGATATACAACTGGGAAGACATCCCCATAGGAATATCTTCTTTCCCAGATCTTTCCCTTAATTTTGTGTTGTTTTCGTGTTTTGGGGATGTACCTATGCTGCTTCCTTTCTGACTCTGATCTGTATTTCTCTTCAATATTTTTGATTTACAATTGCTATGTTATGCTGTTTTTCTGTCTTCTTGCGATTATTATTTTTTGCCTTTATTTTGTATCTAATAAGCTTTTCTATATGGGAAGGTATGACAAGATAATCAGAATGATTTGGACAGAGATGCGGGTTGCCTTCCAAGGAGCAGACAAAAGAGAGATTCAGCGAAGTATGAAAGTGGAACAAATTCCTCTAGGAACATGGGCTGGCTTATGGGTTTGTTAATTCAATGAGTGCACAGGTCAAAAACAGTCTGGGAAGATCAGCGCAAGAATTAGGTTTGAGGCAATCCATTGCAGTATTGATGAAAACAAATTGGATGGGTGAGGTCAGAAGCTTGCAGCTTAAAGTTCAAAATTAGACAGCCATGAATGGACTGACTAAGTAGCCAGGAGGCTTGAATAAAGGCAAGGGGCTCCCAGGTGCCCCATATCTATTGAATGAAAACACATTGTTTTTTCTCATTAGATATTTCAAAAACACTCAAATCAGGTTTTTAAATAAAACAACACTGGACAATTCATGTTATAGCATTACCACCAGAGACCTGAAACTACAGTAAGTTAAACAAAGAGGTCTTTTTCAATCTAAAAATGTTGACCATATCTTTACATCATAAAATATTGCCAAAAACTTGACAAAAGGCATCCACAAGAAATAAGCTTATATAGACAGATGTACATGCAATACAAAGATACTCATGTATTTGGATAGAATGTTTACATACATTTATATACATATATAGATATCTAACCTCACACATCTGAAGTTGAAAGACTCGTCGCTCCTTTTCCATTTCTTCTGCTATTTCAGCTCCTGTAATTTCAGTTCGAATCATCCCATGCTGCTTTGCATGTTCTCGTTTCTCCTTTTCAATTTTAGCACTGTAACAGAGGCCATAGATTTTTCTCCCCAATTTCCAGCATGTGGCAATGTAAAAACATTTCAACAAACCCCTAATCAGTAATTTCAGCTTCCTTTGTTAAAGGTTTTGCGGAGAGAAGGTTGGATTACAATTTTGTGAAAAAATATCTCAAATTAAAAACAGCATTACAGTTTGATTAGGAAACATTTTGACCTTTATTTTGTAAATTTAAATAAATCATATATAAATGCTTAATTAAAAATTCTCTAGTCCAATACCCATTCCTCTTGTAGGAATATCAATTACTGCTCTGCTTAATGTTGCAGCTTTTATCAAGTGACACAAGCTATCCTGTAAGATGTACAAATTGCATTGAGCACAGAGTGGGAGAGAGACCCAATTTTAACTTGATTTCTTTATTTTTGTTAAAGTAAACAAAGCCTTCAGGAAATAGAATTAAGAAAAATAGATTTACAAAATCAAAGAATTGATAGTGTGCAGAAAGCCATTTGACTCATCATTTCTGCACTGACTCTCTGAATGAGCCACTCATCACTTCTATTCTCTGCCTTTCCCTGTAACCCTGAACATTATTCCTTTTTAGTCGGAAGAGTTGAGATAACGTATACGAAAAAAGGGTTAGTGACAGTGCAACAAAACGGTTGAATGGACAGTTCAAAAAGTGAAAAAGTTTAGGTAGTAATGCTAGCCAGGGAGGAGGGGGGGAGGGGGTAGTGGTGGTGGTGGTGGCAGTGATGGTGAAGGGGGAGAATGGCTAGGAGACAGATGAAGGGATACAATTCATAACTGAAGTAAAGAAGTGAAAAGAAGAAAAGTGATTGGAGGCTGAGATCAGAAGAGAATGGCTGATGGCTATTTTTTGGCTACAATTTCTATCCTAAAACACGAAGTGGAGACATTGCTGGCTCCATTCCTGACCACATCGTGCCATATCACACACCAACTTTCCACCCAAAATGAAAAGTAAATGATGCAGAGGGGAAAAAAAAACAGTTAAGGGGACAGAAGCAGCAAAGAAGAGAAACAGTGATACAGAATTAGCAATGCAAGGATGCCAGAGCCCGTTGAGGAGTGATCAACTTTGCACTATAAATTATTATATTACTGCTTGATTAACATAGAATGTGCATTTATATGCTGCTTTTAGCATAGTAAGAATATAAAAAGAACAACAGGAATATTGGCGGGCAAAAATTGATATCAAGCCACAAAAGATATCGGGTAAATTGAAGAAAGATATATAATCTGTTCTGAGGTCTGCCTAGATGGTTTGATTGTTGGGATTAAGAAGATCTAAGCTGTTTTACTGGAAAGGTGCAAGATGTTTATGCTTGAAGAGAAGAGCAGCCTGTGTGCTAACAGTGAATGGACTGCAAGTCTTCTAAATCTCAGAAAAGTGCTGAGAATGTCAGATTGTGAACAATTGTGCTTTAAAGTGTCCATTAGTTCCAAACCAAAATGGAACTGGATAAATATAGCTAATCTACCTGGATACAAGGCCCATATGATTCAGGTTACCATGGAGTTAGAAATCCTTCCCCTCTCAAAGCCTAAGATAAACCATATCTAAGAGCTTTTAGGTTTATCTGTCAGAGTCCATGAATGACCTGAAGACACTTTTTAAAATTTTAAAAAGTTTCAAAAATAAGTGGTCTCATTTTTAAGATGGAAATAAGGATACTGATTTTCTCCGAGAGTCAATGGTCTGTGAAACTCTCCTTCTCAGAAATTAATTTAATCTGGGTCATTTATTTTATTCAAGAATGAATTAAATAGGATTTTGATAGAGAAAGGTGGTCAGAAATGAAGTTGGAGTTGAGACCACAATTTAATCAGCCATGATCTTATCAAAAAACAAGGCAAGCCTGAACAACCAAATGGCATATTCCTAATTTCTATTTTCCTATACTCGGTGTACTAATAGCTTCCAATGATTGGATAAAGAAAGCACTCAAAACATAAGTTGAGTTACATTATTTCACGCTTTGTGAAAGGTTCCTCACTGTCAACCTAGTTTCCTAGTCCATTCAGAATGAACATGATCCTTGAATGGTTCATTGGGACACAAATCCAAAGGTTGAATTATGGCTATTAGACCCTCTGCTGTGACTGCAATGCAGGCATTATTTCTTCAAAGATCTGAATGGTTACATGGGATCTGAACACATCCATCACTAATAAGCTGCATTCCTAACTCAGATTACTAGGGCAAATCATTCCATACATTATTGATCCATAACTTCAGTCCATCCTCATCCATCCAGCTGTTGTTACAGACATGCACAAAAATTCCTATGGGAAATTTGATGTCTTACATTCGAAAACTATGATAGGCTTTAACTTTGTTCTGTCAAGCAAGCTGTCTAGTATCATCATGAATCTTGACACTGCACGCCCTGTTTTCACTGGGATGTTTATCAAACATTTCCATTCCATAGTTTGGCTGCTAGGTACATCAAAATTCATGGGCAAAGATATTTAAGTAGGAGTGTGAAGAATCACTGAAAACTAGTAATTTTGGCATGGAGGTCTTTTGGTAGTGTCTGAACAATCTTCGTCTTCTGCCATAACACTAGACTGTTCTGTTCCATAAAGCAGCTAAACTAGATGCTGGTCTGAAATTTTTGCTGGACTCAGGGTTTGATTTGGGTCATTTAAATGCATGTATATGCATTGTATTCCTGGTAAAGATGTAACTATTCTGGATATGTTTGAGAGTCCATTCTAATATATGTTTCTTAAGGTTAGGCCAGCGGCTGGTCCCTGTTCTAATGGCATATTTGGTTTCAGAGCAGATTCTTTTTCTTCCAATCTTGCATCAGATTTTCACTATTAACAAATTCTCTTGTTGCAGCACAATTATGTGATGAGTTAGTAAATATGAAAGCACCTTCATACTTCATCTGTTTTGCAGGAGGATCAACTTCCTCTCATCACTTGCCATGCCAAGTGTTGCCTGCTTGAAACTCTTGCGCATCGTCTTTGCAACATAGCTCACATTGTCTGCCTGATCCTGCTTGGGGTGGCATGATAGCACAGTAATTAGCACTGTTGCTTCACAGCTCCAAGGACTGGGTCCAATTCCAGTTTTGGTTACTGTCTGTGTGGACTTTACCTATTCTACCCATGTCTTTTTAGGTTTCATCCAGTTAGGCCAATTTCCTCCCACAGTCCAAAGATGTGCAGGTTAGTTTAATGGCTAATGCTGAATTGCTCTTTAGTGTCTCAGGATACGTAGGTTGGAAGATTAGGGGAGAACATACTTGGGGTTACAGGGATAGGACCTGGGTAAGATGCTCTATCAGAGAGTCAGTGCACTTGGTGGGCCGAATAGCCTCCTTCTGCCAACTTATGGAATAAGGCATGTGAAACATGCATTTCAATGGTGCAAAATTAAGGCTGACTACTAATGCGAGTATATCACTTGATAACTGAAAAGTTGGATGGGGAGGGGTCAATTTAGACACCAAATATAAGTAAAGTTATGATATTTGGCACTGAGAAAATGGGGTCAACTTATATCCCATGATTTACAATAAATTACTAAATACAGGAGAAAAAAACTATAGAATATGCAATGTTTTAGACGACCTTGCCACAAATTCAGAAGTACCCGTTTTTGGGTCTCTACCCAATCCAAGCAGGAAAATGTACACAAATGAAGACATCTGATATTGGACTCAATTAAGATAAAGACAATACTGTTAGCGAAGGCTATGTAGTTCAGCTACTGGAAGTTTGAATAATTATTGGTGCTGCAGTAGCTCACACTAAGTAATAAGTGGCCAGCGATGGGATTATAATCAGATCTTGATGAGAGAGTTGGTGCAGGAAACTAATAAGGAATTCCCGTTAGAGATTAAGAATGGAAACAAATCAGGTTTCTCAGGGGGAATATTTTAGGTGACATAATTCAATTTAACTCCAACATCATCAACTGCACATTGTATGCTTAGGTTGAGATAAGCAGAAGTCAAATAACTTCAAAGGCAAACTACCATTCAGCAAATGGCCATCTAATGCAATTCATTCTGCAAATAAAATAACTAACTATTGGCTCATTCTTACTAAAGTGATAGGCAACTAATGTTGTTTTTAAAAAAATGTTAATCCAATATAACAAGTCTTAATTTGGGAATATCTAGGAATTAAGCCTAATTCAAGTTTCCCAGTCAAAAAATAGAAATACTTACAACTTTGTTTCATAATCTTTCCATGCCTTGTCAAAAGGTTTCTTTAGATCCTGCAAAAAAAAAGGTACATACTGAAACTGCCAAAATTATCCATTACGTTATTACATTTAATCTAGCAAAAAATTATCAACACTTGCAATAAAAGGCCATTCTTGCAGTACAGATAAATATGGATAAGGAATAACATTTGGGTCACCTCAACTCATCCATCCAAAAGAAACATAACTAATTTCATTGTTCAAATATTACTAAAATGATTCAAAGATGTTGCGTCTTGCATAGAAATTGATGTTTTCTTATAATTTATTTATGGGATATAGGCATTGTTGCTGAGCCAGCTTTTATTGCTTATCCCTAATTGCCATTAAACTGAAATAGCACTATCGAGTTCAAGAGTCAACCACATTGCTGAGAGTCTGGAGTCCAGACCAGGCCAGATACCAGACCAAGTAAGGGCAGCAGATTTCCTTCCCTAAAGGGCATCAGTGACTAGTATTTTTCATTTTTTACAATAATGATCAGCAGATTCATGGTCATCAATAGACTTTTAATTCCAGATTCTTACTGAAATTGAATTCAAAATTCCTTATCTGCCACAGTAAGATTTGAATTCAGATCTCCAGAGGATTACTCTGGATCGCAGGATTACTCACTTAGTGACAAAAGCACCAAGACACTGCCTCCCTGTAAGCATTTATTGTAAATTTACTGATGGTCCTATATTTGTCTTTCAACAATTTGAACCTATACTTCCATTCTGCCACTGTCATTGCTTCTTTACTATTGTTTTTTGCTGCTTCTAAGACTTGCACAATTTTCTTCTCATAAAACCTGAAGACAACAGAAGTCATTGTCTGTCCTGATCAGAATATTTCATAGTTTCAATAATAATGTATAATTAAATACCAACTTTAACATTACAGAATACTCTTGGCACTCCACAAGTGTGCTATAAAACAGAATTAAATACTAAGCCACATAAGCAACTCTTCAGGCTAATGGCCAAAAGATTTGTCTTTTTAAGGATTTTAAGGAGCATTTTAAATGGAAGAAAAAGAGAATTCCACAGTTTAGGGCCGACACAACTGAAGATAGGCCTAACAATAGGATGCTCAAGAGGCCCGAATTAACTGAGCATAGTTACTTCAGATGGTTATGTAGCTGGGAAAGATTATGGAAATACAAAAGAGTATTGAATCTGAAAACAAGGATGAGGGTTTTAAAATCAAGGCATTGTTTTACTATGAACCAAGTAAATCAAATAGTATAGTGTATAGGTGAACAGGATTTGATGTGAGAAAGGGCACAGATAGTATTTCAGAAGATCTCAGATTCACAGAGTAGAATGTAGAAGACCAATCAGAAATGCAATGGAATATCATTTATTTCTGAAATAACAAAATCAGTTCTGATTTGGGCAGAGCACAGCAATTGGGAATAACTTAATGGTAGAAACTGGATGGCATGGACAAGTTGGGCTGAAGGGGCTGTTTCCATGCTGTAAACCTTTAAGACTTTAGTCATATTAGACTAAAAACTGTTTTTCTCTCCTCAAAGAAGTGGAGAAGTTCCTGACGCTTACTGTTGAAGTGAAGGGAGAGAGTTTTAAGACAACAATTTATAGTATAAAAAAGTCATCCTGGAATAGGTTTATTTGCAGCACACAGGTTGGTTGGTGAACAGCTGAACCAGTTGACATCCTATCTTTTTAAGTTTGCATCCTTTGGAATTAGGAAAGCAGAGAGGAAGATTGTATATAAGAAAGGCCAGGATAAGTACGAGTAATGGCTTTATTGGTAACTAGGCCATCACCAGTGGAGGTGAGATGAAGCAAAATTGGTGTCTGCAAAAATGTTGCAGCAAACTCCGTGTCAAAAGACTGGAGATCTAGAATTTTCAGTGGGCAGTTATAAGTGAATTGGGGATTACTTTTTTTACCCTCGAGGCAGATACAGAAGAAGGTAGGGTTGAGGTGTTGGGAACGAGTGAGACAAAGTGATAATAAGATGAAACCATAAGAAATGACCTAATCAATCCTTGTAATTATGTTCTACAGATCTGGCAACATTATGCAGCAATCCATTTATTTTGTTATTTGTCTTTAAACAGTGCCCAACTATGTTAACTCCGCATTTGCCAATATCCTGACATTTCTTTCACCTTTATGCTTAGCTGCTTTAACATTATTGCTGGAAAAGAAATAAAATGTAATGGCTGAAATTCTACAGCTATTCACACCCCAGAACTGCTGCCAGTGAGGATGGAGAATCTGGTGATCAGCCAAAGCTCCATTCACTGCAGCAAGACCAGAAAATCCTGCTGGTGTGAATGATTGGATAACCCACTTAAGTCAATTATATGTACTCAATTTGACTTAATATTATTTTGTCTATTTACTACATATATCTTATTACTGTTATAGATCTTTGGATGTCTCAAACATGGCAACTTTGGCATGGCCTACAGAGGGCAGAATTCTCCATTTTGAAGACACAGTGCAGTGGTGAGCTGTTCCAGCACTGCCTTTCCCACCAGCCGGATGGGTGGTATCCCGCATCACATTTCGCACATGGACGCATATTATGCTTAGATGAGTTCTCCCAAGCTACTTGGTGGGCCACAAAAGGCCTCGGCATTATATTTAACAACCAGTCCAGCATACTTGTATCACTCTCTCCAACCTACCTGTCTTCACCAGATCATGCAATACGTCTGCAACCAGAGTAAAAAGGCTAGCAGCCCCAACAAGTCTATGACTCAATTCAATCACTCTCCTCTTGAGTCCATTACCTACAAGGTGTCCACGCCTTAACTGGGATCTCTACTATCGCATCTGGACTCTTCATGCATCTCTGTCCATTTTCACTCCTCTGTCTTCTCTCTGTCTTCCATTGCTCGTCTTCTTGTACCTCCTTTACCCTCTGTCTGCCATATTGAGATTCCCATTCCATCTCTGGTCCAACTTTGGACCTTAAAGATAGACACTGGCATCAGGAAAAAGGAGACTTCAGTACTCTCCCATCGCAGGCATAGTACTGATCCAAGATGATGACACAGGAGGGTCCATGGGTCTAGCAACATGGTGCTATCCACAAGCTTGGCATTGAGAGGGAAAGCAGGATCTGACCTGCGTGGTGAAAAGCACATCAAGAGCAGTACAGCAATATAGTAGAAAGGCTTTGTCACACTCATTCCAAGTTTCTTGCGAAACGAGGACCCCTTTGTGCATGTCACTCTTTAGCAATCAAGTTTCAGACCTACATAATTTCACACTAGCATGTTGCAGATTGCAAGGCTTGATGGGGTGCTGACATTCATGCAGCTGTTTTAATCAGTACTCATTAGTTGCAAATGAATGCAAATGGTGTGCACATCACCAGCCAGTGGGAAACCGAACCCTCCATTAATCCACCACTGGGAAAATTACAAACGTGATTTCATACCAGCCAGTTTCCAACATTTTGGCTCATGCTAGATTATCTGACCCTATTCGTCACCAAACCACACTGAGTTCCTTCACCGAAGTTGATCACAGAAATCAAAAGGTTCCAACCTAGGCATTATATTCAATATTCTCAAAACTTAAAATATCTCCCCTAACAATCTATTGTTATTTTAATCAACTTGTTGCTTCAATTAATTTTCTGTCCATATATTAAATTATTAATAATCAATTCCATTATTGTTGATCAAATTGTTGATATATGGCTAATGTATCTGTTGTTCACAAGTTCTGTTTGTTACCTTTAAGAATGGGTGTAGGATGTTCCTAGCATTCAACAATGAGATCATGTTAAGGGGACATCAGTTTACAAATCTTGTACTGCTTCTTTCAGCATTTTAAAATAAATATATTTTATTTCAAAAATATTATTTATTCTTATATTATTACTTCTGAAGTAAGAACAGAAAAATGTTCTGATAAAGAGCCATATTAGACTCAAAATGTTGACTATTTCTCTCTTCACAGACGCTGCCAGAGAGTTTCTCTAGTATTTTCTTTATTTCAGAATTTTAGCATCTGCACTACTTTGGCTTTATCACCTAAGTTCTTACAGGCTTTACAAGACCTCCATTCTATTGCTCTCAGTCATTAAGATAATTATCCTCAATATGAAGGTGAGGCGACAAAAAGGCAGATTCTGCAATTAAATGCTCTCCCCATAGACGGCAACACATTGCCAGAAACTGCATGCTCCGAAGTCTATTAATTAAATTTAACACTCATAAAATTGTGGGTTGCATTATCTGATTTGCCAAAATTTGCAGCTTTCCATAAGATTACAGAATTGCCTATCGCATGCTACATAGGTTCACCTACATTCTAGTTTTCAAGTCCTTCAATAGAAATATTATCAATAACATACTGGATTTTTTTACATCGGCATTCCTCCCTACTCCTGACATACATTTCGTACTCTTTCAATACATTTCGGCACGATGGTACAGTGGTTAGCACTGCTGCCTCACTAAACAAGGGACCCAGGTTCAATTCCCAGCTTGAGTCACTGTCTGTGCCGAGTCTACACGTTCTTCCGGTGCCTGCTTGGGTTTCCTTGGGTGCTCCAATTTCCTCCCATTGTCTGAAAGATGTGCTTGTTAGGTGCATTGGCCGTGCTAAATTCTCCCTCAGCGTACCTGAACAGGTGCCGGAATGTGGTAACTAGAATATTTTCACAGCAGCTTCACTGCAGTGTTAATGTAAGCTTACTTGTGACACTAATGAATAAACCTCCTCAATATTTCTTCATACATTCCCTCATCTTCCTCCCAGCAAACGTGTAAAATTTATTCTTCATTTCACTTCAGAATACCTGTTATTTCACTTTTGATTGTGCTTACTCTGCTTGTGCTTGCAAATGTTAAGTATGTATTTGCCCTGTATGCTGATCCATTGTCTTCAAATGAAGTGCTGAACAATTCTAAGTTCCTCCCCACCACCATTCCAAAGTCAATTTGTTTTAACAGTTTCTTCATTGTATTTACACCAGAATTCTAAAACATTTTTATTGCCCAAGTATCAATCCTCAACAGTGTTGAATTCCAGATCATGCCACACTTGATTATTATTTTGTCTCTTATTACTCAAGATATCATCAACCTTATTTCTTGGTCCAATTTCTGATTGTGGATTAGCAATAGAGAATATTAAAAATGAACAGTACACTAAATTGGCTGGACTGTTAAATGCATAAACATACAAAAATATGGGAAGATATTTATACAAAACCAGTTTACACCCCTAGAACTTATAGGCTGCATGCACGTGGTTAAGCAACCATAGTAATGGAACAAAGAGACAGACAGAGACAAAAGACACAATTAAAATAGTAAGGTGCAAAAGGGAAAAATAAAACAGATTACAAAAGATAAAGCTGAATGGCAAAGATGGGCCCATTAACGGCAGATTCATTCAGGATTATAATAGACAATAAACAAATATTAATATCCGTTTTCACAGTAAATTAGAAAATCCCAACAGTACAAAGAAAGTTCAAGGAGAGGAACTTAGTGAATTTAATATAAAGAAAACAAATGACAAACGGTAATGGAGAAAACAATAACTTAAGATAAACATGCAAGTGTCCAGGACCTGTTAAGTTTTCACCTTAGGTTATGAGAAGTACTTAAGGTGATTCATGAAACATTGCAATCCATGTGCTGTAGGTGTACCCACAGTGTAGTACTCTTTATAGACTTTACACAAATGAGGCCATTTATGAGATCATTTTAAGAGTCAAATATTGTTGTGGGGTTTGAAGTCACAAACTGGTCAAGGACAACAAATTTCCTTCCCTAAAGGGCATTAATGTGAAACAGGTGAATCTTTATGACAACTGATGAAAGTTTCATGGTCATGATTGAGACCATCTTCTATTTTAATATAAATTTCACTAGCTCTATGGTGGGATTGGAACTAATGCCCCCAGAAGACTTTCCCAGATCTCTTCCCTAGCCCAGTAATAATACCACTACACCATCGCCTAACCAGGAAAGAAAGTTGCAGCCGCAAGAAGTCATAATTTTCCAGAAATCAAGGATTAGGAATTGTGCTAGGTTTTTGAAAAATTGAGAGGGAGAAACTAGGTGATTGCACATAAGTGTGTCAGTCATTTTCAGAATACAATTATTGCTTACAAAGTTGTCACTTAATTACCCTCAAGGTGGTGTTAGTAGGCCTTTTGATGAACTGCTGCAATTGAGGTGAAGGTACTTTCATAGTGCTGTAGTGCACCATATTTCATTATACACCTGACTTGTGCCTTATAGGTGGGAGTGTGTTCTGAGTAAGTTAATGGAATCTGTCATCAGGGAAAGGGCAACTGAGCAATTCGACCCGCATCTGTTGATCAAGCAGAATAAGCATGGACTTGTGGATCAGTAGGTTATGTCCAATCAATTTTGCAGACATTTTTGAGGTCACTGGCACAAGGAATAGGGAACAGCCATGGATTTTGTCCATATGAATTTTCAAAATAAGTTTAATTAGGTTCCACAGGAGATCATCAAAAATGAAAGCACTTGAAACTGGGAGGTAACCTTGTGACATGGTCAGTGATTGGCTTAGCAATCGAAGACAATAAGATAAAGGGATAATTCTGCATACTGCTAAAAAATTTTTCTTGGCATATGGACATAATTAGCAAAATCAACATTTAATGTCAATTGCCAGTTGTCCTCAGGAAGCCTCCTTTAATGATTGCATTTCTCCGTACGAAGGTGCCGTGCAGAATGCGCTCCCAAAATAAAGTGGAAATATGTCCAAGGCAGGACAACGCATGACATTCAGGGAAAAGTAGCGGTGATCACATTCTCGCACACTTGTTATCTTCATCTTTTTTTGTGGGAGAGATTATAGTTCGGGCAGTGCTGTCAAAGAATGCTTGCTGAGTTGCAGCAGTACGTCACACAGATAGTGCATGCAAATCACTGCCCACTCCACAGGCAGCAGTCATGACTCTTATTTTCAGGCAATCCATGGTACTTATGTTATTTAAAGCAGTAGGCAAGCATGACGATCGAACCTTAGAACTTACAGTTATCTTTTACAAGCCTGCTTAGTAACATTGCAATTGGAACCTAAATTGTTCATGCATTTACTGTGAAAGAGGCCAAATAGAAAGTGGGCATCTTGAATAAACATTTTCAACATTTACTCAAGGGAGAAAAAGTCTTCAGCATAGCTCTTATTGGGATCATAAATTCATCCTTGATTGTTCAATTCAAACATTAAAAAAATCTTTGCAATGCTCTAGTCTGATTTTTTTAAATTTCCCAAGTCTTATGGCCTCACAATTTTCATCCAAGGTCAGATCACGAGTGTTTGTTGTGAATTTGTGTGCACTAAAATTAAATAGGGGTTATTAAAATATATTAACATAGCTTCATCATATTGTGCAGGGATCTCCCATTTATTCCATCAGCCTGGATTAAAACAAAGTTCAATAATTTCAGCGTAGTATTATTTTCAATATATGCAATGAATATACACTGCTACAGTTAAATGCCAATTTTAATTATTAGATGTCAGTTAAAGACTTCCAAGATTATGATATAGTACTCAAATACTAATCTTATTTACACTTCCTGGCACTGGATGGTCAATGTACATGTGGAGAACTCTCCATTCACCTGACGAAGGGGCAAACCTCAAAAGTTTGTGGGTTTACTATCAAATAAACTGGTTGGGCTTTAACCTGGTGTTGTGAAACTTCTTACTGTAGTCTATGTACATGCACCCAATATCCCCAAGTTTGACATTCACATCATCAAATTACTGTCACCAGATGCAGGCACTTACCCCCTTGACATCTTTCAGATCTCCCTTCAATAGTGAATCCAAAGTGAAGATGACATTATGACTAAGATTCTGCAACTGAAAAGTGCATTCAGACAAAGGCAAAATAATTAATAAATCATACACTCTTACAATTTAGCACCAGTAAATCACAATCAGATCTATAATTTTATTCTGCTCTAAAGATGGTGGACAAATTGTAATATTTGTTACATCTATCAGAGATTTTCAAATGTTTTTGCCAGTCTAATAGTGAAGTGATTTTTCCACATAATCACAACTAAATCTTATTAAAATTGAAATGCACCAGCCCTTATTATAGTGCTTATATCCCAGGCCCCTTGAGGTATAATATACTTCATAGACAATTTTATGAAGCAGACAAATGAAATCATTTTTAATACTTTGTAGCACAACCCTTTAAAGCATCTCCATATAGTTCTCATAGACTTGCTGGTGTAGTTGTAGTTGTTATGGAGGGAGTTTCAAAATTTTGACCCACTGATGACAAAGGAACAGTGGTATACTTCTGAATTACATGCCTGGAAGCAAACTTATAAATAATGATATTCTCATGCACCTATTGCCTGTTGTTTAGATAGTGGAGGCTGCAGATTTGGAAGACGTTGATGCAGAAGCCTTTGTCAGTTACTGCAATGCATCTTGTAGATTGTACACATTGTATGTGGCTGTCTTTCATCCTGCAGACATGCCCAAACCATCAAAGCCACTTATTTGATTGGGACCAACACACTGCCTTTTGAGAGAACAACTGCATTCGTAATATTGGTCTGCCAGGATATTTCTATAATGCCCTCTGGATTCTGACCCAGAGGTAACTGATCTAAAATAACACGTAAAAAAAAGTACACAGAAAATACTTTCACACAGTGGATTGTTCAGGTCTGGAATGTGCTTCATAAAGAGATGAACGAAATAATTTCCATAGGGACTTCCAAAAAGCCAATGAACATACCTGAAGAAGAATAATTTGAAAAATTTTGGGGAATAGTTCTGGGACTACTCTGAATATTTCAAAGATATGGTACAGGAACAACTAGGTAAATGGCCTCCTTAAACATATAAGATAATAAATCCACATTATATTAAGAATGGTGCATAGAATATTAAGCAGTATGATTCAATGTTTTAAGAAACAAAATATGAAGAAAGGCTCAAGCAGATAATCCTTTCAATTATCTGATTAAAAAGAAGCATAGGCAGAAATGTAATACAAATCTTTAAGGAATATTATGCAAGACAAAACTCCAATAGGAGAAAACAAATTTGGGAGCAAACTGAAATCTCTCATAAAGCCGCAGTGTTATCTACTGGGAAGAGACGCTGAAAAAACTGAAAGTACCAGATAAATATTTAGATTCTGGTATTTTAATACAGAAATTAACTTACAATAGCACAAATTAGGAGAAGGAATAGGCCACTCAGTTCCTTGAGCCTACTATTATGTCATTAAGACTATGACTGGTCTGAATGAATTTCAACCCCACACTCCTGATTACACTTTAACCTTACACACCCTTGTTAATCAATGATCTATCTAGCTCTGCCTTAAAAACATTCACAAACTTTGCTTTCACTGCCTTTTGAAGAGTTCTAAAAAGCCATGACCCTCAGAGAAGGCATTTCTCCTCATCTACCTTAAATGATGATCCCTTACTTTTAAATAGTGATTTTACATGGTTATTGCTGCTGCTAAAACAGCTGCCAAAACAATACTATATGGCATATAAGCATCTTGTCAGCTAAAAATCAAAAGCATGTTTTCTTAAAACGCAATCAACAGCTGTAAATCAATATGTTACACCGTGTAATATGACCACAACTTTTATAAAGAAGATGGATGTCTATAAAGAAAGAATCTATTATAACGAAAGAATGTAAAAAGACAATTTACATCGACAAAAGATGGAGTCTATGGGGTCAATTAACCTGCCTCCTTGTCTTCAAATAAACATAAAAACTGCCTAAGGCTGGAAGCAGCCAGGACATTAAAATATAAATAATTCTTTGAGTATTCCATTGAAGCGATACCAAAAAAATGATAGATCTCTCCTGGGGGTTAATAGCTCTTATTGTATAAATACCTACGTAAAACAATACATAATGGCCCTCCCGACATTGTGGCTGCAATTGGAAATTCCAAAAAAATTGGTGTAAATCAAAGCTATTTTGATCATGGAGAGATACAAATGGCCAAATTCCAAACACCATTGTGTATCCAAGCTAACCTCATTACAAAACACTGGTGTAAACAATGGGGACACCATTATAGTCACATAACAGAAATTAGCTCATCATAAGAAACACCATAATAGCTCTCAAAGATAACCCTGGACAGTCAGTCCAGGATATAGAGATTGCAGAGGGAAGACATCTCCCCCACAAAAAGGAATAAACCCTGATTAGAAATGCATCCCAGATAAAAGAGTGTTTTTTTAAAATCTGCAGATGATCTTTGCTACAGGGCTCAACATGTAACTTTGATAGGAACAAAGTTCAAAAAGATATTGTTACATGAAGTAAGCCACTGAGTCCATTGTCAGATTACTCTAACCTCCAATGTGTTCAGTGAAACAAGAACAAATTCTCAGGCCTGCAACATTTCTGACTATCTTGCAAACCAAAAGCAAAAGTGACTTTCCAGGCTCCAAAAAATTTAAGCGCATGCTATATCTTTAGTTATGCTATATCATCCTTCCTTGTGTACATGTATTTTATGTGAATGGATGCTGTCACAACTATTTATCAAGTGTTAAGAAAACAAACATCTACTCTTTATTTGACTTTAAACCTGAGAACGCTTGTCAATGCCTATTCTTGAAAGTCAAGTACACAAAGCATTGGGGTTAAAACACTTCGTTAAAACACCTTGTTGCAGTTAATTGAGAGGTGGAAAAAAGAACCATAAAATGAAAGACCTGAAGTAGGCCATTCAGTCTATCAAGTCTGTTCTACCCTTCAATGAGATCATGACTGACAGGATAACATCCTGAACTCCACTTTCCCGCCTTATCCCCACAACCCTTGATTCCCTTACTGATTAAAAATCTGTCTATCTCAGCCTTGGACTTCAACCTGGTGCTGTGGGACTTCTTATTGTGTTTACCTCAGTCCAACACTGGCATCTCCACTTCATATCTCAGCCTTGAACACACTTAATAACCCAGCCTCCACGGTAAACAATTCCACAGATTCACTACCTACAATGAGAAGGAATTAGTCCCCATGTGCCTTAAATGGATGACCCCTTACTCTTGAGATTATGCCTTCTAATCCCAGACTCGTCCACTTGAGGAAACAACCTTTGAGCATCTACTTCATCAAGCTCCACAGAATCCTATATGTCTCAATAAGGTTGTCTCTCATTCTTCTAAACTCCGATGAGTATAGGCCCAATTTATTCAACCTCTCCTCATTGCAACATCGGTCCATATCCATGACCAGCCTAGCGAACTTCCTCTTGACTGCCTCCAATGGAGATAAAAGAACCAAACTCTTCACAGTATTCTAGGTGTGATCTAACTGGTGCCTTATATCAGTTTAGCAAGATTTCCCTATGTTTATACTCAAATTCTCTTTGAAATAAAGGTCAACATTCTATTTATCTTCCCAATTATCTGCTGAACTTGCATGCTAGCTTTTTGTAATTTATGTATGAGGATTCCCAAATTCCACGGCGCTACAGATTTCTGTAGACTTTCTTCATGGAAATAATATTCAGTTCTTTTATTCTTCCTAACAGAGTGCATAATTTCACATTTTCCTGCATAATATTCCATTTGCCAGGTTTACCTATATTCCTCAGTAGACTCTCTGTGACCCTTACCACTTGTCTTCTCACCAATCTGTGCCATTCTCAAACATGGCAATAGTACATTCACTCCCCTCATCCAAGTCATTAATACATACTGTAAATAATTATGGGCCCTACACTGATGTGTGTGGCACTTCACTGTTATAGGTTGCCATTCTAAAAATACCTCTCTTATCCCAACTCTGTCTTCTATCAGTTAGCCAATCCTTGATCCATGCTAACCTACAATCCCCAACACCATGGGCTCTTACATTAAATGGCCTTTTGTGCAGTACCTTATTGAAAGATTTTTGGAAATCCAAGTATATTAGATCTACTGGTTCCCCTTAATCTATCCTGCTCATTACTACCTTAAAGAATCTAATAAATTTGAAAGGCATGACTTCCCCTTCATGAAGCCATGCTGACTCTGCTTGATTGTATTATATATTTCTAAATGCTCTGCTACTGCATTCTTTATAATTGACCTATGTGGCCTATTGTTAACTGTTTTTGCTTCCCCTATTCTTTGAATAAAGTGATAATTAGCAGTTTTTCAAGCCTCTGGGACTTCTCCAGAATATAAGGATTCTTCATAAAATAATGGAATAGAATCACAGAAACCCCACAGTGCAGGAAGAGGCCATTCGGCCCATTGAGTCTACACCAACCACAATCCCATCCACGCCCTATCCCCACATCCCTACGTATTTACCCACTAATCTCTCTAACCTATCTATGCATCTCAGGACACTAAAGGGCAATTTTAGCATGACCAATCAACCTAGCCCGCACATCTTTGGACCATGGGAGGAAATGGAGCACTTGGGGGAAACCACACAGACACGAGAAGAATATGCCAACCCCACATAGACAGAGACCTGAGCCGAGAATCGAACCCAGGTCCCTGGAGCTGTGAAGCAGCAGTGCTAACCACTGTGCTACCATGCCACCAACTGTCTTGGAAGATCATTACCAGGGCAACCAACAGCTCTGTAGCTATTTCCTTTAATATCCTGGGATGCAACCCAACAGGTCCATGGGACTTATTGACTTTAGCCCCATTAGCTTCCCTAAAACATTTTCTCTTGTGCTCCTTCATTTTTTAGTATTTTTGAAACGTTATAAGTGCCTTCCACCTTGAAAACTGACGTAAAGTACTCACTCAACTCCTCTGCTATCTCTTGTTCCCCCATTATTTGCCAAGTATCAATATCCAAGTGGTCTATGTTCATTTTGGTCTCTCTTCCTTTGTATATATTTAAAGAAGCTTACATGTCTAGTTTTATCTTTTACTCAGACTGTTTATTAAACTTGCCTCATTACATTACCAGATCCAAATAGCCTAATCCCTGATTAGATCTACATTATATGGTTCTAGAAAACTGTCCTGAATACACTCTACAAATTCATCCTCACTGCTTGCTCTGCCAATTTGTTTTTCCTATCTCACCATTTTTACTCTGACTGTACGAAGCAGAATAGACATATATAGTCTCTGGGTGTGTTCAATAGAGTTAACTGTCTTTTTATCTCTAGCCTTTCTGGAGTCAGTTATATAACCCAGCAGTCCCAGCACAAAACTTCACATAATCAATGCATATCTTCTTATTTATGGATAGGGTCAGAGACATGGCAGTATTCCACACAATTTTTCATTTCTAAAAATCAAAAATATAAAAGCTGTGGAGTGAGCGTACATCTGAATTCTAAGAGAAACTCATATTCTGTGAAGATCTGAACATGATTTTTGGAATCACAAAATTTACCATGATTTTGTCAAATTATTTTATGTAATTTATCAATCATATTGTATTTGACTACTACAGTCATAAGTCTTCCTATAGATCTGGCTTTAACATAAAGCAAGCAAACAATCATTATGGATAAAAATGCTAAAGCAGGGATCCTGAACTGGGAAAACTGTGCAGGCGCCTGACGCTAGCCAGTAGTGAACAGGAGCTGTAAACAACAGGCCACTCTATACAGTGGCAGCATTGAGAGTGGACTCGGAGTGAGAGGGAGCAGACTGAAGGCTGAAGGGCTTTGGCTTAATGGGCTTTGGCATAAACAGGCAGAGGTAGGTTAGGTTCTGTTCTTCTTCCAGTAATTTAAAGAAAGGGGTAATTACGAGTGGGAGGCCAGTTTATTGCTTTCAGTGTCAGATGTGGGAGTCGCCTAGCCTCCTACATATCTGCGCCAGTGCGCCGAACTGCAGCTCCTGAGGGACCATGTTAGGGAACTGGAGCTGCAGCTCATAGAATCCTACAGTGCAGAAAGAGGCCATTCGGCCCAGCGAGTCTGCACCGAACACAATCCCACCTAGGCCCTACATATTATACCTACTAATCCCTCTAACATACGCATCCCTGGACACTAAGGGTCAATTTCTTAGCATGGCCAATCAACCTAACCTGCTCATCTTTGGACTGGTGGGAGGAAACTGGAGTTCCTGGAGGAAACCCACTCAGACACGAGGAGAACGTGCAAACTCCACACAGACAGTGACCTGAGCCGGGAGTTGAACCCAGCACGCTGCAGTTGTGAAGCAGCAGTGTTAACCACTGTGCTGCCGTGCCACCCCAGTAAGATGACCTTAGTCTAGTCAGGAAGAATGAGGAATTAATAGAGAGGTTATAGGCAGGCAGTCACACTGGGGCCATAGGAGGAAGCCACGTGTCTCATGGTTAGGAAGGGCAAGGGTCACATACCAGAGAATACCCTGGTGGCTGTCCCCCTTAACAGTAAGAGCAGGGTGACAGACAGGAGGGGGGAAGGGAAAAGCAGTCAGTGAAGGGATCACCCGAGGTCATCCCCCTCCAAAATAAGTGGGAGAGTGGGGGGAGGGGGTGGGATAACCTCCAGAGGTAAGCCACGGTGATCAGATCACTGGCACGGAATCAGGCTCTGTGGCTCAGAAGGGAAAGAGGGCGACTAGGAAAACAACAGTAGTGGGGGACGCAACAGTTAGAGGCACATACAAGCAGTTCTGTGGGCGCGAATGAGACTTCCTGGTGCCGGAGTCCTGGATGTCTCTGAGCAGATAGGAGCATCCTAAGAGGGGTGGGTAATCAGACAGACATCATCGTCCACATTGGTGCAAATGACGTAGGCAGAAAGAGCAGGGAGGTACTGCAAGAGCAATTCAGGGAGTTGGGTGGGAGGCTATAAAGCAGGGCCTTGAGGGTAGCAATCTCTGGACTACTCCCAGTGCCACGTGCTAGTGAAGCTAGGAATAGGGAGATTGTACAACTGAACGCACAGCTAAAGGACTGGCGCAGGAGGGAGAGTTTCAAATTCGTGGATCACTGGGAAGTCTTTAAGGAAGGATGGTACCTGTACAAGAAGGACAGGTTACATCTAAACTGGAGGGGCACAAATATCCTGGCTGGGAGTTTTGCTAGTATGGTTCGGGTGGGTTTAAACTAACATGGCAGGCGGGTGGGAATCAAAACAATAGGTCAATAAGCATAGAGGCTGGAGACAAGTTTGGGGCCAGGACAAGGCTATCCAAACAGAACAGCACTCTGGGGGAGGATGACCTCAGTGAGCCTGGAGGGCTGGAGTGCATGTGCTTCAATGCAAGGAGCGTAATAGGCAAGACAAACGAACTTAGAGCCGTAATGCTTGCGCGAAACTTGGATGTGGTTGCAGTGACAGAGACTTGGTTAAAAGAACAGGACTGGCAGCTGAATATTTCAGGATATAAGTATTTTAGATGAGACAGAGGAGGAGCTAGAAGAAATGGGGGAATAGCAATACTGGTTAAGGAACATATTACAGCAGTACTGAAGGTGAGCAATTCAGAAGGGTCATGTAATGAGTCACTGTGGGTGGAGCTCAGAAACAGGAAAGGTGCAATCACTACGCTGGGAGTATAGTACAGGCCTCCCATCAGCCCACGGAAAGTTGAGGAACAGGTATGTAAGGAGATTCTGGACAAGTGCAGAAAAAATAGGGTTGTTGTAGTGGGAGACTTTAATTTCCCTTGTACAGACTGAAATTGCTTAGGGCTGTGGGCCTGGACGGGGAGAAATTTATAAAATGCATACAGGAAGGTTCTTTGGAACAATATGTTGATAGTCCAACTAAAGAGGGGGCTATACTGGACCTAGTACTGGGGAACGAGCCTGTCAGGTCATCAAAGTTTCAGTAAGGGAACATGTGGCAAATAGCAACCACAATTCTGTAAACTTGAGTATTGTCCTATGGGTAAGTTGCTGAATTGGGGGAAGGCCAACTACAGCCGGATTAGGCAGAATCTGGTGACTGTTGATTGAGAGAGGCTGTTCGAGGGTAAATTTACATCTGGCACGTGGGAGTATTTTAAGGGGCAGTTGATAGGGCTGCAGGACAGGCATGTGCCTATAAAAAGGAAGGCTAGGAAAGGTAGGATTTGAGAGTCATGGATAACCAGTGAAATTGTGGGTCTAATCAAGAAGAAAAAAAAAGAGGCATACAAATTGCCCAGGTAGCTAAAAACAGATGGAGTACTGGACGGATACAAAGAAAATAGAAAAGAACTCAAACAGAAAGTTAGAAGGGCAAGAAGGGGTCATGAAATGCTCTTGGCGTTGGATTGAGGAGAATCCTAAGGCATTTTATACATACATTAGGAACAAGAGAGTTGTTAGGGAAAGAATAGGACCTCTCAGGGACAAAGGAGGGGAATTATGCTTAGAACCAAAGGAAGTAGGTGAGATCCTAAACAAATACTTTGCATCAGTATTCACAAAAGAGGGGAACATGTTGACAGGTAGTGTCTCAGAGTGTTGACCTGTTAGAAAAAAATCTCAATTACAAGGGAAGAAACGTTAGGTTTTTTAGAAAACATTAAGTCAGACAAATCCCCCAGGGCTGATGGCATCTATCCTAGACTGCTCAGGGAAACAAGAGATGAAATTGCTGGGCCTCTAACACAAATCTTTGTTTCTTCACTGGACACAGGTGAGGTTCCAGAGAACTGGAGGATAGCAAATGTGGTCCTGTTACTTAAGAGGATCGCAAGGATAACTCGGGTAATTGCAGGCCGGTGAGTTTGATGTCCGTGGTAGGGAAATTGTTGGAGAAGATCTTTAGAGATAGGATATATGCACATTTAGAACAGAATAATCTCATTAGCGATAGACAGAATGGTTTTGTACAAGGGAGGTCATGCCTCACAAATTTGGTTAAGTTTTTTGAGGAGGTGACAAAATCAATTGAAGAGGGAAGGGCCATGGATGTCGTTTATATGGATTTTGGTAAAGCATTTGACAGGCTCCCTCATGGCAGGCAGCTGCAAAAGGTTAAACCTTGTGGGATAAAAGGTGAGCTAGCTAGATGGGTGGACAACTGGCTTGGCCATCGGAGACAAACAGTAACAGTGGAGGGGCTTCTTCCCAGTTGCAGGTCTGTGACTAGTGATAGCCAAGTTCCACACACGAGGACTGTCTTAACAGGGATCTTGGTTTCATGTCACATTATCTGTAACCCCCATGGCTTGCCTGGGTTAGCAGAAAACCTCACTTACTGTGCTGTCTGGAGAAAATACACATTTCTCTAACCAATGCTCAGGGTTCCCTTCACACACATTGTTAGCCACTTTAACACTTGAATAGCAGGTTAGGTGTAAGGATTCGCATTCTAATCAGCAATCTGTGACTCTGTGCTGATGTGTGTGCTATTGCAGACCAGAACACTGCATTTGCCTGACGAAGACAAAAAAGTCAAAAGCTCACAGATTTACTATCAAATAAATCGGTTGGATTGAAAATTGGTGTTGCCAGATTCTTACTGAGTTTACCCAGTCCAACGCCGGCATCTCTACATCATGACTAGTGGTGTTCCACAGGGCTCTGTCCAGGGGCCTCTGCTGTTTGTAATTTATATAACTGATTTGGAAGATGATGTAGCTGGTGTGATCGATAAGTTTGTGGACGACACAAAGATTGCTGGAGTTGGGAATAGCAATCAATATTGTTAGAGAATACAGCAGGATATAGATAGGCTGTAAAATTGGGCGGAGAAATGGCAGATGGAATTTAATCCAGATAAATGCGAGTGATACATTTCGGTGGATCTAATGTAGAGGGGGAAATGGCAGAACCATCAGAAGTATAGACACACAGAGGGACCTGGTGTGCAAGTCCACAAATTCTTAAAGGTGGCAGCACAGGTGGACAGGGTGGTGAAGAAGGCATATGGCATGCTTGCCTTTATTGGACAGGGCATAAAGTATAAAAGTTGGTATATGATGTTGCAGCTATATAGAACATTGGTTAGGCACATTTGGAATACTGCGTCCAGTTCTGGTCGCCACACTACCAGAAGGATGTAGAGGCACTTTGGAGAGAGTACAGAAAAGGTTTACCTGGTATGGAGGGTCTTACATATGAGGAAAGATTGGGTAAACTGGGGTTGTTCTCCCTGGAAAGACGAAGGATGAGGGTGACCTAACAGAAGTGTATAAAATTATGAAGGGTGTAGATAGTATGAACAGTGGGAAGCTTTTTTCCAGGTCAGAGGTGACGAACACAAGGGGTCACAGGTTCAAGTTGAGGCGGGGGGTGCGGGTGGGGACAAGATTCAACACAGATGTCAGGGAGATGTGTTTTACACAGAGGATGGTAGGGGCCTGGAATGCACTGCCAAGCAAGGTGGTTGAGGCAGACATGCTGGGATCGTTTAAGACTTATTTAGATAGCCACATAAACAGACTGGGAATACAGGGATACAAATGAATGATTTAGCTGGGCACATGAGCAGCACACACGTGGAGAGCTGAAGGGCCTATTCCTGTGCTGTATTGTTCTTTGTTTGTTCTTTCAACACTTACCAGATTTTTCAGCAGCGTTGAGAGTTCCTTCGTGAGTGTGGAAAATTTAACAAAAGCTGTGCCAAGGTCTGGATTATCGCGGCTTAAAAAGTTACTACCAAATTTATCTAGTGCTTGTGCATAGTTCTCTTCATTTTGCACATGTTCTGTAAAAGAAACAGAAAAACAAGAGATGGAATCATATTATAGATTCTAATTACATATGGGTCTTTGTCTATAACTATCCCTATTCTAAAAATGGAGATAGAAAAATATTTCACAGCCAATATAAGTCATATGTTCTATTCTAGAAAACCAGTTGCTGGAGGATACTACTGGAGCCAACCTTCATACAATCCTATATTTATTTATAAAATCAATCACTATAAGCATACATTTTCTAATTCAACTACATCAGTTTTGGTAAGTGCTTCTTTATAAATATTCAAATAAAATCCCAGATAATGCACTCCACCTGCACACAAGTAAAAACAACTGAAGTATAATGAACATAATAAAATATATAAATAATTAGCATGGTGCCAGTTATTTCCTTTTTGTGCTTATCAAGAGGCACGGGTGTTAGAACACAAATGCATTTCGCTTTGGGTACAACAAGGTACCAACATGGAAAAGTGTAGCTGTACCATCTGCAATTTAAATACGTCATTTCTAAAATATGGAGACTCAAAATTGCACAGATCCTGTTTCAGCAAAACCATGTATAATTTCAGCAAGACTTAATTATTCCTATATTCTAATCCCTTTGTAATAAGGCCAACATGCCATTTGACTTCCTTGTTGCTTGCTGCATCTACATGCCAACTTTGTGTTCCTTGTTTGAGCACATGCAAGTCTCTTCGAACATCAACAGTTAAATGTTTCACATTTTTCCAAAAATATTCTGCTTTTTCATCACAACTAAAGTGAATAACTTCACATTTTCCTATATTATACTCTTTCTGCTGTCTTATTGCCCATTCATCTAACTTATCTGTATGACTTTGCAGCCTCAGTAGTCTCTACTTATCCACCAAGCTTGACATCGTCAGCAAATTTAAATCCTCTAAATAGCTTAGGCCCTTGCATTGATCCCAGCAGCACTTCATTATTTATTACCTGCCAAACAGAAAACTATTTATGTCCACTTTTTGTTTTCTGTCTGTTAATCAATCCACTATCCATGCTAATTTGAACCTTGCACCCCACAAACCTTAATTTTGCCTATTAATCTTATAGAAGTCCAGGTATACTACATCTACTGATTTCCCGTTTATTGACCCCATTAATTATGCCCTCAAAAAAATTTATCAAACAGGATTTCCCTTTGGTAAAACCATGTTGAATTGTTCTAATCATACCTTGCTTTTTAAAAATCTATTGTTAAGAATTCCTAATAGATCCCATCATTTTTCCAACAACTGACATGAGGTTAACTGGCCTGTAGTCCTTTCTTGAAAATCAATGTAACATTTGTCAACTTCCAATCTAGTGGGACCACTCCTGAATCCAAGGAGTTTTGGAAATTCATAGCTAGTACATCCACTATCTCTGCAGCCATTTCTGTTAGAACCTTACAGCATAAGCCTTCAGGTCTGAGCAATTTATTGGATTTTAGTTGCTTATGTTTCTCTAACACTTTATCTCTGCTGATGTAATTTCTCTAATTTCTTCAGCCTTTTTAGCTCCTAGGTCATCGTCTACTTCTGGTAGAGAACTTGTGTCTTCTGCTGCGCAGAAAGATCAAAATATTGTTCAACAATCTGCTATTTTCTCATTGGTCTGTAGGATGAGATGATTGTGCAGTGGCGAAAGATTGATTAAATTGGGCTATACTCTCTCACGTTTAGAAGAATGAAAAGTGGTCTCATTGAAACAAAGAATATCAAGGTGTACGGCCGGGTAGATAGAGCTTGTTTTATGGGCTTGTGAATCCAGAATATCAACACTTAAAGCAATCATACAACCATTTAATCATATAACATCCTTCCCCCCTATTATTTCTCTGGTCATGGGAACAATTTAAACATAGGAACAATAACAGTCTAGACAGTACAACGTACAGTACAATCAACTTACACTATCGATAAGAAAGTCAACCAAGAGGGCATTATTCCTCTAGGGTTGTATACAATGTTCTAGAACTTGGTGGCCCTTGATCCTTTAAGAATGATTTGGAACTTCTTCTCTTGGAACTAATTCTGTATCATTCATACATGGTATAGTAGCACTGACATAATCATCAAGCAATGCAGCTTCAACAAATTTCTGTAGCTGTACTGGCAATACTAAATAAATTGGTAGTTCTGGAGTTGATTTGGAGAAATCATTTTGAGCTGACAACAGCTGGTCAGCGTGGCATCGCAAAACTAGTTCATCTTTGATTTAAACAGTGTTAAGAAATTGGCTGGTACCCATCTCGCACTGTATGTGTGCTAACACTCATTCTCCTTGTTGAACTGAATGTTGATTTGCCGTCTGTACTCATCTAGCAACGTCAGATTGTTCTTGACATTCTACCATCTCTGACGTTTTTGGAGATAATAACAAATCAAAAATAGCTGTCAACTTTTTCTTAGACTAGTAATGTAGTGAATTTGGGTACTCATAAGTAGTCTTTTTATAAAATGCCAAAAAACTATTTACAGGGCATGTTAATATATCTTGTTCTCTTGAAGCTTTTAAAGAATATTTCAAGAATTGTACAAATCTTTCAACTAATTCACTGGTTGACAGCTGACAAAAGTATGGATTTTATACATTAAAATTATCTCAAAGTAAATAATATTCAAAGTTCTTGTGAATTAAATTATGAACCATTATTGCTAACAATCTGTTCCAGTTTATCAAATCTTGCAAAAATTGTGTCAAGTTTTTCAATGGTTTGTTCAGTTATAATAAATCTCATGATAACTAATACGTACTGAAAGTGGCCAGAAGTTATGATGAAGAACTTGTAACCTTCAGATGGACCAGAAAAATCTACATGCTATCGTTTCTAGGCCATTCCCAAGAGTATAAAGGAGATAACGGTGATATATTTCTTATTCATGCTCAGGACTCACACTGTCCCATGTTTTCTTCAGCCTGTGCATCAGAGCTGGCCACCAAAAATAACTAAGGGCTAATTCCTTCATGTGGACTATACCAGGATGTATAATTCGATGTAACTATTTAAGAACCCTCCCATGCACTGAGGAGGAACAACACTCCTCAGATTCCCCACAATGGATACCCACCTTGGACGGTCAACTTAAGTTTTCTTAACACATAAGGCTTCAAATCAATATGTTGAAAATTTGTTCCAGAGATTGTTCCTTTCAAAACCATATCCATATAGCACTGTTGCCTCACTAGCAATGCTACATCACAGCACCAGGAAACAGTTTGATTCATGGCTTGGGTCACTTTCTGTGTGGAGTCAGCATATTCTTTTAGTATCTGTGTGGGTTACCTCTGGGTGCTCTGGTTTTCTTGATGTGGAGATGCCAGCATTGGACTGAGGTAAACACAGTAAGAAATCTCTCAACACCAAGTTTAAGTAAATTCTCTGGTTTTCTCCCATAAGTCCAAAAGTTGTGGTTATGTTCATTGGCCAAGCTAAATTCTCCCTCAGTAACGCCGAACAGGCGTTAGAGTGCTGCTACTAGGGGATTTTCACAATAACTTCACTGCAGTATTAATAGAAGCTTATTTGTGACACTAATAAAAAAACTTCCAATCACTTTCCCTGTCATGGGATTATTTCTGATGTCTCTGAATTTGAGAAGCTGCCACATGCAAATGATCTGCCAGTGAAAAATAAAGAATATTAGCAAAATTAGTTAGTGGCATTTGCTCAATAAATACAGGTAAGCATGACGATGCATCAGCATGGCACTCTGACAATATAAAGTCTCATACGAGTGTGTAGATAAGACCAGTGACCATCTTTGCAAATGACTAGCAGCTAATGACGATATGTCTTCATGTGGCCCAAAAATGATAGTTAAGGCTTGATGATTAGTCAATAATATGAAATGATAACAAACAATAATGAAACTTTTGTACAACAAAAATTACACTCAATACTTCTTTTTCTAGCTGAGGATGGTTAGATTCAGCACGAGTCAGAGTCAGCGAAGCAAACCTATTGGTTTTTCTTCTCCTGAAGGCATAATATGTGAAACAACTGCCCCAAAACTAATGATAGTTTCAGATTCCAATATTTGAGACTTTTGCAAAGCACCTTTAACATCCTGTGTGCTTTCTTACCTTCTGTTGCCCAGTTCCATGGCTGTTTCACAAAGTAAATTATGCAATGATTTCAATAACGTATCTAAGTTAGGATCAAATTTACCATAATAATTCATTAATTCTAGAAAGGAAAGGAATTGCCTCACGTTCACTGGACATGGTGCTTCTGAAGTAGCATCTATCTCCTTGGGTGCTTCCTGTAGACCTTTATTATTAAGAACATGATCTAAGTGCTGGACAAACATCTGGAAAAAGTTACTCTTTTCTTTCTGGGAACACAGACTATATGCTTCAAGATGTTCCAATACTGCTTCTAAATTATTCAATTATTCAAGTGCTCTTGCCCATAGACCCCATCCAGGTAACATTTTACATCAGAGACAACTCAAAATCTGATCCATCAATCTTTGGAATAGGGTGGTGCAGGTGCTATTCCAGAAGGCAATCTTTTAGAATCAAAAAGGCATTTATGAGCCATAATGGTTAGTACTAGTTGAGATTCAGCATCTACATATATATATTAATGTGCTGCAAAAGATCAATCTTGCTGAACTTCTATCCATCTAATAACCCAACAAATCTTCAATTAAAGGAAGTGAATATTGATCAGCATACAACACTGGATTTATTGTTACAATTACAAATACAAACTGAACCATCTGCTTTCATGACAGATACAATAGCCCAGTCATTCGCTGTAATCAGCTCTAACATACCAGTGCTAACAAGTCGTCCTAATTCTTCTCTGACCTTGGGACAAATAAGATGGCACTGAAGCATACTGACTTCTTGCAAGCTGTGCCCAGCCCAGCATACCTTTTCATTCTATCTTTTACTCTTGTGCAAAGCTTCTAAAACTCTATTCTAACTCTTAAATTTTCAAACAATGCTTTAATTCAATCTCTTGATTCAGTTGATCTTTCTCTACATCCTAGCCATGACTGTAATGTTAGGCACTCTCTCCTTTCATTCTCTATGTACTGTATGCTTTATCGGTATAGTGCGCAAGAAATAATACTTTTCACAGTATACTAAGACATGTGACAATAATAAATCAAAAAAAAAGCACTGCACCTGATTTGAGATTTATTGGTTGACTTTTATGCTCTGTCTTGAGCTTCACTTGAATTTCCTTCACTGAGCCAAGTGTTTCTTCAAATACAGTCTTGTATTTATCCAGAAGGTGCTGTAGGGTCTGTTCTGACATCAACCAATTTGTTGATAATACTTCAGTTAAGCTTTATCTTTTCTAACCATGATCTCCCAAATTGAGTTGGAAACTTGCCATGGACAACATGGAGACATAATTTTGCAGTTTGTCCACTCAACTCTATGCTGACCATGATGTAACCCTTTTAACAGCACAATCTCTTTTGTATATGAACTTAAAATCACATCAGCTGGCTTTAAAGGAAGATACTTCAGTTTTTGTTGACATGTAATCTCAGTAAAGATACAGCATCAACAGCACCAACTCCTTTCTAATAGGTTGCCCATTTAAAACAAAAACATCCAGAATATGAGTGATTCACCCTGTATGAATAAGACATTCAGTGGAGCTCTTCTTCATATCTCAGGATATTCTTTTTCGCAGTTATAATTCTTTTACTTGCATGTTATAAATTCTCTTAGTTTGCAACTTGTTCTTCTGCTTAAGATTTTTCTTCTGAAGATTCTTCGATGGGAAAGCTGGCCTAGTCAAACAAACTTTTGCAATGTGATCCATTTTACTACACTTCTTGCTCTAATGACTATTCTTGCTCCAGCTTTCACTCACTGAATGGCCCATTTTGGCACATCCGTGACATGCTTGTTCCTGTTTTAATTTTTTTTAAATGGGAGCTTCCAACTTGTGGATTTCATTCCTGAATCAAATTGTGAAGCCACTTTTAGTAGCCAATTCCATCAGCGGTGTGCTTTCTACCAATGTCTTTCAAGTCAAAGCGTGTTTAGTAAGCAATCTTTAGATAGTCTCATTTAGGAGCCAAAAATTATTCAAAGAATACCTTCTAATAATTCACTAAACTCACAATGTTATGCCAGCCTTTTTAAAGTTACCATGAATTTTGCATTGCTTTTATTTTTCAAATGATTCCTTTGGTGGAAACTGAACCATTTTGTGATGACCACTGGCTTTGGAGGGTAATGGGGTGCAATCTTCCCACTTTTCCATGCCAGTCAATCAGCATGGTGAGCTGGGAAGACAGTGTACAAAGCTAAAAATCAGATTCACACTCAATACCAAATGGTTTAATACTTTCCCAGCCCTTTTTACAGGGCACGAAGCCTAGTCACATAAATTTGAATGGATTCAACATCATTAGTAAGAATGGAAGACTTCTGCTTCCCCTCCTGAATGTTTCCCATTTCTCCAACCTGGTATGATGCCAGCGCGAATCACAACTGCTCTATAAAATCGTGGGTCAGATGCAGCAGTAGCAAAGGGGAGCTAGATGCTGAGTACCAATGAACACCAGATGGAGGTGGGGAGCTGGGGCCTCACCCACTGCCATGGTGGAAGGAGGACAGGGAGCTGCTGGTCAGGGGCAGCATGTGGCCACTCATCAGCCCAAAAAAAGGGCCAGAGGGCGTCGGACGCAGAGACTGTCACTACAGGACCCTCGTCATTTGATGAGCTGCCAGTCGCCATGTGCCGCCATAGACTGCGTCTCAGAAGCAGACAGCGCAATACCCATGATAGATCCTCGTGCAGTAGGAGGACACTTGCTCCCGGTGGCAGTGAGGGTCACGCTGGCTTCCACTTCTATGCCACCAGGTCCTTTCAGGCCTCCAATGGAGACCTGTCTGAGTCTTCTAGGCACACGTGCAATCTTGAAGTGACAGATGCGCTGTATGCCCAGGCAGGCAATTAGGTCTACTTTGATATGGGCCAGGTACAACAGGAAGCCCAAGCAGCAGACTTCACCACCAACACTGGAATGTCTCACATGCAGGGGGCTATCGATGGCATGCACATCACCCTCTGGGCTGTATACGATCCAAGGAATGTCCTTCATAAATAGGAAAAGGTTCCAGTCCTTAATGTGCATTTAGTCGGTAATGCCTATAATTCTATAAACATAGACAGGGATCGTGGGTAGAGGTGGGAACATCAGGGTGGCAGCATGGACTCGTTGGGCCGAAGGGCCTGTTTCCCATGCTGTTTTTGTTCTTTGCCCTTGGCAAATGTCCTGAGAGGCCACGACCTAGAGGACCCCAAGTGACTTTCAGATGTCACAGAGGTAACTGTACCATACTGTTCATCTTAGTGCCGATGAGATGGACCAATGTCTGGAAGGAGGGGTTCGGAAGGGCTGGATACTGCTACGATTCTGGGTGGAAGGCTCCAGCATAAGCTTTTGCCTCTCCTCCTCTTTCAGGGTGCCCGTGGACTGCTGCAATGGAGGGACAGCTGAAGTGAGCTCCAGAGGCCTCTGTGCCACCTCGCTCTGTCAGTCCTGGAGAACCAATTGCATCTGCCCCATGGTGCACAAGCCTTCAGCGAGAGGCTCTAGTCTGGAACAAATTTTGGATTTCCTCAATAACTGAGTTCTGCAGCCATGACTCTCTCAGGCTGTACCCCACTCTCAAAGCAGACAGCCCAAGACCTGCTGTGTCTCAAGCAGCCTCCAAAATCATGTATTCCGAGACTCAGCAAGGTTTTGGATTTGCAACCCATAATGATCATTTCTAGTCCCAGGCTTTCCACCACAGTCACCACTCTTGCAATGGTGGCCTGAATGCCACACAATGCAGTGACTGATGGCTGTGGAACTCCTTGAAACAGCCTTGCAGTTACTGGAACGTTGCTGACAGCTTTTCTGCATTCTCAGTTCTGCTTCTGCGCCGTGAGCAATTTCAGGAGAAATGATTCCAGCATGCTGGGGGCCAACTGTTTCCTTGGATCTGGGAGTCTTCCATGTGCCAGAGCCCTCAGATGTTCCCACATCCAGTTGATATACTTCAACGGCTGTGTGGTCCTCACCAGAAGTGTCCCAGAAGCCTCACCAATAACATATCCCAATAAGGTGACTGTCTATATTCTGGTATGTGGTGTGCATGCCAATGCCAACATTTTCCTCAAAGATATCACTGGAGTCTTTCTCCAAATTGTCAACTAGAGTCACTGTGTGTGTGTGTGTGTGTGTGTGTGTGTGTGTGTGTGTGTTGTGTGTGTGTGTGTGTGTGTGTGTGTGTGTGGTGGTGGTGGTGGTGGGTGGGGGGGGCAGCGCTGGTCAATTCCATGACAACCCAGCCTCATTGGGATTATCTTCTGCAAAACAAGACGTGTCGTTCAATGCAAGGGACGGACAAATATCTGGGGAGATTGCAAATTACCTGAGATAGGTCAAACGAATGTAGGTTTTGTGGCGCATCCCAACCTGGCTGTTGGTCGCAACTTTTATCCATTCCCGACACTTATGGGCCAACTTCTCCGGGCGGGCGGGCATTGAAAGCCTGATGGCCTGAAGGGTGTGAGATACTGAAGATAGTACAACTGGGTGTTGTATGTCGGGCCTGTGCCTTGGCAGATAGGATTTGCGATGGGATCCAGAGGGTTTGGAGGCAATTGCTAGGTGTCAGCCACACAGGGCATCAAAAAGTAGCTCAACATGGCGATTCCAGGCACAACATACAGGATTGATGGCAGAACGGGATGTACACATACCCTTGCTGCCCAAACGAGGTCATTCATTTTCTTTCTGCTCTGGGTGCACGTCCTCTATATCACTGTGCGGGCAAAAATTGCCAGCCTGATGCCTGTCCTCTCCTACATGACGTCCAGCAATCGTCCAAACCTTCCCTCCATAAATCATGGAGATGCTTTGGCGGTATCACCTTCCTGGTGTGACTGCACTTAAATGGAGCTCCCTCTCATTAATGACATATAGCGGTGGCCTCTTTGGGCGAGTCACATGCCTGCAGTCTCCATGACGGTGTGAATTGCATGGAGGCTGTTTCACTGCACTAAGTATTGGAAAGTTGCAATATGAGCACGCCAAAAAGGTTAGCTAAAAAGCTGCTCTTTTCTTGCTTTTATGAAACTTAGAAATATTTTGGGAAAATTCTGCCTAAGCTCCGCATGAATCTTTGTCAAATCATCTTAAGTTTTGGTTCCTGACTTTGCTGCATGAACTAAGCACTCAAGCAAATTTAAGATTTTATTCCCTGTTATACCGAGAAAAACTGGTACAAGCAATTAGTTTGCAATTTTATTCACTTGTACAAAGTACTGAAACCTCATTCTGCATAGAAACTCTGTGATTCATTTTCTTCACTGAATGGACCCATAGATCCTTTTTGCCCTGCTATTTTTCCTGTAGGCACTAGTGACTATATTTTTTACTGTCTTCCCAATACTTTCCTTTTTACGCTGGAGACCACTGACTTGATTTTTTTCAGTAAAGTTTCACAACACCAATTTTAAATCCAACCAATTTATTTGATAGTAAATTCGCGAGCTTTCGACATTATGTGCCTTCGTCAGGCAAATGCAGTGGTCTGGTCTGGTCTGATTTTTTTCAAACAGCCCCAACCATATAGCAAAGCATCCTTTTCGTATATTCCAGAGACAGGCTGGAGTCTGACCCTTCTTTGATCGGGTAAACTTTTTTAAAGCAACAGTTTTTTTTCTTGGTCTTCCTACTCTGGCAGTTACATAAGAACATAAGAAATAGGAGCAGAAGTAGACCATCTAGCCCCTCGAGCCTGCTCCGCCATTCAATAAGATCATGGTTGATCTGAAGTGGATCAGTTCCACTTTCCCACTTTTTCCCCATAACCCTTACTTCCCTTGATTGTTAGAAACCTATCTACCCGTGACTTAAATATATTCAGCGAGGTAGCCTCCACCACTTCAACCGGTAGAGAATTCCAAAGATTCACCATCCTTTGAGTGAATAAGTTCCTCCTCAACTCCGATCTAAACCGCACCTCCCCACCCCCCTATTTTGAGGCTGTGCCCTCTAGCACTGCTATCCTTTCTAAGCGGGAAGAATCTCTCTACCTCTACTCTTTCCGTCTCTTTCATTGTCTTGTATGTCTCTATAAGATTCCCCCCTCAACCTTCTAAACTCCAATGAGTACAAACCTAGTCTACTAGGCTAACCCCCTCATCTCCGGTTTCAGCCTAGTGAACCTTCTCTGCACTCTCTCCAAGGCCAATATATCCTTCCACAAATGTGGCAACCAAAACTGCATACAATACTCCAGCTGCGGCCTCACCAGCACCCTATACAATTGCAACAAGACCTCCTTACTTTTATATTCTATCCCCCTCACTATAAAGGCCAACATCCCATTCACCTTCTTGATTATCTGCGACATCTGCACACTGAGCTTTTGTGATTCGTGCACAAGGACCCGCAGGTCCCTCTACACCGTAGCATGCTGCAGCTTTTCACCTTTTAAATAATAATCCCTCCTACTACTATATCTACCAAAGTGGATAACCTCACACTTGCTAACATTATACTCCATCTGCCAGGTCCTCGCCCACTCATTCAATCTATCCAGATCTCTCTGCAGACTTTTCACATCCTCCATGCAATTTGCTTTTCCACTCATCTTTGTGTCATCAGCAAATTTTGTTACCCTATGCTCAGCCCCTTCCTCCCGATCTATGTATATGGTAAAAGTTGAGGCCTCAGCACCAATTCTTGGGGTACTCCACTAGTTACCAGCTGCCAACCAGAATAGCACCCATTGATTCCTACTCTCTGCTTCCTATTAGACAACCAATCCTCTGTTCATGCTAACAGTTTACTCCTAACACCTTGCTTAACCTTTTGCAGCAACCTTTTGGAAACGCCTTCTGGAAATCTAAAAACACCATGTCCACTGGTTCCCCTCTATCTACCGCACTAGTCACATCCTCATAGAAATCCAATAAATTCATCAAATATGATTTCCCCTTAATGAATTCGTGCTGCGTCTGCTTGATCAAACTGTTCTTTTCTAGGTGCCTCGTTATTTCTTCTTTGATGACGGATTCAAGCATTTCTCCGACTACAGGCATTAAACTAACCAGCCTATAATTCCCAGCCTTTTGCCTGCTAACTTTTTTAAACAGCGGCGTAACATTAGCTGTTTTCCAATCTTCCTGCATTTCCCTGGAGTCCAGCAAATTTTGATAAATAATTACTAAGGCATCCGCTATCATTTCTGCCATTTCTTTCAGAACCCTGGGATGCATTCCATCCGGTCCCGGGGACTTATTTACCTTTAGCCCCATCAGTCTATCAAGCACTACCTCTCTAGTGACTATAATCACATCAAGGACCTCATCTCCTACCATCCTTCTATCTTTAATATCCGGCAAACTATTTGCGTCCTCCTCCATGAACACTGACACAAAAAACTTGTTTAAAGCCTCGGCCATTTCCTCATCGCCCACCGCTAAATTCCCCCTCTTGTCCTCCAAGGGTGCAATATTCACTCTAGCCAGTCTCCTCCTTTTTATATAATTATAAAAACTTTTACTTTTTTTTTATATTTAGAGCCAGTTTAGCCTCATACTCTATCTTTCCTTTCTTTATCACCTTCTTAGTCATTCTTTGTTGTTGCTTAAAACTCTCCCAATTTTCGAATTGCCCACTACTTTTAGCCGCTCTGAATGCATCAGCTTTTAATTTAATACTCTCCTTTGTTTCTTTTGACAACCACGGCTGATTTTCTCTTCTCCTACAGTCCTTCTTTACCAACAGAATATATTTCTGCCAAGTACCGAAAAAGGTCTCCTTAAAAATCTGCCACTGTTCCTCAGCCGTCCTACCAACCAGTCTGCGCCCCCAATCTACATCTGCCAATTCCGCTCTCATCCTATCATGGTCCCCTCTATTCAAACAGAGTACACAGGTTCTGGAAGCTACTTTCTCATCCTCCATCTGCATCAGAAATTCAACCGTACTATGTTCACTCGTCCCGAGAGGATCCCTCACAAGAAGATCCCTAATTCTACTTGCCTTGTTACACAATACCAGATCAAAGATAGCTCGCTCTCTTGTAGGTTCCATTACATACCGTTCAAGGAAACCATCCCGACAGCACTCCAGGAACTCTACCTCAAGCACACCACATCCGACTTGGGTTGTCCAATCAATATGTAGATTGAAATCTCTCATAATTATTGCTGTTCCATTCCTGCAAGCCTCAATTATTTGTTTGTGTATAGCCTGCCCCACCTCAAAGTTATTACTTGGGGGCCCATAGACCACACCCACCAGCATCTTCCTCCTCTTACTATTCCTTATCTCTACCCACAACGATTCCACGTTTTGCTCTTTGGGGCCTATATCTTCTCTTACTACTGCCCTGATATTATCCCTAATCAACAAAACCAAGCCCCCCCACCCTACCCACTTTTTCCTCCCGATGATCCTTCCTAAACACTTGATATCCCTGGGCATTCAGTTCCCAGTCCCTGTCACCCTGCAGCCACATTTCTGTAATGGCCACTAGATCATATCCATTTGCGCTGATTTGCGCCATCAGCTCATTCACTTTGTTCCAAATGCTTTGTGCGTTCAGGTAAAGTGTCTTTATACCAGCCTTTGTCTGGACCTTATTTGCAGAAATTCTTCTAACCTCTCTCCTGCCCCTTACTCCTCTAATTGGCAGAACATCCTTGACATTCATCTGCATACTTACCCTCTCCTTTACTTTAGATTTTGTAATTTCCCCCACCCCTGCACCCTCCCCCCCACCTCCCAATTAGTTTAAAGACCTATCTACAGTCGTAGTTATACGATTTACCATGATTCTGGTCCCGGCACAATTCAGACGAAGACCATTCCATCTGTACAGATCCCATCTGCCCCAATACTGCTGCCAATGTCCCATAAATTCAAACCCATTTCTCCCACACCAATCCTTGAGCCACACATTCATCTCTTTAATCCTATTTACCCTGCGCCAATTTGCGCGTGGTTCAGGTAGTAATCCAGAGATAACCACCTTGTCGGTTCTGCTCTTTCATTTGGTTCCCAGATTATCATACTCCCTCTGCAGATCCTTAGCTCCAATTCTGCCTATGTCGTTGGCACACAATGTTTAATCCTCTTGATCAGTTTTGGTAGCCTTCTAAAATTAAAAGTGTGAGGATCCCCAGTATTGTTGTTTTTACTTAGGATCTTTTGTCAACAAAACAAAATTCTGACTCGCTGCCAATTTAATTTTGTAATGTCCTAACCATGTTTGAGATTTTGGATTTTACACAAGAAAAGAGCATGATTTGTGTACACAGATTCAAACCAACACACAACAGGTTTAATGAAAAAGATGTTCTCTGCACTGCATGGAGCAAAAACTGTAATTAAACAGCAGCACCCTAATGACATTACCACCAAATCATGCTATCAGCTCTTAAAGCAATCATGCAACTATTCAAATATATAACAAGAAAATGTATTTTGTTTAATAAACACAACTTTGTTGTATAAGGCATATTACAGATTTGAAATACGTAGCTTGCCATATATAATTGTGTGAAGACAGAAAAAGAATAAATGCTGCAGCTAAAACTTACCTTGACCTGAAGTGTTTATTGATTTTGCCGATTTCTTCACTTTCTGTAGTGCATTTTTGTCCAAATCTAAAGTCTATGAAAGCAAACAGCAAAGAAAAATAATTACAATATTTACCACATTTGATTGTCTCACTTAATCACACACCCCCATTCAATGATTTAAAAAAAATTATGGCTATTTGAAGGATAAGATAATAACTAGATTGGTTTTCACTCCCTCTTTCCCTCCCCAAATCAAGCAAATCCTTGGATGCAATTGTGAAGATGTCTGAACAGGGATTTAAATGAAGTCATGAGAACCCTTCCTCATGTGAGAGAAGCTAACAACATTTGGATTATTAAAAAAAAGTTGCATTTATATAGCATCATTGTACTTCAATAGCTGTGAGTGCTTTGAAAAGTCTGGTGGTCATGAAAGTTGCAATATAAGTGCAAGTCTTTCTTTCATGACCACCAGGCATCCTAAATGATTTATAGCAAATTATCTTTTGAAATACAATCATTGCAACAAGCAAATGAAGCAGCCAGGTTCCCATAAGTAGCAATAAGATAATGACAAGATAATATATTTTAGTGATGTTAATTAAGGATAAATATTAATAATGTGGAGATGCCAGCATTAGACTAGAGTAGGCATAGTAAGGAATCTCATAACATCAGGTTAAAGTTCAACAGGTTTATTTGATAGCACAAGCTTTTGGAGCACTCTCCTTCATCAAGTGTGTGGAGAGTTGGGTTCACAAACAAGGCATATGTAGGCACAGAGTCAATTACAAATTAATGGTTGGGAAGCAAGTCAACAGGTGTAATGCAAGTGGAGAGAGGTTAAGCACAGATTAAAGAGGTATGAATTGTCTCAAGCCAGAACAATTAGCAATATTTTGCGAGTCCAAGCTAAATGGATACCGGTAGTGTGGCATGAACCCAAGGTCCCGGTTGAAGACATCTTTATGTGGGTGGAATTTGGCTATCAGTTTCTGCTCGGCAATTTTGCACTGTCATGTATCTTTAAAGCCACCTAGGAGAATGCTTACCCGAGCATTGGAGGCTGAATGTCTTTGACTGCTGAAGTGTTTCACGACAGAAAGGGAACACTTCTGACTGATGATTATCAAGTGATGTCCATTCATCCGTTATATCGTGTGCATGGTTTCGCTGATGTCCCATGCCTTGGGACATCCGTTCCTGCAGCATATCAGGTTGGCTGAGTCACGAGTGTGTACTGTGTGCCTGGTGGATGGTGTTCTCACGTGAGATGATGGCATCTGTCTCAATGATCCAGCATATCTTGCAGGGATTGCTATGGCAGGGTTGTGTAGTGTCGTGATTGCTATTTTCCTGAAAGCTGGGTAATTTGCTCTGAACAATGATCAGTTTGAGGTTACGCAGTTGTTTGAAGGCAAGTAATGGAGGTGTGGGGATGACCTTGGCGAGATGTTCACCTTCATTGATGACATGTTGAAAACTCTGGAGAAGAAGACGTTCTAGCTTCTCCATTCTGGGGAAATATTGGATGACGAAGGGTACTCTGTCCACTATGTCCTGTGTTTGTTTCCTGAGGAGGTCAGTGTGGCTTTTCGCTCTGGCATAAAACATTATACAGTGCTCGACTCATCGATTGACAGTTCAAGCATGGCCACGGTGAAAAGCTGCACTGACCTCCTCAGAAAGCAAACACGGTACAAGATTGACAGAGTACCCTTCGTTATCCAGTACTCCTCTGGAGCAAAGAAGTTAGATATCTTCTTCGGAGCCCTCAACGTGTCATCAATGAAGACTAACATCTCGCCAAGGCCATTCCAGCCCAATTTCTTGCCTTCAAACAATTGCGTAACCTCAAACAGACCATGGTTCACAGCAAACTATTCAGCCTTCAGGAGATTAGCGATCACAACACCACACAACCCTGCCACAGCAACTTCTGCAAGATGTGCCGGATCATAGATACAAATACCATCATCTCACATGACATCGTCCACCAGGTACACAGTACATACCCATATGACTCGGCCAGCATTGTCCAACTGATATGCTGCAGGAAAGGATGTCCCAAAGCATGGTACATCACTGATACCATGCAGCTGCTATGACAATGGATGAATGGACACTGCTCAACAATCACCAGGCAGGATTGTTCCCTTCCTGTCACGAAGCACTTCAGCAGGCAAATGCATTCAAGCCTCCAACCTTCAGTTAAGTGTTCTCCAAAGCGGCCTTCAAGACACACAACAACACAGAATCACTGAACAGAAACTGATAGTCAAGTTCCACACACAAGGACGGCCTCAAGTGGGATCTTGGGTTCATGTCATATTATCTGTAACCATTTGGCCAACTATCCTGGCTTGAGACAATTCACACCTTTTAACCTGCGCTGAGCTCTCTCTCTTCACTTGCACTGTATGCATCTGTAAAAGCTTGATTACCAGTTAAGACTCACATTCCAACCATTATCTTATAATTCAGCCTGTGTCATATATGCCCTGATTGTTTCCTGAGGTGGTCAGTGTGGCTTTTAGCTCTGGCATTAAACATTATATGGTGCTCGACTCATCGATCAACAGTTCAGACATGCCACAGCGAAAAGCTGCACTGACCTCCTCAGAAGGCAAACATGGTATAAGGTCGACAGAGTACCCTTCGTTGTCCAGTACTTCTCCAGAGTGGAGAAGTTGACATCTTCTTCGAAGATGTCACCGTAATAAGTATTTATTATACTGTTAAAAACACACACACACTTCCAAATGCCTAACTCCCTTGTCAGTCCTCAGCAAGTGGGGAAAATTTCATGTCATTATGTTGAAAATTTTTCATATTCCATTAGCAAAGACTGCAACAGCCCAGCCAATGAAAAAACAGAACGCCACTGACAGCAACTTAGAGATTTCTGTGTTTAAGTGCACGTGTAATTGCAGAACTTATAGCCTGCAATGCCTGTGAGCACTGAATACTTCATTATTTATCAAAATGTAAAATTTGGGTAATTGTGGTGATGTAAACTACCAAACTGGAAACATTATACAAAGAACTATTAACTTAATCAGTTTGGAGAATAAAACAAATGGCAGTCAACGCAATAACATGTGGCTCTTTTCATCAGAAAGCAAAGGTCTGAAAAGAGATATGATCGAGATACTTTCCATGCTCAATTTGGACGTTTTTCTGTTACAGGATTTGCAGAAAGAGGGATGATGGTTTAAGTTCAACATGCAAATCAAATTAATGTTTCCTTATGTCCAAATTATTTAGAGAATCATGGAATGGTTATTGCACAGAAGTTAGCCATTTAGCCCTTTGAGTCCACACTAGTTCTCAGCAACAGCAAGCTGCATACACCCTTCACCTGTAGCCCTTAAACTTTTCTCTTTAAGTACTTGGCCAATTCCCTTTTCAAAGCGACAACTGAACTTACCAACTACACACTAAGATTGTGCATTCCAGATCTTAACATTACACACAGGGTAGAAAAGGTTTCCCTCGTCTCATCTTGAATTCTTTCATTAGTGTCCTCCGGTTCTTAACCTTCCGCCAATGAGAACAATTTCTCTTTTTATCTACTCTGTCTAGACTCCCCAATTTGAACCTCAATGAAATCTCTTGATTTTCTCTTAGAAAACAATCCAAGATTGTGCAATCTACTCATGCAATTAAAGCCTCACATTCCTGGAATCCTCTTATGTCATTTCACAACCCATCTCCAAAGCCCTCACATTTTTCCTAAAGTGCGCAAAAGTGGACCCAAGATTTCAGCTGAGCTCAAACCAGTTTTGTATAAAGATTTATCATAACTTCTTTATTTATAACTAAAAGCACAGATACAAAAGCAAAGTCCAGGATCTCAGCAGGCATTTTTAAGGGGAGTGGGGGAAGAAAGATGGGGTGGAGTGAGGACAAAAAAATTTCACCCAAGGTTTGGCATGATCTTTTTCAAGAATACAAACATAAGGGCAAAGCTTAACTATGGAAATTGTGAGAAAAAATTTAAACTAAAAAGTTAAACTCTTCCAATAATTAGAAAATTCTGCTGACACCACTGACTTGGTTTCTGAAAATACTGTTAATTACACAAGAACTTTACTCTGTATAAAGAATTTTATTTATTCCATAAATTCAAACTTGCATGAATCTGGAACTTAATATCTGCTTACTTGCAATCGATTTCTACACCATCAATTCTACCAAAATATTTCTGGATTCAAAAATTCAAATCGTCTTTCTCAACTGTATACAGGAAATAGATAAACCAATTAGATCTTATCTTTTGGTTGCAATACAAAACTTCTCCCTAATATTTCCATTTTGAAAACCATGCTGCTTGTTGATTAAAGATGCACTTTATTACTAGCTTTTACTTTAAATGTTAACCAACAATGTAGTCATTTGGTGCTTTACGTACAATGTTAATTACAGATAATATCAATTTATCTGTAATTAAATAGTTGAGTTCTTCAAAAATGTGACTGAACACATTGACGAAGGAAGGGTGGTGGACGTAGTGTACATGGACTTTAGTAAGGCGTTTGATAAGGTCCCACATGCAAGGCTTCTGGAGAAGGTGAGAGGGCATAGGATCCAAGGGGCTTTGGCCTCGTGGATCCAGAACTGGCTTGCCAGCAGAAGGCAGAAAGTGGTTGTGGATGGGTCTTGTTCTGCATGGAGGTCGGTAACCAGTGGAGTGCCCCAGGGATCTGTTCTGGCACCCCTGCTGTTTGTCATTTTCATAAATGACCTGGATGAGGAAGTGGAGGGATGGGTTAGCAAGTTCACCGACGATACAAAGATCGGTGGTGTTGTGGATGGTCTGGAGGGATGCCAAAAGTTGCAGCAGGACATAGACAGGATGCAAGACTAGGCGGAGAAGTGGCAGATGGACTTCAACACAGATAAATGTGTAGTGGTCCATTTTGGTAGGAATAATGGGATGAAGGAGTACAATATAAGGGGTAGGAGTCTTAGCTGTGTTGTAGAGCAGAAGTATCTCGGGGTCCGGGTCCATAGGACTCTTAAATCGGCCTCGCAGGTGGAGGAAGTGGTCAAGAAGGCGTACGGTGTACTGGCCTTCATTAATCGAGGAATAGAGTTTTAGGAGTCAGGAGGTAATGATGCAGCTCTATAAGACTCTTGTCAGACCCCAGTTGGAGTATTGTGTACAGTTCTGGTCGCCTCATTATAGGAAGGATGTAGAGGCTATTGAGAGAGTTCAGAAGAGATTTACAAGGATGCTGCCTGGATTGGGAGGCAGGCCTTATGAAGATAGGTTGAGGGAGCTGGGACTCTTCTCACTGGAGCGACATAGGTTGAGAGGCGACCTGATAGAGGTTTATAAAATGGTGAGAGGGATAGATGGGGTGGACTCTCAGAGACTATTTCCCCGAGCGGAAATGGTCACTACGAGAGGACACAGATTTAAGGTGCAGGGAAGCAAATACAAAGGAGATGTCGGGGTAGGTTTTTCACTCAGAGGGTGGTGAGTGAATGGAACCGACTGCCGTCAGAGGTTGTTGAGGCAAACTCACTGGGGTCTTTTAAGAGACTTCTGGATGAGTATACGGAACGAATAGGATAGGGGGTTATAGATAGGTCTGTGGATTGGTAGATGTGATCGGCGCAACTCGTGGGCCGAAGGGCCTGTTTGTGTTGTATTGTTCTATGTTCGTTCTATGTTTATCTGAAATTTTAAATACTTAATATGAAATTCACATGCATTTTTCCTGCACAAATTAACAGGATTATTTGCCTCTTTTAATCAGCATATTAAACACATCCTATACCAGTAGACAGACGTTAAAAAAAATCCTCAGCTTATCCAAATCAACTCATCTGTCATGCCATATCCCAAGGCTATATGAGCAGAAACAAGCTTAATGTATTATGCTCTGCAAAACTGCCTTATCTTCCTTTCTGAATTCTAATAAAATGGGAGCTATTTTCCATAATTTTATATACAGTAACAGATCCATAGCCATGCAAGTGGAATTATTAGAAAGTAATAATGGTTGTGCTCAGTTAACAACTTGGTTGGTCTACATCTTTTGAGGTCATTGCTCTAATATGCAAATCCAGATATAAAACATATTTCTATAGCATTATGGTTAAAGGGCAATTAAATATAAGACAATCTAACAATCTTTTTCTTACTTAAGGATTCACTCAACTCTTGCTATTCCAATAAGGCATGCATCAGCCTACTGTGGTTAATAACAATTTTCATTTGCCAAAAGGATTGTAACTAATTTATTATATAATTAAATGAGTAGACTTAGAAAATATGCATTTTCTCATCCAACTAAGCATCAAAGCATTAGCTAATCTGATTTGCCTTTTTTTGTATGCTAAGTAGTACAAAATGTTTTAAACAAAACCAATATAAATTATAATAGCTTTCAACGAGAGAAACAAAAATTAAGCCTTGTTCTTAGTTATTGAGTACAGATTGTTCTGGGCTGAAGGATAGGATCTTATTGCAAGAAAAGGAATCAAAAACTGAAGAAAATATTTAATTAACCTACATCATTGTTCACCAAACATCGATGCTCTGTACGATCTTGGCCTTGATTGACAAAGCGGAACTGGACATATTAGTGTTGATCATCACTAAAAGATCATTGATTCAACAAAGTAAAGTTGCTGGATATGAAAAAAATGAATATTACTGATTTAGAATTTTTCATTTTCTAAGCATTAATTAATGTAGATAGTCATCAAGTTTCATATATTTTAGTTAAATATTATTCATTTTTAATGGTGTAGAGTGGGCAGCATGGAGAGGTTGGGCCCAAGAGCCTGCTTCATGCTGTAAACCTCTATGACTATTACCAAAACAGTTTCCTGTTCCATTTACAGTCGTTAGAATTTGCACCATTAGTATCTTTAACTACATTGCCTAACAGTACAATGAAAATCTGACTGCTGCCCAATACATAATTATCTAATTGAGAAATAACAACAGCAGTATTTATATCATTACTATCTTTCTTTAAAGAATCCAATATTTGAAGATTTTATATTCTTTTTCACTTCGGTATCACAAACTCAAGACATAAACATAGAAACATAGAACAGCACAGCACAGTACAGGGGTCTTTGGTCCTCAATATTGTGCTGAGCTTGTCCAAAACCAAGATCAAGCAATCCCATTCCCTATCATTCTGTTATGTTCTATGTGCCTATTCTTTAACCACTTGAAAATTCCTAAAGTGTCTGACTCCACTATCACAGCAGGCATTCCAGTCTACATTCCACACCCCAACCACTCCGAGCAAAGACCCTACCTTGGACATCCCTCCTGTACCTCTCATCATGAACCTTAGAGCTATGTCCCTTACTAGCAATGCATCCATCTGAGGAAATAGTCTCTGGACATCCCCGCATTATCTTATAAACAGAAGGGCAAAAAGGGGCCATCAAATGGTTTTGGCTGATAGGATTAAGGAAAATCCAAAGGCTTTTTACTCCTATGTTAGGAATAAAAGGGTGGTTAGAGGAAAAATCGGACCTCTTAGGGACAGAGGAGGGGAACTGTGCTTAGAGCCTGAGGGAATGGCGGAGATCCTGAATGAATACTTTGCATCAGTATTCACGAAGGAGAAGGGCTTGTTGACCGCTCCTGTCTCTGAAGGAGATGTGGACCAGTTGAGGGAAACATCCATACCAAGGGAGCAAGTGTTAAAGCTTCTAGGTGGCATTAAAACTGATAAACCTCCGGGGCCTGATGGCATTTATCCCAGGCTGCTTAGGGAGGTGCAAGGTGAAATTGCTAGGCCTCTGACGCAAATCTTTGTCTCTTCTTTAGACACAGGTGAGGTCCCAGAGGACTGGAGAATAGCTAATGTTGCACCGTTGTTTAAAAAGGGTAGTAGGGATAACACTGGAAATTATAGGCCAATGAGTTTGACATCAGTGGTAGGGAAGCTGTTGGAGGGGATTCTTAGAGATAGGATATATACTTACAACGTTGCGATCTGATTAGGGATACGCAGCATGGCTTTGGTAAGGGGGGGTCGTGCCTTATGAATCTGGTAGAATTTTTTTGAAGATGTGACAAAAACGGTGGATGAAGGGCGAGCCGTTGATGTTGTCTATATGGATTTTAGTAAGGCGTTTGACAAAGTCCCTCATGGGAGGTTAGTTGAAAAGGTCAAGGCTCATGGGATACAAGGACAGGTAGCTAGATGGATAAGTAACTGGCTTAGTAATAGGAGACAGAGAGTAATAGTGGAAGGGTGTTTTTCTAGCTGGAGGTCGGTCACTAGCGGTGTGCCACAGAGCTCAGTACTGGGATCTCTTCTATTTGTAATATATACAAATGACTTCAAAGAGGGAGTACGTGGAGTGATCAGCAAGTTTGCAGACGATACAAAGATGGCTGGACTTGCGGATAGTGAGGAGCATTGTCAAGCGACGCAGCAGGACATAGATGGGCTAGTAGCTTGGACAGATTGATGGCAGATGGAATTCAATCCTGATAAATGTGAAGTGATGGACTGGTGTAGGGCAGAGGGTTTCATACTTGTGGATAACTGGGAAGTCTTTCTGAAAGAAGGGCACCTGTATAGAAGGGACGGGGAACACTTAAATGGGAAGGGCGTGAATATCTTAGCTGGGAGGTTAGCTGGACTGTTTCGGCAGGATTTAAACTAATATGGAGGGGGGGGGTGGGGCTGAGACCGATAGCTCAGTGGAGAGCAAGATGGGAGATAGAGTAAGCTTGGATGAGAAGAAATACACCAGGGAGAAGGAGGTTCCGAGTGGGCTTGGAGGACTGGAGTGTGTCTGTTTCAATGCAAGGAGTGTTACAGGAAAAACGGATGAACTCAGGGCCTTAACGTTTGCGATGTGGTTGTGGTGACGGAGATGTGGTAAAAGGAAGGGGAGCAGTGGCAGCTGAATATTCCTGGGTATGTGTTTCAGGCGTGACAGAGGAAGGTCCAGAAGAGGTGGGGAAGTGGCGTTGTTAGTTAGGGAGAGCATCACGGTGCAGAGGGAGGACAATACAGAGGAGTTAGGAATGGAGTCGCTGTGGATGGAGTTGAGGAATAGAAAGCGGGCGATTACTATGCTAGAGGTGTATTATAGGCCACCCAACAGCTCGCAGGTAGTTGAAGAAGGCATATGTAAAGACATTTTGGATAGGTGCAGAAAGAATAGAGTCGTTATAGTGGGAGATTTTAATCTCCCTAGAGTGGATTGGAAGGTATCTAGAGCTGGGGTTTGGACAGGGAGGAATTTATAAAATATGTACTCGAAGGATTGTTGGAGCAGTTTGTAGCTAGCCCGACTAGAGAAGGGGCTATATTGGATTAGTTCTGAGTAATGAGCCAGGGCAGGTGGTTGATGTTGTAGTAAGGGAACACGTGGCTAACAGTGACCACAATTCTGTCTGCTTTAGGATACAGATGGAAAAGGATGCTTATTGCCCTAGGGGCAAGTTGCTGAATTGGGGGAAGGCTAACTACGGTCAGATTAGGCAGGAACTTACGGAAACTGATTGGGAACGGTTGTTCGAGGGTAAGTCCATGCTAGGCATGTGGGACTCTTTCAAGGGAATACTGAAAATGTTGCAAGAAAGATATGTACCAGCTAAGAGAAAAGATGGGAAAGGTAGGATTAGAGAGTGTGGATTACTAGGGATATTGAGGACTTGGTTAGGAAGAAAAGAGAAGCATATGATAGGTCAAAGCAGCTGGGAACAGAGACAGCGTTGGAGGAATATAGAGAGTAGGAGGGAGCTCAAACGGGGAGTTAGCAGGGCAAAAAGGGGGCATGAAATGATTTTGGCCGATAGGATTAAGGAAAATGCAAAGGCTTTTTACTCCTATGTTAGGAATAAAAAGGTGGTTAGAGGAAAAATCGGACCTCTTGGGGACAAAGGAGGGGAATTGTGCTTAGAGCCGAGAGAATGGTGGAGATCCTGAATGAATACTTTGCGTCGGTATTCACGAAGGAGAGGGGCTTGTTGACAGCTCCTGTCTCTGAGGGAGCTGTGGACCAGTTGAGGGAAATATCCATACCAAGGGAGGAAGTGTTAGAGCTTCTCAGTAGCATCAAAACTGATAAATCTCCAGGGACTGATGGTATTTATCCCAGGCTGCTTAGGGAGGTGCGAGGTGAAATTGCTGGGCCTCTGACGCAAATCTTTGTCCCTTCTTTGGACACAGGTGAGGTCCCAGAGGACTGGAGAATAGCTAATGTTGTACTGTTGTTTAAAAAAGGTAGTAGGGCCAGTGAGTTTGACGTCAGAGGTATTCTTAGAGCTATTCTTAGAGATAGGATGTATAGGCACTTAGAGAGATCTGATTAGGGATACGCAGCATGGCTTTGTTAAGGGGAGATCGTGCCTTACGAAGTAGTGACAAAAACGGTCGACAAAAGATGAGCCGTTGATGTCGTCTATATGGATTTCAGTAAGGCGTTTGACAAAGTCCCCCATGTGAGGTTAGTTGGGAATGTCAAGACTCATGGGATACAAGGACAGGTAGCTAGATGGATAAGTAACTGGCTTAGTAATAGGAGACAGAGAGTACTAGTGGAAAGGTGTTTTTCTAGCTGGAGGTCAGTCACAAGTGGTGTGCCGCAGGGCTCGGTACTGGGATCTCTTCTATTTGTAATATATATAAATGACTTGGAAGAGGGAGTAAGTGGATTGATCAGCAAGTTTGCAGACGATACAAAAACGGCTGGACTTGCAATAGTGAGGAGCATTGTCAGGCGATGTAGCAGGACATAGATAGGCTGGTAGCTTGGGCAGATAGATGGCAGATGGAATTCAATACTCATAAATGCGAGGTGATGCATTTTGGGAAAAAGAATGTACAAGGGATGTATATGATAAAGGGTAGACCTATTAAGAGTATAGAAACGCAGAGGGACCTGGGGGTGCAGGTGAACAAGTCTCTGAAGGTGGCAGAGCAGGTGGAGAATGTTGTGAAGAAAGCATATGGTATGTTAGCCTTTATAGGAAGGGGTATAGAGTACAAGAGCTGACCTTTAATGTTGCAGTTGTATAAAACGTTAGTTCGACCTCATTTGGAATACTGCATACAGTTCTGGTCGCCTTACTATCGGAAGGACGTGGAGACTCGAGAGATGCAGAGGAGGTTTACAAGGATGCTGCCTGGTATGGAAGGTCTGACTTACGAGGAGAGGTTAGGCAAATTGGGACTGTTAGAAAGACGTAGACTTAGAGGAGATCTAATAGAGGTGTACAAGATTATGAAGGGTATAGATAGACAGGGTTAAGCTTTTTCCTAGGATGGACTCAAATAGCACGAGGGGTCACGGGCTTAGGGTGAGGGGGGTAAGGTATAATTTGGATGCTAGAGGGAGTTTTTTCACACTGAGGGTGGTGGGGGTATGGAATGTGCTGCCAAGTAAAGTGGTGGAGGCAGGCACTCTGGAGTTATTTAAGAGATACTTAGATGGGCACATGAATAGAATGGGAATGGAGGGGTATAGAAAACTGATTTAAAATGGGGATCGTGTCCCTTGGGTGTCCCTGGGAAGTGTGTATATAGACGATGATATTGATGTACTTGTTTTTATCCTACAGGTGCTTTGGTCCACCTTGTTGTCTAACAAGGGGCATACACGCGATAGGTCTTGAGAGGGCTGCTCTTGGATTTTGAGAGTATCCTAGTGTTTCATGTCGTTAGTGTACGCTTGACCTGGACCATTTGACGTGCAATACGACAGCTCAGTGACTATCGCTGTGCTGTGCAGATATATGGATTTGGGCCTATGTCTGTGGGAGTTTGCGCATTCTCCCCTTGCTTGCGTGGGTTTTCTCCGGGTGCTCCGGTTTCCTTCCACATCCCAAAGATGTGCTCTTAAGCTAATTGGCAGAACAAATTCTCCCTAAATTGTCTCAAATTTGGTTTCAATCCATAGATCTATAAACATAGACAGGGATCACGGGTAGAGGTGGGAACATGGGGGTGGCAGCGCGGACTCGTCGGGCCTGTTTCCCGTGCTGTTTTCTTCTTTGTTAAACCTCTAAGTCCCCCCTCATCCTCCTCCACTCTAAAGAGAAAAGCTCCAGCTCCCTCAACATTTCCTCATAAAATCTACCCTCCAAACCAGGCAGCATCCTGGTACATCTCCTCTGCAGTCTCTCCAATGCTTCCACATCCTTTTTATAGTGAGGTGACCAGAACTGCATGCAATATTCGAAGTGTGATCTTACCAAGGTCCCGTACACTTACAGCATAACCTCACGGTTTAAGAGCTTCCGTTAATAAACGCTAACACAATATAGGCCTTTTTCACGGCTCTATCCACTTGAGTGGCAGCCTTCAGAGATCTGTGGATATGAGCTGCAAGATCTCTCTATTCCTCTACATTCCACAAAATCCTGCCATTGACCTTGTAATCCACATTCAAATTTGTCCTACCAAAATGAATCACCTCACACTTATCAGGATTAAACTCCATCTGCCATTTTTTGGCCAGCTCTGCATCCTATCAATGCCTCTTTGCAGCCTACAGCAGCGCTTCACCTCATCCATTACTCCAAATCTTGGTGTCATCAGCAAATTTACTGACCTAGCCTTCAGCCTCCTCCTCCTCCATGTCATTGACAAAAATCACAAATAGCAAAGGACCCAGCACTGATTCCTGTGGTACACCACTGGTAACTGCTCTCCAGTCTGAAAATTTTCAATCCACCACTATCCTTTGTCTTCTATGAGATAGCCAGTTACTTATCCAATTGGAAAAATTTCCCTCTATCCCTCCTTACATTCTTCATGAGCCGACCACGGGGAACCTTATCAAACGCCTTACTAAAATCTGCTTATACAGCAATTGCTCTACCTTCATCCATACACTTAGTTACCTCCTCAAAGAATTCAATCAAATTTGAGAGGCAAGACTTAATCTTCACGAATCCATATTGACTATCCCAGATTAAGCTGCACCTTTCCAAATGATCATAATCCCATCCCTCAGGACCTTTTCCATTATCCTACCAACCACCGAAGTAAGACTGGCTGGCCTATAATTACCAGTGTCATTCCTATTTCCTTCCTTGAAGAGAAGAACAACATTCACTACTCTGCAATCCTCTGGCACTATCCCTGTGGACAATGAGGACCCAAAGATCAAAGGCTCTGTAATCTCTTTCCTTGCCTCTCAAAGAATCCTAGGATACATCTCATCTAGCCCATGGGACTTATTGACCCTCAGATTCTTCAAAGTTACTAATACATCTTTCCTCAGAACATCTACCTCCTCCAGCCTATCAGCCTGTATCACACACACACCCTCAAAAACATACCCCCTCCCCTTGGTGGACACAAGAAAAGTATTCATTGCCTCTCCTATCTCTCCTGACTCCATGCACAAGTTCCCACTACTATCCTTGACTGGCTCTAACCTCACCCTGATCATCCTCTTATTTCTCACATAAGAGTAAAAAGCTTTGGAGTTTTCCTTGATCTGACCCACCAAGTACATCTCATGCCCCTTCCTAGCTCTCCTAAGCCCTTTTTTTTAAGCTCATTCCTTGCTATCTTGCAACCCTCAAGCGACCCAACTGAACTTTGTTTTCTCATCCTTACGTACACTTCCTTTTTCCTCTTGACAAGACTATTGACAATTGAAGTGCATTATGCCATTTTCACACCAAACTTAATTGGCATAATATATCTCAAATATGACAAGGACCTAACTGGATTTCATTAATTTTTCAGAGATGCTGTCAAAATCCACAATCATTGTTGGTCAGAATTATTCTGACAAAATACTCTGCAGTGAAAAAGCATGGCCATAAAATGTTATTTTCTTTTAATTCTGTAACATACATACACTCTTATGAGCAACTGTACTAGCCCATTAAGCATGCAAAACCACCCATAAGAGTAGACCATTTGACTCTTTGGACCTACAGGAAATAGCTAATATAATCGTGGATGACCTGACTGTGGCCTCAACTCCACTTTCCTGCTGACCACCCCTCCCACTACCCCCAAAACTCTCAACTCCCAGACCAATAATCTGTTTAATTCAACCTTGACTATATTCAATAACGCGGTCTCCACACTCTCTGGGGTACAGAATTACAAAAAAAAATGAGCATCAGAATCACAAGTCCATCCACCTTGATCTCAAATTGAAGTCCCCTAATTTTGAAACTATGACCCTTCATTCTAAATCCCATGAGGGGCGACACCCTCTCAACATATACCGTGTCAAGTCTCTTAAGAATTGTACATGGTCTTCTAAATACAAATAGTATTGGCTATAGCCCAATCTTTGCAACAACTGCTCAAAACAACTTCTTCAGGCAAGGAATCAACCTAGTTGTCTGGAGTGCCTTCAATGCTATTAAGTATGAAGGTTGCTGAAAATATTTACTTGACAAAGCTGAACTGGACATACTATATTGATCATCTCCAAAAGATTGTAGACCGGATTATGTTGATCATCTCTAGAAGATCACTGACCAGGCTTGAAAAAAATAAATACTGATCTAGGATTCTTCATTTTCTAGCATTAGTAGTTCATGTAGACAGCTTTCAAGTTTTATTATATGTTCAGCAATGTATTTCTCCCTTTTCAAAGAAGGGCACCAAAATTATACACAGTATTCTATCTGGGCTCTCATCAACACCCTGTAATCTATAGCAAGTTTTCCCACTTTTATTTTCCAGCCTTTTACAACAAAGGCCTATATTTTATTTGTCTTCCTAAGTTCTTGCTGTACCAGCACGCTAACATTTTGTGATTCATATAGTAAGCCACATGGTTCATTCTGCACCACAGATTCTGCAAAAAGGAAAAGCGAAGTAGCCCTCCCTATTCCTTACATGGCTTGGGTCATCAATGTGCACTTCAGAGCCTGCAATACAGAAAGGTGTATTGGTTTATAATTTTAATTCAAATTTATTTTTATTCTAACAGCTCATCCACCACTTTCCCTGTTACCCACTGAATTGTTTTCTATTTATGATGTATGATTGTTATATGTTTGCTTCTTGGCCTTTTGGCTAAGATCAAGTGTAGTATCGACATGCTGCGCTTGGTTGAAGTCATTAGGTTACATTTTATCTTCGTTTGAAGCAATCTTATCTCGGCCTTTTAGCTAAGATGCAAATGAGATCAAGCCTTGAAGGAGGAGCTATGCCTACTCCAATCAGCTTGGATCATGTAGATCAAACCCAAGGCAAGAAATGAGAGTTCTGTCTTGTCTGCTTGTATCGACAATGTTTCAACTTGTTGAGACTGAAACTGAACTGATTTGATTGAATTGGAATAAAAACAAAAAACAAAATAGCATGTTTTCAACCAGATTACTTAGTGCTTACATGACTTTTTTTGTTACAAGTTACCCTAAAATTCAGCCTTCACAGTGAATAAAAGCCATTATTTAAATTAACCATATTTAAATAATATCCTGCTTTCTTAATTATCAATTACATAAATAAAATCAAATAGATACATGGATGTTTGAATAAATTAAGGCTGTACTAGTAATTTACAATATTAATTTTAATAAAATTTTAACAAACTAATTTTAACAAAACAACTTTGACAGCAGCATTTGTTTGCCGTAAAATGAACGTAACTCAAGTGCACAAACAAATCAAGGTTTTCATTTCTAGTATTGATATTGGACTGCACAGCTCCTCATCTAAAATAACTGCATATTATAAATTCATATATTGAGAACAAAAGATAAACTATGTTAAACGGGGAGCATGAATTTTACACCAAGATTTTCCTTCTCACAGAAATAATCTGCCTCTTATCATTGTCTGAAACAAAACCTCAAATTTATATTGCATCCCAACACACAAAAACATTCCAAGGCATTTCATGAAGACATGCTTAAACAATAAGGATTCTTAGGACAGAACAAAAGCTTAGCCAGAAATGGGCTTTAAGGCGGGCCTTAAAAGAGGGAGGTAGGAAAGCAGAGAGGACTTGGAGAAATCCAGCACATGAGATTAGATGGCAAGCAAAGCTGCCAAATGAGGACCAAGGCAGAAGAATAAAAAATGCATAAGGAACACAGTCAGCAAAAGTGAGGGGCAGCTGGAGGAAATTGGAATGGTAGCAAAAGGTATGGCTATAAAAAGAGTTTAAATATAAAAGGATTAGAGTAATGGAGGCAAATAAGTAAGATAGTAGCATTGCGCAAGTCTGGAGGTGACCAAGACATGGATGAGCACCAAGTGGGCTGACAAGTAGGGGTGGAGAACATTATTTTAAGGAGGTGGAATACGTGGTATGTGTTGCAAAGGATATTGGGTCAGCAGCTCAGGTCACATTGAAAAGAAATAGAGATGCCTTACAGTCTGGCTCAGAAGACAGTCCGAAACTCGAACAAAGCTTTTTAATTTGGTTCTTCATTTATTGCTTATAAATTACATTATGCTGACTGCACCTGCAGAAAGTGCTGAACTGTACTTATAATAATTCTATCTTACAATACAATTTTCCTGAGAGATTTAAATATAATTTGTTCTTTTTCTTCTTTGTTGTAAATCATTTAAAACATTTGATCATATAGGTTTACACTAGTGTAGGAATCGGCTTTTTTTATTCAAACCTTATAATAATTAAAGCTGATGTAGTTATAGGTAGTATTATACTTGATAGAATAATGTAGTTATACCTGGTGGTATGGTGGCACAGTGGTTAACACTGCTGTCTCACACTACCAGGGACCCAGGTTCAATTCCCAGCTTAGTCACCATTCTGTGTGGAGTTTACATGTTCTCCCCATGTCTGCATGTGTTTTTCCTGCGTGCTCTGGTTTTCTCCCACAAGTCTGCAAGACATGCTGGTTAGGTGCGCTGGCCATGCTAAATTCTCTCTCAATGTACCCAAACAGGTGCCAGTATGTGATAACTAGTGGATTTTCAGAGTAACTTCATTGCAGAGTTAATATAAAACTACTTGTGACACTAAATAAACTTGAAACTAAATTTCAAGTCTAGTCTTTAATTAACAGAAAAATGAACAAAATTTATGTCTCCGATGTATTAAAATGTTAATACTTATGGCAAGATAAAATCAACTTGATTCTCTGCAAAGTCAAGGACTGCAAAATGTTTTACGATATTGGCAGTATGCCGCAATTCACAGTTGATGCATGAGCCTGCTGAAGAACACAAATGATGTGGGGTGAAGGTTTTCTTAAACAAAAATTCATCACCCCTCCAATTACGGCTATAAATTAAACTGGAGATAATTTCCCCGGTTTGAAAATGACATCACTTAAGTATTAGGTCTAATATAAATTACTTTACAGTCTGACAAACCACAACTATTTTATCAATTCTTTCAAAAAGTACAATGCTTCACCCTTCAATGTGTATATCACATCAATCAAGATTATCTGGCTGGTGCAGATGCCTGGTTACTTCCCAGATATTTCAAAGCTGCATTAATACAATTTTAGCATTTTTGGTTACTATATATAGTTCTCTATTTTTGCAAACACTTAACAGTTTCCCTCATATTAGCAGATTTCCTTTGGCAATGTTCAATGTATAACAAATGATATCATGCTTTACAAGGCTGGAATAAGTTTCTTTACAGCCACAAAGTCTGAATCTGCTAAATAAACATTAGGTACATAATAGGTCAATTAAGAGACTGCTGCACAGTAGACACTGAATGAATTCATGCAGGCATTAATTAAGAGAATGTACACATCCTTGTGTTCTCAAAAAGATCTTTGGCTTCTCTCTGCTGTTTTGAAATGTAACAAAATTCAGCATAACATTTAAATACAACAGACAAGAAATAGAGCTTATAGATATAACGACTGTATTATCATTATATTGTATAAACCATGAGCAGTATCAGCTGTAATGCTGCTCATGGTTAAGTCCAAGAAAGCAGTACTTTAGTACAGAAACATGCAATTGGCATACAATTTTTTAAATGCAAAAATTCAAAATGCTACAGCCTGCATGTCTGAAGTGATATTTCTATCTGAAGTGAGGAAGTTGAGCTGACACTTGTCATTTTTAGACAATACTAGTAGAACTCATACAGCCATTGCACATTACATATTAGAAAATCGAACATGAAAGATGAGGAGAGAGTGACTTCTGTTGATATCAAGGCAATATTTTACTGAATATGACATCAAGAAGCCGTAGCAAAAACGGAAACAATTGGGTGGTGGTGGCAGACCCTCTACGGATTGGAGTCATACCTATTATGAAGGAAGATGGTTGCTATGGTTGGAGGTCTATCATCTTAACTACAGGACATCACTACTGGAGTTCCTCAGCTTAGTATCCTAGGACCAGCCATCTTCAGCTGCTTCAACAATGTCCTTTCTTCCATCATAAGGACAGAAATGGGGATGTTTTCTGATGTCTGTACAATGTTTAGTACCATTTGTGATTCATCAGAAACTGAAGCAGTCCAAATGAAACAAGACCTGGACAATATCCAGGTTTGGGGTGACAGGTGGCAAGTAACAATCATGCCATATAAGGGCCAAGCAATGATTATTCCAAGAGATCTCCAACCATTGCCCCCTGACAGTCCATGACATTACCATCACAGAATTCCCCACTATCAACATCCTGGGTGTTACCATTGAACAGAAATTCAACTATCTAGCTCTAAATATTGTGGCTACAAGAGCAGGTCAAAAGCTAGGAATACTGCAGCAAAACCCACCCCCTGACTTCTGTCCACCATCTGCAAGGCACAAGATAGGAGTACAATGGAATATTCATCATATGCTTGGATATATGCAGCCCCAACTACACTCAAAAAGCTTGAAACAAAGCAGGATAAAACAATCTGCTTGATTGGCATCCCTTCTGCAAATTTTCACTCACTCCACATTCAACTGACAGTAACAACAGTGTGCAACAACTATAAGATACACCACATCAACTCGCCAAAGCTCCTTAGAAAACAATTTCCAAATCCATGACCATTACAATCTAGAAGGACATGGGTGAAAGACATATGGAAACACTACATGCAAGCATCAGCGTGCTTTTTGTCATTTAACCACTTCTGGCTTCCACCTATAACATAACTGATTTTTAATTTCTTATTGCCATGTGTATTAATATACAGTGAAAAGCATTGTTTTTTTCATACTATACAGACAAAGCATACCATTCATTGAGAATGAAAGAATAGAATGCAGAATGTAGTGTTATAGGATGTAGAGAAAGATCAGCTTAGTGGAAGATAGTCCATTCAAAAGTCTGACAGCAGCAGAAAAGAAGCTGTTCTTGAATCGGTTAGTACGTGACCTCAGACTTTTGTATCTTTTTCCTGAAGAATGTGAAAGAGGGTATGCCCAGGGTGTCTGGGGTCCTTAAATTCTGCTGGCTGCTTTGCCAAGGCAGCAAGAAGTGAAGACAAAATCAATAGATGGGAGGCTGGTTTGCACGATGGATTGGGCTCCATTCTCGACCATTTGTAGTTCTTTCCAGTCTTGGGCACAGCAGGAACCATACCAAGCTATGATACAATCAGAAAGAATGCTTTCTATGGTGCATCAATAAAAGCTAGTGAGACTCACAGCTGACATGCCAAATTTTGTTCACAATGATGTGGAGACACCAGTGTTGGACTGAGATAAGCACAGTATGTCCTCACTCAGCTGATGAAGGAGCAAGAGACTCCAAAACCTAGTGCCAAATAAACCTGTTGGACTTTAACCTGGTGTTGAGAGACTTCTTACTGTGATTATCCAGTGATGAGACTAGGTTTATTAAGGGTTGGAACTTATAAACATGTTAGGAAATTGCTGAATTTCATGCAAGTCTTCTAAAAGTGAACTTTAGATGGGTTAGTGATGTCCCAAGATGCCGAAAGAGCTTTTAATAGCGTAGAATAGAATTACCTTTTCTATACGTTGCATAAGTTTGGATTAGGAGGGAACTTTATGAACTGGATTCAAGTACTCTAATAAGAGCCCTATATAGGCCATCCTTATAAATGGTTATAGATTAGAGAATTTTGGCTTTCAGACAGGCACTAGGTAGTGATGTCTCTGGTCTCCAATTTCATTTACATTAGCTATTGAACCCTTGGGTAAGGGGATTAGGTGTGACCCCCAAGTTTATAGGTTGCCCAGCAGAGATAGGCATCACAAAATATTGCTTTCTGCGTATGAAATGATGCTGTTGGTTTCTGAGTCGAGTGTCTGTTCCTGCAATTACTGATGTGGTGGCTCAAGTTTGTCTTTCTTCGGGTTATAAGATTAATTTCACAAAATCAGAGGTTATGCCCTGGACAGGTTATGACATTAAACCCTCTCTTTCTTCTCAGCTTTTCTTTAGACGTCCTGGGCATTCCTGGGTTACTTACCTGGGCATTCACATCACTCCTAGTTTATAGGCAGCTATACAGGCAAACTTACCTCCATTATTAGCCTTTATTAATAAAGTGGTACTTACATCACTGGTCACCTTTACCAATTCCCTGACTAGGTAGAATTGCCTTAAGAGGAATATGTTGCCCAAGCTACTTTACCATCTGCAAATGTTACCTATCCTGTTGTCCACCAAGATCTTTGAAGAAATTTATTTCGAATAAGAAGCTGCCTTGTGTAAAATTCGCTATGTTGCAGTTGCCTGGCATTAAAGAGGGGCTAGGGATGTCAAATATTAAGATGTACCAGCTCATTTCCCACCTTAAATTTATGCATGAATGGGTTAAGGGAAACCACTTCTCCATATGGCTGGATGTTGAAGCTCATCAGTCCTTACAGTTACATTTATTTGTTAGGGGTCCTAAGTGTGACAAGCTTATTTTTTTATAAATACTATAAAAGCTTGAAGATCATCCTTGAGTTGAAAGGGAGATCTAATTTAACATCCACTTTTTCTCCAATTCAGGGTAATCCAGAATTCCAGCCAGGTTTAATGGATCATGGTTTGGATATCTGGGAAGATAGAGGTCACTGTAGACTAGGGCAGTTATATGTTATGACACACCTCAATACTACACAAAAAAAAACTTGAGACGCATCTCTTATTTTGTCTTTGTCTCTTACTGGGAATTTTAGTCTTAACTGTTTGCCCTTTTTTGTAACCTCTCCTTGTCTCTTTCACCTCCAAGTTTTTTGTGCCCTTTGAGAGTTCTTGCTCTTTGTGTGAGTGCATAGAATCTTTGTCTTCAGTTCCATGTCTAGTTGGTCATGAGCCTGACCAACATAGAACATTTAAACCACGCACTTTTCTAGCTGGCACATGCGCAGGAGGTGCAAGATTCATTAAGTCTTGAAGATGCAAACCATAGAACTGAAGATGAAGGTTAGTTTTACATTAATTTCAATCATTTTGAATCTTTTCTTGTAGCACAGTTTTGGGAGGGGGGGGCGGGTCTTCACTGCACACTAGTGCGGCAATCACTGGGCTAAGGGATGTGTCTGATGGCACTACCGTATTATTGTTTGAATAACTGTTGACAATTCGATATTCTGAAACTTTTCTTTTTTAATATTTACAACTTAGAAACTTGGTCTTTAAGAAAACAATTTTTTTTACAGCAAGGAAACCTTAGCGTCAAAAAAAGTGCTTTCTGTGGAGCCCAAGCATTTCAATTAGTGAATTTTTTTTTAAGAGCAACACAGCACGGGAAACAGGCCCTTCGGCCCAACGAGCCCGCACCGCCGTCATAACTATATAGCAGCAAATCCATTATCCTATTATATTATTCCTATATAATAATATATATATTATTCCTAATATGGAAAACTCTCACTATAGGGACAATTTGTTTCCCAATCAGCCTAAGAGCGAATTTTTGGGTTGTGGGAGGAAACCGGAGTGCCCGGAGAAAACCCACGCAACCACGGGGAGAACGCGCAAACTCCCGCAGACACCGGCCCAATTCCAAGTGTCTGCACAGCCACATCGATAGTCTCTGAGCTGTCATGGTGCCCTTCAGATGGTCCACATAAAGCACTCATTTACGACATGAGGTACCAGGCAACCCATGAATCAACATCCAAGAGCTGTACCCGCACCACCTGCCGAATGCATGCTCAAATTATGGACCGAATTACCTGTGGAAAAAAGCCGTAGTTAAACAGTCCTAATATATCCCTCTATCTGCATACCGCTCATGTGGCTGTCCAAGAGACCCTTAAACAGCCCCAGCGTGCCTGCTCCCACCACCTTACTCGGCAGTGCATTCCACACCCCCACTACCCTTTGTGTGAAAAACTGCCCTCTAATATTCGTCTTATACATAGCCCCCCTCACCCTATGGCCATGACCCCTCCTCCTATCCATTTCTAAAGGTGGAAAAAGTTTACCTCCATTTACTCTATCTATACCCCTTATAATCTTATACACCTCTATGAGATCCCCTCTAAGCCGACGTCTTTCAAGGGAAAACAACCCCAGTCTATCTAATAGTTCCTCATAAGACAGTCCTTCCATACCAGGCAGCATCCTGGTAAACCTCCTCTGCACTCTCTCCAAGGACTCCACATCCTTCCGATAGTACAGCGACCAGAACTGGACGCAGTATTCCAAGTGAGGCCTAACCAAAGTTCTATACAACTGCAACATCAAACTCCTACTCTTGTATTCTATACCCTTTTCTATGAAAGCTAACATACTATACGCCTTCTTTATCACCTTCTCCACCTGTGAGGACACCTTCAGAGACTTGTGAACCTGCACCCCCAAGTCTCTCTGCGTCTCTATGCTCCGTATAGTTTTACCTTTTATCCTATAACTCTCTTCTACATTTTTCCGGCCAAAATGCATCACCTCGCATTTATCCGGATTAAATTCCATTTGCCATCTATCTGCCCAGTCTACCAACCTGTCTATGTCCTGTTGTATTGCCTGACACTGCTCCTCTGTACCCGCCAATCCAAGCATCTTGGTGTCATCAGCAAATTTGCTGATCTCACCACCTACCCCAACTTCCAAGTCGTTTATGTAGACCACAAATAGAAGAGGACCTAGTACTGAGCCTTGTGGCACTCCACTAGTGACAGGCTTCCAGCCGGAAAAAGAGCCTTCCACTACTACCCTCTGTCTCCTCCTCCCGAGCCAGTTCTCGACCCATCTACATACCCGACCCTGTATCCCATGCGCCTTCACCTTCTCTATCAGTCTACCATGAGGAACCTTGTCAAACGCCTTACTGAAATCCATGTAGACGACATCAACAGCCTGTCCTTCATCAACTGTTTTTGTCACTTCTTCAAAAAATTCCACTAGATTTGTAAGACAAGACTTCCCCTTGACGAAGCCATGCTGCGTATCCCTGATCAGATCGCAGCGCTCCAGATGCTCATACATCCTGTCCCTAAGGATCCTCTCCATTAGCTTACCTATAACTGAAGTCAAGCTCACCAGCCTATAGTTCCCTGGGTGATCCCTCTGACCTTTTTTAAACAACGGTACTACGTTTGCTATCCTCCAGTCCTCTGGGACCTCACCTGTGTCCAAGGAAGAGACAAAGATTTGCGTCAGAGGCCCAGCCACGTCTTCCCTCAACTCCCTTAGCAGCCTGGGGTAAATGCCATCAGGCCCCGGAGCTTTATATGTCTTTAAGCTGCCTAACAGCCCCAACACCTCTTTCCTCGTAATCCTTATTTCCCTCAACCGATCCTCAACTTTGTCAACATCAGGCACAGACATCTGTCCAGTCTCCTGCGTGAATACCGACGCAAAGTATTCATTCAGGATCTCCCCCATTCCCTCAGGCTCTAAGCATAGATCCCCTCCTCTGTCCCTAAGAGGTCCAATCTTGCCTCTAACCATCCTTTTGTTCCTTACATAGGTGTAAAATGCCTTTGGATTTTCCTTAATCCTACCTGCCAGAGCCACCTCGTGGCCCCTTTTTGCCTTTCTAATACCCCTTTTAAGATCCCGTCTACACTCTCTATAAGCTTCCAGCGCTGTCTCAGTCCCTAGTTGCCTAGATCTAATGTAAGCCTCTCGCTTCTTCCTGATCAAGTCCTCAATCTCCCTGGTAAGCCACGGTTCTCTAATCCTACCTTTCCCATCCTTCCTCCTTGCCGGCACGCATCTTTCCTGCAGAGAGTTTAGTTTTCCCTTGAAAGACTCCCATATGTACCTCGTCGACCTGCTCTCGAAAAGCTTATCCCAGTCGGTATCTTTAAGATCTTGCCTAATCTGGCCGTATCTAGCCCTCCCCCAGTTAAATACCTTCCCTTTTGGGCCGGTCTCGTCCTTTTCCATTAATATCCTAAAGCAGACAGAGTTGCGATCACTATTTGACACCTGCTCTCCTACCTCGACGTCAACCACCTGGCCTGGCTCATTCCCCAGCACCAAATCCAGTATAGCCCCATCTCTAGTCGGGCCATCCACATAATGCTCCAAGGACCCTTCCAAAATACACTGTACAAATTCCTCCCCGTCCACTCCTACAGCTCTGGGCACTTTCCAATCTACTCCAGGAAAATTGAAATCTCCCACTACTACTACCCTATTTTTCCTACACTTATCTAAAATGTCCCTGCATATCCCTTCTTCCACGGCCCGCAGGCTGTTGGGCGGTCTGTAGTAAACACCCAACAGAGTAACCACTCCCTTCCTATTCCTCAACTCCACCCATAGAGACTCAATTCCTAAATCATCCATACCTCCCTCCCTCTGCACTGCTATGATGTTGTCCTTAACTAATAAAGCCACTCCCCCGCCTCTCCTCACACCAACTCTGTCACGCCTAAAACACTTATACCCTGGAATATTCAATTGCCAGTCTTGCCCCTCCTTCAACCACGTCTCGGTCACCGCCACCACTTCTAAACTCCTCGTGAACATTATTGCCTTCAGTTCATCTGTTTTGCCAGTCACACTCCTCGCATTAAAACACATGCACTGAAGACCCTCAGCTCTCGGATATTCCTTTCTACCTTCTGGTGTTACCCTATCATCCCTCTCTCTCCCACTCCCAGTTCCCTCTCTCTCCCCACCCTCCCTCCCTATTAGTTTAAACACTTCTGAAACACTCCAGCTAACCTCCCAGCTAAAATATGTGTTCCCCTCCCAGTCAACTGCTCCCTATCCCTCTTGAATAGGTGACCCTCCCTCCTGAAGACCTCCCAATGATCAATGAATATGAAGCCTTCTGCCCTACACCAATCCCTCATCCATGCATTTAGTTGGAGTGTCTCATTTGTTTTTACCCAATCGGTCCCTGGCACAGGCAGCAGGCCAGAGAACGCCACCCTGGAGGCCCTACCTTTCAGTTGAGCCCCCAACTCCCTAAACTGCCTACGTAAGTCCCCCCTGTGCTTTCTTCCTACATCTTTCTGTCCTACGTGAACTATTACATTTGCCTTAGACCCTTCTCCCTTCAAAATTCCCTCTACCCTCTCTGATACATCCTGGACCCCTGCTCCAGGGAGGCAGACTACCATCCTGGAGTCTCTCTTTTGCCCACAGAATCTCCTATCGATCCCTTTAACCATCCCATCCCCCACCACTATCTCACTTCCTGCTTTCCCGCCAGTCTCTGTGGCATTCTGTTCCCCCTCACTTGCCCTCTCCATCACAGCCTTTACCCCCCCCACCTTGGTTTTCTGGGAATCCTCCTTAGAGATGGCCTTTGTGCCTTGATTTTTATTCTTGTTCCTTGTAACTGTACCCAGCCCATCCCTACTACTAGATCCTGGGGTCCCCACAGGTCTGCCTTCCCTATTCATTGTATCCTCATTTTCCCTCACTAGACACACGTCCTCCAAGCGCAGCTCCAGCTGTCTTAACTTTGCTCGTAAACGTTGCAGTTCTAAACATTTTGCGCATATGTGGGCCTTCGGGAGACGTGATGCCTCCAAGAAGGTCCACATATGGCAGCGTACACAGTGGACGTGTTTGGCCAAGTATCGTGGCATTTTGTATACCCCTTTAAAGGTGTTGGGAAAAGTGTTGATTAGGTAGGAAGCACGTTACTCACCGTGTCCAAGCCTGCGCTTGCACAAGCCCAGTGAGCTTAATCCCTTGTTCCTCTCACTCTAATTCCCGTCTCACTCCACTGCCCGCTCCCGACGCTGCCCACTGTCTTACCTTGGCCTTCCTTTTATACTCCCGCGCTTCCTTCCCTGCAGCCCCCCGCGCCAATCTCCCGCTACAGAGCGCCAAAATAAACACTCTAACAACTAAAGTACAAGACAGAAATTGCAAGTCAGGAATCTCTCCAGCCACTCTCCAAAAACTCTGCAAAATTGAGAGACACTTCATGCTCAAAATCTTGATTTTATTTGATTTAATGTCACACAAAGTATTTTTTCTTGTGCACTATATACACAAAGCATACTGTGCATAGAGTACATAGGGGAGAAAAAAGGACAGTGCAGAATATAGTGTTACAGTCATCGCTAAAGTGTCGAGAAAGGTCAACCTAATGAGGTAGATGCATTCAAAAGTACAATGGCAACAGGGAAGAAGCTGTTCTTGAGTAAGCTGGCACGTGATCGCAGATTTTTGTATCTTTATCCTGATGGAAGAAGATGGGACAGAGTATGTGCAGGGTGCGTAGTGTCCTTGATGATACAGTTTGCTCTTCCAAGGCAGGAAGTGTAGACAAGTCAACAGATGGAATACTGGTGATAATAAATTGGACATGCTGCAGTTTTGGGAGAGATACCTCAGTAAATATGGGGGATGGGCAGGGGGGAGGAAATGTAGTCGTAATTGGAGATAGTGTAGTTAGGAGTATTGACACTGTTCTCTGTGACTAGGATTGAAAACGCTGAAGGTTGTGTTGCATGCCTAGTGCTCCGGTTCGGGATATCTCATCTAGGTTGCAGAGGAAAGTAAAGATCCAGTTGTCATGGTCGATCTACGTCCCAATGACACAGGTAGAATAGGAATAAAGGTTCTGCTGAGGGAGTATGAACAGCTAGGAGCGAAATTAAAAAGCAGAACAAAAAAGATAATAATCTTTGGATTACCACCTGAGCTGATTGGCACAGGGTGAATAAAATTAAGGAGGTAAACGCATGACTCAAAGATTGGTGTGGGAGGAATGGGTTTGAATTCATGGGACACTGGCACCAGTACTGGGGAAGAATGGACCCATTCTGATGGGATGGTCTTCATCTGAATCATGCTGGCGAATCATATAACTAGGACCGTAGATAGAGCTTTAGACTAAATAGTGAGGGGATGGTTCGGTCGTATGGAGATTTAGAAAATCAAAGTTAAAGGAAAGAGTAGAAGTGCAGGTTAATGGCGTGAGGGCTCAGGAGAGGTTCGTAACATATCCAGACCACATAATAGAACAGAGTATAGAAGGTGGCAGGGATATAACCTTAGGCAGAGCAAGAAAGGTGACAAGTATGAAAAGAAAGGTGGTTAATGCAGGACTGAGTGCGTTATATCTAAATATACACAGAACAATTTAAATAAGTTTATTGCGCATGTTGAAATTGGCCAGTATCATGTTGTGGGCATCACAGATGTGGATGCAAGGGAATCAGAGCTGGGATCTAAATATCCAAGAATAGGTGTCCTTTCGGAAGGACAGACAGATGGGCAAAGGGGGCAGTTGCACTATTAGTAAGGAACGAAGTTAAATTGATAGCAAGAAATGATATAGGATCGGAAGGCATAGAATCTCTGTGGATAGAGTTGAGGAATCACGAAGGTAAGAAGACCCTGACAGGAATTATGTTCAGGCCTCCTTGCAATAGTCAGGACGTGGAGCAGAAAATAAATCAGGAGATAGAAAAGGCACATAAAAAAGACAATATTACAATAATCACAGCGATTTAAATATGCAGGTGGACTGGGAAAAAACAGGTAGTCAGTGGATCCCAAGAAAAGAAATTTGTAGAATGTCTAAGGGATGGTTTTTTGGAGTAGCTTGTGACACAGGTTACTACAGAATAAGCAATTCTGGATTTGATGATGTGTAATGACTTGATTAGGGAACTAAAAGTGAAGGAATCCTTAGGGAGCAGTGATCACAATATGATAGAATTTACCCTGCAGTTTGAGGGGGAGAAGCTGGAATCAGATGTCATAGTATTACAATTAAATAAAGGTCAACTACAAAAACATGAGGAAGGAGCTGGCCAGAGTTGATTGGAAAGACTGCCTAGCAAAGAAGACAGTGGAAAAGCAGTAGCAGGAGCTTTTGAGAATTATTCGGGAGGCACGAAAATTCATCCCAAGGAGGAAGAAACATGCCAAGGCAAAGATGAGGCATCCATGGCTGACATGAGAAGTCAAGGACAGCAGAAAAGCAAAAGAAAATGCATACAAAGTGGCAAGCATTAGTGGGGAGCCTTTAAAAGCGAGCAGATTTAAATTAAGTTAAGCAATAAAGGGGAGAAGATGAATTATGAGTATAATCTAGCTAGTAATATAAAAGATAGGAAGAGCTTTTTTCAATATATAAAAGGTAAGAGAGGCAAAAATAGCTTTTCAACCACTGGAAAATGAGGCTGGAGAAGTAATAATAGGAAACAAAGCAACGGTAGAGGAACTGAATAGTTACTTTGCATCAGTATTCGCAGTGGAAGACAACAATGGCATTTAAGAGCTCCAGGAGTCAGGAGGCACAGGTGAATGTCACAGCCATCACTAAGAAGGTGGTTCTGGGAAAACGGAACGGTCTGAAGGTGGATAAATTATGTGGATCGGATGGATTACACCCCAAAGTTCTAAAAGAGATAGCCGAGGAAATTGTGGAGGCATTGATGGTAATCTTTCAGGAATCACTGGAGGCAGGGAAGGTACAAAAGAACTGGCAAGTAGCTAATGTAACAATGTTGTTTAAGGGAGTAAGGTAGCAGATGGGAAATTATAGACCGGTCAGCCTGACTTCGGTCTTGGCAAGATTTTAAACTCTATTACTAAAGATGAGATTGCAGAGCATTTGGACGTGCATGATAAAATAGGACCGAGTCAGCACAGCTTTGTCAAGGGAGGTCATGTCTGACAAACTTGTTAGGTTCTTTGAGGTGGTAAAAAGGAAATTATATAAAGAACCACCAGAGGATGTGATTTATTTAGATTTCCAGAAGGCCTGTGACAAGATGCTGCATAGGAGACTGTTAAATAAGTTAAGTGCTCATCGTGTTATGAATAAGATCCTGGGATGGAGAGAGGATTGATGACCGACGGAAGGCAGAGAGCAAGGACAAAGGGGTCTTTTTCAGGAATGGCAGCAGGTGACAAGTGGTATGTCTCGGGTCAGTGCTGGGACCATAACCTTTCCTAATATACATTAACGATTTGGAGGAAGGAACTGAAGGCACTGTTGCTAAGTTTGCAGATGATAAAGGTATGCAGAGGGGCAGGTAGTATTGAGGATGCAGGGGGCTGCAGGAGGACTTGGATAAGCAAAGAAAGCGGGCAAAGAAGTGACAGATGGAATACAATATGGAAAAAAAGTGAGAGGTTAAGCACTTTGAAAGGAGGAACGGAGGCATAGACTAAATGGGAAAATGCTTAGGAAATCAGAAACAAAGGAAGTTGGGAGTCATCGTTCAAGATTCTCAAGGTTAAAATACAGGTTCAGTCAGTAGTTAAGAAGGCAAATGCAATGTTAACATTCATATTGAGAGAGCTCGAATACAACAGCATGGATGTACTTCGAAGGCTGTATAAAGCTCTGGTCAGACTCCATTTGGGAGTATTGTGAGCAGTTTGGATCTCATATCAAAGGAAGGATGTGCTGGCCTTGGAAAGGGTCCAAAGGAGGTTCACAAGAACAATCCCTTGAATGAAGAGTTTGTCATACGAGGAGCGGATGAGGACTTTGGGTCTGTACTCAAGAGTTTAGAAGGATGAGGAGGGGGGGAAATCTTATTGAAACTTACAGAATACTGCAAGGCCTGGAGAGAATGGATGTGGAAAGGATGTTTTCATTAGTAGGAAAAACTAGAACCAGAGGGTACAACCTCAGGTTAAAGGGATGGTCCTTTAAGACAGAGATGAGGAGGAATTACTTCAACTAGAGAGTGATGAATCTGTGGAAATCTTTGCCACAGAAGGCTGTGGAGGCCAGGTCATTGAGTGTCTTTAAGATGGAGAGAGATAGGTTCTTGATTAATCGGAGATCAGGGGTTACGGGGGAAAAGGGAGGACAATAGGGATAAGAAAAATATCAGCCATGGTTGAATGATAGAGCAGACTTGATGGGCCGAGTGACCTAATTCTGCTATGAATTATGGTCTTGAGACATGGGGTGATATTTGCTAATAAAATTTGTAATAGACCAGCTTAAGATGTTGTACTGGCTGCACTTTATTCCAAGCTTGTGGTACAGATTTGATCCCACCATAATCCTTGTTATGCCAAAGTGCAAGGTGGATGTAGGGATTACCAAGATTAAGGCCTCTTAGTTTAACGCTCTTAAAGAGCTTAAGAGGACTTCTGATATAATTTATTATTGTCACAAGTATTAACACACAGTAAAAAGTATTATTTCTTGCGCGCTAAACAGGCAAAACACACTGAACAAAGGAGAAAATGAGACAATGCAGAATGTAGTATTACAGTCATACAGTAGTATTACAGTCATAGCTAGGGTGTAGAGAAAGATCAGCTTAACACAAGGTAAGTCGATTCAAAAGTCTGACAGCAGCAGGGAAGAAGATTGAGTCGGTTGGTCCGTGATCTCAGACTTTTGTATCTTTTTCCCCTGAAGGAAGAATGTGGAAGAAAATGTCCAGGATGCTTGGGGTCCTTAATCATGCTGGTTGCTTTGCCAAAGCAGCCGGAAACGTAGACGGAGTCAACGGATGGGAAGTTGGTTTGCATGATAGCTTGGACTACATTCACAACCTTTTGTCGTTCCTTGCAGTGTTGGGTAGAGCAGGAACTACACCAATCTGTGATACACAAATCAGAAAGAATGCTTTCTATGGCACATTCATAAAACTTGATGCGAGTCGTAGCTGACATAACAAATTTCCTTAGTCTTCTGAGAAAGTAGAGGCATTAGTGGACTTTCTTAACTAGTGTCGACAGGGGTAGACCAGGACAGAATGTTGGTGATCTAGATGTCTAAAAACTTGAAGCTCTATTTCTACTTTGTCTCTGTTACATAGAACACTACAGCACAAACAGGCCCTTCGGCCCACAAGTTGTGCCGAACACATCAAAACCTATCCAGCCATAGACATATCTATAACCCCCAATCCCACTGGATCCCATATACTCATCCAGAAGTCTTTTAAAAGACCCCAGCGAGTTCGCCTCGACCACCACCGACGGCAGCCGATTCCATTCACTCACCACCCTCTGAGTGAAAAACTTTCCCCTAGCATCCCCTCTGTACTTGCTTCCCTGCACCTTAAATCTGTGCCCTCTCGTCATTTCAGCCCTGGGAAATAGTCTCTGAGAGTCCACCCTATCTATTCCTCTCAACATCTTGTAAACCTCTATCAGGTCGCCTCTCAACCTTCGTCTCTCCAGGGAGAACAGTCCCAGCTCCCTCAACCTGTCTTCATAAGGCATGCCTCCCAATCCAGGCAACATCCTTGTAAATCTCCTCTGCACCCTTTCAATAGCTTCCACGTCCTTCCTATAGTGAGGCGACCAGAACTGCGCACAGTACTCCAAGTGTGGTCTGACAAGGGTCCTATAAAGCTGCAGCATTACCTCCTGACTCCTGAACTCAATCCCTCGATGAATGAAGGCCAGTACACCGTAAGCTTTCTTAACCACATCCTCCACCTGGGAGGCCGATTTGAGAGTCTTATGGACCCGGACCCCAAGATCCCTCTGCTCTTCCACACAGCTAAGACTCCTACCTTTGATAGTGTACTCATTCATCCTGTTGGATCTGCCAAAATGGACCACAACACATTTATCCGCGTTGAAGTCCATCTGCCACTTCTCCGCCCAGTCTTGCATCCTGTCGATGTCATGCTGCAACTTCTGACATCCCTCCAGACCATCCACAACACCACCGACCTTCGTGTCATCGGCGAACTTACTCACCCATCCCTCCACTTCCTCATCCAGGTCATTTATGAAAATGACAAACAGCAAGGGTCCTAGAACAGATCCCTGGGGCACTCCACTGGTGACCGACCTCCATGCAGAAAAAGAGCCATCCACAACCACCCTCTGCCTTCTGCAGGCAAGCCAGTTCTGGATCCACAAGGCCAAAGCCCCTTGGATCCCATGGCCTCTCACCTTCTCAAGAAGTCTTGCATGGGGGACCTTGTCAAATGCCTTGCTGAAGTCCATGTACACCACGTCCACTGCTCTTCCTTCGTCAATGTGTTCAGTCACATTTTCGAAGAACTCAATTAAGCTCGTAAGGCACGACCTGCCTTTTACAAAACCATGCTGACTATTTCTAATCAACCTAAACTTCTCCAAATGCTCGTAAATCTTGTCCCTCAGAAGCCTCTCCATCAGCTTACCAACCACTGAGGTCAGACTCACCGGTCGGTAATTTCCAGGACTATCCCTGTTCCCTTTCTTGAAAATAGGGACCACATCCGCAATCCTCCAATCCTCCGGAACCTCTCCCGTCTCCATCGACGACGCAAAGATCATCGCCAGGGGCTCTGCAATGACATCCCTCACCTCCCACAATAACCTGGGGTACATCCCATCTGGTCCCGGAGACTTGTCTATCTTGATAGCATTTAAAAGTTCTAACACATCCGCTTCCTTAATATCTACATACTCAATCTTTTCAGTCTGCCGCAAACTTGTAGTGCATCCTCCCAGATCACTTTCCACCGTGAATACTGAGGCAAAGTACTCATTAAGCACCTCTGCCATTTCTTCCGGTTCCATACAGACTTTTCCCCCTTCACCTTTTATAGGTCCTATCCCTTCTCTTCTCATCCTTTTACTTTTCACATATTTGTAGAAGGCCTTGGGATTCTCCTTAATCCTACCAGCCAAGGCCTTCTCATGACCCCTTCTGGCTCTCCTAATTTCCTTTTTAAGCTCTCTTCTATAAGCCTTGTACTTCTCTAGATCCCCAACATCTCCTAGCTCTTTGAACCTTTTATACACCTTTCTTTTCTTCCTATGTTCACCACTGCCTTCGTGCACCACGGTTCCCGCATCCTACCAAAACCTCCTCGTCTCACCAAGCGTTGATGTAGACAGGGGCATGTTCTCCTTTACACTTCTGAAGTCAATGACAATCTCCTTTGTTTTGTTGACATTGAGAGAGAGATATATTGTTGCTGCTCCACGAGTTCACCAGATTCTTTTTTGCCTTCTTGAGCTTGGTCATGTCATTGTTTGAGATCTGACCCGCTACGATGGTATCATCAGTAAATCTGAAAATCAGATTGGAGGGAATTTGGCCACACAGTCAGATGTATAAGCAATGTATTTGGGGAATGAGAACACAGCCTTTTGGGACACCAGTGTTGAGGAAGATCGTGGAGGTGGTGTTGTTGTCTATCCTTGCTGACTGCGGTCTGCACATTAGGAAGTTCAGGATCCAATTGCAGAAGGAGGTGCCAAGGCCCAGGCCATGGAATTTGGAGATGAGTTTTGAGGGAATAAGTGTTGAAGGCTGAGCTGTAGTCAACAAATAGGAATCTAACATAGTTGTCCTTGTTTCTAGGGTGGAGTGCAGGGCCAGGGAAATGGCATCTGCTGTGGACCTATTGCGGTGTAGGCAAACTATAGTAGATCCACGTAGTCTGGGAGGTTGGAATTGATTCATGCCATGATTAACTTTTGAAGCACTTCATAATGATGGATGTCAGAGCCACTGGCCAATAGTCATTAAGGCACACTGCATAGTTTTCTAAGATACTAGGAAGATGGTCATCTTCTTGAAGCAATAGGAGCTTCAGATTGTTATAAAGGAGAGGTTGAAGATGTTTTTAAATACACTGCCAGCTTTCCTGCACAGGATCCGAGTACATGTCTGGGTACTCCGTCTGGGCCAGTTGTTTTCCGTGGGTTGACCTTCAAGAAAGCTGTCCTGGCATCTGCAAAAGTGGCCCCAGATACAGATACATCTAGGGCTTCCAGGGTGGAGAGCATACTCTCACTGATCTCTTTCTCAAAACAGATCTAGAATGCATTGAGTTCATCAGGAAGGGATGCATTAGGGCTGGCAATTTTACATGTTTTCATCTTATAGCCGATTATGTCTTGCAGACACTGCCAGAGTCGGTGGGGGTTGGCTACCCTGGGACTTGAGTTTGGTCCAGTACTGTCTTTTGGCATCTCTGACAGATCTCCTGAGATCATATCTGGCTTTCTTGTTTAGGTCAGTGTCATCTGACTTGAACTGCTCAGACCTGGACTTCAGTAGGCAGTAGATATCCCTGTTCATCCATGGTTTCCGGTTGGGAAACACACGGATTTGGTTCTTTGGCACACTTACTAATGAAGTCAGTTACTGTAGTGATGTACTCATTCAAGCTGGTTGCAGAGTTTTTAAATATTGATCAGTCCACTGACTCCAAGCAGCCCTGTAGAGATCATCCGATTCCTCAGAACAATACTGCACGGTTTTCTTTGATAGATTCCCCCACTCCAGTTTTTCCTTGTAAGCCAGGAACAGGAGCACAGCTTTGTGGTTTGATTTGTCAAAGTGTGGGCAGGCGATAGAGCATTAGGCACGTTTATATTTGTGTAGCAGCGGTCTAGGATGTTTGGGCCTCTGGTGGAGCAGGAGATGTGTTGGTCGTAACTTAGAAGAATGCTCCTGAGCTTGCTTGATCGAAGTTCTCAGCCATGATGAATAAGGCCTTGGGATGTTTCGCCTCTTTGTAGTAGTGTATATTTCACCCAGCAAGATCTGGGTGGGATATAAACTGCCATCAGGATAACAGAAGCAAACTCCCACAGAAGGTAGTAGGGGTGGCATTTTAGGTCTGGGAAGCAGAAAGTTGCTAGGTGTTGCTACATCTAGGCACCCTAGATGTGTCGATTATGAAACAGACCCCACCTCCCATCACCCTGCCTGAGACTGCTATACGATCCATTTGATGGATTGAGAAGCCCTCTGGTTGTAGGGCACTGTCAGATGAAATAAAAGTGAGCCACATTGTCATGAAACAGAATACAATAGTCCCTCAATTCTCTTTGGAAAGCGGGTCTGGCTCTAAGTTTGTTCAGCTTGTTTTCCAGAGACTGGACATTTGCAAAGAGTAAGCTGGGTGGAGAAGGGGATCCTTGGGACCATGTTGTTTCACTCTCACCTGCAGGTCCGCATGTTTTCCACACTTCCCAGAGTGTCTGCTTCTTTTTGAACCTGGGAGATAATGAGACTGGTTTGCAGTGTTAAGGGTATGGTTGCATCCAGTCAGGTTCTTCGCTCTGTTTGGTGTGCAGATGGAGGATTGGTTGCCGAGCTTACAGTTCCTGCGTCAGTAGATTAGTCTGATATGGCCTTGGAGTTCGATCCTTGCATTTGATACTGGGTCTTGCAGACAGAAGGATCAGATATACGAATGGGAAAAGCTGCACAATATCCTAACAGTCAAAACACGGAAAAATATCCTTTGCTCATGAATTAGTGAGAAGCCACCTTCAATTCGGTACTGGCTTATGAGGAGAGACTGCGACAATATTTACTGAAATTCAGAAGAATGACAGGAGATTTATAAAAACACACATATTATGAAGGAAATAAGATAGAAACAAGGAGCTAGAATTAGGAGGCATAGCATCAAAATAAGGGGGAGCACATTTAGGACTGAGTTGAAGACGAACTTCTTCGCCCAAAGGTTTGTGAATCTGTAGAAATCCCTGCTCATTAAAACAGTTGAAGTTCCTTTGTTGAATGTTTTTAAGGCAAGAATAGACATATTCTGAATGGTAAAGGAATTAAGAGTTATGGTGAGTGGGAGGCAAGTGGAGCTGAGTCCACCAAGCAATCAGCCATGATCTACTGAATGGCGGAGCAGGCTCGAGATGCCAGATGGCCTAGTCTTATTTCTTATGTTGTCACTGACATAAAATCATTCTGGAATGTACCATGTGATTTGGCTTATACATTCCATAAAGATTGGGACCCTTACCTTATGTCCTCAGCTCTGTATTATCAAGCTTAATCTTTTTCCCTAAGTTCTGTGACTCTGTTGCTGTTACCTCTGAGCTTGGTTGTGCACCACTGAGCAAACTGTGACTGTATCCTGACATTCTTCCCATCCTTTGATGTGTCCATTTGTTACTTGTGTGGTGGGAGGCAGTGAGTAATTTGAACTGACATCTAGTTTTTTTTCCTCTCTTTTTCTACTTATATTTATTTGAAAATGACTCTGCAGTACTGTACTAATCTTTGAGAGTTTGTTTTTTTTATAAAATCATGAGGCATTTTTACATTAACTGGTCAGTATTACATTTCAAAAATAAAGACTTAAAAGAAGTTGGGCAGTCAACTACATTGCCTTTAAATTTGGAATGTTGAAGTAATATCATGTCTTTAAAAACTACTTGTTTTCACTAGCATCTGGAAAACAATGACATGGGCATAAAAGATTCTACACATTAAAGTCATGTAAACAGATTAATTTTCTTCTGTTCATGCAGAACTTTAACAAGAGATGCACTAACTGTACTTTTGGGAAAGCAACAGCATTAAGATTGCAGCAAGACAATGTTCTTGGGTATGATATTCACAGATTGTTTTGAACATTTTTTTGAATCTGTTTGCCATAACCTTTTGAAGCCATGCCTTGTAATGGCACTAATGTTCTGAATTTCACCATCAGCAGTGATGGAGCAATGATCATTGGTGACCACCAATAAAAACTGTCCACAAAAAATTAGCAGTCTCCCCATTACATCATGACTTTCCCCTATTACATCATGACTTTCATTGTGGCACTATCTATAAGAAATCTCTGGTGTTCAGGAACAGTGAAACCTTTAAGCAACGAGTAGCCAGTTTGAAACGTTCACAAAGTATATTAGGGAAAAAAAAGAGTGATCATTGTTGATTTATTACTACAAGTAAAATAAAGTTTGGGATATAATAATGGAGGATAAAGCCAAAGCTGAAATACTAAACTTTATGAAGTAAAATAAAAACAAAATCTGCTTGTGGAATGGAGGGACTGGAACAAGACTAAAACTAGTCTTTTCATGGCCAGACGGGTTGTAAAATAAATAATTATGGCTTAGTAGATATCTAAAAACTTGGTTACATGTCATTCAACAAGGCTGAACTTTTCCAATTGTTTTTATACTAGCGTACAAAAAGTTCTTGTCAAATCACTTACTGGGCGCTGATTGCAATAGCAATCTGTGAAGGAGCAAGGTATCATTGACAGCAGTTTTCAGATTTCTATGCTCAAGCGCACCCATGTCTCTGGTTTAATAATGCAAAAGCAAATACCAACAGTTTCACTTGATTACAAATCAAAAATCCCTGGCTAATAGGTTCACTAATACACAGCGTAGGCGACACTATTATAAGTTTTCTAAGCTATCTGACCGATGTTGCACAAAAAACTAGAGAACCATGGGTTACTAGGGATGTTGAGGACTTGGTCAGGAAGAAGCGGGAGGCATACGTTAGATCCAGGCAATTGGGGACAGAGGCAGCGCTGGAAAAATATAGAGAGTGTAGACGGGATCTTAAAAGGAGTGTCAGAAAGGCAAAAAGGGGCCACGAAATGGCTTTGGCAGGTAGGATTAAGGAAAATCCTAAGGCATTTTACTCCTATGTAAGGAGCAAAAGGATGGTTAGAGGGAAGATTGGACCTCTCAGGGACAGAGGAGGGGATCTATGCTTAGAGCCTGAGGGGATGGGGGAGATCCTGAATGAATACTTTGCGTCGGTATTCACGCGGGAGAGGGGCCTGATGTCTGATGCCGGCTTTGAGGATTTTGAGGACCCGTTAAAGGAAATAATCATTACGAGGGAAGAAGTGTTGGGGCTTTTAGGTAGCATAAAGACTTATAAAGCTCCGGGGCCTGATGGTATTTATCCCAGGCTGCTAAGGGAGGTGAGAGATGACATTGCTGGGCCTCTGACGCAAATCTTTGTCTCTTCTTTGGTCACAGGTGAGGTCCCAGAGGACTGGAGGATTGCAAATGTAGTACCGTTGTTTAAAAAAGGTCAGAGGGATAACCCAGGGAACTATAGGCCGGTGAGCTTGACTTCAGTTATAGGTAAGCTAGTGGAGAGGATCCTCAGGGACAGGATGTGTGCGCATCTGGAGCGCTGCGATCTGATCAGGGATACGCAGCATGGCTTCGTTAAGGGGAGGTCGTGCCTTACGAATCTAGTGGAATTTTTTGAAGAGGTGACAAAAACGGTTGATGAAGGACAAGCTGTTGATGTCGTCTACATGGATTTCAGTAAGGCGTTTGACAAGGTTCCCCATGGTAGGCTGATAAAAAAGGTGAAGGCGCATGGGATACAGGGCCAGGTATGTAGATGGGTTGAGAACTGGCTTGGGAGGAGGAGACAGCGGGTATTAGTGGAAGGCTCTTTTTCCAACTGGAGGTCAGTCACTAGTGGTGTGCCACAGGGCTCAGTACTAGGACCTCTTCTATTTGTGATTTATATAAATGACTTGGAAGAGGGGGTAGGTGGTGTGATCAGCAAATTTGCTGATGACACTAAGATACTTGGATTGGCGGGGACTGAGGAGCAGTGCCAGGCAATACAACAGGACATAGATAGGCTGGTAGATTGGGCAGATAGATGGCAAATGGAATTTAATCCGGATAAATGCGAGGTGATGCATTTTGGCCGGAATAATGTAGAGGGGAGTTATAGGATAAAAGGTAAAACTATCCGGAGTATAGAGACGCAGAGAGACCTGGGGGTGCAGGTTCACAAGTCTCTGAAGGTGTCAGTACAGGTGGAGAATGTGATAAAGAAAGCGTATGGTATGTTAGCCTTCATAGGAAGGGGTATAGAATACAAGAGTAGGAGTCTGATGTTGCAAGTGTATAGAACGTTGGTTAGGCCTCACTTGGAGTACTGCGTCCAGTTCTGGTCGCCGTACTACCAGAAGGATGTGGAGTCCCTGGAGAGAGTGCAGAGGAGATTTACCAGGATGCTGCCTGGTATGGAAGGGCTGTCTTACGAGGAAAGGTTGAACATACTGGGGTTGTTTTCCCTTGAAAGACGTCGGCTGAGAGGGGATCTATTAGAGGTATATAAGATTATGAGGGGTATAGATAGAGTAAATGGTGGTAAGCTTTTTCCACCATTAGATTCGGATAGAACGAGGGGTCACGGCCTTAGGGTGAGGGGGGCTATGTATAAGACGAATATTAGAGGGCATTTTTTCACACAAAGGGTAGTGGGGGTGTGGAATGCACTACCGAGTAAGGTGGTGGGAGCAGGCACGCTAGGGTTGTTTAAGGGTCTCTTGGACAGCCACATGAGCGGTCTGCAGATAGAGGGATATATGAGGACTGTTTAAATACTTTAATTGTTTCCACAGGCTATTCGGTCCACCTTGTTGACCAACAAGGTGCATGCATTCGGCAGGTCGTGCGAGGGCTGCTCCTGGAGGTTACTTCAGGAGTGGCCTAGTGCTTCACGTCGTTAGTGTATGCTTAAACTGGACCATCAGATGGGCAACATGACAGCTCAGAGACTATCGCTATTGCTGTGCAGACACATGGATTTGGGCCTGTGTCTGCGGGAGTTTGCGCGTTCTCCCCGTGGTTGCGTGGATTTTCTCCGGGTGCTCCGGTTTCCTCCCACATCCCAAAAATGTGCTCTTAGGCTGATTGGGTAACAAATTGTCCCTATATTGTCATTAAGACGTTAGGATGGCGGCGCGGGCTCGTTGGGCCGAAGGGCCTGTTTCCCGTGCTGTGTTGTTCTTTGTTCTTGTTCTTTGACCAACACTAAAAAAAATTCATGAAATTCACTTAGCAATAATATCCCAAGACAAACCATCAGCTCAATAAACCATATGCTTCAGCTCAAATTCACTCAGCTCGAAACAAATAGTTTTTTTTCCTCCAGGTTAGATGAGTCACAGTTCTGGGAAGGGTCATAGAAGCATAGAAAATGGGAGTGGAGTAGACCATTCGAGCATGCTTCATCAATCATTGTGATCATGGTTGGTCATCCAACTCAATAGTTTTTCCCACCTTCTCCCATATTCTTTGATCCTTTTCGCCCCAAGAACTGTATGTAACACGAGGGGACGCAGGGGACTAGCACGAGGGGACACAGCTTTAAATTAAGGGGTATGAGTTATAGGACGGATATCAGAGGTAGGTTCTTTACTCAAAGAGTGATTAGGGAGTGGAATGCCCTGCCTGCAGCTGTTGTAGATGCGCCAAGTTTGGTGGCGTTTAAGAGGTTAGTTGATAAGTATATGGATGAGAAGGGAATGGTTTAGTTAGGAGGGGCATTGCTTTTTATTTTGGTCGGCACAACATCGAAGGCCGAAGGGCCTGTTCTGTGCTGTAATGTTCTATGTAACTTCTTAAAAACATACAATGATTTGATCTCAACGGTTTTCCACAGGCTTACCACTCTCTAGGTAAAGGAATTTCTTGCTTCAGTCCTAAAAGGTTTACCCTGTATCCTTAACTATAACTCCTGGTTCTGAACTCCCCCATTATCGGGGGCATCCTTCCTGCATTACCTGCCTAGTCCTGTTAGAATTTTAGAAGGTTTATGAGATTCCTGCCTCGTTCTTCTGAACTTCAGTGAATATAATCTGAATTGACTCAATCTTTCACATGAAAATGCGAGAGCATCCTTCAGGCCAACATATGCATTTAATCTGTTAAAAGATTCTTCAGAAATAATGTAGGCCATTCACTATATCCTCCTAATCAGTCTAATGAGCAGAAAATTATTTTGAGTTACCATGCATCTTAGCACAAATCAAAGCCATTAATCTTACTTTTTTTACATCACGAGCAAGGCCAGCAATTTTTGCCATTTCCAGCTGCCTATGAGTTGATGTTTATGTGCCATCTTTTTCTACTGTATTCCATGTGATGAGTACTATAATAACACGTTAGGTGTCCACACACTAATCTCATCCTCCACACCCCAAGCATTTGTATTTTCTCTCAGCATCCTTATCATTGCTCCCGTGCCATAATATAACCTCACAACTCCCTCCAAACATAACAAGTCCTTTCAATTCTCTCAGGCCACTGCCACTTTTATGCTTGGTCGAGATCAGAACCTGAATGGAACAACTCAAAGATATGAAAGATGGGCATATATTTGGGAAATGATAATACACTTGCCCGCTGATGAGAGAAGGGAAGGAGAGAAGTTAAGTTAATTTGCATGCATTAGTTTTTTAAAAACTTTTCTAAGTTGCATTCTATATCCTTCACAGGTGAAGAAATATACTAACTTAAACCTAAAATTAAAAACGGAGACATTGCCAATTAATTGTTCAGAATTGTCCAATTAAAGGTGCAATGGGGACCTGTTGCTAAATTGGAGAACAGCTGGCTGAGTATTTGCTAATTGCTCAGTCTCCTCACCGAGGCCCAGAGCAGGAGTGTATGCATATGTATGCCTGCGGTTGATGTCCTAACACTGGATCTGAGTGTCCACGCCTGGCATCAGGCCTGCAGTGGGAATTTGGAAATATCACACGTCCATCAGCTTGCTGATCCTGAATAGAAAGGGCAGGCAGGAGTTGATGGGTTTTTCAATCACTGTGAAAGAAAAAAGCTCCTCAGCATTCCTGATGTAGTCATACTCTCCTTAGCTTGCCAGAGTTTGGTTTTTCTTACTTTTTTCTCTTCAAAGTGTCCATCTGATAACTGACAATCATGTTTCTTGAAACCGTGTTTATTTGTCCTTGGTATGAAAATGTTTAATTGATTGCCAATACCAGTTTTCAATTTGTACTGAACTGAAATTCCTACAGTGTTATTCTCTTACTCTTAGATTTACAAGGATGCTGCCTGGATTGGGAGGCAGGCCTTACGAAGATAGGTTGAGGGAGCTGGGACTCTTCTCACTGGAGAGACGTAGGTTGAGAGGCGACCTGATAGAGGTTTATAAAATGTTGAGAGGGATAGATAGGGTGGACTCTCAGAGACTATTTCCCCGAGCTGAAATGGTCACTACGAGAGAACACAGATTTAAGGTGCAGGGAAGCAAATACAAAGGAGATGTCAGGGGTAGGTTTTTCACTCAGAGGGTGGTGAGTGAATGGAACTGACTGCCGTCAGAGGTTGTTGAGGCAAACTCACTGGGGTCTTCTGAGAGACTTCTGGATGAGTAAATGGAAAAGAATAGGATAGGGGGTTATAGATAGGTCTGTGGATTGGTAGATGTGATTGGCGCAACTCGTGGGCCGAAGGGCCTGTTTGTGCTGTATTGTTCTATGTACTGATAAACGTTTGTCATCTTGAAGGTGACACTTTTAATGTTATAATAGTTTACAATATTGATTAATCCCAAATGGTATCCAAATTAATCATATATTGATCACTGGTATTCTATATATGACTATTTCCAATTCACTATGATTTCTTGTGACATGTCAATAACCAGATCAAGAATTATTTACTGTGGCATCCCGAATATAATGGTCAAGAGATTAGTTATCTCTCTCTTCTTCCCCCTCCCCAACTTGAAGTCATTCTATTATTTTGGACTCTTATTTTCTTTCACGTTCTCCCTGCATATGAACACCTTGGTTGTTTCCATTGTTTTATGTCTCCAAGACAGTTTCTCTCTTCCACTAGTTCTTTCCTTTTATATTTGAAACTTAGTTTGTTTTCCCACATTCTTCACTTCTGCCTCTTCATCGTATTATGCCTTATTCTCATTTCTTTCGAATTTGCATGGGGATTTGAGTCATAGACATACTTCTTTGGCTTTATGATCAAGGAATGCTGACCAAGTGAACACTCAAACAAAAAGGTACTGTGTTAATCCATTTATCTAATAAACAAGCTGGCATCAGGATGTTACAAAGAAGATTTTCAAAGCTTAATAGAAACAAGCCAGGAAGTGCTAAATAACTACGATAAAAGTTTGTCAACTTGCCCAGGTTATGTGTGCATTAATGATTCAGGGTCTTTGAATACATTGTTCGGTTGAAGTACATTCTATAAAATCTTATGGACAGACTGAACTGGTTGAAGGATATAAAACGATACAGGTCAACCCAAGTTGAGTAAAAATCTTTGGGGAGCCCATTGGTACAGTTCAGGCATACTGAAGGCTGGCAAACAATGGTTTGACCCATAGGCTGAGAATAAGCAAAGATCTAGTTGCTGCACTGTTTCTGTTACTTGAAGATAACATTGGCAGATCTATATAATCCAAACCAAGTTGAGCAGGTTCTGCAAATATGTACCAATGGTGGTGAAGACAAGACCTCTGGTTATGTGCTATTGTCAGCTGGGATTAAATGAGTTCCTGGGAGGGGAAGAGCTGAAATCCTGTGAAAGAAATAGTTTTTGAAGGACTTTGTGATTGTGTTTAATACTGTTTGGCCTGCCAAACCAATTTGTAATATTTGTCTTAGCTATATTTGTCATTTAACATTCAATTTATAGTTTAAGACTGACTTCCATTTGAATTGACTGTTAATTCAAATTAAACTCAAGTTGATTGTGGATGTTAAGAGTATAGGTTATCTAAGATCCTATTTAGCATTTGCACTGTTTGAAAATCATTTGGCTTCACTGGATTTAGTATTTCATTAAAAAAAAAACACAAAATCCAGGTCCGTTAGGAACATTCTGCATTCCTAAAAAGGTCCAGAATTTGAAAGATGTCAGAATTTGAAGAGTGTTTGTAATATAACTGGTCACAAAGTCATAACCAATCTGCATTCACAATATTAACACTTTTGAAACCATAGCACTGTAGGTTCAGCCAGTCACATTAGGCATTACTCTTTGCTCTATTACAAAAATCCAAGTTAGCACTGCAGCTGCACTTTCCAACAAGACTAGTTTTGTCAGTTACTAATGAGTAAAGAAAGGCTGTCCACTAATGTTGAAATGGACAAAAGTCACTATGGGAAAAGCATTTATCAAAGCACTTTGAAATATTCAAAATTCTTGATATACTGTACTATATTTGCTTAGTCCCAATACTAAATAGTACATGATCTAACATATTTGATTACTTTCAGTTAGCTATCAATAAAACTCAATGCACAACTAAGATGCAGAGTCTTTGTTAATAGTGCACAAGAAATTAAGATTTTTCAAATCATAGAACGGTTAGAACACAGCGCACATTTGGCCCATCAAGTTCAAGCACCTCTCTGCAGGAACGTGTTAGCTTATCCCACTTGCTTGTCGTCATAGAAATTCTCACTATTCAGTGAATGCCACATTGAATCTACCTCCACAAACACTTGGACAGTGTATTCCAGATCCTAACTGGGGATTAAAAACTAGTACAATTAGAATTTGTTCAGAAGCATAAACAGCTTAATAGTCGTTTCAAGACATTGCTCAAAATAAATTTAAATTGAAAAATTCTTAAATTCAGCTGTTTACATTTCAGTGCAATTTTCCCTTGAAAAGGAACAAGTAAGCGGCAGAACAAACCACTTGTACAAACTAAATTAACAGTGCTCCATAGAAAAGGTTGAAAAGTACCTAAAATTACAAGAGAAAAGTTGTTCATACTGGCCCCATTGTTGGATGTTAAAAATACTGTGCTATGGTGGCACTTTTGTCTCCAGGGTACAACACTTGAATCAGTCAGGCTCTATTCATATTGGTATAATTCCTTGCTATATTTGGAATATTCTAATTGCTTGCTAATGTAATAAGAGTTTATGACAGATGTCTGTGTCTGACCGAGCAGCATGACAGTTCAATTTCTATTGCACACAACTAATTATGCTGTACTACCATTAACTTGTGTATGAAACAGTCAATATTTAGTTGCCAATCAGGCTATTATATGGATCCTTCTTCCCGGGTCAGAGGTGACAAACATAAGGGGTCACAGGTTCAACGTGGGGGAGGAGGGACCGACCTCCAGCTAGAAAAACACTCTTCCACTAGTACTCTCTGTCTCCTATTACTAAGCCAGTTACTTATCCATCTAGCTACCTGTCCTTGTATCCCATGAGCCTTGACCTTCTCAACTAACCTCCCATGAGGGACTTTGTCAAACGCCTTACTGAAATCCATATAGACGACATCAACGGCTCGCCCTTCATCTACCGTTTTTGTCACCTCCTCAAAAAATTCTACCTTAACAAAGCCATGCTGTGTATCTCTAATCAGATCGCAACGCTCTAAGTGCCTATCTCTAAGAATCCCCTCCAACAGCTTCCCTACCACTGACGTTAAACTCACTGGCCTATAATTTCCAGTGTTATCCCTACTACCCTTTTTAAACAATGGTACAACATTAGCTATTCTCCAGTCCTCTGGGACCTCACCTGTGTAAGAATTTAGCAACACCAATTTTAAATCCAACCGATTTATTTGATAGTAAATTTGTGAGCTTTCGACACTCGTGTCTTTGTCTGGCATTTGCCAGACAAAATTCTTACTGAGTTCTTACAGTCCAACACCGGCATCTCTACATCATGACCTCACCTGTGTCCAAAGAAGAGACAAAGATTTGCATCAGAGGCCCAGCAATTTCACCTCGCACCTCCCTAAGCAGCCTGGAAGAAATGCCATCAAGCCCCGGGGATTTATCAGTTTTAATGCTACCTAGAAGCTCTAACACTTGCTCCCTCGGTATGGATATTTCCCTCAACTGGTCCACAGATCCCTCAGAGACAGGAGCTGTCAACAAGCCCTTCTCCTTCGTGAATACTGACACAAAGTATTCATTCAGGATCTCCCCATTCCCTCGGGCTCTAAGCACAATTCCCCTCCTCTGTCCCTAAGAGGTCCGATTTTTCCTCTAACCACCCGTTTATTCCTAACATAGGAGTAAAAAGCCTTTGGATTTTTCTTAATCATATCCGCCAAAACCATTTCATGCCCCCTTTTTGCCCTTCTAACTCCCCGTCTGAGCTCCCTCCTACTCTCTCTGTATTCCTCCAATGCTGTCTCCGTTCCCAGCTGCTTTGACCTATCACATGCCTCTCTTTTCTTCCTAACCAAGTCCTCAATATCCCTCGTAATCCACGGTTCTCTAATCCTACCTTTCCCATCTTTCCTGTTAGCTGACACATATCGTTCTTGCAACATTTTCAGTATTCTCTTCAAAGACTCCCACATGCCTAGCGTGGACACACAACTGTTCCCAGTTTCCATAAATTCCTGCCTAATCTGATCATAGTTAGCCTTCCCCCAATTCAGCACACTGTCCCTAGGGCAACAAGCATCCTTTTCCATTTGTATCTGACTGAGGACTGAGTTGAGGAAGAACTTCTTCACCCAAAGGGTTGTGAATCTCTGGAATTGCCTGCCCAGTGAAGCAGTTGAGGCTAGGGGCTCTTTGAAAATGCTTTACCTCACATTTATATGTAAATAAAAAGCCTTGGGATTTTCCTTAATCCTGTTGACCAAAGACTTTTTGTGACCCCTTTTAGCTCTCCTGACTCCTTGCTTAAGTTTCTTTACTTTCCTTGTATTCCACACTTGCTTTGTGCGTTCCCAGCCTCCTGCCTTGGCAAGTGTTTCCTTTTCCTTTTTGTCTAGGGAGATTGCAAACCAATTTTCAAATTGGATTGAGATCTCCTTAAACCTGACATCATGTAGGCAACAAACCATCTGGGACTTTTGATCCTGCTTACAAAGGATGCAATCTGCTGATTAACTTCTGAATTTCCTGTACCTCCCAGATTAGGCAGTCTGTCCCTTCCTTATTCCACCCCTCACGTTTGGATACCCTCCTACTCCTAGATGCCCTGGTCTGCATTCTGGCTACCCTCCGAACTGATGTTACCCTTATTCTCCTAAGTAGCAACACACTGTTTGTGCTGGGTAAGAACCATTTCTGTGGTTATTCCTCCTCCATTACCTTGCCTGTGTACATTATATAAATCACACTGATCCAAAAATGAACATGTAGCTCCCTATGAGGCACAAATGACATTTGCAGCAAATTATCCAAAAAACTGTTCCCTCTCTCTGACGTACTTGAATGTTTCAAATTCACTTCATCTCAAATGGTCCAAGCCAGAGAGATTCAAAATGAAAAGTGTTTGCTTAGAAGAATCTCTCATACACTGTAGTTCAAATATACCTGCTCTGACATCTCATTTTTAGTTTTTTCCCTTTTGTTCACACTAACCTGCACCAAGCAGTGGACAAAGGTTTTATGTATTTCCTATCTCAAACTTCCATCATAAATACTAGAGAAAAATAAAAACCTTCTGCAAGTATTTAGACAGCTACATGGGCCAAATGCAGGCAACTGGGACTAGCTTAGAGGTTTTAAAAAAAAAGCGTGGCTTGGACAAGTTGGGCCAAAGGGCCTGTTTCCATGCTGTAGAACTCTGACTCTATACCAAATTTCAGCTTTAGTGCACTTGGCCTCCACTCTGTGCAGCCCACCAGAATTGGATTTAGTCTGGTTAAGTGGTGTCCCTGCAGAGAACTGAAACCAGCTGAAGAACTGTTCAAGATTAGTTTGACAGCTTCATCACTCATGAGTACTGCTTCCACCATTTTCACGATTAGGAGGAGCTGGCCTGGTTAGATTGGTCTTATCTTTTGTGGGTAAAGTGTACATGGATAAGTTTTCACAATGTCAGTCAGATTTCAGTGTCGCAGCTATAGTGGCATTGTTTGGCTAAATGACCTGCCCATAGCTGTTATTGTATTGGTGTACTCAGCTATTTAATGAAGTGAATCGAGTTAACTAAACTGACTGCATTTTAGCATTTATGACAACAAGAACCTCAGGTGGAAATGCCTGCAGCTGAATTTATGGCATTTGAAAAAGTCAAAATAAGATATTAATTTTAAAATCATGAATTAATGATTTATGATTAATATTTACTTTATCTCTTCTGATTCGACAGGTCAATATTAAAAAAGCACAAGAAAACACACAGCAAAAGACAATTTGATTTATATTATCTTTCACAAATCTCAAGCCATCCCAAAGCACCTTGACACTAATTAAATACCTTTTAAGCACAGTCACTATTGTAATTGTTGGAAACATGGAAGTCAATTTGCATAGAACAAGGTCCACAATATCAATGTGATAATGACAAAATAATAAATTTGAGGTGTAAACATAGGCTAGCAAACTGGATGCAAAGAAATTTTCAAGGCTTGCATTGATAGAATTTAATGAAATAAGGTAATTAAAAGACTTGGGTGGATAAACCGAAAACAGATACAGATCAACAATGATCCAAATGAATCAAGGAGCTGAACTGCCTGCTCCAGAAACTTATGTTTTTTATTTAGCTTTTGAAAGTCAGTAGTGTCGACCAACAGATTTAAGGTGTTATGTCAACCCAATAGTTATCTAGGCTGATAAAAGTATATTTTTTGCTTTACCTAGACCTGATTTAAAGTCCTCACATGATCAAAAAACCAAATCTGGCCATGGCTCAATTTTTTGTAGCATTTTGTGGAGTAGGATTCAACCAAGTCAACTTTAACTGCTTTGATGTAGGAGTCAATCCTGCTCTGACAGCACCTTCCAAAATCATGACCTTTAACACCAAGAATGACATAGGCAGCATTCACATCCGTGCGATCACCACCACTGGCAACATTCCCTTCAATTACATACCATTCTATCATCAGCTGTTCACTGTTGTTGGGTAAAGTCCTAGAACAGCACTGCATTTGGGTGGCACAGTGGTTAGTGCTGCTACCTTACAGTGCCAAGGACCTTGCTTAGATTTCTGGCTTGGGTATACAACTTGAGTCACTTTCTATGCAGAATCTGCACAGGTTTCCTCCAATGGTCAGTTTTCTCCCACAGTCTGAAAGACGTACTGGTTAGGTGCACTGGCCATGCTAAATTCTCCTCAAATGTATCCGAACAGGCGGTGTGTGGCGACTGGCAGATTTTCACAGTAACTTCACTGCAGTATTAATGTAAGCCTACTTGTTACACTAATAAAATAAACTTTAAACTTAACATTTAACACCATTCACGACTCCTCAGATACTGATGCAGTCCATGTCTGTGTGCAGCAAGACCTGCCCAACATTCCGGCTTGGGCTGATAAATGACAAATGACACAAGCGCCAGGCAAAGACCATCTTCAATCTCTCCTTGATATTCTATAGTCTTACCATTGCTGAATTCCTGTGGGTTACTACTGACAAGAAGCTAAACTGGACCAATATAGAGGTCAGAATCTGATAATTCTGTGGTGAGTAACCCACCTTCTAACTCACCAAGGGATGACACAAAGATTGGTGGATTTACTGATAGTGACAAGGACCAGAGGATATAGATCAATTGGAGACTTGGGCAGAGAGATGGCAGATGGAGTTTAACCCGGACAAATGTGAGGTAATACATTTTGGAAGGTCTAATACAGATAGGAAAGATACAGTAAATGGCAGAACCCTTAAGAATATCAACAGGCAAAAGGATCTGGACGTACAGCTACACAGGTTACTGAAGGTGACAATGCAGGTGGAGGTGGCGGTCAAGAAGGCATATGGCATGTTTGCCTTCATCTGCCGAGGCACTGAGTTTAAAAATTGGCAAGTCATGTTGCAGCTTTATAGAACCTTCGGCTGCACTTGGAACATAGTGTTCAATTCTGCTCACCACACTATCAGAAGGATGGCGAGGCTTTGGAAAGTGTACAGAAAAGATTTATCAGGATGTTGCCTGGTATGGAGGGTATTAGCTATGAGGAGGGGTTGGAGAAACTTGGTTTGTTCTCACTGGAACAATGGAGGTTGAGGGGCAATCTGATAGAAGTCTACAAAATTATGAGAGGCATGGATGAATAGAAGCTTTTTCCCCCACGCTGGAAGAGTCAATTACTAGGGGGCACAGGTCTAAGGTGCGAGGGGCAAAGTTTAAAAGGAGTTGTACAAGGTGTTTTTTTTTTTACATAGAGGGTGGAGGAGCCTGGAACTCATTGTCAGGGGAGGTAGTGGAAGCAGATACAGTAGTGACTTTTAAGGACATCTTATAAATACATGAATAAGATAGGAATAGAGGGGTATGGTCCCCGGAAAGGTAGGGGGTTTTAGTTAAGTGTGGCAGCATGATTGGTGCAGGTTGAAGAGTCAAAGGGCTTGTTCCAGTGTGCATTTTTTTTTGTTCAAAGCTTGCCTGCCAATTGCAAGGCAGTGGTCAGGAGTGTGATGGAAAACTCCTCACTTGCTTTGATGAGTGCAGCTCCAGCAATACAAGTAGCTCAACATCATCCATGACAAAGTAACCCACTTGATAGGCAACCCTTCCACCATCTTTAATATTTGCACTCTCCACTAACAATGCATGCAGTAGCTACAACGTATGCTATTATTGGGTCCATTCATTTGTTTGAACAAGGGGACAGCACTAATAAGAGTTCTAAAATTTTTTTTTATTGAACAAAAAATATTAATATGACAAAAGTGAAAAGAAAAAGCTAACTTGGAGACTGGCTTCTACTGCCAGCCTTTGTGCTGATGTTGGACACAGTAAATTGGATCATGAAACAGACACTAAAATCCAAACTCTATTTCAACCGTTATCAGAAGTGTTTTTCACAGGCTGTCTCTGATTTAGAAAAACAATCCCTGCAGCTGTGGTTATGCTTTTGCTTGCCTGCCTTGCGTAACCTTCATGAATTCAGTCAATTTTTACATGTTGTCAAGTTAGCAGAGTTAGTTGCATAGGCAGAAATATCTTAAAATGAAGTCTTTGCATAGACTGAAGCAAACAGGGCTAAGCAGACAGAGGATCTCTCTATCACGTCCACAATGTAATGCAGCAACTTTAAGGCTTTTTTGACAGCATCTTCCAAGTTCATGAGCTCTATCCACCATCCAGAAGGACAAGGACATCAGCTCCAAGGGAACATTATCACCTGCTCCCCTCCAAGCCCCATAGCATTCTGACTTGAAACCATATCACTGTTTGTGTCACTGGGTCTAAATCCTTCAACTCCTGAAAAGCACAATAGGTGTACCTACACCATGTGGACTGCAGTGTTTCAAGGCAGTGGCTTACCAAATGCAATTATGGATGTAAAATATTTGTTCACGCTGCCAATGACAATCACATCCTATGAAAGAGTAGACCAAAAATCCTCAGCCAGACTTAAAATGTTCGTTCCCATTGATAGTTTATAGATTCATAGCATACTCACAGTGCAGGAGATAGCCATTCAGTCCATCAAGCCTGCATCGACTACAATCCCACCCAGCTCCTCTTCCCACAACCCTATAAATTTACCCTGCTAATCTACACACCTTGGGATACTAAGGGACAATTTAGCATGGCCAATCTACCTAACCTGCACATCTTTGGACTGTGGAAGGAAACCCACACAGACATGGAGAAAATGTGCAAACTCAATACAGTCACCCAAGGTTGGAATTGAACCCAGTTCCCTGGGGCTGTGAGGCAGCATGCTAACCATTGTTCCACAATGCTGCCACTAAGCTTTGGTGTAGACTCAATAATCACAAAATTTATGCATATGCTTGAAATCTGGATAATTTTATCACTGTAACCAGCACTGAAGTAATTATAAAATGGGTTTCATATCAAAATGAATACAACTGAACACTTGTGAACTCAAGCTCCTTTCCGCACATTCCATTAAGACACTGAATGTAGTTTTCACTGATGCTAATTTTGAGAAAGCATTTTATTGGATTGATTTACTAATACATAGGGAATCCTTTCAATGAAACAAAATTTAATTCTGTTTTTTATTGAGAGATCATTCTTATCTGGGGAATTTCGCTCCAGTAAATCACTTGAACTTGCAATAAGCTTCTTCTAGTACACTGGTATACAATGCCAGTTCATGCGTAACCCTGGTTTGTGACTGACCAAAATGGGGATAGCAACCAGGAAAGCACCAAACACAGAGACACCGGGGAAGTGCAGTGATGAAGGAAAGACATCAGAGGGAGCACCAGACCTCCAAAAAACACACATATCCAATACTTGAAGCACCATCTTCCCCCACGTAGCAGAGTCTGCAGATCGCATAATGGACTTAAATCAACCGTTTCAGAGCCCATCAAAGTAGAACAGAAGCAGTCAGCCCCTTTGCGAGGGACTGCTCAGAACAAAAATTCCTATAGTTCAAACAATATTACTTGTTAGATTCCCAAAAGCTTAAGGGTTTTACATGCAAGTATTAATTTATCATATATTTAAAGGTGGCAGAGCAAGTTGATAAGGTGGTTTAAAAAGGTAATGGGTTACGTGAGCTTGTAGATGGAGAAATACAATATAAAAACAGAGAGATTATGCTAGAACTTCATGAATCACTGGTTGGACATCAGCTACAGTATTGTGGACAATTCTGGTCACCCTATGTCAGGAAAGATGTAAAGGTTTTAAAGAGTACAGCAGAGACGTACCAGATAATACCAGAGATGAGAGACAAGAGTTGAGGGCAGAATGGAAAAGTTAGGATTATTCTTCTTGGAACACTGAAGATTAAGAGTTGACTTAAGAGATTTTCCAGATGAGGGTTATTTTTGGTAAGGGTTGCTAACGATTGATCTGTTATAAGGATCAATAAATCAGAGGAATAACATTTAAATATTTCTATAAATTTGAGATAATAGGTTATATATTCATTTTTGTGCCTGGTGTTCCTGCAAAGTATTTATATAAGGAATTAAAAAAACCTGTTGACAAACCGCAAGAAAATAATGAATTATATCCAGGTCATTGCAATCCAAACCATTGCATCTGATGGAAAGTCTTTTTTTAAAACAATGCTTAAAGTACTTTAATCATCATTAAGGAGGACATTGACAGACTAGCAAAACAAAGGAGTGACATTGAAGGAGGATGCTGTGATTAACCAGATCAATGGACACAATTTGGAGAAAAAAGGTGGGATAGATAGAGCCACAGAATTGCCACACAAAACAATGGTCACAACCATATTGGATTTCATTTCTTGATTCAGACTGTTTCAGTGCTATGGTAACAGCAAAAGCTGACTCAAGTGATTCAAACTTAAGAATTGCAAGAAAGATGGGGACAATTTTAGGAAGCGACAACGCTTTCAAGGGGTTTTACAGCATTCAGCTCCATCCACGAATAAACTCCCTATGTGCAACACCACCATTTGAGCTCCTATTTTCTTTCATGGACCGAATTAATTTATCTGCTTTCTTCAAATATTTTGCAATAAAATTACTGTCAGCACTGAATAAATAATCTTCTGTGCTGTAGTGGTCTGTTATGCTGGCAGCACATAAGCAAATGGTTTTTAAAAAAGCTATTTTCTACTCATTTTATTTATGTTTGTTGTTCTGCTAATTTTTCAACTCCACATCATGAACTGCAGTAAGGCTGTTAGCTTTTAGCCCAAGATTGTTTCTGAATATTACAATGATTACACTTCAAAAGCATTTCAGTGCTATAAAGCGCTTTGAAACTTCAGATGATAATGTAAAGCACTAGATACGTACAAAAAGAAAGATCTGCATTTATGAAAACACAAATCTGTTATGGTAATACTGGACAGTCAGATCCCAGAGTGAAATCTGGCTCGATAGCTCCTAACTTCTATTTTAGAAACCATGGAGAGTTATTGAACAAGTCCACTGATTAATTTTTAACACAATGAATAAATATTAAAGCAAGAAAAATTAACATTACATTAGAAAAATGGTTGGAAAGATTTCAATACAAGCATAAAATGATTCAATTTCCCAAAATTTCCTCTAATCCAGCAGTATCTTTACAGACACATGCAAATTCAGAATGATTAGATGTTGTAAGTTAACAGGTGAATTGTAGTCAGACACACTACACTCCAAACGAAATGATGTGTGTGACGGCAATGGATTCCATGGATTTCTCACCACCATTGAACATTTGTCATATTGCAAGCCAACCAGTTTCACAAGGAACTTTGTCTTCCTCACAAGGATTTCCAACCTCTACATTTCAAGAACTTGTCCTGGAATTCTATATCACTCTCTCTAACTCAGCACAGCTTCAAACAGGATCTACCGCCAGGATTTCAATCACACCTTCTGAGACTTCTTTCCCTGGACCTCACAGTACACTCAAGCATTACCTTCCAAGCACACTTTCAGATCTTCAGCCATGCAAACAAAATACTACTGCTCCAAAGGGATAACTTTTCCTATACGACCCGCAACACCAACTGCAGGCTGCCCTCTCGGATCCTCTGGGCTTCTCTTAAGCTCACTCTGCTTCACCAATGCTTCTTGCTGTTGTCATTAATTTGATTAATTCTGCTCCTTACTTTTAACTTTATTTTCAAAGGACCTCTTTCTAATCCCCATCTCTGACCCTGCCTAATTCTTCCTTCTGGATCACTTTCTGCCCCATTCCATGGTTTGGGACCTTCTTCCCAGCCCATTCAGATTCCTTCCTCTGGATCACTTGATCCGCACTTTCAGGCTGGTTCACTTCTTTGCTTCTTTTCTTTCCGCACAGGTACAGCAGGATTAGTTCCCAGCCTGAAGGCAGCAAAAATGCTAATTGTGCATGTGCACAAGGCCAAATGCCAGCCTAAAGAGGGGGAAAAACCCCATCTATACAAATGCAGCCATTTCCTGACTGTCATTTACACAGAAGACGTAAAATCCAGACCTCTGACTTCAACTTAAGTACAGTTTCATAATATTATTTGTTGTATACATTGTTAAGTTTGGCAGAAAGAAAAATATAAAACACATGAGAGCAATATGTGAAAGAATAAAATATCTGGCTGAGGTCACAATGCCATATTACTGTTACGCCCCAAGGTCTCACCATCATACATGAAGTTATTGTGAACATTCTCCCATTAAAGCATTATAGTCCAATTACTTAATGGCCGTGACTATCAAAGAAGAGTGCAAGAAGAGGACTGACCGGGACAGGCAGTCAGCAGCACCAGTGCTTATCACAGGAGGAATGTAAGTTTATTGGTTGATGAACTACAGTTAGGGAAGGTTATGCAATAACTGATCATTAGAAAAAAATCTTTTTTTAAAATTAGAAGTGGCTACTTACATTTAGAAAGGAAAAGAAACATAGAACATTACAGCACAGAACAGGCCCTTCGGCCTTCGATGTTGCGCCGACCAATATAAAAAGCAATGCCCCTCCAAAACTAAACCATTCCCTTCTCTTCCATATACTTATCAACTAACCTCTTAAACGCCACCAAACTTGGCGCATCTACAACTGCTGCAGGCAGGGCATTCCACTCCCGAACCACCCTTTGGGTAAAGAACCTACCTCTGATATCCGTCCTATAACTATCACCCTTAATTTAAAGCTGTGTCCCCTCGTGCTAGCTTTCTCCATCCGAGGAAAAAGGCTATCACTGTCCACCCTATCTAAACCTCTAATCATCTTATATGTTTCGATCAGGTCCCCTCTTAGCCTCCTCCTTTCTAACGAAAACAACCTCAAATCCCTCAGCCTCTCCTCATAAGACATGCCCTCCCTACCAGGCAACATCCTGGTAAACCTCCTCTGTACCCTCTCCAATGCCTCCACATCTTTCTTATAAATGTGGGGACCAGAACTGCACACAATACTCCAAGTGCGGCCGCACTAGAGTTTTGTACAGTTGCAACATGATGCTGCGGCTCCTAAATTCAATCCCCCTACCAATAAAAGCTAAGACTCCATATGCCTTCTTAACAACTTTATCCACTTGACTGCCTACTTTCAGGATCTATTGACACATACACCAAGATCCTTCTGTTCCTCAACACTATTAAGAGCCCTACCATTAGCACTATACTCTACACATTTATTGTTCCTGCCAAAGTGCATTACCTCACACTTTTCCACATTAAACTCCATTTGCCACCTCTCGGCCCAGCTCTGCAACTTGTCCAAGACCCTCTGCAAACTATAACACCCCTCTTCACTATCTACCACTCCACCGACTTTAGTGTCATCTGCAAATTTACTAATCCATCCTCAATACCCTCATCCAGATCATTTATAAAAATTACAAACAGCAGGGGCCCCAAAACAGACCCCTGAGGTACACCACTTGGCACCGAACTCCACGATGAATATCTCCCATCAACCACCACCCTCTGTCTTCTATCTGCTAGCCAATTCCTAACCCAATTAGCTACATCACCCTCTATCCCATACATCTGCATTTTCTGCAGAAGTCTTCCATGGCCCACCTTATCAAACGCCTTACTAAAGTCCATATATACCACATCAACCGCCTTACCCCCATCCACCTCCTTAGTCACTTTTTCAAAAAACTCAATGAAGTTAGTAAGGCACGACCTACCCTTCACAAAACCATGCTGACTATCTCCAATCAATTCATTACTCTCTAAATAACTATAAATCCTATCCCTAATTATTCTCTCCAACACTTTGCCCAACACAGAAGTAAGACTCACTGGCCTATAATTCCCTGGAAGGTCTCTCTTCCCCTTCTTGAACAACGGGACCAAATTCGCTATCCTCCAGTCCTCCGGAACCACACCCGTAACCAACGACGACCTGAAGATCAGAGCCAGAGGCTCTGCAATCTCCTCTCTTGCCTCCCAGAGAATCCTAGGGAAATCCCGTCCGGCCCAGGGGACTTATCCAACTTCAAACCCTCGAGAATATCTAGCACATCCTCCCTATCTACTTCAATACTTTCCAGTTTGGTACCCTGTACCTCAGTGTTCTCCATAACTACATTTACATCACCCTGCGTGAATACTGAAGAGAAATATTTATTCAGTACCTCTCCAATCTCTTCAGGCTCCACGCACAACTTCCCACTGCTGTCTATGACTGGCCCTAGTCTTGTCCTAACCCATCTTCTATTCTTAACATATCTAAAGAAAGCTTTAGGATTCTCCTTAATCCTATCAGCCAAAGTCTTCTCATGTCCTCTCTTTGCTCTCCTCAATTCACTCTTTAGCTCCCTCCTGGCTAATCTATAGCTATCCATTGCACTAACCGAGCCTTCAAGCCTCATCCTGACAGAAGCCTCCTTTTTCCTTTTAACCAGCAAATCAACTTTTTTCGTACACCAAGGTTCTCTTACTCGACCATTTCCTCCTTGCCTGACAGGGACATACTTATCAAGGACCCGCAGCAGCTGCTCCTTGAATAAGCTCCACATAATTAAAATAAACATAATTAAACATAATTCTGATTTTAGCTTAGATTGCAAGTATGGCTTAAAACTTCAGATAATTAATATTTTAGAACTTCAAAACTAAATTTATTCATTTGAAAGAGCTAATGGGTTCTGAACATTTGATATTATCATAAATATCAACATAAAATCCCTACAGTGCAGTAGGCCACCATTCGATTTATCAAGTCTGCGTTGCCTCTCCAACAGAACATAGAACATTACAGCACAGAACAGGCCCTTCGGCCTTCGATGTTGTGCCGACCAAAATAAAAAGCAATGCCCCTCCAAACTAAACCATTCCCTTCTCTTCCATATACTTATCAATTAACCTCTTAAACGCCACCAAACTTGGCGCATTACAACAGCTGCAGGCAGGGCATTCCACTCCCTAATCACTCTTTGAGTAAAGAACCTACCTCTGATATCCGTCCTATAACTCATACCCCTTAATTTAAAGCTGTGTCCCCTCGTGCTAACATCTAATTCAGACCTGATCCCCGTAATTCCATGTACTTACCCTACTAATCCCCCTACCCTACACATCCTGAGACACTAAGGAGCATTTAGCATAGCCAATCAACCTAACCTGCACATCTTTGGACAGTGAGAGGAAATGATGTAGAGATGCTGGCATTGGACTGGGGTAACTCAGTAAGAGTCTGGCAACACCAATTTTAGATCCAACCGATTTATTTGATAGTAAATCTGTTAACTTTCGGTGTTTGTGCCTTCATCAGGTGAATGAGGTGTTCTGGTCTCCAAAAGCACACATATCAGCACAGAGAGTTTACAGATTGCTGATTAAAATCAAAACCGAAAACTAGCAGATTTACTATCAAATAAATCGGTTGGATCTAAAATTGGTGTTGCCAGACTCTTACAGTGAGAGGAAACCCAGGGCAGATACGGGGAGTATATGCAAGCTTCACACAATCAGCCAAGACTGGAACTAAACCTACGTCCCTAGAGTTGTGAGGCAGCAATGCTAACCACTGTACCATCGTGACCCCAAAAGAGCCTGCACCGGCACATCTTCATGTAACTTCAAAGCTCCTCATCAAAGAATTGAACCCCAGTCTCTCACATGACAGGCAGGAGTACTAACCATTATACTAACGAGGACATAAACAAGAATAAGATTTTTCTAGTCTACATATTCAGTTTAGTTATGTCTTGGGAACTCAGTCTCATGATTTGGACATCCTAGTAATCTGGATAATCATATTGCGTGTGGGTGGTGGTTGTGTTGGGGTGGGGAGTGGGTAAGAATTTGTAAGATCAATAGGGATAGGTGATTTGTTAGTGCCAGGAGTAGCTAGGCATTTCTGTGGCCACAGATATGACTCCAGATGGTGTGTTGCCTCCCAGCTGCCAGGATGATGAATGTCATGGAACCACTGCAGGACATCCTGAAGGAAGAGGATGAACAGCTAGAGGTCATGGTCCATGTTGGGGTAAATGACATAGGTAGAAAGGGAAATGAGATCTTGCAAGCAGACTTAAGAGTTAAGTGGGAAATTGAAAAGCAGGCCTTCAAATGTAATAATCTCCGGGTTACTCCCAGTGCCACGCAGTAGTGAGTACAGGAATAGAAAAATAGAAGAAATCAATGTGTGCCTGGAGAAGTGGTGCAGAAGGAAAGCTTTAGATTGTGGCACATTGAGCATGTGGAAGTATACTATCATAGCTATGATTGAGATTTGACTGAAAGAGGCTAGAATTGGCAGCTTAGTATTCCTGATTATAGAGAATTTAGACGAGATAAAGAGAGTGTTAGTCATCAGAATGTTGATGAAGGAATCAATTACAGCAGTGAAGAGAGATGATATTCTGAAAGGACCATCAAATGAGGTCATGTGGGTAAAAGTAAAAAGGGGCAAACATGCTGTTGACATGTAATATAGAGTCCCAAACAGTGAGAGAGGATCAACTATGTAATCAAATTTCAACGATGTATAGAAATAAAAAAGTGTTAGTAGTAAGGGATTGAGGGATTTTAATTAACCAAATTTTAATAGTTTTAATCAGGTTTTAGTGCGCAGGATAGAGTGGAGCAAAATTCTTAAATGGCATTCAGGAGGATCCTTTTAGCCGCAAGTAGAAAGCCCAAAAGTGACAGAGCAAATTTGAACCGGAAATAAGCTGTGCAGGCGGAATGCATTACCAGTAGGTGAGCATTCTGGAGATACTGACCATAATTCATTCAGATTCACCATGGTTATGGGAAAGAATAAACCAGGAATAAAAGTTAATTGGGAAAGATTAGTTTAAATCATATAAGCTCTACAGTGCAGGAAGAGGCCCATTTGGCCCATCAAGTCTGCACTGACCACAATCCCACCCAGGCCCTACCCCTATATATTTTACCTGTTAATCCCTTTAACCCTCACATCTCAGGATACTAAGGGGCAATTTTAGCTTGGCCAATCAACTTAACCCGCACATCTTTGGAAACCAGAGCGCCTGGAGGAAACCCATGCAGACATGAGGAAAATGTGCAAACTCCCTACAGACAGTGAGCCAGGCCAAGGATCAAACTCAGATTCCTGGAACTGTGAAGGAGCATTGCTACCATGCCCACCCTTTTACGAAGATAAGGTATGACATGGCCCGAGTAAACTGGAAGCAGCTACTTGCAGATAAAACTGTTAGAACAAAGGAAAAAACATCACGGGAAACAGGCCCCTCGGCCCAATGAGCCCGCACCGCCACCTCAATGTTCCCACTTCTACCCGTGATTCCTGTCTATGTTTATAGATCCATGCTTTGAAACCAAATTTGAGACAATTTAGGGAGAATTTGTTCCGCCAATCAGACTCAGAGCACATCTTTGGGATGAAACCAACGCAAGCAAAGAGAATGCGCAAACTCCCAAATTCATGTATCTGCACAGCACAGCCATAGTCACTGAGCTGTCGTGTTGCACATCAAATGGTCCAGGTCAAGCATACACTACCAACGTGAAGCACTAGGCTACTGTTGAAAAATCCAAAAGCAGCCCTCTCAAGACCCATCGCGTGTATGCCCCTTGTTAAGCAACAAGGCAGACTGAAGTACCTGTAGAATAAAACAAATACATCAATGTCATCGACAATTTATACACTTCCCAGGGAACTTCCAAGGCTCATGATCCCTATTTTAAATCAGTTTTCTATATCCCTCTATTCCCATTCTGTTCATGTGCCCATTTAAGTATTTCTTAAATAACTCCAGAATGCCTGCCTCCAGCACTTTACTCGGCAGCGCATTCCATACCCCCACCACCCTCTGTGAAAAAACTCCCTCTAGCATCCAAATTATATCTTACGCCCCTCACCCGAAGCCTGTGACGCCTTGTGCTATTTGAGTCCATCCTAGGAAAAAGCTTAACCCTGTTTACTCTATCTATACCCCTCAATCTTGTACACCTCTATTAGATCTCCTCTAAATCTACATCTTTCTAAGGAAAACAGTCCCAATTTGCCTAACCTCTCCTCGTAACTCAGATTTTCCATACCAGGCAGCATCCTGGTAAACCTCCTCTGCACTCTCTCCAGAGTCTCCATGTCCTTCTGGTAGTAAGGCGACCAGAACTGGACGCAATATTCCAAATGAGGTCTAACCAACGTTTCATACAACTGCAACATTAAAGGCCAGCTCTTGTACTCTATACCCCTTCCTATAAAGGCTAGCATGCCATATGCTTTCTTCACAACCTTCTCCACCTGCTCTGCCACCTTCAGAGACTTGTGCACCTGCACCCCCAAATCCCTCTGCGTTTCTATACTCTTAATAGGTCTACCCTTTCTCACATACCTCCCCCCTACATTCTTTCTCCCGAAATGCATCACCTCACATTTAACAGGATTGAATTCCATCTGCCATCTATCTGCTCAAGCTACCTGCCTATGTCCTGCTGTATCGCCTGACAATGCTCCTCACTATCCGCAAGTCCAGCCATCTTTGTATCATCTGTAAACTTGCTGATCACTCCACTTACTCCCTCTTCCAAGTCATTTATATATATTACAAATAGAAGAGGTCCCAGTACCGAGCCCTGTGGCACACCATTAGCTACCGACCTGCAGCTAGAAAAACACCCTTCCATTATTATGTCTCCTATTACCAAGCCAGTTACTTATCCATCTAGCTACCTGTCCTTGAATCCCATTAGCCTTGACCTTTTCAACTAACCTCCCATGAAGGACTTTGTCATACGCCTTACTGAAATCCACATAGACGACATCAACGGCTTGTCCTTCGTCGATTGTTTTCGTCACTTCCTCAAAAAAATTCTACCAGATTCGTAAGGCACGACCTCCCCTTAAAGCCATGCTGTGAATCCCTAATCAGATCGCAACGCTCTAAGTGCCTATACATCCTATCTCTGAGAATTCCCTCCAACAGCTTCCCTATCACTGACGTCAAACTCACCGGCCTATAATTTCCAGGGTTATCCCTACTACCCTTTTTAAACAACGGTACAACATTAGCTATTCTCCAGTCCTCTGGGACCTCACCTGTGTCCAGAGCAGTGGAAGGCCACAAGGAGGAGATAACAAGAGTACAGGGCAAATATGTTCCTGTAAAGAAATAGGTTCAAGACCAGGCCACCCTGGATAACAATGGACATAAAAGTCAGGATTAAGTGTAAAAAAAGAGAAACTTTTGGCATACCTGAGAACTCAATATAGACCATAGAGGAGTATAAAAAGGGCAGGGAGAGAAACTTGAAGAAGAAATTAGAAAAGCTAAGAGAGTGCATGAAAAAGATTTGTCTGGTAGAAGAAGGAAAACTCAAAGGGCTTTTTAAATATCTAAAGAGCTTGAAGATAACTAGGGAAAGAATGGAAAAATACAATGCAGTTGTGGACATTATGCAGGAGGATTGTGAAATATTAGAGGAAATCAACAGAGGGAAGGGTCACTCGCATCCTTAACAGCCTCAAAAGTGGATAAATCAGCAAACTAGGATGAAATGTCTACCAGGGTTGTTGAGAGGCAAGGGATGAATTATCAGGGACATTTGCAGTAATTTTCAAATACTCACCATGAGTGAAGTGTCAAAGGGATTATAAAATTCCTGCAGTGGAAAAAGAGGCTATCCAGCCTATTAAGTCTGCACCAATTCACCACAGAAGCATCCTAGCCAGGCCTATTCTCTGCCCTATCCCTGTAACTCCATATCTTTGGACACAACAGGACACATCTTTCGACTGCAGAAGGGAACCAGAGCACCTAGAGAAAACCCAGTCACAGCAAGGACACGCAAACCCCACACAGTTACCCAATGCTGGAATTAAACCTTGATCCTTGGCACTAAGGCAGCAGTGTTAGCCACTGTGCCACCCTAAAAAGGGTGCAGTTATTAAAAAGGTAGGAACAGATTAGAAAATTATTGGCCACTCTGTCTAACCTTGTTGGTAGGCAAGATACCAGAAGAATTCTGAAGAATAGAATATATCTGCATAGAACCATAGAAATCTTACAGTACAGATAAGAGGTCATCCAGTAAATAAGGATGAGATTTTTGAATCAAGATATTGCGTAACTGAGAGCCTACATAAATCAGTGAGCACAAGCAGGTGATTGCAGCTCGGTGCAAATTAAAGCAAAGAGTACAATGTACAAGGCCAAAAGGCATACTGCAATATCTGAAATAGGTCACACTAACTCTCTGATACATCATCCCGTCCAGAGCCTCCCCTCCATCCTAGCCCTGTAACCCACACATTTATCAGAGCTAATCCACCTAACCTACAGATCTTGGGACTAAAAGAGGAAAGGAGAATATCCGGAGGCAATCCATGCAGACAAGGGGAGAACATGCAAACTCCACACAGTCACCCAAGGCCAAATCAAACATGTGTCCCTGGTGTTGTAATGCAGCATTGCTAACCACTATGCCACCATGACATGAAAGTAACCAGAAGTGTTAAACAGGGAATGCATTAGTGGTGTATACAAATTTTAGCAAGACTTTTCATAAGGTCCCTCACGGCAGACTGGTCAAAAAAGGGTCCATGGGATCCAAAGTAAGTGGCTTATTGGATCCAAAATTAGCTGTGAGGCAGGAAGCAGAGGGTAATGGTAGAAGAATGTTTTTATGATTGAAAGTGTTTCCAGTGGGGTTCCACATGGCTTGGTGCTGGGACCTTGACAAGTGTGGTTTACATTAATGATTTGAACTTAAGTATGGGGGTACGATTAGGTTCACAGATGACATGACAATTTGTTGGGTGGTAAATAGTGAGGAGGATAGTCATAGACTGCAGGTGGATACCAATGGACTGGTCAAGTGAGCAGAGGGGCAAATGCAATTTAACCCACACATAGGATTCAGCCCTCAAGTCCGTTCCAACATTACATTATATCAAAGCTGTCTCAACTGTCTACAAGCCTAAGTTCTATCGCTGTTAATATGCTTAATTAATAAAAACCCTATTGATTTCAATGTTTAACTCACTCAATTTCACAGCTTCTTGGGACAGCATGTTCCAGAATGGAACCAGAGGACACCAATTTAACTTGAATGCAATTTCTTGGTGACAATTAAGGCTTTCAAAACAGAATGGATAATTATCTGAATAGAAGAAAATTTGCAAAATTATGGAAAAAAGACAAAAGGTGTAGGACTAGCTGAGCTGCCCTTGAAGGGCTGGCATGATGATTTCCTTCTGTGTTGTAACTATTCTATGATTCCCTGGAAGAGGTGAGTTTTAACACGTTAAATTTATATAATGTTTTCAACATAATAAAACATCCCAAGGCACTTCATAAGAGACTTACAATGCAAAATATGACACTGCGTCACCCAAGGGGATATTAGATCTTAAAGGAGGAACATGCGATTAAGAGAAGGAAATCCTAGAATTTAAAACCTAAGGTGATTGAAGCATGGCTACCAATAGTGGAGTGATTAAAAATCAGGAATGCTTAAGGAGGCCAAAATTGGAGGAACACATAGAGGTAGGGAGGGAGGTTATGAAGGGATTTGTAAATAAGGGTGAGAACTCTTGAATCAATTTTTGCATAATTGGGAGCCTACATAAATCAGTGAGTACAGGGGTGATTGCAGCACTGTGAAATTAAAGCAGAGATACAATATACAAGGCCAAAAGGCACACTGCAATATCTGAAATAGATTAGAGCACAGGCTACTTTGGCTAAAATTAGATTAGAATGGAACCAAATCAGAGCAGTCCCCGCCAGCTGGACAAGGAGGAGTAATCAATCTTATCAAAGGCTTCAGATAACTTGAAAATGACAAGAAGGGGTAGTTCATCTTTGTTATATGGCATGAAGAATTTGAGACAATTCCAGAGTGTAGTGCCTTTGCAGTCAAGGTAAGGAGCAAGAATGCACAGGAGGCGAGCATTAGAGGAATGGCATGATCAGGGAAGAAAATTATAGGTTTTATGGGCATGGGGAAGAGACATGGTACAATACAAGTCAAATTAGTAGGATGGGCAAACATAGTCTGTGTGGGAGAGAATATAAATAAAGTTTATGAATTGAAATTCTCACAGGGCAGAGGATTGGGGTCCAGCAAGAGTACTACTATAGTCAGATATGTATATGAAGGCTTTATCAAATATAGATACTTAGGAGGTAATGGATAAACAATGTTACAGAGGTGGAAACAGACAGTCCTTGTGATGGAATGGATGTGAAGCTTAGTTTAATTGAGGTTGAGAACAATTTGGATCGACCTGAGACAGTGGCCAGGGAAAGCTACAAAGCTGATGTTGGGGATAGGGAATTTATGATGTAATTAGGGCTGCACTACCCCAATGGTTAACAGCACAAAAGTTATGATTTGTCCAATTCAGAATGTCAGTCAAATAATTAACTAGCAATGATGAAGCCACAGGTCAATCAATTGTTTAGCAAACAAATTCACATGGATATGCTTTACTGGATGGATTACTGTTACATACAGAAAAAAGAGACTTCAAAATTGCATAGTATTTCTGGTCTACAAAAAGCTCACTTTGCAAAGAATAATTAATTGCATCAACCCTTTACAAGTTGAACTTTTTTTTGTTCTTTTACAGGATAGACAAGCATTTATTATCCATCCCCAAGTGTCCTCAAAAAAAGTGGTGATGAGCTACATGGACTGCAGTCCCGATGGTGTAGATACATCCACAACACTATTAGAAAGGGAATTCCAGGATTTTGACCAAGTGACAGTGAAGGAATGGCAATATGGTTCTAAGTCAAAATAGTATGACACTTGGAGAGAATTGTGCAGGTAGTGTGTTTCCATGTATGTGCTGCTTTTGTCCTTCTAGTGGTAGAGGCTGCCAGTTTGGAAGGTGCTGTTGGAGAAGCTTTGGCCAGTCGTTGCAGCGCATCTTGTAAGTAGCTCACAGTGCCATCATTGTGCATTGTTAGTAGAAACAGTGAATGTTGAAGGTGATAGCCAGGGTGCCAAACAAGTGAGCTGATTTGACCTGAATAGTGTCAAAATTCTGGACTGTTGCTACAGCTGCACTTATCTGGGCAAGTGGAGGAGTATGCCATCACACTCGACTTGTGCCTTTTAAGTGGTGAACATGATTTGAGGAGTTAGGAGGTAAATCACTCACCACACAATTCCTAGCTGCTGAACCGCTCTTATAGCCACAGTATTTACATGCTTCTTCCAGCTCAGTTTCTGGTAATGATATCCCCAGGCTTTGGTAGAGAGGGATTCAGCATTGGATATCAAAGGGGGATGGTTAGATTTTCCCCTGTTGGAGATGATACTTGGCAGTTGTACATGCAAACATTATTGGTCACTCATCTTCCAAAGCCAAAATCCAGCTTTTACTTCTTATGGACTGCTTCACTGAAAATGAAGACTAAATGTAAAACTAAAAAAACTCTTCAAAATAATGCTTTTGAGATGGGCGAGTCACAGCAATTCTTCAGGCATGAATATAACTAACAGATAACATTGGGGTATGGCTGATAACAGTTGAATGAGGTAGCTCATGATTATATGATTCTCAACATTAAAGAGAGTTATTTATCCATATCACTAATAACTTAAGTGCAATAACTGGGAATAATGTAGTCCAATATTACCACAAACAGCATTATGAAAATCTATACAACTTCTACAGATTCCAAAATATAAATGAGACTTTGTGGTTTACCAGAGTGTACAACATATAACCTCAAGACTGAATGAATTACGTTGTCAAGCACTGACCTTTTTGAAAAATATTCTCTTAGATAAATCAGTTGTCATAAAGTAAAATCTTACAGGCATCATAGATGCAAGCAAAATTGCTTTTATTCTTCCATAAGTGAAACAATTATCCAAAAATTGTATGAAATTTTTGTAGATTAGTATATTCAGACCGAAATTAAATATATATCACAGGAAGTGACGAAGTGGGTCATAAGTATTTAAGCCCATTTCGCCAGTGAGATCTAGCTGATCAATTCTATATACCCATTTTTAACCACATATCACTGACTGACAGGAATATCAAGATTTACAATAATTAACCCTATCAACTGTTGCTTGCAGAAGAGTCCCAAACTTATACTATTTATATTTAACAGAAGGATTTCCTAATTTAACACCTATAGAAACATTTTTAAAAGCCTGTATCATATCTCTATTTTTCCCCAATTCTGATGGAAAGTTACGACATCAAGCATCAACTTTGTTTCTCTGTCCAAAGATGCTGTCTGATCTGCTGAGCATTTCCTGTTTTTATGAAAGACAATGTACTGACACAAAAAACAACTTTTGGGTGTAATTAATGACATTTAAAATATTGCATATGGTGCAGGAGGTAGAAGCATAAAGAAGCAATTATGATATCTAGGAGTAATAGAAGGGATTATCATGGTCCAACAGAAGCAACAAGGGTCCAGCACATCTCCTCATCCTTGCTGATTTCAATCTTCAGCTCAGCTCTCCTTACCTCCTCCTCGACTGAATTCATGACTTTGTTCTTCCTGAATTTCTCCTATTTATATGCAGCTACCTGTCAACCTTATATATCTCCTATAGCCTGACTACTTTCATGCTTCTATTTTTACATTTTATTGCTTTCCTCACGATCCAAATTCTCTTTCACCTCTTTGTCAGTAGTGGGGACACATTTAAATAAGCACCCTGTGGACTGGAGTGCATTTCTGGGCCATAAGGTTGGGAACAAGATTTCCATCAATGGATGTAAAAGAGGGAGATGGGGAAATGGTTGAGAAAAATTAGTCAGCTGCAAAAATATCATGACAAATTGACGGCCATTGCCTAGATATATATATTGGAAAGCTGTCATGTCTGCCAAAAGATAATGGATAGAGTCAGTACAAATAGCCAATACCCAAAAAGCAGTGGTGATATGGAAGTAGTTCTAACTTTGATCTGCAAGGACGCATACAATGATGCATTACTGTTTTTTGACTTAAATAGAAGCATTAAATTATCATTGCCAGGAAACAAGGACGCATTGTCAGAACAGCTGGAATGGAAAGCTAGCCTCAGCCAGAGTGCACTAATGTTCTTTAGGGAAGGAAATCCCCAGCCATATATGGTCTGGCCTAAATGTGATTGACTCTTAACTGTCTTTTTCAAATAGCCTAGAAAGCCACTCAGGTCTAGGGCAAATACAGATAAGTAATAAATGCTGGCCATGCCAGTGAAATCCATATCCCATGAAAGAATAAAGAAAAAGGATTGTTAGAGAAACATACTGCTGGGCTCAGTATATTTGGGTGGTATATCAGTGTTTAGCATTATTGCCCCTCACAGCGCCAGGGACTCAAGTTCAAATCCGACCTTGGGTGACAATGCAGAGTTTGCATATTCTCCCCATGTCTACACGAGTTTCCTCTGGGTGTTCTGGTTTCCTTGCACAGTTATTAGGTTGAATGGCTATGCTAAATTGCCCCTTGGCGTCAAGAATAATTATTTCGGGTCACAGGGCCATTCTGCAGTTTAGAGATTCTATTCTATGCAATATAACAGAAATGAGGATTAAAAACAAGAATATTTTGCTTTTAAAATATAGATTAATATAAATAAACCTATATTTTAATTAGTTAGCTTCATTGAATTGTATAAAAACTGTTTAAAAATTCTTCCAAAACTTTAATGTTGATGCAAACAGCCCATTGGGGATTTTTACACCTTAACGCAATTAGGGGTATTGGGTAAATCACTATTAGGCTTCTCATAGTAGTCAGAAAAGTGCTCACACCTAAATTCATAACCATTCCACAGTATTGCAGTTTATTTACACTGTGCTCTCAATTTTTATACACAAACATTTACATAGTACCAAACACATCCCACAACAGAGTAAGATCATAGTAAGAAAGTGCTGGTCAGATGAGTCCGATTTAAAATCAATGATAGAGAACAAAGTCCATGCTTTTCCTTATCCAACTGCAGTTTCTATCACTGATCAACTCGGGTCAATTACAAATGCACCCATGCAGCACTTCGAATAGACAAAATGAAACATTGTTAGAGACTAGTGTAATGTTTCACTGGTCCATTTGACCATCAGTTCTGTGCACACAAGCATTTGCTCCCTAGGACCACACATAGTCTGCTATCACATCAGTGACCTGTCAGTCACACTGATTTATATTGCTATATTTCAAGGCCTGTATTTACTGATTAAACAACAAAGTAATGCACAATTATTATACATTTATATTAAATCCCAAGTAAACAATCAATGTGATGGTCCAATTGTTAGATAAAGCATGTCCTTTTACCATATAGTTTGAGGTGTTCTGTTTCAGAAGAAAACATCAGTGCCTGCGCCCATTGTTGCGGGAATATTCCTAGACTGCACTACAAGTTACCGGCATGTTTGCTGTGACATTTTTCAATGAGTTCATCAGTTTACTGTGATGTAAACCTGCCACCGGACGATCAGAGAGCATAATGGCCTGGCTTACGGAGTTCATTACAATATTACAGTTACAGAGCCACCTTCGAAATGTATCAACACATTCAAATATTTTATAGGAGCTGAGGCATAGTCTGCAATACACATTGACCTCTACTCAGACTATATCTGAATGTGCAAGGAATAGAGGGTTATGGACAAAGGGCAGGCAGAAGGGATTAATTTAATTTGGTATCATGTTCGGCACAACACTGTGGGCCAAAGGACTGTGCTGTACTGTTCTATGTTCTAATAAGTAGTAGGACTGGAAATCAAAAAGTTGCAGATTACTGAAGAATTAACAAACTGCAACGAATACAATGAAAAATTAAGGCTTCAATTATACATTGATTTATACTTTTAAAAAGTTCTAAATGAGGGGCATGACTTAAACCAGAAATTGCTGGACATTAGGTGGGAATAGACATCATATTGAAAGTTCATCGGGAAGTTAATCTCTACCATCCTGCTTATAACTGAGATTCCTCTGAAAACGCAAGACGACTTTACGTAACATTTTAAATACAATCAAGTGTCAAACTTTTTGAATCTTATCCTAACAACACTAGAATATGCATTCTAAACAACTTGCATTTGTATATAAATTTTAATGTTATCACATATACTCATGTAATAGTCAATTGTTTGAGGCAAAGAAAACATGGAGTTGACGTTGACACGAGAAATGCTTGCAGGGTTGACATTTGTGCTCCACCTGAGCCCAAGCAAAATCCAAAAATGTGGAATAATGCAAAACCGTAAAACAAACTGAAAATATTTTCACATTATATCATTATAGCTGTGGTCCAAATATCCTTGTAAACAAAATTACTGCTGCTGATGACATACCTTCTTCACACTGATCAAACCTAATTGTTCAGCATATGTCAAATGTAGAATAATACCAACTATGTCATTTATACTCAGTTGTACACATGTCTGATATTTCACAACAGATGATATACGGAGTATAATAGTTGGCAGCTGTATACATTCTGCATAAAGTGTGTTTCCAGGTCCTCCAAAACGTAGTGTAATGTGCTTACAAATAGAAATGGATTCAATTCATTGTGCAACACATTGCTGGAAGCAGGAAAATCTTTCAAAATGGCAGCGACAGATGTGATTTTTGTCACAATTATACTAGTCAATCAAATGAGGGCAGGTTCTAATTAAACTATGGAAACGTGAGACACCAGACACAAGGCTTGCAACTGAGTCTCCCATGTGTTTTTTTAAAGCACAATGAGCTCTGCATGGAGATGATCATAACATTGAAATTTCCATATGATTAGCACACTTGGGATTGTATTTCCTGGGCCCGCTAGCATCAATACCCTGCCTCCAGGAGTGGTTCCCTCCAACTGGATTCAAAACTGCCCCCCACTAATGGGGAACAGGCATCCTCACCCTGCTGGGTGAGGCAGAAGCCACTGAGGCGCCTCGAGAGTTTGGAGGCAAAGGGGGGGGTGCCCATTGGCATTCTGCCACTGCCATGGGAGCATGGCGTATTGGGAGCCTCCAATGCCACTCTGCAGTTGGGTGAGAGAGAGGATTACAATCGGTCATCAGGAGTGGGGAGGTCAGGGTTGGCCTTGGAGAGGGGGAGGCAGGAATCAGAGGAGGAGAAGGGTCAGGAAGGCCAGCGATTGATGTGGTTCTGGGAAAGGCCACCAACTGGAAAACCGGCAATTTGCCATTGTGCATGCGCAGTGACAGGTTGGTGCGTACACAGTGGCCTGCTCAGCACTAGGCTGCTGGCCTCTCGGGTGGGAACAGGCCCCACTCCTTACAATGACCAGAAACCTGACCAGCCATATAAATATCACTACAGGGGAGCAGTGGCAACTGAACATTCCTGGGTGTAAGTGTTTCAGGCGTGACGAGGAGGGTCCAGAAGAGGTGGAGGAGTGGCGTTGTTAGTTAAGGAGAGCATCACGGCGATGCAGACAGAGAATGATACAGAGGAGTTAGGAGTCGCTGTGGATGGAGTCGAGGAATAGAAAGGGGGCGATTACTATGCTAGAGGTGTATTATAGGGCACCCAACAGCCCGCAGGTAGTTGAAGAAGGCGTATGTAAAGACATTTTGGATAGGAGCAGAAAGAACAGAGTCGTTATAGTGGGAGATTTTAATCTCCCTAGGGTGGATTGCAAAGTACCTATAGCTCGGGGTTTGGACGGGCAGGAATTTGTAAAATGTGTACTGGAAGGATCGTTGGAGCAGTATGTGGCTAGCCCAACTAGAGAAGAGGCTATATTGGATTTAGTTCTCAGTAATGAGCCAGGGCAGGTAGTTGATATTGTAGTAGGGGAATATGTGCTAACAGTGACCACAACTCTGTCTACTTCAGCATACAGATGGAAAAGGATGCTTGTTGCCCTAGGGGCAGGGTGCTGAATTGGGGGAAGGCTAACTACGGTCAGATTAGGCAGGAACTTATGGAAACTGATTGGGAACGGTTGTTCAAGGGTAAGTCCACGCTAGGCACGTGGGACTCTTTCAAGGGAATACTGAAAATGTTGCAAGATAATTATGTGCCGGCCAAGAGGAAAGATGGGAAAGGTAGGATTAGAGAGCCGTGGATTACGAGAGATATTGAGGACTTGGTTAGGAAGAAGAGAGAGGCGAATGACAGGTCAAAGCAGCTGGGAACGGAGACAGCGTTGGAGGAATATAGAGAGTAGGAGGGAGCTCAAACGGGGAGCTACAGGGCAAAAAGGGGGCACGAAATGATTTTGGCCGATAGGATTAAGGAAAATCCAAAGGCTTTTTACTCCTATGTTAGGAATAAAAAGGTGGTTAGAGGAAAAATCGGACCTCTTAGGGACAGAGGAGGGGAACTGTGCTTAGAGTCCGAGGGAATGGCGAAGATCCAGAATGAATACTTTGCGTCGGTATTCACGAAGGAGAGGGGCTTGTTGACAGCTCCTGTCTCTAAGGAAGCTGTGTACCAGTTGAGGGAAATACCAATATCGAGGGAGGAAGTGTTAGAGCTTCTAGATAGCATTAAAACTGATAAATCTCTGGGGCCTGATGACATTTATCCCAGACTGCTTAGGGAGACGCAAGGTGAAATTGCTGGGCCTCTGATGTAAATCTTTGTCTCTTCTTTGGACACAGGTGAGGTCCCAGAGGACTGGAGAATAGCTAATGTTGTACCGTTGTTTAAAAAGGGTAGTAGGGATAACACTGGGAATTATCGGCCAGTGAGTTTGACGTCAGTGGTAGGGAAGCTGTTGGAGGGGATTCTTAGAGATAGGATGTATAGGTGATCTGATTAGCGATGCGCAGCATGGATTTGTTAACGGGAGGTCGTGCCTTACAAATCTGGTAGAATTTTTTTGAGGAGGTGACGAAAACGGTGGACGAAGGGCGAGCCGTTGACGTCAACTATATGGATTTTAGTAAGGCGTTTGACAAAGTCCCTCATGGGAGGTTAGTTGAGAAGGTCAAGGCTAATGGGATACAAGGACAGGTAACTAGATGGATAAGTAACTGGCTTAGTAATAGGAGACAGAGAGTAATAGTGGAAGGGTGTTTTTCTAGCTGGAGGTCGGTCACAAGTGGTGTGCCGCAGGGCTCGGTACTGCGACCTCTTCTATTTCTTATATACAATATATATATATATAAAAATGACTTGGAAGAGGGAATAAGTGGAATGATCAGCAAGTTTACAGATGATACAAAGATGGCTGGATTTACGGATAGTGAGGAGCATTGTCAGGCGATGCAGCAGGACATAGATACACTGGTAGCTTGGGCAGACAGATGGCAGATGGAATTCAATCCTGATAAATGTGAGGTAATGCATTTCGGGAGAAAGAATGTAGGGGGGAGGTATATGATAAAGGGTAGACCTATTAAGAGTATAGAAACGCAGAGGGACCTGGGGGTGCAGGTGAACAAGTCTCTGAAGGTGGCAGAGCAAGTGGAGAAGGTTGTGAAGAAATCATATAGTATGCTAGCCTTTATAGGAAGGAGTATAGAATTCAAGAGCTGGCCTTTAATGTTGCAGTTGTATAAAACGTTGGTTAGACTTCATTTGGAATACTGCATCCAGTTCTGGTCGCCTTACTACTGGAAGGACATGGAGACCCTGGAGAGAGTGCAGAGGAGGTTTACCAGGATGCTGCCTGGTATGGAAGGTCTGAGTTACGAGGAGAGGTTAGGTAAATTGAGACTGTTTTCCTTAGAAAGACGTAGACTTAGAGGAGATCTAATAGAGGTATACAAGATTATGAGGGGTATAGATAGAGTAAACAGGGTTAAGCTTTTTCCTAGGATGGACTCAAATAGCATGAGGGGTCACGGGCTTAGGGTGAGGGGGGTAAGATATAATTTGGATGCTAGAGGAAGTTTTTTCACACAGAGGGTGGTGAGGGTATGGAACGCGCTGCCAAGTAAAGTGATGGAGCCAGATATGCTGGAGTTATTCAAGAGATACTTAGATGGGCACATGAGCAGAATGGGAATGGAGGGGTATAGAAAAGTGATTTAAAATAGGGATCATGAGCCTTGGGAGTCCCTGGGAAGTGTGTAAATAGATGATGATGTTGATGTACTTGTTTTTATCCTACAGGTGCTCTGGTCTACCTTGTTGTGTAACGAGGGGCATACACGTGATGGGTCATGAGGGGGCTGCTCTTGGACTTTTTTTTGAGAGTATCCTAGATAGTGTACGCTTGACCTGGACCATTTGATGGGCAACACGACAGCTCAGTGACTATCACTGTGCTGTGCAGATACATGGATTTGGGCCTGTGTCTGTGGGAGTTTGCGCATTTTCCCTGTGCTTGCGTGGGTTTTCTCCAGGTGCTCCGGTTTCCTCCCACATCCCAAAGATGTGCTCTTAGGCTAATTGGCAAAACAAATTCTCCCTAAATTGTCTCAAAATTTGGTTTTTAATCCATAGATCTATAAACATAGACAGGGATTGCGGGTAGAGGTGGGAACATCGGGGTGGCGGCACGGGCTTGTTGGGCCGAAGGGCCTGTTTCCCGTGCTGTTTTGTTCTTTGTACAAGAGCATGTTAGAGGCTGGGAATTCTGTGACAAGAAACTCCCCTCTGAACTTCATGAGACACGTCCACATCTACAAACCACAAATCAGTACTATGTGTTGAAATACTCTGCTTCGATCAGTGCAGTTCTAAGAAGAAGCTCAACACTACCCAAGACAAAGCAGCTGATTTGATTAGCACCCCATTCACCATCTGAAAAATTCATTTCCTCCACACCTGGCACAGAGTAGCAGCAACATATACCATCTGCAAGATGCACTGCAGCAACTCAGCAAGGCTCCCATGACAGGACCTTCTAAATCTGTGATCTCCACCACCGAAAAGAACAAGGGCAGATGTATGGGAAGACAATCACTAAAAGTTTCTCAACAAGCTACATACAAATAACAACTTGGAATATACTACCGTTCCTTCACTGTTGCCGGGTTAAAATTCTGGAACTTCTTAACAGCATTGTGGGTTTAACTGCAACAAATAGACTGCAATGATTCAAGGAAGATTATAGGTGACAACAAATGCTGACCTAGCCTATTACATCCACATCCTATGAAGATATATATATGAAAAAGTAGTTGCATGGTATGATATTTGTAAGCTTGTGACTGGAAATAAACTTGTAAATTTTATCCATAGTCTCTAGATATTTTTGCTTTTAATCTATTAAAAAATGTTTGAATGTATTGCTAAGTTGAACTGAGTTTTGATTCTGAACTCTTTCAATAGTTATTCGTAGCAATACGTTCTGCAATCTTGTAACGTTCTGACAAAAAACAAATCTTAGGGGGATAGTTAAAAGCAGGAGCTTTAGAGGAGGCATTTGCTAGTGATACTCCTGCACAAGCTGATATTTCATATCTTTTTCGTGAATGTGTTGCACTACCCTTTGAAATGTTTCAATGCTTTCTCGAACTTGTAATGCAGACCATATAGATCAATTTGAAAAATAAACAGCAATAGCCAATGACTTAAAAGACCACATAAAATGCTCAGTATAAAATATTCTAATCCAGAAATTTTCATGTCAAGATTTTAGGGAAGCATAAATGTTATTCTATTTTAGAAATGAGCGACTGCTTATCTTTAAGTTCTAGATTCTCTGACAAGAGGAAACACACCCTCTTCACATCCATCCTGTCAACACCCCTCAGGATATTAGAGGTTTAGATCAAGTTACCTCTTGTTCTTCTAAACTCTAGTGGATACAAACCCAACCTCATGAGATGATCTGACAACTGCCCATTCTTGGTTTCATGCACCGATACTTTCTCTGAACTGCTTTTAACATATTTAGATCTTCTCTTGTATCAGATAAGACTCCAACCAGTAAAGTTTTTCCCTCGATTCCTATTGATTATATTCTTCCTAAAGTTCTTTCAATGCCACATTCAGTCAAATGTTGCCTTGATAATAAGGACAGTCAATACCTCCCATGTTTGGACCAAGATGTATTGAGGCCTTTTTGTGACTCAAAATGAGCAAGTCATTGCTGAGTAGTTGGTACTGTAAACGATACTTTATCACTAAGGTGATATCAAAATAGACTGATGGAGTGGTAATTGATTGGGGTGGATTTGCTCTGTATTTTGTAGACAAGGAATACTTGGCCAATTTGATATATTGTTGGTTTTTGGGCTATAATTGTAGCAAGTTCAGGAGAATATATCTGCAGTACTAATGCCAGAACGTTGTTAGGTCTCCACAGCCTTTGAAATATCATTTCTTGCTATAATGTGGAGTGAATCGAACTGGCTGAAGACTGGCATCTGTGACGTCAAGCTTCTCAGAAGAATACCAAGATATATCTTCCACTTGGGTACTTCTGACTGAAGTTATCTGCAAATGCTTCAGCCTGGTCTTTTGCACCAGTATGCTGGGATTGACTGTGGTTGATATTTATGAAACTTTCAATTGTTCACCAATCATTATATATTTTACAGAACTGCATTGCTTTGATCACAATTGTTGGTTAAAGGATCCCTCAGTTGATCGAGCACTGCTTTTTTTTTTAAAAAAAGGTATGCCTACTGCTCCTGGCATGCTCTTTTGCACCCTTCATTGAACTAAAACTGATCTCACAGCTTAATGGAAGTTTCACAACACCAGATTAAAGTCCAACAGGTTTATTTGGAAGCAAAAGCTACTAGCTTTCAGAGCTCTCACTGCTCCTTCATCAGATAAATGGGGTTTCAGTTCACAAACAGTGTCTATCTGATACGCTACAGGAAAGCGTATCCCAACGGATGGTACATTGGGAAGACCATGCAGACATTACAACTACAGATGAATGAACACTGCTCGACAATCACCAAGAGTTTCTCTCCCTGTTGGGGAACACTTCAGTAGTCATAGGCATTCAGTCTCTGATCTTCGGGTAAGTGTTCTTCAAGGCAGCCTTCACAACACACGATAGCACAGAATCACTGAGCAGAGACTGATAGCCAAGTTCTGCACACGAGGGTAGCCTTAACCGGGATCTTGGGTTCACATCACATTATCTGCAACCCCCACAGCTCACCTGAGCTTGCAAAATCTCACTAACTGTCCCAATTGGAGACAATACACATCTCTTCAACTTGTGCTTAACCCTCTCTCCAGTCACATTGTCTGTATCTTCAAGACTTGATTACTTGTAAAGATTCACATTCCAACCATTATTTTGTAAATTGAATGTGTGTCTTTATATGGCCTGCTGTGAACTGATGAAAGAGCAGCAAGTGCTCGAAAGTTAGTGGCTTTTGCTACCACATGAACCTGTTCGACTTTAACCTGGTGTTGTGAGACTTCTTATTGTGCCTAAGACAATGCCAAGTGGTCTGAACTGTTTCATTCCTTTCTGATTCTGTGGGGTTTGGTGTAACCGAGTGGTTTTGCTAGACCAATTCAGAGGACAATCAAGAACCATCCATATTTTTATGGAATCACATGTAGACCAGACCAGGTACGTACATGGATTTCCTTCACTAATTAACATTAGTGAAGCAGATGATTTCATGGTCACCATTACTAGTTAATTACAAATTTATTAATTGATCGAATTTAAATTCCACTCACTAAGGTGGAATTTGAACCTGTGTTGCAACAGCATCAGTCTGGCTGGGCCTCTGGATTACTTGTCCAAAGACATTAACATTATGCCACCATCTCCCACATTAAAACATGGCACTACATAAAATTTGATGCATTTACATTAACTAAACATTGTCAGAACAACAGATAATATACTCTCCTTGTGTATATTTGAATAAAACTTTTGTGCTGTGCTAAAGTCTCTGCTGAGTCCTGTTACCACCACAGCACTCTGATTTCAAGTAAAATGGAGCTGCCTGTAATTGTGCTGACATGATATCCTGCGAAATGGAGGAATCCATTTTATCCAAGTTATTCTCCCTCAGTGGCAGTCCTCATCTCAGCCTAATTAATAAACAAAGAGGCGATAGAAAAAACAAGGGGGCAATAATTTTCAAGGGAAAATAATTGATAAGCATGTCCACCCTATACAATGCACTCAATGCCGAGTTCAAAAACATAACCAACTAAAAAGCTGATAGGCTAGATGCCATCCTCAAACGAAGGAGTGATGTATCACAGGAATCAATTTGTTGTTCAAATGTTTCTGCAGAAAACAGTAAATCCAACTGATTGGTGCTGAACTGTGCCTTTGCTCAATAACAATTCTCAAAAGGCTACTGAGATTCAATAGTAAAACTCTACCGTTAAAAACTTTACCATCTTTATCTTCAGCAACATAAAAATTAGAAAACCACCAGCATTAAAGCAATAAGAACACATTAAAACTCAAACTAAAGTAAACCTGAATTAATCAGATATGTCTGTTGGTGGCAGAAAATACAACTAATACTACAAAGTTAATCAACAAGAAGCAGAGTATGTGAATATACTGACATTACCACAAAATACGAGAATAATAAAACACACTCGCCAAGATATCAGCAACACGAACGCCCTGTGGTTTATAAATAAATCTGCCTTCCAAAGTGAAGCCAAAGAAAGACACAGGATGAAAACAAATTGCAAGTCTTTTCCGGACACACACACACCATGAGAAAATTCACTGCATGCACTATGTTTCATTGCTCATCTCTGGACCACATTGAGTAATATATCACAGCACACAACAAAATTTTAAAGGCCTGTCGGAAATGCAGCTTGAATTATTTAAAGAGGGATGATAGATTGGCAGAGAGAGGAATCAGAAGAAAGGGAGGGAGAGATTGGGACGGGGAAGGGAAGATTATCAGTGTGAGGGGGAACAGGCATGATGGAGGGGGAAATCAGTGGAGATCAGGGCATGCAGGCAGATTGGGTTCTGGGGTGGGGGGAATCGGGGCACGCAGGCGAATCAGGGTCCGGGGGAAATCAGGGCAGGAAAGGGACCAATGGGGCATGGGGCATGGAAATCACACAAACTCTACAGTGCAGGATCTAGTCTGCACCAACCACAATCCCACCCAGGCCTTATTCCCATATTCCTAATTTTACCTGCTAATCCCTCTAATTTATGTATCTCAGGACACTAAGGAGCAATTCTAACATGGTGAATCAACCTAACCCACACATCTTTGGACTGTGGTAGGAAACCCACGCAGACATGAAAAGAATGTGTAAACTCCACACAGACAGTGACCCAAGCCGGGAAACGAACCCAGGTCCTGAGAGCTATGAAACAGCAGTGCTATCCACTGTGACATCGTACCAGGCAGGGAGGGGGGCACAAGCAAGGGAGGGGACCAGTGGAGAATCAATGGATCCAGGGAGGAAAGGATAGTGAGGGATCAAGGCAGGGAGGGATCCGGAGGAATCTCCGCTGGGAGGGATCAGTAAGGTGGGAGTGTATTTGCCTCCGTCTGCTAGAGGCTGACTGGCGGGCAGGAGTTGAATTGCTCAACAACCCTGCCAGAGAGATGCAACAACTACCCCATCCAGCGGCTGTCTGGCCAGCACCACCTGGCAAAGGTCACTCCCGACGCCCGCATCTTAAATTATGCAACAAGAAAATACGCAGACTTAAACACAAGAGGATCTAAATGTAAGCTGCGCATTGGGGGGGAGAGAGAGAAAGACAGAGAGAAGCTCCGGGCGGTGTATGATCGATGGCTGCCTGCCTTTCTCTGGCGTTCCCCCGCCCCCCGGTGCACGCTCTCTCTCTCTCTCTCTCTTCCTTCCTGTCCCGAGTGTTTTTTTTCTGCCCGCTGTTTTTATTGTTTGCTGCCTTACCTCTTCGAGCAGGGTGGCTGTGTTCCTGCAGTTGAGCAGTTTGGTGGTGAAGCTGGACGTGGTCGGCGAGTTGTAATCTTCCGTCGTCTCCGCGATAAACTCCGACACCGAGATTTGATCGGGCATCCTTCACGGAGGTATGGTGGTGGTCCAGCCAGGTGGTGATGTTGATGGATGTAGTGTTTTTCACATGAAGAAAGAGAGTGGCCGGTGGGTGGATGAGGAGAGAGAAACAATACGAGAGCGGATTAATCGGGGGGCGCTAGCACGGACGCTCCGAGGCGGCGGCGGCGGCGGCAGCGGCAGCAGCAGCAGCAGCCGGGCTCCTCCGCGCACGCGCGTCCTGCGTCTCCGACTCGCGCTCGGCAGTCGGTTGGTTTTTTTTTGTCTGGAAGCTCGCGCAGTCTGGCAGTTGGCCGCTCGCGTTCCCACCCGGCCCGCCTCTCTTCCTGCGCCAGCCCCGCCCCCTTCGGCTCTGCTCTCCCTCCCGCCCTATCCTGCCCCGCCTCCTCTGGCCCGGCTCGCTGTTGCCCCACCCCAGCCAATCCCGTCTCTCTCCCTGGTCGCCAAGTCTCCACCGTTCCTGCTCTCGTCTCGTCTCGCCCCGCCCCTCCCCCTGCTCCAGCCCCGTCTCCTCCCTGCTCTCCTTGTCTCCCTCCCGCCCCCTCGGGCTCTCCTCTCTCTGTCTCCCCCCCCCCGCCCCCTCCCTCCCCACGAGCCCCGCTCCTTCTCCCGACGCTTCGAAAACTATCGGTCACATGGCCAAACAAGGAAGTAATCTGCGGCTGCGTGTTCGGGACAGCACCTTTGTCGCCACCTTTTACCAGAGTAGCTGTTCGTAGAGTCACAGAGAAACAGGCCCTTCAGCCCAACCTGGCCCTGCTGACCATGCTTCCTAAATTGAACTTGTCTTATTTACCTGCGTTTGGCCCATATTCCTCTAAATCTTTCCCATCTGTGCATCTGTCCAAACATCTTTTAAATGTCGTCATTGTACCCCGTCATGTTCTCTTGCATCTCATTCTGAATCGACCCAAGGTAAACTAGTCATTTCCTAATCATTTAGGGATATGTTTGTTTTCTCAATTGAGATCTCCATAATCAGAAATATAACCTTTTCACCAAATCAAGATCAAGGGGGTGGGTGAGGAATCGTCAAGAGAGAGTGGAATCAGATTGCATTCTGTGCTGGTTTTCATTGACTGGAAACACTATCTCAGTTTCTCTCTTCACAGACGATCCCCTGACCTGAATATTTCCAGCATTTTCTGTTTTTATTTCAGATTTCCAACATCTCCTGTATTTTGCTTTTCTGGTGAGGATTGGATTTTCTGGTGCATGGTGTGAAATCATTGAAAACCTTAATAATTAGTACCTGCTCATTGTTAGTTGACTCTTATGGAATAATTCAGTTCACGGACTGGCTTACTGTTTCGTAGAATAAAATCCCTTACAGTGCAGAAGGAGACCATTCTGCCAATCAAGTCTGCACTTGACTGACTGACATCCCACTCAGGCACTATTCTTGCAACCCTATTTATCCCACTAATCCCCCTAACCTACACATCTTGGGACACTAGGGGCAATTTTGCATGACTAATCCCCTAACCTGCACATCTTTGGACTGCAGGAGGAAACTGGAACACCCAGAAAAAAACCACACCGACATGTGAAGAACATGCAAAATCTGCACAGTCACCCAAGGTTGGGATTTAACCCAAGTCCCTGAAACTGTGAGGCAGCAGTGCTAACAACTCAGTCACTGTGCTGCCTATGATGTTACTTTAAATAGAGGGACGCTGCCTTATGTTCAATTTTTATTCTCAGTTGCTCAAACCATTCCATGCTTAAAAGATAGATAACAGTGCAGAGGATACAAAATTTGTGGATGATAGTGAAATTTGAAAGTATTATGAAACATGAGGAGGATAGTATAAAACTTAAAAAGGGCATATTGCCAGACTGGGTGAACAAGAGGCAGATGAAATAAATGCTTGATCGCCAGCGCATTCACAATGGGCCATAGGGTTCTTTGGTGCTATGAAACTCTGTGGTTCTATAAAATTTAATGCAGTGTTGTATGAAGTGATCCATTTTGATAGTAAGAATGCAGAGAGACAATCTAAAATGAAGGGTACAATTCTAAAGAGACTAGGAGCGGAGCAGGATGACCAACCATGGCTTTCTTTATGGGATATGGCTCGTTTTTGTGCCCATTTTCCCTTACCACAGGCTGCATGGTACTAGGGTGATGTTTATGCAATAATTAGGAACTTCACATTTCATGCATGCACAGTACTTCCTCCTCTGTTTGCCTGTTCTGACAACTCTGACAAAACCCCATCCACCATGCTCTCAGTTCTGGCAGCATCTATCAACCCCACACCCACTTGTATGGGCCCTCACGGCAAAGACTATCTTTTTATTTCCCCTGTGAGCATTGGTCACCCTGGAACAAAGGGACGCAGCCTTATCTACGCATAAATCATTGAAAGCAGTTGGACAGGTTGAGAGAGTACCTAAAACATAGGGCATCCTGGCCTTTATCAATACGGACTTTCAACCTTTACACCATTTAACTAAAGCTGTTTATTGTGATAATTCATATACAAAATACATCTGAGCAAGACAGCTGCAAAATTTGTTTCAAAATGTGAAACAACCTCACAAGCAAACTTGCTGGCTCTTTACAAGGTGCAGATAGTCAAACATTAAGGACCTCAGGTCTTGCCATTATCTATTCGACTGCAGAATACTATGCATCAGGATGGTACAACTCATCCCATTCTAGTCATATACGTATCCAGCTTAACACAGCTATGCATATCACCTCAGATACCTTCTGATAACTCAACTGCCCTGGCTCCCAGTCCTGAGCAACATCCCACCCTCTCACATAAAAGAGCGAGATTGCAATGTGAACACTCTTGGAGAACTTTCACATCAACCCAAGCCTGTCGCCATACAAGGACATTACCAATCCATCTGCTGCTCACCTCCCATCACACCAGCCTATATGACTAAGGCCACCGTTCCAAGGAGTAACAGCAGAGGTCCTACAATAGGAGGAATGGAACAAACAACGCACTATTAAAAACCATTGCCTTATCACAGATTTCACCCCACCAAGTTTCAACCTGTCAAGCCAATATCGGGCATTCCTCCACTGTTTCAGCACTGACCAAAACCTTTGTGTCAGCAAATCAATCCAAGTGGGGCCTTGCAGCAGACACAGACTGCAGCTCTGGTGCACCTCAGTCAATAACTCACATCACTAAAGACTGACCCCTAACAAAATTCAGCGGAGGACTCAGAGCTCTATTTAGCCACTGCAGAAGCTATTACCTGACTTGGTGATTGCTGCACACTAAAAAAAAACCCACTATGTCTTTCTCTTTCAGCTTCTTTTGGTTCCCATTTTCCTGCACTCAGATTTGAGTTCATCAATGTAGTCTATCTTGGGAGTGTCTTTCTCATTAGGTTTTCCTTACATCTTTTTACCCCTTATATCTGCTCCATTTATTGTCAATATTTTCTGTGCTGATTTTCCAGCCTTTTATTTCCTATGCTCCAAAATGCGCACACCAGTGGTTCATCTCCATCCAAATTAACTGATTCCTGTACCGTCTTCCCAGTAGAGTCTGGTACCTGCCTGCTGTTTTTGATTTTTCCACATTCAAGGATACAATCAACTTCCTCTGTTCAACTTCAACGGTGTACCAGACCACTCTCCTTAAATTCCCTAAAAGATTTGTGAATTTATTAATGAGTTGTGGGTGAGACTGGCTGGGCCAGCATTTATTGCCCATTCCTAATTGCCCTTGAACTCAGTGGCCATTCCAGAAGGCATTTAAGAGTCATCCATATGGCTGTGGATCTGGTGTCACGTGTAAGGATGGCAAATATTCTTCCCTAAAAGGCCTACTGTACCAGCTGGATTTTTATGACAATCAACAATGTTTCATGGTCATCATTTGACTTTCTAATGTCTTTTATTGAATTCAAATTTCACCATCTGTCAAGATTGTTTCTGGATTGCTAGTTTAGTAACAATACCACTATGCCACCAGTCCCCCTTTATGTTTGAACCCCTGCTTTTCCATCTATTCCTAGTGGTTATTACACAATTGACCCTCACTTGTTTTTGTAAGCAGGTTGTTTGGAACATTTTTCATGTAAACAGAGTAATAAGTCTTGTGCTCCACTTATTATGGAACTATGAGCCTAGAATTTAACTAATTAAAAATGCATTTACTTACATGGACTTAAGACTGCGTTCACAGTACCTGCCTCCTTACTCTATTTAGCATGCCGGAAGCTCCATATGATCTGCTGACATTCTATCAGTCTGTAATTGCAGCACCTATGCATCATTACTAAGAGCTAATTCGATGTATGTCATTAAAAGAAAAGCTGCAGCCAATATTCTATCAAAGTGGACTCAGCAATATTGGAAATCTTATCCCTCATGCAAGCTGTTAATGATTCTTCTAGAATCTCTCACTTTACAGCTTCCAAAACAATATGGATGTTTTTATGCGTTTGAATGCTACCTATTACTCACCCTTCTCACCTACACTGTCAAGGACATCTTGTCTCCCTTCAGGGAGACTGAATATCCTTTCACACATACCACAAATTCTGCTCTCTCTCGCTTCTGAAATGTGATTTGTTTTTCACTTCTCCTTATTGTTCCCTTTTGCTATTATGCATTGAGTATCTTCCTCTCTGGATTTGAATCTCTCATTCTTTTTTAATATTTTTAATTAATTTGAAATTCATGAATGAGAATCTTTTGCAATCTGATTTTTGTCAGCTTAACATCCTTTATCATATTTCACATTGATTTACCATCATTTTGTTTTTGGTGCTCAAGCAACATTTTCTGAAAGATAATGTTAAACCTGGCCACACACTATCTGGGTACCAAGGAGAACTTTATAAATGAAAATCATCATTTATCATTTTTAATGCAAAAAAAACATATTTAAAAAGTACATTGATATTGGTATGGGGGGATGACATAATTATTTTTGTTTCTATGAAATATGACAGCTGTTAAAAATTTTTAAAAAATGGTATGATTGCACTAGAACAGGCACTAAGGCTATTTTAAAAGATGTTGCCAGTTAGATAGAAATTTTAGCTAAGAGGAAAGATTGGATAGCCTGTTGTTGTTTTCATTGGCACAAAACAGCTTAGTATGGCTCCTGTTCTGACCAAGACCGCAAGAAATATGCAAAGTCGTTGTGCCATGTTGCGGATGTCACCCTGTCCATCACACAAACCAACCTCCCATCCACTGACTCCATCTACACTTACTGCTGTTTCTGAAAGGCAGCCTGCATAATCAAGGACCCCCAAGCACCCCAACATACTCTCCTCCATCATCTTCCATCAGGAAAAAGATACAAAAGTGAGAACAAGTACAACAAAATCTTCCTGCTACCATCAGATTTTTGAATGGTCCTATCACACATTAAGTTGATTTATTTCTACATCCTAATAGTAACTACAATACTATATTCTGCACCCTTTCCTTTCCTTCTCCCCTATGTACAATTTTCTAGAAACCCTACAGTGTAGAAGGGGGCTTTTCAGCCCATCGAGTCTGCACCAACCACAATCCTACCCAGAGCCTGTCTCGATATTATTTATTCCAGCTAGTCCCCCGACACTAAGAGGCAATTCAGTATGGCCAATTCACCTAACCCACACATCTTTGGACTGTGGGAGGAAACCAGAGTACCTAGAGGAAACACAGGGAGAATGTGCAGACGCCACATAGACAGTGACCCAAGCCGGGAATCAAACCCAGGTCCCTGGCACTGAGAGGCAGTACTAATCACTATGATATTGTGCTGCTCTGAACTTTATGTACTCTATGAACAGTATGTTTTGTCTGGGTAGTGCGCAAAAGCAACAATACTTTTTCACAATATCCCAATGCAGGTGACAATAATAAATCAAAGGAAGATTTAATTCTAGCGTATAGAAAGTTGAGGAGCCTAATTAAGGTGGATGCAAAGGATCTATTTCACCAGGAAGACAGGGATCAGTAACTAAAATGTATATTTTTAATTGGCAAATGGAATAGCAGATGTTGAAGAATAATGGTATCATTCAGGGGGTGAAGGACCTCACCGCCCCAGTGAGTAGAAAATACAGAAACCTTCATTATATTTTGATAAATACCATTCTTGAATATGTACATTAATCCACCATCTAAGAGCTGGAAATAAGAACAGGAGTAAGATATTTGGCCCACTGAAGCTGCCCATCACTCAATAAAATCATAGCCAATCTGATTTTGGCCTCAAGTTTATTTTCCTGCCACCGTCTCACCCTCCTCCCAACCCACCCCTATAACTCTTCACTTCCTTGTGAGATTAGACTGGATAACTTTTTTTCAGGCAACATAGCCTTGATAGTGAGGTATTAAATAAATATATTTTGTACCTGTATTCATGATGTACAAAGACAATATGGATGCAGGAAGCAGGGAAAGAGATTGTCATATAATTGAACAAATTAGCATTGAGAGCAAGGTGGTGTTAGAGGTTTTAGTGGCCCGAAAAGTGGTTAAGTCCCCAGGCCCAGGTAAGATGCACTCTAAACTCTGATGCTAACTTTCAAATCCTCTGGCCGTAGGTGAAGTGTCAGAGGACTGGAGAACAACTAATGTGGTACCATTATTCAAGTAAAGTAGGGGGAAATAAGAGCAATTACAGGCCAGTGAGTCTGACATTAGTGTCAGAGAAGTTATTGGAAAAAATTTTGAGGGACAGAATTAATCTCCACTTGGACAGGCAAGGATTACTCATGGATAGTCAGCATGGTTTTGTCAAGGGGTGGGGAAATCATGTCTAACAAATTTAATTGAACTTTTCAAGGGGGTGACTAGGTGTGTAGTTAAGGGCAATGGAGTTGGGACTACAGTAAACCTTTTGACAAGGTTCCTCATGGGAGACTGAGCAAGAAGGTAAGAGCCCATGGGGTGCAGGGTGATTTGGCAAATTGTATCCAAAATTGGCTAAGTAGCGGGAGGCAGAGGATAATGATCGAAAGTTGAATTTGTGACTGGAAGCCTGTATTAGTGGTGCACTGCAGGGATCAGTGCTAGGTCCCTTTGCTGTTTGTAGTGTAGATTTATGATTCAAATATAAATTTAGGGTGGCGGGGTGAGTATGATCAGTAAGTTCAGATATGACACAAAAAATTGATGTATGGTAAATAGTGAGGAGGAATGCCTTATACTACAGGCGATATGGATGGACTGGTCAGATGGGAAGAATAGTACAAATGGAATTTAACATAAAATGTGGGAGGTGATGGACTTTTTGGGGGACTAACAGGCAAGGGAATGCACAGTGAATGTAGAATATTAGGAAGTACAGAGGACCGGAGGGACCTAAGGGTACGTGTCCATAGATTCCTGAAGGCAACAGGACAAGTAGATAAGGTGGTTAAGGAAGCATATGGTATACTTGTCTTTAGTTGCCAAAACATAAAATATAAGAGTGGTGAGGTTATGATGGAGCTGTATAAAGCACTCGTTAGGCCACAGCTGGAGTATTGCATGCAGTTCTGGTTGCCAAACTATAGGAAGGATGTGATTACATGAGAGAGAGGAAGTGCAGAGGAGATTCACCAGGATGTCGCCTGGGCTGGAGCTTTTCAGCTGCAAAGAGGGGCTGGAGTTGGTCTTCTTAGAGTGGAGCAGGCTGAGAGGGGAGCCTGATTGTATATAATTATGAGGGACATAGATAAGGTGGATAAGAATAAACTTTTCCCTTTAATAGAGGGATCAATAACTAGCAGGCATAGATTTAAGATAAAGAGCAGGAGATTTAGAGGAGATTTGAGGAAAAACGTTTCATCCAGAAGATGGTGGGAATCTGGAATTGCCTGAAACTGTGGAAAAGATGGGAACCCTCACTACATTTAAGAAGCATTTAAATGAACACTTGAAACTCCACAGCATACAAGGTTATGGATCAAATGCTGGAAAATAGGATTAGAATAGATAGGTGCTTGATAGCTGGAGCAAACAAAATGGGCCAAAGAACCTCTTGCTGTGCTGTAAAAATTTTATGACTCAAAGGGCTGAATGGTCTCCTTTTGCACAACAAATGTTCTATTTCTCTAAATGTGGCATATTCTGCGTATTATTTCAAGCTGAAAATAATTTGGCCGCGACTGAACTTGTCAAAGTTCCAGGATTGCCTGAAGTTTCCAGAAATTGAAGATCGATCTGCTGTGTGCAATCCTGGAAAAAAAATTATCAGGACATTAAAAAGATTGTTTGTTTGTCATTTACTTTGAATATTTATGTTACCAGATAGAAATATTGAAAATTGGAGGGATGGGGGGAAATGGGAGGATGTTTGGTTGCCAATCAAGCATCATCCAATTGGAGAATTCAATTTTTCTGCATTGATGTAGTAGTATAGAATAGAATAGAATCCCTACAGTGCAGAAGGAGGCCTTTCAGCACATTAAGTCTGCACCGACCACAATTCCACCCAGGCCCTATTCCCATAGCACCACATATTCATTCCACTAATCCCCGTGACACAAAAAGTCAATTTAGCATGGCCAATCAACCTAACTGCACATCTTTGGACTGTGGAAGAAAGCAGAACACGCGGGATGAAACGCACACTGACACGACGAGAATGTGCAAACAGTGGCCTGAGGCTAGAATTGAACCAGATTCCCTGGCACTGTGTGGCAGCAGTGCTAAGCACTGTGTCACTGTAGGCATACAACCCTAGGTTGTATGCCACAAGAATGGATGTCTTGGCCAACTATTGAGGGCAATTTATGTGATGAAATCTCAAGGAATACATTTAAACCACAACTGGCAACCCTAGTGCAGACTATTTTCAAAAACAAAAATCATTTTTTAAAGGGCATTGCAACAAAAACTTTAACTCAATTCCATAGGTTCCATTTTTGCAAAAACTGTTCTATTTTGAAACAGACATTTTATTTGCTTCACCTTCTGCACCAAGTGGTGCTACATAAATACAATTAACATTAAGTAGATATACCAGCAGTAAATTTCAGCATTGCCACAAAATAGAGATTCAATCAATTTATGCAATCAACTCCATTTTTCACCATAGTTAAAATATATTTACTGGAAAACTAAAGCCAAATGAGATCATTGAATCATAGGGAATTGTTTATAGCGATTCTGCACTGTTGTCTCTGCTGAAGAGGAAAGTTTGATGATGCATCTATACAAACTTAAGAAGGCAAGAAAAGAAAATGTAGGCTTTCTCCCTCCAAACAGCAAACTGTCCGATAAAAGAGAAAGCTTTGGGACCAGACTAATAAAGATTATGATGAAAGAATTAAACATAAAATTAATAAATTTGATGCAAATTGTGTATTGTGAATGATGAAATATGCAGTTGAAATATTTTGCCTTGCCAATGTAATGGTCCACATTCAACTCCTTTGCTTTATTTTTATTCTGATTTATTTGAAAATGGACACATTTTTTATTTCCATTGTTTCCTGAAATCTTGCCATTTTTTGTATGTATCATAAGATGTTTTCTCTATGCATCTGCCTCAGTAGAAGGGTGAAGAAAATGTCTGGAATAATGTTTCCTGTCTTTTTCCTCCAACAAACTGTCCAACAAAATGAATATATTTATAAAATGAATATATTTATAAAATGAAAGATGAAAATTGAACAGAAGAAATATTTTGGAAAAAAAATATGGGAGAGACAAATAGCTTCTTTCCACTACTACAGTGAAGACAAATTATTCCATTAATATTTTCTGTCTGTTATGGTAAATATGGAGGTTTTGATGCATTTGTATTAAAGTAAAAAAGTAAATTTTATTTATTAGTTACAAATAGGCTTACATTAACACTCCAATGAAGTGGAGATTTTACCTCCCTAGGGTGGATTGGAAGGTACCTAGAACTGGGGGTTTGGACGGCAGGAATTTGTAAAATGTGTACTGGAAGGATCGTTGGAGCAGTATGTGGCTAGCCCGACTAGAGAAGGGGCTATGTTGGATTTAGTTCTGAGTAATGAGCCAGGGCAGGTGGTTGATGTTGTAGTGGGGGAACATGTGGCTAACAGTGACCACAATTCTGTCTACTTTAAGATACAGATGGAAAAGGATGCTTGTCCTAGGGGCAGGGTGTGAATTGGGGGAAGGCTAACTACGGTCAGATTAGACAGGAACTTATAGAAACTGATTGGGAATGGTTGTTCTAGGGCAAGTCCACACTAGGCATGTGGAACTCTTTCAAGGGAATACTGAAAATGTTGCAAGATAGATATGTGCCGGCTAAGAGGAAAGATGGGAAAGGTAGGATTAGAGAGCCGTGGATTACTAGGGATATTGAGGATTTGGTTAGGAAGAAGAGAGAGGCGTATGATAGGTCAAAGCAGCTGGGAATGGAGACGGTGTTGGAGTAATATAGAGAGAGTAGAAGAGAGCTCAAATGGGAAGTTAGAAGGGCAAAAAGGGGGCATGAAATGATTTTGGCCGATAGGATTAAGGAAAATCCAAAGGGTTTTTATGCCTATGTTAGGAATAAAAGGGTGGTTAGAGGAAAAATCGGACCTCTTAGGGACAGAGGAGGGGAACTGTGCTTAGAGCCCAAGGGAATGGCGGAGATCCAGAATGAATACTTTGCGTCGGTATTCACGAAGGAGAGGGGCTTGTTGACAGCTCCTGTCTCTAAGGGAGCTGTGGACCAGTTGAGGGAACTATCCATACTGAGGGAGGAAGTGTTAGAGCTTCTAGGTAGCATTAAAACTGATAAATTTCCAGGGCCTAATGGCATTTATCCCAGACTGCGTAGGGAGGCGCGAGGTGAAATTGCTGGGCCTCTGACACAAATCTTTGTCTCTTCTTTGGACACAGGACACACTCTTTGGAGTGTGTCCACATTCTTTGGACACACTCTTCTTTGGAGTTTTTTCACACAGAGGGTGGTGGGGTATGGAATGCGCTGCCAAGTAAAGTGGTGGAGGCAGGTACTCTGGAATTATTTAAGAGATACTTAGATGGGCACATGAACAGAATGGGAATGGAAGGATATAGAAAACTGATTTAAAATAGGGATCATGAGCCTTGGGAGTCCCTGGGAAGTGTGTAAATAGATGATGATATTGATGTACTTGTTTTTATCCTACAGGTGCTCTGGTCCACCTTGTTGTCTAACGAGGGGCATACACGCGATGGGTCGTGAGAGGGCTGCTCTTGGATTTTTTTCGAGAGTATCCTAGTGCTTCACGTCGTTAGTGTACGCTTGACCTGGACCATTTGATGGGCAACACGACAGCTCAGTGACTATCGCTGTGCTGTGCAGATACATGGATTTGGGCCTGTGTCTGTGGGAGTTTGCGCATTCTCCCCGTGCTTGCGTGGGTTTTCTCCGGGTGCTCCAGTTTCCTCCCACATCCCAAAGATGTGCTCTTAGGCTAATTGGCAAAACAAATTCTCCCTAAATTGTCTCAAATTTGGTTTTTAATCCATAGATCTATAAACATAGACAGGGATCACGGGTAGAGATGGGAACATCGGGGTGGTGGCGTGGGCTCGTTGGGCCTGTTTCCCATGCTGTTTTGTTCTTTGTTCTTTGAAGTCATTGTGGAAATCCCCACAGTCCAACACCTGTTCAGGTACACTGAGGGAGAATTTAGTATAGCCAATGCACCTAACCAGCATATCTTTCAGACCGTGGGAGAAAATCACACAGACATAAGGAGAACGTGCGGACTCCACATAGAAAGTCACTAAATCCAGGAATCGAACCTGAGTCCCTGGCACTGTGAGGCAGCAGTGCTAACCAATGTGCCGTGCTATTATTACAGATCTAAGGATTGAAACTGCAAATATACCCTCTTCCTGCTTTCATTTTTGCACCACCATAATTGGCTGCATGACTACAAATGTTTGCAGCAATTAGCAAATGTTGCTGCCATCCTGATTGTTCAGCTTCTCTGCTTCTTTTCGCACACTGTCCAATGATTTTGACATCTCTGTGCTACTCCAAAGCTTACCCAGCAACTGGTGTTACTTGCCAACTGTTGAAAGAGCTAACTTCTGTTTGGAATGAGCTGTATGTGTGCAAACCACTGCTGCATGCAACCGCTCAACTTTCTCAATGGTGATATTCTCATTGTGAGTCAATCAACAAGAGGGTGAGCACTGTAATTTACAGATCTGCTCTTTCAAGTGATTCTGTACTATAAATAATCCAAATAAATATGAATAACCAAATAAAATGCCCAAGTGTTTCTAGCTAATACAGAAGATAGCGCTAAATCTTTTCCTCAAAAATACAAACCAGAATTTTTCTCTTAAGTTTTCAGCAGGATTTAATTTTCTGGTACGCACCACATGGACAGCAGCAGTTCAAGAAGATAGCTCACTACTACTTGCTCCAGGGTAGTTAAGTCTATTTATTAGTGTCACATGTAGTCTTATGTTATCACTACAATTAAGTTACTGGCCAGAATTTTACCAGCTCACCCGCCACAGGAATTGAAGCGGGCAAGGGGCGAAGCATGGGAAGTTCCACTCACCCCAGGTGGGATTTTATGGTTTTGTGAAGAGTGAAGCCGTAGAATCCCACCCACTGTGAAAATCCCCTCGTTGCCACACTCCGGTGCCTGTTTGGGTACACTGACGGAGAATTTAGCATGGGCAACGACCAGCACATTTTTCAGACTTTGGGAAGAAACCAGAGCATCTGGAGGAAACCCACGCAGACACAGGGAGAATTTGCAGACTCTGCACAGATAGTAACCCAAGCCAGGAATTGAATCTGGGTCCTTGATACTGTGAGGCAGCAATGCTAACCATTGTGCCACCATATCGCCTGAATGGTCAATAAATGCTGGTCTCGCTAACAATGCCCACGTCAAGAATGAATCACGAAATATACTCGAAAGCACACAGAAAATGAAAAGGCAAAAATTAACTACCTTAATTGATAGCGCTTGCTGCACATTGACTCATTAAGAAAGGGCAACAAAAGATAAGGTAAACAACACCAAAGGAATGCAGAATTTTTTTTATAAAGTGCAAATGGTGCAAGTTTAATTCCATACCAAATATCTGCAACAAAACTGCAGCAGTTTTCTATATTACTGCAAGAAACTGATTTATTTACATGGGAAAATTCTTAATAAATGTAAAAAGGAAGCAAACTATCTTCTTTTCCTTTATCGCTGTGGGATAGAGCCATATAGAGAATATGAAGGTGCCTATTTTCTGAATTACCAAGGATTTTCCAAGGGCGAACATATGAATTAAAATATACTAGCAGTGCATGCAGATGATTCAATACATTGGATCTTATTCCATGCCACTTAAGATGTGCCACAGCAAAGGGAGCAACAAAATGTTGTCCTGGTTCTGGACCTTATAGTCAAAAGTAGTTTGTGTCTCAGACGTACACTGCCAGAGTGTGTAATCATCCCTGCCCGAGCATTGTGTTCAACACCTTTTTTTTCCTCAGACTTTATAGTTTCTGCTGTTGCAGATCCACAATTTCTGAGCTGATGATAATGTAGCACTGAAAGCACCAAGGAGCCATTCACTGACCACTTCATCATTATAGGAACTACCTGAAGGGGAAGGCCTAGTCAGCAAATTCTGAGGGGATGGTAGTCAATATGTTATTACATCAAACAGATTATTTTATAGACAGAGAAGCCAAATTCAGTTCCAAATTTCTTATCTTTTCAATATTATAAATGTAATAAGCACACATAGTTTCTAGTCATATGCTAGGCCCATATATGAAGGATTTAAAATATTAGCTGATTCATTCAGCCACCATTTGAAAATGAATCACAAATGCATATAAAGCAATGGGAAAATATAATCATAACTCTATGTTCACGTCTTACCCAGATCACAAAATAGGGAGATGTTGGCATTGTGGTAATGTTACAGGACTGGTAATCCAGAGGCCTAGGCTAATGTCCTGCAACATGGGTTCAAATCCTACTATGGCAGGTGGTGGAACTCGAATTGAGTTAATAATCTGGAAGTGAGAAGCTAGATTCAGTAACAGTAACCATGAAACCACTGTGACTGTTGTTAAAACAAAACATCTAGTTCATTAATAATCCTTTAGGGAAGCAAATCTGCCATCCTTATTTGGTCTGGCCTACATGCGACTCTAGACCTACAGCAATGTGATTGATTCTGAAGTACTTTCTGAAATGCTGTAGCAAGCCACTGAGTTCATGGGTAATTAGCGATGGGCAACAAATGCTAGACTTGCTCGTGACACCCACCTCCCATGACAGAAAACATTTAAAAAGAAAGTAAATTTTGGTTGCACGTTCTCTCTGCAAATCTTTATTTTATCTCCTTACAGTGTTTTATGTTTGTCTACTTTTTTTTACATCTATCCTTCCTCTCTCCGACACAAACACACACATGTTTTTCATTGTGTCTAACTGCTCTTTTCATCTCTTTTTACAATGTAACAACAATAGTAACTTGTACTTATACAACAACTTTGTCATGAATTTCCCAAGCTGTTTCATAGGAGCATAATAAAGTAAAATTTGACACTGAGCCACAATGTAGTTATTAGGGCAGATGACCAGAGGTAGGTTTTAAGGTATGTTTTAAAGGAAATAAAGAGAGGCAGCGAGGTGCAGGAAGGACATTTCGCAGCTTAGGATCTTGGCAGCTAAAAGCAAGGTTAACACTGGAACAGCAATGAAAATTGAGGAAGGGGAGGCGCAGAATTGAATGGGACAGGCAGTGCAGAAATCTCACTGCAGTCCACGACTGGAGGAGATTACAGAGATGAGAAGAAGTGAGAATTTGGAGGGACTCAAAATCAAAGAATTGCGAAGACAAGAACCAAAGTAGGTCAGTGTGCAAAAGAGGTGATTGGTGAGCAGGGTTCAGTGAGAGCAAGGACATGGGCAGCAGAGTTTTGAATGACCTCAAACTTATGGAGAATAGAATGTGGGAGGCCAGCGAAGTGTTTGTGAGAATAGTCACATCTAAAGGCAACAAAGATAAGATGGGGTTTTCATCAGCAAAATGAACTGAGGCAAAGGTAGAGGTAGGCAATATAATTCCAATCGATGCAGTTCAAAGCAGCCAGGAAGAACAAGATGAAACAACATTAAAGGATAAATAATGATCTCGATTCTCACTAGATTGAAAAACGCATGAAGTCAGAAAATCCTTCATACATTAGAACAATTAAACTGAAACTAAGCTCAACAGAAAACATCAGGTCAAACAAACAGCAGTTTTCATGAAATATGCAACCAGTGTTAAGAAGTTGTGAACACAATTGCACACCCACGCATCCTGTAAAATGTTTCTGTGGAAACTTTTTGGTGAGGAAGGAAATTTTAACTAAAAATATCTGACAAAACATCAGTGGATTCTGACAGTACCATTCTGTGTTCCTTTGGTTATTTTAGCAAATATTTACTTGTTAATATTTTTTTCACCATTGGAGGAATTTCTCTAATGACATCAACACAATTTGTAACTTGTTTTTACAGTTCTTTATCATTGATTTTTTTTATATATATTCACTGACAACAAACTCGTTGAGCACTCCTGAAATGGACTGCATAAAGTATGTGTTTTTATTATCACTCGTATTTGATATTTTGGCATTATATTCATAATTGTAATTCATAGTACATTGAACAATACATTCGTATGATTAGAATACACAAAATGATATACCATTGATGTTCGGGTATAAGTCGACTTTGAAGCCTGAAAGACTTCCTCCAAAAACAGGAGTCAACTTATACAAGAACAATACAACACTGGAACAGGCACTTCGGCCCACCTAGCCTGTGCTGATACGCAGTTTCTATTCCCTCTGTTCACCTCCCATTCATGTGTCTATCAAGATACATCTTGAATGTTGCTAACGTGCCCGATTCCACCACCTCCACTGGCAGTGCGTTCCAAGTACCCACCACCCTCTTTACCTACGTCTCTCTTAAAATTACCCTTTTTCACCACACACATCAACAACTACCTCCACCAACCACCTAAAATAGAGCAGAGCCAGATCTTCACTGTTTTCCTCTTCCCCCGCACTCCACAACCCCCCAAAACACACACACACACAAGGGTACCCTCCATTTACCATCCTGCACAAGAAAAGACTAACAGAAGTAAGAATATATAAAAAAAAAATGGAGAAGGCACAGGAGACAAGAAGACAGCAAGCCAAAACATAAAGGCAAGGCATCATAGGAGGCAACGAGGGTTGGACATGAGCCAAAAGAAAAATGGCAGAGCATGAAGAAGAAAAGGAGACATGACCTCTTCTGTCCCATGCCAAAAACTTAAAGTTACCCCCTCTCACCTTAAACCTGTACCCTGGTAGTTGACGTTCCCACGCAGGGAAAAAGCCTCTGACTGTCCACCCTGTCTATGCCTCTCATAATTTTGTAGATCTCTATCTTACCCCTCAGCCTCCATCTTTTGAGTGAAAACAATCCAAGTTTATCCAACCTCTCCTCATACCTATAGTTCTCCAGACCAGGCACAATCCTGGTAAACTTTGTTTGCATTCTTTTCAAACGTCCACCAGAACTACATGCAATGTTCCAAATGCAGCCGAACTAAAGTTTTATACGGATGTAACATAACTTGCCAACTTTTATATTCGATGCTCCAACCGATGAAAGCAAGCATACAGTATGCTTTCCTGACCACTTTATCCACCTGTGTTGCCACTTTCAGGGATCTATGGAGCTTTATGCTGTGATTGAGAATAAAATTGAAACGCTGACAAGGGTTGGGTAGTTACCATTTTGAAATGTCATCTCCTCTCAACACAAAGAGCAGGTGCATCTTAAACTACCATGCATCTTCTTAACACAACCGTATTGCCTACTTGATCCTTTACAAGACACCAACAAGTAAAACTTGCATTTGTGGAGAGCAAAATGGAGATTGAAAACTAATGTCAATGGCATGGCTGAAAAATGAGCCAGCCAAGTAAAAACATGCTTTGTGATCCTAGAAAAACTGCATCATTTTATACGCCACAATTTACGGTAATAGCCACTGATCGGGTTTAATGTTTATGTACGTATATATTATTGACATATGCATGGCACACTATCGGTACTGCACTGGAGTATTAGCCTAAACTTCTCAAGCTGGGTTTGAACTCATGGTGTTCTGACTCAGAGGTGAGACTGCTATCAACTGAGCCACGGCTGACAGCTAAGAATCACTACGAGTTTGGTACGACTTGGTGACTCGGACCTAGGTAAACATAACCTATAAGAATGATGGATAAAATGGAATCACACAGAAAAGAGATTGAAAAATCTTGGAACATCACCATCAATTTCGCCCCAAGCTTAATCTCCATAATATTCAATACTGTGGCCATGCCTCAAGCTGTGTATAATTTATTACCACTAAATGGAATAGAAATGCATTTACCAGATGTTTAGGATTTTAAAATAAGTTATTGTCTTTTTGTGTTTTGGACAATTTTTGTTGTATTTTATAATTTATTAATAGATCAAAAGATTACTAAAATTTCAATCAACATTAGCATTCACCATAATTTGTTTTGACCTCAATGATGTGTAACACAAATTTTGTATTTTCTTTGGAAAAAAGAATGGATGATATTTAAAAATTCATTCATGGAATTTGGATATTGCTGGTTGGACCAGTATTCATTGCCCATCCTTAGTTACCCTTGAGAAGGTGATGGTAAACTGCATTTTTGAACCACTTCCATCTCTATTTTGCACAACACCGACAATGCTATTAGGGTGGGAGTTCCAGGAGTTTGACCCAGTGACAGTGAAGGAACTGGCGATATATTTCAAAGTCACAATGGTGTGTGGTTTGGCAGGGAATGTGCAGGTGGGGGTATTCCCACGTGTCTACTACCCATGTCTTTCTAAACTGTGGAAATCACAAGTTTGGGATATGCTGCCAAAAAAAGCCTTAGTGAGTTTCTGCAGTGCAGCTTGTAGATAGTACACATCCCCGCCACTGTGTGAGGGTGGTGGAAGGATTGAACAGTGAAGGTGGCAGATGGGATGTCAATCAAGTGGGCTGCTTTTTCCCGGATGATGTCAACCTTCTTAAGCATTATTGGAGCTGCACTCATTTCAGGCAAATGGACAGCATTCGATCACAGTCCTGACTTGTGTCTTCAGGTGGTGAACAGAGTTTGGGGAGCCAGGAGGTGACTAACACTCTGCAGAACTCCCAGCCTCTGACCTGTACTTGTAGCCATCTTACGTGGCTGCTCCAGTTCAGTTTCTAGTCAACAATGGTGATAAGTGTCAAGGAGACTCAGTTGACCTACTGGAAATATCAACTGTTTACTATTAGTTCACTTATTGGAATGTCAACAAGCTGTTTTTTTTTTGTTACAGACATTTAAATTCCCTCTGTTGGAGATGGTCATTGCCTGGCATTTATGTGGCAGAAATGTTACTCGCCACTTAGCAGCCCAAACCTAGCTATTGTCCAGGTCTTGCTGCATATGGAGACAGACTGCTTCAGTATCTGAGGAATCTTGAATGGTGCCGAATATTGTGCATGACTGCACAAACATCCCCACTTCTAACCTTATGATGGAAGAAAGTTCATTGATGAAATAGTTGATGGTTGGACCTAAGACACACACTACCCCAAGGAACCCCCACATTGACATCCTAGGACTGAAATTTTTGATCTTCAACAACCACGGACATCTTCATTCGTGCCAGGTATTTTATGATTTTATGTGCTGTGATAACTGTAAACAATTTGGTTTTTCACTCAGCATCCAAAAATGTTCTGTTTAAGGACTTTTGGAAACCTTTATCTTGATTTTAAATTCCTTTTACTTGATTCATGTTGTAGTTATTTATTCAACTAAGAAAATAAATTCCTATTATTCACTTATTGGAATGTCAACAAGCCTTTTTTTTGTTACAAGCATTTAATGGCTTTTACTATTAACCTTTCCCTTGAACAGTAAAATTTTTATGTTTTATGTATCAGGTTGTTGAACATGCAAGCCAGTTGACACAGCAGCAGAAACAGGGCAACTGGGAACTGAATAAGCAGAGCAACTGTATACCCTTTTAACAAATGAAATTGAAGTTTGTGAAATTAACAACAACAGCTACAAAGAAAGTTTAAATTAAAATGGGTGAATTCAATGTCAAATCAGGTACAAAAAGATAATTTTTTAAAAGTTGGATTACAAGGAAAATTGACAGCGTTAAAGTGAAAGTTCTCTGAATTCACTGATTTCTTGGAAATTGCACATTGGACAGAGCGTAAGAGCACCCTCTCTGAAGCAGAATAGTATCAATGGCAGTAACTTGTGGATATTGAAGTTATCCTGTGCATGTTCAGACCCTTTAAGTTGCTGTCAGCTTCAATAGAAAAATCACAGTGAATGCTGACAGTTTTTCCTATATTGCCGCTGCAAAATCTAGGCTATTTGTGCCTTCGAAAGTTGCTTTTTCCTACTTCTTGGGTCTAAATAGTTAAATATCAATCATAAGACGAATAATTTATCCATGGTAACGATGTGAAAAAATAAGCAAAACGTTTCAAGTTATCTGGATATTATTGGATCAGAATTTACAATCAAAATTACAGTGAAGCCAATAGTGTTCCTTGTTCATTAGGCACAAATGATGCAGAAACTTCACACGAGGAGCAGGTGCAAAGAAAATATTTTTGAACAACGGTTAAATTCTCCAACAACAATTAAAATCTGAAGGTCTGAGACACTGCTCTTAAAGCTATTTACTTTGAGAGCCAAAGAGGGTATTTGGCCATCATTACCAATTTATATGCTGTTAAAATAGTATATAATGATGATTATCAGACCTAACATTCTGAGGTGAGTTTACTTAATGTGCAAAAGCAGCAACTTCAGGAAACTCGTCGGGAGATTATTTTCACAAAGCTGGCAGCAGTGGTGTGCAAGTTGCCAAAAAAAGTTCCTCTCTTCCTCGCCATAAATTCAAGGCCAATTGTTAGGTTTCAATGCCAGAGAGGTTGATTTGCAATAATTGACATTTATCACATCGCTAAAAAGGTATTTAGACATTTGCCGGAAATCTATCGTCTCGCCTGCCATAGAATCAAAGCAGGCAAGGGGCAGACAATGAAAATGCCCGTTGACCTTGGCAGGAATTTCCAGTATCACTCAAGTGAGGCTGTAAAATCCCACCCATTATGTTCCAAGACTTAGCTTTCTGTAGAGAGCAGTTTGTAGTTATTGCAAAAATATAATAGTTTCACATCATTCATTGTATTTCAATAGTAAGGCAGATTGCAAAATGCTATTTCCACAAAGTTGATTCATTCAGCAAGTTTTGAATATCCATTTGTAACCATGCACCAGTTCCTCACATGAAGTTTCTAAATCATTTGTACCTAAATAAATTCCTAAGCAATCACAGAATCCCTACAGTTCAGAAGCAGGCTATTCGGCCCATCGAGTCTGCACCAACTCTTTGGCATAGCATCTTACCCAGCCCCACCCCTCCCACCTATCCCTGTAATCCCACGCAATTACTCCGCCACTCCACATAAATGACACATCTTGAAACACTATGGTGCAATTCAGCATGGCCACTTCACCTAACCTGCACACCTTTGGAGTGTGGGAAGAAACTGGAGCATCCGGAGGAAATCCACGCAGACACGGGGAGAATGTACAAACTCCACACAAACAATCATCCAAGGCCAGAATTGAACTTGCTGTGAGGCAGCCAACCACTATGTCATTGGGCCATCATTGAATCAGTGAATTCACAAAAACTTCCATTTTTACACTCATGGTTGCACTATAAAAATTCTTGAAACCGTTCACCCCTGTCAAATGCGGTGTAACTGGGCTTTTAATGGCAATAATCATAATCATTGTTAAACAGTTGTATCTGCTCTGAAAAGCTAATTCTATATTTGTGAAACATTAAATTTCATCAACATAAAGAATATATTTTTTTATAAGAGTCAATTTTTTAAGAGCTTATGATATTTTAGCTTCCATCATAATCTGATCATAATTACTAATGTTTCCATCTGAAAATTCAAATTAAAAATGAAAGACAATCAATGCCTTTAGTTTAAAAGAGTTGATTACTGCGGATGCCAATCTGAAACAAAACAGAGGACACTGGAGAAACTCAGCAGGTCTGGCAGCATCTGTCTGGACAGAAAGCAGAGTTAGGCCTCGCCGGTCCGAGGTTCATAAGATCCCACCCGAGGCCAATGGAAAATGCCGTGCTGCGAGCCTCGCCCACCAATTCTGGGGCGGGTGAGGCAGTAAAATCCCAGCCTTAATGTTTCAAATCTGCTCGACTCTCCTTCAGAACTAGAGAGAAAGAAAATGTGTTGGATATTATACTGTCGCTGTGAGAGATTGCAGTAAAAACAAAGTGAACTTGAGAACAAGATGGCCAGTGTGAGATGGGGATTGGGGCAAAGAGGGTTTGCATTGAGACAACAAATATATGGGATAGAAAAAAAGGGGTTAAGATGGAGAAGATTCACAGTCTAAAGTTATTGAAATCAATGTTGAGCCCTAATAATGGCTATAACATGCCTCATGTAGATGAGATGTTGCTCCTCCCAATTTTGTCGGACTTCACTGAAGCATTGCAGCAGGCCAAGGAGGGTCAGATGGGCATAAGGGCAAGGGCTAAGTTAAAATGACAACAGGAATATTGGGATACTTCTACAAAGTGGTCAGCCAGTCTGCATTTAGTCTCCCCAGTGTACAGCAGGCAGCATCGAGAGCAGCAAATACAGTAGATCAAATTGAAGGAGATACAAGTGAAACGTTGCTTAACCTGAAACAAACCTTTGAAGCCTCGAATGGTGAAAAGAGAGGAAATAAAAGAGCAAGTTTTACCGGAGAAGGTGCCTCGGAAAGAACGTGATGGAGGAATGGAGCAGGAAATCACGGAGTGACTGGACCATGCGGTATAAGAGGAAGATGTGTTTCATGGTGGCATCATGCTGGAGCTGGCAGGAGTGGCTCCTTTTGAGTGAGGAAGCTAGTGCAGTGGAAAGTGAGGACACAGTTCCCTATCCTGGTTCTGGGAGGGAGGGAGGGAAAAGGGTGAGGCAGACGTGCAGGAAATGGGTCGAACCCAGTTGAGTGCTCTGTCAACCACAGCAGGAGGGAAACCTCAGTTAGGGAAAAACACAGACATGTCAGAAGGGCCATATTCAAATGTGAAACAGAAGCAATACAGGGGAAGAAACTCAGAGAATGGGATGGAATCCTTACAGAAAGGATGGCGTCAGGAGCTGTAGTTGAGATAGTTGTGGAAGTCAATGGGTTTGTAATGAATATCAGTGACCAATCTATCCTTGGAAATAGAGACAGAAAGTGAAGGAAGTGAAATTCCAGAGATGAACCATGTGAAGGTGAGAAAGGGGTGGAAATTGGCAGCAAAAATCCATACATTTTTCCAGGTCCAGACAAGAGGATACAGAAGCACTGACACACTCATTGATGTATGGTAAAAAAGTCACAGGGACAGGCCTGAATCAGACAGGAACAAGGAATGTTCCACATTCGGATTGTTTCAGATCCCAGCATCCACAGCATTTTGCCTTTGTCAGGGGGAGATGTGTGACAGGAGCAGGGGATTTGAGATGGCTGACGTCACGCCAACAATTCTCAATTAAAAGATTATGAGCAGACAGGAGGCCAGAAATGGGCTCCAGGTGGAGGGAGGATACGGAAATGCTTCTAACTTCCTGTCTGTGAGAACACTTCAAAGTTATTGGCTGTTTATCCTGTTTGCTGACAAAGTAATGTTTAAAGTTTATTTATTAGTCACATCTAGGCTTAGATTCACACTGCAATGAAGTTACTGTGAAAATCCCCTCATCGCCACTCTCCAGTGCCTGTTCGGGTATTTAGCATAACCAGTTCACCTAACCTGCACATCTTTGGACTGCGGAAGGAAACTGGAGCACCCGGAGGAAACTCCTGCAGACTCCACACAGACAGTAACCCAAACCGGGGAATCGAAGCCAGGTCCCTGGCACTGTGAGGCAGCAGTGCTAACCACTGTGACACTGTGATATCTCTCTGATGCTAAATATCAGACCAACCCTCAACTTAATGCTAATTTTAGCAACTATCCAAAAAAGGGGAGGGGGGCAGGGGAGCCACACCACACAGATCACTTGGTCTTTACAAACAGCTTTTGTCCAAGTCAGTGGCCAGAGACATCGCTTCCCCACTGACCTCACCATCCAGCCCTCCTGTGGTCCCAGGATAGAGTGGACAGGAAGAGGGTATTTCCATTAGTAGGAAAAACGAGAACCAGAGGGTACAACCTGAGACTAAAGGGACGAACTTTTAAAACAGAAATGAAAAAGACTATCTTCAGCCAGAGTGGTGAATCTGTGGAATTCTTTGCCACAGAAGATTGCAGAGGCTGGATCATTGAGTGTCTTTAAGACAGAAATAGGTAGCTTCCTGATTAATAAGATCAGGGGTTATGAGGAACAGGCAAAAGAATGGGGATGAGAAAAATATCAGTCATGATTGACTGGCAAAGCAGACTCGATAGGCCGAGTGGCCTAATTACCCTCCTATGCCTTATGGCCTGTCTCTCTCTCTCTCTGACACAGCAAATTAAATAATTAACAATTCGTACCTGGTTTCTTTATTACTAATTCTTCTTTCTGGTTAAGGAGTTACACAGTTGTTTGCCTTGTCTACAAAAAAGCAGAACCCCTGCAGAATACCATGTGGTTTTTCAATGGTTGACTCTGAGGAACTTGAGTGCATATAAAGTCTATAGACAAGTGCAAGTATAAACCCCTTATTTGCTGCTAACCACAAAATCCGGTCCTGCACATTCATTCCCTTTCTGTAGTCTGTAACTTACTCCCTCTTCCTCTCACACACACATCTAAATACACACACATACATATTGGAACTTTTGCGCCACCTTCAGGTTTTAAGCAAGGAACAATAGCGATAAATCTTAAGGATGTACGCAATTCAGGGGTGAGTATATGTTTTTTAGTGCCACATCATCATTTTTGTTCTAAAGAAAGCTTTCCACCAAATAGCATGTTCGGCCGAATACCCAAAACAGCAGAGTATGTTTTTAAATCGTGCACATGTCAGAATTTTAAACAAAAGAATAAAGTACTCCCTCTCAAAGCCGCATTTTTCTTTGTCTCAGCATTCATAGGTTAAGTGGTTCAATCTGCTTCAAAATAATGCAATCATGGAATTTTTAAACAATGCATGTGTTTCTCCCCCCCCCCCCCCCAAAAAAGAAAATCATAAATCCATGCCATGTGTCCTCTCAGGCTGGACTCGAGGAGAATAGTAAGATTTGCCAGCTGAGTAAGTGTTTATGTAGTCAAGAGTAAAGTAACATTTTAACATAAACACTTAGCCGGTACACACACACACACACATCCGTTCCTCGTGTAAGCAGGAGTTCCCTGATGCAATCTCAACCTCGGCACAAAATGTTCCCGGTTTAAAAAAAAGACACACTGATTTAAAATCACCGTGATTTATTCACGCGATATTTTCTTCCAGAAGCTGACTGTCAGCAAATTCTCTGAAGAATAAGTGGTGTGTGTGTGTGTGTGTGTGTGGGCGGCCGGCGGGGGGGGGGGGGGGGGGGGGTGAGAGAGGAATGTCAGAAGTGGGGTCTAAAGGGAATCTGTCATCTCTCAAAAGATCCAGATCCAACCCGCTCTTAGTGAAACAAGAACTAGTTTTGGAGAGGCAGGGGGCCAGCATTCAAGAGATCAGAATCATATCATTACAGAGGTGTTTTTTTTTAAATAAACACACCTTTAATAAAACCAGTTTACTATAACCACGCAGCAGCAATATCTGCTCATTTCTCTAATGTTTAAATTTTAGAAGAAATATTTCTAATAATATTTTTATATATTTCTTATGTAATGCCACAAATTATTTAGTTCACCGGAAACAAGTACTGCAATCACTGCCAATTGCTCAGATTACAGCATTCCTCATTTGCACATACATATGTGTCTTTGAGTCAAACTCTCCCCAGGGTCGTGGAGCCGGTGACACCTCACTGGCAACTTTCACTATCAAGACATTCCCTCAGCAACGTTACTCTTTCCACCTCCAACTTCCCCGCACCCACCCCAAGACTTTTCCCAATTATTTAACCCGCTTTCACTCCCGCCCCCCCCCCCTCAAAAAAAAGCATTGCTGCAATATTTCGGGCAATTTCAGAGGTTGACTCAGAAACAGAAACAGCGCTCGGGGAGTGATAAACTACGTCGATGAGGGAAGAGACTTGTCTCTTTGGCAGGTTAACTTACCGGTTCCACAGCGAATCCCTGGAGGAGAACGTTGATAGTCTGGAGGTTGAAGACCGCATGGTTTTATTTCACACCGAATCCGACCTAAGTGAATGAAAGTAGCAATGAATCGGGCTGGCTTCTCCAACATGGAAATTGCAGGATACTTTTGTTACAGCCTGGCTTCATGTAGAGTTTTGCAAGTCATTTACTAACAACACGGGGTTGGGGAGGGGGGGCGGGGGGGGAGAAAGTCGACAAACTATAACTGTAGAACAAAACTAAAAAGTTTCCCTTTTAATCAAAACTCTCAATTATAAATTAACTACAATATCGAAGATAATAATTGTTTTTTAATATGCTTAATGTACGGATTACTAGTTGGTCGTATATGGATTTTCATTTAAAAGTTCCAGATTTCAGGAATCATACTGATTGTTTTAAAGTTTAAAATACCTACTTGTAGAAGGAACGCCGATGTCGATGCAGTGGGTTCATGCCTATCCTATACAAAGTCTAAAAGATTTGCTTTATAGAGAAAAACACAGCGCCTGTTCTTTCGGGCACTTTTCGACACACTTTAGCGGTGGATATTATTTTAAAATCGACAGCAAGTCCCCAGGGGACATATATGCCGCGCCAGTAATGCAGCCTGAAGTCCTTCAGTTTCTCCAAACCACGCCTATGATTTTTAGCAACTTACCAAAACTTGTAACTGCTTTTCTTCCCCTGGCAAGTCTGTAGGTGAAATTAGGGCTGCCATTATACCATTTTCGCTCCCCTCTCAGATCCCTCCTTCCTTTCTGTCCCTCAACCCGTTTAGGTGGAATGGACTGTTAAGAAAGTCTTGTTGAGTCGGCGCCAGCAATGGAGAGAAGAGAAGTGTGATTTGTGTCCATATCCGTTCCTTGTGCTCTGCGGGAAGCTGGGATTCAAAAACGGAAGGAAAATCCACCATGTGAGCGGCACAGAATACAATGGGCAGAAATGTGGCTGACAGCAGCGACTCCAGGAAATCCAACGGAAATCAGATATCTGTAAAAACATGCACATCTTTAGATTTAATACCCAGCATTGAATGCATCCATTACACCATGAAACTGTTTATGATTACAGTGTGCCAATATTTGTATTAAGTACATGTAAACATTGGTCATTTATTTTAAAAAATACATTGTTGTACGATAAGAAGTGATATTGAAAAACCTTAATTGGCCCTAGTTAATTTCGCCCATCACCCTAATGAGGAACGGGGGGGGGGGGGGAGCTATTTTAACCCCCCCCCCCCCCCCCCCCCCAGCCAGTTCTGTCATTCAGTGAGACCATGCCTAACCATGTGAAGTAATGTCACATACCCAACTCTGCCTCATATCATTAAATAATCTTGGTTCAAAAATATCAGTCTCAGATTTAAAATTAACAGCTGATCTATCTAAAACCACTTGTCATTTATAAAAGTGAGCTCTAAACTTCTACAGCTTTTTGAACATAAAAAATAGGAGTAGGCCATTTGAACCAGTTCTGCCATCCAATGAGATGATGGCTGAGCTATTTCAGAACCATTTTTTGGTACTTTCCCTGTAAGATAAAATTATCATAGTTCCAGATGAACGTAGGCTGAAAGGGACAGGTGATGATTTTAAGCTGAGGGTCACCACACTTCAGACAAGGGGCAAATCTGAGAAGGTGTGGCCTTCACAGATAACCTCAGCTGGTACAGGGATTGAACACACATGCCATTGGTGTTGCTCTGCATCATGAACGAGCTGTCCAGCCAATTGTGCTAAACATGTAGAAGATGTTCATTAACTTCATTCCTGAAAGATCTGCTCTAATTTGTAAACGATGCCCCTTCACCCTGGATTTGCCAACCAATGGAAATGGTTTCTCTCAATCTACCTTACCTGTCCTCCGTAACATCTTGAACACTTTGATCAAACCAACCCATAACCTTCTAAATTCCAGAGAATAGTGTTGTGTTTTGTGTGATTTTTCCTTATAATTTTACTCGAGACTCCAGAGGCAGAATTTTCCCATCCCGCCCACCAAGGGAATCATAGCCAGTGGGATATGGACAAAGTAAAGGTCCATTGACCTCGGACAGGATTTTCTGGCCTTGAGGTGCGCCTGGCCGGAAAATCGTGCACCTAGATATCATTCTTACCAAACAAAAATAAAATGCTGCAGTTGCTGGAAAAGTGAAATAAAAATGGAAAATGCTGGCAACACTCAGCAGGTCAGGCAGGCAGCTGTGGAGAGAAACTGAATTAATATTTCAGATCGCTAATGATATTTCATCATTCTTGTAAATCTATGCTGTGTGCTACTTCCAAAGGCATTACATCCTCTCTAAGATGTAGTGCCCAAAACTGCCCAGGATACTCCAGGTGTTGCTTAACCAGCTAAGTTAAGCTGCAGGATAACTGCTACTTTCTCTTGTTCCTCTGGACATGAAGCACAGAATTCCATTGGTCTTTTTGATGATTTTGGAAACCTGTTTATGACATTTTAATAATCAGTGTACCTAGACTCTACGTCTCTTGCAACCTTCACTGCTTGGCTATTCACAAATATACAAACTAGGAGCAGGAGTAAATCATTTGGCCCCTTGAGCTTCTCCAACATTCAATCAGATCATGGCAGATCTCATTATAGCCTTACTAAACCCTGATACATTTTGACTTTCTTGTTAGTCAACAATTTATCTCTGCTTAAAAATATTCAAAAATATTCAATGAGCCTGACTCCACGGCTTTCTGGGGAAGAGAGTTCCAGAGACTCATGATTCTCTGAGAGAGCAAAATTCTTCTTGCCTTTGTCTAAGGGACTAAGGGAATCTCCTTATTTTTAAAATTGTGTCCTCAAGTTCTAATCTCTCCCACACAAGGAAACATGAAAAGTTCTCTTTGGATGTTACATTTTTCAATAAGATCATAGAATCTCCACAGTGTTGAAGGAGGTCATTCTGGCCATCGAGTCCATACCAATTCTCTGACAGAGTACCTTACCCAGGCCCACCCCTGACCCATCCTGTAACTTCACATAACCCTTAACCTGGACACCTTGGGGTAGCAATGCTGACCACTATGCCAATTTTCATTATTTTAAACTTCAGGTATGTCCAAAATTTCCTCATAAAATAATCCCCCCTTCCCAGGTATCAGTCAAGTGAAGTGCTTCTAATGTACTTACATTTTTCCTAAATAAGGAGACCAAACACGTGCTCCAGATATGATCTCTCACCAATGCCCTGCAGCAAAGCATTGTTACTTTTCTGTTTCATTCTCTTTGCCATAAACAACAACATTCCATTTGCCTTCTTAATCTTATAACCAGCCAGGATGAGGTTCCCGAAACATTGTTAATGTAAGCAAGCCAATTTGTCACTGTGCGTTTGGGATACCTCCCCCAAAATTGTTACAAACTTGAGTGAAGAGGAATGAATAGCCCCAGTCTTTATTCATTCACCCTCTGCTGATAGCAATGAGACTTAATTTAACACAGTTCTCTCTGACTTGGATAGCTTTCTCAGACCCCATATTTTTGTTTAGAAAGGAGCTAATTTAACCAGGCTTTCTCGAGTTAAGGTAGAGTAAGTTCATTAAGAACTAAAAAGTAAGGAGAAATGGTAAATCACATGCACCTACATTCAAATAGATTATAAGTAAGAATTGAGTCCAATAGTAAATGCATATAAATGAAACATTATCTGGAACATTGTTGACTTGCAAGGAATAAATGATAATGCATGTCATTGTTACAAGTTGATTCCAGTATAGCTGACTTCTGCAGGCGAGTAGTTGACTCTGATTCAGGTGTTCTATGGTTTGGTGGAGATATGTGAGTTCTTTCTTTTCCATCTGCAAGCTGACTGGTTGCCTTCCACAATCAGAGACAGAGTTCTTAGATATTCCTACATTAAATGTCTATTCCCTTTTCACAATGACACTACTTCCAATATTGTATCATTCCTTCAGTGTGGAAAACTTTCAGGTGCTTTTCCTCACAACACATACAGATACACACACACACACACACACACACAGACCAGCAGGCCAGCAGGCAAGTGCTGGGCAGCTCTCTCAGCTAGCTTTTAGCCCATTCTTAATATATTCCACGTTTCTTTCTTTCCATCATTCTCAAAACACTTGCTGCATACTAAATTTTTGTGATTCACATACTAGGACACCCAATCCTTCTGTACTTCAGAGCTCTGCAATCTATCTTCTTATAAATGATATGCTACTTTTCTATTCTTCCTACCAAAGTGGACAAATTCACATTTTCCCACATTTTGCCCACTCACTCATCCTATCAATATCTTTTGACAGTTTTCTCATGTCCTCAATGTTCCTTATGTTCACCATTTAGCTTGATCTGTTTTAGGTCCAAAGTAGATAACCTCACATTTGACAACATCGAAATCTATTTGCTGTAGTTTTTCCCAATCATTTAATCTATCGATATCTCTTTGTAATACTATACTTTCATCTATACTACCAATAGTGTCATTTATCTTTGTGTCATCAACAAATCTGGATATGTGGCTTTTTATCCCCCTGTTTTATCAAAGTTGTTAATAAATAAGGCGAATTGTTGAGGCTACAATATGAAGCTTTACAGGATACCTCTCATCACCCTCTGCCAATGAGATTACTTCCCCATTACCCATCCTCTCTGTTTTTTGCCACTCAGCCAATTTCGTCACCATGTCAACATTTTGTCTTGACTTTCATGATCTTCAGTTTTAGCGAATAGCTTTTTATGAAGAACTTTATCAGATGCCTTCAGGAAATCCGTATAAATAACATCATTAAATATTCCTCTATTCTGCACTTTGGTCACTTCTTCAAAATATTCCATCAGTTTCATCAGACATGACTTATCCTTTACAAATCCATGCTGGCTTCTCTGATTAGCTGAAAAATTTTAAGGTGTTCACTCTCCCTATCCAGTTCCTGACAACAGATCTGAGGCTAACTCTCCTTAACTGTTTTTCCTCCCTCAGATTTCTTTTTGTTAGGCTTAGATTAACGATGTCCACATGAGTGAAGGTACTGAACATAATGGGCAATTTCAAATTACACTCATGCATATTAATCAATTTTGTCCTTGCAAATGACCAGTGCATCATCATTTGCACTAATGATGGCAAAAATATAGGTGAGAAATCAATTTGGCCCACCTCACCTCAACTAACTACGAAAAGTTTTTCAGAGACTATTTCTTCGGGTGGATGTAGCTCTTATTAGAGGGCATAATATAAGATGGGAGATATAGAAGGGATGTCCGAGGTAGGTTCTTTACTCAGAGAGTTGTTGGATTGTGGAATGGACAGACTGTTGTGATAGTGGAGTCAAGTACTTTAGGAACTTTCAAGTGGTTATTGCATAGGCTCATGGAGCAATCAGAATGATAAGGAGGGGATAGTTTGATCTTGGTTTTGGACAAAGCTTGGCACAACATCAAGGGCCGAAGGGCTTGTACTGTGCTGTACTGTTCTATGTTTCTATGTAAAAAGTCACAGTTTCCATCTGTCTCGCCCCTCTCCCATCCCCAAAACCTCAATATCCAAGTGAATCAAAAAAAAGACTACAAGTTATGTTCCATCAATTCTTGTCCTAAAATCTAACTGAAATGTTGATGACTCATGAGTGAAGAACTGCCTTTCTGTTATGTCATGTTGTCAAAATTTATCTTGAACTCAGAAAGAAAGAAAGAACAAAACAGCACGGGAAACAAGCCCTTCAGCCCAACGAGCTTGCGCCGCCACCCCGATGTTCCCACCTCTACCCGTGATCCCTGTTCATGTTTATAGATCTATGGATTAAAACTAAATTTGAGACAATTTAGGGAGAATTTGTCTTGCCAATTAGCCTAAGAGCACATCTTTGGGATGTGGGAGGAAACCGGAGCGCCCAGAGAAAACACACACAAGCACGGGGAGAATGCACAAACTCCCACAGACACAGGCCCAAATCCATGTACCTGCACAGCACAGCATTAGTCACTGAGCTGTCGTGTTGCCCATCAAATGGTCCAGGTCAAGCGTACACTAACGACGTTAAGCACTAGGATACTCTCGAAAAAGATCCAAGAGCAGCCCTCTCACGACCTATCATGTGTATGCCCCTCGTTAGACAACAAGGTGGACCAAAGCACCTGTAGGATAAAAATAAGTACATCAATATCATCATCTATTTACACACTTCCCAGGGACTCCCAAGGCTCATGATCCCTATTTTAAATCAGTTTTCTATACCCCTCCATTCCCATTCTGTTCATGTGCCCATCTAAGTATTTCTAAATAACTCCAGAGTACCTGCCTCCATCATTTGGCAGTGCATTCCTTACCCCCACCACCCACTGTGTGAAAAAACTCCCTCTAGCATCCAAATTATACCTTACCCATCCCCCCCACCCTAAGCCCGTGACCCCTCGTGCTATTCGAGTCCATCCTAGGAAAAAGCTTAACCCTGTTTACTCTATCTATCGCCTTCATAATCTTGTACACCTCTATTAGATCTCCTCTAAGTCTACGTCTTTCTAAGGAAAACAGTCCCAATTTACCTAATCTCTCCTCGTAACTCAGACCTTCCATACCAGGCAGCATCCTAGTAAACCTCCTCTGCACTCTCTCCAGAGTCTCCACGTCCTTCTGGTAGTAAGGCGACGAGAACTGGATGCAGTATTCCAAATGAGTTCTAACCAACGTTTTATACAACTGCAACATTAAAGGCCAGTTCTTGTACTCTATACCCCTTCCTATAAAGGCTAACATACTATATGCTTTCTTCACAACCTTCTCCACTTGCTCTGCCACCTTCAGAGACTTGTTCACGTGCACCCCCAAGTCCCTCTGCGTTTCTATACTCTTAATAGGTCTACCCTTTATCATATACCTCCCCCCTACATTCTTTCTCCCGAAATGCATCACCTCACATTTATTAGGATTGAATTCCATCTGCCATCTGTCTGCCCAAGCTACCAGCCTATCTATGTCCTGCTGCATCGCCTGACAATGCTCCTCAATATCCGCAAGTCCAGCCATCTTTGTATCGTCTGCAAACTTGCTGATCACTCCACTTACTCCCTCTTCCAAGTCATTTATATATATTACAAATAGAAGAGGTCCCAGTACCGAGCCCTGCTGCACACCACTAGTGACCAACCTCCAGCTAGAAAAACACCCTTCCACTATTACTCTCTGTCTCCTATTACCAAGCCAGTTACTTATCCATCTAGCTAACTGTCCTTGTATCCCATTAGTCTTGACCTTCTCAACTAACCTCCCATGAGGGACTTTGTCAAATGCCTTACTAAAATCCATATAGACAACATCAACGGCTCGCCCTTCGTCCACTGTTTTCGTCACCTTCTCAAAAAATTCTACCAGATTTGTAAGGCATGACCTCCCCTTAACAAATGCATGCTGCGTATCCCTAATCAGATCGCAATGCTCTAAGTGCCTTTACATCCTATCTCTAAGAATCCCCTCCACCAGCTTCCCTACCACTGACGTCAAACTCACCGGCCTATAATCATATTCCAAATTTATCTTTTTTTCAATGTTTTAATATATATCTTCAATATTTTATTAGGTTCCTCCCAATGTCATCTAGATAATGACTAAGTAATATTTCTCCAATCTTTTTTTGTAACTGAACCTTCCCATACCAGTGATCAGCCTTGTGACTTACTACCAGAGCTTGCAAGCTTCCTACAAATCAGAGTGATTATCACCATGGTCAAAGTACGGTCTGATTAGAGAGTTAGCATATTTTAGCATCATATCCTCCTATCTCTATTCTTATTAAGCAATATTCTGTTTGGGCTTGCTCTCCACAGTTTACAATGACTGGATATGTCAAGTGCCCATTCTATTGATCCTCTTCCCTCACACTGTCTCTCTTAAGATCCACATATATATGACAAAGAATGCAAGGTTGCCTGTTCCTGTCTTTAATCATACTACAGTTACTGCTCACAAATATAAAATATTTCTGGTATATATAGGTTACGTATTTTAAATATTGATCACAAGCCCACAGATATTTCAGTAATAACACCAAAAGCATATCAGACAGCAATTATATTTGTTTACTAAGAGGCATTTAGCCACAAATCTAAGCTTTGTATATGATAACCATCAGCATTCTTTTCCCACGTGATTTATATACTTAATTTGCTCTTCTTTTCTATCTGCTAAATAGTTTGCAATATTTCAGTGAAATCTTTCTTTTAAAAATCATTCTTTTCAAACATTAAAGCCTTTGTTTCCATAAAATGGGAGCATTTTTATATATTCAATGAGGCCTCTTAAAACCTAAATCCAAGCCACCATTTCTACTGAATGACAACTAAACCCTATTGTATTTTTATTCCTAACTCTACACTACAAAAAGAGGAGGCCCCATCTCAGCTGAATCTGATCCACAAAGAAGACTATAATTTCTGTTGATTCTAATCCAAGAGAATGTCACTACAACTTAATTTTTTTTAAATTCCCAGGCTTGTCTGAGATGTTGCTGTGTTGCCTTTTAATCAGATGACCACAGCTTGAAGCCTCATTCCAAAGAATCTAATTGAATAACAGCACTTGAGTGCATCATTGAAGGAGTGAATGGGAGGTTTTGCCTATCTAATAAAACATAATTGATTCTGTCACCTATTTGAAGAAGACATATGTTATATCCTGGCCAACATTTATCCCTAAACAAACACAACCTAAAATAAATTACCCAGTCATTTATCCTGTGATAGTTTGTGAGATCTAATGGTGCAATTTGGCTAAAATACATGTTGCCATCACAATAATAACTCCATCAAAAAATTATTTAATCACCTTTGCAGAACCTCAAAGATGTGAAAAGTGCTACAAAATTTCAAGTTCTTCATTTTCAACAATAGCAACTACCATCCTCACAACCATTAGATTTCATTTCTGAAGTATAGATACCATATGTTTTCCACATTTAAGTTTTGAACATTTTTTATTTATTAGCATCACAACTGGCTTAACGTTAACACTACAGTGAAGTTACTGCGAAAATCCCCCAGCCACCACACTCCAGTGCCTCTTTGGGTACACTGAGGGAGAATGTAACACGGCCAATGCACATAACCTGCATGTCTTTCGGGGTGTGGGAAGAAACTGGAGTGCCTGGAGGAAATCCATGCAGACATGGGAGAATGTGCAGATCCACACTGACAATGACCCAAGCTGGGAATCGGACCTGGGTCCCTAGCGCTATGAGGCAACAGTACTAACCACTGTGTCACCATGCTGCTCAGAAATGTAACTGATTAAATAAAGATGTTGTTGCTCAATAAATTACAGTTGCACACAAAATTGGCAGGGATGAGAATCTCGATTAGGGTGCTTGGGGATGGATGGAGTCTTGTCAGAATGTGAGTATAGTGTTTGGATGAACAGAAAGAGTTGCCTTGTTTTAGATACAGAATCAACAGAAACGGCTGCCTTGATGTAAGTTTGAGTTAGCGTGAGGTCTTAACTTGAGATCATGCTGCAAGGATGAAAAGCATTAACCTTGTTTCACAGATTTGATATGACAGTCTTGACTTTAGATCCTGGCCTTGTTTCCACCACAGCAGCATTAATATCAAAACAACATAACTGTTTCCTTGATGTGTATTTCTGCCCTGCTGGATTCAGTTATTTATTGTTAGTCCTCCACATGCAATGCTTTATCATTTGTTACCATCACCCATCTGCACAAGAAACTAAACAGCTAAAATGAGTCATAGGAAGAACTGCCAAGCAGTAAAATATATATCAAGTTGTCTAAATAACATCCAACTACAAGATGCAGGATTTAAACATATCATTAAATAATAATTTATAATCATAATAAAAAATACTTCAGTTCTGTAGTTATTGCCTATCCATGAGCAATTATTAATGTGTAAACATGAAAAATAGCCTTAAACAAAAAAGTTAGTAAAAATTAGGCATGCTAGCCTGTGTACCTTTGGCCTTAGTCCCACCAGAAAAGCAGTCGTGGTGGAAGGAAATGGCAACAAACATTCTTAGTCCTCAAGGGAGAACATCACTAGAATCCCAGATGTCTTTTTGCATCTTTTCCTTGTATTCATTTGCACAGTGCAAATAAATAGTTGGTTCACATTATGCGCAAATGTCAAACAAAAAGAGTCTATTATTGCAGGTACTGCAGGTATCAATTTGCAATCAGTATGCGCTCTGAAGTGAATTGGAAGAATCAAGTTATATTTCACATGTTATTCTTTGTCAATATGACATCCGCAATAGTCTGTCTCTATTTTCAGTACAAATTGATTCTCCAGTAATAGATTACACCTTATGTTTCTTTCTTCAGTGTCAATCACATACTTCCAGCTTCACCACCTCCATTCACAAGCCCACTGTAATGACTTTAATCAGGCAATTGAGGTTGGCCGTTAGAATATGAACTCCCTGATTTAGGGCCAAATTGATGGGCCAGTTAGGGAGCCTCTTGCTTTGTATTTAACCAGGAATGTCAGTTCCTCTGGGACTCCCAGTGTAGACTGCTGACTGAAGCACTCTATAAGCTGCTGTCAGATCTGTAAATAAAGGGATTTTGGTGAAGGGATTTCTGTCTCTGAGGATATAATATACCTACAATCTCCAATGATAGACATTAGACAGAAAAGGTATGAAAGCGGAGCACCCACTTTGATCAAATGGCTACAAGTGGTAAGGAATGTAGTCCACAAGGTGATGCTGACTAGAAAGCTCCCATATCTACAAAGAAAGTAGCATCTTTCATGAGACTGGCATTACTATCAATGAGCACATGTTCACTGTGGATAAGTTTGTTGGCAACCTACCCAAAGTTGTTGTTATCTTTTCAAATGCTCACTCTTCTCATCCCTAATGATAGTGAAACTGTCTAAGCTTTTGGTATCTTCCCCAATTGCACAATGTCATGTTCCAGTGGAGTTATATCCCCAAAGATGTCATGGGTCACACCTCAACACCACAATCTGTTCAAACAAAACTTTTGTGAAAGTAAGTTGCAAGCCCAATGAAGATGTGTATATTGTTACTATCATAACATTAAAATTACTTCTATATTTGCAGGCAGATTTATTGGGGTTACTCCTTCATATGGAATGCTGCTAGAATGGAGGTCTGCATTCATACACTGTTCCAACTAGTTCAACTTGTTTCAGATATGAATTATAGCATATTTGTGTACTGATAAATGACAGTACTGGACTAAGTGCTAGGCTGCCAGGTGATATAGCAATTTACTGATAATTAAATTTAAAAAAATAGATGTATAACATATACCATTTTTTTCAGTATGTTAATTATCTTTGAAACATTTTTGGGGTAGTGCGATGGTATGGTGATCAGTATTGCTGCCTTGTAGCTCCAGGGACCCAGGTTCGATTCCCCACTTGGATCACTGCGTGGAGTTTGCACATTTTCTCCGTGTCTGTGTGTGTATCCTCCAGATGCTCCAATTTAATTCCACAGTGCAAAGATGTGCAGGTTGGGTGGATTGGCCGTGCTAAATTCTCCCTCAGTGTACCCAAACAGGAGCCATAGCGTGGCAACTAGGGGATTTTCACACTTACTTCATTGCAGTGTTAATGTGAGCAGACTTGTAACTAATACATAATAAATAAACTGTAAACATTACATTCACCTGGATAATAGATTAATGCTCTGACGTGAATCTTGCTACAATCTGTTCTTCCGGATGCAATTTTCTTTCTCTTCACTTCCTGCATTTGGCCTGCTCAGTAACACTGTAATGGATAAATTATGAAGAATGCCATGACAATTTAAGAAAGCTTGCTAAGGCCCTGGTCTCTCTAAGCAATGGAAGTGGGACTTGAGAGTTCTCATGATCTATTCCACAATGATCTTGGCAATGTACAAGGCCTGCAATGAACCTATTTGTAATCTCTGTCCTTGGATAGCAAAACAAAATCATCAGACAAGGTTAAAGCCAGGGGCCATGGCTTTCTATTAGTCATCCTATCTCATTGCTCTCACTGAGTGGTGCTTGTTTCCTGAATTGCCTGAGCATAAACAACTCATTGCTATCTCACAGGTAATACGAGTTGACATGCGTAATGAAATGACCAGTTTCACACACTATCTGGGCATTTTGGAAATTAAATCCCCTTTGCTGGTGAAATTAATGGGGCTTTCAAATGAAACATTCACAGCTGTATGGGTGGCACCAACAGGACCTATGCGTGAGAATCCAGGTGCTCAGAAGGGGCTGATAAACATTTACTCTCACGCCTGGGGTGATAAACAAACTTAGGGAATGTGCCTGGACTGGGAATCCATGATGTGTCCAAAGCAGCATTGCACCACTGACTGCTGGATTGTCCCCAAAGGCCGTTTGGGGGCACAGGAGTGTAAAAATGTGAAGCACTTCTATCATCTGCACAGCCACAGATAAGGCTATATCCACTGGTGAAAAGACGCTACATCAGATTGCAACAGCGCTGTGTTTCTGTTGTAGGGTAAACGGGAAAGCAGCCTTCACAATGGCCAGAATTCTCCTCTCTGGAGACTGATTATTGTGATGGCTTTCTACAGCGAATTATCCGCTTTTCAGCTCATTATTTTGCATCAGCATGAAGTCAGATATCAGGTGGCAGGCTGAAAGTCATCTGTCCCTCATTATCTCATTGGCTCAAATTTCCGGGGTTCATTTTGAACTGCACCCAATGCACACAATCACACTGCAGCCCAGGACTTTTTGTGACAAGCACCAGCATGGCCCCCCAAAAACATACATACCCACAGCCCTGAAGCTCAACAACACACTGGTAGCACTCCTCCAGGCAGTTGAGGATCAGTGGGTGATACTTTTCCCTTATAATGAGAGTTGGGGGTCTACAAACCTCACCACAAAAGATGGGGTTGTCACCAGGACGATCAGCACCAACACAGTCTGTCAGAGGACTACCTTCCAGTGCAAGAAGAGAATGAATGATCTCACCTGCTCTGCTAGGGTAAGGCAACCTTTTCCACAATATCAACTCACTCTCTCGTAAGGCCAGCGGGCCTCGATAGGATTGTGGTCTACAGGAATTTCACACACTTCCAGCACAAGGGGCATCACCACTGATTCCCTCACATACGCTTTTATATCTCCATCTCTTGGCATATCCGTCACAAGTTGTATGCTCAGCCTTTACATCAGTGCACTCAGCATACACAGCAGGAAGGCGTGCATCTCATCTGCTTGTGCATCTGTCCTGCTCACAGTCTGTCCATCTGTCTTTATGCAGAAAACAATTGGCCACAACAACAGGGAGAGATTTCAGACGGATATCAGAGCTCAGACCACTCAGTCTCAATGGGGTGCAAGCACCAGAGTTGGCCACTAAGGACAGCGACCATGCCTGCACCAATCCTCTCCCAACAAGCCAAGATCAACATTTTAAAATAAATTAAAACACAGCTAATATTTCATTTAAAATATTAAATGAAGTGAAAAGTGTGATTAAAATCTTCTACCTATGCATTGTCATAATGTCTGTACTTTACAATGTGGGTGACTATGCAGCCAACGGCTAATTATTTTCTTCTCTTTATACTTGGCACCAACAAGAAAGTGAGTTCTTACACCCCTGTGTCCACCAACACCCAGCCCAGCAATGCCAGCCCCCAGATCAGCTCAAATGAGGATTCTGAGGACTCACCAAATGTGAAACTATTACAGTGTGCACCCACACCTCTATCAGCACAGAGACATGCAACTCAGTGGAACCTAGTTTTAGAGCAGGCTTGGGTCATTATCTGGTCATCACAGCACAGATTTAGGTCCATGGCTTGCAGAGGGAGTGACAGACAAGGTCACTGACACATGGAGGGGTGCTACAGGCTAGACTCCTGTTGAGTCACAGTCTGATGACGAGCCTCTGGAATTAGCACTCAGAGCATTGTTGGAGCTCCAAATACAGTTGGGACACATAAGAACATTACAACTAAGACAGGAGTAGGCCAGATGGCCCCTTGAGCATGCTCTGCTGTTCAATAAGATCATGGCTGATCTTTTCATTGAATCAGCTCCACTTACCCGCCCACTCCCCATAGCCCCTAATTCCTTTATTGTTCAACAATTTATCTATCTTTGCCTTAAAACCATTCAATGAGGTAGCTTCAACAGCTTCATGGGGCAGAGCATTTCCTGATTCACAACCATTTTGGTGAAGGAATTCCTCCTCAACTCAGTCCTAAGCCTGCTCCCCCTTAGTTTGAGATTATGCTCCCTAATTCTAGTTTCACCTGCCAGTGGAAACAACCTCTCTTCTTCTATCTTATGATGGCCTAGTGGTATTATTGCTGACTATTATCGCTGGATCCAGAAATTCAGCTAATATTCTGGGGATCTGGATTTGAATCCCACCATGGCAGATGATGGAATTTGGATTGAATAAAAAAAAATCTGAAACTAAGAATCTCCTGGTGATCATGAAATCATTGTCAATTGTCAGGAAAAACCCATCTGGTCCACTAATGTTCTTTAGAGGAGGAAATCTACCATCCTTACCTGGTCTGGCCTACGTGTGATACCAGAGCCACAGCAATGCTGTTGACTCTCAACTGTCCTCAGACAACTAGAGATGGGCAATAAATACTGGTCAGCCACTGATGTTCATGTTCCACGTATGGATAAAAAAAAACTTATCTATTCCCTTCCTAATTTTATGTGTTTCTATAAGATCCTTCCTTCATTCTTCTGAATTCCAATGAATGTAGTCCCAGTCTACTTGGTCTCTCCTCACAAGCCAACCCTCTCAATTCCAGAGTCAACACTGTGAATCTCCTTTGCACCGTCTCCAGTGCCAATACATCCTTTCTCAAGTAAGGAAACCAAAACTGCACACAGTATTCTAGGTGTGGCCTCAGCAGCACCCTATACAGCTGCAATATACCCCCCCTACTTTTAAACTCCATCCCTCTAGCAATGAAGGACAAAATTCCATTTGCCTTAATTTAATGTAAACGTATGGTGGCATAGTGGTTAGCATTGCCAGGGACCTGAATTCAATTCTGGCTTGGATCACTGACTGTGTGGAGTTTTCACATTCTCCCCACCTGCATGGGTTTCCTCTGGGTGCTCTGGTTTCCTCCTACAGTCTGAAAGACATGCTGGTTAGGTGCATTGACATGAACAGAAATCAGAGTATGGTGACTTGGGGAATTTCACACTAACTTCATCACATTGTTAATATAAGCCTTACTTGTGATTAATAAATAAACTTTAAAATTTACTTGCTGCACCTGCAAACCAACATTTTGTGATTCATGCACAAGGATACTCAGTCCCTCTGTACAGCAGCATGTTGTAATTTTTTTACCATTAAAATAATAGGATTGACAGTCTTGCATGGTATGCTGCTTACCCGGTGCCAGGATGAGAGACATCTGTCACCACTTTGAAAGGATATCGGAGTGGGGGGGGGGAGGGGGGGGGGGAGGGGGGGAGAGGAGGATCCAGTTGTTGTGGTCCACATTGGGACAAACAACATAGGCAAGACAAGGAGAGAAGACCTTGTTTGGGGATTATCAGGTGCTAGGAACTAAATTAAAGAACAGGTGCTCAAGAGTTATAATGGCTGGATTACTACCTGAGCCATGTGCGAATTGGCATAGGGATGAGAAAATTAGGGAAGCAAACGCGTGGCTAAAGGAGTGGGGGGGGTGGTGGTAGAGAAAGAGGTTCCATTTCATAGGGCATTGGCATCAGTACTGGGACAGGAAAGATCTGTACTGTTGGAACAGTCTTCATCCGAACCCATTTGAGACCAGTGTTCTAGTGGAAAGGATAAATACGGTGATTACAAAGACTTTAAACTAGCAAGTGTGGGGAAACAGAAAAGTAAAATTACAGGAAGTATAATGGTTAATGGGAAGCAAAGCAGCAGGTTAGCATGTGGGGAGGAGGGTTCAACTACATGGGAAAACTATGAAAAAAATTAAAAGGGAGGAGAACTCGGGAGATGTTAGGATTCAAAAAGAAGATATTAGAAACTAGTATCTGAGCACTTCATCTACACGCTTGTAGTATTTCAAACAGGTGAATGAGTTGACAGCACAAATCATTGCAAATGAATATGATTTAGTGGCCATTACAGAGACATGGTTGTAGAGTGGTCATAACTGGGAGTTAAATATCTCGGGGTATTAGATTATTTGAAAGGACAGACAAGAAAGTAAGGGAGGTGATGTAGCTCTGATACTTAAGAGTGACATCAAAGCAGTAGTGGGAAATGGTATAGGTTATATGGAGAAAAAGGTTGAATCCATTTGGGTGGAAGTTAGTAATGGTAAGGAGAAAAAGTCACTGATAGGCGTAGTCTCTAGGCCACTGAATACTAACACCCACAGTGGGACAGGCAATAAAAAAAATGGCACGGAAGTTCACAAACAGGATTTCCTTTGCACATATATAAATATATTTTGTTTCTGTGAACTTGTTATCTAGCAAGTGGTTCTTCTGCCTGATGCAATCTTTGTGCACAGCAGGCACATGAGCAAGGCCTCTGGCTCCAGGTAAATGGTATTGGCCAATGCATTCCTGAGACTTGAGTCAGAGAGTGTTGCAATATGGTTTATTCACCTGATACTTCTGCACTGAGGAATGGTCAATGTGGACCGAGTAGGATTTAATGGCGAGCCGCGTTTGAGTTAATCTTACTGGGTTCATTTTCAATGATGTCTATGTCAAGGCTGTCAGGCTTGAGTCTGGATTACACGTCCACCAACATCCAGAGATTTTATACCTTTCTGGTGGTTTAAAGCGCTATGTTGTGTCCATGTTTCCAGCTGGCCATCATCCCCATAGTAGGCTTCACTCCCTACAGAATACAAAGTTATGGACCTGGCTATAACCACTTCACCTGCCATAATGCCCACCACTGTCAGGACTGGAAAATCCCACTTGATATTTCAGAAAAATCTAAGTCAGTCATCTACCTATAGTCAATATGAATTCTGCTATAGACATCACAAAATAGGCCTTGTAATCTTGAGTATATTAATAGCAAGACTTTGTTAACAACTTATAATTTATACATAGATACAGTAGAAGGTATAGTTATGGAGCTGACTCCATCCTTCATCCATCTATAAACTGCCCCTGGTTTTGGGCCATAAGAACATAAGAAATAGGAGCAGGAGTAGGCCATCCAGCCCCTTGAGCCTGTCCCGCCATTCAATAAGATCATGGCTGATCTGTAGTGGTTCCGTACCACTTTCTCACTTTCTCCCCTTAACCCTTAATTCCCTTGTCAATCAAAAACCTATCCACTCTTGACTTGAACATATTTAGCGAGGAAGCCTCCACAACTTCATCAGGCAGAGAATTCCAAAGATTCACCACCCTTTGCGTGAAGAAACCCCTCCGCAACTCCAATTTGAACCGCCCCCCCCCCCACTAATTTTGAGGCTGTGCCCTCTAGTCCTGCTATCTTAGCTAAGCAGGAAAAGTCTCTCAACTCTACCCTATCCATCCCCTTCATTATCTTATACTTCTCTATAAGATCCCCTCTCAGCCTTCTAAACTCCAAAGAGTACAAACCTAGCCTATTCAGTCTCTCCTCATAATCGAACACCCTTATCTCCTGTATCAGCCTAGTAAACCTTCTCTGCACCCCCTCCAGGGCCAATATATTCTTCCTGGAATGAGGCGACCAAAGCAGTACACAGTACTCCAGCTGCGGCCTCACCAGCACCCTATACAGCTGCAACAGAACCTCCCTACTTTTATATTCTATCCCTCTAGCTATAAAGGCCAACATTGCATTCGCCTTCTTAATCACCTGCTGCACCTGCATACTGTGTTTTTGTGATTCGTGCACAAGGACCCTCAGGTCCCTCTGCATCGTCGCATGCTGCAGCTTTTCACCATTTAAATAGTAATTCTTCCCACCATTATTCTGACCAAAGTGGATAACCTCACACTTGCTAACATTATACTCCATCTGCCAGGTCCTCGCCCACTCACTCAACCTATCCAGATCTCTCTGCAGGCTTTCCACACCTTCCACGCAATTTGCTTTTCCACTCACCTTCGTGTCATCAGCAAATTTCATCACCCTGCACTCAGCCCCTTCCTCCAGATCATCTATAGTCAGTAGATCCTATAGCAATAATACCTGCTGGTCAGGGTATTGCATGCTTATAGGATCCAATAATCTTTTATCCCCCATCCTTTCCTGTGTAGAACATAGAACATAGAACATTACAGCACGGAACAGGCCCTTCGGCCTTCGATGTTGTGCCGACCAAAATAAAAAGCAATGCCCCTCCAAACTAAACCATTCCCTTCTCTTCCATATACTTATCAATTAACCTCTTAAACGCCACCAAACTTGGCGCATCTACAACAGCTGCAGACAGGGCATTCCACTCCCTAATCATTCTTTGAGTAAAGAACCTACCTCTGATATCCGTCCTATAACTCATACCCCTTAATTTAAAGCTGTGTCCCCTCGTGCTAGCTTTCTCCATCCTAGGAAAAAGGCTATCACTGTCCACCCTATCTAAACCTCTAATCATCTTATATGTTTCGATTAGGTCCCCTCTTAGCCGCCTCCTTTCTAACGAAAACAACCTCAAATCCTTCAACCTCTCTTCATAAGACCTGCCCTCCATAACAGGCAACATCCTGGTAAACATCCTGGTGTCTTCCAAGTGCATGGACAATGGGGCCTCCAGAGGAAAATTCATGATTTCACACACCACAATTCCCTTTAAATCGTCCACAGTTTTAAATGCTCAGATTCGGCAACCAAAACTGAGCTTTAAAAAAAATCTGTTTTTATTTACAAACCAGGTCTGAGTGGGAATACAGCCCCGCTACCCACAAATTTTGCAGTCAAAAATCCAACATTTGGAGGCATTGCTGGGATCAGTTTATCCAAAGTGCAATGCTACAGAATAGCACCACTGTGTGATTTTCAACATCCTAATCTCTTCCTGCCTATGGGACGTTGTAAGAAGCCTCACTATATCAGGATAAAGCCACAGGTTGGACTTTAACCTGGTGTTGTGAGACTTCTTACTGTGTTTACCTCAGTCCAACGCCAGCATCTCCACTTTATGGGACTTTGGATAGACCAGCACCTTTATTCTTATGGTGATTTGTAGGAATTCAAAGTGGATGGGAGTAATGGGAATGACCTACATGGTGTTGGGCAGGTTGTGAGCAGATTGCCCAGGGTCAGGGGAGGAAAATCACTGGGACCTTTGTTTGGGCAGAGTTCTCACATTCCATTCAAATTGCTAGATTGCATCAACATTGCCAGAAAAAAATGAAGTTTCATTCCTGGAAGGAAAATCATGTTTGCGACTGCAGCTGTATCCTTGTAAAGGCTTTTCCTGAACTTTAGTAACAGACATTCAAGATTATAAGCTTTTGTTTTCAAAACAAATTTGAATTTTCCCCTCCTGAGCATATTATAATTGGAAAAGAAGGTAGCACTTTATCTTGACAAACAACTTACTGCTTAAAACACATAGAAATGGCGGGTGGCACAGTGGCACATTGGTTAGCACTGCTCCCTCACAGCACCAAGGATCCTGGTTCAATTCCCAGCATGGGTCACTGTCTGTGCGAAGTTTGCACATTCTCCCCGCGTCTGTGTGAGTTACCCCCAGGGTGCTCTGGTTTCCACCCAAAGTCTGAAAGAAGTGCTGATTAGGTGCACTGGCCACACTAAATTCTCCCTTAGCGCACTGGAATAGTCACAGAATGTGGCAACAAGGGAATCTTCACAGTAACTTATTACAGTATTAAGCAGACAGTAACAAACAAGCAAACATAAATACCTGCAGTACCTCACATGTTAATACTTGCCAACAGACCTGAATTTCAGTTATGTATTTTACCTATAATTTACTGTAGTTGTCTGCTCTTTGCTGACCTTTCAATGATTGATCACAATGGCAATATAATGTTACAGGACTGCTCGCTTGGCTGTACTAAATAATTGGACTAGGAGAAATGAATAGTTAATATTTTCCACATGACTGCCAGGATCAGTGTTGGTGGCAGGTATGGGTTGGCTTCCATTGGCTTCTCCATCGAGAGGTCTGGCAGCGTTCCTTGGGGAGAGGGGATCTCCTGGCTTGGGAGAGTTTTTTTTTTATTTTACATTTTCTTAGGGTGCCCAAATCTGTCAGGAGCTGGTGGAGCAGACTCTGAATTCCATCATGGGACCTGTCTCTTAACATTTTTTTTATCTAAGTGTTTTAAAGTACGGTGAGAAAATCCTGCAAGGGAACTGGCAGGCTGCCTTCCCCTTATTCCCAGCAGAGACAACACTTAGAAAAAAATCAGAAAAATTCCGCCCACTATCCTTGGCTTTAATAGATAATATCTATTTACGAGCATATCTCCCTTAGATATTTACTTCTACTAAACTGAGAATACACTGTTTGTTGGGCAGCAGTGGTTTGCACTGCTGCCTCATAGTGTCAGGGATCCAGGTTTAATTTCAGCCTCAGGTCACTGTCTGTACAGAGTCTGCACATTCTCCCCATATCTGTGTGGGTTGCCTCCCACAGCCTGAAAGATGTGCTGGTTAGATGCATTGGCTCTGCTAAATTCTCCCCCAGTGTTCCCAAACAGACAATGAAGTGTGGCGCCTAGGGCATTTTCACAATAACTTCATTGCAGTGTTAATGTAAGCTGACTTGTGACTCTAATAAATAAACTTAAGATTTAAACTTATAAGGACATGAGCATTTGGCTGTTCAGTGCACAATGTGTTATTCTACTTCCGAGCTGTAGAATTTAGTTTGCTCCATTGGTAACAACAATATTTCATTGGAAACAAGTCTGACATCCTTCCTACTATTTATGACCACTGAACCTTTCTTGCTTCAGTTATAATCTTAGCCTCCAGTCTCTCTACAGATTTACAACGGCATCAGTGAGGAATTGATGTGTCACTTCCTTGTTTTTGGTTCTGGGCGGTAATTCTTTGGGAAGGAAATAGACAGCGAGAATGCACACTGCATGGTATCATATGGAATGCAACCTCAGTAACTACATTACAGCAGAAATTACATTGCAAAATCATATCATTAGCTGTAGAACATTATGAAATGTCAGATGGTTGCGAAAAGCACTATATAAATGCAGGGTTGTTTTAATTGTCAGAAAGTATTCCTTAATGATTGGTGATAACAGATGTCAGAATTATGACCCTTGTGAGTCTTCCACTCTTCTGATATGTTTGTCAATTAGAAAAAGAATATTACTGAAGGAGGAAGTGGTTTGAAGGGGTAATTGTTGTACCATCTGCATGTTGCTGGGTGACTCAGTTCGAGATAGTGAGGTGATTGTCTTTGGTTACTGTGCTTATTACAGTGCATTGATAAAATTTCAAGCCCCAGAAAGGCCAGTTAGCATCTTTTGAAACCATTTTTCATGGGCTTGAACCAGAACCAAAAAAGTAAGATTCCCCTTTGATGGATAACAGAAAACAACATATCATTATATATTGTCTTTAAAATGTCTCAAGATACTTCATATGAGCATTATAATACAATATATGATACCAGGCCCGTGTGTGTGGAATTTGCATGCTCTCCTCATGTCTGCATCGGTTTCCTCCAGATGCTCTGGTTTCCTCCCACAGTCCAAAGATGTGTACATTAGGTGGATTAGCCAGGATAAATTGTCAGTTAGTGTCAGGGGGGATTGGCAAGGTAAATATATGGGGTTACAGGGATAGGGTCTGGGTGGGATCTTGTTGGTGCAAGCTCTATGACTTCCTTCTGCACTGTAAGGATTCTATGATTCTATAATAAGGAAATATTAGGCCAGATGAGCAAAACCTTCATCAAAGAAATAGATTTGAAGAAATGTCTTGAAGGAGGAAATAAAGTTTTTAAGTGGAGAGTTGTGGGGAGGCAATTCCAGGGCATAAGAGACTTGATGGGGTGATTGAAATTGGGGTGCTCAATTGGCCAGAAATAGAAGAGTGTAGAGAGTTGTGGGATTCAAGGATGGAGACAGGGAGGCCAAGGGGGAATTTGAAACAAGGATGAGAATTTTAAAATCAAGATTTTGTTTGAATGGGGCCAATGTAGGTCAGCAAGCACAAATGTATCACTTGCTGCAAATTAAGACACAGGCAGCAAAGCTTTAGATGGCCTCAAGTTAACAGAGAATAGAATATGGTGGACCAGCCAGGAGTGTGTTGGGACAGTTAAGTCTGGAGGTAGCAAAGATATGAATGGAGGTTTCAGCTGCAGATGAGCTATGGTCAAGGGTGAATTCAGGCAATGTGACGGAAGGGAAATAGGCAGGCTCAGTGAGGATGCAAATATGAGGTCTGAAGCTCAGGGTCAAACACAACACTAGGGACATCACAATCAAAGAGTATTTAAGTTAATGGGATTGGTGACTTGAAGAGCCTTGGGCATCTAATACTGCATTGAACGGAATCAGTTGGGACACAAAATGGCTGCTGTAACCTTTCTCAGTTACTGCAGTAGCATTGGATTTTACCTCTCTCCCAGAGGTGGATTCCCCATCGTGCCTGGATCCCAGCACAGCTATTTAATTAGGGTATACCAAAGAGACTGAACTAGTTCTCAGAATGTAACACAGATGACTAAGCAAAAATATCCTCAATGTTTCGGCTCACACATGAAACATTGCTGTTAGTGTGAAGGCCACCAAACTTCCTCTTCATGAAAGGTAGAATAAAGAAAGGAAATAGGAGGGAAAAAAAGATTGGTGAGTCTTCCGTAAAAGAGGGAACATTCTGAGAATTTGCTGCAATTGCAGTGCATTCTTTACAAATATTTATAATTCATCATAGCTCACAGCTCACACGTTGTATTATCGTGTATATAAATGACAAACAAGAAAGGACCATCTGGTGCATCGAAAATCATGCTTAGCAACTCACTACTCACCAGCAGCCATCTCATGTCCTGGAACAGGCAAAACAAAAATACAAACCAAAGGCTAATTAGGAAAAAAATCTGAAAAAAATCTCTCTAACCCCCATGGGTGAATTGGAACTAAGTCCAGGAAACCACATTGACCTTACTTGCTTCTGGCATTCACCTAGTATTCCACCTGCCGTTTGAAAGACAGAATACCCACTACAATCAAATGAAGATTCGCAGAGCATCAGCAATCACCACATGAACTGTCAACTTGTGACAAATGTTTATATCCTCAGGGAGAAAAGAACTGTCTCACATCGAACCTGGGCCTACCCTTGCACACCTTATATGCATCACTCCTGGTCTTCTACAATATATTGAATTAAATAAAATCAGAACACAATCTAATTTTTTAAACATTTTGCATGTCAGCATCGAATCATCCCTCAGTCTACAGATCTTTGAAGCCTCTCAGAGTAACTAAGGTATTTCAACTGGGACCATGTATAATTAATATCTGGCCTCCAATAACTGTTAATTATTTAAAGATTACTTACTGCTACAGTTTTATCCATCAAAACAAAGCTGCTGAATTTTTGAAAACACAGAACACACAGGAGTTTTTAAAACTTCATTTTTTTCACAGGAACTGGGTGGGCTGATCTTTCAGAAAGTTGGTGCAGACTCAGTGGGCTGAATGGCTTCCTTCTGCACCGTGGCGATTGTGTGGTTCTATGACGAGATTATAGTCCCACTTGTGGATGAAACCAGAAATTAAGGACAATAAATGTAAGTGAGCCATGAATAAACCCAGTAGTGAATTCAAGAGGAAGTTCCTTATCCAGAAAGTGGTTACAATGTGGATATCACCACCAGGTAGCTGAGGCAAATCATGTAAATTCATTCAAGGGGAAACTAGATGCACTTATAGGAGAGAAGGGATATATTAGTAGAATTAATGAAAAGAAATGGGAGGAGATTTTGATAGAGCATAAACACTAGTATGGGCCAGTTGGACTGAATGATTGTTCCTGTGCTACAAACATTTGATAACTTTGTAACCCTAAATCCTCCAAGATCTCTTTGCTCATCCATTCCTGCCTCTTGTATGTCCCCTATTTTAACTGCTCCAACTTTCGCAGCTATGCTTTCAACTCATGTGGCCTTCAGCTCCAGGGCTGGAATTTTCCAGCTCCCAATGCGGCAGGTTCTTTCCTATTGAAAACTACATACATGTCAACAGGACTGGAAGCTCTCATCACTATGAGGGGCTGGAAAATCCCAGCCCAGAGTTCTATTCTTAAACTTTGCCGCCTCTTCACCTCTGTTGCCCCTTTTAAAATACTCTTTCATTAAGCACTTGGTCCTGTCCATATGTTTGGCTTGTTGTCACATTACATTTGCCAATACTTTTATGAAGCTATTTTGGAAGGTGCTGTGTAAATGCAGATTGTGCTCGAAATTCTGCAGCCAGTAGCCATCAGTACCATGCCATGGGACACTGGGATTTGAGCTGAATCCAGAAATACAATGGGTTTCAGATGAGGTGAGATAATGTGTGCTTCAGATAAAGGCAGGCTGATGGAAGCAAAACTAACCAATGAACTCATATTGTTAATTTCTAATGTTTTACTTAATTGTACGCATTGAGTTACTTTATCTTCTTATACAAACGAAGTAAATATCAGTGGGCAGGAATTGTTCTGTTGGTTGACAAATTCTGCAGGCAATAATTGAAACAATCACTACATATCCATATGAGGTCAGAACAAGAAGCAGCAGAAGTCCCCCAGCAATATTAAAAGGCACAACTACTATCAGAGAAACTTCGGTATTAAGGATGTAATTACCATTGAGGCAATAAAGGAAATGAGTCTCCTAAATATTTTAGTGTTCAAAAAACAAATCCCTCTCGGTAATAAGATAGGACATCCTTTTATATTAAGTGCTGTTGCTCAAATATTGTTTGAGTCAGCTGAAGGTGTAATTGCTTCCTAGTTATATCTGCATCATTGTGATCCATGATGAAAATGTGAAGCAGCATTTAGCGTTAAGTGACGACAGACTAATTAACAGCGCAGCAGGAAATTGAGCTAAACCAGGCCTGTGTCTACTGGCTGTTACAAAGTGTATTGTCCTACATAAGCAGATTGTGTGCCAGAATGCTTACTGTTATCACAGTGCTTCCAAAGTAGGTCAACAACTGTCGTTCTTATCATTGTTAAAAAATATGAAGGGGGATACTGAAATAAAAACAAAAAGGGCTGGGAATTCCCAGCAGGTCTGCCAGCATCTGTGGAGAGAGAAATGAAATGAAAGGCAATTTTGGCCATGGCTTTCCATTCCTGATGCCAGTGGGAAGGGAAAATATCATGGGAGCCAAAAAATCAGTTCCTATTGGCAAGAAAACAGGTTGCAATTGTCCACCTCATGGTGGGTCCCATTTCCCTCCAAACCATGTCGGGAAGGTCATTTGAATACTTTACAATATCATGAATGCTCATTATCAGGATGACTCCCCTATGCCAGTGCCTAATTAGACCAATGTGCAACCCGACCAGGTATAAGCAGTGTGCGGCTAGCAAACTGCACTTTTCCCGTAAGTTAGAAGTACATTTGTCTACCATACGCTGTGCTGCATTGCACCTCTGCAAGCTCCATGCCAAGGCTTCAGCACATCAGAGGGCTGTCTTAGGCAAGGCTTCATATACCTTACCAGTGGGAAGATGGGCTAATGTGCTACAGCTTAAAAGCTTGGCTAGGTAGCAAGTCAGAATCATGGGAAGGTGCTGGAAGTCAAAAGCTTGACTGGAGAGGAGAGGGATGTGGAGGGAGAGAAATGGAAGACTGGGAAATATTGGATGTAACCACATGACTCCCCCCGCTTCCCCCAAGCACCTGCCTTGTTCTGTCCAGAGTTACAATTGGGGCCAAGATGAAATGTTTGTCAGCTGTATTATCTTGTGTTATGGTTACCAGGCTCATTGATCAGTATATCACGCAATCCTGACCAATTTAACATTCCAAAATCACTGGTTAAAATCTTTTGGAATTTCTGGATTGTGCAATGAGTATGACTGAAATTGATAAAATCAAAAACAATGGTGGTGATTCTGTTGTAAGACGTGCTGTGTAAGTCAGAAGGCTTCATGAAGAGGTTCTGGAGGAATTTTGCAGTCCTGCCTGCCACACGAATCGTAGTGGTTGGGACACAGACCCAGATTTTCTGGGTTTTAGGCAACCGCGGCTAGAAAATCCCACCCTTTGAGTATTGCATAGTTTAACAATAAGTGCTGATTAACTACTCATAACTATGTATATATGTACAGTATAAGATCTAAACTAGGAGCTGTCTCTGTGCTTGCCTCTATACACATCGCTGTCCAACCCCTAATTCTTCCCTAGGCTGAGGACATGTATTCATTTTCATCACAGCATGGGGGGTACTGTACCCAGTCCCACATCAACCCTTTCTACGCTAGATCCTTATACCATAAGTTCTGCATTCAGTACCATTTTGGACTAGCACTGCCATTTAAAACGGTTATTTTCCTGACTTGACCTTCAAAAACCTTCACAAATCATCTTATTGAAGACAGCCTGTACCGTAAACAATAGTGACAGATTACGACCAGACTGAGAGATCTTTTAGGATGGGTGATACGTTGGCTCATGAGACAAAAGCCTGAATTTTAGACAAATGGATTTGAACATATAACATACAATAGATAAATTTCTGAGTGGGCTGAGTGGAAATCTTTGGAGCTTTAAGTTGATTAAAGTTCTATGGCTTTTTGCCAGCTGAATAATATATTAAACTACTGGCAAAGACATTTAAATCATATTATCTCTGATTGTAGAATGAAGTTGTGTGCAGTAACATTAATGTTTATTATGTAGCTGTAAACATTGGAAGGCAAGTAAAAGTTCAACAGTATCTATGGTTCATACATGCAGTCTAATTTGAAAAGCTGATTGTAATGCGCAATAACAGGAGCAAGCTAATGCCTGAATTTTCATGCAAACAGAGAGGCTCTCTTAACATGCCAGCAGAGGCTTCAGAACTTGGCCTCTGACATTTTTGCAGAGGGCAAATGGGGGCAGGTTCTAAATTGCAGCTTCATGGTTCACGGAGCCAGCTGCCAACATAAGTCAGCATTTATTTCCAGGCATGTGTGATTTTAGTAAAATAGATGTCTGAAACATAAACAGTGCAGATTAGACCAGGAATCTTGTGGATTCATTTGAAAAAAGCTGGGATACCCTTTTGGAGGCATAAGATACTCCTTTACATAGGCTCCTGAGGCAATGTTGGGAGACGTAAAGCAGCCTTTGGAAGAGGTAAGACTCCCTTTGAAGTAGGTCAAGTGCCCTTTGGGATTGCTAAAGGTAGACATGATTTTGCATAAAAGGTGCATAAACACATTAGAACTGTCAAAGCTGTCAAAAAATTGTCAAAGCTGTTAAAGAACTGTCAAGCTGTTGTGCAATTATGATAGTACACTTTCTTTTTAACAAAACACTTTTAACAAAAGTGTTTTTTAACACTTTTTTTAACAGTCCTAAAGATCATATTTTGTAAACCTTGGACTGAGTTTAAAAACTGTTTTCAGACTGGACTCTAAGGGTCATGTAATGTTTTTCTTATGGATTCAGGCTGGAACTCTTTCAGCTAGATGGATCGGAGAGATCCTCAGACATATACTTTTAAAATTCAATGCGTATTCCAAAAGAATTAACAGAAAGTCATTGGCTGGATAGCTTTTCTGTAGGCGCAAACTGATAAGCCACTGTAAAGTGTGAATAACCTTGAGCCTTTTAATCACTACAGGGGTTAAGGATAGCTGTAATGGAATATTTACTTAGTTTATATGGAAAGATAATTTGGCATTTTATACAGACCACGTGATAACAGTGGCCATCTTAGCATACTTGCAAAAAGCATTGAAAAGGGAAGGAAAAAGAATGTTCCACAGAAAACCACCTAAAAGAAGTTTCAACACAAGGAGTGGCATCCAGAAACAGCCAACTCTTCTGCCCTAATAACTTAACAATTCGAAAGATCCACACCTGCAGAAGTAAAAGGAAGGAACCTTCTCTCTTCCTTGTAAATCCTGATTCCACCAAATAGGGTCACCTTTAAAATAAACCTCCAGAAATTTGACAGTGGAAGATATCACAGCTACAGACATAACATTAAAACTTCAAGACCTTCACTTCAAAAAATACAACACTTTGTCTTTGAAATATGTTACACCTGCACTGAATATGGACTGCTCCTGATTTGTGTTTGTGAGTACAATTTTATATTAATTTATAACCAATCTTTGGGTGTGTATGTGTTAGTTATTTTATCTTTTTCATCAGTAACTTCTGGGGCAGCGGAGTGAAATAAACTAATGTTTTTCTTTTTTAAGGTAAAAAGATTTTGCTGCTGGGTTATTTTTAAATTGAATTGTTTACTCCAAATATAAAATCTATATGCAAGTACATTGTTCATGGACGATTTTGGGGAAATGCCTTTAAACACCCATGACACTGTCAAAGAACTGTTAAAGCTCATTGAACCTGGCAAAGCCATCAAGTGATTTCACTTGGCTGGGCTTTAAATTAAAAAGAAAGTGTGTAGAATTTAAAGAAAATCAGTGCTTGCTATTTCAATCTGTCTGTTGACATAAGCTTGAATACTATCATTATAGGATTTGTGCTGCATGATTTTACAATGTACCTTCAACACAGGGGGATGCCTGTTAAATGAATAGTTTGATTGACAGCTCCATGTGATTATAAATGGTAAATGTTTCTTTTCATAAGATATTCCATTCTTAAGTGAAATTCTATTTTCATAAAAGATGAATTGAAGAAACTTCAATGCATCAATTTTTTTTAAAATCAATTGCAGTGTTTTTTTAAATTGTGACATCATCAATAGATATATGACTTTATTTTATGTCAGCTTGGCTCCTGAGGTTTGCCCATGGTGGATACTAGATGAGTTCACATGGAGGGTGTAAGGGCAAAAGGTGCTGGGTGGGATGTATGGGTTGGTATGAATTGCCACTAAGTTGGCATTAGGGCTGTAAAGAGTCATGAAGGTGTGAAATATGAAGTGAAGTGGAGAATGCGTAGAGTGATATAGGGTGGCATAAGGATTATGAGGGGGCATTGGGAGTGGTTGGGGAGGGCTGATGTAGCTTAGGTTGTCTTGGATGGGGTATAGGGATTGTGTGTGGGGGGGTATTGTGAAAGGTGTAAAGGGTGGGGTTGTTTTTTGCTGATTTAATCATTCTCATAATACAGCCAAAAAAGTGTCTCTGCACAAAGGCCGAAATTCTGCCTGTTCTGCCTCTGCACCTGGCAGCCTCCACACTCATTCGGGGACCGACAACTAATGCAGCCTACTACCCTCAGTCCCACCACCCCTGCAAACTCACACCCCTGGAATTTGATCCTCTGGGTCTCTTTCTTCCTGGGTCATGTTCACAAAGCTAGAAAATGTTCTGCCTCTGTGTTCCCAACCCAAGATCAAAAATCCAAGCTCAACTCGACAATAGATGTCCTGCTCAGTAAGTTGTTAAATACTTTCGAGGTCCCATTGGCATTGTGTATGAATGAGGCCCGCATTTGAATCAGAAAGGTTCCCAAAACATGGGCCAGTTAAAGTGGTAATGGATGCAAATTAATTGGATATAGACTGTTAAGTATTTGGACATTCATTTTGATTACACACCTGCACTGTTATAGTTGGGCAAGGAAGGTTAAAATCCCTCAGCTTTGTCAATATTTAAGAATAGGTGGTTAAAGGAGAGGTTGGATAAAGGGATTTGGGAATAAGGAAGGCATATGGTACTGGGGCCACTGCTCATGTGCAGGATAAACACCATCACGGCATTCTCCTCCTCCTGCATCAGTATCACGCCCGGCATTTGGCAACTATGGACTTTCACTGGACTGGTTCATGGTCACGATTGGCAAAGTGCTGCAGTGGTTTGCCGAAGCCTTCTGCAGCACCGCCAACCAAGGAACTTTCCCACTCTTACCGCTGACCATATTGGAAAGATTTCCAGGTTGTTAATCAAGATGTTTGGCCATGTTACAAACTCACCTTCTGTAGCCATCAGGTCCTGAAGTGGGACTTAAAACCAGAGCTAATGACCTAGAAGTCACAGCGCTACCACTGCACCATAAGACCTCCCTCCCACATCACAGAATGACTGGGCCCAGAAGCCTGTTTTTGTCCTGTAATATCCATTTCCAATCATTTCTTTGGTCAAAAAGTTATCCTAGCACTCAAATGAATTTTCTGATCTTCTCTCTGACAAGATTGTGAAAAATGTTTTCATCTATGTGGCTCAGATTGTTATGCTGGACACATTCATTTCATGCTGCGAAAGCACTAAAACTGTTAATTATAATACATTCCTGCCACTGACAAAATAAATTATAATTTGAAACTTCTTTTGTAATTGACTATAAATCCAGCACTGCATCTTGTGGAGTAAAGTTCCTGCTCTCCGAAGTAGGAATGAATAATGCATATTAGAAAATTATACAGGAGCACACTCCTTGAGCTATTTCATAAATTAAACTTTATGGATAAAAAATTGCCAACTTCCTGATGTGATTCTCCAATGTATGGTCTGGTGGGCAAAGTTCCAGATATGATATGCCTGAATGAAAAAATTACACTTTCAAGTTAAAGGGACATTGCAACAAGGTACTTCACACTCTTCATGGGTAATTAATTGCACTGTTCACTGTTTAATTTTTTATTTCTTCTTGGCCCTGTTATTGTTGCATTTTGTGCTCATCATATTCAAGATTGTTAATGTTGTAAGTAATATGCTTTGATTTTTACTATCTAAATTCAGCATCAAAGCTTCAATTATTTGTGCTTCTGGTAAAATCAATTCCAGGAGTGGCTAGCTGCCAGCGCAACCTTAGCCCACAGCACACTGAGCAAGACTCTAAAATTTTGCAGAGTTAGGTCATTTCAGTAATTAACAATAATTCCCAACACAGATTTGCCTCATCTTACCAGCCAGCTCCATGGCCTTGCAGAGAGTCTGCACAACAGCTGGCATTTAATGGAATGTGTTTGCTGCAAAGAAAGTGTTTGAACATCAAGGCAAATGTTATTTCAATCTTCACAAAGATGTTGAATATTTTTTAAGCATTCGTCACGGGTAATATGACTAGCATTTTGACATGGTAGCGTTGTGCAGCGCCATGAAAGACCATAAACTTTCCCGTGCATTTAGAAAGATTTGACAAATGTGTTGTTTTTCACTTTATGATCCTACACTAAGTTCACCGTGTAGTGCAATAAAGGTGCTTTGCAAGCCAAAATGACCAGGTGCTGAGTCATGATGCTGAGTCAGTAACCCTATGACAATTAAGTAAAATCCCACCATAAGTTGTGTTGAATTCGATAAATCCTTTTTCATATATTTGTTCAAGTGATGTGGATGTCTGATAATGCCATCATTTATTGCCCATCCTTAACTGCCATTGCGAACATGGTGATGAAATACCTTCTTAAATTGCAGCAGTCTGTGTGATGAAGGTACTCACCCCTACAGTGCTGTTAAGTTAGAGTTTCAGGATTTTGATCCAGCAGTGATGAAGGAACAGGGATATATTTCCAAGTCGGGATGATGCGTAATGTCGAAGGGAACTTCCTGGTAACGATGTTCCTATGCATGTGTTGTCCTCACTGCCATTTTGGATGGCAGGGGTTGCAGTTTTTGGGGGACTGTCTTAATGAGTTGCTGCAGTTCTTCTTGCCGTCCTGGCACACTGGTGGTGGAGGAAATGAATATTTAAAGTGATGGATGGGGTGCAGATCAAGCAACTGCTTTATTATGGAATGTATTGAACTTGATGAGTGTTGTGGGAGCTGCAGTCAGGCAATTGGGGAATATTCCATCAAGCTCTGACTCATGCATTGTAAATGATTCAAAGGTTTTGAGAAGTCAGTTGTTTTGTTATTCATTTGTGGGACATTGGCATCACTGTCTGGCCACATTTATTGTCCGGCCTGAGTTCCCTTTGAACTAAATGGTTTGTCAGGCCATTTCAGAGGGCAGTTGTGAGTCATCCGCATTGCTATGGCTCTGGAGTCACATGTAGGGCAGACTGGGCAAGGATGGAGATTTCTTTCTCTATAGGACATTAGTGAATGAGATGGCTGAGTTACTTGTTACAGAATACCCTGTCCCTGATTTGCTCTTATAGCCACAGAACCACTATGGCAGACACAGTTAAGTTTCTGATCAATGGTGATCCCAAGAATATTGATGTTGGGGAATTCAGTTCTTTTATTGGAGGTGATCATTGATTGGCACTTGTGTAGTGTGAATGCTACTTGCCACTTAACTGCCCAAGCCTGGGTGTCATCTATTTTATCCCATATGTGAGCACATTGCTTCATTGTCTAAGGAATTACAAATTGAAATGAACACTGCAATCATCAGTGATCATCCTGACTTCAGAATTTATGATGAAGGAAAATTCACTGATAAAGCAACTGAAGATGGATGCTATCCTTTGGAATTTGTAATGCAATATCTTGGGGCTGTGACGTTTAAGGTTTATTTGTATTAGTATCACTAGTAGGTTTACATTAACACTGCAATGAAGTTACTGTGAAAATCCCATGCTGGAGCCTGTTCAGATACACTAAAGGAGAATTTAGCATGGCCAATTTGACTTCCAAAACCCATGACCATCTTCCTTCATGCTAGGTGGGCTTCAGTGACGTTTCCCCTGATTCCTGTTGATTTTAGTTTCATGCAGGTTCATTGATATTACATTCGATCAATCGCTGAACTGATATCAAGGGCACTCACTCTCACCTCACCTCTGGAATTTTGTGTCTATGTTTGGACCTAGGCTATAATGAGATCTGGAACCAAGTAGTCCTGGTCAAACTTAAATTGATCATTGATGAGCAAGACATTGGTGAACGAGTGCTGCTTGATAGTACAGTCATAACACCTTACAAACATACTTACAAACATTCAAATTCAATGCATGAGTAAGCCTTTCGGTTCCTTGAGCCTGCTCTGCCATTCAACAGTATCATGGTGATCCAACTTTAATCTCAATTTCACATTTCTGCCGACTCCCAATGCCCCCTTGCTCATCAAGAATCTATTTACATGCCTCAACTACCTTGAGGAAGAGAATTCCAAAGTTTCACAACCCTGTGAGAGAATTTTTTTCTCTCATTTGTGTCATCATCCAGCACTTCACTGGTGATTGAGAGTAGACTGATGAGGACAGTCATTGGTTGTGTTGTATTTATCAACAGCACATACCTGGACAATTTTCTGCATTGAGAAAATTTTCTGAGCTGGATACTTGCCTGACTTTGGACAGACCTGTCAAGATAACTAAATTAGCTGACATATCAGATTGTCACTCTCAAATGACAACAGAACTAGACTCCAAACATTTTTATCAAGTATGGTATTTGATTTAGCGTGGCTATATATCCTAGCAAACAGAATGAGGGTGAGAAATTAAGGTTTTATTCATTGGCATTTTCAAATTTAATTGATTCTTTTTCATTTGCCCCTTTATTTCCCTGTCTATTTCCATTGGAGGAACTGAGTCATGTTGGAGTGAAACTGTTTGGATGTCAGTGGCCCTCTGTTATCTGATCATGCCTGTGTGAGCTAAACTACTGTACAGGCAAATCAATTGGAAAAGTTGGGCTGCATTCTGTCCTTGTCAAGGTCTACACATACAAACTTTTCAGCAGAAGGCATTGAATATTATAGAATCATAGAAATCCTACAGTAAAGGAGAAGGCCATTCACCCCATCAAATCTGCACCAACAGCAAACCCATCCTCACAATCCCACACACTAACCCCACTAATCCCTCCAACCTACACATCCCAGGACACTAAGGGGCAATTTAGCATGGCCAATCGACCTAACCCACGCATCTTTGGACTATGGGAGGAAACAGGACCAGCCGGACGAAACCCAGGGGGGATATCAGAAAGGGACTCGACTAGCGGTTGGGATGTGGAGAGATATAGCAAGGTGGAGAGACTTTGGAAGTGAACTTGGGCCTCTTTGTTGAGTCCCTTTCTGACATCTCCCCCTTCCTGTTCTGTTTCAGATCCTCTGCCCTTTCATTTCAGAGTCATAAGACCAAATATTAACTCCGTAAAAGTAGGTGGGGTTTGAACAGGTCAAAAATGGACCCAATGATGTGTGTCTCCCACTATGGTGTCCTACAACTATCAAAGCCATTCATTGTAAAGTTCACTTCCAAAGCTCTCTACCCTTGTCACATCTCCTGCCACCCCCAAAATGCACTTTCAGTCCACTCCTCTTCACGTTTTGTTATTAATTCCAATGAGTGGTCCGCCCACCCTCCCCCACATAGTGGAGTGGCTTGGAACAGTAAAGTTGCCCTATTGGTGCAAATTGATCTTGCATGTTGTGCAATTTTCACCACTCTTATATGCCCAATTGTAAAAAGTCAGCAAAATATTTGAAAAGATGACTGAATGGAAAATCATCTGTGCCTCAAAGTGAGGGTGACGTGAATCAGGTTTCTTGAGTTGTGTACCCTCAGCTGGCACAGCAGGTTAATACTGATGCCAAAGCATTTTGTGCAAAGAGGTTGCCCTGAGGTTGTGGAGGGATGGAGTGGTGGTGACTGGGGGGAGGAGGGGTGTGGTTTTAGGTGGGATTGGGCGGGTGGTGGGAGTTTAGAAGAGAGAGGTTATGAGCCAATTTCTCTGCTCTATCTGTCCACTTTTGTTGCATCTCTGCGGCAGAGTTTGTGATTTGTGTTACAACTTGTGAGATGAGGCACCAATACAGAGCATGGCGTGCGCACCAATATCAAGTTGCCCCCCTCCCCTTTCATCGAGTGTCCTTAAAATGTTTGTTCCTTCAGATCATGTGTCATCCTTATGTTTAGAAGGGAGGATTTATTTCCGAAGCCTATGATTTGGCATGTGGACACAGTGTCTAGACCATCATGGAAAATATTGCAGCAAGCAACAGCAGCAACTCATGAAAAACATTGGAAAAATAGATGATTGGAAAGCACAGAAGATTTGGAAACATAATCATTGCGCTGATCCAGGAGGTCTCCATTAACTGTATACTTTGAATAGCAAGCTATTACGGTATGTGCAAATGTTAAGGAGCCGATTTTAAATTAATGGTCTTGTACAACTGCAAAAAAAATAAACTGAAACTTTGCAAATATTTAATCTTAGGTCATAAATCATTGCCATGTTATTGTAATATTTTAGTGACTGGAAAGAAATTGACTGACAGCATTTGATTGTACCAGAATTGGTCTCAAATTTGCTCCACTATAATAGAGATTTTTAAGCTCAGTCAAAATTTTAATATTGATTTGTATCCTGTCACTAGAGTTTTTAATCTAACATCACTTTGCCTCATTAAAAGTAGCGTTAAAAAGAAAGCATGTCAATCTTGGAAATTCAGATACAAAACCTGGAACTTCAGTGCAGAACCATTATTTTCTGCTACTCATTTTATATTGCAGAAGCAACAAAATAAAATCTTGCCTTTATATCATGGCTGGAATCTTATCACCGTTCATGCCAGCAGGATGTTCACATCCCGCTGCAATGAATGGAGATTTGACTGGGTGCCAAATTCTCTGAACTCACTGCAGCAAGAGCGTGGCACAAACGGCCAGTAAGATTGTGCCCAGCGTCTTTCACAACATTAGTATTTCCCAAAGCACTTTACAGCTAACGAAGGAAATTTCACTGTTGTAATGTAGGAAATCCAGCAAACAATTTATATGCAACATCTCCCATAAAAGCAATGCAAGATGACAAGATAATCTGTTTTTTGTTACTTGTTGATAGGTAAATATTGGCCAGGACATAAGGGAAAACTTAATGATTCTTCTTCGAAATAGTGTCATAGGGTCTTCAGTGTCCACCCGAGAGGGAAGCCTGGACCTTGGTTTAACACTCAACTGAAAGCAGCATTGAGTAATTCCCATTGTTCCAACCTTTACTTCACTTGTATAATTGTAAATATTCTGTATCAATGGGAAGCAGATTGTAGGGAGCTTACATGCACACATTCAGGTTTTACTTTCATTATTTTGTGGATCTGACTGGAATCTTCCCCAATGTTGGGGTGTCTAGGAAGGTTAGCGTTGTGGAAGCTACTTTGCTGGCTGCTTAGGGCAAACAGGCTAGGCTAGTTCATTCACAACTAGCACCCCCCCACACCAAATCACAAACTTGATCCCAAGTGCTAGTGGCAGGTGATGATTAAATCTGTTCTCTACATCACTCTTCTATATTTGCCCAAGGTAAAATACGCCAATCGACCCTGTCTCTAAGCCAGAAGCCTCGTGTTCGAGTCCCACCCCAGGACTTAATGGCCAAGGAAGGAGCATTCAAATGCAGTCAAACAGGTTGAATGTCAACCTGGAAATCCATCCAAACACACTAGTGGCTGGCAGTAAGAGCAAGAAAGAGTCCTGATTAGCCATGCTCGGTATGGAGTGGTATCCCACAAAATATAAGCTCCTATCAACAGACTAGCGACTTCTTCTGGAACTACTGACTATGGAAACAGGCAAAAGTCTGCCTTAGTGCACCAATAGATGCGGGAAGAGAACTGAAATTGTTCAGCAGGAATCAGCCCCTTTACTTAACCATGTTTTAATCTGTGATTTGAAAGGCCAAGGAAGGTTAATATTTCATGCAGAGGTCTTTCATCAGGAGTGAAATGTCAAATGTCAACCAACAACAAGAAATTGCATTTAATAGCACCTTTAACATAGATACAAATCACAAAAATTGATAATTCAGCAATGTAAAAACCTTAGATAAGCCAAAAGAGAAGGAAACACACTGGAGTAGGTCAAACAATCATTTGAATTTGTTTAGCAGCTGTAAAAGAGGAATGTGTGGAAGTTTTTCACAGAAGGATAATCAAACAAAATGGACGCTGAGCTTTGAATAATTTGTTGTTCAATGTTTTTTGGAGAATGGCTTAAAAGTGGAGACTCATCGATCGACAGTTCCGATGTGCCACAGCGATAAACCGCACTGACCTCCTCAGAAGATGAACACAGGACACGGTGGACAGAGTACCCTTTGTTGTCCAGTACTTCCCCAGAGCGGAGAAGCTACGACATCTTCTCCAGAGTCTTCAACATATCATTGATGACAATGAACATCTCGCTAGGGCCATCCTCACCCCCCCACTTCTTGCTTTCAGACAACCGCACAACCTCAAACAGATCATTGTTCGCAGCAAACTACCCAACCTTCAGGAGAACAGTGACCACAATACCACACAACCCTGCCACAGCAACCTCTGCAAGACATGCCAGATCACAGACATGGACGACATCATCAAACATGAGGATACCATTCACCAGGTACACAGTACATACTCTTGCAACTCGGCCAACGTTGTCTACCTAATACGTTGCAAGAAAGCATGTCCCGAAGCATGGTATATTGGGGAGACCATGCAGACACTACGACAGCGGATGAATGAGCATCGCTCAACAATCACCAGGCAAAACAGTTCCCTTCCTGTGGGCAAACACTTCAGCAGTCATGGGCATTTGGCCTCCGACCTGCAGGTAAATGTTCTTCAAGGGGGCTTTCGTGACACACGACAGCGCAGAGTCGCTGAGCAGAGACTGATAGCCAAGTTCCGCACACATGAGGACGGTCTTAACAGGGATCTTGGCTTCATGACACACTATCTGTAACCCCCGTAACTTGCCTGGGTTAGCAAAAAACCTCACTTACTGTGCTGTCTGGAGAAAATACACAATTCTCTAACCAGTGCTCAGGATTCCCTTCACACACATTGTTAGCCACTTTAACACTTGAATAGCAGGTTAGATGTAAGGATTCGCATTCTAATCAGCAATCTGTGGCTGTCTGTGTTGATATGTGTGCTATTGCAGACCAGAACACTGCATTTGCCTGATGAAGACACAGAGTGTTGAAAGCTCACAAATTTACTATCAAATAAATCGGTTGGATTTAAAATTGGTGTTGCTAGATTCTTACTGAGTTCTTAAAAGTGGAGAGGCAGAGGGATTTAGGGAATTGTCAAAAATTGGTTCTCTCAGCAAATGCCAATTGTTCTGTTTTAAATGTTTCTCTCACAGTTGCGTAGTTCAATGTTATATTCATAGTTTAAGATTGCTTGGCACATGGACCAGAAATTTGGTTTCACCTCCTCCAAACGAGTCTATTAAGAAGATTGAGCTAAGAGCAGAAAACCATCTGACTCATTGAGCCTGCCCTTCCATTCAACATGATCATGGCTGCTCTTTGGCTCCAGCTCCACTTTCCTGCTCTCCCGCGTATCCCTTGATTTCCAGTGAGACTGCATATCTGTCTATTTCAACCATAAATATATTCAATGCTGACACCTTTGCAATGATGGATGTCAGACTAACTGGCCACCAAATTCTCCGACCTCACTGGACCAGGAGCCTGGCGTGAACAAGCAGTAAGATTACACCCTTTATATTTCTTCTTTTAATCAAACGCTGTCTTTAACCTCCTCTGTAAACGCATTTAGCATTAGCTAACTTTTAGCAAATCTATACCCTTGAATCATTATTTTCTATTAAAATTGGAGAATGAGCCATAGAGAGTCACAGAAGTCAAGAGTATTTCCCATTTTCTCATTCCATGTCAGGAACTAGCACCTTCAGGACTGTTAAGGCTTAAGTCAGAGTTTTAATCCTTTTGCTCTGTTCAGTGTTGCACAACTGGCAATTCTTGTAGTTTCCCTGTACCAGGATGCAACTTTCCTCTATTCCACTGACTCAATACTAGTTATAATAACAAGTCATAAAGTCATAGAAGTTTCCAACATGGAAATAGGCTCTTTGGCCCAACTTGTCCGTGCTACCCCTTTTTTTAAAGCTAATGAAGGAGCAGCACTTCGAAAGCTCATGATTCCAAATAAATCTGTCAGACTTTAATCTGGTGTTGCCAGACTTCTTACTGTAAAAAGTTGAATTATTAGTCAAAAGTAAGGCTTATATTAACCCTGCAATGAAGTTACTGTGAAATTCCCCTAGTCACCACACTTGGTTGCCTGTTCGGTTCAATGTGGGAGCAGAATGTGGGAGCAATCCGGAGCAAGTCAGGAATCAAACCCAGGTCCCTGATGCTGTGAGACACAGTGCTAATCACTGTGCTGACATGTCTCTCAGGTTCATATCACAAGGTTTGTATCACAAACTACTTCACGATTGCAATTTAGCTACCTCAACATCTAACGGATTATTTTATGGATTTAATATTTAAGAGATGTTTCAATTATAATGGTCAGTCTAGATAACCAACATCGTAGTAAAATATAGAAGGATTTTGATATTTAAATAATCATTTCTTTTCAATTTTATGTCATTATGACAAACATTTTTAGTTAGATACAAAATTAATTATTTTTATTTTAACAACATACATGTCCAATTTTCAGCATTTTAGTAATCAAATTTCCAATGCAGTGAAAAGTTTATGCTTGAGAAAATAATGTTTTATCTAATGTTTGATCTCAAAACAAACTGATGATTTGGATCTAATCAGACAACAGTGGAGTCCTTGTCATTATAGTGAATTGAATCACAATTTACTAACAAAATGTGAGCATTTTTGAACACAGTCCTTTCATTACATGATGTTGAACTATTTCATCCCATTGAGTTTGTTCTTTTGTATTTTTGTCATTCTATACGGAGCTTAATTTTGTTCTAAAATAGCAAATAAATAAACCAATCAGTGAAAAGGATATTCACAGGGATTAGAATTTCCTGGATTTTGTTCTACCCACAGTTTACTGAACTCAAAGGTTTCCATGGCAAACGAAACACTCTACTCCCTAATATGGATTTCAATTGCCATATGTGTGAGATTAAACATTAATAGCAGCAACTCATATTTACAGAGCTACTTTAATGTGGCAAACATAGAAAGATGTTTTGCAGTGAAAGGAAATGGGTGGCAAGCAAATCCAGAAGGGGTACAGGAAACAATTGAATACAGGGTCTAATAGATTGATTGGTGTGGTGAGTAAGTACAAGTCAGAGGCATAAAGGGAGAGAATTCAAGAGTGCCTATCCAAAGCAGCTGGAAGGTTTCTTAATATTGCTAGGAGGGTGTGTATGTACACTTGAGGTGGTTTCATATGTAGGAGTGGTGTGTAAGATAGATGGTAAGCTGATTTTTATCTGAGAATTTTGATGTTGTAGCTAATCTAATGGAAATCAGATGCAATTCTTTCAGAAACTAACAATGTAGGATGCAATTTGCAATTACCTGAGGCATGACTTGTGAAATCGGGAGCAATAATAGGAAGACAGGTTATTATGTGAATAATTGAAAATTGAGAGAGGTAGATACTCAGTGAGACCTTGGTGTCCTCATTCATCAGTCACTGAAAGTAAGTGCACAGTTACAACAGGCAGTAAAGAAGGCAAGTGGCATGTTCGTTTTCATAATGAGTGGTTTTGAGTATAGGAGTAAGGATGTTTTACTGCAATTGTATAGGGCATTGGTAAGGCCACACCTGGGGGTACTTGAGAAGTTTTGATGTCCTTATCTGAGAAAGGATGTCCTTGCTATAGAAAGAGTATAGCAAAGGTTTACCAGGCTAATTCCTGGGATGGCAGGTCTGTCATATGAGGAGAGACTAAATTGGTTAGGATTATATTTATTGCAGTTGAGAAGAGTCAGAGGGGATCTCATAGATACTTATAAAATTCTAACAAGATTAAGAAGGGTGGATTTAGAAAGAATGTTCCTGATAGTGGAGGAGTCCAGAACTAGAGGTTACAGTTTGAGGATAAGAGGTAAACCTTTTAAGACTGAGATGAGAGAAATTTTTTGATCCAGAGTATGGTGAACCTGTGGAATTCAAACAGTTTGTGATTTCAAGAAGTAATTAGATACAACTCTTGGGCCAAAGGACTATGGGGGAGGAGACAGGATCTGTATATTGAATTTAATGATCAGCAATGATCATAATTGATGGCCTACTCCTGTTCCTATTTTCTATGTTTCGATAAAGATAGGATGCTTGGGAGGATAAAGGTGACTTTGAATCTACGGGCATGACACAATGACAATCAGAGACATAGAATCATAGAAACCCTCCAGCATAGAAGGAAGCCATTTGGCCCATCCAGTCTGCATTGACAACAATCCCGAACCCGTAACCCGACATATATACCTCACTAATCCCTCTAACCTATATACTCTGGGACTCTAAGGGCCAATTTAGCATGGCCAATGCACCGAACCTTTAGACTATGTGAGGAAACTGGAGAACCCGGAGGAAACTCACACAGACACGGGGAGGATGTGTGAACTCCACACAAACAATCATCTGAGGTCAGAATTGAACATGGCTTGCTGGTGTGGTGAGGCAGCAGTTCTGACCACTGTGCCACTGTGTCACCCCATTAGCTGGATAATGTCTATGATCTTTGTGCAGTCTTTTATTTGATGATTATTAGGAAATTGTGTGAATGAGGAGTAGGTTGATGACGGACATATGGCTGAATGGAGCAGGATGGTGTGAGGCAATAGTGCTAACAACTGTGCCACTGTCCAGCCCGACAATACTTTGGAAAAAGAAAAGAACAATTCCTTGGCTGGGGAACACCATTGAATGGCAGGGATTCCCAATGATTGGGAATGGGGTTGGAATGGTTTGAGGGAATAGTCTATGAGGCTGAGAAAATTCCAAATTGACAAATGGTAATATGGAAGGAAATGGCTAAGACAGTTACACATTCTCAATCTTTGGGTACAAAATCAATCAGCTCTTTGCACTTGTGTTGAGGATTGATGATTAACTAGGTCTCGGGTATAAAAGAATTGCATGAAATAACAGGAGAAAAAGTTACCTGAGCTGTAGGTCACTACTTCCCCCTTCTCACTGTATACATTGGACATTGCAGAGCAATGCATTACAGATCATCTTTGTACACAGTTGTCCCACCGTGTTATGACTCATGATTGTAGTATGAAGCATACTCCACCGTGTGTGAAGATTTGAGAAGTGGCGGGGGTCCAAACTGGACTGCCAGGATGCCAATCTGCAGAGGGCACCACCCCATGCCATCCAACCTCCTCAGAGGCCCCAATTGCCCCCCCTTCCCTCCAATGGGATCTGACCACTAGTTCCCTGGAAGTGGGGAGCTGGTGTAATCCCTGCAGGAATGAAACACTCTGGTGGGGTGGGAGATGCTAGCGGGCCTGGAGACTTCAGTCCCAGGCCTGTTAATCATATTCAGATAATATTAAAATTACCATTTAAAAGGTCTGAGTGCCTTCTCACTGATTTCTGGTGCAGAGCAGGTGCTGCCGGAAATCCAGTGCTGGGAGACACAAGTGGGGTGCGAATGCTCGTGCAAACCCATGAATCAACCGCTGCGGAATTCTCCCAGCCTGCTGCCAGGTCTCATAATGAACACAGTGTATACATAGAGCATTAGAGACTGCCTAAACATTAGATATTGGATATGTGCCCAGAACGCTGGATATTACATGCACATTGGACTTGGTTCATATTTTAGATTCTGATCACATTATCTGTAGTATGCACATAAATGAACCTATTTTGTAATTGATTAGTTATTAGGAAATATTGTCCATAAAATTATGAGGAATATCTGGACAGAATGGATATGGGGAAACTACTCCTATTGATGGTTGGGCAAAGATTTGGAGTACACCCATGGCAAAAGTACCACAGGCAACGGAAGGAATATCTTTTTAATGTAAGTAAGGGGTAAAAAAAATTCACTGGCCGAGAGTGTGGTAGAGTAATTTCAATCAATACTTTCAGAAGGCAATTGGATAATGTCAGAAAAGGGTGACAGGGAAACAACAGGGGAATTAGACAAGATGAATTGCTATTGTAGAAGGTCTGGTTGGGATTATTGTTGATGCAGGCACGATGGGCTGAATGGCCTTCTTAGTCACTGTAGGGATTCTATGATATGGATGTCTACTGTGCTGGATCCATCCCGAGATACAATGGCATGTAGTAAAGTAAACTACAGTATAGATAGGGATGCAGGAATCAGCACAGGGCTAAGAGGCATATAGAGAAAGAATAAAGTGTTTGAAAGTCAACATGCGTTTCTATAGCTTGCATCTGAAGATACCCAGGAACAAATATTCCCTGATTAAAAAGGTCTGGTGTGTGGCAAGATCTCTGTAGTCATGCATGGTTCTGCCTTTCTATCGTTCAAGAATAAATAAATTGTTGGCGAAAAAATACCTCAATGTCTAGGTTTTATAGAAAACAGGAGAGCAGAAAATAAATGGAGCAAATGCATGGCCATTTCTGCAAGAAACAAACAAATTGTCAGATCAATCTTTTCAACCAGTGGTTTATTAACCAGACTACAGTGTAGGCTGGGACAGTTGGCCAGCTGTAATCCAGCAGTAAGCACACACAAGTACGCAGCAAATTCCCTGCAAAGCCAGACTAGCCCACACAGAAACATTCCTTCTCCCTCACTGCGATGTTTTGGAATGGAATATTTGAAGTTGCAAACATGAGTAGTTTGCTTGCTTAGCATATTTCACAATAAAATTCTTTTTGAAACCTTGCTGCTAAACAGCAAATTAGCATGTTAAACAATACCTACCTCTATCCGCCCTATAATGTGAGCCATTTTCATTGTATTATGTAACTGCTAATGACTCTCATCATTGAAAACAACCTGGAGTATACCCTAGGCATGTACCAAAATGACAGCATGATTGCCTCAGTTCCAGGCACCCGGGTTCAAATCTTGGTTTGGATCACTATCTGTGTGAAGTTTGCATGTTCTCTCCATGTCTGCATGGTTTCCTCCTGAGGGTTAGGTGAATTGGCCATGCTAAATTGCTCCTTACTGTCAAGGAGACTACCTAGGATAAATGCCAACTGTACTCCAATTCTTGTTCCAACCATCAATGGCAGCAGTTTCCCCATATCTACTTGGTCCAGATATTCCTCATGATTTTATGGACAATATTTCCTCATAACTAATTAATTACAAAATAGGTTCATTTATGTGCACACTACAGATAATATGATCAGAGTCTAAAATATGAACCAAGTCCAATGTGCATGTAATATCCAGTGTTCTGGGCACATATCCAATATCTAATGGTTATGGGAATAGGACCAAGGTAGATTGTGCTTGCTACCGACTCAATGGGCCGAATGGCCTCCTTCTGTAGGATTCTATGATTCTTTTTGAGAATTATCAATTTTAATAGTGAACACATTCTTAAAATAATGGTTGATCAAACATACATTGAAGGATAAGTCAATTTAAAAAAACTTCTTCCCAATAATAACCCATCAAAGGCAAGATTAAAAATATATATTCGTTGAAGTTATTCTTGAAGAAACATCACTGATTATTGCCGTGAAGCATCATTTTCTACCACATTTGTGAGGCTGTTGCACTGTTTAGTTTGCACACACTTTGCGGCCTGTCCCAATATTTCTGTTGTAATCACTATTCACCCCACCTATGATTTCAGCCTATAATCAGGGTGATGAGGATTGTGTCATTTAATTATTTGATTACCAATAAGGCAAAATGTTGTTGAATTTCTTCACACCTTTGACCTTTTAGGAGTGGATTGCAATGATAGACATTGTGGAATAGAAATTTGTCTTTGGAAGTTGTGTGAAACTGGATAGGTCTGCTGATCACCACTCCTCCTGACGCTCAATTGCATTTAGCTGAGTATTAAGCATATGATATTCTGCCCATCTTGTGTTATTGCCCAAGATGAATTTCCACACTGATCTGCACCATTTCTACATCAGTTCAAAGATGCGGAGGTTCATAGAATCCCTACAGTGCAGGAGAAGCCATTCAGCCCATCGAGTCTGCACTGATTACAATCCCACCTAGACCCTATTCCCATAACCCTGAATATTTACCCTGCTAATCCTCTGACACTTGCGTCAACTTAGCATGACCAATCCACCAATCCTGCATCTCTTTGGGATGAAACCAGAGGAAACCCATGCAGACACGGGGAAAATGTGCAAACTCCACACAGTGACCTGAGGCCAGAATTGAACTGGGGTCCATGGTGCTGTGAGGCAGCAGTGCTAACTACTGTGCCACTGTACCACCTTTAGGTTAGATGGATTGGCCCTGCTGGATTGGCCCTGCTAAATTGCCCATTAGTGCCAAGGGGACTAGCTTGAGTCAATGCATGGGTTCTGGAGTTAGGGCATGGGTGAGACTGGGGTCAGTACAAAGTTGATGGGTCGAATGGTCTCCTTCTGCACTGTAGGATTCAATGATCTGTACTCCATTTTTCCAAAAGACACCGCAGAGCATGATCTCAGTGACCATTCATGCCATGCTCCCACTGAAATGAGGCTGGAGAATTTGGCGGGCAGCCAAATTTCCATTCACTGCAACGGAAAATCCCGCCAGTCTGAACAGCTGCAAGATTCTGGCCACAATCTCAAAATGATGCAGTGGAGTAATAGTGCACAGATGCTCAGCATACTTGTCTGGAATCCCTTCATCTACTAATTTATTGGGGAGGTTGACATGTTTATTTGAAAAAAAAGGTTACTGCTTTCACCAAAAGCATAGAAAGGAACTAGACATAAATGTGCAAGAGTATTTGATCGTAGATATCCCACTGAGTAATTTCAAGTATCATGCTGATATATTCTGGACTTATTAGAACCAAAGAGTTCAATTATCTAACTTTGCACATTAAGTATGTTGAAAATATAGCAGCATTAGTTTTGCTTCATGTGGTCCCACTCATGACTATGTAGTTTAACTTTGGGAAAAAGTTTTGAAACAAGCAGATTTTAAGGGAGATGAAGTTTTTTTTATTCATTTGTGAGACATCAGCATCGTTAGCTGGCCAGCATTTATTGCCCATCCCTAGTTGCCCTTGTCCTGAATGGCTTGTTAGCCATTTCAGAGGGCAGCTGAGAGTCAGCCACGTTACTGTGCCACTGGAGACACATGTAGGCCTGGCCTGGCAAAGACGGCAGATTTCCTTCCCTAAGTGACACTAATGAACCAGATGGGTTTTTCTGACAGTCAACAATGGTTTCATGGTCATCAGTAGATTCTTAATTCCAGATTTCTTTACACTGAACTCAAATTCCACCATCTGCCGTGGTGGGATTCGAATCCAGGGCTCCAGAGTATTAGTTGAGTTTTTGGATTAATAGCCTAGCGATAATACCACTAGGCCATTGTCTCCCCATTATGCGCCCCCTGCCTGAGATAAAAGTTGGTCAGTACCTGTCTGATTTTGAATTTGACAGTCCGATGGTGATAATTAGATGGGGCAGCCTTAATGCCTCAAGAGCTGCTGGCCAATCCAATTAGCCAAGAGACAGCCAGATCTGAGACATTGTCTCTAGTCTCCATCCACAGATGCTGTCAGTCCTGCTGAGATTTTCCAGCATTTTCTGTTTTGTTTCAGATTCCAGCATCTGTAATAATTTGCTGTTGGGACCATGGCGCCAGGAGATAGTAGTGGCCACTGATTGAACTACAAGCAGTCACCGGGAGTAAAGAGGATCTCTCTGGCTTAAAGGCAGATCACGGCTATTTAGATGGGCTGGGATTTCTGACACCAGGAAGGGGGGGTCCTCAGGGATGGGGGTGAGAGAGTTTTAAGGCTAGGGGTGAGGCATAAAGGAGAGGGCTATCATCCTGGTGGAGGTGCTTCTAATCAGCATACGGAATCCACTCTGTGAAGGAGGTAACCCCACCCCTCTTTCCTTCTTGATAGCGACCCACACCATCAAAGCTGCATGGGCTGGCCAATGTCCTTCCATCATCTCCTGTAGGCAGGAAAATTGTGTCTGAGGCACAAGAGGCCTGCAGTTAATTGTCCATTTGAAATAGAATTTCTAAAGCACAGAAGGAGGCCAATTGGCCCATCAAACCTGCACTGCCTGCAATCCCACCCAGGCCCTATCCCTGTAAGTCCACGTATTTACCCTTGCTAATGCCCCCAATACTAAGGGGCAATTTAGCATGGTCAACCCACACATCTTTGGAATGTGGGGGGAAACCGGAGCACCCAGAGGAAACCCAGGCAGACTCAGGAGAATGTGCAAGCTCCGCACAAACAGTGACCCAAGGCCAGAATTGAACCTGGATCCCTGGTGCTGTGAGGCAGCAGTGCTCATCCTTAAGCCTCCTAACCTGCTCCCTGTCATGTAGGGATGGGCAGGAAGGCAGAGGACTGGCCATTCACATTATTTTACATGCAATGCTTTCCAATGCACTGCGGGGTAGGGGGTTGGAGAGGTCGGGTGGGTTGGGGGGCGGGTCAGCGGGTGGAGGGGATATAATTCATCCCAATTGAACTCTAAGGGATTAACCTACCAAGTGCGTCTGAACAACATATAATATTGAGCAGACCAGCACATTTATATTGCACTTTGAACAAGGTGCATGCACCAAGGGGTTTTAAAGAGGAGAAAAAATGAAGCTAAGAGGAGCAAGAATCAGGACAGTGGACTAAAGAGGGAGTGGGAACAATAGAATTTAGAAGGGATTTTTAAAGAAGAGAGTTAGTTAGCACAGATGGTTTGGAACAAAATTTCAGACAATGGGACCAGGGCATATAAATGTTCTGTTGCCGTTTGTGGAGGAGAGAGAGTTGGAGGCATAGGAGACTGGAATTAAGAGGCACCCAACTGAGATACAAATCTGAAGCAAGTTGGGAAAATGGAGAGTGAGGAAGCCCTGCGGAGTTTTTGGAATGAGAATGAACTTCTGGAGCAGGATGTAGAGGGAGGTTCATGTGAATGACAGTGATGGGTGAATGGAATTTATTGTGCCTTAGGATAAGGGAAGTGGAGTTTTAGGTGGTCAGTGCTCAGGATGCTGGCAAGATGTCAAAAATGCTGAGTGCAAATGTAACAAAGGAATTGATAAGGGTTCCAGAGGCGGTGGAGCCAAGAACAAGCCTAGAAGTGGAAATAAATCATTAGAATAACGGATATAATCTGAGGACTGAAGCTGACCTCCAGGCTGTGGTTGCACACTGTCTGGTTCAGTCTGAGTGCTTTTCCAGGGTGTGACAGAAGGTTGGTGGAAATTGTACAGAGAACTTTGGCATCAGCTGAATAAGATGGCTGAAGAATATAAGAACATAAATAAACTCACAAATCCCCATCTTATACTCCACCTACCACCTGGTTTCCTATTCACTTAACTTGTCCATGTCTCTTTGCAGCCTCTTTGCGTCCTTCCTACAGTTTCCTTTCCCACCTAGATTTGCCTCATCAACAAACTTAGATACATTACTCTCCGTCACTTCACCGAATTTATTCTTTCGTCGGAAAAATGATACAAAAGTCTGAGGTACCAACTGACTCAAGAACAGCTTCTCCCCTGCAGCCATCAGACTTTTGAGTGGACCTACCTCAGGCACAATGGTTAACACTGCTGCTCCATAGTGCCAGGGACTCTGATTTGATTCCCGGTTTGGATCACTGTCTGTGGTTTGCACATTCTCTTTGTGTCTGCATGGGTTTCCTCCAGGTGCTCCAGTTTCCTCCCACAGTCCAAAGAGTTTTGGGTTAAATGAATTGGCCATGCTAAATTGTCCCTTAGTGACAGGGGGATTAGTGTGGTAAATGCATGGGATTATGGGAATAGGGCCTGGTTGGGATTGTGGTCATGCAGACTCAATGGACGAATGGTCTCCTTCTACACTGTAGGATTCTATGATTTCCATATTAAGCTGACCTTTTTTTATGCCCTAGCTATGAACGTAACATTATATTCCACATCCTGTCCTTTTCTTCTCTATGAACTGTATACTCTATCTGTATAGCGCGTAAGAAACAATACTTTTCACTGTATCCCAATACGTATGACCATAATAAATCAAAGCAAATCAGCTGAGGCTTTTGTAGCAATTTATTGGTTACAGACAGTTCAGTAACCAATCTTCCATCCATGTTGATTTTTAATCCCAACTCCATGAGCTCTTACCTTGTGTGTGGCATCATACTGAAAGGCCTTGGCAAACCTAAGTAAACTACATCTAGTGACTTGCTTTTATCTACCCTACTAGATACATCATCAAAAAACCTGAATAAAGTTGTCAAACATCATTTCTATTTTGCAAAATCATGTTTGGCTTTATCTGATCACAGTATTGTTATCTGAGACCATTACTCTCGTTAATTGATAGACACAAAGTATTTATTTTCAAGTCCAATCATGTCTTCATTAGAAATATATTTAAAAAATTAAGAGTTATGACAGCTACAAGGCAGATTAGTTTATGCTGTTTCACAATTAAATGCTTCTGTTCCCCTTTAAATCTACTATGATAATGTTTTTTAAAAAGTTTATTTATTACTGTCACAAGTAGGCTTACATTAACACTGCAATGAAATTATTGTGAAAATCCTTTAGATACCACACTAAACTTTGTTTATGCTTGTTCATGTACACTGAGGGAGAATTTAGCACAGCCAATGCATCTAACCAGCATGTCTTCTGGAGGAAACCAGAGCAGCTAGAGGAAACCCACATAGACATAGGCAGAACAATCAAACTCCACACAGACAGTGACCCAAGCCGGATTGAGACGGGTCCCTGGCACTGTGATGCAGCAGTTTACAAACATAGATTTTAACTACTTATACTTACCTAACAGACTTGTCTCTATCCACTCACACTGTCCAGGTTTGGAGAGGGGTCAGACTTCATCAAGCTTAAAGTTTGTCTTCTCTACTTCTGTTCTTTTTTGAATTCTATTCTTCAAATCTCCAATATTTATTCTCTGAGCCTGGCTAAAAAACATGCATTGACCATAGGCATTTCATTCACATTGGTTTATTGCAAGCTGTCTGATCTTAGGGCATGTGTCCTCAGCCTTTTTGACTCCATTTTGTATCCGGTTCCGGGCCATTTGATCGATTAGAATGAGTTTATTATTAAAGATATGTGTTGTTTCCTGCTGATTTTCTCATTCATCATAAAATCAAAGACATTTTTTGCAAGTAAACAGAGCAATCCACATACTCACAGCCTAGAGTTAAAACCTTTTGTTGTAAAGTTAGTCATATTTTCCATCAAGCCACATTCTTTCTTTGCTTGGCCATTTTGAACTCATCAGCTGTAGTATGATTTTCTCAGTGTGTTGTTAAGATTTCCTTGGTAATAAATTCCAGGACCTTCCTGATAACTAATATCAGGCTAATTTCCCTCCTATCTTGAATAGTGATGTTACATTCGTTCAATTCCAATATGCTAAGATCATTGTAAAACATAGAAAGCCTCCAATGTAAGTGTATCCTTCATTAAATATGATGACCAGAACTACACAAAATATTCCAGGTGTGCTCTGACCAAAGTCCCGGACATCTGTAACACGATTCCATTATTCTTATATTCCAATCCCTTTGCAATAAAAGCCAACATGCCATTTGCTTTTCAAATTGTTTTCTGTACCGGCATGCTAATTTTGTTTTGGCTGTATTCCAAGCCTTCCAAACATAGACATGTACAAGGTTCATGCCATTTAAAAAATATTCTGTTTTTCTACTTTTACTACCAAAGTGAATGACTGCACACTTGTCCACATTACACTCCTTCTGTCAACTAGTTGTCCAATCACTTAACCTGTCGATGTCTCTTTGCAGCCTCTTTGTGTCCTTCTCATACCTTACAGTTCTATCTAGCTTTGTATCAGCAGCAAACATAGATACATCACTCTCTGTCTCTTGTTTGAATCATTATATAGATTGTAAATAGCTGAGGCCCCAGTACTGATCCTTTACTATAGAATAGAACAGAACCCCTACAGTGCAAAAAGAGGCCATTTGGCCCATCGGGTCTGCACCGATCACAATCCCACCCAGGCCCTATCCCTGTATCCTGACATATGTATCCACTAATTGCTCTAACCTACACATCCTGGGACACTAATGGGACAATTTAGCATGGCCAATCCACCTAACCTGCACATCTTTGGACTGTGGGAAAAAACAGGGCCACCCAGAGGAAACTCACGCAGACACAAGGAGAATGTGCAAACTCCACACAGACAGTGACCCAAGCTGGGAATTGAACCTGGGTCTCTGGAGCTGTGAAGGTTATGGCACTGATCACAACCTACCAATTTGAAAATGCCCAGTTTCTCTGTACCCTTTGCTTCCTGTCCATTAATCAATCCTCTATCTATGCTAATATATTATTGTCAATTCCATGAGCTCTTATCTTGTGTTTTAATCTTTTGTGTGGCACCTTATCAGATTTCTTTGGGAAATCCAAGTAAGCTAATGTTTCCCCTTTATCTACTCGATTAGTTATATCCTCAAAACTTCGAATAAAGTTGTCAAATAGGATTACCGTCTTGTAAAACCATGTTGGCTCTTTCTAATCATGCTATTCTTTTCCACATGCATTTAAGATTTCTTCAATAATAGACTTAGCATTTTCCCAATGACTGATGTGCAAAGAACAAAGAACAATACAGCACAGGAACAGGCCCTTCGGCCCACCAAGTTTGTGCTGACACAGATACCTCTCTAATCTAATATTTTCCTGCCTCTATAAGGCCGATATTCCTCTATTTCCTACCTATTTGTGTATCTATCCAGCTGTCTCTTGAATGTTGTTACAGAATCGGCTTCCACCACTTTCTCTGCGTTTCAGGCATTCACCACTCTTCGTGTGAAAAATTTGCCCCTTACATCTCTTTTAAACTTTCCCCCTCTCACTTTCAAACGATTACTCCAATTAATTGATCCTGCGACCCTGGAAAAAAAACTCTGAATATCCACTCTGTCTGCTTTCCTGATACTAATTATCTTAATTTCTTCACTCTTATCATCCCCTGGGTTACCTTCAAAAACACACGAATCATTTTTTGGAGTGAGGAAATAGTCATAAAGGGCAGAATTTTATAATGCCCCACAGAGTGTTCAACCCATCCTGCTCCATTCAGCTATGGAGCAGCATACGTCCATCATCAACCTACTCCTCATTCACATAATTTCCAAATAATCATCAAATAAAAGATTGCATGAAAATCATAGACATTATCCACCACATGGGGTGGCACAGTGGTTAGCACCGCTGCCTCACAGCACCAGCGAGCCTGGTTCAATTCCGGCCTCAGGTGATTGTCTGTGTGGAGTTTGCACATTTTCCCCGTGTCTGCACGTGTTTCCTCTGGGTGCTCTAATTTCCTCCCAAGACGTGCTGGTTAAGCAGATAGGCTGTGCTAACTTTTCCCTCTGAATCCCAAGATGTGTAAGTTAGTGGGGATTAGCGGAATAAATATGGGAAGAGGGCAGGGGACAAGGCCTGGGTAAGATGCACTGTCACAGAGTTGGTGCAGATGGGTCAAATGGTCTCCTTCTACATTGAAGGGATTCTATAATTCTTTAATTCTATGATTTAATCCCCAAGGTGATCAAGTTCAGGAGATTGTGGTAGCTGGCATTAAGCACAGCCAGTCACACCTAGTTTCTATATTTTGAAATGTCTATCACTTGCAGGAACTTGTCCAGTTCCTTTTTGAAAGGCATGCCACTGTAAGTCTGTATTTATGACATGTCTGGGCAATGTACTCAAGGTCAAAGATCTCTATGAAGCTCATTGTACAACCGAGGAAAATGAAGGGGATAAAGGTTCCGGAGAGGCGTTGGCGTACAGGAGTCATTGAAGCTTGTGATGCTTGATACTGGAAGAAGAAAACAAACATTAGTCAAATGTGGCCAAGGTTGAACCGGAATTACGGTTGTGCAGAGCTAATGTACATTAGTTCTATTGTAGGTTATATTAAACAATAGGCGGTACTCTGTCTGAACAGCTGAAACTTAGGCTGGGATTCTCTGCCCCTGTTTTTGGTGGGTGGGTAAACTGTTGGAGGTGAAGAATTCAACAGGAATGGCTTTCACACCAGTGGGATTTCCCCCCTCCCTCCCAATGATGTAATGAGGTTTCCCGACCAGAAAGTTTGAGAAACCCATTACCATATCATAAGTGGGCCTCACTGCTGTACTGTTCCTCCACATTTGGATTCCACTCACTCTCCTCTACCCCCCACAGCTGACTGTGCAGTTTACGACAGGGCTCAGCCAACAGGGACCGGGGTGGGGTCGCACAGGTATTGCTGAGTCATTAAAGCAAGGCCAAGTCTTCTCCCTCAGGCCGACCTGAAAAAACCCTCCAGCATTATCAGGAAGAAATGGAGTTATTCCCCATGTCTTAGATAATGGAATTCCTCAATTGGTACCATCAAAGCAGATAACATGGCCATTATCATATTGCCATTTGCAGAAGCTAGCTATGTGTAATCTCCCTGCTGTGTTTATGATATTAAAAGACTTGACTACATTTCAAAACATACTTCACTTTCACTGTACGATGCCTGGTGGTCATGGAAGCTGCGATATAAATGTAAGCCTCTAGAAACAGAGAAAATAGGAGCAGGAGTAGGTCATTCGAGCCTGCTGCATCACTCATCCAACCTGTTTCTGCCTTCCGCCCGGATCTTTTGATTCCTTAACCCCAGCAGCTATATTTAACTCCTTCCCAAAAAACATTCAAAGTTTTTGCCTCACCTGCTTTCTGTGGAAGAGAATTCCATGGGCTTACTACTCTCCAGGGGGAAGAAATTCTTCTCCGTCTCACTCCTAAACAGTTTACCCTGTATTCTCAGACTGTGACCCCTGGATCCCCCCCACCCTTGGGAACATCTGATGATTCAGGAAACTGAGTGTTGGGCGCAATAGTTTGAAAGAATAAGAACAATACCAATTCAAGTCCCTGCAATGAAACTACACAGCAGACTGCACACCAGAACAGAAAATCTGCAGTAATCTGTAATATTCATGTTAAGGTTAAAAAGATCAGTAAAAATAAACCTATCTTCATGAAAGCACTGCTGCCTTCATAAAGTAAAAAAAACTACAGCTAAAAACTAAAGTATTCCTATTCACTAGGAGCAAACATAAATTTGTTATATGCCCTTTATTATATTCAGTTTTCAGCATCATATCCTGTATCTACTTGACCTGACAGAACACCTATGGTAAGAACCTGGATAAACATGGGGTATTTTCCCTGGAGAATGTAATAGGTGATCTAGTCAAAATATTCAGAATAATAAACAGAATTGCTAAGATATCAAGGACTATGAGAAAATCCCAACTTTAGAGTGAAGCTACTTAAGAAGTGATCTTAAGGAAGGTTTCTTCATGGAAAACATCATGGGGATCTAAAATACTTGGGGCAGAATTTTAGCAAAGATTGTCAGACTGAAAACTAGTCTGCATCTCTCCAGATGGTTTACTCTGGTAGGCAGGGGCCTAATAGAAACAGCAAGGTCAGCTTCAAAGTCAGCAAGGGCCCCATCTTTAAAGGGAAGCCTGATCTGCAATCCAAATGAACTCTGACACCATCTACCCATGGATACAGAGGACCCACCCACAAGCATCAGGGGTGACCCCCTTGTGCTATTGCAAGGATTAGGAACTCTCTTCACCCCCACTCCCCACCTCCCAAAGACCAACACAGAAGTATCAGTGGCACTCTTACTCTCTCCGCAAACACCATGGAAGTGTTGGAAGTCCATGTCCTGCCCCATCACAATAGAAATATTAGGACCACTCCTCTCACAGGCACTGGGGTGAGCCCTCCCCACCCCTCCACACACCAGGGCAATGCAACCCAATGGGGCTTCCAGGATGGCAGTACCAGGGGTCAGTGCCAGGGCACTGCCTGGCCATGTTCTTTACCACCCGGCTCTGAACTTAACAATGTGCCCTCTACTTGATGGTCGTGTTTGGTTTTGCATCATCATGCTGGCTGAGTGGAATGATGCAGAGAGGTGGAAGAACCAGGGTTAATGAGATGTAAATTTCTTATAAAATATGCTAATCAGGTTTGTGCCCTCCCCGGGTGTGAATCTGATTGCACTATCAGAAATGGGTGAGCGGGATAATCTGAAACTAAAACTTTGCCGGTGCAAATCCCATATTTAGTCTCTTGTAAGGTTTAATGGGCATCGTGGGATTTGTGCCGATAGTCAACAAAGCTGTTAGATTGAAGCCATCTACCAGATTTCTATGGATTTAGATTCAATCAAATTTCATAGGATAGACAGCTATTTTCTTGGAAGCAAAGGAATATAGAAAAATGCAAGATGAATTTGGTTTAAAACTCTGATGACCAAATATTACGGATGTTGGAATCTGAAACAGAAACAGAAAATGCTGGAATATCTGTAGGCCTGACAGCATTTGTGGGGAGAGAATAGAGCCAGTGTTTCAATTTTATAGATTCAAAACATTGTCTCACAGATACTGTCAGATCTGTTGAGATCTTCCAGCATTTTCTGATGAACAAAACGCTTGGGACTGCACTCAATGGGCCCAGCAACCATCCAATTGTTCCAAAGTGAGGGTATTTAATACAAGACCACTGTAACTTAAGTCTTAGTTTATTATGGCCTGATCAAATTAACTCTCCAATTGTACCTGGGTTAATTCATCAGGGTCATTAATACAGGAAGAGTCAAGTTTTCCCATCTTGTAAATCCTGCAGGTTCTTATATAAGATCATTCATGCTATGCAATGATTATTAATGCTATTATTTGATTCTAGGCTAACCTATTTAACCAGAATAGACAGGAAGGGAATGACATCTCAATAGGAAATGTTAAACTTAGAGGAAAGACACTTTTTTTTGGTGAAATCATACAGTGACTGTTACAATAGGTAAAAGCAAATTACTGTGGATGCTGATATCTGAAACCAAAAGAGAAACTGCTGGAAAAGCTTTGACAAAAGGACATCTGGACTTGAAACATCAGCTCTCTTCTCTACTTACAAATGCTGCCAAACCTGCTGAGATTTTCCAGCATTTGCTGTTTTGGTTGTTACAATAAAGCTGTGTAAAGAATCCGGTAGAATTCCAGCAGGTGGCCTCAGTTTCTCATTCACCATGAGACTAAATGACCTTTGAAGAAGCAAAATCAGTGGTGTCCATATTTTGTGAACATCTGAATAAAAGTAACAGTACATACAATTCATAAAATGTGCACAGTTTATACCTCTAATCCACAGCAATATTACAAAAATTAAACATCTTCAGCGGTATTAAATGATGTCATACTAGTTACAACTGGCTGCTTCTATTCAAGTTGCAGAGAATACGCACTATCATTTGATATGCTAAAGGGATTAACAACTGTAGCATATCCCAGTGGAACAAAAGGTAAATCACCATGTTAGAATTTTTTTTACATCTAGTTAAAAAGACAGCCCTTCTGACATTGTGGCACTCCCTCAGTACAGCGTTGAATTGTCCGCCCAGATTATGCGCTCACGTCCTTGGAGCAAACTTGAATCTGCAAACTTTTTTAATCACCGCAGTACAATTGCTACCCACTCAGCCGTGTTTGATGTCTTATCTGACAAGAACAATAATATTCAGCTTAATTAAAAGACTTCAAGCAGATTCTGATGCCTGTCTATATGCTACTATTTTAACCTTGTTCTGTTGTCCCGTGGCTCACTACTATTGTAAGTTACATTTCACACAGCCACCCTAGTTAATTGATTTGCAAAACTGTAACTAAATGAAGTTGTCAAAATTGCCAAATATTCAGTTCATGTTGGTCTGTCCTTTATAGTCTTAATTAATAACGTTTTTCCATATGTTTTGATTATGTTCCATGTTATTTTGTGATCTCCAAACTATGCACTATATTGAAACACTATACTTGTCATTTTGTTAATAGAGGTAGGATTGAGATTAAAGTAATGCAACTGAAGCAATAATTTTGCTTTAGTTATTAAAATATTTGGCAGTATTCATATCAACAGAAGTGAACAGCTGGACATTTAGATAAGGATCGCCTAGATTTTGTGGTTGCAATGGTTGTGAAAATGTTAGCATTCACCATCATTATTACACTGTGCCTACACATACGCAGAATAATGTGGGAATGCTGTCAATGATTCCCTCAGCAGATGTGTTGTTAATGCACCCCCCAGACTGCAATCGCAAGGAAACCAATTGAATTAACAAGAACCCCTACTCTTTCACTGTTAGACTCGCTGTAAAAACACTTTACAAGTTAGAACTTTTTGGAATCAATGCAACTGTGTTTTTAGTGATGTGCTAACTTCACAATTGTGATTAAACACCCTCATTGGTCCTCATGCTTTTATGTTTTATGTGGAATGTCAAATTTCTCTGATATGATGAGAAGATTCCCACATATTTTTAAAATAAAAACTTGCTTTTAAAGCTTGTTCATGAAGTTTTAGCTTCTATCTTAATCTAGTCATAACTAAATTTATTTTGCTCCTTGAAATAGTCAAATTTAAAGTGAACAAAGTCAATCTTTTAATATTCTAGTTTGTTGTCTATGGGAATACTTCAATATGATTGGCTGTCTATTCTGCTCACTGACATCACTGCTGCTGTGTGCTTGAGATCTCCCTAGCTTGACCCTGGATTTAAACTGTCATTGGGAAAGATAATATGAAATGTGAGCAGGAGTGGACCATTCAGCCCGTCAAGTCTGCCCTGCTATTCAATAAAATCATGATTGATCTGATTGTAGCCTGAATCCCATTTTCCTGCCTGACCCTTGACTATCTTTGTGGGCAGAAATGTGTATAACTCAACACTGAATATATTCAAAAGCCCAGCCCCCACTGCTTTCTGGGGAGGAGAGTTCCAATGACAACCCTGTAAGGAAAGATATTCCTCTTCATCTTTTTTGTCTTTAATAAGAGACATTTAAAAAAATGTGTGGCCTAATCTATGAAACTTCTCAACATCTACCCAGTCAAGTCCCCTGAGGATTTGATTTGATTTATTATTGTTACATCTATTAGTATACAGTGAAAAGTGTCATTTCTTGCATCATAGAACATAGAACATAGAACATTACAGCACGGAACAGGCCCTTCAGCCTTCGATGTTGTGCCGACCAAAATAAAAAGCAATGCCCCTCCAAACTAAACCATTCCCTTCTCTTCCATATACTTATCAATTAACCTCTTAAACGCCACCAAACTTGGCGCATCTACAACAGCTGCAGGCAGGGCATTCCACTCCCTAATCACTCTGAGTAAAGAACCTACCTCTGATATCCGTCCTATAACTCATACCCCTTAATTTAAAGCTGTGTCCCCTCGTGCTAGCTTTCTCCATCCTAGGAAAAAGGCTATCACTGTCCACCCTATCTAAACCTCTAATCATCTTATATGCTTCAATAAGATCCCCTCTTAGCCGCCTCCTTTCTAACGAAAACAACCTCAAATCCTTCAACCTCTCTTCATAGGACCTGCCCTCCATACCAGGCAACATCCTGGTAAACCTCCTCTGTACCCTCTCCAATGCCTCCACATCTTTCTTATAATGTGGGGACCAGAACTGCACACAATACTCCAAGTGCGGCCGCACTAGAGTTTTGTACAGTTGCAACATGATGCTGCGGCTCCTAAATTCAATCCCCCTACCAATAAAAGCTAAGACTCCATATGCCTTCTTAACAACTTTATCCACTTGACTGCCTACTTTCAGGGATCTATTGACACATACACCAAGATCCTTCTGTTCCTCAACACTATTAAGAGCCCTACCATTAGCCCTATACTCTACACATTTATTGTTCCTGCCAAAGTGCATTACCTCACACTTTTCCACATTAAACTCCATTTGCCACCTCTCGGCCCAGCTCTGCAACTTGTCCAAGTCACTCTGTAAACTAAAACACCCCTCTTCACTATCTACCACACCACCAACTTTAGTATCATCTGCAAATTTACTGATCCATCCCTCAATACCCTCATCCAGATCATTTATAAAAATTACAAACAGCAGGGGCCCCAAAACAGACCCCTGAGGCACACCACTCGTCACCGAACTCCACGATGAATATCTCCCATCAACCACCACCCTCTGTCTTCTATCTGCCAGCCAATTCCTAATCCAATTAGCTAAATCACCCTCTATTCCACACATCTGCATTTTCTGTAGAAGTCTTCCATGGGCCACCTTATCAAACGCCTTACTAAAGTCCATATATACTACATCAACCGCCTTACCCCCATCCACCTCTTTGGTCACTTTCTCAAAAAACTCAATGAGGTTAGTAAGGCATGACCTACCCTTCACGAAACCATGCTGACTATCCCCAATCAATTCATTTCTCTCTAAATAACTATAAATCCTATCCCTAATAATTCTCTCCAATACCTTGCCCACCACAGAAGTAAGACTCACTGGCCTATAATTCCCAGGAAGGTCTCTCTTCCCCTTCTTAAACAATGGGACCACATTCGCCATCCTCCAGTCCTCCGGAACCACACCTGTAACCAACGAGGACCTGAAGATCAGAGCCAGAGGCTCTGCAATCTCCTCTCTTGCCTCCCAGAGAATCCTAGGGTAAATCCCGTCCAGCCCTATACAGACAAAGCATTCTGTACTTAGAGAAGGAAAGGACTTGGTGCAGAATGTAATGTTACAGTAATAGCTAGAGTGTAGAGAAAGATCAAATTAATTGAGATAGGTCTGATCAAAAGTCCAACGGCAGTAGGGAAGGAACTGTTCTTGAGTCATCTGGTACATGCCCTCGGACTTTTCTATCTTTTTCCCCACTGAAGAAGGTAGTAGAAAGGATGTCCGGGTGCCTGGGGCCTTTGATAATGTCGGCTCCTTTTCTAAGGTGGCAGGAAGTGTAGACAGAGTCAATTGTTGGGAGGTTGGTTTGTGTGATGGGCTGAGCTTCATTCATGCCTTTTGTAGTTTTTGTAGTCTTGGATAGGGCAGGAGGCATACCAAGCTGTAATACAACCAGAAAGAATGCTTTCTTTGGCACATCTATAAAAGTTGGTGAGAGTCACAGTGGGCATGCCAAATTTTCTTAGTCTCCTAAGAAAGCAAAGGTATTGGTGGACTTTCTTAACTATAGCATTGACATGGAGAGACCAGAACACTTTGTTGGTGATCTAATCACTTAGAAACTTGAAGCTTTCAACCATTTCTACTTTGTATCCATTGATATAGACAATAGTATGTTCTCCATTACGCTTTCAGAAGTTGATGACTAACTCAATGTTTTGCAAACATTAAGGGAGAAATTATTGTCATCCCACCAGACTTTCTATCCCCTTTGTATGCTCTATCCCATCATTGTTTACAATCCGACCACTATGGTGATGTCAAGAGCAAACTTGAATATCGAGTTGGAGGGCAACTTGGTCTCACAGCCAGAGTAATATAAGGACATGTGTATGAGGCTGAGACACAGCTTTCTAGGGCACGAGTGTTGAGAATGTTGGTGGAGAAGGTGTTGCCGCCTATCCTTACTGATTGTGACCTGTGGGTTGGAAAGTGTGGGATCCAGTCACAGCGAGAGGATCTGAGCCCCAGGCCATTGTATTTAGAGATAAATTTTGGAGGAATAATAGTGTTGAAGGCTGAGCTGTGGTCAATAAATAGAAGTCTGACATTGGTGTCTTTGTTATCTAGGTGTTCCAGGATTGACTGTAAGGCCAGGGAGATGGCATCTGCTGTGGACGTGCAAACTGTAATCTAGGCAGTCTGGAATTGATTTGTGCCATGATTGACCTTTCGAAGCACTTCACTTTTGGATCATACATGTTTCAATAAGATAATTTCTCATTCTTCTAAATTCCAGTGAAAATAGGCTCAATTTTCTGTGGTAGCATGGCTCCTTTAAGGGATCATTCCCTGAGGGCCATGCATTTGGGTTGGATCTGTGGACTGTCACCATGGGAAACTGAGTCAATTAGGAGCAAGGGCACATATCACATGTTGAGGAGGTCCATAGTTGGAGCCTGGGAGGAAAGCTGTACATTGACATAACTGATTTAATCTGACTTTTTGTTGACAATAAATCCCTTATTACTTCTGAGCCACATTCGTTCTACCTTAATTTATTACGCTACGTTACACGATACACGACTTCATCCCAGGAAACATTAGCTACTTCCAATGCAAGTATATTGCTCCTTAAGGAGAGCAAACATATACACAGCAGAGGCCTCACCAATGCCCTCTACTGTTTAGGAAGACTTCCTTATTTTTATATTCCAAAGCCTTTCCAATTAAGGCTATGCATTTGAAACTATGCCTTCTGGAATAGACCCTGCATACTGGATTACTGGCTCATTAAGGAGTATATTTTACATGGAATGTCTTGTAAAGTTTCTTTTGTTAACTTTTTAAAGACTGAGCAGTAAATAGTGATTTAGTTTGTTGTGAGTGACATTACAAGATACAAGGAGGCTGTAGTCACTGTAACTTGCTGTACAGTGTCACACAGCTGCACTTGGACTATATTTAGTTGCACATATTGTTGCTTCTGAAGCAAATTCCATTCTTTTGGCAGAGAATCAGCACCTGGAATTTACAGCTGGGTAACAATAACATTTTTCTCAACATATTTTCAGTTTTGTCCTTTTTTGCTTACTTGCTTTTCACATGGGCTTGTTATAGAGAGTCGGCAGAGTTTTAAAAGAACGGATTATGCTACAAATTGACAGGGTACGTATGGCCATTCAGTTCATTTGATTCATCCATCCATTTGAATGACCTCTCCCACTACAGCATCCAATTGTTCCAAAACTTATTACAGAGTGTTATTCTTCACCATTCTATCTGGAAGATTAATTCACATGTTGGCATGTTACCTTATGTGAAACTAATTTCTTTACATTTGTCTTAAACTTATACTCTCTAGTTTCAAAATCATGAGAGGGTCAGGACAGAGTAGATAGTGTAAAACTGTTCCCATTGATCGAAGGTCCAAAAGACACAGAGTTAAGATAATTGACAAAGGAAGCAATTGTGACATTGCAACCTTGGCTCAAGCATGGACAAAAGAGCTGAACTCCAGAAGTGAGGTGAGACTCACTGTCCTTAACATCAAGGCAGTATTTGACCAAGTTTTGCATCAAGGAGTTTTAGCAAAGCTAGGATCAATGGGATCACTCTCCACTGGTCACATCTGGCACAAAGGAAGTTGGTTGTTATGGTTGGAGGTTAACCATGTCAGCTCCAGGAAATCTCTGCACGAGTTCCTTACGGTAACTCCAAGGTCCAATCATCTTCAGCTGCTTTATCAATTACCTTCCTTCTATCTTCAGATCAGAATTGGGGATGTTTGCTGATGACTGCACAATGTTCAGTGCCATTTACAACTCCTCAGATACTGAAGAAACCCATGGCTGAATGTAATAAGATCTGGACAATAACCGGACCTGAGCTGACAATTGGTGAGTAACGTTCACCCCACACAAGGCAGTGACCATCTCCAAAAAAGAGAATCTAACCATTGTCCCTTGACATTGAATGTATTATTATCTCTGCATCCACTACTTTCAACATTTTTGGTTGGTTACCACTGACCAGAAACTGAACTGGACTAGCTATATAAATACTATGGCTACAAGAGCAGGTTAAGTGCCAGAATTCTGCAGTGAGTCACCTCCTGACTCCCCAAAGCCTGTCCACCATTTGCAAGGCACAAGCCAGAAGTGCAATGGAATATTCTCTACTTATCTGGGTAAGTGCAGCTCTAAAAACACTCAAGAATCTTGATACCATCCAGGACAAAGAAGCCCCGTTGATTGGCAGCCCATTTACAAACATTCACTCTCTCCGCCACAGATGAATAGTGGCTGAAGTGTGTATCATCCGCAAGATACACTGCAGGCTCCTTAAGCAGTACCCTCCCAACCTATGACTGGTACCATCTAGAAGGAAAAGGGTAGGAGGCATATGGGAAACTACCACTTCCAAGTTCTCTCCTAAGGCACTCATCATCCTGTCTTACAAAGATATCATCATTCCATTACTGTAGCTGGGTTAAAACCTGGAAATTCTTCCTTAACAGCAATGTGGCTGTGCCTACACCACATGGACTGCAGCGGTTCAAAGAGACAGCAGTTCAAGGGAAATTTGAGATGGACAATAATTGCTGGCATAGCCAGATACACCCACATTCCATGAATGAATTATAAAAAGGAAAAACACTTTCATGCACTGAGTGGTTGGGATCTGCATGTTTGATAGTTTTCAGTTCCTATGACAAAAGTCCCAAAATTACATAGTCAAAATGTTATCCTTACTGTTATTTAAAAAAAATGGATTTCCAGCTGAACTAAAGGGATAGCTACTGCCAGTCACATGACCAAAGAGTTGGTCTTTGTCTGTGGCCCAGAGTTACAAGGGCAAAATAATTCTCTGCTCAGCCTCTGGAATCTCACATTTCATTGTACCCACCCTTTAATTACAAATTACCAGAAGACTTGTGTATCAGGACTCTTTATGCCTACAGAGAGAACTGAAAACTCGTTAGTTTGCTGTTCAAACATCCAACTGGTGAGCCACCAAGAAGCCAGTTCCTCCAAACAGAGCAACAGCCCATATGCACCAAGAAGTCATGGGCAGCATGGTAGCACAGTGCCAGGGACCTGGGTTCGATACCCGGATTGGGTCACCATCTGTGTGGCGTATGCAACTTCTCCCCTTGTCTGTGAAAGTTTCCTCCGGGTGCTTCGGATTCCTCCCACATTCTGAAAGATTTGCTGGTTTGGTGAATTGACCACAACAGGCGCCTAGGGGAATTGCACAGTAACTTTGTTGCAGTGTTAATGTAAGCCTCACTTGTGACTAACAAATTAACTTTAACTTAAGCCTGTCTATGCTGCAAGATATTGTGCTCTTGCCTATAGAACTGACCCAATCACTGCATGTCTACTTTATTTTGAGGTTAGCAACGCTTGTCTTTAGCCAGTTGAGCTTGAACACCTGTGTGAAAGAATTCTTCGTTGGACTCTGGAAATCACATAGACTAATATTCATTTCTTGTCCTGTAAAACTCCTTTTCTCTGTGCTTGCGTGTGTGTGTGTGTGTGTGTGTGTGTGTGTGTGTGTTTGGAACAGTTTTAATTGTGAAGATTAACTCTCTGAGTTATTCCTAACTTTAGTCTGCTGTGGATTATTTGTAAATTGGATCATGAAAAACAACAGATTGGGAAATGTCTTCTCTGCAAATTAATTCAAAAACACTTTCGGTTAATGGATAGATGGCAAAAGGAAATCAGTGCAGTTTATCTGTCTCTCTCTTCACTGTAAGACTGATAGTGTGGTGGAGGCTGGTGCATTGAAACAATCAGGAAGGAATTAGTTAATATTTGGGAAGAAAAAATCTGCAGGAAGAAGATAGGTAGTGGCTCATTCAGAGAGCCAGCACAAATAAACCAGGTTGAATGGCCTCTGGTAAAACCTCACCTTGGGTGAGGTTTTACAGCCTTGTTCGGGCAAGACTGGAAATTCCCGTCTGAGGTCAATGGCCATTTCCATTATCAGACCTTTGCCCATTCTGATTCCATGGTGGGCAAGGTCGTAGAGTTTTGGCTTTTATATCTGTGTCCCCAGTTCTATTTCTGCAGCTTAATTTAGATTAATACTCTTGCATAAGTTTCTCTATTGCGCCTAACCATCTTACTTGCCTCTACAAGGTTACCTCTCGGATGCTTCCTCTCCAGACTGAAAACCCCAGTATTTCATATCTTGATACTGTGGCTCTTTCTTGCACTACCTCCAATGTTTGAATGTCTTTCTTCTTCCTCGACCCAGAAACTGATGTAATATTAATGGTGTGGTCTCACTAGAGCCCTCCTAGAGTTTAATCCTTACATTCTACATCTTACATTGTTCTGTTTTGCTTCTGCAGTTCAGCATCATCGGAACATAGGGCTTAGGAGCAGGAGTTGGCTTTTTGGCTCTTCAAGCGTGATCTGAAATTTGATTAGGTCATTGTTGATCTGATATGCTGTCAACTCCATCTTTCTGTCTGCCCCCCTATAATCCTTAATTTCCTTAACTATCAAAAATTAATGATCTACTGAGGGAAGAGAAGAGATGCTCATCTCCGACTTAAAAGAGAAATCCCTTATGTTTAAATTGTGTCTCTTAGTTTTCATCTCACCCACAAAAGGAAATATCTGCTTTGTATTCACCCTCCCACTCCCCTCAGAATCGCATATGTTTCAATAGGATCACCCTTCATTTTTCTGAATTGTGATGGATAAAGACCCAACATGTTCAACCTTTCTCCACAGGATAAGGTCCTCACCCCTGGAGTGAGTTGAGTTAATCTTTGTTGAACTGCTTCTGACACGATTGTATCCTTTTTCAAATAAGGAGTGCAAAACTGCACACTGTATTCCAGATGTGTCTCATCAAGGCCCTACATAACTACAGTAAAATGTGCCTATTGTTATATTCCATTCCCCTTGCAATAGATGCGAATATTGCATTTGCCTTCCTAATCACTTGCTGTACCTGTATACACTAACCTTTTGTAATTCATCTACCAGATCCCTCCATAGCACTGAGTCTTGCAATCTTTCTCCATTTAAATAACGTAGTGCTTTTCTAGTCTTCTGACTGAGTGGAAAAGTTTGCAATTTCCCACATTACAACCCATCTGCAAATCTTTTGTCACTATTATCCCTGCAGTCGAAGGATATATTTAACATTAAGTCTACTGAGACTTCTGGATTGTTTTCAGCTGTATCCTTTGCTGTTTTAACACCCGTTCTGTCATTCATTTTTTCTTCCATTATGAATCTACATGCATCAAATTTCATCTCCATTTCCAACTCACTTATGGGTTTTGTGCCACTCAGTTGCCCAATATAAGTGTGTCTTGGGCAGGAATTTTTGCCTCACCTGTGATAGGAATTGGAATGGGCAAGGGTGGACAATGGGAAGCTGAGTTGACCTTGGATGGGATTTTAAAATTTTGGGGTGAATGAAACCATAAAATCCTGCCCATGGTGTCTAATTAGGAGATGGTTTTGTGTCAGTTTGGATCATTTATAAAAACATGACAACAATTAAAAGGTCTGAACTCAGAGGGAAATGGGTGCCCTCGTGTATAACTCACAAAAATTGATCATACAGGTGCAGCAAGCAATTCGGAGGGCAGATGGTATGTTAGCTTTTGTTACAAATGGATTATAGTTTTAAGTGAAGAAGTCTTGTAACAATTGGATAGGCCATAATTGGAGTATTGTGTATAGTGTTGGTATCCTGATCTAAGGAAGGATATACTTGCCCTTGAGAGAGTGCAACAAAGGTTCACTAGTTTGGTTGCTGGGTCTGTCCATTGAGGAGAGATTGAATAATTTAGATTGACAATTTAGATGTGGTCTAATAAAATTGCAAAGGGACTTGGCAAGGTGGATGGATAAAATTATTCTTGTGGCTGAGGAACCTACAATATGAGGCCATGGTCTCAGAATAAGGGCTCAGCCATTTTGAACTGAGATGAGGAGAAATTTCTTCACTCAAAGGATTGTGAAAGTTTCAAATTTTTCACCCAGAGAGCTTGCATGCTTAGTTTTTGAGTACATTCTAGATAACATTCTAGCATCTTCCTCATTAGTGAGAGGTTAGTATCTCCTGCCTCTGACCCGATGCATCCCCCGATGCTTTGTCTATATAGTGCACAAGAAACAATACTTTTCACTATATGTTAATACATGTGACCATTATAAATCAAATCAAATGTGTGGGTTAGGTTGATTGACGATGCTAAATTGACCCTAGTGTCAGGGGATTAGCAGGGTGAATATGTGGCGTTTCAGGGGATAGGGCCTGTGGGATTGTGGTAAGTGCAGGCTCGGTGGGCCAAATGGCGTCCTTCTATACTGTAGGGATTCGATGAAGAGTTGATAGTTTTTTGAATACTATGTGGATTGTGTATTTCTAGGGATATTGAAGGAATGTAGAATTGACTTGGAAGATCTGGCATCATTTTATTAACTGGCAGAGAAAGCTTGAAGAGTCATGTGGCCTATTTCAATTCCTTTGTTTTATGTCCTTATGCAATATGCGGTATTGATGTGTCACAAACCCATGGGTTGCCACATTGGAAAGGTGCCCCATTTTATTTCATGCGTGCATTGCTACTTGGAAATTGCTGAATAAATATCCCTGATCTTATGCAAGAGATTTTCCAGTCATCATAATTTCAATCGGCAGCAGCTACATCTTGATGGTGAAAGGGAGATGAAACGTAGTTTGAGGAGCTTTCTACTGAAACTAAAACCAGCACAAGTATCAATTTTCATCATATCCCACCACTCACTAGATCAAATGGGACTGGGGGTGCAGAGGATTAAAAATGCTTTTAAACAGAATTTGGATGGAGAATGTTGCCGGGTAATTAATTACTTGGCAGACAACCAAAACATTCAAAAACTGACTGAAGTAATGAGAACAGGTTGGACTGCATCACACCTGCTTAAGTATTTCAGCGATGCGAGTTACGGAGCTGACAAGCAATAACTAAAACATCTCGGCAAATGTAATTGCCCTACCAACAGCTGAATGAATATAAAGGAATATAAGTGTTGGGGAAATGGAGCAGGGGAAGAGGCGGGTTACTGAGTTCAATGATCAGCTATGATCATAATGCATGGTGGAGCAGGATGGATGGGCTGAGTGGCCTATTCCTGCTCCTATTTTCTACGCCTCTGAAAGCCAATCTACTACCGACCACAGCAGAAGAATTTAAAAATAAGGAATAATTGACTTTGGGCAGAATGTTACCGGCACATCTGCCTGAGGTTCGTGCGATCACGCTTGAAGCCAACAGAGTTTCAAAACCCAGTTCTCTAAACTTCGCCTGCCCCGGAATTGGGGCTTGTAAAATTCCCGTCTTCTTCTCAGAATTGTCAGCTAACCATCATTTTTGCCATTTGTGGAAGAAGTCATCCATCATTTCATTTGGCAATCAAAGAATCATGCAATCTACAGTGCCATTTGGTTCATTGAATCTGCACTGATAACAATCCCACCCAGGTTCTACCCCCATTACCCCAAATATTTACCCTCCTAATCCTCCTGGCACTAAGGGGCAAGCAGCATGACCAATCAACCTAATTCGCACATCTTTGGATTGTAGGAGGAAACTGGAGCACCTGGGGGAAACCCATGCAGATACAGCGAGAACATGCTGACTCCACACAGACAACGACCAGGCCGGAATTGAACCTGGGTCCCTGGCGCTGTGAGGCAGCAGTGCTAACCACTGTGCCACTGTCCCAAAGTTTACAAGAAGTCAAGGTATGGAGCACAGCAATAAGAATGCCAAAGTGGAAAATCTTAGTAATATGCTAATCTACGGATGTGTGTGTGTGTGTGTGTGTGTGTGTGTGTGTGTGTGTGTGTGTGTGTGTGTGGTGTGTGTGTGTGTGTGTGTGAGGTGTGTGTGTGTGTGTAAAGGGCGGGGGTGGGGATGGAGGGAGCAGGATCTTAGAATTTAGCAACCTGTTGGTTCTAGCAAGAAAAATGCTATATTTCTCTGTAGAGAAACAGGTTGGTTTTCTCTCTAGATCTTACCACAGTCTGTCAAAAAAAAATCTGGCCAAGTTTCATGCAAGTAGGTGGGGCCTAAACACTCTGCCAAAGCCTGGCTGCACTAAGATCGGGTGCCATGTTCAATGGGTGCCCCAAACAGAATCATGAATAAACCTCCCACCAATCCCCTCAGCCCATCACAGAAGTCTCAGGGGCTCCCCTCAACCCCCCAATGGAGATCAGAGCACATCCTACACCCAACCACCCCCGACCACCCTCGCACCCCCATACTTTCTCCTGATCCAACATCTCTTAACCACCCCCCAACTCCACCCACTGCCCCACTCCCATCACCTCCCCACTTCCGTCACCTCTTCACCTCTCTCCTCCCCCCTGCAACAGTCAGTGCTGAAACCAGATCTCTTCCTCTGAACATTGGATCCCATCCTATCCCCTCCCCCGATACCTCACCCACAAAGTCAACGCCGGCACCTGCCCACTCTTCCCCCAGTACATTGGCTCTCTTTCAGCCCCCTTTCTCCCTACTCGTCCACACAGCCAAGGATCAGCTCCCAGCTACCACCACATATAACTGAATCCCGTCCTCTGCCCCCAAATGAGGCTCCCACTGGGACCCACTCCTGGTACCGCCTCTTGGCACGGTTTGGTACAGCCAGGCTGTCATGGTGCCAACATGGCAATGCCACTATGTCATGGTGCATTGCCTGGGCACTGCCTGACCATATCTCTTTCCCCCCCCGGGGGCTATATTTGCCTTTTCGCCCCAGGGAATATCCCCATGACAGGTTCACTTCGAGGTGAACCTGCTGTAAAACACACTGATGGAGTGCAGCAGTGTGAATATATGGCAGGAGTGGTCAATATAGGGCAAGGGGACTTATTAGTAATATTTAAATCCATGAAAATATCTTTAAATCACATAGAATCTGATTCTGTCACCAGCGAGGGGATAGTGAAAGTTGGAAGTTGTTGTCTTCCTCATGACATCTACTTGGCCTCACATTCTGGGATAACCTTCTCATCCTGGGAATCAGTCCAATGGAACTGGAAGCTCCTAAACTACCAGAGTTCTAATGGAGTCATTCTATTCTAGGGTCAGTCCTCTGTCAGCGAGGGATGTTACATTACTGTCCTGATTAAATATTTTTATGGGTGTGGCTACTGGCAACAAAACTGCAGTGGGGCGAATGTCTTGCCCACACGCAGCTCTAGTTATTTTTGCTAGTGTCGTTCGTACTTAATGGCTGCAACCTCTTCAGCAGCTGCCCTACCACACACGGGTCCTGCAGTAAAGGTTAGAGGAGATCTAATAGAGGTGTACAAGATTATGAGGGGTATAGATGGAGTAAACAGGGCTAAGCTTTTTCCTAGGATGGACTCGAATAGCACGAGGGGTCGCGGGCTTAGGGTGAGGGGGGTAAGGTATAATTTGGATGCTAGAGGGAGTTTTTTCACACAGAGGGTGGTGGGGGTATGGAATGCGCTGCCAAGTGGTGGAGGCAGGTACTCTGGAGTTATTTAAGAAATACTTAGATGTGCACATGAACAGAATGGGAATGGAGGGGTATAGAAAACTGATTTAAAATAGGGATCATGAGCCTTGGGAGTCCCTGGCAAGTGTGTAAATAGATGATGATATTGATGTACTTGTTTTTATCCTACAGGTGCTTTGGTCCACCTTGTTGTCTAACGAGGGGCATACACGTGATGGGTCGTGAGAGGGCTGCTCTTGGATTTCGTGAGTATCCTAGTGCTTCACGTCGTTAGTGTACGCTTGACCTGGACCATTTGATGGGCAACATGACAGCTCAGTGACTATCACTGTGCTGTGTAGATACATGGATTTGGGCCTGTGTCTGTGAAAGTTTGCGCATTCTCCCTGTGCTTGCATGGGTTTTCTCCGGGTGCTCCGGTTTCCTCCCACATCCCAAAAATGTGCTGTTAGGCTAATTGGCAAAACAAATTCTCCCTAAATTGTCTCAAATTTGGTTTTTAATCCATACATCTATAAACATAGACAGGGATCTCGGGTAGAGGTGGGAACATCGGGGTGGTGTCGCGGGCTCGTTGGGCCGAAGGGCCTGTTTCCTGTGCTGTTTTGTTCTTTGTTCTTTGAAAATAGAAAATGCTGGAAATACTCAGCAGGTCAGGCAGCATCCATGAAGAGATGAGTTAATGGCCGGAATTTTACTGCCCTGTCTGCCACGGGAATCAGATCAGCCAAGGATTAGACCGTGAAAAGGTCTGCTGACCTCGGACGGGATTTTACGGTTGCGGGACAGGCGAGGTTATAAAATCCCATCCAATGTCTCAGGTCTGGCACTTTTCATCAGAACAGAGGGAATTTACAAAGGTAGTAAATTTTGAGAAATTAAAATGGATGAAGGGAGGAAGAAGAAGCAGAAAAGAGAAGGCCTGTGATAGGCTGGAGAGATTTAAATGACAATTTTAAGGTTCAGAAACTAACAAAAGATGTGCCTGGTGAGGTATGAATGGCAGAATGGCAGCTGTCCAAATGCAAAGTAACAGAATAAAGAAAGAAAGCAGAGAAAAGAAAACGCTGAAGAAAGGCTGTGATCTAAAACGGTTAAGTTTAATGTTGAGTCAGATTGTAACACAATTTCATAGAATCATAGAATCCTACACTGTAGAAAAAGGCCATCCAGCTCATCAAGCCTGCACCAACAACAATCCCACCCAGACTCTATCCCCATGACCCCACTTACCCACCCTGACACTAGGGGTTAATTTAGCAGGGCCAATCAACCTAACCCGCACACCTTTGGACTGTGGGAGGAAACCGGAGCATCCGGAGGAAACCCACACAGACACAGAGAGAATGTGCAAACTCCACACAGTCACCCAAGCTGGGAATCGAACCCATCTCCCTGATGATGTGAGGCAGCTATGCTAACCACTGTGTCACTGTGCTACCCACATGGAAGTGGTCGAATACCTGATTACATAGCTCGGCCCAGTCAGTGGAAATGTATAGTTTTTAAACCAGCCTAAGTTGGTATAATTACAATAATTTTGATGGTGATTTTGTTGGGCTGACACAACCCCCCACCCCCCGCCCCGCTCCCCCCCACCCCCCCCCTTCCAAGGGCAAGGGATACCTGTGTGGCTCAAATTTAATCCGTAAGCTGCCACTAAATTGTGATAGGTTCAAGGATAATGCGTGTCGATTGGTCCGTTAGTGAACCCAATTTTTGTCCCATGGCCAGAAATTCCATGGTCACCCCATTCCAACCTCCGACTCAGTGGAAAGAGGTTTTGCTGCCACTGGGAGACCTGTCTGGAGCCTCTCCTGCCCAGCCACCATGTTTCCTGCTGCGACAGGCTGCATTAAATCCAGCCCGCGGTGCTGAAGCTCCTACGAGATACACCTCTTCGCTGCTGTCTTCCCTTCTGTGGAACAACAGACCAGTGAGTGCTAGCAAGCAAGTTAGTAGAGAGCTGCCCCCACTTCTGGCCTTAGAGCAAAGAGGAAGCCATTGTGAAGCAGCTGAAGATAGTTGAACCCGGCAGGGTGGCCCAGTGGTTAGCCCTGCTGCCTCTTAGCGCCAGAGACCCTGTTCAGTTCTGGCCTCGAGGCACTGCCTGTGTGGAGTTTGCGCATTCTCCTCGTGTCTGTATGTGTTTCCTCTGGATGCTCTTCCCACGGTCCAAAGATACGCAGGTTGGGTAGATTGCCTATGCTAAATTGACCCAAAGTGTCAGGGGGATTAAGAAAGTAAGTGCCTCGGTGGGATTATTACTGGGTGCAGACTCGATGGGCTGAATGACCTCCTTCTGCACTGTGGGGAACCTATGACCAGAGGAAAACCCATTGTGATATCCTGTGACCAAAATTAATATCTTCTTTGCTGGTGCTGGGTAATTCCATCCATATTGTGATATGTGTGTCTCTTTGCTATCACCTCAGTATATGGTTCTTTTAAAATAACCCACCTCATAGATATATTTTTTAGGTCATTTTAACCTGTAATATTTATGTTGCCTTTTTTACCAGAGGAGAAGTTAAAAGTGCTGTTGTACATTGGTACATCAAGGCATCCATACAAGTCCTATTAACAAAGCGGGACTGGCCACAGAAGAAGGGGGCGGAGGGCTCAGAGGAAATGAATCAACCCTCTTGGAATCCAGCTAAAACTCATTAGCGGCTGAGGTCTGGGAAGGATCCGTCTGTTTCTCTGCCAGTAATGGGCAGAGATCAAAGAGGAGCTGATGTGAGAACAGTTACTTTAAGATAAATCCAATCCACTACAACATTAAAATCTACCCTGCCCCTGAATTATTTTTTAACGTTTACCTGTTAGTAAAGCTTACATTAACACTGCAATGAAGTTATTGTGAAAATCCCCACACTCCGGCACCTGTTTGGGTCAATGCACCTAACCAGCTTGTCTTTCAGAATGTGGGAGGAAACCCCATGCAGACACGAGGAGAATGTGCAAACTCCACACAGACAGTGACCCAAGCCAGGAATCTGAACCTGGGTCCGTGGCGTTGTGAAACAGCAGTCTAACCACTGTGTCATCCATGCACAGTCTGAACTTTTCTCCTCACATAACTCAGCATGGTCACTGGAAATGTATAGTTTTAAAACCAGCCGAAGTTGGTATAATTATCAATAATTTTATACTGCCATGGAGCAAATTGCTTGGTTCTTGGGAAGGGAATAATGTTCCAGAATCAAACCCTTCAAATATAAAAAAATTAGCCACGATGCGGGAAAAAATCAGAGTTGGTTGGCAATGTTGTACTTGTGTTTTCAGCTGGTATATCCAAGCTTACTGCTGAACTGCTGTGTGGACATGTTTGACAAATAAAAATGACATGATCACCATTTCCTTTCCAAACAGACAGTTCTTACATTTGGCATTAGTGAGATGATGGCGGATGCTGTATTTTTCTGAGCACATAGTTGCGGTCTTCGGATTGCATTTCCGGTTGAGTTGGTTAGAGTTACTGTAAAAAAAAATCAGCATTCCTTGTTGAGTGTGGATACTAGATCAAAGTATAATATTGCCAACTCTAGAGAAAGGTCATAGTTGAAGAGCTGCCAGTGTACACAAGCTGTGAAATATCAGAGTGCAGCACAAAATTAGGAAGTAACTGAGATCCGGGGGGACAGCACAGGAATGGATTATAGGTTAACTCCTGAGCAAGAAGCTCAGAAATTAATAAATCAGTAGCTGCGTCAGAGGTTGATGTGATGGCAGGAGAAACAAGTATGGTTAGCACTGCTGCCCCACAACTCCAGGGACCTGGATTCGATTTCTGACTTGGGTCACCGTCTGTGAGAAGTTTGCACATTCTCCCCATGTCAGCGTGGGTTTCCTCCGGGTACTCCGGTTTCCTCTCACAGTCTAAAGCTTTGTGGGTTAGGTGCATTGGTCATTGTCTCTAGTAAGCTGGGGTGTGTAGGTTAGAGGGATTAGCTTGGCTAAATGTGTGAGTTTATGGGGATAGGGTCTAGATGGGATCGGTGCAGACTCGATGGGTTGAAAGGCCTTTTTCTGTACTGTAGGGACTCTATACCTAATTCTATTCTATATCTAAAGCAAATTCCCATGATGCTGGAAATCTGACAGGAAAAACTCAAGACTGGAAAAGCTCAGCAGGCAAGGCAGCGCTGGAGAGAGAGTTAATGGGATGGATTGTACATAGAAAATCGAAGTAGGTGTAGGCTGTTTGGCCCTTTGAGCCCGCTCCACCATTCATTTTGATCATGATTGTTCATCAAATTCAGTACCCTGATCCCTCCTTCCTCTCTTTACATTGCTAAGTCAGGCCTCAACCACTCCTCACTCCTCACTTGGTGAATGCAAAGTAGAACGTGATGACGCCAGGTTGGCAATGACATGTTGTCACACCAGTCTCCCAGATTACAGAAGGTGAGCAAGCACATTGATTGACAGAGTCTGAAGTCACTTTTACTGCTCACAGCAGTTTCTGGGCGTGGGTTGTGTCAACGCTTTGGGAGCATTTTACAGCGGTATTGACGAGGCAGCAAAGAAAGGGCTTGCCACTGGGACCACGCCTGAACGCAGCAGCAGATTCCTCATTTTTTGAGCTTCTGCGAAGTTTCAGTAAAAAATAGGGAAACACTCAGAGAGCAAGGGACTGGTAAACCTGTAACTATGACCAACATCCCATTGGTGGTATTACCCCAATGTCACGTGATGCCGCTGTCTGCATTCCTGATGGTGTGTGGAGCTTCACCCTTCCTCTCTCCCCCACTCCCTGCCTGCCAACCTCCAAATGTCGTTTTTCCTGCTGTATAATCACTAATTGTCTGCTTGACTGGATGTGCTGAGACTGCAAAAATGGCATTAGGTGGCCTCTCATTTTCTGTCTCCCTTGCTTTGCTGAAAAATGTAAAATCCGGCCCAATGTTTCAGGTTGAAGACATAACTGGAGCAATGCCATGAAAGAGTAACTTGCCCCCTGATTCCTGCCCTTTCCCCATCGCTCTTCCTCTTTATGTACTGTCCAATTCCTTTCCGTTGGTTACAAGTGAATCTGCTTCCACTTCCCTTCAGATCAGAACGACTCCCCACATTCAAAAACTTGATCCTCATTTCACTCTGGCTTCTTCGCCAGTTACCTTAAATCTGTATCCTTTGGCTGCCAATAAAAACAGCTTCTCATGATTTGACCTGGCAAAACCCTTCATGATTTTGAACACATGCATTCCATCTCTCCTTAATTTTTGCTGACCTAAGGGAATCAGCCCCAGTTGCTCCAGTCTCATGGAAACTTGGTACCTTGAAGGAAATCTACTCTGCACCCTCATTCAAGCCTTGACATTCTTCTTCAAATGTAATGTCTAGAATTGGATACAACCCCATATTTTTGTTAACCAGTTTGTAAATTTAGCTTTTTTTCCCCATGAGCAATGGACAATCATTTTTATTAATCCATTTTTTGTTTTCTTTTTAAAAGCTTTATTCTTTTGCATCTTTGGTGCCAAGCAAGGGGAAGCAGTAGGTGGCCAACTATGAGGTCAATGCTGTTCCTGAGTTGGCTGCCAGAGCTGTATGAACAGCTGGAGATAATTGGCTGTAGTGACAGATGGCTGGAAGCCCACTGATTGGAGGTTTGTACACATGATGTTTTGAGCACATGATGCCTGATCATATGACACCTGAAAATGTTATTGAATTTGAATCCTGGTAAGAATCAGGCCCATTCTAGCTGGATACATTTGCTTGCGGTTTCATGGCAGATGTTGTGCAATAGGTTCCAAGAAAACAAGGGGCCACCCTGGCAGCAGGCGAAGAGTGAGGAACAGCGGAAAATAAAGATTGTTGAGGGATTTGCGGGAGGTCAATGAGATGTGGAAGGAATGTTGATTCTATCGGTAACTCACTCAAATTGCTCAGTTAACTGTGAGTGACACGAAGGCATTAATGGTTAGAATAACCTCAGAGAAATGCTCAAAAAATAATTAAACTAAAGACACTATACCTGATCATACGAAGCATTCATAACAAAACAGATGAATTAATAGCACAAATAGGGTTTGGTCAAATAACATTTAGACATGTAGTTTTCAGGAATGGATCACTGTGAGTGGCACTTTAGCACAGTGGTTAGCACTGCTGCCTCAGAGTGCAGGGACCTGGGTTCAATTCCTGGCTTGGGTCACTGTCTGTGTGGAGTTTGCATGTTCTCCCCATGTCTGCGTGGGTTTCCTCCAAGTGCTCCGGTTTCCTCTCACAGTCTGAAAGAAGTGCTGGTTAGGTGGATTGACCCAAACATGTGCTGGAGTGTGGCGACCAGGGGAATTTCACAGGAACTTGATTGCAGTGTTAATGTAAGCCTTACTTGACTAATAAATAAACTTTACTCTAAAAATGTAATAGCACAACTGGTGTCCCATGTAACAGCAACATAACAATTCACTGATAGATTGTATGTGAAAGGGAGGTGGGTATGATTTCTGCTGGCATTCACCATGGGTGAAAATGATGACATGGATGGAAAACCTTGTGAGGCTGCTTAAACAAGAATCTCATTTCGTGTTTTTCCCTACCTTTTGACATGATTGGGTTCCCATTCAGAAACCTCATTGAAATCTATTTGAATAAATTTATATGTGCTTAACAGCTATCTCTGCAATGTTCCCTTCACATAAAGAATACCACCCTCCTCGCCTTGTTTTGTGATGTAACATCAGCAAGAATTCCGACAGTCATTTAATAACATGAAGCAGCTGAGGGTAACCTGCCAAAATTAAGTATAACCCCCAGAGGAGAGCGATATGCTTGGGGCACTGCACCCTTGGCAGTATGGATGTAGCAATGGTAGGTTGGCAATACCATGGGGCAGTGCTGGGATGAGCTCTCTGGGGAGTTCCACTGGGGGTGGGTTCCTCTTATGTGTGGGAGGGTTACCCCGGTGCATGTGGGAAAGGGTTGACCTGGCGCTTGTGAAAGAGGGGTTGACTTGTACTTGTGGAGATTACGTTCTCCATATGTGCGGTGGTGGAAAGGGGTATAAAATACAGATCACGACATCCTTCAAGCCCTACCCTGCCTCACCAGCATGATGGCAACAACCACACTGATGGATATGTAGCGATTCTGACTGCAGGTAATTTTCTAGAGGGAAAGTGAGTTCATAAGGCAGGCAGGTAGGTTGAGAGGCAACCTGATTAGAGGTTTATAAAATGTTGAGAGGGATAGATAGGGTGGACTCTCAGAGACTATTTCCCCGAGCTGAAATGGTCACTACGAGAGGACACAGATTTAAGGTGCAGGGAAGCAAATACAAAGGAGATGTCAGGGGTAGGTTTTTCACTCAGAGGGTGGTGAGTGAATGGAACCGACTGCCGTCGGAGGTTGTTGAGGCAAACTCACTGGGGTGTTTTAAGAGACTTCTGGATGAGTATATGGAAAAGAATAGGATAGAGGGTTATAGATAGGTCTGTGGATTGGTAGATGTGTTCGGTGCAACTTGTGGGCCGAAGGGCCTGTTTGTGCTGTATTGTTCTATGTTCTATGTTCTATCTGTGAGCAGGATAATATATCGAGAACATCTATAGCTACAGGGGTGATGTCGGAGGACTGGAGAATTGCAAATATTATACCTTTGTTCAAAAAAGGTAGGCAAACCATAGAAACTACAGATGGTAAATTGGCACAGTGGTTAGCACTACTGCCTCACAGTGCCAGAGACCCAGTTTCAATTTCCGCCTCAGGTTACTGCCTGTGTGAAGTTTGCACATTCTCCCACAGTCCAAAGATGTGCGGGTTAGATGGATTGGCCATGCTAAATTGCTCCTTAATGTTGGGGACTAGCAGGATAAATACATGGGGCTATGGGGATAGAACCTAGTGAGATTGTTGTTGGTGCAGGCCTGATGGGCAAAATGGCCTCCTTCTGCACTGTAGAGTTTCTAGATTCTAGAAACGACAGGTTAGTCGGATTGACATTGGTGGTGAGAGAGCTTTTAGAAACAATGGCTGGAATTTTGGACCACCACTGCACGTTGGCAGACTACCCTTCCTCCCCTTCCTGACTCACTCACTTTCTCAAACACACAGAGGTTGCCTTGTCCATCAAAGTTTGGTGCAGCAAGGGATACAGAAATCGCTGCTTTCTGAGATGACTAAAACAAAGTAGATTAGTTTAATGTAGGGACCACAGTGTGCCTTAGGTATGTATATTAAAGGTATCACAATGTACTTCACTTCCCTGCTATGCAAAGATATAATCCACACAAGCACATATAATCATTTGGGGATAAGTATTCTAGATTTAAACTGTATTTTTGTATTTTCCTGTGAGTTTTGACCAACAAGCAATTTACCGTTTGGCATAATGGAAATAAATTTACTTGGACAGACCACATTCTTTTGAGACAATGAAGCCTAGAGAAAAAAAATCTTACTATCAGGGACAATTGCATCAGCTACAAGTACCAAGGTTATTGAAATTAATAGAAAGGTTCAGCTTCTAGTTGCAATGAACAGATGTATTCAGTCTCTACCGATAAAGGGACAGAAAACAGGTAGAACGAGATAGGAGTCTTCTTCCCTGTGGGCTGCAAGTGTTAGGAGTGACTCTCGAACCTACCGGATTTGTGTAGTCAAGGTTACTCGGCAATAGGGGGAAGAGTCTATGGGTTTGATTGACCAATGAATTCCTAGAAGTTAGAATGCTATTGGCCAAAATAAACAAAGCGTATGAATGTGATTGGACCATTCAGCTTGGCTAACAGATTGGGTGTGAGGATCAGATCTTCATCAGATATATATCTGTTGTGCTCATGTGATGTAACATCACAAAATTAAAATCCTCTGACCATCTCTCTCCCAATACGTGTTGGTCAAAGAAAAACATCTTGATTTGCATGCTGTTTATCGCAAGTTTTTGTGTTTGCTGAGATCAGCTGAATACAAGAACCACCCCCCGCTTCCGCGGTGGGAAACTGAGAAAATCCCCTGGGCTAATTGTTGAGGCAACTCAATTGATGAGGCTAATGCCCACTTACGGACCATCTCCCACCAGCACTAATATTTTACCAGTGGTAGAGGATGCCTACTTGATATGGCAAGGCCATCAGATGAACCCTACGTCCAATGAAAGCCCCCCCGATGTTGCTGCCCACCTCCATTTGATTTCCCTCCTACCCTCCAGCATACTCCTATCTTTTACTCTTGTTCAATGCTTTTAAAACTGTACTTTAACTCTTTAAATCCTCTAATAAGGTTGTATTTACCCTACATACCCTCTCCTTTCCCTTCTCCCCTTGTCGTCCATCCATCGTCATCAATGAGGACATTGACACCAATTAATCATTTTGAGGCTGGTTGCAGTGTGTCAGAAGATGACTGATCAGGCCAAGTCGGGCACGCAATGTCCTGGCACATATTGGACAGACTTGTGTAGGCACTGTAGTTGTTGCACTGGTGCTCTGGACTTGCACAGCTCGCGCTTAAGTTGTGCTTCAGCAATGCACCTTGCTTCGTGAGCTTGACAGCCTTTGTGGATTAAGGCAGCACCAGATAGGGTGGTTTTGTGCCAGCATTTCTCAGGTGGTTGTATCAATGTCAAGCAACTTCAGGGAGGCCTTGAGTCTGTCTTTGAAGCATTTCTTCTGCCCTCCAGATGAGCGTTTTCCAGTAGAGAGTTCCCCAAAAAGGAGCTGCTTGGGTATGCGCTTGTCTGACATATGGATGACATACCTGCTCACCGGGTCTGCGTTCTCATTTGCAGTGTGTAGACTGATGGTAGACTTGCTCTTGAGAGAATTTCAGTGTCTGGTACTTAGTTCAGGCATCATGATCATCATAAGCTTGGAGGGCCGAAGGGCCTGTTCTTGTGTATATTTTTATTTGTTCTTTGTTCAGAACAGTGTAGATATCAGAGGGACTGGAAGGAGGTAGAAATGGTGAAAAATGATTTGGCGAGTGTGGAGGAAAGCTGGTGAAATGGAAGATGAGGACCAAGAGAAGAACATCACAGTTCTGGGGGTGTGGAGGATGATGACAGGGTGGTGGGGTTGTTTATGGAGGGTGGCAGTGGGAAGAGACTGTGCAGGGAACCAAATGGATAGTTGAGGGCTCTGTCAGCCACAATAGAGGGAATCCGCAATTCATAGAATCCCAACAGTGCAGAAGGAGGCCATTCAGCCCATCGACTCTTCACTGACAACGATCTAGGCCCTGGTAACCCCACATATTTACCTTGCTAATCCCTCTAACCTATTCATCCCAGGACACTAAGGGGTAATTTAGCATGACCAATTCACCTAACCTGCACATCTTTGGAGTGTGGGAGGGAAACCGGAGCATCCAGAGAAAACTCACGCCGACACGGAGAGAACATGCAAACTCCACATGGACAGTGACCCAAGCTGGGAATCAAACCCAGGTCTCTGGTGTTGCAAGGCGGCAGTGCTGACCACTGTGCCACCGTGCTCGCCACAACTGAGGAGAAAGAGAGACAAAGTGAAAACTCTGGTTTGTGGATTGCATTAACAGAACCATGACGGGAAAACTCATCCATGAGCAGCAACCTGAAGTGACCACTAGATGGTGGTATCCATACATAACAGGAATGCAGGATGGCAAACAATCAAACAACTCTTAATCAGAGTGACTCTTTTGTTGATTCCTCACAGGAAGAGAGGGAAAATGTGAGCAGCTGGTGACACTTCTTAGCAGTCAGGTGGAGAAGCCTGAGAATTGACCATTTCCCTGTCTGCTGTCTGAGTGGGAAGATGCACAAAGTTTGCAAAATCACCTTAGGTAGGGAAGAATCAAAATTTTCTAAAGTAACCATAAATAAATAGTATTAAATTTTCATTTATCTTCAATAATTAATGAATCATTAATATTTATTGCAATTTTTCAACATTTTTTAAATATACCAAATATTAACCTCTTTATGCAGCCTATTGTGAATTATCTAATAAGGCTTTCAAATATTGAGATTCCTTTTTGTATTCAGTGCAAGCAAAATCTAGCCTGCAATCTGATAGCACTCTGAAGTTGTGTGGTTAGCGTTCTCTTGGGCAGTAGCAATCCAAAGGCACTCTCAATCTACTCTTAACACAAACAGCGCTGAACACCATGCATCCAATGCAAGATCTTTAATTACTTATGCACAAAGAGAACTCTCAACAGCCAACACAGGATGACCAGAGCAGTTGGGAGGTTATAAAGAAACAGCAGTATAGTCAATTACAGCAAATCATTTCTCATATCTTTCATTGACATACATATCCAACAATCACAGCATAGTCCTTTTGCCCTTCCTTATCCAATCGAAAACCAATTCTTCATTTGTATAATATGTCCCTATATCTTGCTATTTGGTAATTGCCATGGTAACTACTTCTTTGTTTTTATCCTGCTGTCCTGACCTGGAATGCTGTGTTTATGGAATAAGGTTTCAGATATTCTTGCTTATCCTGCGTATTTCAGTGTTGGCCTTACTGAAGGCCAAGTTTGCCTAATAATCATTTTCCATTTCTGGACAAGAGATTTTTTTTATAATTACAGAATTTTAATTTTCACAGTTGTTGTAACCTAACTTCCACAGTGTTTTCCAGTGAGGATGCTATTGAAATGACTTTTGGGAGGTGAAAAGTGGACAGCATAGTGGCACGGTGTCTCACAGAGCCAAGGACCCAGGTTCAATTCCGGCATTGGGTCACTGTCTGTGTGGAGTTTGCACATTCTCCCCATGTCTGCGTAACTTTACTCAAGGTGCCACGGTTTCCTCCCACGCTCCAGAGATGTGCAGGTTAGGTGGATTTAGCCATGCTAAATTGCACCTTAGTGTCCCAAGATGTGTAGATGAGACGGATTTGTCATGGTAAATATATGGGGTTATGGGAATAGGATGGGAGGGAGAAGGCCTGGATAATTCACTCTGTCAGAGAGTTAGTGCAAACTTGATAGGCTGAATGGCTTCCGTCTGCACTGTAGGGATTCTGTGATTCTATGAAAAGAATGCCCAATCCAACCTTGGCTCATGAGAAGATTACAGGCTGTGACCCGGAGTAATTGTAGAGCATATAGCTCCACTGTCCACACAGACCTCTACAATGCACTTCAGCCTAGGTTCACACTCAGTCCTTATACCGCTGGGGAATTGTTTTACATGGCTTGCTTTCCTTGGACAGGCTAGTAAGTAGTAAATGTCATCAGTCATTCCAGTTCTACTGCTGAATGCAATCTTCATAAATCTGAATCAGATAAATTGGTCTGCAGATGACCCTGCTCAAAACAATAGTATGAGAGTGGGTGAACCTGTCTTGGAATTGCAGTCTGCCATGTCCCCTTCCACATGATGCTTTGGAATATGCAATAGAGCCCTGGCAGCAGCAGAGAGAGAATGTGTCAGTGGGAGCAGGATGACAATATCTGTGTGCTTTTCCATCATCCATCCCTTCCAGCTGCTGCTTGTCCATTGCTCTTCAATGATCAAGCTCAGCTCTCTTAGCCAGACTTCAGCAAACATCAAATTTAAACATTCATTTACAGTTCGTTTTCAGAGAATGTAAGAATCAGGTGTTCCAAAGAACAGTCATAGAGTCCCTACAGCGCAGAAGGAAACCATTTGGCCCATCAAGTCTGCACTGACCACAGTCCCACCTGGGCCCTATTCCCACAAACCCACATATTTACCTTGCTAATCTCCCTGACACAAAAGAGCAATTTAGCAAGGCCAATGCACCTAACTTACACATCTTTGGAGTATGGGTGGAAACTGGAGCACCCAGAGGAAACCCATGCGGACATGGGGATAATGTGCAAACTCCACACAGACAGTGACCCAAGGCCAGAATTGAACCCAGGTTCCTTTCGCTGTGAGACAGCTGTGCTGACCATTGTGCCACCGTGCCACACTGTGCATGATCGAGCATGCCATTGTCCACAGTGATGGTCATATTGAAACATAAGCCAATCCTGTGCAAGATATACAGACCTTCAGCTTTCACATGATTGGTTTTGCTGCCATTCAGGTAATTTTCAGACAATGAACTCGGTAGAGCCTTTGGAATGGCTGTGAGGGCTGTACCTGGTAGTAGAATGAAAGATAGCTTTTTCAGTCCGTGAAAAGCACCACTGTCAATATGCAGATTTTTCAGGGGGTTGCTGCCCATTTCTAAGGCATACTAAAATCTCAAAGTTATACTGTAGTATCACAGGGGAATTGTTTTTTGTAGCTTTCTTTCTCTGCACCAAGCTGGCAATTGGAAAATGTCATTAATCATTACTGTACTAGAACTGACAACAATCTTCAAAAATCTGAATCAGATAAATTAACCTGCACATGATCTGCTCCAAAAAACATGACCCAGCCAAGAGAGGCAAAAAACGGACTTATATTTACATAGCACCTCTCACTACTGCAGAGTGCCGTAAAATACTTTCCATTTTTCCAATTCCTCTCCCACATCTTGTGGGGCACCAAGGCAGACTTCTAACTTCTTCCATGGATAGTAATTCCTCTCGCATGTCGTTAGTCTGTCACTGGAGGCTTATAGCTTGAGGGGTGTCACTCCATGTCAAGATGGTCTTATAGAAGTCTATAAAATAATGAAAGGCATGGATAAGGTAGATAGTCAGCATCTTTTCCCAAAGGTGGGGGAGTCTAAAACTAAAGAGCACAGGTTTAAGGTGAAAGAGGAGAGATACAAAAGGGAGGGGCAATTTTTTCACCCAGAGTGTGATGAATGTCTGGGACAAGTAGCCAGAGGTAGTAGTAGAGGTGGATACAATTTTGTCTTTTAAAAAAGCATTTAGACTGTTATGGGTAAGATGGGGATAGAAGGATATGGGCCAAATGCGATGAATTGGAACTGGCTTAATGGTAAAAACTGAGTGGCATGGACAATTTGGGCCGAAGGGCCAGTTCCCATTCTGTAAACCTCATGACTCTATGATGCTAAGTGTAGCTAATCAGGAGTCTCTTCTGCTCCTACTGCCAGCCTTTGCCAGCTAGTATTTGGAAGGATTTGTAGGTTGATAGTCAACCTGTTTGGTTGAGTTATGAGTGCACTCAGTCTTGGCCATTAAGTTCTGGGGTGAGACTCGAACTGGGGGCTTCTGGCTCAGAAGCAGCGACGATATGCACTGTACCACAAGACCGCCTCCAAAATACTTTACAGCCAATTAATTAAGTGTAGTCAGTGCTGTAGCAGCAACCATGCACAAAATGGTCAGATCACATATATTTTTGATGTGTTGTTTGTAATAAAATTTGGCCAGAACACTTGGGATAGTCGTCCTGTTTATGTTTGAAATTGTACGTGGGATCTTTAGTATCCATCTGAGATGGGCCTGTAAGTCTCAAGTGAATGATAGTGCATCCAATAGTGCAGCACCCCCTCAGGGGCACTGGAATCTCAGCCTTGATTTTCATGCATCAGTCTTTGTATGTGATTTGAGTCGCAACCATCTGGCTCCATGGTGAGAACGCAACAGAGAGAATGAGTCCAAAGAAGAGTCATTTTGAACTCGGAACGCTAACTCTTATTCTCTCTCCACTTGCTGCCAGACCTGCCGAGTTTCTTTTGCCCAGCACTTTTTGTCTTCATTTCAGTTCTTTAATATCCAGAATATTTTGCTTTAATCAACATGCATCATCAAGCAATTAACAGCCAATTCTCTGATGGGTGGATATAAATTCCCCCCCAAAAATACCTCGCATTTATGTAAGTTACTGGAATCAGAACTGAAGCCATCAGTGTGCTTTGTTGTGGAACTGATAGTATCCAAGATACTCATATCCGATATCCTGAAGCCTGCCAGTTAAATGCAAAGGAATATCTGCAATTTTTCACACTGATTTGATTTGATTTATTATTGTCACATGCATTAATATACAGTGAAAAGTATTGTTCCTTGCACACTGTACAGATAAAGCATATCATTCATAGAGAAGGAAACATGAGAGTGCAGAATGTAGTGTTACTGCCATAGTGAGGCTGTAGAGAAAGATCAACTTAATGCGAGGTAGGTCCATTTAAAAGTTTGATGGCTGCAGGGAAGAAGCTGTTTTTGAATGATGAATCGTGAGTGAAGCTGGGTGACTCTTAAAGATGTACGCTGGACATGAACCAAAGAGACATTCGAACCAAAGGGTTACATATCTTTATTCTAAGATTAATCACTAGGTTATGGCCTAGTGGTATTAATGCTGGACTATTAATTGAGGAACTCAGCTAATATTCTGGGGTCCCAGGTTCGAAACCCGCCACTGCCGATAGTGGAATTTGAATTCAATAAATAAAAATCTGGAATTAAGAATCTACTAATGATCATAAATCCATTGTCGCTTGTTGGAAAAAACCCATCTGGCTCACTAATGTCCTTTCGGGAAAGGAATCTGCTGTCCTTATCTGGTTTGGCCTACGTGTGACTCCAGAGCCGTAGCAATGTGGTTGACTCTCACTTGCCCTCGGGCAGTTAGGGATGGGCAATAAATGCTGGCCAGGCAGCAATGCCCACTTCCCACAAATGAATTAAAATGAAATCATGCTTGGTGCTAAATAAGTATGTGAGTGAGATTTTCTGGTCCTTTCTGCAGGCAGAATCTTTTGGTAATACTGAAAGGGATCCTTCCGCGTCTCCAGATTCCTCAGCAGCAGAGACTGCCAACAATGGGAAACTCCGCTGACAGTGGCGGGATTGGAAGATCTTGCAGCTGGCCCTTGGCAGGCTGCCTCTGCTGGAGGCAGAGGACAAGGGGCGGGGGAGGTGGGGTGGTGATGCGGGAACGGAAATAATAGATAAATTTTCAAAGCATGCAGAATATTCCACTGCTGTGGTATTGTCCTTTTGAACTCAACATTATTAAATTGGAACCAGCTGAGATTGTGATGCTCTCAAATTATTTAACCGGAGAGAACTAATGAAGCAAAGGAAATAAGAAATTAAATTGTATACCATCCTTTAGCTGATTGAACTCAATTAAATAGTTGTTCAACTAACATTGTGCATCATTCTTACCAACGGTTGGGCTGTGAAATCACTTTATTTTGTGTTTTCATTTGAGATTTTTAATTCCAAGTTAATTTAGCATTGCAATAAAGCCTTGAGCATGAATTTGAATACATGCCCATTTCCTCTGCAGTTATTATGAGAACACAATTGAAACAATTCAGTTATCCAGGCATTGCATTTCATTCGCGCAGTGATGTGGTTTGTGCATTCATTCAGCACCTCACAGCAAGAATATTATTATCCTCAACATGGTGCAGTGTAAGGTAACAGAGTTCTATTGGATCTCTTGTCAGGGTCTGAAGAAATATGGAACAAAGGTGAATAAATGGCTATGAGATGCTCGCCAGCTATCATCTAATTGGATGACAAAGCAGACTCACAGGGTTGAATAGCCTAATCTTGCCTAGGTTCCTATCTCAATATTCATTTAAGAATCGCAGGAATCTCAGAGAAAGGAAAGTCAACATTGTTCTCACAGGGGAAACATAAGAACTTTTCAAAATAAATAGTCAGGATTCCTCCTGAGGAGAATTTTTAAGAGTAATTGTTGTGAAATTAGCGATTATAAATTATAAATATAAATATGGGTAAAATGCTAAGAGTGGTAAAAATTATTTGTTTAAAAGTGATTTTGATTTGTCTGTGTGTTGGGGTGCTCAGATACAAGAATCCAGTGCAGATTGAAACATTGTACTGAGAGGCAAAAACAACAGGGTTGCTGTGGTAGCAGGCTTTAACATTTGCATCAAAATTTTGTTTTTGAATATTAATGAAGCAATTTGAAATAAGCACTTGAATCACATCAGCCTATTGGATTTGAATTCTGATATTTTGACAACCTGTAAACCAATCCTATTGTGTGAATTTTGATGTGTCATCAGGGGTATAAATGCCACTGCTGCCAGCTCCAAAGGGCCCAATGCCACAGGAAGACCACCTGCCAGCAGCCTACCACAGCTAACAGCTAGGCAGAGAGACACAGACAGCTCTTAGCCAGTGTAAAAGCCACATTTTATGTCTTAAGATTTCATTTCGTCTCAAAATGACACAAGAACAGAAACTTAGAAGAAGGAAGATTCTAGAAGACTACAAACCTGACTGACATTTGAGAGTGACTAAGAAATTCTGTTTTATTATTTATTAATAAGTGGGAATTGTAATTATCTAAAGAGCATTCCATCAGAATAGTGTTTGATTCAGTTTGTTAATAGTCTAGTTAACTTGTTCACTATTGGCTTGATAAATAAAATGTTATTCGTTTCTTTTAAAGAGAGTTATTTTTTGATTTAATTGCTAAAATTTGCTGGAGGCAGATTGCGGCATTTCTCACACACTTTATAAAAGATTATGGAAAGGAGGTACTTAGCTTTGAGTGGCTGAATGTTAGTTCTCAACGAGAAGATTACACCCTGCTTCGTAACATAATAATCAATGTAGCAGAGCTCCCAGAAGCAGATTCCTTGCCTGGTCTCAAGCTCCAGAGTCAGGGAAGGAAAATAAAGTGATCAATCCCATTGATGGCAAAATTTTTAAACCCATATAGAGAGGGGCAGTGATGCAGGGTACCCCAGTTTCTGTCCTTGTCCACCAAACTGAAGCTGTTAATCTGACTCCTGTGACAATTGGATTTCAGTCTGTAACTGCCTCATGCAACAAGGGAGAATTGATAAGTAGCTTCAGAGACATTGCATCGCTGATGTAAAATTCCATAAACAAGGTCAAAATAATTATCCGAATCATTGTTCAGTTATTGTACAATATCTAGGAAAATTTAATTATATTCATTTAATTATATTCTTTGCATCTTGCATTACAAGGTCAACATTATTTATTAAATACACATTCCTTGAATTTGCAGGAGGTTCTCCAGGATGTTGCCTGGATGGAGCATTTGAGCTATCAGGAGAGATTAGATTAGAGATTGTTTTCTTTCGAGCAGAGGCGGCTGAGGGGGGACATGATTGAGGTGTGTAAGATCATGAGGACTATGGACAGGGTGAGTAGGGAACAGCTGTTCCCCGTGGTTGATGGGTCAATCATGTGGGGCGTAGTTTTAGGGTAAGGGGTTAGGAGATTCAGAGGGGATTTGAGAAAAAACCTTTTTACTCAGAGGATGGTGGGAATCTGGAATGTGCTGCCTGGGAAGGCTGAAACCTTACAGCCTTTAAAAAATATTTGAGTGAGCACTCGAAATGCCATAATGTTCAAAGATATGGGACAAGTGCAGGAAAATGGGATTAGCATACCTTTAGTGGTAGAGATTGTTTTTGCAGACTCCTTTTCTGCACTGAGTGACGTAATGATAGTGGCGCAGTGGCATTGTCACTGGACTAGTAATCCACAGCAAGATTTGGAACCTGCATCAAATCCTACCACAGGAGATGGTAAAATTTGAATTCAATTAAAATCTGAAATGGAAAGTTTAATGATGACATTGAACCCATTGTTGATTGTTGGAAAAGCCCATCTAATTCACTAATGCCCTTAGGGAGGGAAATCTACCATCCTTACTTGGCCTACATGTAATTCCAGAGACACACCAACAGGTTGATTCTTACCTGCCCTCTGAAATTGAGAACAATTAAGGGTAAACACTGGCCCAGCCAGTGATGCTCACATCCCATAAAATAAATAAAATAGGACTAATTCCTTTAGTCCATTTTGGACATATATATTTACACTGTGGTTTGACACTAATCTGTTTCAGTTTGTCACTTATAATCTTGTTCACTGCAGTTGTTAGAAACTTTGAAGAATGGTGAATAGAACATGACTGTCCCCCTTGCTAAATAGACAATATAAACGTACAATCTGACCTTTGTCACTATTCATTGTGGAAATGGGTGAATGTCACAAGGCCAGACTGGGATGTAAGCACAAAGAACTCCCCCTCAATCTTTTTGACTTCCAGCAGATTCAAATAACCTGTTGTCAGAACAAATGGCCAGTGATTTAAAATCTTTAACCTTTCAACGGGACAAAAAGTGTCCTGGGTGAACCGGATAAAGATTGGCTGCTAATGGACTTTTCAAATGTTGACAAAGAGCAACAGAAATATACTTTTCTACAGAATCGGAGCTTATTTTGCAAATTGCTTTGAAACAGGAGGTCAAAGTAAACCAGCTGTCAGTAACAACACATCTATCCAATGGTAAGTCTTCCTCTGATTTTGCCCTGCTTCCCTATCAGGTCTGTGTAATAATATTGACTCAATTTTCCCAGAATTTGGCTAAGTGTGAGTCACAATGTGAAAACTGGAGCAATTCCTGTCGGCAATCTACGCTTTTAGTGCCCAACTTTACCAAAAATTTGGGCACGAAATCACGGTAAATTTGGGCATCGGACCTGCAATGCGAACTGCACCCGAAACTAGGCAGATCACGCCTTTACTGACACCCGATTTGGGCGCAGATCTGGTCTGCGCCCCAGTCGGGCAGTGCGACGATTTAAATGCATTAGCATGCATTTAAATTGACTTAATAAACCGCGCGCCCAACCCTACTGCCAAATCCCACTTTACCGTCTTCAGATCTGTTTCGGATCTGCGCTGTTACCAACCTGCAGAATAAAAATCTGAAGCGGGTTCCTGTTCTGCAGGTGAACCTCTGAAGCCCATCCTCCTCGAACGACCTCCGCAGATCTCCCGCTAACCACCCTGGCAGACTTCCCCCCCCCCCACTACGATCCAATCCTCCAAGAAGCAGAACCCTCCCGGCAGACCTTCCCCGTGTGATCCACACCCCCTGGGAGACAGCCCCGCACAGCAATCAATCCCCCCCCCACCGGGAGGCAGCCCCTCCCCCCTGACCAGACACCCCCTCAACCCTGGAGTTGGACACCCCCCACCCCGTGATCAGAACCCCCTAGGGAGGCAGGCCCCCACCTCGGCAAAGCACATCCCCAATATACCTCAATTGCTGCTGTCCCTCCACCATTCTCCTGACCTTCATTCATTGATGTGGAGATGCCAACGTTGGACTGGGGTCAACACAGTAAGAAATCTCTCAACACCAGGTTAAAGTCCTGCTGGAAAACCCTGTTGGACGTTCACCTTGTGTTGTGAGACTTCTTACTGCACTCGGTGGACAGCCTGCAGCATCTTCCTGGCCTTCCTGGTGTCTGCTAGAGGAGAGGGGCTCAGATGGGTCTCCAGTTTGGGGGGGGTGCTGGGTTCAGATGGATCTCTGGTTGGGGGGAGGTAGGTTCAGATAGATCTTTGGTTGGGGGGGAATAGGTTCAGATGGATCTCTGGTTGGGGGGGAATAGGTTCAGATGGATCTCTGGTTGGGGGGGGATGGTTCAGATGGATCTCTGGTTGGGGGGGAATAGGTTCAGATGGATCTCTGGTTGGGGGGATGGGTTCAGATGGATCTTTGGTTGGGGGGGGTTAGTTCAGATGGATCTCTGGTGGGGGGATGTCTGGGTTCAGATGGATCTCTGGTTGGGGGGGTGTGGTGGAGATTCTCCCAAAATCCATCCTCCCCCCATCCTCCATCATCCTCCCCAAACCAGACATTCCTCTAAACCCAGCCCCCCTCCTCCGGCAGATGCCAGTGGAAGGCCAGGAAGATGCTGAAGTCTGTCCAACGAGTGCAGTAAGAAGTCTCACAACACAAGGTGAATGTCCAACAGGATTTTCCAGCAGGACTTTAGAACATAGAACATAGAACATTACAGCACAGAACAGGCCCTTCGGCCTTTGATGTTGTGCCGACCAATTATGAAAAAAGCAATGACCCTCCAAACTAAACCATTCCCTTCTCTTCCATAAACTTATCAACTAACCTCTTAAACGCCACCAAACTTGGCGCATCTACAACTGCCGCAGGCAGGGCATTCCACTCCCTAACCACCCTCTGGGTAAAGAACCTACCTCTGATATCCGTCCTATAACTATCACCCCTTAATTTAAAGCTGTGTCCCCTCGTGCTAGCTTTCTCCATCCTAGGAAAAAGGCTATCACTGTCGACCCTATCTAAACCTCTAATCATCTTATATGTTTCGACAAGGTCTCCTCTTAGCCGCCTTCTTTCTAACGAAAACAACCTCAAATCCCTCAGCCTCTCCTCACCTGGTGTTCTCACCTCCTCACCTCCTCTCCTTTAACCTGATGTTGTGAGATTTCTCACTGTGTTGACCCCAGTCCAACGCCGGCATCTCTGCGTCAACGAGAAGGATGGTCAGAAGGATGCTGAAGGGACAGCAGCAATCGAGGTAGTTTGGGGGTGTGCTGTGCCAAGGGGGGCCTGCCTCCCAGAGGGAGGGTCTGACCTGGGGGGGTGTCTGATTACAGGGGTGGGGCCTGCCTCCGGAGAGGGGGGAGTCTGACCATAGAAGTGAGTCTGCCAGGGAGCTGCCTCCCAGGGAGGGGGGCTGCCTCCCATGGGGGTGGGGGGGGGGGGGGGGGGGGGAGGTGGGGGGTGGGAGGGCAGGGTCAGGGCGTGGATCGGCGGGGAGGGAATGGATGACTGGCTCCCAGGAGGGGTCTGATCAGGGGGTGTTGCCGGGGCAGGGGCCTGCCTCCTAGGGGGTTCTGATCACGGCTCATCCTCCTCCCGCCCCGGGCTCTTTCTCTCTGTTTTGTCTTTCGTGCCCTGGTGTGCTCTTTTAGTTCTTTTGCGAACTGCGCATGCTCAGTTCAGAACTCCGATCGTCCTGGCAACGCTAAGCCCCACCCCACAGTGCGAATTGGACTGGAACCTGGCAAAAAGAACGTATGGGCGCGCTGGAACGGGGATTCCGGGCTTGGATTTGTTTTACGTCCAGATCCGGCACTTAGCCTCCGAATGGTAAAATCTGGCCCTCAGACACATGGAAAAATCATTTCCCCGTGTGAAAATTATCACGCCGGTAACGTGAAACATCTGATTTGTCCATCCTAAGATCACACGAGCACTTCAAATGAGGGCTCGCTGCATTTAAATGTCTCCACAGCATTTGATCTTCTTCATTCCAGGAGGTTGGCAGTGAAGGAAACTGGCTCCATGATTCACCAAGGGGAGCCTAACCACAATGCTGGATGCCATGGAGGAGAGGAGAGGGGAACAATCTTCCCTCAGGCTGGCAGGAGACTCTCCAACAAACTCACCTGGGAAATGGTACCAGCGCTGATGAGTGCCAGCACTGGTGAGTGCCAGCGCTGGTGAATGCCAGTGCTGGTGAGTGCCAGCACCCTCCACAAGAGGATGGGGTTACAATGCTGCAAAAAGATGACTGATCTACCCCATTCCACCAGGGGTCAGTTCTCTCTGTTTCCTCTCTGCATTCTAGCTTTCCTTCATCCTTCAGAATGCCACCTCGATCCCACATGCTGCCACCTAATCCCCACCACCCAACCTCCAACAAGCTTCCTTACACCCCCTGGGATTCATCCCCTCACAATCCCTCTCTGCTTCCCACCGTGCCGTATTTCATTGACTTCTGCCCTGTCAGACCGCCAGTAACATCATTCCAAATGTGTCTCCCTGGAGGATATGCTTGCTCACAACCGCTGTGAGCCAGTGAAGATGGGTGGTGGGATACTAGAGTTGGAGATTCTGATTCCAGCTGAGGAGAGATCCCTGGAGCAGACAGGGGAGGAACAGCACTGGGCCAGTGTGGAGAGCAAGGTGGGTCTGTGAGAGAAAAGTGAGGAGGCACTGCACATTCAGTCAGAAGACCAAATTCAAGTGAGTTGTGTGTATCTTAAACCTTTGCTCTAGTAACTTTAATAACCTTGCAGGAACATCACCCAATCAGTATGGCCCAACCATCAGCAGAGTCCCACTAGCCACCCTGGACATGACCTTGGAGAAGATGTCAGAAGAGGCCATTACCTGCATTGTCCACCAGCGCATAGACACTAGGGTGGCACAGTGGTTAGCATTGTTGCTTCACAGCACCGGGGATCCGAATTCAATTCTGGCCTTGGGTCACTGTCTGTGCAGAGTTTGCACATTCTCCTCATGTCTGCATGGGTTTCCTCTGGGTGCTCCAGTTTCCTACCACACTCCAAAGATGTGGATGTTAAATGGATTGGCTATGCTAAATTGATCCCTATCGTCAGGCAGATTAGCTAAGGTAAATACATGGGGTTATAGGGATAGGGCTTGGATGGGACTGTTGTCGATGCAGACTTGATGGGCTGAATGGCCTCCTTCTGCACTGTAGGGATTCTATGATGATCCTATGACCTCAGTGTGGGTGATTGGGGCAGACAGAAACATCCCAGGGACTGGGCGGTCAGATGTCTGCTCGATCCCAGGACTCAGCTGTCAAAGTGGATCACACTGAGATGGGATCCAGCCTCCTTTCACCGCCTTGTGGGCCAATTTGTATCACAACCATGAATTGCAGGAAGGTAATAGGACACAATAATTTTCTCCGGTAGTGAGAAGGATCTACAAAGAACAAAGAACAAAGAACAACACAGCACGGGAAACAGGCCCTTCGGCCCAATGAGCCCGCGCCGCCGTCCTAACGTCTTAATGACATATAGAGACCAATATAGGGACAATTTGTTACCCAATCAGCCTAAGAGCACATTTTTGGGATGTGGGAGGAAACCGGAGCACCCGGAGAAAACCCACGCAACCATGGGGAGAACGCGCAAACTCCCGCAGACACAGGCCCAAATCCATGTGTCTGCACAGCAACAGCGATAGTCTCTGAGCTGTCATGTTGCCCATCTGATGGTCCAGTTTAAGCATACACAAACGACATGAAGCACTAGGCCACTCCTGAAGTAACATCCAAGAGCAGCCCTCGCACGACCTGCCAAATGCATGCGCCTTGTTGGTCAACAAGGTGGACTGAATAGCCTGTGGAAACAAATAGTATTTAAACAGTCCTCCTATATCCCTCTATCTGCAGGCCGCTCATGTGGCTGTCCAAGGGACCTTTAAACAACTCTAGCGTGCCTGCTCCCACCACCCCACTCGGTAGCGCATTCCATACCCCGACTATCCTTTGTGTGAAAAAATGCCCTCTAATATTCGTCTTATACATAGCCCCCCTCACCCTAAGGCCGTGACCCCTCGTTCTATCTGATTCTAATGGTGGAAAAAGCTTACCACCATTTACTCTATCTATACCCCTCATAATCTTATATACCTCTAATAGATCCCCTCTCAGCCGACGTCTTTCAAGGGAAAACAACCCCAGTGCATTCAATCTTTCCTCGTAAGACAGCCCTTCCATACCAGGCAGCATCCTGGTAAATCTCCTCTGCACTCTCTCCAGGGCCTCCACATCCTTCTGGTAGTACGGTGACCAGAACTGGACGCAGTACTCCAAGTGAGGCCTAACCAATGTTCTATACACTTGTAACATCAGACTCCTACTCTTGTATTCTATACCGTAACATCAGACTCCTACTCTTGTATTCTATACCCCTTCCTATGAAGGCTAACATACCATACGCTTTCTTTATCACTTTCTCCACCTGTACTGACACCTTCAGAGACTTGTGAACCTGCACCCCAGGTCTCTCTGCGTCTCTATACTCCGGATAGTTTTACCTTTTATCCTATAACTCCCCTCTACATTATTCCGGCCAAAATGCATCACCTCGCATTTATCCGGATTAAATTCCATTTGCCATCTATCTGTCCAGTCTACCAGCCTATCTATGTCCTGTTGTATTGCCTGGCACTGCTCCTCAGTCCCCGCCAATCCAAGCATCTTAGTGTCATCAGCAAATTTGCTGATCACACCACCTACCCCCTCTTCCACGTCATTTATATAAATCACAAATAGAAGAGGTCCTAATACTGAGCCCTGTGGCACACCACTAGTGACTGACCTCCAGTTGGAAAAAGAACCTTCCACTACTACCCACTGTCTCCTCCTCCCAAGCCAGTTCTCAACCCATCTACATACCTGGCCCTGTATCCCATGCGCCTTCACCTTTTTTATCATACCTATACTCTGCTTAGTCAGGCTGGAGAACTCAGAGAGCTCATCACTGTTATCTCTCTATATTTAACCCCACTCGGAAAACTAATCCTTAGGTTGACAATAACGAGATTCAGTTAAAACACCCGGTTCTTCCTGATTGTTCCAAAATTTATTCAGGGGCTGTATTTTGAAAGGAACTTGGATAACTTCCAAGTCCCAACCCAATGCTGAAACTATATCACTCACACAAAGCTATTTTGAAAAATACATGTCCAAATTGGGCCAGAGGCAAGCTCCAGGCCCAATCCAGGGGAGGTGATGGCCTAATGGTATTATCACTAGACTACTTAATCCAAAAACTTAACTAATGTTCTGGAGATCTGAGTTCGAATCCCGCCATGGCAGATTGTGGGATTTGAATTCAATAAAAAATATCTGGAATTAAGAACCTACTGATGACCATATATCCATTATTGACTGTTGGAAAAACCCATCTGGTTCACTAATGTCCTTTAGGGAAGGAAATCTGCTGTCCTTAGCGGGTCTGACCTACATGTGGCTCCAGAGCCACAGCAATGTGGTTGACTCTCAACTGCCCTCCAAGAGCAATTAGGGATGGGTAATAAATGCTGTCTAGCCAGTGACACCCATGTCCCATGAATGAATGCAAAAAGATTAATCAAGAAGCGAGAGCTGTCTGCAGAACATGATTGGCAGGATGGACAGCAAATACCAGCCATTTTGGGGTCTGTTGTGCCCTGCTGAAGAGAGCAGTTAATCTCAATGCACAAGAAAATACCAGAAAGGCAAATGTGAGGTAAAGTGCCTGATCGGGTAGATCCCAATACTTTTCGCTGCAATAAAAAATCTTCCACTTTTCCCCACATGGCACCATACTCCTTGAGTTCCCCGGATTCCCAATGGAAAGTTCAGTTTTTGGCCTCCTTGGCATTAACAACCTCTTCGGAGGACATTATGGGCCATTAACTGGAGCAAGTGGACTCCCCATCCCAGCCCTTCCTTTGAAAATTTAGAATGTATTCAAAGTCATTGGGGCGAATGGGGTCAAAGATTATGGGGAGAAAGCCGGATTAGGCTATTGAGTTGGCCATGAGCATGATGAATGGTGGAGCAGGCTCGAAAGGTCAAGTAGCCCCCTCCTGCTCCTATCTTCTATGTTGCCAACCCCATGTGCAATTAAATATTAGTCGCCAGATATCTGAAAGGGCAGTTTTCTCAATATTGTTGTCAAAATCAATTTATTGTGATGCACTGAAAAATGATTTAGAATACTTTACACAGATGTACTCAAATGTACTGCAGCAACCATTATTACTGAGCTTGATAATTACATTTTTGGCTTTGAACAAAGATTCAAATATAATTTCAATGGATCCAAGATATCTGCTGCTTCTAAAGTCTGCCAGAATAGGAAACAAACATTGGAACTATCTGGCAGTGAGAGCAGGGCCATGTTTCTTTGCCTTTGACAGTCTGCTCAACTTCCCTCTTTTTGTGAGAAAGGCTAAAGATTGTACCATTCGCTTAAGCAAAGCTGAGACATCCATCTTAACAGAGGAAAAATACTGGGATTTACATTTCAAGCTTGGCACTATGAAGGGTAAAACCTTTCTGACTATTTGCCTGGTCTTTCGTATGTAACCAGGTGACCACCAAGTGTGACCATTCGACACCCTCCAATTAATACCACGGCTGGTGAATGCTGGAAGTTATTGCAGTCAAAAATTTTGAAGAGCTGTTCGAGATGGTACTGGAGATGGCATTGAAGATGCTGGAGATCTGGAGATGGCACTGGAGATGACATCAGAATTGGCATTGGAGATGCTGGAGATGGCACTGGAGATGGCACTGAAGATGCTGGAGAACTGGAGATGGTACTGGAGATGCTGGAGATGGCACTGGAGATGGCATTGGAGATGACATGAAGATGCTGGAGATCTGGAGATGGTACTGGAGAATCTGGAAATCTGGAGATGGCACTGGAGATACTGGAGATGGCACTGAAGATGACATCAAATGGCATTCGAGATGGCACTGGAGATGCTGAAGATGATACGATGAAAGTTGAAAACCCATCATGTGGCACACCCTGCACCTTTCACCACTTATGTGGAGGCCTGTCTCACACAGCATCCCTGCTGAGAAGGGTAGGCAGGAGCCCATTCTAACCTGCAGCAGAAACCTCTGAGCTGGGGCTATCACTGTGCCACTTTGTTCTAGCGGCTGATTTGAAGTTCTCATTGCAAACTTGGACCATCCAGATCCATTCACTATACTCATTTATCACTCACCAAAGCATCTGTGTTCAGCTGAGAAGGTTTGGTATGCAGTATTATTTAAAGGGCCCCTTTGCAGAATCTTGCAAGATCTCTGAAAGGATTATGGAGTGACATCAGAGGGGTTGTGTGAGTTCCTGGATTTTCCAGAAAATATTCCTGAATCCTCACAAGGAGTACTGGAGAATGTGGAAGTCTGTGCACACATGTTGACTGCAACAGGTATAGAGGCAGGCGGCTACAGTGAATGAGCCATAGGTTCTGCAGCGCAATAGGATGATGGAGCAGAGGCTGAGGAAGAGGCAAGCTTGGCTCTGAGCTATGTGCCATGTTGGAGCTGGACTCCTCCAGGCTCCTGGCAGTGATAGGAGGCTGCTTGCCACCTCTTTAAGATCCTGAGCTGAATGCCCTGTAACAAAGTCTGTCTGCTGCCTCGCCCTTGGGTGAGCTGGTTATGCTCCATCCTGTTCCCCTCGTCTGGCTGCAGGCCACTCGTGCCCAGGTACTGATCCCACCTTTATCCCAGCTTCCCAAGCACATGCGGAGCCAATATCGGAGCTAGTGGGTGGCAAAGTCAGATAGAGTGATAGAGTTTCTTTATCAGTGATGTGCTGCTTGCTGTTCCTTGTCTCCCTCACCCTCTGGCATGGTGGGTTTGGGCAGGAAGCAGTTCTTGGGTATCTGGAGGCAGGAACTCAGAGGGAGAAGGTAGGGGGGATTAAGGTGGGGAGATTAGGGAGGAACACAAGAGACCTGTGGTCACATAGCAGCACCTTGCTCACCATGTAGGTAGAAGAATGAGAGTAAGCTGGGATTTGAGAAGAAGCATAAAGCACTCGCATATCATCATGTTTAATATTGTCAGCAATGTCAGGAGCTCTGTCACAGTCAACCCCATGATGGGAAGAATTTGCTCCTCTGTAGTGCTCAGAAGATGAAGGTGCCTCTGTCCCTTGTTGCTTCTGCTCTGCTTTCTTCTATGACGTGATGTCTTGTCCTTCAAGAGGTAAAAATGACAGGGATTATGTAGCACTATGTTTGGCTGATTTGCCTACCTTAGCTGAATAGCATGTGGTAGCAGCAATAGGTGAACATGAGGCTGGCAGCATTTGTGAATGTGTGTGGTGGGGTATCTGGACATTGGTCATGAGTACGGAGTGACAGGCACTGCTGCTTGGTGAATGATTGGGGGTGTGCTGCATTGAGAGATGTCTGAGGGTTCGATGCTGTAGTAGGTATGAGAGGGCCTGTAATGATTCATTTCCTGATCTTCATCACCCTTGTAAGGTTATTAGATTTCTTGTGGCACTGTTTCCAGGTGCTGGGAATTGATCCCCCCGTCCAGTTGCTCCCATTTTCTGCGGGTGGTTCTTCGGACTTCCAGGCCTTCTATGGAACCAAGATATCTCTCCTTCCATTCACTTCAAATACTAAGGCCTCCATTGACTGTGGCTCAAGTGTGATCTCTGCTGGCACTGTAGCTAGGTCAGGGAGGATGCGTTCAATGATGGGACCCAGGTGCCAGTGTAGTTTGGGATGTCACTGGAGCGAGGTAGGCAGGCTCCAGCGAGGTGGCATGTTGAACAGGGAGGTCAGGAAGGTGAACACAGTGAGGAAAAACTGTTGGAAATGAGGAAAGCAGTTTCCATTCACTGGTCAACAGCCCACAGGATCAAACCTGCCAAGTTACCTGTTGGGCACAGACCCCTGACAGGATCAACCCTGTTGGTTACTTGCTGGGCACAGATCTGTGGCAGGATCAAACCTGCCAGGCTGCACATTGGTTATAGACTTGCCCTGCTGCCTGTTATTTTTGAGCAGCAGCAACTTGATATCCTTAAGCGGGCATTAAGTTCCCTATTAAAGGGCCACAGTTTGGACATGGGGCAAGCAACCCATCCAATGCCTTCTCAGTGCTTGTAAAATCATGGCAGGACAGGGAATTGGGGTTGGCTATGCTGGCAGCAGGAATGGCACCACTGGCATAGTGATCTATTTAGAGGTCCACCTATCTTTAACTTTACTAATATTGATTGGAATAGCTATAGCACTAGCTCGTTAGAGGGGTCAGTTTTTATACAAAGTATGCAGGAAGGTTTTTTGACTCAGTACATAGATAGGCCAACTAGAGGTGAGGCTACATTGGATTTGGTGCTGGGCAATGAGCCAGACCAGGTGTTAGACTTGGAAGTTGGTGAACATTTTGGTGATAGTGACCACAATTCATTTACGTTCACCTTAGTGATGGATAGGGATAGGCACGAACCTGGGGGCAGCAGTTATAGCTGGGGGAATGGTAATTATGAGGCCATTAGGAGGGAATTAGGGTGCATAGGTTGGACTAGGAAACTACAGGGACTGGGAACATCTGAAATGTGGAGCATATTCAAGGAGCAGCTACTGCGAGTCCTTGATAAGTATGTCCCTGTCAGGCAAGGAGGAAATGGTCGAGTAAGGGAGCCATGGTGTACTAAAAAAGTTAATTCGCTGGTTAAAAGGAAAAAGGAGGCTTATGTCAGGATGAGGCTTGAAGGCTCAGTTAGTGCACTGGATAGCTACAGATTAGCCAGGAGGGAGCTAAAGAGTGAGTTGAGAAGAACTAAAAGAGGACACGAGAAGACTTTGGCTGATAGGATCAAGGAGAATCCTAAAGCTTTCTTTAGATATGTTAAGAATAGAAGATTGGTTAGGGCAAGATTAGGGCCAGTCATAGACAGCAGTGGGAAGTTGTGCGTGGAGCCTGAAGAGATTGGAGAGGCACTGAACAAATATTTCTCTTCGGTATTCACGCAGGGAGATGTAAATGTAGTTGTGGAGAACACTGGGATACAGGGTTGTAAACTGGAAAGTATTGAAGTGGATAAGGAGGATGTGCTAGATATTCTTGAGGGTTTGAAGTTAGGTAAGTCCCCTGGGCCGGATGGGATTTACCCTAGGATTCTCTGGGAGGCGAGAGAGGCAATTGCAGAGCCTCTGGCTCTGATCTTCAGGTCGTCGTTGGTTACAGGTATAGTGCCAGAAGACTGGAGGATAGCGAATGTGGTCCCATTGTTCAAGAAGGGGAATAGAGACTTTCCTGGGAATTATAGACCTGTGAGTCTTACTTCTGTTGTGGGCAAAGTATTGGAAAGAATTATTAGGGATAGAATTTATAGTTATTTAGAGAGAAACGAATTGATTGGGGATAGTCAGCATGGTTTTGTGAAGAGTAAGTCGTGCCTGACTAACCTTATTGAGTTTTTTAAAAAAGTGACCAAAGTGGTGGATGGGGGTAAGGCAGTCGATGTAGTATATATGGACTTTAGTAAGGTGTTCGATAAGGTGCCCCATGGAAGGCTTCTGCAGAAAATGCAGATGTACGGGATTGAGGGTGATTTAGCTAAATTGCTAGGAATTGGATTAGGAATTGGCTAGCTGATAGAAGACAGAGGATGGTGGTTGGTGGAAATTATTCATCATGGAGTTCGGTTACAAGTGGTGTACCTCAGGGATCTGTTTTGGGGCCCCTGCTGTTTGTAATTTTTATAAATGATCTGGATGAGGGTAGTGAAGGATGGATTAGTAAATTTGCGGATGACACCAAAGTCGGAGGAGTGGTAGATAGTGAAGAGGGGTGTTCTAGTTTGCAGAGAGACTTGGACAAGTTGCAGAGCTGGGCCGAGAGGTGGCAAATGGAGTTTAATGTGGAAAAGTGTGAGGTAATTCACTTTGGCAGGAATAACAAATGTGTAGAGTATAGGGCTAATGGTAGGACTCTTAATAGTGTTGATGAACAGAGGGATCTTGGTGTATATGTGCATAGATCCCTGAAAGTTGGCAATCAAGTCGATAAGGTTGTTAAGAAGGCATACGGAGTCTTAGCTTTTATTGGTAGGGGGATTGAATTTCGGAGCCGCAACGTCATGTTGCAACTGTACAAAACTCTAGTGCGGCCGCACTTGGAGTATTGTGTGCAGTTCTGGTCCCCGCATTATAAGAAAGATGTGGAGGCATTGGAGAGGGTACAGAGGAGGTTTACCAGGATGTTGCCTGGTATGGAGGGCAGGTCTTATGAAGAGAGGCTGAAGGATTTGAGGTTGTTTTCGTTAGAAAGAAGGCGGCTAAGAGGAGACCTTATTGAAACATATAAGATGATTAGAGGTTTAGATAGGGTGGACAGTGATAGCCTTTTTCCTAGGATGGAGAAAGCTAGCACGAGGGGACATAGCTTTAAATTAAGGGGTGGTAGTTATAGGACGGATGTCAGAAGTAGGTTCTTTACCCAGAGGGTGGTAAGGGTATGGAATGCCCTGCCTGCTGCAGTTGTAGATGTGCCAAGTTTGGTGGCGTTTAAGAGGATAGTAGATAAGTTTATGGATGAAAAGGGAATGGTTTAGGTTAGAGGGTCATTGCTTTTTGTTAATTGGTCGGCGCAACATTGAAAGCTGAAGGGCCTGTTCTGCACTGTAATGTTCTATGTTCTATGTTCTATCTGCTTTCCTGTAAAATCCACTCCATTATGAGTGGAGAGAGCGTCTCTACAGTTGTAGCATCATCAATGTCAATCTAATTTTACTCAGATCAATTAACCACCCCTTATACTCTGCTGCCCCAAATTCAACAGCTCTAACCATGTCTGATGTTTCCTCAAGGCTAGAATTTTTAATCTAGGCAATGTCCTCTTAAATCTCCTCTCTGTCCCCTGAAGCGCAATCAAGTTTTCCCGGAGTGTGGTGGCCAGAAACACAGTAGTATTCCAGCTGTAGCCTAATTGGTGTTTTATACAGTTCCAACATAAATTCATAGCACTTATATTCTATGTCACAGCAAATAAAGCCAATTATCCCATCTGCCCCTATCCAAGAGCCCTGGGCATTGGGAACACCTTTAAAGTAATACCACACTCTAAATTCCAAATATAAAACACATAGATGGGTAAGCATTGGAAAAACAGGAACCATTTGTTTTGGTCCTTATCACTATCTGTTCCTTTGCTATTGACTATACTCTTGCTCTGACAGCTATCTGAGGTTAAACCAGGCTGTTTCCAATCTTGGTATTATTTAAATACACTGGTTGGAATTTTACCGCCCTGCCGCCATGGGAATTGGAGCGGACAGGGGTGGACAGTGGGAAGGTCTGTTAACCTCGGGTGGGATGTTATGGTTTTGGGACAAGCGAGGCATTGAAATCTGCCCACTATATCAATGGACAATATTTACATCCAATCCTTCCTCTGCTACAAGTAACAAAATACCAGTTGACATAGACCAGAAGTCCTGGTGCAATGCACATTTAAATATTTATGTGACAACTAGAGATTATTTTGCATTTTTATCTCCCAAAGGGTTTGGTAACTATAACAATCCTTGTGTGAGTACCAGTTTTAACTTACATAAATACCATCCTTGATGCTAATCATGACAATATGCAGATTATATACTGGAAAGGTTTTACCTTGGCTTAATAACAAAATCTGTAAAAGATGAATCCTGGAATCTTTCTCTACCAGGCTGATTAAGTCTTCTAGAAGTTTACTCACTGTTTCTTACATTTTCAAGTTTTGTATCACCTTCAAATTTTAAAATTGGGCCTTGTACCCACAACAAGATGAAGTAGATCAAAAACACCGGTGGTTCTAGTAATGAACCTTGATGGATACCACTAGATATCTCCCTCCAATCTAAAAAGCAGCCATTCACCACAAATCTACTTTTTATTCCTTAGTCTGTTTTGTCACATCTTTGTTGAGTTCCAATACAATATCCCCTCATGCCTCTCCAAACTATTCTTATTGATGAGAACCATCTCTTGCTCCTTTTCCTGTTGAGCTGCCGACCATCCAACCTCTTCCCATCCTGGCTGCTATATTAGGTGATGTTACCTTCTCAGATACTTTCTTTCTCCTTTCAAATCCGCCAGCATCAGCACTCTCCTTAATGAAGCAATCTCAGGCCTCTCTGTCCTTGCAATCTTTACCTCTTCAATTCCAACTTCCCTTTTCTCCTCAACATCCTTGAATGTGTTGTCACTTCACAAATCCGATCCCACCTTTGAACTCCATATTTGAATATCTCTGACCAGGCCCGTTCTGAATGGAGCAGTCCTTACCAAAGTCGCAAATGACATCCCTTGTGAGTGCAACACAGGTAAATTATTCCCCATCCTTTTTGACCCACATGCAGTGTTGGGTGTGGTTGACCATGAAATCCTGCTCCAACATCTCTTCACCATTGCTGGGCTTGGTGAGATGGCACTTGCCTGGTTCCATCCAGTTGCAGCCAGACAAACACCTTTAGTGGCTTTTCTTCCTGCACCCTTACTGTTCCTTCAAGTGTCTATGTTGGGCAGCTCCTATTTTACATCTAAATCCTTCCTCTGAGAGATCATCCGAAAACACAGCATTGGTTTCCAAATGTGTGCTGATGGTATCTATCCCCTCCACTGCTTCTAAACTGTGTATTTACACCCAAGCAGAAACTTCCTCCAACTAAATACTGGGAAGACCCGAATTACTTTCTTTGGCCCTTGTCTCTACCTTTTCCCTTGCTATTGATGCTATCCCCCTCCCTGATATCATCTGAGGCTGAGGCAGACTGTTTGAAATCTTGGCATCATTTCTGACCCCAAGAGACTAACTTATTGATAAAACCTGTGCAGCATGGACAAGTTGGCCCAAAGGGCCTGTTTCCATGCTGTAAACCTCTATGACTCTATGAGCTTCCTACCACATAGATGCACCATTAGTAAAATCACCCACTCCCACCTTTATATTCTTCTCTAACTTCACCCCTTCTCTCGACTCATAGAAACCCTCCAATGCAGAAGGAGGCCATTTAGCCCATCAATCGTGCACTGACAACAATTCCACCCTCGTCCTACCCATTTAATATTACGTATTTGCCCAGACACTAAGGGACAATTTAACATGGTCAATCAACCTAATCTGCACACCTTTGGAGTGTGGGAGGAAACTGAAGCACCCAGAGGAAACTCAACCTGTTATGGGGAGAATGTGCAAACTCCACCCATAGTCACACAAGGCTGGAATTGAAGCTGGTCCCTGGTGCTGTGAGGCGACAATGCTAACCACTCTGCCACCATGCTGCCTAAGCTCAACTTCTGCTGTAACTCTCATCCATGCCCTTGTTGGCTCTGGGCTTGACTATTCCAAGGAACACCTGCTCAGCCTCCCATATTCAAATCTTGCTGAACTCGACGTCATTCATAACTACACTGTACATGCTGTAACTCACATCAAGTTTACTCATCCATCTGCCTTGCACTCGCTGACTTACATTAGCTTGTGATTAAACAATCCCACCATTTTGAAATTCTCATCCTTATTTTCAAATCCCACCCCCTCCGCCACCCCCTTCACTGCATGCCCCACCAACTGTGGTCTCACCCTTTCAATCTTCATTGTTCTCCTCATGTCAGGCTCTCGGAGTTTTCTGGGGCGACGCAGTGGCACAGTGGTTAGCACTGCTGCCTCACAGCTCCAGTGACTTGGATTCAATTCCGGTCTTGGACGACTGTCTGTGTGGAGTTTACATGTTCTCCCCGTGTCTGCGTGGGTTTCCTCTGGGGTGCTCCGGTTTCCGTCCACACCCCAAAGATGTGACAGTTAGGTTGATTGGCCATGCTAGATTGTTGGAGGATTAGCAGGGTAAAAAGAGGTTACAGGAATCGTGTTCAGGTGGAATTGTAGTTGTGTACTCGATGGGCCAAATAGCCAAATAGTCTGTTAATACCCCTCCCCCTGCCCCTTGTCCCGTTATGTCCTGTTAACATTCAGAAGATATTCTTGAAAAATAGTCCAGTAGCGTGGGTTGAATACGTTTACCAAATCAATGTAAAGAACTACATCTTAAGTGCCGATGCTGGAAGTGCTCACTTGCATTCTCCAATATTCCTTCAAAAGCCATAAATGAAGGGAATACAGGCTTCAAACTAAATATTCTGAGAGCGGCTTTTGACAGCTAGTTATCCCAGAAAGAAAAGGAGAAAATGATAAAGCATTTCATCCAGCATAAAATCCTCTGCCCTTAAGTGCTGGTCTCGGCAGAATCGATAAGCACTCCAGATCTGGTCAAGGAATAAAAAGACAACAAACTAGTACCTCAAGGCCAATATGGGCATTTTATTGGGGTAATTGATGGAAGACCAGCAGGAGAATACACTTTCAGTCAGCCAGGCTTGGAAATACTATACTGCAAAGCATGACAAGAGAACACACACAATTTGTTGAATGATTTATGAAAACAGCATCCAAATTGTGGTATGCGAACATCGCGTATAAATACTTGTGTTTATGTGGTGTCTTCCATGACGACCAGACATCCCAAAATGCTTTTACCCACCCATTAATTACTTTTGCAATGCAGCAAATGTGATAGTCTATTTCTGTGATGTTGGTTGCGGGGTGAATGTTGCCCAGGATACCAGGTATAACCCACCTGCTCTTCTTCAATGCATTGCAACAGGATCTTTTATGTCCATTTAAAAGAGTGGACTTGTTTCTCATTTCATCGGAAAGATGGCACCTCTGACAGTCCAGCACCCCCTCAGCACTGCTCTTGTCTTTTATCAGCCTTGGGTTTAAATCCTGGGTTGGTGCTGAGTGTGTATGTATACTTTTCTTTATTTATCCATGGGACAAAGGTTTCGCTGCTCGGCCGGCATTTATTGCCTGCCCCTAGTTGCTCTGAGAAGGTGATGGTGAGCTGCCTTCTTGAAACACTATAGTGTATATATTACTGCTTGATGACAAGGTAAAATGGTCAGATGAAAGAAGCAATGAAGTGAAGCACAAACGCTGCATTTTTATAATGTTCTAATATGCAAAAAAAAATCATTCCAATTTATTGGTTCTACTCTTGGGAGAAATTTAGCATAAGTTCACATTGTGTTTGCATTGGGAAGACAAGTGTACCAGCTTGCTGACTTAGAGCATAAGATATAGGATCAGAATTAGACCTTTCTCCCCATTGAATCTGCTCCGCCATTCAATCATGCTTGATAAGTTTTTCAACCCTATTCTCCCACCTTTTCCTCATAACCTTTGATCCCCTTGATAAATAAGAAACTATCTATCTCTGTCTTAAAGACACTCAATGGCCTGGCCTCCCCAGCCTTCTGTGGTACTGAATTCCATAGATCCTCTGGCCGAAGATATTCCTCCTCATCTCGGTTCTAAAGGTTCATCCCTTTATCCTGAGGCTATGCCCTCGGATTCTAGTCTCCCCTTCCAATGAAAACATCCTCCCCACATCCACTTTATCCAAGCATTTCAGCATTCTGGAAATTTCAATGAGATCCCCCCTTATCCTTCTAAACTCCATCAAGTACAGACACAGAGTCCTCAAACTCTCCTCACCCATCAAGCTTTTCATTCCAGGGATCATACTAGTGAACATCCTCTAGACCCTCTCCAAGGCCAGCACATCCTTCCTTAGATATGGGGCCCAAAACTGCTTACATGGGAGCTTGGGTTTCTTCTGAGTGCTCCAGTTTCCTCTCACAGCCCAAAAGACGTGCTGCTTAGGTATATTGACCATGCTAAATTCTCCCTCGTGTACATTTTTCCTGAGTCACTTTGATGTTACCGCTTCAGGAATGGCCATTTCATGTTCCAGAAAAGCTTCATTAAACTTCAGCAAAAAGCTGCAACATATTGCTTGGTAGCCCAGTTTGCAGAGTGATAACATGGACCATCAAAGAGGAGCAAAACCATGACTAAAAACACAACTGCAATTACAAGGCAGCATAGGTAATTTGGTCAAGACACAGCCTTGCCAGAATGACTAAATTCTGTAAAATGTATGAAAATAATGTGTAAAGTGCATGCCTCTGCTTCAGAAAAATAGACCCCTTTTGTAATTGTTAGAGGTCACAAAAATTGGTAATGGTGTAAGAGATAAGAAAGCAGAGTCAGCTGACTCTACTCCTTCAAACATGGCCTTGCTGGAGGCCCAGGATATCAGACATCTGGAAAAGACACTTGTGTAATTAAAAATCAATTAAAAGGGCTAAGAATTAGGGATTGTTTTATACGGCGCAATTGTGGGGGTAAAAAACAATTTAAGCAATGAGCACACTAAGATATTGCTGTCACTGTGGATGAAATAGTTTGGTCAGTAACTCAAAGATGGCCTTGGAAGCTTTGTCAATGGAATGACAACCAAGGTGAACTCTGACTCACAGCGCCACCAAGTAACCAGCAGTGTGAGGGTGAACTGTTATCAATAAAGATATATTGCGGTTAGTGAAACAGTTTCCAAGCTGTTGTGTGCTATTAGTACCAAAAGTAGGGACAAGAACTTTTAAACTAGATAGAGTATCCTACAAATATGGAAATATTCCATCCCTATAAATATTTTAAAATGATGCTTGTCTTTCTATTTTATGCTGGTTATTGCTAAAATTGGAAAATTACATAAACTTAGGAAGTGGAACAGTTGAGCTTATTCAAGGGTAGGAATTTCTCAACAGTTCACACTCACAGTCAATGCCAAAATTTGTTGGCGGAGTTGATTGTTGAGCTTTTGGAGTATCATTGCGCAGGTGCCCTGATCTCCCAGTGAATGGTCTTTCCCTTACTGACCATCCCCCACTGGTGAGCTCTCCCCCTTGTCATAGCCTCATTCCCACTCAGGATCCATCCCATTCAGCCCTCAAACCTTTGGCACTGCCGGTTATGGTACCCAGTGGACAGTTCCAGGCTGCCTGGTGGACAGTGCCATGGTGCCTGGAGGGTACATGGAACATAGAACATAGAACAATACAGCGTAAACAGGCCCTTCGGCCCATGAGTTGCGCTGATCACATCTACCAATCCACAGACCTATCTATAACCCCCTATCCTATTCCTTTCCATATACTCATCCAGAAGTCTCTTAAAAGACCCCAGTGAGTTTGCCTCAACAACCTCCAACGGCAGTCGGTTCCATTCACTCACCACCCTCTGAGTGAAAAAACTACCCCTGACATCTCCTTTGTATTTGCTTCCCTGCACCTTAAATCTGTGTCCTCTCGTAGTGACCATTTCAGCTCGGGGAAATAGTCTCTGAGAGTCCACCCTATCTATCCCTCTCAACATTTTATAAACCTCTATCAGGTCGCCTCTCAACCTACCTCTCTCCCGTGAGAAGAGTCCCAGTTCCCTCAACCTATCTTCATAAGGCCTGCCTCCCAATCCAGGCAGCAACCTTGTAAATCTCCTCTGAACTCTCTCAATAGCCTCTACATCCTTCCTATAATGAGGCGACCAGAACTGCACACAATACTCCAACTGGGGTCTGACAAGAGTCTTATAGAGCTGCATTATTACCTCCTGACTCCTAAACTCTATTCCTCAATTAATGAAGGCCAGTACACTGTACGCCTTCTTGACCACTTCCTCCACCTGCGAGGCCGATTTAAGAGCCTGATAGACCCGGACCCCGAGATCCTTCTGTTCTACAACACAGCTAAGACTCCTACCCCTTATATTGTACTCCTTCATCCCATTATTCCTACCAAAATGGACCACTACACATTTATCTGCGTTGAAGTCCATCTGCCACTTCTCCGCCCAGTCTTGCATCCTGTCTATGTCCCGCTGCAACTTTTGGCATCCCTCCAGACCATCCACAACACCACAGATCTTTGTATCATCGGCGAACCTGCTAACCCATCCCTCCACTTCCTCATCCAGGTCATTTATGAAAATGACAAACAGCAGGGGTCCCAGAACAGATCCCTGGGGCACTCCACTGGTTACCGACCTCATGCAGAACAAGACCCATCCACAACCACTCTCTGCCTTCTGCCGGCAAGCCAGTTCTGGATCCACGAGGCCAAAGCCCCTTGGATCCCATGCCCTCTCACCTTCTCCAGAAGCCTTGCATGGGGGATCTTATCAAACGCCTTACTAAAGTCCATGTACACTACATCCACCGCCCTTCCTTCGTCAATGTGTTCAGTCACATTTTCGAAGAACTCAACTAGGCTTGTAAGGCATGACCTGCCCTTGACAAAATCATGCTGACTATTTCTAATCAGTCCAAACTTCTCCAAATGTTCATATATCTTATCCCTCAGAAGCCTCTCCATCAGCTTACCAACCACTGAAGTCAAACTCACTGGCCAGTAATTTCCTGGACTATCCCTGTTCCCTTTCTTAAATATAGGACCACATCTGCAATCCTCCAATCCTCCGGAACCTCTCCCGTTTCCATGGATGACGCAAAGATCATCGCCAGGGGCTCTGCAACCACTTCCCTCACCTCCCACAATAACCTGGGGTACATCCCATCCGGTCCCGGCGACTTGTCTATCTTGATAGAATTTAACAGATCTAACACATCCTCTTTCCTAACCTCCACATACTCAATCTTTTCCGTATGCCGCAAACCTGCAGTGCAATCTCCCCGTTCACTTTCCACCGTGAATACCGAGGCAAAGTACTCGTTAAGCACCTCTGCCATTTCTTCCGGATTCACACAGACTTTTCCCCCTTCAACTTTTATAGGCCCTATCCCTTCTCTTCTCATCCTTTTACTTTTCACATATTTGTAGAAGGCCTTGGGATTCTCCTTAATCTTCCCTGCCAAGGCCTTCTCATGACCCCTTCTAGCTCTCCTAATTTCCTTTTTAAGCTCCCTTTTACACACCTTATACTCCTCTAGATCCCTAACATCCCCTAGCTCTCTGAACCTTTTATATACCATTTTTTTCTTCCTAACTAGGTTCACCACTACCTTCGTGCACCACGGTTCCCGTGTCCTCCCTGAACCTCCTTGACTCCTCGGGACGTTGTCTTGCAATGCCCTAGACAAACATTCCTTGAAAAACCGCCACTTCCCTTCTGTACTCTTCCCCAAGAACACCTCCTTCCAGTTTATGTGTCCAATTACCTGCCTAATGTTTTCATATTTCCCCTTACTCCAGACATACACCTTCCTAGCCTGCCTGATCCTATCTCTTTCCAACGCTATCGTGAAAGAGATAGAATTATGATCTCCATTCCCAAGATGCTCACCTACTGTGAGATCTGACACCTGCCCTGGCTCATTCGCAAGCACCAGGTCAAGTACAGCCTCTCCTCTCGTAGGCTTTTCCACGTACTGTGTCAGGAACACACCTAACACACTCCACACCATCCAAACCCCTTACCCCTGGGATATTCCAGTCGATGTTTGGGAAATTGAAATCTCCCATCACGACAACCATGTTATTTCTACATCTGTCTAGGATCTGTTTCCCTATCTGCACCTCAAGTTCCCTGCTGCTGTTGGGCGGCCTATAGAATACACCCAGCAAAGTTATCAAGCCTTTACTGTTCCTAACTTCCACCCACAGAGACTCCGTAGACAATCCCTCCCCATCTTCCACCTTCTCTACAGCCATGACACTGTCCCTGATCAACAGTGCCACACCACCTCCTCTTTTGCCCCCAGTCCTGTCCCTCCTGAAGCACCTGAATCCCGGCACCTGAAGTACCCAGTCCTGTCCCTGAGACAACCAAGTCTCTGTAATGGCCACCACATCACAATCCCAAGCAGCAATCCACGCCCTAAGCTCATCTACCTTATTTACTACACTCCTAGCATTAAAATAGACACACCGCAGCCCCTCAGTCAGGATATTTCCCTTTTCCACCACCTGCCTAACCCCCCTCTCAGAGTGCCTACAGTCCTTCCCTACCTGGGAACTAACCTCCTTATTCACCATCCCATCGGTATTCCCACCCCCCAGCTTTTCTAGTTTAAAGACTCCCCAGTAGCCCTAGCTAGCCTACCTGCCAAGATATTAATCCCCCTAGGGTTCAAGTGCCAACCTGTCCTTACTGTACAGGTCACACCTGCCCCTAAAGAGGTCCCAATGATCTATGAACCTGAATCCCTGCCCCCTGCTCCAGTCCCTGAGCCATGCATTCATCCTCCACCTCATTTGATTCCTGCTCTCATTCTCCTGAGGCGCAGGCAGCAATCCTGAAATTACTGCCTTCGCTTTTCTCTTCCTCAGCTTCCTACCCAGTTCTCTAAATCCCTTTTGATGACTGCCTCCCTCTTCCTGCCTATGTCTGCAGTACCTATACGCACTACAACTTCAGGTTCCTCACCCTCCCCTTTCAGGATGTCTGGGAGACGTCCAGAAACATCCCGGATCCCAACTCCAGGAAGACAAGCCACCATCCGCGACTCTCTCTTGCATCAACAAAAAAGCCTATCTGAACCCCTCACAATGGAGTCCTCTATTAGTATCGCCTTTCCTTTCTCTTCCTTAGATTTTTTGTGTACTGGCTCAGGTTTAGAGAGTGGGCCACTGCTGGCTCCCTCAGGCAAGTTGTCCCCCCCATTAGTACTCAAGCAGGAGTACTTATTATGAAGGGGGACACCCTCCGGTGTGCTCTTCAGCACCCGAGTTTTCCCCTTCCTGATAGTCACCCACGCGCCTTCTTCTCGTTGCCCTGGTGTGACCACTTGTTGATAACTCCTGTTGAACACTGCATTTGCCTGACAAAGACACAGAGTGTCGAAAGCTTGCAAATTTACTATCAAATAAATCGGTTGGATTTAAAATTGGTGTTGCTAAATTCTTACTGAGTTCTGCCTGGAGGGTACTGCCAGGGTGCCCTGTGGACACTGCTGGGCTGGTACATCAACATAGGCACTATGTGGCCCTATTCCCAGCTACCCGGGGGTTCCTATCCCTCTGATGAGGATATCAGGCAGGCCCCCGCCAATATAAGCTTGGTCAGCGTGGGGGGTTAATGCAAGTGAATGTGGATGATACATTTGTGAATCACATGTCATACTTAAATTGTTTTCTTGCCCAGAAAGGGTGCAAAGTTGATTTCACCAGCAAAACAGGGTGGATATGATCGGGGGAGATGGGAATTTGAACACAATTTTGATTTTTCACCTCTCACCCTATATTACCACTTCACCTTGCCAATCAACAGGCAGGATGAGGTTATAAAATTGCGCCCACTTCTTTCATATTTTAAAAGAAATCAAATTAGAATCAGAAAATAAACCGTCTTTCTCTCTTTTTATCTCTTTAACTCTGTGCTATTTCCTATCTGTTCTGTACTGTTCTCAGTCTGTATCATTCTCTCCTTCATGTTTCTCTCTCACTGGACACTTGCAGTTTCACTCTTTTGTGCACACTCTCTATCACGGTCACCCACAGGTACAAGCTACGATTAATATTGACAATGTTTGTCAATAAATCACAGGTGAGATGTTTAGTTAGCTTTAAAAGTCAGCGAGTCTTCTTTCTGGTAATTGAATTAGCATCAAGCTGCCATCTGTCTCCCAACTCCCTCTGTCCCAGAGCTGAATATATTCCTGAGGAATGACAAAACAAAAGCTACAATAACGGTTCTCGAGTCAGTACCTTGTCAAGGATTTTTCCTCTCTCTCGTGCACATGTAGACATCACAGCTTCCCCTTCAACAAACATTTTATCGCAAATCTTTGACATTTTTAAAAAGTTGATTTTAATTCTTTTTTGAGAAACATTGCTTTGGATTCTGTAGTCAGTGATAAACAAACAGCACTAGCCTTGCATTCTGCTTACAGTTGTCCACAGACTTTCTGTGAACTTTTGCACTGCTGCTGGTTGTGCTAATTAGAGAAACAGTGCAATGCTCCCTGTAGGGATTATGGAACCTGTACAAACAGGTCACGTAATAGCGTGTTCCCTTAACAAATGAGATTAAAAAATCTTTATTTTTATTTATTTCTAAATCTCTAACACTAGATAATAGCCGAAGGAATTGAGATACCAAGTTATTAAAAATAACTTGTATCTGGTGTTATTGGTGTCTGAGTGTTTTTTGAGACTGAACAGGCTATTAAAAATTCACTTACATTTGAATGGACAAGCCTAAGTATTTTCTGTGTGATCTGTATCTAATGCTGGTCCATTCCAATTCACATGGGGTGTCCAAGTTGCTGTGGCAACATGCACTTTTAAATCACATTGTTCTTTTTATTTATTTGATATTTATTTTTTAACTGCTCAGTAATGGGACCTAGGAAGGACAGGAATCCTAATGTAAAAATCTGGTCACCATACTACAGAAAAGATATGATTACACTTGGGAGGGTGCAGAGGAGAATCACCAGGGTGCAGACTGGAGCTACGGATAGTGGAGGCTCCAACTTTCTTTCCATCACATAGCTGACCAGAAATCTCTCCCACTGTCAGCACCTGCCATTGGCACGCGTCAGAAAGATTTTCAGGTTGATAAATTAACCTGCTTGGCCATGTTATGTATGCATGTTCCTCAGCCATTGAGTCCTGAGCTCCTGACTCACTGCACCACAAGACCTCTTTACGTACCTAATAACAAGCTCTGCATATTCGCACGCTTAACATCTGTGAATGATGAGTGTGTGGCAAGATGCCAACGTAACAAAGCTTCCAGAGGACCAACGCAACAACAACTTCCTAATCACCATTTAACTGCATGCACACTCAGATGCTGGAATTTGAAGCCTGATTGATTACAGAGTGTCAATCAATGGCAATAGTTTCTCTGTTATTGCTACCATATCAAGCGGGCCAATATTGAGCAGAAATTTCAAGATACTACAGAACAATATTCCACCAGTATAGCTGACTGAATGATACTAATGCATCTTTGGCAATTTGGCACACTGTACATACTCAGGTTGCACAATCCAGATTCAGCCTACAATGTCACGGGTCTGGGCAGAACTATCAATGTTCAAGTTTAGTGGGTGTCAAATCCTTCAATTAAAATCTTTACAGCAAGTAAAATTGACAAAAGTGTTGCAGGTGGAAGATTATAAACAAAACCATAGAATCGTGCAGAAGGGGCCATTCAGCCCATCGAGTCTGCACCGACCACAATCCCACTATTCTTGTAATCCCACATATTTACCCTGCTACTCCCCTGACACGAGGGTCAATTTAGCATAGCCAATCAACCTAACCCACGCATCTTTGGAATGTGGGAGGAAACTAGAGCACCCAGAGGAAACCCATGTAGACATGGGGAGAATGTGCAAATTCCACACAGACAGTGACCTGATGCTGGAATCGAATCTGGGTCCCTGGCACTATGAGGCAGCAGTGCTAACCACTATGCCATTATGCCACCCTATGTTGACATATCATTGTTTTAAATGTAGACATATACAGGCAGAGAATGATGGAACTGAATATTTGCAGGGAAAATATCATGGCTTTTAAAAATCCCTATTAAAGATACTGAAGCTTACTGGTGCGATCTCCTTCTGCTGATAATGTTTGCCTAACATCCAAGTGCACGATTCTGCTTTCTAATAATAGGATCGCAGCAGCAGCCAATATGAAAGGCTGGCAACTGGAGGATTATTTATACATCCATTCTGTTTAACCCAGTTGAAAGCTTAGTCAGGGAATTGTAAGTGCATCACGTGACTGTTCCTCTGCCAGACTTCTCACTTTTCCCCTTGTGCTTAGTTCATAATGTGCTTGTTACTTGGTTACCATTAAATAATAAATAATTTGTTTGATATTTTTGCATCATTTTTAAGGATGATGAGTAAATCCTTCAAGTATTATGCTCTCAGTGATGCAATGCGATCAGTATTGGACAAAAACAATTTCATATCTGTACGGTTTTTAAAAAGAAAACTACTGCACAATAACATTGAGTGGGATTCTACAACCTCACTTGGGCGAGATCAGAGATTCCCACCCAAGATCAGTGGCGGTTTCTGGTGTCTGACTCTTGTCCGCACTGATTCTGTGACGGGCGAGGTGGTAGCGTTCTGGTCATTTTTTTATCCATTTGATATTTAATCTTTTTTTTAACTGCTTAATGGGACCCAGGAGGGACAGGAATCCTAAAATGAAAATCTGGCTGCCATATTATAGGAATGATGTGATTGCACTGAAAAGGATGCAGAGGAGAATCATCAGGATGTAGCCTGGGCTAGAGCATTTCAGCTACAACGAGAGGCTGCTTAGGCTGGGGATGTTTTCGTTAGAGCAGAGAAGGTTGAGGGGAGAAATGATCGAGATGTACAAAATTATGAGGGATATAGACAGATAGATAGGAAGGAATTTTTTCTCTTAGCAGAGGGGCAATAAACAAGGCAGTATATATTTCAAAGGGATTTGAGGAAAAGCCTCTTCATTCAGAGGGTGCTGGCAATCTGGAACTCACTGCCTTGAAAGGATGGTGGAGGTGAGAACCCTCACAACATTTAAGAAGCACTTAGATGAGCACCTGCAACACCATAGCACACAAGGCTATGGACTAAGTGCTGGAAAATGGGATTAAAATAGATAAGTGGCTGGTGCAGACACGATGGGCTGAAGGGTCTCTTTTTGTGCTCTGAAATTCTGTGGGTGGGATTCTCCGGCTGAGCTCCTCTGAAACCAAAATATCCCCCCTGAAGGCCAATGGACCTTTGCATGGTCTGCCCCTCACCTGCTACAATTCCCGTGGCAGGCAGGATGGGAAAAATTCATCCTATGACAAAGGAAGAACATTCTTACTATTAAAGGAGTCCAACAAATGTTCACCAGACTGATTCCTGGAATGACAAGACTGACATATGAAAAGAGATTGGATCGCCTGAGCTCGTGCTCATTGCAATTTAGAAGAATGAGAGGGGATCTCATGGAAACATATAAAATCCTGATGGGACTGGACAGGCTAGAAGCAGGAAGAATGTTCCCGATGTTGGGAAGTCCAGAACTAAGGATCACAGTCTAAGAAAAGGCATAAAGCCACTCAGGATTGTGATGAGGAAGAATTTCTCCACTCAGAGAACTGTAAGCCTGTGGAATTCACAACCAAAGAAAGTTGTTGGGCTACTTCATTAGACATGTTCAAGAGAAGCTGGATATGGCCTTTGCAGCTAAAAGGGCCAAGGGATATGGAGAGAAAGCAGGAGTAGGATACTGAAGGTTCATGATCAGCCACGACCATATGAATGGTGGTGCAGGTTTGAAGGGCCAAATGAATGGCCTTTTCCAGCAAATAATTTTTACATGATTCAAACATGGTACTAGCTATGAAATTTCCACATCATAACCGGAAAATAAATATCTTTTTGAACAAGTTTTCAGCGGTGTCTCCCATAAATAACACCACACGGTATGTTTAAGCCTGAAGTATTGTAATCTGATCACGGTCATTTTAAAAATTTAACTATTCGGATAATTCACTACAATTTTAGCAACCGTGCTCGAATTAGAATTTAGAAGCGTTTGTAGGTTAGTAGCGTTTTGCTGGAATCCTTGACTTTTTCTACCTTAATAAATATAATTTCATGTCACCAAGTTTAGGATTTCAACCTGAAAGAAAGTGATGTTCAGATTTTAAAAAGAAAGTTGGATCTATGGCTAATATTTCAGAGAATTTTGTTAAGATGCCATCAGACCTGGGGAACCTGCGTGGCTGAAAGGAATCTAATGTCTGAGGCAGCTCCTGAGGTACAGGTCAGGGCTGCTCTTCCAATTACATTTGAGGGTAATTAGACCAGTGATGGCCTCAGGACAACAAACCTAGAATGAAATAAGTGAAATTTGGGGATGTTTTCCTTTGATCATATGAGAAGTCAGACATTGTTCATGGAACCACAGGATTGCTTTAATTCTTTTGTTGTTTCTGCTGGATATAAGCCAGAGGCCAATTCTCTTATCAACGAATGCTGTTACCATTTGTAAATTGAAAAAACTCTTTATGTAAGTCAATTTGGCACTTTGTTCCTTTCATATCTCTAAAAGAGCATGCAGAATCTTTGGAATCTGAGAAACCTAATGAGCAGATTCCCACTGAGTAATCTACTTATCCAGTTGCTTTCTGGGAGCCACGGACACTGTCTTCTTACTGGGGGGAGTTGGCTGCTTTGTTATTATACAATCCAGCTTGGTTCATTTCCTACAATAGCCAAGATCTCAGGGAATCAATGTGAATGCAGAAAGACCCAGCTGAGGACAGCATGGTGCACATTTAACTTTTGCCTTTGTATTTGTTTTTACAGTTTGACTGGGTTCAGAAAAGAGAAAGCTGTTGTGCAGCTTTTCAGCATTTAGTTAAAAGCTATACAGCAAGAACTTGCATTTGCATTGCCCCTTTTTATGTGGCAAAATCTTTGCATACCACTCGCTTTCCTGCAAATTGGCAGCACTGTAAGGTTCGCTTTCGCAGACTAGCCACAACATTTTGATGTGAAGTAATGACGTAATGAGATGGCTACACAGAATTTAAAGTTTATTTATTAGTGTCACAAATAGGCTGACATGCATGAACACTGCAATCAGGTTACTGTGAAAATCCCCTAGTGCTACACTGTGACACCTGTTCAGGTACACTGAGGGAGAATTTAGCATGGCCAATGCACCTACCCAGCACATATTTCGGACTGTGGGGGGAAACCAAAGTATCCGGAAAAAACCGGATATGGGAAGAAGATGCAGATTCCACACAAACAGTGACCCAGGCTGGGAATTAAACTCAGGTACCTGGCGCAGTGAGGCAGCAGTATTATCCACTGTGCCATCATGTCATCCCAAGATAATACTGTGTTTGCATGTTAATATCATGATGTTTCTGGAACACTGCTTCTCTTACATGAAATGTTTTGGTGTGAAATCTGTACATTTCACTGGAAAATGTTACAAATCACTATAATTCACATACCTATAATGGTGTAAAATGATTTTCAATAATAGGTGGTATAAAACAGTTGACAAAATGATGAGAGAAAAGCTTTATCATTTTGGAGGCATCCCTTCATTGGATCCACTCAGGGACCTGGGTAATTGCATGAGTGGCTCCAGATGTTGTAGCCATGCCTGGTTGCATTCTGACACCAGCACCAACGTGTGCCATTAGCATTGGAACAGTGCTGAGAAGACAGACAGCATTTACAAACGCCGGCTAAAATCTTTTTTTTTACTTCAAGATCCAACAAGTGTTTCCAGGTGTTAGTCTCCAGCTATGTGAGGCCTGTCAAGGTAGCCAAAGCAACAAACAATTTAAAAGCATCTTTCTGACTTGTACTTTTGTGGAGAAAACATCCAAGTTCAAGAGAAATGCTTCAAATCACCCAAGGAAGAATCAATGGGCTGTAATCTGGTCAAATTGCTGAATGATTTTCCATTTTACTCTGAACTTTGAAGCCCAATATTTCAGAAGCATAATCCTGCTCTTTCTGTGGAAGTGAACAAAGTCCTTTTGCTGAATTGCAAAATCGGACGATAACAATGTATGGATTGCAGAATGATCAGTGCTGCTCTATATGGAGTTTCGAGGTCATTTATATCAAACTATATACTGTCTGCAATATAAATAGGTTCAAATAGGAGGAACAGCAGTTTCACAGCATTGTGGAATACTATTTCTCATATTTTGCATTTTTCAATCAGCAATAACCTAGGATAGTTTGAACAAATGGGTTTGTCAGATATGTTTGCTGTTAGGCCATAAATGTTATCTCTATAGAGCAGACTAAATGTGCATGACTGCCTACTTTCATTATCACTCACAACTCCAGCAAGTCGAGCGAGAAGTAGAACTGCACAAATTATTGACAGAACAAGGACTGAAATTCCTCTTGAGAATCAAAACTAACATGAATTCGCGGAAGCAGATATGCCATGTAGGAACATAGAAGGCATAAATATAATTGAGCACATATAGTATATAAATGGGACCATATACTAAAATTCTGCAGCAGTGTGAAAACTGCTATGCTTGTCTATGTGTGAGTAACAACGCTGCAGTTGAGGACATCATAGGGCATTTGTGTTGGTGTATTGATCTCTCATGTTTTTAGTTGCTTTTAGGTTCAACTCAGAACAGGATAAATGCATTCCTTTCCAGCATTTAATTAGAGTTGGTATAGCTTCTATTCCTGTAAACTGGTTTCACTGTAAAACTGGCTACCACACACAATCAGATTGGATAAAGCATTTTGCTACATGTATGATGTACTGATGGCATGATGTTGCTGCACAGAAAATAAAACTGTACATGCATATGTTGATTTCATTATCTTGCACCAAGTTGCTAAGAGGAAAATGTGCTGTTACTGAAATCCATGCTGTAGCTCAGGAAAACATCCAGTGGATGGAAAGATCAAGTTAAAAGATGTTTATCTTTGGATATTGGTCTTTAAAAAACCCAATGAATTTATCCTGAGAGTGCTACTGACTGCACAACACCCATACTAAGGAGAAGAACACCGGTATAAAGGCAATTCATGACTCCCGTTTCTCTGCAACTCAAAGTGATATATCGAGAATCTCCCTTTTTCTTATAAAGGGTCATAAATGAAACAAAATGGTAGAATTGTAACCCTGCGCCTAATGGTATGAGCAGGACCCACATTTTCTATATTTTGGTGTTAAATGAGCAATTCTTGGGAGGAAGGTCAAAGTATCATAGAGATGTACAAGCACAGAAAAGGGCCCTTTCAGTACCAGTGCGTCTGCACCAGTCAAAGGCAAACTATACAACTACTTTAATCCCATTCTCCAATACTTGGCCCATAGCCTTGGAGTCCTTGTATTGCAAATGCACATCTAAGTACATCTTAAATGTCTGCCCCTTTCAGGCAGTGAGTTCCAGGATCCCATCACCCTTTGGGTGAAAAAGTTTTTCTCAAATCCCCTCCAAATCTCCTGCCCTTTACTTTGATCTGTAATCCACTGGTCATTCCAGCAAGGGGGAAGTTACTTCCTGTCTATTCTATGTATGCCCCTCATAACTTTATACATCTGAATCATGTCCCTCTCAGTCTCCCATGGATGGATTGAAAAGGCTGAAGATGGTCTCCTATGAGCAGAGTACATTAAGAGGAGATTTCGTAAAGAGTTTCATATTTGTGAATGGTTTTGACAGAATAAGCAAGGAGAAACCTTCTCCAGTCACAGACGGATCAGTGACCACAGGACACAGATTTAAAATATTTAAGAAAAGAACCAGAAGTGACATGAAAAAGAAATCTTCATACACAGTGAGCTGTTGTGATCTGAGAAGCATATAGTGGAAGAAGATTCAATGGTAACAATCAAAAGGTCATGAATATAACCCAATCCATCATGCCTCCCATCCATTGACTCTGTCTACATTTCCTGCTGCCTCAGGAAAGCAGCCAGCATAATTAAGGACCCCATGCATCCTGTACATTCTTCTTCCACCTTCTTCTATCAGGAAAAAAACACAAAAGTCTGAGGTCATGTACCAACCGACTCAATAGCTTCTTCCTACTGCCATCAGACTTTTGAATGGTCCTACTTTGCATTAAGTTAACCTTTCTCAACACCTCATCATGACAGTAATGCTACATTCTCCACTCTCTCTTTTCCTTCTCTATGAGTGGTATGCTTTGTCTGTATAGCACACACTATATACTAATACATGTGACAACAATAAATCAAATCATCTTCTAAAAAGCAAGTGATTTTCTTGCTTCCGAGAACAACACACTGGATGAGATTTTCCAGCCATGCTCATCCTGAAATCGGAAAATCCTGTCCAACGTCAGTGGATCTTTACATGATGCACCCTTCGATTGCTCTGATTCCGATGGTATCGCAGAATGGAAAAAAATGCCCCTCTGGACTCTCGTGATTCTCCCTTTCCAACGTGTGATTATGATAAAAGCAAATTATTGCAGATGCTGGAATCTGATACCAAAACAGGAAATGCTGGAAAATCCCAGTCTGATCTGTCAGCATCTGTGGAGAGATCAGAGGCGAACGTTTTGAGTCACGATGACCCTTGGCTAAAGCTACTGTGAACCTGCTGTGTTGCCTTCATTATTTTCTGCTACGTTTTAGACTTTTAATTCAGTCTTTTGCCTACTGAATATGTGTCACTGCTAATGGTGAAACCAGATGTCAATGTGCATACGTATATACTTTAGGGTATATGGAGCAAAAAGTTTCAAAAGACCTTGAAGTCACATGCACGAGACAGGCGTTCTTAATGCAATCATATATATGTGTAATAGAATTGAGCAGTTTCTGTTCCCATTCAATGTGTTTGCAAAGACAAATGGGCGGTTTGGAAAACCTTGAATGGAAAAGGGCGTAAACAGAAAATGGATTGCAGAAACGCCCTGTCAATGAATGGGGCTGATCTCTGACACATCAGCACTTGGCAGGTGGGGCTGGCCAGCGGGCGTGGATTTTCACTTTCTGGGACTGCGCACGCGCGGTCACGAAAAGGTCGTCGGGAGTTGTAGTCGCAGCATGGGGACTGCGGGTTGGGAAGGTGGCGGGACAGACTACAGTTCCCACAGTGCCATGCGGGGGCAGGGGAATGCGCGCAGGCGCACTGAGGCCCCCCCCAGGAGTCCCGGGTGTGTGTTTCTTGACTTTGGAATTTGGAACCTCGCGACGTTCGATTGGAACGCGGTGCTGGTGGCCGCGGAAAATGATACACGCGGAGCTGCCTCTGGAGTTGGATTGTCCGGACTCGCTGCAAGGCGCTGTTCTCTGCCCGGAGTCGTTGCAAGGCGCTGTTCTTTCTCCGGAGTGGCTGCAAAGCGCTGCTCTCTGCCCGGAGTCGCTGCGAGGCTCTGCTCTCTACCCGGACTCGCTGCGAGGCTCTGCTCTCTACCCGGACTCGCTGCGAGGCTCTGCTCTCTGCCCGGACTCGCTGCGAGGCTCTGATCTCTGCCCGGACTCGCTGCAAGGCGCTGCTCTCTACCCGGACTCGCTGCAAGGCGCTGTCCCTTGCCCGCAGTCAGCACTCAACCCTCTCTCCTCTCACAATCCCTCCCCTCCTCCGCTTTTGCCATGCTGCTGGCCCCTTGCCTGAGGAGGGCTCTGCGACCTTCCCTGAGCCTGGCCGTCAGCCGGGTCTCCGGGGCGAGAGGCGAGGGACCCGGCTTCCTCCCGCGCCGCTTCGGCACCCACTCGGCCAAGGATCCAGTGGAGCCACTCAACACGGCGCAGGGCGCCCGCGACTTCGTGTATAGCCTGCACCCCAAGGAGAGGAAGAGCCTGCTGCAGGAGCTCCAGAAGTTCGAGTCCATGGCAGTGGCACAAGGTAAGAGGAGAGAGGGGACCCCGGGGACTCGAGGGGAAACAGACCGGCTATGGACTGGGCACTATGGAGTTAATGAATCACTGGCTGGAAAGGGAGAAAAATAGTGATGGGACACTCACTGGAAAGAAAGAATTAGTGTGTGAGTGAGGAGTGTGTGTAAAGTGAAGTGTTGATAGACACAGTGGAGAGAAGTGTTGAGAAAGACTTAGTGATGGGACACAGATGGGAGAGAGAGAAAAACACTGCTAGGATACAAACTGGAGAAAGATTAAGAAAGATTTAGTGATGGGACATTGACTGGAGTTAGAGAAGTGATGAGATATAGACTGACAGGCATGGCTGTACATAGGACGGAGAGAGGAGAACTTGCGTCCGATCCGAGGGTGTTGGTCCAGCATCCCAGATGTCAATATGCGCCCACACGTGGCTGAAGGATAGATATAGGAGTGAATTAGGGAAGGGAATGGAATCAGTTACTCAGACAGGGTAAAGTGGGTGAATCGCGCTGCAGGTGCTGTTGTACGGGGTTATTATTGAATGTACTACACACGATCCGTGTCAAATCATGCATTAAATCCGGTTGCTGAAGATTTAACCATTATTTTGTACATCCAACTTTTTACACTGTTTCTTCCTGTATCTCCTCCGTTTAGATCTGAATGAGATACCTGTAGCTCAGAAGTCAGGCTTATAGAGAGCTCAGAATAGAGTAAGAGATGGTCACTGTGATTTGATGTAGAGTTCTAGTAGTAAGGAGGAGTGGCATGTATAAATTGTATTTTGATCCTCTGATAAAATTGCATTGGGATCAGTGCTGTTTTAAACCACGGGCATTATTAACACTGTTAAAAATTCTCTCTCTCTCATACTGCCTCTGTATACCAAACTTTGGCACTTCATGCAGACTTATCAAAGAGTTTCTTTCGGATTTTCTGAATAAAAAGGGTGCCTTTGTTTGTTAGCTGGGGGTTGAGAAATAGAGAAACTCGTGTTTATCTCAATCAGAGAGTGTTTAAAACCCAAAGGCTCTGTCTCACCCAGTTGAAACAACTAGCTAGTTTCCCCATGTTTCTTTTTTGTCTCTTTCCCTGGTTTAGACTTTGTGTTGGAAATGTTGGGACAGTGGGTGAAGCACATGGGGGAAGGTGAGTTTCACTGTGTGTCCATGTCTCCTGATTGTGGTTTGATCTGTAACTGGTCTAATCCTTTTTGAATATATAGTGTAGATATCAGCTTTTTATTTTTGGGATAATCACCGAATTAGTGGAATTAAATAGAGAAATGAGGGGATTGATAGGGATGGATTTTTATTTTTCTTGTCATTGTAAGTTGGGTTTGCCTGGAGGGGGTGGGAGGGTGACTGAAGAATGTTACAATATTGTTTAATGAACCCCACCTCTCCTCAAAACCCGGCTAATACATGAAGCATTGTGTGAGGGGAATGACTAGTTACCTAGTTGGGACTGACTCGCTGATTTAGGTCATCAGATGCTGAACTATCCGTTTGCATTAAAACCAGGGACATTTGTCTGACGGGGGGGAGAAACAGACTCTTCTGTATTGCCCAAGGGGGAGTGGGAGGGGGAACACCCTGCTGTGTTGGCAGGAGGAGGTTAGCTGTCGTGTGGGGTGGCGAGGACTCTGCTGTCAGGAGGAGGTTAGCTGTTGTGTGGGGTGGCAAGGACTCTGTGCTGTCAGGAGAGGGTTAGCTGTTGCTCTGGCACCTTTCTGTTGGACAGCAAAATCAATGGAAGTGCAGCGCTCCCAGCACCTTCAGAGCCTCTTATTGAATAAAAAAACTGCATCTGTTTACTCAGAGCATGGAGGGTAGACAGAGTGGAAAACGATGGAGTAGTTCTGCCTTCACTTCACCTTCCCCAGCCCAGGCAGAAAACAACACAACATTTGCCTCCTGTCCCAACATTGTCTATGATCGTTGCCGCAGTTCTCTTTACATGATTCAGGATTGCCTCTTTGAGGTCTTTTGATGCTGTGTGTGTTAGAGAGAGTGCTATTCCTGGAAGGTGAGATTTAGTTAAGCTAATAATTACTGGCTATATGTTTGGGAGAATGTGCCAAATATTTTCAATGTTCTTCTTGTTAAAAGATTTTGCACATAACTGAGTTAAGTGCTCACCATCGCATTTCATCAAAAATCCTGGTGACAGTCATTGACCCTTGATTAAGTCACTGCTTTTGCTTATAGCTCTCTGTCAAAGGTTAATGAGTATCCCTGTCTGTTTCAGATCGAGACCTGAGAATGTCCATCGCGTGACTGCGGTTGGTTTTAATCTACTGTGCTGTTAGAATAACAGAATATAAACACAATTCCAGCAGTAGATTTTTCCTGTTTATTTGTAAATTGAGATTTAAACCCAAATGTGGCCATGCTATGTTATCAGTTCTAAGGGTGCGTGGTGCGACAAATCTACAACTGGAGCCGTGTTGAAAAATATCTGAAGAATAAGTGTTGTTTGGTGACTGTCAGGCTATAGGAACCTCAGTGAGTATTCCCCTTTACTGGAGCACCAGGGAAAGACGACAAGTTCACCAAGGGGGGTGGGTGTGTGTCTGCTGCCATCGCAAAGTAAAAAGTTACTTGCTGTGCTTGCTCCTGATGTGATTTTTGGGAGGTGATTACTGTAAGTTATGTAGAGGACATTTTGATTTGGGAGAGCATTTTCATCTTGTGAGAAACAGCACAAATCAGTAATCATTAATATTTCCTTGCCACTTATTGGCCGTGTAACCCTGTCATATTTGAAGTGGTACTGGTGAAATCTCAAACATGCTCTGCACTTCGGTGTTAATTTCAGTTTTGTAGGGGATTTGGTGTGTATTGATTTCTTTGTATGGTAAGGCGATTTTGACCTTTGCTGTGAGCAAATCATTTGTTCTGTGATGGACTGTGTGGCTCCCTGATGAAGCTGCATTGGTCGTCTTTAATTGCTGCTCGCTGTAGTCTTCATAGGGACCTGTTGTGGTTGTCCATTGAGTTGTTGGAACCAGTGTGCTTCTTTTTGTTTTCAAACAGCTGTTTGTTCTCTTTTTAAAGTTAAGCTCCTGAATTTTCTTTGGTGTACATCTGTGGCTGTAAATTCAGATCAGTGTATTAAAACCTTAATGGCATCTGTTTGAGGAATTTAAAGCTCTATTACATAATGAATTTATTGTGCAGTCTCTCTGCCACATTTTATTATAGATTAAAATTCACACACTAATGATGGAACAATTTGGATCTGATAGATCAAATATGGCTGCACAATATTTTTTTCAGAGGTACACAATGTCTAAGCATTAGACATGCAGAAAAATAAATGGAATTACTCCATTTTTCTTTCCTGAACAAAGATGCAGCATTTGATGACCTTTTTGGTTGTTCCTCTCTCTACATATTATTGAGGAAAGCTTTCTAGGTTTTAAGTCATAAGAAATAGGAACAGGAGTAGGCCACTTGAACTTTCTCCATCATCAATAATACGTTGGCTGATCTGGGTGTAGCCATATTGCTACTTTTTTTTTCACTGCCCTCCACCCCCATAATCGTCTGCTTGTTAATCAAATTGGCCATAGTCAATGATCTTAGCCTCAATGAGTCACTCGGAAAGAGACTTGCAAACACTGACAACCCTCTGAGAGAGAAAATCTTTCTTGTCTCCTTCTCTTTGTTCTGGCTGTTTAGTTGTGGCATGGCAAATAAAGCATTAATTTTAAAATGAGCGAGTTCAGATGCCAACCATTCTGACCTGTTGTTTCAGTCCCTATCTTGGGTATCCTTCATATTGTGACAACAAAAAGAAATCAACGAGCACCGATCAATTAAAATATATCCTATAACTGCAGAACCCAAACAGCATGTGTTGGATAAATTGTACTCTCATGCATTATCCCTAAAACATCCAGGGAATGAACAATTTCAGCTATTTTTAACTACAGTACAAATCTACCAGCCACTTGTAAATTGAAAACATGAGAAATTAAATCAAATTCTGGCCATGTGTATGTAAGTACATGTTATATTGCTTTATTCCAATTGCACAGAGTTTTATTTGAATAAAACTCCCAGGTGTAGCTGCTGCACTTTACAGAACTGAACTGATACCTTATTATTTGAAATGAATGTCATCTTCAAAATAACATTCGCCAATTAGTGTAAAACAGTCATCCTTGACTTGTTGTCCATGCATTAAATTTTTCATTTTTCAGAGTAATTATTCTGTGTCTTTGTGGGAAGATGCCAAAAGCTTTCATGTATTTGTCCTCTGTGTGCGCTAAATTGCAGAGTAACTCCTTGTGGATTAAATATTCAGATATTTGAGAGATGTGTAAATGTAGATAGTGTCCTTTAATATGCATCAGTTCGTTTGCACAGCTTTCCTGTGAAAGCCATGAAATTTTGTTTTGATGGGTTTCCAATTCAGCCGAAACAACTAAAATGAGAGTAAGGGACTCTTGACTAGTGAGGGTGCAGGTTCATACAGCACAAGAACACCCTGTGATTTCTGAGTTGGTAGGAAGGTGGAAGAAAGTCACGTGAAGAAACAGTGTGATAGATCATAAGAGAAATTCAAAAATCCCTATTAGTTCAGTTTGGGAATCTCCCCTATGATTAAATTAAGACATTCGTGTGCAGAAAAGGAGAGGGGACTTCACTTTTTTTCATTCAGGAGACGTGCATCACTGGCTGGCTAGCATTTGTTGCCCGTCCCTAGTTGCATTTGGAGAGCAGTTGAGAGCCACGTTGCTGTGATTCTGGAGTCAAAGATAGGCCAGACCAGGTCAGGACAGCAGATTTCCTACCCTAAAGGACGTTAGTGAACCAGATGGGTTTTTCCAACAATTGACAATGTTTTCATAGTCATCAATAGATTCTTAATTCCAGATATATTTTATTGAATTCAAATTCCACCACCTGCAATGGCGGGATTTAAACCTGGGTGCCTAGAACATTAGCTGACTTTCTGGACTCATAGTTTAGTGATAATACCATTAGGTTTCCCTATGATATGCCTGATCCAGGGATGACTGAAGCTGAGAACTGCAAAGATCCGTTTCCCAGCAACAGCATTACTAATTTTTCATTCTTGGAATTGAGTTATGACTGGGATTTATTTCAGTACCTAGTTTGCTTGAGAAGGTGTAGTGAAGGTACTCCCAGCGTTACAGGAAGAGTCCCATTGTCAGTCACTGGGTAAAATCCTGGAGCAGCAACATATGACCTAATTAAGATGGTGTGTGACAATGAGACTGGCATTCCCAACTACCCGCTGTCCTTGTCTGCCCTGGTAGAAGTAGTCAGCCCGAGAGCTGATATCAAGTAATATTTGAAGACTTGTTGTAGTGCGTCCTGCAGATGGTATGTTTGTGGCTGTGGTACCCTGGTACTGGACGAAGGGGAAGTTTAAGCTGGTGAATGGAATGGTCAGGTAAGTGGAGAGCTTTTGTCCAGTTGGCGTGGAGCTTGTCACATGTTCCTGCATTTGCACCTATCCAAGTTATGGACAGTATTCCGTTACACGTCTAAATTGTAGTTTGTTGACTTGGGGAACCATTCACCTTAGAAATCACAAACTCTACAGTGCAGAAAGAGGCCATTCAGCCCATTGAGTTTGCACCAACTACAATCTCACCCAGGTCTAACGCCAAATCCCCACATATTTACCAGCTACTCTCTCTATGCATCCTGGGACACTAAGGGGTGATTTAGTATGGTCAGTTAACCTAACCAGCACATCTTTGGACCGTGGGAGGAAACCGAAGCACCCAGAGGACACCCATGCAGACATGGGGAGAATGTGTAGACTCCACACAGTGACCTGAGCTGTGAGTTGAACCCAGGAGCTGTGAAACAGCAGTGCTAACCACTATGCTACCATACCTTGGACTATCCAACCTTTAATCTGCTCGACTTGTCATGGTATTTATAAGGCTGGTCTAGTAAGCTTCTGGTCAGTGGAAAACACCAGGTTGTTAATGGTGAGGAATTTAACAATGCCCGGAATATTGAATATTAAGGCATATGATTAGACTTTCTCCTGTTTGAAATGGTCACAACTTGCACTTGTGTGGCATAAATATTACCAATCACTATCAGTCCAAGCCTTAATGTTGTCTAGGTCTTGCTGCATGCAGGTACGAACTGTGTATTCTGAGGAGTTGTGAATGGAACTGAACACTGCAAATCATCAGCAGAGATTTCCACTTCTGACTTTGTGATTAGAAGAACATTAATGAAGCAATTGAAAATAGCTGGGCCTAAGATTCTTCCCTGAGGAACCTTTGGGGATTGAGATGATTGCCCCGCAACAAGTATCACAAGTAGACTTACATTTACACTGTAATGAAGTTACAGTTAACATCCCCTAATCACCACATCTGAGCATCTGTTCAGATACACTGAGGAAGAATTTTGCATAGCTAGTGCACTTAACCAGTATGTCTTTTAGACTGTGGGAGGAAACCGAAGTACCGGGGGAACCCATGCAGACACAGGGAGAACGTGCACACTCTGCACAGTCGGAGACTGCATGGTTGAACCTGGGCCCCTGGTGCTGTGAGGCATCAATGCTAGCCACCGTGGAAACACCCCCTCCCCCTCATTTTCCCTTACACAATGACTGAAGCAAATGGAAGATTTCCCCTTGATTCCCAATGACTTCAGTTTTGAAAAGCTGCTTTGATGCCACGTTTAGTCAAGTGCTGCCTTGTTGTCAAGGCCACTTGTACTTATCTCGCCTCTGGAATTCATGGTTGTCCTGCAGAGTCTGGGTTGAGTGAGTGGTCATGATGTAAAGATGCCGGCGTTGGATTGGGGTGGTAAGAACTCAGTAAGAATTTAGCAACATCAATTATTAATCCAACCGATTTATTTGATAGTAAAAAAGCGAGCTTTCAACACTCCCGTGTCTTCATCAGGCAAGTGCAGTGTTCTGGTCTGCAATAGCACACATCAGCACAGACAGTCAGAGATTGCTGATTAGAATGCGAATCCTTACATCTAACCTGCTATTCAAGTGTTAAAGTGGCTAACAATGTGTGTGAAGGGAATCCTGAGCATTGTTAGAGAATTGTGTATTTTCTCCAGACAGCACAGTAAGTGAGGTTTTTTGCTAACCCAGGCAAGTTACGGGGGTTACAGATAGTGTGTCATGAAGCCAAGATCCCTGTTAAGACCGTCCTCATGTGTGCGGAGCTTGGCTATCAGTCTCTGTTCAGCGACTCTGCGCTGTCGTGTATCACAAAAGCCCCCTTGAAGAACATTTACCCGCAGGTCGGAGGCCGAATGCCCATGACTGCTGAAGTGTTCGCCCACAGGAAGGGAACTGTTTTGCCTGGTGATTGTTGAGCGATGCTCATTCATCCGCTGTCGTAGTGTCTGCATGGTCTCCCCAATATACCATGCTTCGGGACATCCTTTCTTGCAACGTATTAGGTAGACAACGTTGGCCGAGTTGCAAGAGTATGTACCGTGTACCTGGTGAATGGTATCCTCACGTTTGATGATGTCGTCCATGTCTATGATCTGGCATGTCTTGCAGAGGTTGCTGTGGCAGGGTTGTGTGGTATTGTGGTCACTGTTCTCCTGAAGGTTGGGTAGTTTGCTGCGAACAATGATCTGTTTGAGGTTGTGCGGTTGTCTGAAAGCAAGAAGTGGGGGGGTGGGGATGGCCCTAGCGAGATGTTCATCGTCATCAATGATATGTTGAAGACTCCGGAGAAGATGTCGTAGCTTCTCCGCTCCGGGGAAGTACTGGACAACAAAGGGTACTCTGTCCACCGTGTCCCGTGTTCGTCTTCTGAGGAGATCAGTGCGGTTTATCGTTGTGGCACGTTGGAACTGTCGATCGATGAGTCGAGCGCCATATCCTGTTCTCACGAGTGCATCCTTCAGTGTCTGGAGGTGTCTGTCACGATCCTCCTCATCTGAGCAAATTCTGTGTATACGGAGGGCTTGTCCATAGGGAATGGCTTCTTTAACGTGTCTAGGGTGGAAGCTGGAGAAGTGGAGCATTGTGAGGTTGTCTGTCGGTTTGCGGTACAGTGAGGTGCTGAGGTGACCGTCCTTGATGGAGATGCGTGTGTCCAAGAATGCAACTGATTCTGGAGAATAGTCCATGGTGAGTCTGATGGTGGGATGGAACTTGTTGATATCATCATACAGTTGTTTCAATGATTGTTCACCATGAGTCCAAAGGAAAAAGATGTCATCAATGTATCTAGTATATAACCTTGGTTGGAGATCTTGTGTGGTGAAGAAGTCTTGTTCGAACCTGTGCATGAAGATGTTGGCATACTGAGGTGCGAATTTGGTCCCCATGGCTGTTCCGTGTGTCTGGATGAAAAGCTGATTGTTGAAGGTGAAGACATTGTGGTCCAAGATGAAGCGGATGAGTTGTAAAATTGCATCCGGAAACTGGCAGTTGTTGGCATTGAGTACTGAGGCAGTTGCAGCAATACCATCGTCGTGGGGGATGTTGGTGTAGAGCGCCGAGACATCCATTGTGACAAGGAGTGTCCCTGGTTCAACTGCTCCATGTGTGCTGAGTTTCTGCAGGAAGTCCGTAGTGTCAAGACAAAAGCTGGGGGTTCTTTGTACGATGGGTTTCAGGATGCCCTCGATATAGCTGGAGAGGTTCTCACACAGGGTCCCATTGCCAGATACGATGGGACGGCCGGGTATGTTTGCCTTGTGTATCTTTGGGAGGCAGTAGAGATCTCCAATGCGGGGAGATTCTCCAACTCGGCCAACGTTGTCTACCTAATACGTTGCAAGAAAGGATGTCCCGAAGCATGGTATATTGGGGAGACCATGCAAACACTACGACAGCGGATGAATGAGCATCGCTCAACAATCACCAGGCAAAACAGTTCCCTTCCTGTGGGCGAACACTTCAGCAGTCATGGGCATTCGGCCTCCGACCTGCGGGTAAATGTTCTTCAAGGGGGCTTTCGTGATACACGACAGCGCAGAGTCGCTGAGCAGAGACTGATAGCCAAGCTCCGCACACATGAGGACGGTCTTAACAGGGATCTTGGCTTCATGACACACTATCTGTAACCCCCGTAACTTGCCTGGGTTAGCAAAAAACCTCACTTACTGTGCTGTCTGGAGAAAATACACAATTCTCTAACAATGCTCAGGATTCCCTTCACACACATTGTTAGCCACTTTAACACTTGAATAGCAGGTTAGATGTAAGGATTCGCATTCTAATCAGCAATCTCTGACTGTCTGTGCTGATGTGTGCTATTGCAGACCAGAACACTGCACTTGCCTGATGAAGACACGGGAGTGTTGAAAGCTCGCTTTTTTTACTATCAAATAAATCGGTTGGATTAATAATTGGTGTTGCTAAATTCTTATTGAGTGAGTGGGCCCTGATATCACCACAGGCCAACTTGTATTCTCAGTTTGTCAACAAGTACGTCTGATTGAATATTGATGGCTCCTTCCTTCATACTAATTTTGAATATACGCTCATAGGGCAGTAATTGACCGATTTGTCCTGATTTTTGTGAGCAAGACACACCTGGTTAATTTATCATGTTGTTTGGTGGATATCAGCGATGTAACTGTGTTGGAACAATTTAGCTAGAGGCAGTCACCGCGTGAAAAAGACCAATAAAAGATGGCTTATATCATTTTTATTTCAGAAGTTCTCTTGGTTTTATTATTCAAAAAAAACTCCCGGCTATTCTCTATTCATTTTACAATTAATCAAAGACATCGTGGCTCTGTCAGTGCTTATGATAAATGACTGTCAAATCAGTTTTCAATCCTTTGGCTTTTAGTCCTCTAGTTTCCTTGTCGATTTTAATTGGTGGGCCGCTGCTTTAATAGGAAGAAATCACGTGGTCTTACTTTCAAATTTGTGATGTGTCAAAAGTTAATGTGAGAGGTGATTGAAAATAATATTCTGAATGAGGTTACTTGAGCTACCTGTTAACTGAGCAAGTTTATTTATGGAATAATTGAGCTGTACAGATGAACAATGTTGCAGGAGGCGGCCATTCAATCTTTTGAACCTGTTCTGCCATTCATTGTCATAGAATCTACAGTGCAGTAGGAGCCATTTGGCCCATTGAGCCTGCACCAACAACAATCCCAACCAGCTACTGTCCTTTCCACACAACCCCATATATTTACCCTCCTGATCGCCCTGACGTTAAGGGAGTAATTTACTGTGGCCAATCAATCTAACCTGCACACCTTTTGGAGTGTGGGAGGAAACTGGAGCACTAAGAGGAAACCGGAGTATGCAAAGGAAACCCATGTAGACTCCACGTACAGTAACCCGGATTGAATCTGGGCCCCTGGTGCTGAGAGGCAGCAATACTAACCGCTGTGCTATTGTGGTTGATCATCTCACGCAATAGCCTTCCCCCTCCCCACATATCCTTTGATTCTTCATTCCTCAACTGCTACATCAATTGCCTATTCAAAACATTGTGTTTTGTCCTCAACTGTGGTAGCAAATTCCACAGGCTGACCACTTTCTGGATGAAGAAATTTCTCCTCATCTCTGTCCTAATCAGCCTATCCTGTATTCTCAGGCTGTGGCCCTGGTTTTGGATATGCCAAGCATCAGGAACATCCTTCTTGCATCTACACTATCTAATCTTATTAGACTTTTATAGATTTCTATGAAACAACACCCCTCCCCATTCTTCTGAACTCCAGCGATAATAATCGTAATCGACTTGACCTCTCCTCATGTGTCAGTCGTTCCATCCCAGCAATCGGTCTGAGCACTGCTCCTTGTTTCTAGTTTGGGAAGCAGGAATATCCTGGACAATCACTGAGAGCCTTCACTCTTAAACCTCTCTCTGACATCTGCTGGCAGTGCATGTCTGAACCTGCCCTCTGTAACTGCAGACCTGTGCAGTTGAATAGCCTGCCAGCTTTGCTGGATGAAGTTTACACATGGAACAGTGGCTACTTGGACCAAGTACCTGAGAGCGATGGGTATCGTGAGGTGTCTGCACCTTGGTGAACGGGAAATTTCAGGGAGGAGCAGAACAGGAACACCAGTTTGTCCGACTTGGATGCAGCAAGCTCACCAACTGTCAAATCAGAAAATGCAGCAGTCGTAACCAAAAGTTGAGCGAGGTAAAAATCTGAACAGGATTATTCGTTGTGAGTCGTTGGAGGTAGTGTAGCTCCTAGGAAAGCATCTCCAAGCATTGAGGCATGAAGGATGCAATCTGGAAATGAGGTTATGCTTTGAGGCAGTTTTCTGGGTCATGGCTAATGAATCAGTTGGTATTTGTTGACAGTGAAAAAAAGGAAGCATGTGAAAGGATAGAAGCCAAGAATCTTATCAGCCTTGGAAAATGATAAAGGGTGCTTTGTGACACTCTGGGACATCTCTCTGCAAATTGAATAAATCAAAAGACTCTATTTACAGCTTCTTGTCTCCTATTTCCATTTGATTTTTGTGCACCAGAAAACACTCTGGTTGAGTGAGCACTACCTCCTGAGCTCCATGAAGGTGCAGTTGATGATTTCACTTTGTGGCATGAAAGATGTTACGTTTCCTTTTGGAAAATTAGAAAGGAAATATCTTAGTGTGGCAATGGTATTACTGTAGGAGAACTGCAAGAATAAATTCTCACTGCTGCAGGACAAGACAAGCCTGCGAATCCCAGAGAAACAACGAGAACTTAATGAAGAGTGAAGCCTCAATGGCAAAATAAGAGTGTTGGTAGAAATACCAACCAGAGATATTGTATAAATTTCAAATGTGAAGAAGGCCAGAACCATTATGAAAAGATAAAGCTGGTTTACATTAGGTAAATGGTGATGACCCTTGATGAAATAGATTGGGAGATGGTCAATAGGTGGCTATTCATCCAATAACGCTTAGAGACTTACGTACGTGGAGAAAATGGTTACATTTGAGCACATGAAAGCAAACATCAGGATGTTCATGAATAATGGAACATTCGATAAAAGCCGCCTGAATTGGAGGTTAATGTGGTAGAAGTATTAGAGTACTTCTTAGTATTAGAAGTATTAGAATATAAGATATAGAAGCAGAATTAGACTGTGCAGCTGTGCACATTCAATTATGGCTGATATCTTTCTCATCCCCATTCTCCTGCCTTTTCCCCATAACCCCTGGTCCCCTTATTAATCAAGAACCTAACCATCTCTGTCTTAAAGACACCCAATGACCTGGCCTCTGCAGCCTTTTGCGGCAAAGACTTCCATGATTCACCACTCTCTGGCTGAAGAAATCCCTCCTCATCTCTGTTTTAAAGGATTGTCCCGTCAGCCCGAGGTTGTGTCCCCGGTTCTAGTTTTTCCTACTAGTGGAAACATCTTCTCTGTGTCCACTCTATCCAGGCCTTGCAGTATCCCTGTGAGTTTCAATAAGATCCCCCCCTCATCTGTCCAAACTCTGAGTACAAATACAAAGTCCTCAACTGTCCCTCGTGTGTCATGCCCTTTATTCCAGGGATCGTTCTTGTGAATCTTCTCTGGACTCTTTCCAAGGCCAGCACATCCTTCCTTAGATATGGGGCCTAAAACTGCTCACAACACTCCAAGTGGGGTCTAACCAAAGGCTTAGGCAGCCTCAGAAGTATATCCCTGCTCTTGTATTTGAGTCCTCTCGACAGGAATGCTAATATTGCATTTGCCTTCTTGACTATTGACTGAATCTGTGCATTAACCTGAAGAGATTTACAGCATGGAAACAGACCCTTTGGCCAAACTTGTCCGTGCCACCCCGTTTTTACCATTAGGCTAATCCATATCCCTCTATACCCCTGTAACTGTCTAAATGCTTTTTCATAGAAACCCTACAGTGTAGAAAGAGGCCATCTGGCCCATCGAGTCTGCACTGACCACAATCCCACCCAGGCCTTACCCCCATATCCCTACACACACACCCACTAATCTCTCTAACCTACGCATCTCAGGACACTAAGGGGCAATTTTAGCATGACCAATCAACTGAGCCCACACATCTTTGGACTGTGGGAGGAAACCAGAGCACCTGGAGGAAACCCATGCAGACACAAGGAGAACGTGCAAACTCCACACTGACAATGACACGAGCTGGAAATCGAATCTGGGTCCCTGGAGCTGTGAAGCAGCAGTGCGAACCACTGTGCTCCTGTGCTACCCCAAACAAAAGCCAAAAATTGTAAAAATTTTTAAAAGACAAAATTGTACCCACCTCAGAGTAATGAATTTAGATGATGTTTAGTGAGCAAGTTCAGAAGGAATAGATAAAGCTGATGGGGTTCCAGATGACCACAGGCTGGTGGTGATTTTTAGCCTGACGATCACCACACCAGGGGCAAGGCTGAGAAAGCGTGGCCTCAGCCAGTACGGGAATTGAACCCACGCTGCTGGTGTCGCTGTGCGTCACCTACCAGCCGTCCAGCCAGGTGAGCTGGCTGACTCCCTACGTGCTCACACAACTGGTTGGAGCAATTGCAGAAAGTAAGCCAAGTGTCCTATACTGTGGATTAAGCTGTTCACATGTAAAGTTCTGGATTAGTTTCTCATTCAAATTTCCCCCAAAAGCAAAATAAGATGCTAGTGTTTAAATGTTGATTGAATTAGAAGACCCATTATGTTCAAACATTCAGACTCAATTATCACAATAAGTAATTACCTCAGAGGGAAGAATACCTATCAAATGCATTTAATTTGTACATGAACTAAACAGCGCAGGCACTTAATTGTCCAACTTGCGATGTTTACTGTTTAAAACCTCATCATCCTCACTAAATAAATGATCAGTGTTGAGTTGATACTTTTATGATTACTGCTCGTTACGCCAACTGCAAAAAATACTCTTGAAAATGGATTGTGTTACTTTGACACCACAAGAGATGTATCACATCCCTTCACCAACTTCCTTAGTTTTATAGCAATTTCCTGCTCAATTGCTGATGTATTTATAATGCTTCTGTTCCTATCTATATTCACCATTTGGTAACACATTTCTCCACCAGCCAAACCTTGTGTAATTTAGGAATACTGGGTTAGATTTGCTCTTTGGATAATCTGCCTGGTTCCTGGGGTGACATCACTTTATAGACCATAGGGCCCCTGAGAATGGAATGAAAAGAGCCAGAAGATAGCAGATTTAGGCCACTCAGCCCATCGAATCTGCTCCGCCATTCAACCATGGCTGATATGATTCTCATCCCCATTTGATGACTGCAGTCCCACTACTGCAGTCTTTACCCCATAAACCTGCAATTTAGTTCTATTAATGCAAGTCCGGGTCTGTTTTGGAATTGTTTAGCGGTTCTCAGCAGCAAATAGTTGCAAACACTGATTTCTGGTTGACCCTTGTAACATTGAGAAGAATGTAAGACATGAATTAGCATCATACATTAGATAGTACAGGGTTGCGATAAACTGAGGCCTTTTTCCCCCTTGTATGTAGTTTTTCAAGCTTTGCAAAAATAGTTTGTCATTCTAAAACGCTCTGCTTGCATGATCACAGTACTTAAGGGTTTGCAGATAATGTAATGTGATAGAAACAAGTTGGAATGGAAAAGAATTGGTTTGATTAGTGCTTTGTGGTTGGTTTGATGATATAACTTATCAGCTTTGCAAAGCTTCTATCAAGTTGCTTTGTATCAGCCTGACAGAAAGAGATCAGTCTGAAAACCTCGGATTTCTGAGCAGGCAAGAGCAATGTGCAACAGACAAATGTCAGTGTAATAAGCAAAATACTGCAGATGCTGCAATCTGAAAAGAGAACAGAGAATGCTGTGGAAAATCTCAGCAGCTCTGGCAGTGTCTGTAAGGAGAGGAAATAGAATTAATATTTCAAGTCCTTTTGGCTTCTTGTCAGGCAAGTCAGTATGACTTGTGACATTATAGTGGGAGTGCTTGGAGGTGGAGCTGAGGGAGGTAACCTGAAAATGTGTCCTAATCATAACTGGCAGAAAATACACTGGTGAAAAATTATTATCCTTAAACCAAAGAATTGGCATTTCACATAGCCAGATGTAACTTAAAAATTGCCTGTGTAATTAAAATGGCTTGCGTGATCATTGTTAGTAAAGTTTAATAGTCGTAGGTTTTATACTTAGAGCTGTTTGAAATAAATCTTTTAAAAGTAAAGCAAAATAAAATAATGGTGATTTTATATTCTCATTTTACAAGAAAACATTTTGGTATTTGTGTTTAAAATGCACTATGCTGATTTTGATCTCGTACCTCAGAAGAATTTTATTTGAAACCTTGGACCATACCATATGTGACCCGAGGGTTCTTTGCTTGCAGGAGGCATCTGAAATTGAATATATTGTTCCACTCCTGGCTCTATCTGTCACCCTGTTTTTATTACCATGAGTATAACATGGTTTATTTATCTAACTGCTACCCCATCACTATACACATGTAAATAACAGCGAAGCTCACCTCCCGTTTTAACCAAAACCTTATTTACTATGTTTTTGGTTTAATTTATTTGTTAGTGTCACAAGCAGGCTTACATAAAGTTACTGTGGAACACCCCCCCCCCAGTTACCACATGCTGGTTCCTGTTCGGTTACGTCTGGTAGAATTTAATATGGCCAGTCCACCTAACCAGCATGTCTTTCAGACTGTGGGAGGAAACCAGAACACACAGAGGAAACCCACAGAGGGGCATACGTTGTATGGATGAGGCATGGGGAGTGTGTAGGTAATGTGGGGAATGAATCTTTTGTTTTTTTTTAGGAGGCAAAGTCTTAGACCACTCAGTCGGGCCTTTTCCTGCCTCTGGCAACTCCTTTGCCTCTGCACTATTCCTCGGGGCAATGGGTCTGATTCCAGCTAGTACCATTCTGCCCCCCACCCCCACCCAGGATAAAAATCCAAGGATTCAGGGCGCTTTCCCACAAGTCTTGTTGCAAAGAAATTTTCCGACTTGGGAGCAGAAAATTGGCTCTTTGCAATCAAAATTTCTTATATTTAATCCTGCATCTTCTGCGCATTTTCTTAGTAACGCTGAGGAGTTAACCCTATCTCATTCACTTCCTCCCCAGCTGGTGCATAGCAGTGTGTATCATCAATTCACCAGGACTTCTTTGACAGCATTTTGCAAACCTGTGAACTCTACCATTGAGCATCACCAGATGCATGGCAATACCACCACCTGCAAATTATCCTCCAAGCTTTCCTCACTTGGGACTGCCATTCCTTCACTGTCACTGGATCGACAACCTGGCAGTCCCTTAGGGACTGCTGCCATGCAGGAAGATAGCTCACCAAAGCTCTCTGAAGACCAATTAGGGATGGGCAATAAATACTGGCTTTGCATTCCATGAACAAATTAAAAAAAACTTTTCTTTTATGTTATAAGCATTTAACGCACCCCCAAATATCAAATTAACTATGACATTGTCAAAAACATTATAAAGCATTATTGGAGGTATTTTGTCTAGTACGTGTTTAATGTATCCAACTGAGTTAGCTTAAACTATTCATCATGAGGCAGGACATATATGTGCACTTAACATAAATGGAATAAGGTAGAAGTACAATACAATGGATGCTGGATTTTAGCTCTGAAGGGTCATTTAGACTCGGAATATTGGCTCTATTCTCTCCCCACAGATGCTGTCAGATCTGAGATTTTTTAGCATTTTCTGTATAAATGTAATGAACCTTTGCTTCAGAGTCCTGGCATGTGTGACTCTAGTTTTAGTTCTTGGGCAGACGTTATGAGAGTACAATATCATAATGATTGGATCTATCATTTCTCCTGATACCATAGCAACGCACAAGCTGTCAAAACCTAATTCAAAGGTGCAGAAATTGTCATGTGTATTCTCTTTTTAAAAAAAGTGAGTCAGCTTGTAAAATTGTTGTGCAGTTTTCCATCAAATTTAAGTTCTTTCGACTTCTGATCCGAAGGGGGTCAGGCCGTAGAGTCATCAAGTGAAGTCAGGTACTAACTACTCCTGTACCTCACGTTGTGAAATAATCTGTAGTGAGCTATTCAAGCACAATGTGTGATGTAGGCTTCACTTTGCTTCTGGATTTTGCTTCAAAACCTTTATTGTTCCAGTTGAAGATCAAAATAAATAGGACATATGGATTCCTAAGTATGCTTAAAAGGAGCATATGCTTAAAGCTAGATGGCTAGCATTTCAAACAGCCCCCGAAGTACCTCGTGATGTTTTGCTGCATTGTAATTTATGCAGTAATTTGAGGGAACTGACTTCTCTCCACAATTTGTTGCTTTTTTTTGTGCGTTTTCGTATTTTGATGCTTTGCAGGAGTGTGAATTCAGTAGCAACATCTCGGGTAAATCGATACCAATAAATTAATTGTTCTCGATTTTTATTCTGAAGTCGGTAGCTGGGGAAGCACCTTCACTGGCCATGTGATATTCACCTTCTGAGATTGTGACTTGGGAGGTAAAATGCTTTGGGAAAACTTGCTGGGAAAAACCAGCAGCTTCCACCATCCAGATCTGTGATGGAAGTTTCATTCAAACTTTGGCATTCTTGATGCAAGGTCAGAATGTTTCCAGTTTGTGTTCGTGTTACCAAGCTGACATGCTGTGTAATACTGAGGTAAGGCCTTTGTTTATTTAAATGAGTATTAAAGATACTGTAAAACTGTTCATAAACGTGTGGGGAGAGTTCTTGATAACACTGGCGTGTTTCCCTGCCTCCATTGGCTCCACAAAAATAAAGCAGATTGATTGGTTTTTCATTTCATTGCTTGTGAAAGGTGGACATGAATCTTTTGCCAAGTTTGACTTGTATACTGCTTCCTAGCCTTCAAAGTAATTCATTGTGTGAAACATTGCAAAATATGTGAATCCAAAGAAGTGCTGTGTTTAGTGTAAAGTTTTCTTCTGCATTGGAGTGAATGTAACTGCCCTTGCAATCGTTTTTGGAATTATTTGGAATAGTATCCAATGGATATGTTTTGAAGTGACGAAGTCTTAAGAGACAGATTTTTATCTGCAGGTTTTGAGTTATGTTTTGTAACACAGTAACTGACATACCTCGCATCAGCCCTCTCAGCAACTTCATTGGTGCCAAGAGTGCATATGCACAGGCGTGCACCTTGGAGTGACTTGGAATGTCTGCAGCCAGCAAATATCAGACTAATGCAAGTTGCTGTTGTCAAGAAACCATTGGTGGAAATTCTGGGAATTTCCCAATAGTGTCTGAAGGTTAAAGGTTGTGAATGCCCAGTGCATTTAAGGAGGGATGCATAAACTTTCACAAGGCTTTACTGATGCAAGTTTGGTGTGGAGAGCCTAAAGCTTTGAGAACATTCGCCTTTGTGCATTTATGAAAAAGCATTTGGCCAACTTTTGTCCATCATTTAAGCCATAATATTCATTGCTTACTCTTTGAAGGCCCAGTATCAAATTTTGACAGAGAGCACTTGTATGTTACTGGTATGCCAATGCAAGTTGGAGATGATGCATTCTTAACATTTACAATTCATTGTAATTAGAAAATGTGTAACAAATTTAGTCCCTTGTAAATCTAATTATTTTATCTGTATTTAATACGCAGAACGGCATTTCTGCGTTGGTGATTTGTATAATGCAGCACACTTCTCCCTGTTACATTAAGAGATGGTGTTCTGTTTTATTTTGAAGTATTTTGTTTTATTTTGGTTGAAGGGAATTGTTGAAATTGATGGGAAGCAGCATCAGTCCCAATTGAACCCACAGTTTGGACAGATTGTGACAGCATAGTGGTTAGCGCTGCAGCCTCAACACCATGTATCTGGGCTCGAGTCCCACCTTGGGTTACACGCTGTCCAGAGTCTCTACATTCTCCCCATGTCTGAGTGGGTTTCCTCTGGGTGCTCCAGTTTCCTCCCACAGGCTGGAAGATGTACTGGTTAGGTGCATTGGCCATGCTAAATTCTCCCTCAGTGTATCCAAACAGGTGCCAGAGTGTGGCGGCTAGGGGATTTTCACAGTAACTTCATTGCAGTATTAATGTAAGCCTACTTGTGACACTAATAAGTAAACTGAAAACTTTAGTTTACTCAGCGTACCTTATTGATAATGAGGAGAAGTCACCATTGGACTGGGGTGGACACAGTAAGAAGTCTCCCAACACCAGATTAAAGTCCAACAAGTTTATTTAGAATGACGAGCTTTCAGAGCACTTCTCCATCAGGTGAGTTTCTCATCTGATGCAGTGCTCCGAAAGCTCGTGATTCTGAATAAACCCATTGGATTTTAACCTGGTGTTGTGAGACTTCTTACTGTGCCCTGCTGATGGCTTATAGTGGCTTCTGCTTGCTTTAGACGACTGAACTGACATCATTCACTTTTGAAGCTCCTTGATTGGCAGCACTTTGCACCAAACCAGTGCAAATTAAGCAGGATGAGACTGCAGTGCATTGTACAGGTAGTTAACTGCTGTTAAACTGGAGTCCTTAACTCACCTCTTGCTGGAGGACTGTACAAATCAGGTCTGTGGAACAATAGAATTGTTGAAAGTGGACTGATGTCTGTAATTGTGAGCCCAAAGATGTGTGGGTTAGATTGATTTATTGGCCGTGCTATATTGTCCCTTGGTGTCAGAGGGATTAGCAGGTTGAATATATGGGAATACGGAGATAGGCATTGGTTGGGATTGTTGTTGGTGCAGGTTGTGACCAGGAATGGCCCTCTCCTGCAGTGTAGGGATTCTGAGATGACGCTATGAACATCACAGTGAGAGGTATTTGGAATAGTGTCATGTCTTTTTTCCCCACAGTATGCGTCCTGTCAATTTACAGTAGGGGAGAGGATGGGTGGGTGGGAAGTGGCAGGGGATGTGGCAAGCTGCATTTCTAAAGTTTGAAAAGTGCATTTCTTTTGTTCTTGCCGGAAGGAACGGTTAACAAAATGTGGTGCTTGTATTTGAATTTATAGCAACCCCCGGACACCGTTATCCCAGAGCCCAGATTCCCGTAAGCAGGAAGTGGAGAGAACAGGCTGCAGCAGGTGATACAGGTTGCTTTTGTTTGTTGGTATACCTGTCCAAAATTCCATCAGTTGGCAAGATTTGTTTTGTGCATTGGCATGCTAATGTGGTCCTAGCGTTCCGCTCTTAACCTTGTGTTTGCTGGTTGTGTTTTTGCAATTCATGGTTTTTTTCCCCGTTGCTTTGATGTCACGTTGAGCTTTGCAGGGTTGTAGTGACGTGTACAGCAGCTGTTGGTTTAATTTGTGCATTTCTTTTTGATTTACTGCCCACTGTACAATAGCACAGATTGCAGCAAATGTAGCTTTAATGAACTAGAGTTGTCTTAATTTTATCGATTGTTACGAAAGAGTCGTATTTCCCCTCCAAAGTGGATTATTTATTTTCAATTGAGTGCATCGTGTTAGGAAATGGTATTGAAAGCTGAGACTCTGATAATTTCCCAGGTACAAGCGCGCACCTCCTTTTGATGCCCCTAACCCTGCAGGGGCTTGGCCTCATATCGACAATGCCAAATGAAATTCTCGTTTTAGCCAGCTGCCACTTGCATTTCGCACCTGATGGGCAATAAAGAAAAACTCAGGAAGCCTCATTTGAATCTTCAGAACAGTGCAACAGCAGGGAGAAGGTGGTAAATTATAAGAAAACGTGAATCTGTGAAGAAAATTTGTTGCAGAATAACTGCCACAGTGACAGTAATGCTTAATCATTCCATGAGTTTTTACTGTGCCTGCAATATTTATATTGTACAAAATAGAGATGGATTCGCTCCCTCCGCCCTCTCAGAACCAACACCTAACCAATGAGTACCTCACCTCTTAATCGACTGAAGTGAATGTGAAGCGTAACGATCTGTGCTTCAGCAACTTTTACTGGTTAATCAAAATAACTCTGATGCTCTGCTTAAAGTCAATAAGTAGTAATTTATTTATCTAACTGAACAGGTTAATTGATCAAGAAACATGATTCTAATGGAATGCTGTTCAACTGAGTATAATTTCCACTTATTAACAAAGAAATAGAATTTTAGTCACTCTCGAAATTTCCTCCCGGTCAAATATCTTCCAGCTGTCCAATTTATATCTGGCACCAATCCTAAACTTGTGTTTGTTCAGCCAGGAAAAATTATCGGCAATTATCCTTGAATAATTTTAAAAAAACTGGTATAATTTTATTGCTCTTGTATAATTCGGAACATCTGGGGGAAAAAATCCATGTTAACTTTCTCTGCCTCTCTAAACTGGGATTCATATCTATTTATCACCATCAGTGATGTTCCAAGTTTGATTTTTTTTGGTTACTTGTGTTTTTTTTAATCACAAAAACACATCTGCTGGAAGAGTGGCCTCCCTTTTGTGAAGGTGTTGACAATGTGGTATTAATTGGTATATTTAATTTGAGAGGGACACAATTTAGGTAATTTTACTAGAAGTGTAAATGAGAAGTGTAAATGTAATTTAAACTGATTTGGGCACTGGCTGTAAAATGAGATGCCTTTGAGAGGCTAGGATCTGTTTAATAACAGCATTACAATAGAATCTGCCTACAAGTGGAGTGTTCCCAGTCACGGCAGCAGTAAAATAAAATCCTTATTTCCGCCTGATCCATTTTCTTTCCACCTGAGTATACATTACAGGATGGGTACGTGCATCTTGGGAGAGCATACCTGTGCGCAATTACTCTTTACCCAGCCTACCATTTCCAGGGTCTTCAGTGATGGGGAGGGGTTGGGGGTTTGTAGTGATTGAGATGGGGAGGAGAGATGGTTGGTGAGTTTGTTAGGGGGTGGAGTGGCGGGGCAGGCGGACAACATGAGGGGAGAGGCTGGTGACTGAACTGAGGATGAAGAAAATGTAAATCTCAGTTGAGCATGGAAAGCTTGCTTGTATTTTTTTAGAATGGAAAATGAAAATGGATGTGCTTGAATGCTTCTGAAACAATCAGGGTGTTTCTGGGTTTTAGTATAAAGGTACGTTAAATAATGTCAGTTAACATGTTATTTTATACAGAAGTAGTTATAACTGTACATTTTTGATTTAATTGGATTTGATTTATTATTGTCACGTGTATTGGGATACAGTGAAAAATATTGTTTTCTGTGCACTATATAGACAAAACATCCCATACACAGAGTAAATGGTTGGAGAAGGAAAGGAGAGGGTATAGAATATAAGTGTTACAGCCATAGCTAGGGTGCAGAGAAAGATCAACTCAATTCATGGTAGGTTCACTCAAAGTCTGATGCCAGCAGGGAAGAAGCTGTTCTTGAGTCGGTCGCTACGCGATCTCAGACGTTTGTATTATTTTCCTGATGAAAGAAGGTAGAAGAGAGGATGTCAGAGGTTGTGGGGTCCTTAATTATGCTGGCTGCTTTTCTGAGGCAGCAGGAAGTGTAGACAGAGTCAGTGGATGGAAGCCTAGTTTGTGTGACAGATTGGACTTCATTTACAATCCTTTGTAGTTTCTTATGATTTTGGTTGAAGCAGGAGTCACACCAACCTGTGATACATCTGGAGAGGTGCATCTATAAAAAGTGTTGAGAATTGTAGCGGATGTTCCGAATTTCCTTAGCCTCCTGAGAAAATAGAAGTGCTGGTGGTGCTTCTTAGTTTGTAGAGGGGTTGGTTAGTGGCTGGGAGGAGAGTGTGCACAAAGTCCAACATCAGTTGATTTTTATATGGCAAGCTCTATGTCTGAATTCTTAAATGTGAGGCTGTGCTTTTTTAGTGTCAATTGATTTCAGCTGAATGACCTCCAGGCTGTAGAAAAACCGTTTCCCAGTCCAGCATGTTAAATATCGAGGGAGCTGCCTGCTTTGGTTTGACATTAAGGGCAAATTCTAGCATGCAATCTTGAAAGAAAATGATCTTTAAACCCTAAAAAATAAAGCAGACTTCCACAGAAAGTCTGTGGAATACACAATGTTCTTTCTGTTCCCATTCATCTTCTGTCTGATTCCATTTGTAATGATTAAATAGTTTTATTAAATTTGTCAGGCTGCGGAGGTGAAATTGAGATGAAGATTGCCTTCTCTCTGACATTTAAAATACAAACAATCCTTCTAAACTGTATTTAAGGAGAATGAGGCATTAAAATTTAAAACAGAACATTCAGCTTCTTCCAAAGGATTAGCTGCATATTTATTAATGGAACTGCAAAGTTTTGGGTTTGATCTTTCCAAGTGTATTGTAATATTTAAACGTGAGTAATTTGAGAAGCAAGTTCGTCCACCCATATTGCATTGTTTAGGCTACATATACACCTGGCAACTTGTGATGAGGGTTGGAGTGAGGAAAAGAGAGACTGATTTTTAAAAAGTTATTAATTTGTGGGGTACAGGTGCTGCTGACTGACCAGAATGCCATGCCAGCTCTGCACAAAAGCAGTACTATGAATGTCCTTCTCCTGGAGTCCTGCAATTTTTATTTATTCAGATAATTATCCAATTCCTTTTTGAAAACTTTGATGGAAGCCTCTTTCAGCGCACGTTTTTTTTTAAAAATCCTCCTGTTTGTGTTGCTTTGTTTTTCAATTACCTGAAATTGGGAATCTTCTAGTTCTCTTCCGACGGAACAATTTCTCCACCTCTGTCCAGACCTTTCAGATAACTTCACTCCAATATCCCATCAATGTTTCCTTTTAGAAGGAGAATATCTTGGATTTTTCTGATTTATCCATGTAACTGAAGTCTTTCATCCTGTCCAGATGTGTTCATATCCTTCCCAAAATCCAATTAGGACATAATCACAGATGAGGACAAATTATAATGATTTCTTTCATAAAGCCCAGGCTTTTTTTTGTATCGTTAATCACTTTCTCAACCTGTCCTGCCACCTGAATGATCTGTGCACACAGAACCACCCTCAGCATCTATCTGCTCCTGCATGCCCTTCAGAATTGTACTCTTTATTTTGTGTTTTTTTAATTATTCTTACCAAAGTGTGTAACTTTAACAAGTAGACTTACAATGCAATGAAGTTACAGTGAAAATCCCCTAGTCGCCACACTCTAGTCCCTGTTCGGGTACACTGAAGGAGAATTTAGCATGGCCGATGCACCTGACCTGCATGTCTTTGGACTGTGGGAGGAAACCCACACAAACGCAGGAAGAACATGCCAATCCCACGCAAACAGTGATCCAAACCGGGAATCAAACCTGGAACCCGGCTCTGAGAGGCAGCAGTGCTAACTTCTGTGCTACTCTGCCCTGGGTTGAATTCCATCTGCCACGATTCAGCTCATTCTACCAACCTGTTTTTATCCATTCTAAGTCTCTCATTATCCTGCTTGTGGCTCATAAAACTTCCCAAGTTTGTGTAACTTACAGATTTTGAAATTGAGCCTCTGCGTACAAGTCGGGGCCGTTAAAATAGATCAAGTAAAAGCAGTGGACCTGACATCCAGCAATGGGGACCCTCCCTAAGTATCTTCCTCCAGCTCAAAAGAGCAACCGTTTACCGCAGATGAGAATACCTCTCAATTCTTTCAATCTCAGCTTCTGAAAGTGTGGACAAACCTGTTCCCCCTCAGTTGTTGTGGATTGGTGAATGAAGATCACCTTCAGTTCTATTGTAATTGACTCAAGGGAGCTATGCAGGCATTAATTTAGCTTGGGACTGTGGTGGATTTTTTTAATATATATCTATCAATATAAAATATTCACAATGTTTCTATAAATTGGAATTGGAAATCATAGGGCAAGGTTTCCCAAGTGAGCAGTAATTTTTATCCTTGGTCCAGCACAGTGAGGTGTTACACCAAATAGCAATTTAAACAAGTCTCACGAGGGAGTGGAATTAACCAAGGAAGCTGAATGTGTGCCAGGTGGGAGTTGTGGACTTAAACCATCCTTTCTCCTGTGTTTGGGAATTTCTGCAAGTTTCCATTCGCTGCAGGGAGTTAGTCCACTCCAGGGGTATCAGAACCTTTATCAGCCCTTGGCAGTTGTGGATGGGGGAAATTTAGGAATGATTCAGTGTACATTCAGAACGAACCATCCATTATAGAATTGTTCAGCATTGTTTCTTTTTCACAGAGCATGAAATCTGCATATTTAAAACAAACCACTTCTGTGATAATTAATGTAATATATTACATTTTCCATTATTCATTATCCAGCAAAGCTAGGATTAATTATTAAGATAAACATAAAATGATGATTAATTATAGAATCACAGAATCTACAACGCAGATGGAAGCCATTTGGCCCATCGAGCCTGCACTGACAACAGTCCTATCCAGATCCCATCTCTGTAACCCCACATATTTAGTGTTAATCATCCTGAGACTAAGGGGCAACTTATCACGGCCAATCAGTCTAACCCATGCATCTTTGAACAATGGGACGAGACCAGAGCACCCGAGCTCTGTTTTCTCCCAGAAGTCGGAAGAAAGTCACCTGAAGCCAGAATTAACCAGGGTCCCTGGTGCTGTGAGGCGAAGCAATGCACTGTGCCACCCCATTATGATTGATTGTTGCTTGTTGGCCAATCTTAAAACCAATACCTTCTCCTTGTCACTTTCTTTAATTGGAAATCGCATGGATTATTTTGCAAAATACCTTCTGAATTCTTATGCTTATGCTATGGAAAAGTTTCTATAATTTCAGAAGCACATCCTTCTGTTTAAAAACAACCAGATATGTTCGATGTGAATGAGACGCCATCGTATTTTCATTTGTTCTTGCGGTTGTTATCAATGGTTGTGATTTGGAGTTGAATGTCTGCTGGGTCTGTTTTCTTCTATTTTGTTTAAACACTAGTGTGCGCAGTATCTATTGTGACAACCACGTCTGCTCAATGAGCTCATGTTACACAATCTGACAGGAGCACCCTGGTAAGTCATACCACCCAGTCCCAGTATAATTGCACACTGCTTTATTGTTGAGCCAGCAATTGATTGCAATAATTTTGGTACACCACACCCCATGATGTACAGTTTTTAAACTTTATCCCTGGGGGGAATCCATTTTAAGGATCTGTTCCTAAAGTGCTGACTTTCTTCTCTGCTGCCTTAAATGCAAAGAGATGACCTTCCAGTCAATATTAGAAATTTCAGCTCTTGATGTGGGTATTTTCTTAGTGGGCTGGTGCTTTTGTGTCTCGAGAGATGCTGGGGGCATCTCAATGTCTTAATGTACAGCCAAGGATGTACTTGGCTCACTTACTTTGCAACAGTGCCTCTTCAGCCTTTTTCTTAGGCAACTAGGATTGGGCAATAAATGCTGTTCAGCCAGTGATGCCTATGTCCCACGAATGAATTAAAAAGTCACTGGACTAATGTTCCAGAGATTCAGTGTAATGTCCTGGGGACCTGGATTTGAAATCCCACCACAGCAGGTGGTAAGATGTTAATTCAGTGAGAAGTATTAGGGAAGGAAATCTGCTATTCTTACCTGGCCTATCAAATCTACGGCAATCTTGATCCTTAAATATGCCTGAGCTGGCGCAATTAGGGATGGGCAGTAAGTGTTGGCATGGTCATCAATGCTCACATCCAATGAACAGGTTTTTAAAAATGCAATTGATTTGAGAAACTCTTGACTGGTATACTGTGATGAAAGCTTACATTTAAAGCTTCTGATGTCTATCTTTCCAAGCATGGCTTTGATCCAACGTTAGCATTCATAAAGGAAATTGTCAAAAATGAAAAGCTACTCACAGTTTTATTATTCAATCGATCTTTCGTACATGGACGATTTTAACTTCATCAGATTTAATTTTTTTCCCTCATATTTTTCATTGAATTAACATCTTACCATCTGCAGTGGTGGGATTCAAATCCAGCTCCCCAGGACGTTACACTGGTTCTCTGGAATATTAGTCCTGTGACTTTTTATTCATTCATGGGATGTGGTCATCACTGGCTGGCCAGCATTTATTGCCCAACCTAGTTACTGCCCCCCTCGAGGGCAGTTGAGAGTCAGTTGCATTGCTGTGGCTGTGGAGTCATAGGTAGGCCAGACCAGGTAAGGATAGCAGATTTCCTTCCCTAAAAGGCATTAGTGAACCAGATGGATTTACCTGACAATCTACAATGATTTCACTGTCATCAATAGCTCCTTAATTCTAGATTTTTTTTTAATTGAATTCAAATTCCACCATCTGCCATGGCAGGATTTGAACCCGGGTCCCCAGAACACTAGCTGAGTGTTCAATTTCTGGATAATCTAAAGATAATACTACTTGGCCATTGCCTCTGCTGACTATTACTATGCCTCCACCTCCCTCAGTATGTTACGATGAAGAGATATTTTACTGATACCTTTGTTTTTAATTGAATGTTTAGAGCTGCTTCCTTTTATGGCAAAATGTATAAAGCTAGTGACTGCCAAGCTATACATTCCTGTTCTGTGCTTAGTTCCTAAATTCAAATGGGCAGTACCACAGCTTTATCCTTGAGGTATAGAATTAAAAATCATCCCAGGGTTTCTGCTCCCTGTGGCTAGTGATTGATCCTTGCTGCAAAAGTATAAATGTAGATGCTTTGGGATGGTCTCAATTACAGCTATAGCCCCTGTGAACACCTATGCATATTGAATGGTCTCTTTGTCAGACCGGAGAGAAACTGGTACATGTGTGGAGCTGTCCAGCAACAGAAATCATTGCCTTGTTGAAGGGAAAAGATTGGCAAACGGAACATTCTGAATGTATTCGGCTCAATTATACACACTTTCCTATTGGTTCAACCCATGTTTCTAAATTCTACCCTGAAGCAATTTCAATTATGTCAGTGTGCGCTCTAATTAGCGTTGTGCGAAGTGATTCTCTTAATAGAAAAGTGAATGCAGTGAAGCCTCACAAGCAGCACCTTACTTTAAAATATTGTGTCTTTATTTAAAGCGATTGATTACTAAAATCCAGCAATATCTTTCTAATTGCAGATCTTACAAAGGGAGTGCATTCTTTCCTTTGGCAGAGACCATGCAATTGTGTTAGTAGTGTGGTCCTACCTGAATGCATAGATAACTGGCTGGACAGTTGGGAGAGCATAGTGCACACTGATGTGCAGCCTTTCCCCAATAGGATACTGCTTTGGATCATTAACTTCAATTGAAGTTTAGTTGTAACTTCAAAGAACAACTTGTTCTTTCAGCGCAGTTGCCTCCCAGAATAAAGTGAGCTGTATTAATCTTGCAAAGTCCAGTACCAATGTACGTCCTCAGAACAAAGATCAACTCCACAAAGTGTACCCCGATGACTGAAGCAAGAGAAGGTTAGGTGTTTCCAAACTGAACATTGGAAAGAACATTTTTTTTTGGTTATCCTGGGACTTTAATAGTTTACATTTGTTTTTCATGTCAATTGCTAATCAGAAGAACAAAGAACAAAACAGCACGGGAAACAGGCCCTTCGGCCCACACCGCCACCCCAATGTTCCCACCCCTACCTGCGATCCCTGTCCATGTTTATAGATCTATGGATTAAAAACAAAATTTGAGACAATTTAGGGAGAATTTGTTTTGCCAGTTAGCCTAAGAGCACATCTTTGGGATGTGGGAGGAAATCGGAGCGCCTGGAGAAAACCCATGCAAGCACGGGGAGAATGCGCAAACTCCCACAGACACAGACCCAAATCCATGTATCTGCATAGCACAGCGATAGTCACTGAGCTGTCGTGTTGCCCATCAAATGGTGCAGGTCAAGCGTACATTAATGACATGAAGCCCTAGGAATATGTTGTTAAAGCAAAATTGAAAAGGACTCAGTTTTACTTTGAAGATTTACAGATCTATTCAAGTTCTCTGTACCTTTCTGAACAATCCGTTTTGTGTTTTTGATTTTTCTACTAAATAGATGATGTATGAAGTATTAAATATTTAGAACTGTCATCAGGAAGAATTTAAAAGCTTTGAAATCCGATTAATGGGAGGCTTGTAATCATGGGATAAAAGCAAAATACTGCGGATGCTGGAAATCTGAAACAAAAACCAGAAAATGCTGGAAATTTCAGCAGGTGTGACAGCATCTGTGGGGAGAGAAAATGGAGCCAATGTTTCATGTCTAAATGACCCTTAGGACTCCATTCTGCCCACAGATGCTGTCAGACTTGCTGAGATTTTCCAATTTTTTTATAATTTTGCAGATTTAGTCTATTAATCTATTGTCAATACAATAATATCAAAGACTGAAGAGATTTTTTAAATTCCAATTCAATCAAATCAAGTCTAATTCAGAGTCTCGACAAGTTGAAACATTCCCGATCCAAGCCGACAAGACAGGACTCTCACCTCCTGTTTTGGGCTTAATCTACATAATCCAAGCTGATTGGATTCGGCATAGCTCTTCCTCCAAGGCTTGATCTCATTTGCGTCTTAACCGAAAGGCCAAGATGCCGCTTTTAAAAATTGCTTCAAATGAAGCTAAAATATAACCCTAATGACTTCAACCAAGTACAGCACATCGATACTGCACTTGATCTTAGCCAAAAGTCTGAGAAACGATCAGCACAAATCTGTTGACTTGGAAATGATGATTACTGCCACTGGAATGATTATTCAGTTGCTGCAGATACATAACTTGGGGTTTAATGTAGTCTCTTTCAGTGTTATTGTCTCCCAGAATAAAATGGCATGGTCTGTATGTATTCTTGCTGAAAAGAGCAAAATGTTCTTAAAATCTGAAACTGTAACAACTTTTATGTACAGTATCATGCTATTTTGTGTGTGTTATAAACAGGAAGTAACAACTTACATAATTCATGTGAACCTTATTTGTAAAATCCTTAGAACTGTATGATCTATAAACAGGTTTTTGAAATTAAGCTTCTTCGAGATGATGAGTAAGTGAACCTTTCAGTGCAGCCATTGAGAGAGAGCATCAAAATAAATTTCTACTTCAGTTTTCTTTCTTGGAATCTGAGTCTTGGTACTTGGCAAAGACATCTTATTGGCAGGTTTAGTTTAAACTTATTAATTCTTCAAAGTAGAAGTTAGTAAAATTGTAGTTAATGCTGCTTAGCAGTTACTCTTTGTACGTGTCTTACAAGGGATAATTGGGATAGGCCGAAAGCAAAGCAGCAAATGGATTAATTTTTATATTTATTGACGATGCTTGTAACGCAATTGCAACTTCATAGGTGAACCAAAGGTTAAAAGACTACGACAGAATTTGTTATTCGATGTTGCGGGCTCCAACTAGGTTTTGAATTTTAAGTCAAAAAAGGCATACTTATGATTCAAAGTGAACACAAATACGTTAATTTGACATATCCACCAGGCACGCAGCTTATTCCATGTAGGTAAGAGGAACTAAAAGGATTGCTCCTTGGACAGGGAAGACATGCCACTGGTTTGGGGGTGAGGGAGGAGGACAAAGAGGGGTGAATTAAAATTTGGGAAAGTTCTCTCCTTCCTTGAGCCTCTGCTGCAATCCAAAGACCACACTAACCAGCCACAAGTTGGAGTGAAAGCTATACATTGTACCTCATGAAGGGAAATCAAATGATCATGTATTTGCCCTGAATGTGCGAGAAGATAAGAAAAATAAATTGTTTATACAGCACCTTGCGTAGCCTTGGGGCATCCCAAAGTGAGTTACTGTTTCAGTGTAGGAAATCAGTTGCACACTGTGTGTTTCCATAATTTAGACAGTCCAATCTCTGCAGTATTTAGTATCTTATTCATTATGCTGACATTGTTTGAGGGCTAAATGCTGGGCAGGGCATAGTACCAGGCAATCCAAGTGATAAGCACTTGGCCTCAGCTTAATGTCTCCTCTGAAACAAGGCACCTTCGATAGTGTGGCCCTCCTTCAGCACCGCACTGCCATTAGATTAAGTGCTCAAGTTTTTGGTGCAGGACTTGAATCCACACCCTTCTGATTCATGAACACACTTTCGCAATGCCACTCCTAATCTAGGTCATTAGATATTTAATTTCTTCTCCCATCCTGCTTCGGAGAGTGCTCCTGGTGGCTCACCATGCATATTGACGAGACAAAGGAAGTCAGTCCCTCACCTGAAAGGGGAGGGTGGGTGTTAAATGGCATAACTTGAGGTTGTGAATTCAAATGTATGAAGGAGTTGAAAAATGTGCACAGCTGAAGTACAGAGTGGCTTTAAACTATTAATTCGAGACCCTTCCACAGTCAGAATCACCAAGTAAACCTCTGTAATGTTACTGGTGTTCAAGATGTAAACTGTGATCGCAAAGTAGAAGCGTGAAATATATAATGGAAATTAAGGTTTAACATTGTTTGTTAAAATAGAAGATATTCCAAATATACAAGCTGCTTTAAGATCAAGACCTGAAGTTAATCATGGCAAGATTAGGGTTAAATTAATAGAAGTGTTGAAGTAGTTGAACATTTTGAAGCAATGTTAAGATTTTTGTATGGGTTAGAGAGGAATGGGTAAATGTTACACTCGCCATGTTGATTTGTACACCAGAAACTAAATTCTATGGCAGTTTAAATATCTATCGGTGATGCCTTAGGAGTACTGTAGCACGAGGGAGCAGTGTCAGCCAGTACAGATATCCTACTCACCTCAGAAGGATAATGGTACCAATGTATGTTTGGAAAAAAAAAAATCCATTTGTTAAGTCTACTCAAGCATGTAAGAGGGGATAATGTCTTTGAGATTTCATATATTGACTTCAGCAATAGAGTTAATCTGAGCTGTGGACTTGTTGCCATTTGGTGTGGAATCTCAATTCTATGTTGTATTGAAACATTTTATGTAGACTCAACAATGCCCTCTGCTCAATTCCTTTCATTATGGATGCAATTTAGATAGTGTCGCAGGCAATGGAGACAAATGAGTAGGGAAACGACACCAGGGCTACTTTTTTTTTTCAGCAGTGATTCAAGCTGGAAGTAATGTTAAAGTTTTGCTACATGGGAAAACTGTGATGGATGATGATGATGGTGCTCCCCTGAAATTTGGACACTTTACAAAATGGACTGATGATTTATTGTCCTGAATGAGATTGCAAAGGTTTAGTGCGTTATCACCTTCATGAATTCCGTGCTTTGTGTTACGTGCATGTTCTGGATGTGTACTTTTTAATGTGTCATTTCACGGTAGCTTTTATCTACACGGGTCCAAATAATTCCCTTTTTCTCTGTTACAGAAGAAATGGAAGTTAAGCCTCCATCGTCAGCACAGCGCAGATATGGTAACGTATTCCTTTTATAACCATAGCCTCCTTCACTTGCATGCAACAAAATACACTTCAGTTTTATTTATATCGTGCTCAATAAAACTTGAAGCCGACAGTTAGTATTCTTTTGCATTCAGCCAATTCTTAGTTCTTGCCCTCATTATATTCAATATCTAGTCATGATTTGATTTATTATTGTGATATGTATTGGGATACAGTGAAAAGTATTGTTCCTTGTGCTGTACAGATAAAGCATAGCATTCGTAGAGAAGGGAAGGCAAGATTATCCACATATCTCGTTAAATTCTTTATGATGTGAACCACGCATTGTAACCTTCACATTCCCCAGCTACTGTCTCTTCTAGGATATGAGCATATTGTTGCAGCCCAATAATAAGACAGCAAGTTGTTTAACTTTTGATAATGAAGAGCATAGTGTTTATAGGGAATTGGAATCCCATTGAAATGTTGCATGGAAAACATGAAGCCGGTCACCATTGGGATAAATACATCTGTCTAAATAATATGTTCCTTGCCTCCAAGTGACATTGAGTTTATGCAGGGAATCTGCTCTCTGTCTGACTTCCTTACCAGATCTCTGAAAACATTGTTTCTGACCCATTCTTTCCTCAGATGGACAAGAAACCAAAGGTTTGATATCTTACTCACTGCTACCTATCCCTATCTAGGGACTGGCTAGATAGTTGCCAGTCAAACCAGCTGTATGGGTTTTCAGCAGTTAAAGATGTTGTGCTTACTTAGATCAGCCCATTGTAACTCTTAGGAGTAGTATTTATTCAAACGGGAATGTTTGTTGGAATGACATTTGTCTCCAGCTGATGGAACGCAGGAGATGTTGTTTTGCCCACCAGTTTGTGTCTGGATGGAATTCTTTCCGCTGAATTGAAATACCCATTCCCCAAAAAAATGTTATTGGTCTAACTTGTGTGTGGAATTTAATTTAACAGCTTTATCCTAGTATGAGTTGAACTCAAATCTCCTTTGCACCAGGATGTGTGCACGCTCTCGTGCACAAGCACATGCGCCCAAACACTGACATGAATCGTATTGCAGTATCTTGATGGTGTTTTCAACCATGCCCTCCCACTGTTGGCATTTCATACATTTCCATTGCAGAATTATTAAACTAAACATGTAGGAAGGAGCAATAAAATAAAATGCTAATCAGGAAAAAGTAATGGTAGTTTTCCCACAGCTTCCTGTAAAATCATTGAGTGAAACCGATATCATGCAGTCATCTGACTGATCTTTTAGATGCCACTGGGATGTCTGAATTTATAATTAAGCACTGTTATAGGTAAATGTATAAATTTTGTAAAATGTGTTAATTCTGTAGTTTGAGATTACGAAGGTTTTCAGTTGAAGTTGAATTGGCTGATGGAGTTTTTGTGCTCCTGTGTAGTACAATTTAATGACAGTATCATAGTTTATAATTGTGTCCTTGATTAGAGAAAACTTTTCATGTTTCTTTTCAATTTTACAGTGTTTCTTCATAGTGCAATACCTTTTATTGGATTTGGTTTCCTGGACAACGCTATAATGATTGTTGCTGTAAGTACTTCTCCTGCGTCTCTTGCTGCATTTCTTATCATTGAGACGCTAATCTTAAAATAACCATTTTAAAAGTGATGATTCCATTCTGACTGTAAATGTCTATTGCTGGGATTAGGTTAAGATGGGGAGAGACTTGTGTGAAGCATACAAACATCAGTACAAGCCAGTTGGACTTGATAGCTTGCTGTGCTGTAATTCTGGGATCTGTTGGGTTTGTGACAAAGTGATGTGCTTATCCTGCAGTTTCCACAAAGCGGCAGGACATGAGTTTGAGCTCAACAAACCTTGAGGAATTTTTAGCTTCAGTCATGTCTCACCTAATGGAATGAAGGTCTTTTTGTTTTTGGAAGAGTGGATTATTTCTGACCACATCTGTACACCTTCCAGTCAGCAGTTACATTGACCAGCCCTGACCTGTCTATCCTATGTAACATCTGGCAAGTGTTTTTTACCTTGTGCCTTCTAGTTTTCATAAGTTTTGAAAAGTAATTTATAGACGGGCAGATGGTAAAGAACAGTGATTCTCCCCCAAAAAGATTCTAAATGTCGAATTGGCATAAAAACTGGAGTAAATCATGTTTTTTTTTAAGCAGAGTGTCCCACATTTTGCACTGCAGAGTGCACTAGTGTGTATCATGCTGAATATCAGTGCGCCTAGTTCCCCTGGAGAGGCTGGCAGCATAGAGCTGAGTGGGCACGTGCTGATGTGCCAGTTCTGAGGTGGGCGCATGCACAGTGGCCTTCACTGCTGATCTTCCAATTGCTGGCCTCCCTCCCTCTCTAACTCAGGCCAAATATAGGGTGACAGTGAGATCATCACCCCCAACCCGCATCCTCCATCGTACAGATTCACCACCACCACCCACTTGGCATTTCCCAGTGCCTGATGTGCTGTGCCAATATATCCCTGGGCACTTTGCCCCTTGGACAGTGCCAGAGGGCCCAGGCTGGCACTGCCAAGGTGACAATGCCCGGGAGCAACTCCCGGTACCCAATACTCAGGAACCTCAGTTGCCCTCCCTGCACTTCTGGATTGGGCTGCTAGCTCCTTACGAGTGGGAGCTATACCAAACACTGCTGAAGTGAACCGTTCCTGATGGAGGAGTGGGGTGGGTTGGGGGTGGAGAGAGGCTATACTTCTGATCGAATGCTGGAGAATATCTTCTGTTGGACAATACATTAATGTCAGGTGTTGTGTTGCACTTTTAAAAGAATGATTTGGTTTAAAAAAAAAAGACAACTTGTGCAAAGCTAAAAGAATGTAAATATTTTAATATATTAATTTTAATTCTGTTTTTCAGGGAACGCAGATAGAATTGTCCATTGGAGTTATTTTCGGAATTTCTACTATGGTTGGTAAGTGTTTTTGAAATAGTTTTCACCCAATGCGAGAGGCATTTGTATTGTTTCTGGATCTTGATTTGTCTTGTTGTTTCAGAGTATATTTTCCTTCTCCCAATGGTTTTGTAATTCTTCAATCTCATGGAGCCAGTTGCAACTCTCTTTCTCTCTGTAGTGTAGCAAATAATGCCTTCTGGCGTTTAAATGGGAATTAGTCAGGTTCCCGATATGTCTGTCTGACAGGTAACTGATGAAGAATGATTAGGTTCTTGAAGCAGGCTGTTTTCCCATTATTTTATGTTCTGTCAATAGTTCATAAAAGGCCTAACTTCCAGACAAACCATTATATCTCCAGTGTGCCTCCATTACCTCTTGATGGTCCCTAACCCAACTCATTGCTGTTGGCTGTCAAAACAGTACAGGAAAATGCTGCACCATTAACCTGGGACTCTGGAGACAGCCATGGCCCTTTACTTAATATTCTGCCTGGAATTTCTGGCCGTAGATGTCCGTGTATTTGGAAAATGTATGTCAGCTCTTGTTTGTCAAGAAATCGATTTTTCTCTCCTGTTGCGGGTATACCTGGCAGTTCACAATATCCACAAGGAAGTGATCCTTCACCATCCATTCCATCTCTGAAAACAACTCGCAACGTATAGACTAAATCATAGCATGAAAAATAAATATTTTTCTGCGGGGCATGCCTCCTGGTTTAGTGAATCTGCTCCTGCAATTCTGTGGTAGTAAGCTATTTCCAAAAATGAGGAAGTGGCTTTAGAGAAACCCAGTCATTCTTAATGGAGCTGCAATTAGGAAAATATCATTAGTGCTGTTCTGTGCTCCTCCCTGTTTTTACTTGGCATGCAAGGGTCTTTGTACAAACTAATGAAGCAGCCTAAATGATGGTTGAAGTGTGACTTGACCGATCTACAAGTTTTCCTTTCACCTTTTCTATATAGTTAACACTTGATTGATTTATTAGTGTCGCGTGTATTGGGATACAGTAAAAAGTATTGCTGCTTGTGTGCTATACAGACAAAACATACTATAAGAGTACATAGGGGAGAAGGAAAGGAGAGGGTGGGGAATATAGTGTTACAGTCATAGCTAGAGTGAAATTAGCTTAATCAAGGTTAATATGAAGGGGTGCAGAGTCACCAGATTGTTTCTGGAGTTGAGAGGGTGGGCTTATGAGGAGACACTGAGTAAACTGGGATTATATTCATTGGAATTCAGAAGAATGAGTGGCAATCTTATCAAAACACAAATTATGAAGGGAATAGATAAGATAGAAGCAGGGTGGTTATTTCCACTGGCAGGTGAAACGAGAACCAAGGCGCATAATCTTAAATCTGCTCCCCCTTATTTTGAGGCTGAGTTAAGGAGGAACTTCTTCACCCTAAGGGTTGTGAGTCTGTGGAATTCCCTGCCTTGTGAAGCAGTTGAAGCAACCTCTGAGTATTTTTAAGGCAAGGTTAGATACATTTTCAATAGTAATGGAATTAAGGGTTACGGTGAGCGGGTGGGTAAGTGGAGATGAATCTCAACACAAGATATGTCTGTCTGACAGGTAACTGATGAAGAATGATTAGGTTCCTGAAGCAGGCTGTTTTCCCATTATTTTATGTTCTGTCAGTAGTTCACAAAAGGCCTAACTTCCAGACAAACCATTATATCTCCAGTGTGCCTCCATTACCTCTTGATGGTCCCTAACCCAACTCATTGCTTTGGCTGTCAAAACAGTACAGGAAAATGCTGCACCATTAACCTGGGACTCTGGAGACAGCCATGGCCCTCCATGATTTTATTGAATGGCGGAGCAGGCTTGAGGAGCCAGATGGCCTACTCCTGCTCCTAGTTCTTGTCTTAAGTTAGGTCCATTCAAAGGTCTGATGGGCAGCAGGGAAGAAGCTGTGCTTGATTTTGTTTTAGAGACCTGTTAGAAACACAGAACAGGCTGTATATCCTGGTTTGGATTGTAAAAGTTTTACGATCACAGAAAGCTGGTCACTGCATTAGCTGCAATGCAAAACCCTGATGGTCGATAAACTTCTATTGTCAACACGTTGTTAAATGTTTGTCCTTTTCTTTTGGAAGAATAAATTGGTAATTACTGTTAACGATTCACCAGAAACGCTGCATTGGCAATGGACTATCTCTCGAGCTGATCCCTTCGTGTCAGGGAATGTGCATAGTTCCCAATGCTGCTTCTGTCGGAAAGAGACAATTTAACATTATTCCACTAGAGCAAACATCTGGAATAGACTGTCATTTTGATAGAACATGTGTTCGATATATTTTAGGTAAGATTTGTAATTCTCTGAGCAGGGGTGGGATGTTCTGTTGAAACTCTTAAGAAAAGAGTGAACTACAATATTATCAGGGAAAAGCAAGAAATGGCAATTATGTTGACTAATTACTTTGGTATCAATATTTTCAGTGGAAAATGAAAAGGTATCTAAATGGATACAAAATTGGCTTCTTAACAGAAGCCAGCGGGCGGTTGTAGAGCGTTGTTTTTCAAACTGGAGGCCTGTGACCAGCAGTGTGCCTCAGGAATCAGTGCTGGGTCCACTGTTAATTTGTCATTTATATTAATGATTTGGATGAGAATATAGGAGACATGGTTAATAATTTTGCAGATGACACTAAGGTTAGTGGAATAGTGGACAGTGAAGAAAGTTATCTCCAATTATAACGGGATCTTGATCAATTGGCCTATTGGTTGATGAATGGCAGATGGAGTTTAATTCAGACAAATGTGAGGTGATGCATTTTGGTAGATTGAACCAGATAGGACTTACTCAATTAATGGTAGGGCGTTGGGGAGAGTTACAGAGCAAGGAGATCCAGGGGTAGTCTGTTCATAGCTCCTTGAACTTGGAGCCACAGGTAGACAGAGTGGTGAAGAAGGCATTCAAGCATGCTTGGTTTCATTGGTCAGAAAATTGAATACAGGAGTTGGAATGTCTTGTTGAAGTTGTACAAGATATTGATCAGGTCACACTTGGAATACTGTGTGCAATTCTGATCACATTTTAGGCAGGGTATCACTAAACTCGAAAGAGCGTAGAAAAGATTAACTAGGATGCTAATGGGACTTGATGGATTGAGCTATGAGGAGAGGCTGGATAGACTGGAACTTTTTTTCTTTGGTGCATAGGATGCTGAGGGATGATCTTGTAGAAGTCTATTAAAGAATGAGGGACACAGATCAGCTCGATAGTCAATATTTTTTCTCAAAAGTAGAGAAATCTAAAACTAGAGGGCACAGGTTTAAGGTGAGAGGGGAGAGATACAAAAATGTCCAGAGGGGCAATGTTTTCACACAGAGGATGGTGAGTGTCTGGAACAAGTTGTTAGAGGTAGTAGTAGAGGTGGGTACAATTTAAAAAAAATTTTTAAAAAGCATTTAGATAGTTACATGGGTATGATGGGTGTAGAGGAATATGGGCCAAATGCAATTGGGATTAGTTTAGAGGTCTTAAAAAAAAAAGTGGTATGGACAAGTTGGGCTGAAGGGCCTCTTTCCATGCTGTAAACTTCTATGACCTCTAAACTGACATTAGATCGGGGACAGGGACTCACCAAAATTAATACAAGCCAAACTGAAGAAAATAATGAGATTACGTATCGAAAGTCCCAGGATCAGATGGTTTTCATTCCGAGGGTTTAAGGGAGTTAATGAGAATGTTACTGATGTCCTAACCATGAACCATAATCAAAGTTCTCTTGATTTGGGAACAGTTTCTTAAGATTGGAAAGTTGTACATGTCACCACACTATTTATTTGAGAAAGGGAAACCAGGGAATTAAAAATCAGTTAGCCCAACATCCTTTATTGGGAAAATTACTTGAGGTCCATAATTAAGTAAAGGATGAATAAATAGCTTGAAAACTTCAAGCTGATCAGAGCCAACATAGATTTGTAAAACCATGTCTAACACACCCAGTGGAAGTTTTGAATGGTGACTAGAATACTGGACGAGGGAGTGTCGATAGATGTTATTTATTTGGGTCTCCAGAAGACATTTGATAAAGTGCTTCCTGTCGAGATGTTGGGCTAAGGTTGAAGCACATGCAGGTGAAAGATAAATTATCAATGTGGCTTGGAAGCTGGCAGGGAGACAGGAGGGATAATGTGCTGATACTCTAACTGGTGGGATGTGTTTTGTGGTGTCCAGTAAGGATCTGTATCAGGCTGTCCATTATTCACTACAGTCATTGTCACTTAGTTGGGAAAAGAAGTCACATATCTAATTGCTGATGACTCAAGGACAGATGACATCCTGAGCAATGTTTATGGATGCATGAAATGACGGGAATACTGATGATTGTGAATGGGCAAAAACTGTGGTAAACCTACAACCCTGGTCCACCATTGCACAGTTCCTTCTCCCGCCACACTCTTCCATCCCGGCCACCTCAGTTCCATTCCCCCCCCCGCCCTCTCCCAATTCAGTGCACTCACCCTGCCACGTGCTCCAGTCCTTCGATTCGGTCCACCTTGTTGACCAACAAGGGGCATGCATGCGGCATGTCGTGCGAGAGCTGCTCTTGGAGGTTGCTTCAGGAGTTGCCTAGTGCTTCATGTCGTCAGTGTATGCTTAAACTGGACCATCTGATGGGCAACATGACAGCTCAGAGACTATCGCTGTTGCTGTGCTGACACATGGATTTGGGCCTGTGTCTGCGGGAGTTTGCGCGTTCTCCCCGTGGTTGCGTCGGTTTTCTCCGGGTGCTCCGGTTTCCTCCCACATCCCAAAAATGTGCTCTTAGGCTGATTGGGTAACAAATTGTCCCTATGTTGGTCCCTGTATGGGAATCTTCCACAATAGGCATAGCCTAAAGTCATGGATATGTCATTAAGACGTTAGGACGACGGCGTGAGCTCGTTGGGCCGAAGGGCCTGTTTCCCGTGCTGTGTTGCTCTTTGTTTGTTCGACTCCAGCCCACATGTTCCCAAGCACATTCTTCCCAAGCCCCAATACCAACCCAGTTATCTCTGTTCACCCTCTTCCAATCCAGCTTGGCACCTCTTTCCAGGCTCCTAGATATTGGTCCATCCATCAGTTCCCAAAGTGACGGATGGCTTCCTGAGCCTTGTGGGGAATATAGGGCAGTATTTTAAAGAACCCACTGAACAAAATAATAATGTAGGTTGGCCTGAGCCTCAAACTAAGCAGTGAGCGAAATGAGTTGCTGATAGGCTTTCCATTCTGACTGCATGTATCCTTCTGTGGTTCATTGATTCCTTTCTCTTAGTGAGGCATTTGCCTTCACAATCTGACTATCTTCTTGCCTTACATCTAGTGGATTGTGTTCCACTGAAACTGCACCTGATGCTAGGCCCCTCTGATGGACAGTAAATGCCTTTGAAAGAAGCCTCGGTCAGAAGAGCACAGCCCAGCCCAACCCAACAAATTAGCAGATGAGTTCCGCCAGGGGCCCTTTCTTGTCTCTAATCTTAGCAACAGGAAAACGTCCTGTTGCTACGTGGCTGCCGTGCAGCCCCTGCTCTGAATTTGCTGAGCCACTATGTTTCCTGTTGTGATGGGCTGCATTCAGGCCAGCCCATTGCCTCTATAGATTATTTTAGAGGGGGTATGGAATCCTTTGTAAGGTTTGCTTCATTTTAAGTTATTTCTGCCTATGTGACTAACTATGCTAAGCCTTAAAGCAAACTTGGCCACTATTTAAAATCAGCTGGGAATTCTGAGGCAAGCTTTGAAATTGACTACGTTTTACAATGTTAACGGAAAAGACCACAGCTGCCAATTGCTTGAAAGTTAGGACACAGTTTTGCCAGCAATTTCAATAACACAGATATTCATGTATTGTAGTAACAGTTATCTGTTGAGTTAATCAGCCCTGTGTGAAGTTTGAGTTCAAGGCTGTACAGAGTCTGACTGTGAAACCAGTCTCCAACTTTTTTCTCTCTCTGTTTCTGTCATATTAATTTTAAGTTTTAGTCAATTTAAAAAAAAATCATCTTAAATCCTTACCAAATGCTGCCTTCGTCTATTCCAAGAAATGAATACAGGGAGTTTGAATATCCAGGTGATCTAGAGCAATGGACGTGGGTTTGGTTATAAGAATGATTGCTCATTCATTTTGGATAATGAAAAAATATTAATCGATAAGTGCTTAAAATTAATGACAATGCACATTTTAATAAAAACCCTTAGTTTTTTTCTGAAGGAAGATGCATTGTGAATTCCTCTTTTTGTTTGATATATTGCCCTCAATATTTTGATTATCCTCTTTGATATTTCATCCACTTGTGATTTTTTTTCTTCAAGTGAAGGAATGTATATTGCAAGTTCCACCTTGTGATCTCCCTTGAGGCGAGTTAAAGGATGGGAAATCACAGATGGGGACCCCAGCACCTTCCCACCCCCACCCTGATTGTCCATGTAGGGGGCCCCTGGTCATTCCTGCCCCATGGTAAACTTAGGACCTTTTCTGGGTGTTTAAGGGCCTCACCTTGTCAGCACTGGTATGAATCTAGTGGCAGGCAGACAAGCAAGACAACAGACATGGGGGTGTCGTGGTTCGGCACGGACAAGAAGGGTCAAAAGGCCTGTTTCTGAGCTGTAATTTTCTATAGTTCTATAGTTTGTGAGCTCCTGGGCAGACAGTTGATGTCAGATCAAGCCATTTGGTGTTGAGCGGAGAGGATCCCTGCTGAGATCCATCTGCTGCTCTTGCTATCAATCTCCCCTTCGATGACTTCCTCTCCTCAACTCCCAATTTCACCACCCAGCGATGGACTGGGATCCAGCGACAATCCTGGGTCTTGGGTGGGTGTCTTATCGCAGTAGCCACCACCTTACTGCTGCTGTTTTTAGAACTCCTGGCAGGATACCTGATCCCAAGGGAGGCTGAAGTTTGAGCGCCTGAGTGGAATAGGATGTGAGGGGTGGGGAGGGGGCCATCTTGCTCTTGCTGGCTCTCACCAACAGGCAGCCAAGACCCTATCCTCTCTGTGAGGTTCTGCCCCTTATAACCACTGATTTACAGAACCAGTCTCAGATCAACTTCCATTGTTTAGTTGCTGGTCAAATTTGGCTTGTTTTCAACATTGGCCTGTGAGAATGCGCAGAATGTTTTAAGGTCTTGATGAAGGCTTCACCTCATCTCGCCTTGACTTTTTTGTTAAATCCAGCCATTGGTGAACTTGAGCCAAGTCTTTCTTGGTAAACAAGGCTGCATTCCTTCCAATTATTGTGGATAAGGCAATTACACAAAAATCCCAAGTTCAGCTCCCAGTTTGTGCTGAGGTCACCATTCGCAGCCAGGCAGCGATAAAAATCTTTTGATCGCTCGCAGTATCTTGGGACTAGAAGTGTTCCTGTTTGTAATTGCTTTCCAGTGACCCCTGCTGCAAAGTGAGCACGCACATTTAAATGTCAGGCAGGGAATAGGTCAACTATGTTGGTCCTGATTGACCCTCAGACAACTTGTTCTATTAAGAATGGCTGCTGCAGCCATCCTTCAGCATCATGCCTACAGCAGAGGGCAAGTTTATGTAGAAATAAAGCTGTGTAATCTAATTACTCCCAACAGCGGATTGAACTTGTTGAACTTTTGTCTTACTATTTCAACTGATTATTTTTTGTTTTTCCAACAAAACAGCGGCAGCACTTGGCAACCTTGTGTCAGACGTGGCTGGTCTGGGGTAAGAATATCTTTAAGCACTCGAATAATAAAGGATTGAAAATTGAATATTTATCATGTATTTTCCTCAATTTCTTACAACTGTGATGTGGTTCCTCAATGACACTGCATCCAGCTCCAGGGTATTTTTTCTAAAAGACAGCGAGGTACTGAAACGTTGTGTATGTGTGCTATAGCCACAATTTCAATTTTACCAGGTATAGTCAACTTCAATGTAAATCAGCTTTTCCATCTAGATTTTTGGCCATTTAACTTTTTAATCAGGGCATCTATACATAAAGATTTTTTGAAGTTTATTAGTGTTACAAGTAGGCTTACATTAAAACTGCAATAAAGTTTCTGTGAAAATCCCTTAGTCGCCACACTCCGGTGCCTGTTCAGGTACACTGAGGGAGAATTTAGCATGGTCACTGTACCTAACCAGCACATCTTTCGGATTGTGGGAGGAAACCGGAGCACCCGGAGGAAACCCACGCAGACATGGGAAGAACATGCAAACTCCACAGACGGTGACCCAAGCCGGAAATCGAACCTGGATCCCTGGCTCTGAGAGGCAGCAGTGCTAATCACTGTGCCACTGTACTGGTATTTGCTCTACCAAGTTTTTTTGGCTGCAGTCAGGATGCAGCCTAAGGCTGTGGATCCTAACAATATCTCGGTTTGTGGTACTGGAGACTTAGGGCCCAGAACCAAATGTGCTGCAAGTCAAATCATTTCAGTAGAACATTGCTATCTATCCAACATGGCAGAGGGAAAAACAGTTATGTTTCGAGTTGTTAATGACTCTTTCTCAGGAGTGACCTTCTGAAATTCATTTTCTCCTCCACTGGTGCCAAGTGGCATCAGTTTGCACCATCTACCTGATGCACTGTAGTAAGGGTCTCTTCGCCTGCACTTCTTTACCCATGATCTCGATCACTTGAAGGTCAAGGGCAGCAGGCGCATGGGAACAATACCAACTGCAGGTCATACACCATCCTGACTTGCAATTATTATCACCACTGCTGGGTCTAAACCTTGGAACTCTCTGCACAACAGCAGTATGAGCGTACCAGCACCACAAGGAGGTGGCTCACCAACTCTTTCTCAAGGGAGTTTTTTCTTTGCCAGTGACGTCAACATCCCGTGAGCAGTGTTTTAAAAATTATTCCCAGATATATGTGCTCTTCGTAGCTGTGTCACTGAAACACTGTGGGATACTTTTAAAAGCAAGGTTATTGTACAAAGGTAGTCTAAGTAATTGGATGGGTGTCAGAGCATCAACTGAGCAATGCCAATGACAATATATTACTGCAATGTTTTTTGACAGCCAGCAGTGAAAAGCCACACAATGTGATTCTGTCAAGGTGATGCACGGGAATTGATTCTGAAATGGGGATTTCACAGGCTTATAAATCATAGAATCTCGATGATCAGTTATCTCTTATCAGAATCTCTTATCAGTTGATGCTCTGATAGCCATCCCATTACTTAGACTACCTTTGTACAATAACTCGCCTTTTAAGCAGTAAAAGTATCCCACAGTGTTTCAGTGACACTTACAGCCACGAAGAGCACAGATATCTGGGGATACTTTTTAAAACATTGCTCGTGGGATGTTGACATCACTGGCAAAAAAAAAACTGGCTTGAGAGAGTGCAGAAGGAGGCCATTTGGCCCATTGAGCCTGCACCAACCACAGACTCTATCCCCGTAACCCCACGTAGTTACTCTTTTAATCTGTCACAAAAAGTGGCAATTTAATATGGCCAATCCCACCTAATCTGCACATCTTTGGAGTGTGGGGTGAAACCCATGCAGGCACATAGACAACGTGCAAACTCCACATTCAAGTGTCACTTGTGGCTGGAATTGAACCCAGGTCCCTGGTGCTGTGAGGCAGTAGTGCTGGCCATTATGAACATAATTGGAACAGATGATTAGAAATGATTCCGTGCTGTCAGTTGCTGCAAACTGAGGGATACTGAGCTGCTGTTATCACTGGGATAAAAACATTCTTGTAGTATTAATTCCACAATTACTGACTTGCTTCAAAGCCTCTTCTCTCTGTCAGGTTGGAGCGAACATCTCTCTTCGTGTTGTCTCAAGTATTTGACCTCTCCTGTTGTTGGATGTCATCCCACAGCCCTCGCACTGACTTAAAGGCTTGTAACTAAAAAGCCATCCAGTCGCTGGAAACAGCATAATCCTTGTGAGCTGATGTGTGCAAACATGCACCTAATTGACATGCCATTGGCAGAGGCCTAGGAGCTGGCTGCTTGTTGCATTCTTTCCCCATTCCGTGTAAATGACCATTAGGAATCAGTATTTGGCAAATCTGATGAAAGCTAATGTTTTTAAATGATGATTTCAGACTTGCTGGGTACGTGGAGGCTCTTGCATCAAGACTGGGTCTGCCAAGTCCTGATCTGAACCCAAAGCAAGCCGATATGTGGCAAACCCGACTTAGCTCGCAGTTGGTGAGTATTTTTCAGGCTTCTTTCTCCCTGCCATCTATTCCCTTCCTCCTTGTTTGCTGATGGCCAATATCTCAGTGGCCTACCTTCTACATTTGGAAATATTCCATGTGGAGCTGTGCAAACCCTTGCCCATGTGCTTCAGTTCACAAGGGAAAGTAGACAGGTGTTCTTTACACAAAGGAATTTGGGTAAACTGGTTTCTGTGTCTGGCTGATAGACTGTATTGGAATAAATTAGATATTATAATTGATACCGATTTTGGAGCAAGTGAGTATATTTTTCAAATTCCACTGTTAACAATTCATCTTTGTAGGGAGACTCTTTTGAGGGTGGCACAGAGGTTAGCATTGTCGCCTCACAGCGGTAGGGACCCAGATTCAATTCCCAACCCTTTTAATTAGGAGGGGAACACACAGCTATATCATTTGTCATACGTGTTCTGATTTAAACTCTCCAATCGAATGTTCATATTTCCTTTCCTTTAAGGGGTGAAGTTTAAGTTTCTTTATTCATGTTATGGTCTACATTGACACTGCAATGACAATCCCTAGTTGCCACACTCTGGAGTCTGTTTGGATACACGGATGGAGAATTTAGCCTGGCCAGTGCACCTAATCAGCACGCCTTTTGGGCTGTGGGAGGAAACCAGAGGAAACCTGTGCAGACACGGGGAGAATGTGCAGAGTCTGCACAGACAGTGACCCAAGCTAGGAGTTGAATCTGGTCCCTGGCACTGTGACGCAGCAGTGCTAACCACTGTGTCACTCAGAGCCTTCATGTTTCTGACACAACTTTTTTTTGTCTGAATTCAAAAGTCAGTTCTACCACTGAGGTAGCCTGTTCTACCATTTGACTGATTTTCCTGTGGTGTTAAACTGTGATTCTGTGTATTTTAACTCTGCATCTACCCATCTTAGAAATATGGAATGCTCTCTCTTTCCCTCAAAATGCTGAGGTGCAATATGGTTACTGAACTGTTATTTCTTTTTAACAAGCTCTTATGTGAAGGTTATGCTCCCTTGATTTGGACTTTTGCCAGGAGAAATATTTCTCGATTTATTCCAGCAAATCTATAATAAACTTTTCAATTAGATCACCCTTCATACCTTCACTACAAGGCGATATGCACTTAGCGTGCACATGTGAACAAATCTCTGAAGGTGGCAGAGCAAGTGGAGAAGGTTGTGAAGAAAGCATATAGTATGCTAGCCTTTATAGGAAGGGCTATAGAGTACAAGAGCTGGCCTTTAATGTTGCAATTGTATAAAACATGAGTGAGACCTCATTTGGAATACTGCGTCCAGTTCTGGTCGCCTTACAACCGGAAGGACGTGGAGACTCTGGAGAGAGTGCAGAGAAGGTTTACCAGGATGCTGCCTGGTATGGAAGGTCTGAGTTACGAGGAGAGGTTAGGCAAATTGGGACTGTTTTCCTTAGAAAGACGTAGACTTAGAGGAGATCTAATAGAGGTGTACAAGATTGAGGGGTATAGATAGTGTAAACAGGGTTAAGCTTTTTCCGAGGATGGACTCGAATAGCACGAGGGGTCACGGGCTTAGGGTGAGAAGGGTAAGGTATAATTTGGATGCTAGAGGGAGTTTTTTCACACAGAGAGTGGTGGGGGTATGGAATGCGCTGCCAAGTAAAGTGGTGGAGGCAGGTACTCTGGAGTTATTTAAGAAATACTTAGATGGGCACATGAACAGAATGGGAATGGAGGGGTATAGAAAACTGATTTAAAATAGGGATCATGAGCCTTGGGAGTCCCTGGGAAGTGTGTAGATAGATGATGATATTGATGTACTTGTTTTTATCCTACAGGTGCTTTGGTCCACCTTGTTGTCTAACGAGGGGCATACACGCGATGGGTCGTGAGAGGGCTGCTCTTGGATTTTTCGAGAGTATCCTAGTGCTTCACGTCGTTAGTGTACGCTTGACCTGGACCATTTGATGGGCAACACGACAGCTCAGTGACTATCGCTGTGCTGTGCAGATACATGGATTTGGGCCTGTGTTTGTGGGAGTTTGCGCATTCTCCCTGTGCTTGCGTGGGTTTTCTCCGGGTGCTCCGGTTTCCTCCCACATCCCAAAGATGTGCTCTTAGGCTAATTGGCAAACCAAATTCTCCCTAAATTGTCTCAAATTTGGTTTTTAATCCATAGATCTATAAACATGGACAGGGATCGCGGGTAGAGGTGGGAACATCGGGGTGGCGGCACGGGCTCATTGGGCTGAAGGGCCTGTTTCCCATGCTGTTTTGTTCTTTGTTCTTTTGTTCTTTGTTTATTATCCTCATAACTTAACTCTTTTACCTCCTGGATCTGTATTGTACCCGAACAATGGCAGTTTGCCCTTTGAGGTGCAATGTCCCAAACTGAACTGTGGTCAGGTGGGGGAGAGACGGGGAGTGGTCATGACAAGAGTCATTGAGAGGTTTTGGAGCTGGTTGGGGATTAGGGGTGCCAGAAGGAAGTTGTTGAAGGGGGCGGGGGAAGATTGTGATCAGTGTAGATGATTGGAATTCAGTTGTGTTGTTATCCAGGATTGCTTCCTGATAAGAGTGATCCGTAGTGGCGAAGTACAGGTCCTTTGTTAGATAGGCCATACTCAGCAACTGGTCTCTAATGCAGGAGTTCGGATTGATGGAACGGCTCCATTGAGAAATGCCGTTCTTGATGGAGCCGTTCTTGATGGAGCCGTTCTTGATGGAGCCGTTCTTGATGGAGCCGTTCTTGATGGAGCCGTTCTTGATGGAGCCGTTCTTGATGGAGCCGTTCTTGACGGAGCCGTTCTTGACGGAGCCGTTCCCTCAGACTTTTGTGTCTCTTCCTGACAGGAGAAGGTAGAAAGAATATCTGGGCTGAATCAGGTGCTTGGTTACGCTGGCTTCTTTCCTAGGCAGCGGGAAGTGTAGATCAAGTCATTTGTTGGCATGCTCCTTTGTGTAACGGAGTGGGCTTTGTTCCCAGTTTTTTGTAGTTTTAGGAAGAGCAGGATCCAATCCGAGTTGTTCTATATTGCAATTCTATGGTGCGTCTTTAAAAGTTGGTGAGAGTTGTAGTAGACTTGGCTGTCCCAGTGCTTGAGGGGAACTTTTAGAAAAACACAGTTTTTCTTGCAAAGAAGTTAACCTGACAGCTAGAACACCAAAAATTAGTTATGGGCAGCAATTATAATTAGTCTAAAGCATCTTTTATTAAATGCTGATTGATATCATATGGACTGCTTTTTAAAATTTGTTTATGGGATGAGTTAGCTGGTTGGGTCAGCATTTATTACCCATTCCCGAGTGCAGTTGTTGTGTGCTGGAACCACATGTCAACCTGACCAGATTTCCTTCCCTAAAGGACATGAATGAACCCGATGAGTATTTTACGACAGTCCGCAGAGATTTTGTGTTCATCACTAGACTTTTAATTCCAGATTTTTGTTGAATTCAAATTTCACCATCTGCTGTGGTGGGATTTGGGAGCATTACCGTGCTTCTCTGGTTTACTAATACGGCAACAATACCACCATGCCAGTGCCTTTCCCTGCACCTCGTGTCCTTTTCCAATACCTCCTGCACAAATAGCACAGTTCTTCTGTACCATAAAAACTGAAGTTTTGAAATTCACATCACAGCTGGACTGTTCTTCATTCAACTCCAAGAATGTGTTGGCAGAATATTGAGATTTAATTAACAAAATTTCTGTACGTTTGTGGACTGGCTGACACTGAACTGTTTCTCAATGTATTTAGATGAAAACCTTCAGAGTATCTGTTCATTTCATAGTTTAAAAGCCCATGAAGATCAGTTATGATTCTTTCAATGTTTGATTTCTTGACTCGACATCACGCTTTCCATTTTTCATTTTTTTCATATTTTCATGACAAAAATACTGTCTAAATATTTACTACCCTGGAGAAGGTTCAGTATGTGTCCGAGGTGTTTCTATTCTGACTTGCTAGTTAACTACATCATGTATGTCTTGAACATTTTTCCCAACACAGTTCATTTATTATACTCTTAAAAAAAAATTGAGCCTTTCTGAAGGACTGCCTTGACATCAGTGCCTGAAGATATGTAAATTCCGGGATTTGAAGTAAGATAATAAGCCATTTCGTTGTCAGTATAAGTTTTGATGGACCGAGTGGCTTCCTTCTATACTGTCGGGATTCTGTTCTATGATTCAATAATTTTTGTTCAGTTTGTTTTTTGCGGGGAGGTGCAGAGGGAACAGATCCATTTTACCAGCCTGTGTGCAAGTGTCCACGCATTTTTTGTCAACTTAGACATCAGAATTTTATTAAATGTAGATTTGTAGGAAACTTTGTGAGGGGTTGAAATTGCTGCTGTAATCACTATACATGTAAAAGTAATGGTCTCAAAGTACCAGTGGCCCATCCGTCTGATCCTTATTGTTGGAACGTCCTGTGCTTTAATACAAAACACTCTTCATTCCCATAGAACCATTAATTTCCTGGGAGAGCTCAACCCCGGAGATGGCAGTGGGGAAAACAATAATTGGAAAATAGACATTGAATAGACCTACTTCAGGTCACTGTGTGGATTCTCCCCATGCCTGCGTGGATTTCTTCTGGGTGCTCTGCTTTTCTCCCACACTTCAAAGATGTGCAGGTTAAGTGGATTGCTCATGTTAAATTGCCCCTTAGTGTTCCGAGATATGTACGTTAGATTGATTAATCATGGTAAGACGTGCAGGATTACAGGGTAGTGGGAGGGGTGGGTGGTGGTGTGGAGGTGCTCATTCAGAGAATCAGTGCAGACTCGATGGGTCGAATGGCCTTTCTTTGCACCCTGGACTCTGATGTTATCAGGCAATCTCAAATTAGTGCGGGAGACCATCCTGATTTAACGCTTGCGTTCCGAGGTACCTCTTATCTTTGCTTCCACTTGAAATGGGTCCAGTTCTCCGAACCAGTGTTCACCACACAATCTAGCAACACATTTCAGAAGTTCATTGCTTTCTGAGTGGGAGGAATCATCGCCTGACATCAAACCTCGTTTTGCTGTTGCGTAACTTGTAAACTGGTTCAAACTTCTTCAGTTTAAATAATTGGTCAGCGCATTTGAATCCCTTCATTATCAATCAAATAATCTTTTCTACTTCTGTGAATTGCAGAAGTTCTGCTACTCCAGGCAGTCTCGGTGACAAAATTGGAGTATTTCTCTTGTCACCCCTTCTAAACCCAACACTGTATACAATTAAGACCAAGCTTGACGGTGGCAAATTTAAGTTTAATTTAAGTTTTTAAAAAAATGATAAAATTTAATTTATCAATTTAAATTGATAAAATTGATAACTTTTAAAAAGAGTTTTTTAAAAAGTTTTAAAAAATTGATAACTCAAGTCCTTAAAAAAAGTACATGGACAAGGGACATGGTTGGTGATGGAAGGGACATCTCCATGTTGAGATATTTTATTTGCATGATTCAGGTGACTATTATTGCATCTGTTCAAAGGGTTTAAGTGACAACCTCACTGGAATCAGTGAAGCTCAAGAATTTTATTCATCCTGATAGGGAACATTTTTGTGATGTTAGTGTTCTAATTTTTAATCTTAGTTTTGTATTTTTTTTGTTGAACCCTTCAGTACTTCCAATGAGCTCGTGTTTGTAAATTGAGATACTTTTTATAATGAAGAATTTCAGTGATCATTCCTTCAGTTTATTCAGAAAAGAATCTGGTTACTAGGAGATTCCTTTATTCGGCCTTTATGTTGTCATGCTGAAGTGTAATATTTATCAGGATTAAATTTGTGTCTTACATAACTAAAATTTGTATCTTTTATAAATTTAAATTGATCAGATCATTCCTTCGCATAGAGTGGCCTTGACCCTAAATTTTGGAATTCTCCTCTTAATCTCTGCTTCACTACACTTCTACCTTTAACCGCTCTCACTCGTATCCTGCCTGTTGGCATCATAGAATCCTTACAGTGCAGAGGAGGTCATTCAGCCCATCGAGCCTACACTGACCATAATCCCACCCAGGCATTATCCCCATAACCCTATGCATTTATCCTGCCAATTCCCCCAACACTAAGGAGCCATTTAACATGGCTGATCCACCTAACCTGCACACCTCTCATCCAAATATCTCTGTACGAGAGAGAATTGAGTTGACGTTTCGAGTCAGGATAACTCTTTGTCAGAGCTGACCCATCCAGACTCAATGTTGGTTCTCTTCTCTCTGCTTGGATGCTGTCAGACCTGGGATTTTCCAGTATTTTCTGTTTGCTTCAGATTCCAGCATCCACAGTATGTTGCCTTTATCTCTGTATAGGCTCGGTGTACAGTTTTGTCCGTATTCACTCCTGTGTTAAGTGCCTTGCAAAAACGACATGGTCTAAATAAATGTTAAGTCGTCATCATGACTGACCAGTACTCAGCTCATTCTTCTCTAAGTAGCTTGTGGTTGCCTATTTTAGATAAGATTGTTTTCTATTCAATGCACTTGCTCTGTGGGAATTCAATTTGAGATCGACTGAACTCGCACTCAGGAGATTTTCCCCTGTTAAATGCCATGAAATGATCAAGTGTCTGTCCTCCCAGTGTCATCAGTATCTTGTTCAAAGCAAGCTTCTGAGGTTATGGATGATCGATTGTGTTACACAGTCACCTTTAACTAAATCATCCTAACTTTTAAAAGGACTTTAACCAGTGCTAAAGCAAAATGCCACTGTGTCACTTAAATGCATAAATTATTCACTTTAAAAACTGATTTTTACACAGTTAGCCAAAATGAATTTTATTTGAATATTTTAATTTCTTTTCCATGTACTACTTTTGAAGTTATTGGGGATGGCATGGGAGATGAGGAGGAGAACAGCAGGAAGTCTTGAAGTTAGTGGGGGAATTAATGTAGATTTGTTATAACAGGGATCAGGGGCTGCATACTGTTGAGGTATGACTGGCTCCGAGCACCCAGCAGAAGCTTCAAATAACCATGGGAGGATTAGCCCCAATTAGACCAATCTGTTTCTTTTCCCCCTCCCTGTTCATCCATTTTGCAGACTGTTTGCTGTTCTCTACCTGAGCGGTGCAAGTAGAGATTTTTAAAACATCAATCTAATGGCTGCAGGCTCCAAGGGAGAGAGAAGATTCATCGCTACCATCATCCTTAGATCACCTCACCAAATCCTAAGAGGCCACTGGAGCCCTCCAAGTCCTCAATAATCAAACTTTTTTTTTTGCTGCAAAAGGACATTTAGTCAAAGTTTTTCATCTTTCACTCATCAGGACAGTCTCAAGTGTACCAATGTCAGGGGAAAAAATGGGGCGAATTTTCTCATTCCACCTGCCACCGGAATTTTAGAGGCGAGGGGTGGACCGTGGAGAGGTCCATTGATCTCTGGGATTTTCTGGTTTCCATCCATAGGTGTTGTTCTGTTCCTTAAAATATGTTGTTTCCAGTACTTGCAAAATGTCACACTGCTATTCTGACTGACAATCTTAAATCGGTTGTTAGTGTAATTTTTAGCACACCTGAGGATTATTTGAGAAATGATATCCAATTGCATCTAATTTTGGACACTTTTGCATTTTGCAAGCACGGGCAGATTGATACAGTCTGGACTTTGCCCATTGCATACAGCAGCTGGGACATGCTGTTTGATACAATCCATCAGTCTTTGGGACATATGGACAGCATACCTAGCATCTCACTGGCAATGAAGTTCATATATTGTATTCCTCAAATTACAAATATATGGTATAGAGGGCCTCTTGAAGACAAAACCTGTACACACATTCTGACTGTTTCAGTTAAACAGGCTAACTGATAACCATTCATTGGTTCATTTCACAGGGTAATGCTTGACTAATCAGTGTCAAGCTGCCTGGTTTAAATTTCAAACAACGCTTGGCAGTTAACTCAGTCACCATCAACTGGTGCATTCTCCATGGCAATGCCTCCACTGAGTCGACTTGCCAACGAATCAACACTCTCCATGTACGACTATTGTATACTGTAAAATTTATCAGGCTCTGAAAGCCCGTTTAATCTGCCCTCTCACTCACCAGCTCACTAGTGTGTTTGAAAGTGAGTGTTTTTATTATATAATGAGGTTAAGTACAATAAATGTAATCCTCTGTCTCAGAAAAAATTAAGGAAACCTGTCTCTGCATCTCTATAGTCGCAAGATAACAGTTAAAAGCTCAGCAAATTGGAAAGCCTAGCCTTTCTTTAAAAAAAAAATGACTTGTTGCAGTCAAACAAGGAGTGTGAGGAGAGAGAAGATATTCTCTCTCTGTGCAGCTGATTATAACGCTAAGGCTGGACCAAATTGTAAGCAACATTTTACCACGCTAAAGACACTGTAGAAATACAAGCTGTTGATCTGGGTCAAAGGCACATAAATGGAGTTGAGATGTAGAACAGTTAAGATCTAATAGAATGGTAGAAAAATCTCAAAAGACTAAATGGCCCCCTCCTGCTCCTGTGAGTAGAGAAACCAGGATTACATGGTGGCACAATGGTTAGCACTACTGTCTCACACTGCCAGTGACCCAGGTTTGATTGATGACCATGAAACTGTTGTCAATTATGACGGGGAAAACCCCATCTAGTTCACTAATGTCCTTTTAGAGAAGGAAATCTACTATCCTTACCTGGTCTGGCTACATGTGACTCCAGAGCTAAAGCAATATGTGGTTGACTCTCAACTGCTCACCAAGGGCAATTAGGGATGAGCAATAGCCAGCGACATCCCTGCCCCGTGAATGAGTCAAAACAAAACTGAGGTGAGACAGGATGCTGAGGCATAACTCGATTTGGATGCTAATGTTATTTGAAGTCAATGACTGTGGGCAAATTGACCATTAAATCCCTTTATGTAAAGATCTGTTTTTTGAAATATGAATTGCTCCATTCTTCAATGGACAATCTAACCATTCTTTGAAAACAAAACCTGCTGATTTTCATTTCTGGTTTTTACTAGGGCAAGGTTATAGGTGTGACCATTGGTTGCATCTTAGGAATGTTTCCACTAATATTCTTCAAAACGGAGGAAGAAGAAAAGCTGGAAGAAAGCAAGAAGTAAACTTGCTGTCGGTGAACTTTATACCCAAGCATTGAATCTGACATTTGTGTTGAGAGAAATAACTGCAGTCTCTCAATGGGCAGAAGTGCAATCGCATCTGCGATGTGGCAAAATATTGACATTAAGAAATCAATACTTGCAAATATATTTTTCATGAACTCGCTGCGGTGAAACTTATCTACTGACCTCTTTTCCAAGCTTGGGAAGGAAGGAACAAATACATGCACACTCCAAAATATGGCTAAGTGGTTTTTAGAATTAGTTTCACTGCGTGTCAAGACTGCCTTGTTTTCTTTGATCCATGGAAATGTGTTTGAAAATAAATTAAGTTCAAGTTGTAAATGCTAATTTTTTTTAATCTAAGTATATAACTGCAGAACCAAATAGTGATACTAAATTATGGAATCTAACTATTGAGTTGAAGGATTATTTACGTTTTGTGTTGGAAGCTGTCTCTAATTCAGTTTATGTAATCTTATGTTTTGGTATTAAACTAAGGTGTGTTTTTTTTTTAAATGCAACTAAACTATTGTATAAAAGTTATATGTTTCCTCAATGGTTATTACTGTTCATTTTCCTTTTGTCTTACACATTTGATCTTTATATTTGAAGCACAGCACATTCAAAAACATTGCAGTCAATGCTAGGCTTACGAGCATTGTGCTGTTAAGGTAAAAGTCTTACTAACTGAAGGCACTTAGAATAATCACTCTAGTCTCAAATCTTTGGACGTACTTGGTGCTAATTGTAAGAACTGAATTGTATTTATTCTGGGATTAAACAGTGTATGAAATATTTTGTTAAAACCTAATATGTTTTATCTTTATTTAAATGTCCCACCCTTTAACAGCCAGGTTTTAATGCTTGCAAGTTGAGGTTGCCGCCCCCTTGATTTCCATAGAAGCTTGAGATTTCATTAAGGTTACTGCAGCAACCAAAAAATAAATATAGACACCTTTGTGAAAGATGCAATTTAAACGAAGCTTCAATGTGATCCCTATGAGATGATACTTTTACTTGTGCAGGGAGCTGAACTAAATCATTTTCTTCAAGCCTCTGATAGTTCAATGAGTGAACTATTATTGCAGTGCAACAAATTGACTCTTTGAACAGTTGGTAATGTAGATTCGCTTGCAATGATTTCACACGGTACCTGAAATAGTAACCAAAGTGAAAATCCTGCAAATGCTGAGAAACCTGAAATTAGAATCGAATAGGAGCTCCACAGGGCAGAAGGAGGCCATTCAGCCCATTGAGTCTGCACCAATGACAATTTCCCCCTCCCCATCCCTATATGCGTACCTCCATGTATTTGCCCTGCTAATCCCCCTGATACTAAGGAGCAAGTTACCTTGACCAGCAAATGCTGGAAAGCATGACAGAGGCCAGGCAGCATCAGTAAAGAAAGAAATCGAGTTAACGTAACAAGGTGATTCTCCATCAGCATCAGCACAAAATAATACAAAAAAAAACAGGTTGTGCTATTCGTCACAAGATTGCTACAAGCCAGAGTGCACGTGTGGTGCGAGTTGCTCTTTGTATCTAAATTTACCCGTAAGGTATTCTATAAGGTCACTAAGTCCCATTTGCTGCAGAACTTTCTCAAGCTCGATGCAGCATCAGGAGAACTGATGATAAAAGACGGTGAACAGTGGTTTCAAGTCCCATTTACACAAAGCTGTCAGTGAACAATCCGGTGCTTAATGGCTCTGAAATGATCACCTCTGAGCATTAGATGACACTAATTTATGATCATGTACAACAAATTAAATAAATTTTGTAACATCACCCAATCGATTAATTTTTGTAGAATGTTGGTGCTATTGGCCAACTTCACTGTTTATTCCAGAGATTGCTTTGCGGGTGGCCCAGTGGTTAGTGCTGCTGCTTTACAGTGCCAGGGACCCGGGTTCGATTCCAGTCTCCGATGACTGTCTGTGCAGAGTTTGCACATTGTCCCGTGCAGGTTTCCTCCGGGTGCTTCAGTTTCCTTCCACAGTCCAAAGGTGTGTGGGTTAGGTGGATTGGCCAGGCTAAATTGCTCTTTATCATTAGGGGATTAAAAAGGTGAATACATAAAGTTATAAAGATAGGGCCTGGTTGGGCTGAATGGCTGTAGGGATGCTATGAAGATCAAAATAGAGGTCTTGATATCAACTATAAAGCTTGTAAGAAATGGGAAACAAAATTGTTTTGTGATTTTAATTCCCAGGCTAAAAATTGATCTGCATAATTGATAGAATGAAATCCAGCTTCACATTGTATTGCATTTTAACCAGCCCTTTGTATTTCGAAGTTCATTTTCATCTGACAAAGACCTTCAATACTAAATTAGTGCATGTAAATGACAGATCGTTTAGAAAAACTAATGTATTTGCTAGATGATGTGGATAGCTTTAAATGATGTGGATAGCTTTAACATTGATGCCCTAGGTAGAGACCACTATACAGTGGAGAGGTCTGTAGTTAATCAGATTTGTTATATCCAAAACACAGATTTAATAAAATGAAATAGTCAAGTATCGATTATCTAAAGATTATGCCAATTGTGTTGTTAATGACTGCAAGTTTTTTCATCATTAGCACTTTTAGAAGCACAAGACTCTCTACCTTGATGCGTGTTACTAATGAAATTGGATCATCTGTTCAGATCTTAATGCAAGGGGACCAATAATAAGAATGAATTCTTTAAACTGAAGTTACCTGTGTGGTGTTTTATTGTTGATGCAAGTGAAATTAAATCCAAGTCTCTTCTGAGATTTGGCAATAGTTTGACTGATGGAAGGCTTTTAAGCTGTCCATTAATGGCAGAAATCTAGTTAGAAATATTAAATATAGAAGTGTTAGATTTGTCAGAAACCATTTCTTAACGTCCTTCAATTACCTGTTTAAAATCAAGCTTACAGTTTTTGGTTGCTGACAGTTTTTGGTTGCTCTTGGACGCTTTGTGCCTTGACATCAACCGAAGGGAATAGCAGAGAAAAGGCTGTTTAATATAATTTAAAGGTGAAATTGCCTTGTTCCACGTGACACGTAGCAGTGACCGCCCAGGTTATTCTGGGACTGACTTGGGAGTTGAGATTTTCTGACATGGTTGCATTTTCACACATGGTGGCACAGTGATTAGCACTGCTGCCTCACAATGCCAGGGACCCAGGATGGATTCCTGGCTTGGGTTACTGTTTGTGCTTGGCCTGTATGTTCTCCCTGTGTCTGCATGGGTTTCCTTTCAGGTGCTCTAGTTTCCTCCCACAGGCTGAAAAAAGTGCTGGTTATATGTATTAGCCTTGCTAAATTCTCCTTCAATGTACCCAAACAGGCGCTGGAGTGTGGCAACTGGGGGATTTTCACAGTAACTTCATTGCATTGTTAATGTAAGCCTACTTGTGACACGAGTAAATTAAAACTGGACAGAACATTACTTTTGCTAGGAAGGACACTGAAATATACACTTCCCTTCAAGAAGTTGACTTATAACCTGGGAGGACAAATGAAATATAAGAATTAAATCTTTGGAGTGGGGTGGGGAAATAAGAATCACATTTTGAATAGATTGGGCAGTTGAATGCTAATCAGTAAAAGTTCACCCTAGAACAGCTAATCTAAGGTTTTCAGGTTTTTAATTGCCATCTTCAGTACTGCAGCAATCAGCTTGTCGTGGTTTCGAGTTAACTTTGTGTTTGTTCATGCAAGTGTTTTTGTGTTCTGTGAATAATAGAATAGTACAGTGCATGTGGTTTGCAACTTAATATTTGTTAAATTTGGATATTTTGTGATGTTTAAATAAATGAGGAAACTTTCATTTAAGAAATACTTGTTACTTTGGACTTTTATTTATTGCAAACCCACATATGCGACCTCTAATACGACTAGTTTTCCACAACTCCATAAAAATTCAATGTTTTTAAATCTCTCACTTCGAGCTCACTTTCCAGAATAAATATTTTGATTCTATCAACTCTGCCAAAACTTTGCATCATCTTGAAAACATTCTTTACCTAATTGTCACAGATCTCAAGGAGAGCAGTCATAATTTTTTCCTCATTGATGAAGTCTTTAATCCCTAGTAACATCCTGATAAATAAATAAGGCCTTTGGATGGCATTCACACCTTTCCTGAACTGTGGTGCCTAGATTGTTCACAGCAGTCCAGTGATTTATAAAATACTCCTGAACTTACAGATAAGAAGCATGTGGATTACTTTGGTTTTACTTTTTAAATAATGTTATCAATTTGCCATGCCAACTTGAGAGATTTGTATACATGGAAAACAGGTCTCTCTCCTTATCTACGTTTTCAGATTTATAGCACACTGCCTTCCAATCACCATTTTGCAGTTCCCTCGCAAAGAACTTTATCGATCCGGCTACTGTTTATTTCATTATTCTGCCTGTGTCATTCTGAGGTCTAAAATTATCCTCTCCATCATCTATTGTCAAGTTTTATCTAATCTGTTAAGATAATAATGCTTTTCGTACACCCAAGTTCTCATTGTTTATAAAAATTAAGAATGGATCCAAAACTGACCCTTGAGAATATCACTGCAAACCAGCTCTAAGACAGAAAAGCATCTATCCACCATCACTCTCTGCTCTGTCACTGATTCAATTCTGAATCCACACTGCCACTTTCCTTTAATACTGTAGTCTTCAATCTTCCTAACCAGGCATGTGGTGTACTTGCCTTTATTAGCTAAGGAGGAGAGTTGAAAAGCAGAGTGGTTACACTGGAAATGGATGAAATGTTGGTTTGGCCACATCTGGAGTAGTGAGATGTGACAGCATTGGAAAAGGTGCAGAGGAGATTTACCAGGATGTTGTTGAGGCTGGAGAGTGTTAATAGCAGAAAGAGATTGGATAAATTGTGGTTATTTTCCTTGGAGCAGATGTGACTGTGGGGATATATGTTTGGGATGTATAAAGTTATGAGGAGCATGGTTAAACAGGTAGAACTTTTTCCCCTTGGTGCAGGGATCAATAACCAGGGGCATAGATATATGATGAGAGATGGGGGATGTGAGGAAACACTTTTTCACCCAGAAGGTGATGGGAGTCTGGAACTCAGTGCCTAAAAGTGGAGGCAGAGACCCTCATAACATTTAAGTATTTAGATGTGCACTTGTGGTGCCAAGGCATACAAGGCTATGAGCCAAATGTTGGATAATGGGATTAGAATAGTTAGGTGGTTGTTATTGCTTGGCACAGATGCGATGGGCTGAAGGACCTTTTCTATGCCGTAGACCTCTGTGATTATGTCTGACGCTTCATAGAATGCCTTCTGAAAGCCTGTATACAACATCTAATGCATTACCTTCATCAATCTGCATTGTACCTCATCAAAGAATTGCATGAAGTGCAGATAGCAATGACAAATGTAGTCCATCTATATCTACTTTCAATACTAAAATTATTTATCAATTACTTTAGGCTACACCAAGGCTCATTTAAGCTTGAGCTTGTGCAAATTCAGATTAATTTTCCATCCTTTCAGGTTGGGATTTTTGTTTATCTCTAGTCTCAATTCTTAATTGGTTCAATCAATCACATACCACAAAATGCATTGTTTTCAAATCACAGCCATTTATGGATGGCACGATAGCCCAGTGGTTAGCATTGCTGTCTCAGCACCAGGGACCCGGGTTCAATTCCCGGCTTGGGTCACTGTGCGCAGTCTGCATATTCTCCTCGTATCTGCATGGGTTTCCTCCCATAGTCTGAAAGACATGCTGGTTAGGTGCATTGGCTATGCCAAATTCTCCCTTGGTCCCTACCTGACCAGGGGATTTTCACAGTAACTTCATTGCAGTGTTAATGTAAGTCTATTTGTGTGGTAAATAAATAAATGCATCTCCAAAGGTATTAAAAGCCAAGATTTTTCTGGTCAGAGAGATTCTTGGACAAACTCAGCTGCACAATTTGAGTTAACCAAATTCATCAAGGGACAAAGTTTTGACTTAAATTCATGCATTAGCCCAACTGATCTTTTGATTTTTAAAGATGTAAACTGCTCAAACAGTTCAAAGTTTTTGCACACTTGCTGTGCTAGAGACCCATTCTGCTATCACAGAATGAAAAATATTCTACACATTACTAACAACTAAAAAGATGAAGGTTATTCCTCTCACCATAAATGTGGAATGAGAATGTGTGAGCGATTTGCAGTCAGTGTAAATGATGTATGGTTTCCACGATGAATAAGGAAAGAACCAAGCACTCTGGTCTTACTGTCTGGGAGCCAAGGCACAAGCCTCTCTCCAAATGTACAGTGCATTGCTGAAGACAAATGAGAAAACTGATGAGGCAAAGAAAGGCTTGCAAGGCAAAGAGCGATAGTGGTGCTGTAATAATAGCACTGGAATAGTAATCCAGAAGGCCCAGGTTAATACTCTGGGGATATGGGTTCAAATCCTCCCCCAAAAGTTGGTGGAATTCAAAATTAATAAATCTGGAATGCAAAGATAGTGTCAGTAATGGCATCCATAAACCGCATCATTGATTGCAACAACCCTTTTGCTTTGCAAAAAAACAAGTGGGAGGTAGGGTGGCACAGTGGTTAGTACTGCTGCTTCACAGTGCCAGGGACCTGAGTTCAATTCCAACCTTGGGCCGCTGTTTGTATGGAGTCAGCACGTTCTCCCCATATCCATGTGTGTTTCCGCTGGATGCCCCAGATTCCTATCACACTCTAAAGATGCGCAGGTTAGGTAGTTTGACCATGTTAAATTGCCCAGTGTCAGGGGGATTAGTAAGGTAAATATTTGGGGTTACAGGGATAGGGCCTGAGTTGGATTATTGCCAGCGCAGGCTTGATGGGCCAAATGGTTTCCTACACTGTAGGGATTTAATGTTTTTAAAATCAAGTAAATCTGCCATCCTCACTTGGTCAGGCCTTTATGTGACTTCAGACCCGTGGCAATGTGCTTGACTCTCATCTGCCCTCTGAAATGGTCCAGCAAATCTGCTCAGTTCAATGGCATTAAGATTTGCCCCAAATGCTGGCCTTGCAATAAGAATAGAGGGGAGTAGTGTCGGAAATGTGGCAGACCATTTGCCCACAGCAAATTTCTGCAAACAGAGGCAATAACTTTTTCAGTCATCTTCAAAATAGAGCATCTTTTGCTTTTATACAAATTTTTATGTATTACTTCCATCTCAGTTGGACGTTTCCTCCGAAAGATCTCAGTGCTCAATACTCACTCAGTATTGTTTCGATCATTGTGTGAGAGTTTCTGGAGAGCAGTGTGGACCAGAGTGGAAATGGGAGATTACCAACATTTTTTAAATCTAATTCAATCAAATTAATTCCAATTGAGAGTGTCAGTAAATTGGGACATTCCTGATCCAAGCTGACAAGACAGGGCTCTCACCTCCTGTCTTGGGCTTGATCTACATGATCCAAGCCGATTGGATTAGGCATAGCTCCGCCTCCAAAGCTCAATCTCATTTGCATCTTAGCCAAAAGGCTGAGATGCTGCTTTTAAAAATTGCTTCAAACGAAGCTAAAATGTAACCAAATAATTCCAACTAAGCACAGCAAGTCGATACTACACTTGATCTTAGCTAAAAGGCCAAGAAGATAACCAACAACTGCACAGGAAAAATGACAACTATCCAAAGGAAAAGTAGGATTTCTTATGCGCACTCTTGTATGTCTGCAAACTCCCCTCCCAAAACTGCCCGGATCCTAAAGTATATAAAACCACTGTACAAATGTATTTCCAAAATGCCCTCCAGGAAATATGCAACTACTCCCATTATAACCCAATTAGACAGAAAACGAAATGTAACAGAAAATTGTGAAGACAATTTCTTACCACATATTTAAATTGTATTAAAATTAGAATTTAAATAATGGATGTGGTTCCGCGCTGATTTCTGGTGCAGAGCTGACAGCGCTGGATATCTGGCTGCTGGAGAGTGGAGGCAGCCATGAAATGGCCTCTGCTAGAATCTCCCAGCCCACTGCACTACAGAAGCAGTTCAGCGGAATAGGAGAATTGCCCCGTGGTTTGGAAAATATAACTTGATTATACTTATTTCTCTTTATGGTAAGAAGTTAAAGATTAAAGTGAATATAAATGAGGACAGTTAATTCTGTTTTCATAGAATCCAATGCAGTGCAAAAGGAGACAATTTGGCCCATCGATGCTCCAACAGAGCATCTCACTGAGGCCCTATCCCCGTAACCCCTGGTATTTACCCAACTAATCTACACGTTTTGGGACACTAAGGCGCAATTTAACACAGCCAACCACTGAACCTGCACATTTTGCCTGTGGATGGAAATTGGAGCACTCAGAGGAAACCCACAAAGACAGGAGGGGAACATGCAAACTTCACACAGACAGTGACCCAAGCTGGGAATCGAACCTGGGTCTCTGGCACTGTGAGGCAACCTAACAATATCTTCTTGGGACAAGACACTAGGCCAATTCAAGTTTTCCCCAAGAGCTAAAGTGGGTGCTGGTCATAGGGAGATTATTCCGAGGCTGCTCCCAGATGCATTGGATCATGTGAATGCGATGAATATCGGGCAAAATGTCTCAATTCCTCATACTTGCTGCAACCAGGTGAATGAGTGTGTCTGTGTATAGACTCAGGAAAATGTTCCCTCTCACCTGGTGGGAGATGTTTAGCACTGACCAAAGGTAAAATAATACTATAGATCAACCACCATTATTGAGAAAATACAATGAGGGAAGTGCAATTCAAGCAACCTCTATAAAGCACGCCTAGTACCCAACCATCGAGTGGCATAGTGGTTAGCACTGCTGCCTTTCAGCGCCAGGGACCTGGGTTCATTTCCAAGCTTGGCTCACTATTTGCGTGGAGTGTGCATGTTCTCCCCATGTTTGCGTAGGTTTCCTTTGAGTGCTCTGATCTCCTCCCACAGTCCAAAGCTATGCGGGTTAAGTTGATTGGCCATGCTAAATTGCCTCTGAGCGTCACTGGAACGGCTTGATGGGCTGAATGACCTCCTTCTGCACTGTAGGATTCCAGGATTCTCACCTTCAGCCTCTTCTGTACCAGATAATGATTCTCCCTTTCTTTATTGATTCAAGACTCAAGAGCTACATTCAACAGATAGAGAGGTTGTGTTTGCAGGTGAACCAGTTCTGCACCCAGCTGCTGACAGTGTACGTAGTATCTTTGGTGACAGGGTACCAGATGAGTAAAATTTGAAAGGTTACCACAGCAACATCATTGCTTCAGTGACAACAGAAATGCAAATGCACTCAAATTATTACAAAGGTTGATTGCAGATTTCAAAGAGCAAGGCTACCATAAATTTTAATGTCTAATAGAAACATCGAAACCAAATAACTCATGTCTTTTCTAGGATCACTAATTCTATCATGTAAAAAGAAATCCTGGTTAATCTAAAGAACCCATCCGTTGCCTCCGTTTTAACCTTGAGATTTTTTTTCAACATACTGCATGTAAATGACTGGCTCTATTAAAAATAATTTAGAAATTGTTCTGTAGGTTCTGCTACTGTCACTGTGCTACCTCTTAGAGTCATGATTATCCAACTATGTGACTCCGTAGTGATCAAGCTCACTAATGGTTTGAAAAAGAAATAAAGTAGATATAAGTTGTGATTACTTTTTCCAAAAATATACTTTATTCGTAAAACTGTGACATTACAATCATTCCAAAATAATTGTTACACAAAGCAATAATGTTCAGGTAGCTTACATACATCAAGTTACATTCTGAGATGCTTCAATACAGTAAAGAAAATGTTTCAGACATTTTACAATGGTCCTACAAATGTTGCAAAGTTACTTTAAAGGTTGTTTACATAGAAAAAGTTGCTCTCCGAGGTGCTTGAATAAAACTGAGATACATGTAAAGTTTTTTTTATTGGTCACAAGTAGGCTTACATTAACACTGCAATGAAGTTACTGTGAAAATCTCCTAGTTGCCACACTGCGCCACTTGTTTGGGTACAATGAAGGAGAATTTTAGCATGGCTAATTCACCTAACCAGCATGTCTTTCGGACTGTGGGAGGAAACAGGAGTACCCGAAGGAAAGCCATGCGGAGAGAACATGCAAATGCCACACAGACAGTGACCCAAGCCAGCAATCGAACCCCAGGTCCCTGGCACTGTGAGGCAGCAGTTCTAACCATTGTGCCACAAAGCTGCCCCCTGTGCCACCCCAGGAAATATTTACTGTAATACACATAATATTTATGCATTCAGTGAGTCAAGACAGGTTCTGCTTCCCTTGGTTCACTGTGACTGAGAGGTCTTAGACAGCAGCCTTCCCCATTGCGCCACAGCTGTCCCTAGCTTTAATGTGTCCCTCAGCATCTGCGCAAACGCTTGCTGTGCTATTCCTTAGAATCATGATTGGCTAGATAACTCTGTTTGAAAAATGGAGGCGCTCACTAATGAGTTATAACAAAAACAATACAGATACAAGTGGAATGTTTTGATTTTTATTGTCTTAATGAGTACAGGTTGTAGCACAATTCTTTGTGAAGCTGCAGCTCATTTGCAATGCTTCATTTTTATGTCTGTAACTGTTAGAAGGAATGATTCATTTCACCCGAACGAGCTGAAGGGTGGTGGCTCTCATTTGGCACTGACTGTTTCATCCAATCAAGCACTCTTACTTTGTACGCGGCAATGTCTTTGCAGTGAGACTCACTTTCATTATGAGTTGCCCATATGTTAGAGAGCCTGTTATCAGTACAGATTATAGACCCTGACAATTTTTAAATTAAATCAGGCTTGATGAAATATGCTCCTATGAACGTTTAATTAATATGAGCTGATTTATTTAAGGCAAAAAAAAAATCACTCACATAGTGAAAGAAAATGACATTTTGCAGATACATTTGCGAATAAAATATAGTGTAGATTAGTACATCTGTAGTGCTGAGAGAACTGTCAGGTCATCATTTTCCTCACATGCCTTGTTCTATTGCACAGAACCATATTAATCAACTGGGTAATAATGGCACAATGTGTTTCTAATTGAAACAGGATATTAACAGCTTACAAATCTTTTCTCTTTTGAAATTTTCCAGTACTCTGCTTTCTGTGCAGGTACAATTTGATTGTCCCTCTCACCCCGCTGCTGAATGAGGAGAGATCCTTTGTCACTTATGGTCAAGGTGAAATCATTGAGCCAAAACTGAAGCTTGTACGAGTTCTCCACCTCAGCTAAGTCTTATTCCAGTGAGTTGCACCATTGTCAGTGTTTCCTGTCTTGACTATATTTATCTGCCAATACAATGCATTGAATGGAGGGATATATCGATGTTTCAAATGCTTTGCCTCAAGGATTCTGAAGCATTATTTGCCCATTACTGATTTTATTGGGAATGCTGCCAGATAAACAACATCAGGAAGACTGATAAGGTTTCTCATTCTATTAAAGTAAAAAGATTTCAGGGAGCTCATTATCCAGTTGGCTGGCTGTTAAAACAGAAACAACTATGAACAGTTAGCAATAACCTGCTCACTGACACTTAGGGTGGGATTTTTCTGTCCTTGCCCGCCCCAAAACTGGATTGTAGCCTAGTCCATCAGGCAAACCAGCCTCCCATCCATTGACTCTGTCTACACTTTCCACTACTTCGGAAAAGCAGTCAGCATAATTAAGGATATCACACACGCCAGACGATATCCCACCTTTCTCCATCAGGAAAACAATACAAAAGTTCACATACCAACTGACTCAAGAACAGCTTCTTCTCTGCTGCCATCAGATTTTTGATTGGACTTACCTTGCACTAAATTGCTCTTTACGCCCTATAATGCTACATTCTGCGTTCTCTCCTTTCCTTCTCAATGAACAGTATGCTTTGTCTGTAAAATGCAGAAGAAACAATACTTTTCATTGTATGCTAATACAAGTGACAATAATAAATCAAATCACATCAAAATTCCATCAGAGGTCAAAGGACCTTTGACCTTTATCCGCACCCGCTATAATTCCCAAGGCAGCAGGTCCATCCCCCCATCCACTACAATTCCCATGGTGGGGTGGGGGTGGGAAAATTCTTCCCACAGTGTGGGTTCTGCCAGGACCACTCAGCTCCTGATTTCAAAACAGCCTCGGCTCAAACATGGACAAAAGAGCTTAACTCCAGAGGTGAAATGAGAGACACTGTCCTTGATCTCATGACTGCATTCAACAAAATGTAATACCAAGTAACCCAACGAGAATCTTGGGGAAATCTCTCCACTGGTTGAAGCCATATCTGGCACAAAGGAAAATGGTTGTGGTTGTTGAAGGTCAATTATCTCAGTCCCCAAAAATTGCTATAGAAGTTTCTCAGGGTGATATCTCAGACTCCACCATCTTCAGCTGTTCTTTCAATGATCTTCTCTCCAGCATAAGTTTAAAAATGGGGATGTTCACCAATGACTATTCAATATTCAGCATCATTTATGACTCCTCTGATATATTTGATACTCCGATTCTGTCATGTGGAGAGTTGTGCCTTGTTGGATGAGCACAGTGATCTTAAAAGAATTTGTTCCTATTTGGGCTTTCTGCAGTATGAAAACTGTTTGGCTTTATGATCTTTTACTCTCTGCTACATTGAATCAATACAAATAGAAAACTCCTCCAATAGGGATGCATTGCCTGTTGGATTTCAGAGGCACATTCACAGGGGTGAAAGTTTTGGTTCTGCAATGACAATTGTCATGGGTGGTATGAAGAATTTGGTGGGTCATTTAAAGGTCCATTGACCTCAGGTGAGCATTTCTACGCTCTGGGCAAGCATGTCTGGAAAATCGTATCCACTGTGATTCCCTCAGTCAGGAAAAACAAACATATCAAAAGTGAGAACAGAGACTTGAAACAATAAAGCTGACTGAAATTATCATTACCTGATAACAAGAAGCTTGAACAATTCCACTTACAGCAGATACGACAGGTTTAATTTTGTGCTTTCGATCCTTGGCTAGTTTCATTCCAGCCAATGCATCTCCATCCCTTTGCAATTGTCTCAGATTCTTCCTATCAATGCCCTGCATCTCCCCACCTTTTCTTATTCCCTCATTATCCCTCACGGACAATAACCATTCATAGCTTCTCAAATACTGAATCCAGGCCTTCTAGAAGTAAGACCTACATTCGGGCTTGGGCAAATAACATTCGTGCTATAAGCTGCCAGCTGATCATCTCTAACAGGAGACAATATTTAATGGCACGACCATTGCTGAATTCCCCCTGGAGGTTACCATTGATCACAAACTGAACTGAACCACTGCAGCTACAAGAACAGATCAGAGGCTGAAAATTCTATGGTGAATAACCCGCTTTCTGACTGCCCAAAGCCTCTCTACCATCTACATCTGAAGCAGCACGGTGCTTAGCTCTATTGCTTCACAGCACCAGTGATTCAGGTTTGATTCCTGGCTTGTGGGGTAAATCTGAGTTAGAGTTGATGCAGGCTCGATGGGTCAAATGGCTTCCTTCTGCACTGTAGAGATTCTATGGTAAAATTGGTCTTGTGTGCTCCACATTAAGCTGGAGCTTAAAGAGATCTGTTGTCCCTGCCTCAGCTGTTTGAGCGTGGATATCCATAGCTGTGATGAATTTGCACCAGTAAAGAAACTTTTTTAATATCATTCAATCATGGGATGTGCGTGTCACTGGCTAGAACAACATTTATTGCCCACAATAAATGTCTGTGCAGAGTCTGCACGTTCTCCCCAAGTCTGCATGGGTTTCCTCTGGGTGCTCCAATTTCCTCTCACACTCCTATGCTGCTTAGGTGCATCGGCTGCGCTAAATTCTCACTCAGTGTATCCAAACAGGCACCGGAGCATGGCGACTCAGGGATTTTCACAGTAACTTCATGCAAGCCTATTGTGACAGTAATACTTCAACAGATACTGAAGCAGTCCACATCTGTGTGCACTAACTCCAACAAGAGAGAATCTAACAATCACCCTTTGGCACACAATGACATTACCATTGCTGATTCCCCCATTATCAATATCCTAGGCGTTACCGTTGACCAGAAATTGACTTGCACCAACCATACAAATTCTATGGTTACAAGAGCAGTTGAGAGTTTGGGAATTCTATGGAAAATAACTCACCTCCTGACTCCATATTCCATTTGTTATTTACAAGGCAGAAGTGAATCTCCATTTGCTTGGATGAGTGCAGCTCCAACAACACTTAAGAAGCTTGACACCATCCAGAACAAAGCCATCAACTTGATTGGCACCCTATTCACCACCTTAAACATTCACTCCCTCCACCACCAGCACGCGATGGAAGCACTGTGTATAATCTAGAACATGCAATGCAACAACTGACTTAAGCTCCTTAAGCAGTACCTTGCAAACCTATGACCTCTACCACCTAGAAGGGCAAGGGGAGCAGATGCCTGGGAACACCACTACCTGAAAGTCCTCTCCAAGTTGCACACCATCCTTACTTGGGAACTATACTTCCACTGTTACTGAGTCAGAATCCTTGAACTCCCCCCACTAACAGCACGGTAGGTGTAGTTACCTGCAGTGGTTCAAGAAGGCACCTCACCACTTTCTGAAGGTCAATTAGGGATGGGCAATAAATGTTGTTCTAGCCAGTGACACACACATCCCATGATTGAATGATATTAAAAAAGTTTCTTTACTGGTGCAAATTCATCACAGCTATGGATATCCACCCTCAAACAGCTGAGGCAGGGATAACAGACCTCTTTAAGCTCCAGCTTAATGTGGAGTGCACAAGATCAATTTTACCATAGAATCCCTACAGAGCAGAAGGAGGCCATTTGACCCATCGAGCCTGCATCGACTCTAACTCAGCTTTACCAATAACCCCACATATTTACCCCACTAGTCCCCTTAACTTATATATCTTGGGATACTAAGGGCAAATTAGCAAGGCCAATCCGCCTAATCTGCATACCTTTGGACTGTGGGAGGAAATTGGAGCACCCAGAGGAAACTCATGCAGACACGTAGAAAATGTACAAATTCCATATAATTACCCGATGCTGGAACTGAAACTGAGGCAGCAGTGTCACCATGCTGCTCGAAGTATATCTAGTGATGTGAAGCTGGTCTATAGTTTATTGGAGCAACGAGGCTATGTTTAACTTGTGTAAGTTACTAGTTTGGCCTCAGCTGGAGTACAGCATCCAGTTCTGCACACCACACTTTAGGATGGATGCAAAGGCATTGGAGAGAAAGGTTTCACATGAATGTTTCCAGGGATGAGCAGCTTCAGCCAGATAGATCAGAGAATTGGAACTGTTTTCCTTGGAGAAGAGAAGGTTGAAGGAGTTTTAACAGAGGTATTTAAAATCATGACAGGTTTGGGCAGAATAGATAGGGAGAAACTATCCCCACTGAGAGGATCAGAACAAGAGTGCACAGATTTAAAGTAATTGGCAAAAGAAGCAAAAGCGACATGAGGACAAACATTTTCATTATTGAATCGTCACACAGGCTCATTCCGTTGCCTTGCTATCTTGATGCTATCACCTAAGATCTGATTCTTTACGGATTTGAGGGATCCAACCATCTAGAAAAACTGAATGAAATGGCTTTGAACACTGAAATATTCTTTTTCTGAATGCTTCGATTCTACTGCAGAAAGAACTTCAATACATACAAGCTACAGCTAAAAATGTTGGATACAATAAAGGCGACAAGTTTTTTACACTGCTAATTGATTATGGACAGGATTTAATGCCCTATTAGAGATGAGATCGGAGATAGGGGGAGAAGGGCCTTTTAATTGGTGGAAACCTGAAGGACCCCATTGTTTTCCTGACTGCCCTCATCAAGACGGCATTACGGTGGCACAGTGATTAGCACTGCTGCCTCACAGCGCCAGCAACCCAGGTTCAATTCCAGCCTCAGGTCACTATCTGTGCAGAGTTTGCACATTCTCCCCAGGTCTGCGTGGGTTTCCTCCAGGTACTCTGGTTTCCTTTCACAGTCCAGACGTGTGTGGGTTAGGTGGATTGGCCATGCTAAATTGACCTTAATGCCAAGGAGATTAGCAGGGTAAATGAGGGCCTGGGTGGAATTGTGGTTGGTGCAGACTTGATGGGCCAAATGGCCTCTTTCTGTAGTATAGGGATTCTAAAATTTGGGTGGAAGAGTCAGGCTGATTTGAGGCCCTTAAGATGCCATTTAACACCACCAATGGTCATTTAAGGGCCTCATCACACTGCTTCTGGTATCCTTTCAGCAGCGTAAGGGCCAAACTCACGACTCACCAAGACCTATGGAGATGTGGCTGGGGAGAATGGACTGGAGTGTGGAGTGGTCTGGGGAAGGGGAGATCCTTCACTCACAGGCGCTTTGTATCTGATCAAAGGGTTTGGCGTTAGGAAGGGAGTTTGCTCATGTGTAGGCAGCCCCTTGCCCTCACTGTCAACCCCATTGTGATGGCTCATCTCTGCCACCACGGGACCCCCTATCCTGCCTCTCTCCAGGAATCCAGCAATAATCCCAGTTGGAGGCCTCAATATTGGCAGTGAACTGAACTGCTCTAGTTATACTTTAAAATAAAACAGCAGTAGAACAGGGAAATGAGAATACTGATTTGTTTTCCTTTCTGTGTGGCTTCAGTTCAGTGATGGGATTTTTGTCCCACTTACAGCTTATTGCAACAGGAGGTCCAATTTGCCGACGTAAATGCCTGTTCCTTACTAAATTATGTCCCTGGAAATGTTTGGCACAGGTTTCCCAGTAGTTTGACATCTGGTGGACACGAGTCCCACTTTGAACATTAAATCCTGCTCTTTATGAGTTCAATACATTTCTGAGGTAGGATTTCGTAACCTACTTTTATAATAATCATTCCCACAACATCCCCTCCACTGAATACAGATATTTGCACAAAATATTTTAGATGTAGCTCATAAATGAAGCTCATTGCACAGAAGAGCCATTGATTCCATTATTGGATGTAACACAAACAATACATTTGGAATTCAATACATATTTCTGGTAGCTGTGAGGTTATTTTATTTATTGAATGAATAATAAAAACCCCCTGATAGCAAGACAAACAGAACTGCTTCCAACCTGAAAGGAATCTGCACAACTCCTGTTATAGCAGAACTCTGTTCTGACCAGAATAATTCAGATATTTCTGTTTGGTACCTTGCTGTTTCTGTACTCTATGATATATATGTACTGTTTCACCAGACCAATAAGTCATCTGTTAATGAGGTCCTTTGGGTTTACAGCTAAATTTCTGGCGCTGCAGGACTTCTTACCAGCAATATCTACAACGCATCTTATGCTAAAACAAAATTACCACTGTGTGTGTGTGTGTGTGTGTGTGTGTGTGTGTGTGTGTGTGTGTGTGTGTGTGTGTGTGTGTGTGTGTGTGTGGTGTGTGTGTTGTGTGTGTGTTGTGGTACCGTGTGTGAGTGTTATGTGTCCGAATGCATGTGTGTGTGTGTGTCCATGTGTACGTGTATGTCTGAGTGTGTGCGTGTGTGTGGTGTGTGTGTGTGTGCGCATCCTTGTGGTGTGAGTGTAGGTGTGTCTGAGTGTGAGTGTGTGTATGTATGTGTGTTAGTGTTTATGAGTGTGTATGATGGGTATAGAGGGATATGTCTGTGTGTTGTGTGTGTGTGTGTGTGTGTGTGTGTGTGTGTGTGTGTGTGTGTGTGTGTGTGTGTGTGTGTGTGTGTGTGTGTGTGTGTGTGTGTGTGTGTGTGTGAATGTCTGTCTGTGTGTATATGTGTGTCTGTGTGTGTTGCGTGTGCATGTGTATATGTGTGTGTGTGTATATATCTGTGACACTGATTAATGAATTGATTCCAGCCACTCACTCATGAGTTTTGTTTTAGTATAAGAGTTGTTGTAGATATTGCTGGTAATGAGCCTCTGTTATTCTTTTAAATTTCTGTTTTCTTGAAGAGCTTATTAATTTGATTCATGAAGGAATGCACTAAGGCTTCTCACAGAATGAGAATGAGTGTGGGTAACACCACCATCACTGCTTCATTGATGAGATCCTGTTGGATCAAGGCCACTGCTGCTGACCATACCTCAGTTGTTCACCTTCAAGGTGCTGTCAATTTTTTATTACATTTTCTATATTCATTCTTGTGAAGCACTTATATGATCTAAACAGACCTTTTTGTGTTCATCTGTGTAACTGGGGAGTATTGTGCTCTGACAATTGGAAATATTCAATTCATAAATACTGCTTCGATTTTTTTCTGACTGTTTGTAACATTTCTGCTATTGCCATTTACACCTCCTCTAGACACAGCTTTTTTATTTATTCATTTGTGGAGCGTGGGCGTCACTGGCTGGGCCACATTTATTGTCCATCTCTAGTTGTCTGGAGTCACACGTAGGCCACACCACATAAGTATGGCAGATTTCATTCCCGAAAGGACATTTGTGAACCAGTTGGGTTTTCCTTGATCCATGAGTATGCACTTTTGCTCAGCACCCTCACTTCTCTTCTCATTTAATTTCTCTCTCCCATCCCAAACTTTTCCCTTGCTCTGTTAAATCTCTTTATTACTATATACTGAAGAATACATTCAGCATGCTTGGTTTCATTGGTCAGAACACTGAATACAGGAGTTGAGACGTCTTGTTGAAGTTATACAAGACATTGGTAAGAATACATTTGGAATACTGTGTGCAATTCTGGTCACCTATTATAGGAAGGATATTACTAAACTAGAAAGAATGCAGAAAATATTTACTAGGATGTTATCAGGACTTGATGGTTTGAGTTTAAAGAGAAACTGGATAGACTGAGACTTCTTTCCCTGGGCTTAGGAGGCTTAGGGATGATCTTATAAATTCTGTAAAATAATGAGGGGCACAGATCAGCTAGATAGCCAACATCTTTTCCCAATGTTAAGGAAGTCTAAAATTAGATGACATAGGTTTAAGGTGAGAGAGGAGAGATAAAAATAGGTCCAGAGAGGCAATTCTTTTACACAGAGGGTTGTAAGTTTCTGGAACAAGCTGCCAAAGACAGGTCTTTTAAAAGCATTTAGACAGTTCCATGGGTAAGATGGGTATAGAGGGATGTGGGCCAAATGCAGGCAATTGGGACTAGCTTAGTAGTTAAGAAAAAAGGCACAAGGACAAGTTGGGCTGAAGAGCCTTTTTCCGTGCTGTAGACATCTAAGACTCTAACTTTTTTTGGTTTTAATAAAGCTAATTGAATTGCAAGGTTAACTTTTGTTTCTCTCCTCATTGCTGCCAGAGCTCCTGAGAGTTGCCAGTACTTTCAGTTAGGCTGTGGCTAGGTGGAAAGTAAAGAATTTTTAGACAGACTCAATGGAATGGGAGTCAACATTGCTGAACATTGAATAAATATGGGCTTGGTAAAGGACTTACTAGACATTGCTGATGCTGCAACATTAAAGCTGGAAAATAGTAACAAATACATATCTATGCACTGCCCTGTAATGGAGACTTATATCTTATTTTTATTTATATTCTACCCCTGAAAACTCAAAGCTAATGTGATCATATAAATGAGGCGTTGTAAATACCTCTAACTACTACATAGTTCATGGCCAACAAATCGTATTGTCTATTTTGTTCCTTCACATTGGGTCAGCAAATTCCCACCATTGGCCAGTGTGCAAGTTTGCCAGCATGTTCCTGCCTCCAGGCCATTTTTGATTAGATGGAGTCCTCGGGGAGGGCGGGGGGGGGGGGGGTGTGGAAGGGGTCCGGAACCTTCCAGCAGATGGGTCCACCAGTAAGTTTGAAACACTACTCAGGGTTGGAAGTGGGCTCTGGTTGCAGACTTGGGCAGAGGGTGAGGGTGAGGGTGGGAGTTTTGGTGGAAGGTAAAGGGGGTAGTTGATGCCAGCACCCCACTCTACATGGGAACCACTTAGAAGCCCTTCCTCTGTTCTCAATCCTGAGCCTCCCAGAAGCAGGCATTTAACTGGCCGCCTATTCAAGAATCACCCTCTGGGTCTCTGGATGGGCATGTGTGGATTTCTGAATCTCATATCCTCTTGACGGCAGGATTCCAGAGTCACATAGCAAAATCCAACCAATTAACTCAGTTCCTCTCGACACCAAAAGCTGCCAGATCTGCTGAGTATTTCCAACATTTTCTCTTCCTTTGTTCCAGTAATCCCACTTTACTTCATTACTTCATTTTGTGTTGCTAAAATCGATTGTTTTTTTTTTCCTTTCAAAATGCAATGCATATTATTTTCTGATGACTGCTTATATTTTAATTTTGGGGGATCATTTTGTTTGAGGGAGAGGATATCAAGAGATGATATGGTTCAGGATTGTGGGAAGTGAATTAATATTCAGCCTGGGAATTAGCTGGGAGTGAATCGAGCAAATCCAAATGATTTAGGAACAATATTACGTAGAAAAACTGGGATCATAGAGGAATGTTCTGGGACAAGGATTCGAATCCCATCGTGGAAACTGGTGGAATTTAAATTCGGTTAATACTCTGGAATTGAGAAGCTAATCTCAGCGATGGTGACCATGAAACCATTGGCGATTGTTATATAAACCCATCTGGGTCATTAATGTCGTTTAGGGAAGAAAATCTGCTGTCCTTACTAGATCTAGCCTTCAAGTGATTCCAGACCCATAGCAATGTGATTGGCTCTAAGCTGTCCCTCTGAAAACCAAGCCTAGCAAGCCACTCAGTCCCAGAGCAACTAGGGATGGGCAATAAATGTTGGCCACCCAGTGACACCATGTCCCACAAATGAATAAAAAATAACTCATCCAATCAAACATCGAGGTAGATTACAATCAAAATGAAAAGATAGATCCTTTTCAATGCAAAATATACAGCGTGTTCTTAATTCAGAGAGACAAATTTTACTGTTCTGCCCCACCAAGGGAATCAGAGCGAACAGAAGGTAGGTCATGGATATGTCTGTTGACATCAGATGGGATTTTTCAGTTTTGAGACAAGCAAGACTGTAAAGTCCCAACCTGAATAATTTAGTTCAAATTAGCTGTCCATTCAAGTTTGTTTAGCTCCAACTTTGCACAATTTCTGCATTATTTCCAGACTGTTAGTGAATTCAAACTTGAATGGTTCAGTTATCAGTCCTGGTAAGGATGGGATTCCAATCTGAGAATTGATGGTTTAAAGTTCTCGACTTTTTGGCTGAGATCAAGCATCAGGTCAAGCCCAGGATGGATTACAATGCCAGCTTGGATCTTATTTGTCTCTCTTGTGGGGGACCATGAATAGGATAGAATTATATTTTGAATCTGGTTTTTGGAACAATCGAGGAATAGATTTGGGTTTGCCCGATCCACTCTGGGCAGTGGCATCATAACTTTAATGAATCATGTTTCAAAATTGTCATTATCACACAGCACCAGCTGGGCTTATTTTGTAGATATGATACTGGTGTTCAGATATTTTCTGTGTACAAGAAATAAAAACGTAATTAAAATTTACAATAATGTGCCATTTTCCTATTTGTCCCCTCAACATATCCTCCTTAATATTCAAGAAATGAGAATTATTTACAGTTAACTAAAAGCATTAATAAATAGCTTTTGCCCTCTATTTTATCCTTCCCTATATTTATGTTACATATATTCAAAATTTATTTATTAGTGTCACAAGTAGGCTTACATTAACACTGCAATGAAGTTACTGTGAAAATTCCCTAGTTACCACACTCTGGTGAAAATGGAAGAATTTAGCATGGCCAATGCACTTAATCAACACATTTTTTAGACTGCAGGAGGAAACCGGAGCACCCGAAGAAACCCATGCAGACACAGGGGGAATGTGCAGACTCCGCACAGACAGTGACCCAAGCCAGGCATCAAACCTGGGTCTCTGATGCTGCAAGGCAGCAACACTAACCATTGTGCCACCCCATGTATAAAGATGCTACTCGACCTAATCCATCAATTTTCAAGGAAAGTGGTGTAACTATGTTCAGTAAAAACTCTAATGTTTAGTCTTCCTCCTTCTAACCTTCCCCTCTACTCTCACCTTCTCCATTATTCCCTCTCTCTCAATCCTCTGACTGTCACTCCCTGCATTCTTCTATTTGAGTTGAGCCATTGCAGTGGAATGACAGAGAGAAGTCCATACAGAACGTCTGCCCCGTAGGCTTGGCGATAGTGGGATTTCTTAGTGGCCAACTGAACTGACAATGAATGGACAGCATGATTGAAACATTCCCAAGTTTCTAGTTAGAAGGAAGCAGACATAGGGATGAGTGGCCACTGCAGTTGATGAGGAAAACTGGCTCTGTTTGTAAAATAATGTGGAAACACGGAAAATGAAGATGGAGTAAAAGAGACAGTGTATTGCCATTTCTGCTCTGGTGCAAAGAAAATCCACCCCACTCATTGCAAAATAAACAGCCTGCTCTTAAATCAGAATCATTTAGTCCAAATTAGCTGGCCATTCCAATTTATTTAGTTCCACGTTCACTCAATTTCTCCCTTATTTCCAGACCAATGGTTAATTCAACTTGAATGGTCATAATGAGAATCTGCTCAGTTTTGGGCAGGGGAAAATGAAACAGCATTATTTAGAAAGATATGTCAGTGACACATGTGGTTAACAAAAAATGCAGATGATCAAATGACCGAATATGATGACAAGCTCTATTTCAGTAATTTACATTTCATGAGCTATACAATGAGATGTAATCATCCTGGATACACTATGGCCCCTTAAGGACAGGGTAGCAGGATTATGGGGAAGGAACAGGGGACTGGCGCTAATGGAATAGCTCTTTTAAACAGCAAGCACAGACAAGTGATTGTCCTCCTTCTGTACTGTATGGTGTAATGACCTGAACCAGACCCATGAGATGGGCCTCATGGAGTATGAGCTCCTTGAATGAGATAATGATCCGCTGCCCAATCAGGAAGTCTCACTTGTACAGATATATCGAGGAGTGTGAGGGATACTCACACTTTGGATTCTGACTTTGTACCTGAAGCACTCTTAGGAGTGCAATAGAGTTTGTAAATGAAGGGAAACTGGAGAAGATATTTGTTTTCACTGTTTTATCTAACAGGGGCAAAAATGTTTACATATTAGTCACAAATAGGCTTACATTCACACTTCAATGAAGTTACTGTGAAAATCCCCTTTGACAGATCCCTGCAAGCAGATGAAGATTTAGTATTTCAGTGATGTGTAAAGCTTATATCCTTTACTAACGTTTGTGTAGCTTCAATAGAAAATTATTTCCTGAAGCAAAGCATCATTTTCTTCCTCCACGAGGAAACTGCTGCTTTAGGACTTGTTTCTTGGCACAAAGAATGGTGATTGAAGCTAATGATTGTTTTTGGTAGTTGGTTGAAGGACAGGGACTAAGGGAAGGACTAAGCAGGGACTAAGTCCAAAAGTTTAAATTCTTAATGTCAACAGACTGAGGGGTCATCCTAACATAATGGGCAGGTGATTCTTTCAAAACTATAACATTTCTAGTGTTGAAATCACTTTTAATGTGCTTGATTTCTGTTTCTACTTTTAAGATCTTTCTTGCAGATGTTGGAAGCAGGAGTTCTAGTAATTTTGCTTTAAAAGAGAATATGCTAATAGTTAGGAACCAGGATGTAAACCATGTGACCTGCAGCCATTTTTCATTGGAGCTCTCACTTTAGCCAGCAATATACAGTGTGAAGAAGTTGGACCTGTTCTTTCCTTTTTAACAATAACTGTTGAATTTTTATATAGTAAATCAGTCTGCTGAGCCAGGTTTCAGGGAAAGAAATCTGCCATACTTACATGGTCTGGCCTACGTGTGAATCCAGACTAAGATAAATATGTCTGACGCTCAACTGATTGGCCTAGTGAGGAGGGAAAGAGAAAGAGAAAGATGTTTTTTCACATGTTCAGATATTCATGGTAAGAGTAATGAAGCCAGCAGATTTTCAACTGCAGCACTCCCAGTGCATATGGAAAATTGTGTGTACCCCTCCCCACATGATTCTATTGTTATTGGAATTAGCAATGGGGATGCATAATTTCCTGATAGGACTGCCACCCTGCAACAGTGGAACTAAGGTAGAGAATATCTAAGATCTGCCACTGTATTGTTTGATTGAATTATTTTGACTATTAGGCCCAGTTGAATGCTTATCCATAGTTTTATGCAATTCTGCTGCACTGCCTGTGGCGTATTAAATTCTCATTTGACAATGTCACTCCAAATTGTAAGCACTTTCATCAGATAAGAGAGGTAAGAGCCACATTACTTGTAAAGCATTGACTGACTTTTGTGGTCCAAAATATATACATGCCAGTAAGAATCCTGATAGCTGATGGCAACAATACATTCTGACTTAATTTCTTGACAGGAAGAGAAGCTCGAGTTATTTTTAATTGCGTGTTTAATGTGAGAGATGGAGAAAGTGCAATCGAGTTATTTGTTATGGTGTTATCACTCTGTATACATTATGACAAATTGCTGCGGCTAAAATGCAAAACGGAAATTGAATAGTGAGGAGAAATCTGTCGTTCACCATTGCTAATAGAGTTTGCACCACCTTTCAAAATGGAGACTCCCAGTTTGCTTATCCAGAATGCCTGAGGCAGTCGGTAGTTAATTAGCCGAACTAAAAATATAAGGTCGTCGTGCCTAACAGTCCAACAGAAACAGGGAAGAAATGAGATATTGCAGACAAAAATTCAATTAACCCTTTTATTACCCAATTAAAATATCACTGTTCATCTGTTGTTCCCACTTTGGACAGTAATCTATTATAATGAATGATTGTCTCTCAAACCCTACTGTTGGTGACTCAGGAGATAACTTTTATTTATTAGTCACAAGTAGGCTTACATTAACACTGCAATGAAGTTACTGTGAAAATCCCCTAGTCGCCACATTCCAGCACCTGTTTGGATACACTGAGGGAGCATTTAACATGGCCAATTCAGACTGTGGGAGGAAACCGGCGCACCTGGAGGAAACCCACACAGGCACAGCAAGAAAGTGCAAACTTTGCACAGACAGTGATCTAAGGCTGGGATTGAACCCAGGTCGCTAGCGCTGTGAGACAGCAATGCTAACAAAAGTGCCACCCACTTCACCCGTGGTTGGGATTCTCTGGCTCCGCTACAGTTAATGGAGATTCTCCACTCTCGTTTGCAGCATTAGCAGGTCACGTGTGACTGAGAATTCCTGCCGTGATCTTGTACTATGGTTTGCACCATATTTCTCCATCTTGGGAACAAGGATGGTGTGTTCACATTCTGGCTCGATGGGTTTCAAGACTATTGGTAAATCCAATGCGCGTTCTGCAACTTCTACCACATACGAGACAAGTGGTACTTGGATGGTTGGGTAGTTGAATTTGGTTGGAGGTTCTTTCTCCAATACTCAGTCTTTAACTTTGCATATTCCTGATCAAATCTCTTAATATATTCAATGCCTTCATGAATAAGCCTCCTGCATTTTGATCAGGCACATATTCAGTATTCCCAGTCATCACGGCTTGATAGCAAACATCATTGCCTGAGCCATTTCCCTCAGGCTGATGTCCCGAAACTTCTGCTGTGAGCGAACATCAGTGCCAATACAAATCATCCAGAAACTCCTTAAAATCTTGAGACAGCAACACAACCTGAGGGAAGGAGAGAGAGTGAAGGAAGTAGTAACTGGGGCAAAGAAAAAGCAACTGGAGACCAGAGGGGAAAAAAAAACACACATTAGGAGAGCGTGAGAAAGTTACATAATTGCCTGGAGTGATAGAAAGAGAAAGCAAGGAGGGAAAGAGAAAGTGGGGAGGGAGAGAGGAAAAGAAAGTGAGGAATGAGAGAGAAAGAGAAAGCAGAGAATGAGAGAGAAAGAGAAAGTGGGGAATGAGAGAGAAAGAGCAAGAGAAGGAAACACACAAATTGGATGTGAGAAAGTGAAAACCTGGAATACGCAGAGACGGCAACAGAACTCAGAGAAGGGAGTAAACAATCGGGGAGGGAGAGAAACATGAATTGGGAAAGAGAATTTGAAAAGTAGAAACTGTGAGAGAGTGTGAGCGACACGAAACTGAGGGAGGCAGGGAGAGAAAGAGAGCAAAGTTCAAACTAACACAAACTGAAGTAATTATAGAGAGAGTAACAGAAAGTAGAGAGAATGCTGATATTGGTCTGTGATGTGTTGGGCTGTATAGGGTTTGTTGTATGAGACAGTCAGGAAGCCTCAGTGCTGCTCCCTCAGAACAGAGATTCACCTCACAGAAAACTATGCTTCACACTGGGACATGGGAGCCAGTGAATTGGATTAGGATTGGTATTGGTTTAATTTATTACCCTTTTGTGTGTATTATTAAAGGTTAAAATCACATGAAATCTTTAGTTAGCCGTTACTTATATTGCTGATGTTTGTTGAATCAATGGAATTTACTACTTGGATCTCAATGAGTTTTGTTACGTCACCGGGTGATGTTTCCCTCTGCATGAGTTTGGAACCCCCCAAAGGGATATATCTCAGCTCGCATCCTTAAGTAAGTGTGCATGAGATTGTAGGAAGCTACTGGTTTTGGTAAATTAAAGCATGATGTGCCACTCTCTGTCATGAACAATTAACAGGTCTTTATTTTAAAACAGATGATAACCTTCATGGAATCATAGAAATCCTACAGCACAGAAAGAGGCCATTCAGCCCATCAAGTTTGCACCGACCACAATCCCACCCAGGCCCTATCCCCATATTCCTACATATTTTGCACAATCCCTCTAACCTACGCATCTCAGGACACTAAGGGGCAATTTTAGCATGGTCAATCCACCTAACCCACACATCTTTGGATCTTATTAAAACAATTAACAAACAGAATAAACTCCCCAATAGAATGTTGTTCCAATTACAAGACCCATTCAGGAATAATGAAATAAATCATTACAGAATATAGTCACTCTCAAATAATATAATACCAGGCGTCTATTGGAAGTATGAACTCACTTCTGCTGCTTCAGTCTGAAATACTTTTTATTTGGGGCAGAGTGGCAGATCCTATAAGTAAGTACACTAACATTTGCACAGTGGACTTTGTGTGATCGGAAGTCATGTGATTAAGCAACACATGATTGGTGACATTTGATCAAATGCCCTTCAATATCACATGATCAAGCCTACGATAATGCTGCAAAGTAGAGATGGCAAACTTGCTGTTCATGCCTGGGGTTGCATCCGACAGGATAAATAGCTGGAAGTACAGAGCTCATTTTGAATCTCAGCTGGACCCTGGATTTGGTGGCTTTCTGAGTCAGTTTCTCCTGTTTAGACTGTGATTTAATGAAGCTGTATATATTACTGCAGGATTCCATAGTACATTCACCCCTTCACCTTCAGTCTAGAGATGGCAAGGTTGCTCTAACTGTCATCTCTCCTTGTCTGGGTTTAAATACCTGGAATTACCTTGCAATATTCCTGCAATCTGAGTGCCTTGAGACTGGCAACAATCCTCAGGTTTGAATTTAATTCGTTCTATGTCTTTGAGAGCTTGCTTTAAACTCATTGAAGCAACTTAAAAAACCTGTTTTGCTCTGCTGAAACTCTGGCTGCTGCTTTGGATACAAATGTGCAAAGCCTGCATTCTGCAGTTTAAAATCCCAAGCACAAAGTCACATGCTTTTTAAAAAGAAAATATTGTATGATTTCTTTTGGGTTTTCTTAGCATTTCTTTTCAATATTTACATTTGTCAAATACCGCATTTTTAATCTTATATACACAACTTCATAAGTTTATACAGTAGAAATGTCACAATAGTTTTAATTTAATCATTACTCATCTTACTATTCTTGTGTATGCTGTCATTGTTTTATAAATTATGTTAAACTAGGAATGTTTTATTTGGTGCTGAGTGGCAGATACTATAAGATAAGTACAACAACAATTGCTCAGTAGATGTTGTGCGATCGGAAGTCATGTGATTAAGCAACAATATGACTGTTGGCATGTGATCAACTGCCATTCAGATATCATATGATCAAACCTCCCATAATGCTGCAAACTAGAGATGGCAAACTTGCTGCTCATGCCTGGGGTTGCATCTGACAGGATAAAAAGCTCATTTTGAATCTCTGCTAGACACTTGATTTGGTGGCTTGTTCAGGATTTGTATTTGCTCCGATTTGGAACAAATCTGGCCCCAATTTGGGGCTAGAATCATGGAATCCTTGCAGTGCAGAAGAAGGCCATTCAGCCCATCGAGCTTACACTGACAACAAACCCATCCAGGCCCTATCCCCGTGACCCCACATATTTACCATATTAATCCCCCTAACATTAAGGGGCAATTTAGCCTGGCCAATCCACCTAACCCGCACAGCTTTGGGAGGAAATCAGAACACCTGGAGGAAACCCACACAGACACGGGGAGAACATGTAAACTCCACACAGACAGTGAGACAGGCCGGGAATCGAACCCCAGGCCCCTGGCACTGTGAGGCAGCAGTGCTAACCACTGTGCCACCATGCTACCCCAGCATTAACATCTACTTAGCAAGCCTCCTCTCTGTATTGTCAGCTGGGGATTTGCCCCTCCACCTGTGCAGTTGGCAGGGTTTACAACAGATCTTGTAAAACAGGAACCGGAAGGGGAGTACCCAGGGAGGGAGGGGGTCATGCCCAGGCAATTCAACCACCCCCCCCCACCCACCCCATCCTACCCCATAAGGCCCACCCCCTTCAGGCTTTGCCCCCATAAGCCTACTCCTTCAGGCCCTGCCCCCATAAACACTTTCTTCTATATAACCCGCCCCTATAGACCACGCTCCCTGTTGACTCAGTGGGCAGTGCCCAGGTGAGCATTACTGAGGTGCCAGGCTGGTACTACCCAAGGGACACCCCCCTCAGCCTCCCCAGGAGTCTCAATGGTCTCCAGTTCTACCCACAAGGCCAACATGACTGAGGAGGATGTGATTTCCTCACCAGAGAGAATGTCTCCTGGCAAGATTATAAAGGTAAATGAGCCTGGATGATTCAGTGCTGGGCTCGCTAATCACATCTAAAACAACATTAAAATATATTTAAGTAATTTATTCAGTCTCTCGCCCATTTCCAGCTAGAGACTGACCTCGCTGGAAATCTGGCCCTTGTAAGATGGTGAGAGCAGAGAAATCAGACGTGATCCTAATTTCTTAGCTCTCACTCAATTTTACTGTCTCATTCTGCCATCCGCTGATGGGCAGGACAAGCCGGTAGAATTCTGCCCAATTGCGCTAAGCTCATAACCAGAGAAAACAAAATCAATGTATTTAACATAATTAAAAGCAACTTATCCAAAAAGCCATCAGAAGGGCAGCATTAATGGTTTATGATAATATCTTAGTCCTTCAGTAATAACATCAAAATTAGGAATGCATTTTATGCTTGTTTAAGCACCATAAATTCAGCCCAATCCAGCAAATAATTCAAAGGATAAATTCTATTGGTGCGATCTTTTTTAATGTAGCGGTTAATGCATCTCCATAAATACCATTTTTTCTTGCGCAGAAATGGTTACGGATGTGCTAGTTTCGCAGCAACAGCTCTGAAAGAACAAGGTAGGAATGTGAAAATGAAGCTATGAATTGAACAGGTCGGAGGGTGAAATTTCTATTTTTGCAAATGGAACGGAGGGATGTTTGATCTAAGCCCTGAAGTGTTGACAATGTTACAGGAGCACTCTTACTTAATATATTCAATTGTGGAGAAATCAGTTTAATTGTCAGTGTGGAAATATCAGCCAGTCACCAAGATATCAACATCAATGTCTTTTGAAATTACTTGAGCGGGTAACAGGATTGGTTGAGAGTGTGGGAGCAGAGGGAGACAGGGGTGGGAAAAGAACAGTAGGATTCTGGGATGTTGCTTATCAGCGAGAAGTGGTCTTTGGGTCTTGAAAATATGGAAGGGAGGATTCTGTAACATGGGAATGATGAATTACTGGCTGTGGGAGTGCGGTGAGAATGTCCTGATGGATGGATTTAGTGGCAAGGTGTTCAAATTTCACATTTGTTCATGTGTGTTGGGAGCCACTTGTGAGTTCTTCAAAAATATGACAATCCTGTTTTACAATTAAATATGGAGAAAGAGTGAACATAAAGCTGGTTCCTAGGCCAGTGAGAAAGTCAGTGACAAATATTTTCTTGCGGATGTGGAAGTGTTCAGGAGTGGCATAATCAGAGCAAATCTAATCCCCTTAATATAGTGCACACAGGAAAATTGTATTTCCTTAGCCAAAAACATGTTAATTGGGAAGCACAGAGTGTGTTTCATTGTTAGATTTTATCACTTTATTGTACCCTGGTTCACAGTAGCTCTCTGGCAAGACAAATATTGTTTTCTATTTTCCCTGCACACTACATTCCTTTTCTCATGTTTACTTTCTGAGAAACAAGAAAAGAGTGCATCCTGAACAAAATAAAAGAGCCAGGGATCTTTATATCATCAATTATTCAATTAGCTGACCTTAGTTGTCAGAATGTGCTTGAGTAGGATCTTATTGATAAAGTCTATACTACAGCTCGCTCCTGTAAGAAGCAAAAAGAAAGATGCAGACAAGAAGGCAAACTGCTCCAAGTTAGCTAACAGCAGCCGTACCAGCTCTGACACACACAATTCAGGAAGCATCTTGTGACCTTCATTGTGCTGCACCTCACAGTCCATCAAGGGTGGCACAGCGGTTAGCATGGCTGCCTCACAGCGCCAGGGTCCCAAATTTGATTCCCAACATGGATCACTGTCTGTGTGGAGTTTGCGCATTTTCCCTGTGTCTGCATGGATTTCCTCCGGGTGCTCTGGTTTCCTCCCACACTCCAAAAATGTGTGGGTTACGTTGATTGGCCATGCTAAATTTACCCTCAGTGATTTGATTTATTATTGTCACATGTATTAACATGAAGTAAAAGGTATTGTTTCTTGCGCGCTATGCAGACAAAACATACCGTTTATAGAGAAGGAAATGAGAGAGCGCAGTATGTAGTGACACAGTTATAGCTAGGGTGTAGAGAAAGATCAATTTAATGCAAGGTAAGTCCATTCAAAAGTCTGATGGCAGCAGGGAAGAAGCTGTTCTTGACTCGGTTGGTACATGACCTCAGACTTTTAAAGGTGGAAGAGAGAATGTTTAGGATGCGTGGGGTCCTTAATTATGCTGGCTACTTTGCCGAGGCAGCAGGAAGTTTAGACAGAGTCAATGGATGGAGGCTGGTTTGCGTGATAGATTGGGCTACATTCACGACCTTTTGTAGTTCCTTGCAGCCTTGGGCAAAGCAGGAGTCAAGCTGTGATACAACCAGAAAGAATGCTTTCTATGGGGCATCAGTAAAAGTTGGTGAGAGTTGTAGCTGACATGCCAAATTTCCTTCGTCTTCTGAGAAAGTAGAAATGTTGGTGGGCTTTCTTAACTATAGTGTCAGCATGGGGGGACTAGGACAGGTTGTTGATGATCTGGATACCTAGAAACTTGAAGCTTTCGACTCTTTCTACTTCACCCCCATTGATGCAGATAGGGGTTTGATCTCCTTTACGCTTCCTGAGGTCGATGACAATTTCCTTTGTTTTGTTGAAATTGAGGGAGACATTATTGTTGCTGCATCGGTTCACCAGATTCTCTGTCTCATTCCTGTACTCTGTCTCTTTATTGCTTGAGATCCGACCCACTACAGTAGTGTTGTCAGCAAACTTGAAAATTGAACTGGAGGGGAATTTGGCCACACAGTCATAGTATATGCTGAGTATAGAAGGGGGCTGAGAACACAGCCTTGTGGGACACCAGTGTTGAGGATGATTGTGGAGATGGTGTTGCTTCCTATCCTTACTGATTGTGTCCAGGGATGTGTTAGGTTAAGTGGGTAACTAAGCAGAGATAGGGCTTGAGTGGGATTGTTGTCGGTGCAGACTTGTTGGGCCAAATGGCCCCCTTCTGCACTGTGAGGTTTCTATGAAATGCAGAATATGGATAGACTTTCAGAGAAGCTGCTTGTTAACATAGGATCACTGATATATTCGAGGCCTATGGTTGTCCTTTCCCCTTTTATTCATTTGTATAACCAGAAACCCTTTATTAAATCGTATAATCAGAAAGTTTATTCACTTTACTTGACCTATTGATGCAGAGCTAATTCCAGCTGGAATTCATCTGGAGCCCAGCGTTTCCCTTGTAATATCTTATTTATTGAAAAATAAAATGCCTTACAGCTTTGTGTGGTGACACATCTATAGGAGATAACAAGGCAAATCCTTCCAAAACACACCCACCCACACACGTACCTTACCCCTTTCAAAGCACAGAGGGAAATTACTTCTTTTAATATTAAAATAAGTGCATGTCATACACTTGACTTTATTTCTGATTACAGTGCGGTACAGGATTTGGTTTATCTGTAACACCAGCTATTGTTAATTAATTATGAATTGTGTTTAATTATATGCAGGTCATTAATTGGGGGGTTTTACTTGAGCGCACGCAGCCATACAGGTACTGAAACTGTGACAGGATCTTGTGGAGGTAACGGGCTCTTGCTTCCGGATAGTGAATGGGTAAGACTCCCCCCCCCCAATCTCCTCCAATGAGAAGGCTTGACAGAGCTTGGGTGCTTGACCAGCCAACTCTCCCCAGGGTCTGGGGCTCTGATATGCAGCACAATGAGGATTACAGGATGTTTCCTGAATTTTGTGTGTCAGAGCTGATACGGCTGCTGTTAACTGATTTGGAGCAGTTTACCTGCTTGCCTGCATCTTCCTTTTAATTTTTTACAGGAGCCAGCTGTAGCGCTGACTTTATCAATAAGATCTGACTGAAGTACATTCTGACAAGATACTAAGATTAGCTTTGTCCAAAATTTGCAGGAGTCAGGAATGAAGCACGAGACTTCAATAAGATGTTACTGAAAGCACATTCTGAAAGTGGGCAGGCACGGTGGCACAGTGGTTATCGCTGCTGCCTCACAGTGACAGGGACCCAGGGTTTGATTCTGGCCTTGGGTCACTGTCTGTGTGGGTTTCCTCTGGGTGCTCCGGTTTCCTCCCACACTCCAAAGATACGTGGGTTAGGTTGATTGTCCATGCTAGATTGTCTCTTACTGTCAGGAGGACTAGCAGGATAGAGACATGGAGTTATGGGGATAGGGCCTGGGTGGGATTGGTGTAGACTCGATGGGCTGAACAGCCCACTCCTGCACTGTAGGGATTCAATGATTCGATAAAAGTGTCATCCAAAGGGCGGCTAATTAAAGATCTCTGGGTATTTTTTAAACTGGGTTACTTTTTCCTTGCTTCTGTGGAAGTAAATGGGAGGAATGAAGTCCAATTCAGAGCCTGCCAGCTTCTCTATACTCAGCCATGCCACAATGGAGAAGGTGACTGCTGTTGGTATAATAACCTGCCCAGGATCTGGGATTGAGAGGGCCTTGGGAACAGACAGCTGATGGCAGGAAGGGAGATGCGAGGTGGGGATTGTGGCAGGAGCAGAGGGAGGGGATGGGCAGCAAGAGTAGGAGTTGGCTTTTGGCAGCGACCCTCTCCCCTTCCCCAGCACCAAATCCCTCAATCAGACACTGAGTTCCTTTAAATGGTGAAAGCATTTTGCGTGCCAGCAAGGAAACATACTCAGATTTACTTGTCTTTCCCCCTGCAAGGTAAGCCCCATGCTTGCTCGGGCTTCATGTCAGTGGTGGCAGGGTGAGGCCATTAAGTGGGCATTAATTGCCCGCTAATAGGTCATAAGTGGTGGCGGGGCAGGAAGGCCCTCCAATGGCATTCCTCCCATGAACATAATTATGGTAGAGGCAGGAAGGTGATGAGGGACCTTGCCTTCCACGCACCCACCTGAATTAATGCACCTCTGTGACCACCACCAAACTCACCATGGGGAGGGCACAAGATTCCTCTGTGTATGGGTGAACAATCTCTACCCCACCCTGCACCCCCCTCACACCCAGGAACCACCCCCCCTCCCCACCTCCCCACCTCACCCCAAACCCTCCCCTATAATCCTGGGTAATCTCCCTCTTCATCATGAGGAAGAAAGCACTGAAAGATTATGCTGTACGTGCGATAGGGTTAGATGAAGGGGGAATGGGGAAAGCAGAGGCTTGTGTGGAGTATAAGCATCAATAAATACCAACATGGCCGAGCGGCCTGCTTTTCTGCTGTAGGCTCTGTGTAAGTCAATAAAATTGAGATCCATTATCTGCTAAGTAAACAGAAGTGGAATGCTGAAGACTGAATTGCTAATAGAAGCTTATCTTAATGAGATCATCTTAAGTAGACCGACTTTCATAGGATCAGCTTATTTATCCAGCTACTCAAAATGCACAGTAATACATGTTGCAAAATCGAAGGCACAGAATAGAAAATGTCCAACTTCATATCACCATAAAAATAATGGTAGAAATCACTACAAGAGTATTCCTAAGGTGCAAAGTACTCACTGAAGTAAGCCATGTTTCTTAGGTGCTACAGGGCTGATAAGTGGCAAGTAACATCATACCACACAAGTGTCAGGTAATGACCATCTCCAACAAGAGAGAATCTAACCATCTCGCCTTGATATCCAATGGTATTACCATTACTGGTTTTACCATCCCCACTATTAACATCTCTGGGGGTTACCATTGACAAGAAACTAAACTGTACTGGCCATATAAATATTGTAGCTACCAGAGCAGGTCAGAGGCTGGGAATCCTGGCTCCTGTAATTCGCCTCCTGACTTCCCCAAAGTCTGTACAAGACACAAGTCAGGAGTGTGATGGAATACTCTCTGATTGCGTGGATGAGTGCAGCCCCAACAAAACTCAGGAAGCACGATGCCACCCAAGACAAAGCAGTCCTGCTTAGATCAGCACTGGATTCAACGTCTTAAACATTCACTCTCTGCACCGCCAGTGCGCTGATTGCAAGAGTGGAAGAAGAGGCAGAGGTGCTAGGAAGATGGTGGGGGAAAAGTGACAGGGTGGAGTGCCTATTGTCCTCCCACCATCATGGCACGTGGGGCTGCCTGGTGAAAACTGGAGTCTCCCTGTGGGCTTTTTGTCAGGGTTTTTGGTGAGGCTGGGGAGGTACAGTTTCCTAGGCATTCTCTGGCTCATGAAGGGGATGATATAGAGATGCCGGTGTTGGACTGGGGTAGTAAGAACTCAGTAAGAATTTAGCAACACCAATTTTAAATCCAACCGATTTATTTGATAGTAAATTTGCGAGCTTTCGACACTCTGTGTCTTCGTCAGGCAAATGCATTTGCCTGTTAGTAATGGTCAAATCCTAAAATGAATAGAACAAACTCATATTGCTTTCCCTGATTGTTACAACCAGTGAGGAACTTGCTCTTTCTTTTTCATTCCTTAATTATAACTTTTTTTTGTAATTGATAAAGATGAAAATATTAATTCAGTGTCTATATTCAGCCATTTATATGCTGATTGTAAAGAATTCAGTCCAACAACTTTTCTTGAATTTAAATGCAAAATGATTGGGTTTTTTTGAGTAAAAACCCACCCACATAAAGATATAAAACATTTGAAAAGGTAAAGGCATATCCTGACCTTTACAACACACACACGCATGCAACACAGACACACATATACACATAGAAACACACACGTACGTGCAAGCGTACACGAACACACACAGACACATAGAAACACAAACACACACACAAACATACAGAAACACACACACATACACGTAGAAACGCGCACATACATACAAACACACAGAAATACACAAACACATAGAAACACACACATACATACAAATACACAGAAACACACACATGCACACAGCCACATGCATGCACACATGCACATGGACAAACACACACACGAATGTACACGGGCACATACATAGAGATGCACAAAGGCACACATGTAGACACACAGGCACACACAGACACACAAATACAGACACACAAACAGACACACATAAACCTTGGCCAAATTAAAATTCATTGATAAAAGCAAAAAAATAGAGAATTTGCTGTTTTTGAGTGCCTTTCTGGTGTCTGTCTCTAAGGTAGGTATTTTTCCATAGTTGTCTTCACATTCCTATGAAATTGAGGCATCCATTTCTGGAGACGGCCTCTTTTTTAAACATAATCCATCTTTCCCAAAAGTTGATGGGATTGCACTTGATGGTCCTTCCTATGAAAATGTTCTGACTCTGTGATGGATTTTAAACTGTAACAGGGCTGGGGTCTTGGATCTCGAGAGTGAAGGGAAGCGAAATAGGAGGGAATCTTACCAAAAAATGGCCAAGTGTTGTTTCCAGCGAGCAGACCATGGCTGAGGTGGTCCTGCATGGGTTATTCATGGTGCAATCATACATGGATTTATCTATGGATGAGATGGTCATACATGGACCAAGAGAAAATGTCATTCTAATGAGCTGAATGGCTCTTTTGAACTCTAGGCTTTCTTAAGTCCTTTGATAATTAAATGCATTATTCGATCCAAAGAATTTTTTTGACAGTAACGTATGTGATATAAGCTGCAGTAAAATCATCTGTACGGTTTTGAATAATCATAACCCTAATAATTAGACACGAGAGTACAGATCCTATAGAAACATCCTGTGTACTGATACATTGTACAGCTTCCTGCAGACCACATGCTGCACAGCGTTTAATGGAATATTGATTGTCCTGATCAACCTGGGCCTCTCTAATTGAGCCATCACCGGCAGGCTAATCATAGTTTAAGCTCAGTAAATGCAGTGAGCTCCAATAATCTGTATAAAAAGCAGTGCAACCAATTAAAGGTTAGAGGATACACTTCTATGGAAAACAGCTTGGATGGCATTAATGCATGCTGACCATCATACCATATTTTTCAGCTAAGCCCCTTAATTCACATAATCGGTACTCCACCTTTTCAAAATCATGTGGGGAATTCTCCTATCCCTCCCTCCATGGGGGCGCACCACGCAAACATCCATCAAACTCAGGACTTTCTGTTTTTGAAGGATGCAAGCTGGAAAATCTTACCCCACGTTGATGATTGCCTGTAACATGAAACACAGAATGAAGACAATGTAGAACAACTATGATTTTTTTTCTGACTAACACTACTGTGAAACATCTTGGAATATTTTCTGACCTAACTGGTATGATATTAAGACAAGTTGTTCTAAAGTAATTTTTTAAAATTCATTCGTGGGACATGAGCTGACTGCCAGCATTTATTGTCCATCCCTAGTTGCCTGATGGTAACTGAGAGTCAACCACACTGCTGTGGTTCTGTAGTCATACGTAGGCCAGGCCAGGTGAGGACGGCAGATTCCTTCCCTAAAGGACATCAGTGAATCACATGGAGTTTTTCTGACAATCGACAATGCTTCCGTTGTCATCAGTAGATTTTTAATTCCAGATTTTTTTTTAATATTGATTCCTGGCTTGGATCATTGTCTGTGTGGAGTCTGCATGCTCTCCCCATATCTGCATGGGTTTCCAGAGATGCTCCAGTTTCCTCCCACACTCCAAAACTGGACTGGCCATGATAAATTGACCCTTAGTGTCAGGGGATCTAATTAGGATAAGTGCATGGGGTTATGGGGAAAGGGCCTAGCTGGTGCAAACTTGATGGGCTGAATGGCCTCTTTCTGCATTGTTGGGATTCTATGATTCTATTAACATACATTGGGGAAAGCAATCTTGATTCAATGTTGTTTTGCTGCAGTTTATCTGAATTGATTCTTTTTTATCTAATTGAAATTTGCTTAATTTGCAGTCAAATATCTTTATCTTCTCTCCTTCTCAACTGTTAAAATGAATCTAATATCATAGTCATTTGTGATCAGTTACACTGATGTTAATCTCTGAACTAGGAATTGAAATACCATTCTTTTCTTCCAAAAGCCACAATAATAGTCTAAAATTTACATCCGGACACTTCAATTTGAAGTTTGATAATTGTTGACATTTACCTCTCACCTGAAAATAAAATCGTAACCAACTCAGTGCATTGACCCATTACCACCTTCTCAGAGAGACTGGGGACAGAGGCACCTACATGCTGAAGATCCATGAGGAAGATAAAAATAGGAAAGTAATCACTGAATCTTCTCAAAGGATTTGGGCACAGTTTCTGGCATAGAGTTCAGCAGTAGCATTGGCAGGGCAGCTGATGATCTCTGTGGACCAAGTAGTCACATGATGCTGTGGTTATTTAAGAGGATATATGACAGAAGCTCGGGAGTTCCCTCTTGAGCGCAGGTAGAGTACAAGCATGTAATAGCTGCTCAACTAAAGAACAAAGAACAAAACAGCACAGGAAACTGGCCCTTCGGCCCAACAAGCCCACGCCACCACCTCGATGTTCCCATTTCTACCCGTGATCCCTATCTATGTTTATAGATCTATGCATTGAAACCAAATTTGAGATAATTTAGGGAGAATTTGTTCTGCCAATCAGCCTAAGAGCACATCTTTGGGATGTGGGAGGAAATCGGAGCATCCGGAGAAAACTCACGCAAGCACGGGGAAATGTGCAAACTCCCACAGACATAGGCCCAAATCCATGTATCTGCACAGCACAGCAATAGTCACTGAGCTGTCGTGTTGCCCATCAAATGGTCCAGGTCAAGCGTACACTAACGACGTGAAGCATTAGGATACTCTCGAAAAAAATCCAAGAGCAGCCCTCTCACGACCCATCGCGTGTATGCCCCTTGTTAGACAACAAGGCGGACCAAAGTACCTGTAGGATAAAACAAATACATCAATATCATCGACAATTTACACACTTCCCAGGGACTCCCAAGGCTCGTGATCCCTATTTTAAATCAGTTTTCTATACCCCTCCATTCCCATTCTGTTCATTGCCCATCTAAGTATCTCTTAAATAACTCCAGAGTACCTGCCTCCACCACTTTACTTGGCAGCGCATTCCATACCCCCACCACCCTCTGTGTGAAAAAACTCCCTCTAGCATCCAAATTATACCTTACCTCCCTCACCCTAAGCCCGTGACCCCTCGTGCTATTTGAGTCCATCCTAGGAAAAAGCTTAACCCTGTTTACTCTATCTATACCCCTCATAATCTTGTACACCTCTATTAGATCTCCTCTAAGTCTACGTCTTTCGAAGGAAAACAGACCAATTTGCCTAACCTCTCCTCGTAACTCAGACCTTCCATATCCGGCAGCATCCTGGTAAACCTCCTCTGCACTCTCTCCAGAGTCTCCACGTTCTTCCTGTAGTAAGGCGACCAGAACTTCAAATGAGGTCTAACCAACGTTTTATACAACTGCAACATTAAAGGCCAGTTCTTGTACTCCATACCCCTTCCTATAAAGGCTAGCATACCATATGCTTTCTTCACAACCTTTTCCACCTGCTTTGCCACCTTCAGAGACTTGTGCACCTGCACCCCCAGGTCCCTCTGTGTTTCTATACTCTTAATAGGTCTACCCTTTCTCATATACCTCCCCTCTCTTTCTTTCTCCTGAAATGCATTACTTTGCATTTATCAGGATTGAATTCCATCTGCCATCTGTCTGCCCAAGCTACCAGCCTATATATGTCCTGCTGCATCGCCTGAGAATGCTCCTCACTATCCGCAAGTCCTCCTAGTGAATAACTTCTGTTTGGTAGATGCTCTTGGTTGCTACTATTTATGAATCCAGTAACAACTGGAATTTCTTTCATGTATTTAAGGTAGGACAATATCAAAAAATGTTTCATAGAGGTGCAAGAGAAATGGGTGTGATTCAGAAATGGAAAAAGATTAGACAAAAAATGTGGCATTAGGGACATTCTTAGTGTATTAGCTGAGAATTAATAAAATTTACTAGTGAAATTGGTGGAAATGGTTTCAAGAATATCCAACCTTCTTCCAGTCTATTGTCAGGGTTTAGGTTTCCAAACACCACCATCCATGCGTGCTCCTTTGCTGCAATCGCGTTATTGTCTAAAGTTAACCATCAGAGATGGATTGGCTTTTCCATTAGAGTTGACAGGAGCCAGATGGGATCATGTTTAAAAAAAATCACAAAAGGTGAGTGCTGCAAATGCCGGAAATCTGAAATCTGACCCATCATCAGATCGATGTCTTCACCTCTCCACAAACGCTGGAACTCTGGACAAAAAGAAACTCAAGGATTTGTGATACTTAGCGGGTTCTGCTATTCAATTATAATAAATACAGGAAGTGCTGAAAAAAACTTAACAAGTCTGGCAGCACCTATAGAGAGAGAAACAATGGTAATGTTTTCAGCCCAATACATCTCTGCTTTGGAATACTGAGTGTCATGTTCAATTATTCTGTGTTTGATTATGGAAGTCTGTTTATCATTGCTGTTCACTGTGCTTGATTATTTAAGACTGGGCGTGGATTCAGAGCAAAGTATGCAAAGCTACAAGAGGAGCTGGGAGTCAGAATTGAAGCATGGAATAGATATTTTTAAAGTACAGTAAATCAGATCTGTTAGACACTATGGGGGCAATCTCAGTAGGATTTGGCAGAATGTTGGTTCTGGTGAGAAAAATAGCATGTTTCTCTCCAGAGCTTATGACACTTTGTCAAACAAAACAGGTGGGTGCCATATGGAGGAATGGGGCTAAACCACACTAGCAAAACGCGGCCGCATTGAGATCAGGATGCCATGTTTAAAGGGTGGCCGAGAAGAACACGAATGATCTTCCCCCAGCCCAGCATCGAGGTCTCAGGAACTTCGCTCCCAACTCACCCTAGTCGGAGTAGGCATTCACTCTCCTACTATGCCAACCCTCCCTCCTCCAATCAGAGTTGCCACCTCTTCCCCCGCATTTCCCCCAAACAGAGTTGATATTTCTTCCCCTACCTAACAATCAGTGCCTAAACTCTCCTTCCCCCAAATATTGGACCCTTCCCTCCCGACCCCACCCCCACACAATCAGTACTGCAAACTCCCAAAAACCGCGCCAATGTGACATCATGCTGGTGCGTGTGAATAAGCGACGGGAGATGGGGGAGTCAATATATGGTGATGGGGTAGGTTAATTATATTCCAATCCATTAAAATGTATTGAAATCGGGTTGTGGGCATAAATCACAATAATTATATTGTTGGTGAGGAGTGGTGAAAATTGGAACTTGCTGGTGAGAATCTCACTTGTGTTTTGCTGCAAATTGAGCCCCTGCTGAATGGCGAGAGTGGGCTCCAGATCCCACCCATAGAAATGTGTGTCATCATTGCATAAATCGGAGATAAAGTGTACGCCCAAGGCAGTCAGGTTCTGTAAAGAGAGAATGTGGGATTGATTTTTCAAATTGATTTCCTTTCATCAGAAACACCTCTTTCACAATCCCATCTCCTCACCCACATTACGTAAACTCTAACCAACATCAGGATCCAAACCGTGTTAGGAATGCTGTTCGTGACTGTGGTTTCATGACGACCTCCATCTTGGAACCTGGATACAGCTCGAAAGGCAGATTTTATTTTCAAATTTCAGCATCTTGCTCTGAATTGCTCGTTCAGAATCTAAAACTCACGATTATGGGGAGGCGACGGCCTAGTGGTGTTATCACTAACATATTAATCCAGAAACTCAGCTAGTATTCGGGACACCCAGGTTCGAATTCTGCTACTGCAGATGGTGGAATCTGAATTTGATTAAAAAAATCTGGAATTAAGAATCTATTGATGACCATGAAACCATTGTCAAAATTGTCGGAAAAAAACGATCTGATTCACTAATGTCCTTTAGGGAAGGAAATCTGCCGTCCTTACCTAGTTTGGCCTGTGTGTGACTCCAGAGCCATAGTAACATAGAACATAGAACATTACAGCGCAGTACAGGCTCTTCGGCCCTCGATGTTGCGCCGGCCAGTGGACCCTCTAACCTAAACTATTCCAATATCATCCATATGCCTATCCACCGAACATTTGAAGCCCCCAAAGTAGGCGAGTCCACAACTGCTGCAGGCAGGGCATTCCACGCCCTCACCACCCTCTGTGTGAAGAACCTGCCTCTGACATCCGTCCTATAACTACCACCTCTTAATTTAAAGTTATGTCCCCTCGTGTTGGTCATCACCATCTGAGGAAAAAGGCTTTCACTATCCACCCTATCCAATCCCTTGATCATCTTATACGCCTCAATTAGGTCACCGCGTAACCTTCTTCTCTCTAATGAAAATAACCTCAGGTCCCTCAGCCTTTCCTCATAAGGCCTTCCCACCATACCAGGAAACATCCTGGTAAACCTCCTCTGCACCCTTTCCAATGCTTCCACATCTTTCTTATAATGCGGCGACCAGAACTGTACACAATACTCCAAGTGCGGCCGCACCAGAGTTTTGTACAGTTGTAACATAACCTCACGGCTCCTAAATTCAATCCCTCTACCAATAAAAGCTAACACACCGTACGCCTTCTTAACAACTTTATCAACCTGGGTGCCAACTTTCAAAGAGCTATGTACTTGTACCCAAGATCCCTCTGCTCGACAACACTATTAAGGGTCCTTCCATTAGCCCTATATTTCATATGCCTGTTATTCCTACCAAAGTGAATCACCTCACACTTATCCGTAATGTTGTTAACTCTTAACTGTCTTCTGAAACGGCCTAGCAAGACATTCAGTTAAGGACAACTAGAAATGGGCAATAAATGCTGGCCAGTCAGTGATGCCCTTGTCCCTTGAAAGATTAAAAAAAAACTTATAGGGCTGATCAGTGTGACAATTTCAGTGCAATTAAGTAAAGTACTACCCAACTAATGTACTGACAATGGCCAGGCCTGGAGATCTTTGCGTTTGCATAGGAATTAGAGCACATAATGGCACAGTGGTTAGCACTGCTGCCTCATGATGCCAGGGATACGTGTTCAATTCCCAGTTTGGGTCATTCTCTGTGTGGAGTCTGCACATTCTCCCCGTGTCTGTGTGGGTTTTCTCCTAGTGCTCCAGTTTCCTTCCACAGTCTGAAAGATGTGCTGGTTCATTGGCCATGTTAAATTGCTCCTCAATTTCAGGAAGACCAACTTGGGTAAATGCATGGGGTTATGGAGATAGGGCCTAGATGGGATTGTGGTCAGTACTGACACGCTGGGTTGAATGGCCTCCTTCTGCACTGCAGGATTCTATGATTCTATGAAATCCATGCAGGGAGAATATGCAAACTCCATACAGACAGTCATCTGAGCCTGGAATTGAACCTGGCACTGTCAGGCAGATCTGCTATCCCCATTATCCCTCATGGGGTGGTAAAGACCCCATGATGTGCCACTCCATGAGTGATAATGGGGATAGTATGGGAAGGTAGAGTAGGGGTACAAGATCTGATTGAATAGTGGAACAAACCTGAGGGGACAAATGGCCTATTTCAGCTCCGACTTCTTATGAATATTGTTTCTGTGGCTTGACATTCATTTATTTCTCTGATTAAACTTGGGACATCTTTTTACATTAAAGATGCTGTATCAGTGGAAGGTGTTATTTTTATTGCTGCATTTATTTGGGACATTGACCAAGGATTTTGGCAGAATTTTCTGGCCATTAACTATGATGGATTAAATATTCTTTGGGACCTATCAACCTTTCTGCATGAATCTCTGACATATACCCTCTGAAGATGCATGACAGGGAAGTATTAAATCGAATCCACTCACAATATCTGTAATTTTATAGAAAGATAATCATTGTGTATCTGGTTTCCAATATTAGTTTCTTTTGTTGCTGGATGTTTCACATGGATATGTGAAAGATATATCACATATATATATGTGATATATATATATCACATATATATGATATGTGATATCATATATCACATATATGATATATATGTCATATATATATGACAGGAGTTCATATATATGAACTCCTGGCAGGAGTTCACTTTCTGCCCATCAACTGTGCCAGTTATTAGGTGAAAAATAATATTGATTTACATTCTATTCCCTGACACAAGTGAGAGAGTTCAGGTTTTGTGTATTACCGAGCCTACAGTAGTGAAATGTCACCTGCATCTTCATATGACTTTAGGAAGGTCTCTTAATTTTGCTCAGCAGTTGATTTATTTGCTAAGCTTTCACTCATGTGCCTGATGGATGATTATTTACTGACAACATCCTTTTCCCTGTGTCAGCCTAACCTTGTATTCGCTGCAAGTGAGTTATGGTCATTAGTTGGTCTTTACTACTCCAGGTGAAAATGGGTTCCAAAGCTTCATACATCACCGATACAGGCCAAATCCATCCTGGCCTAATGCCAATGACAAACATTGAAGGACGTTGCTAACTGCAATTAATTTCCACATCTGCAGCTGCTGCTATTGGCTTATATCACGTGTTACGAACTTCCTATTTTCAGTAACTTATGAGATTTAGTAGATATGGTGAATAAAATACGACAAACAAACAAAAAAGGTGAATTTTTTGTGCCCAATGATATGGAAAGAATTTTTTTGCATGACTACTATCCAATTCAAGATTTTCTGGTTGCCATGCAACAGAAAGATGTGGAATCTTTGGAGAGCAAAGAAGGTTCACCGGGATACTGCCTAGTCTTCAGGGTGTTGGCTACGAGGAAAGGTTCTATAAATGAGGATTGTTTTCACTGAAAGACAGAAGCTGAGGGGAAACTTGATAGAGGTCTACAAAATTGAGAAGCATAAACAAGGTGGATAGTCAGAGGCTTTTTCCCAGGGTGAAAGTGTCAATTACAAGGGGGCAGAGGTTCAAGGTGAGAGGGGGAAAGATTAAGAGAAATGTACGAGTGTTGGGTGCCTGGAATGTGCTTCCAGAGGGAGTGGCGGAAGCAGGCACATTAGCAACAATTAAGAGGCATCTGGATGGGTACATGAATAGAGAGGGAATAGAGGGATACAGACTGAATAAAATCAGAAAGTTTTTTTAGTTTAATTAGGGTGCCATGATCAGCATGAGTTGGAGTGGTGTATTTGACTACTATTCACCAGTAAATTCACATTTAAACTGAATATTAGAATATAACATAGATACCCTAAAACTGCCTTAGATTTCAGACCTTGTATAGTAAAGTTTATTATTGATTACTCAAAACCCATGAAATCTTGTGGTTCTATTCATTGTCTAATTTAAAGTTTGTCTGCTTTAAACAAAGCGTTATTCTTTTCTAACCGCATCTAATCTAGGATACAACAACTGTAACGAACAAACCAAAACAAACTATCCAGTAGGCAACTTACACTCTAAGTTACAGGATAGATTCCCCATTTAACTTTTACAATAGCTGAGGGTCCCTTCTATGGTTATTTGTTTAAATTTATTTGTGGATCATGGATTCAGGGCAGCACGATGGCGCAGTGGTTAGCATTCCTGTCTCACAGTGCCAGGGACCCCAGATTTGATTCCTGGCTTGGGTCACTCTCTGTGTGGAGCTTGCACATTCTCCCTGTGTCTGCATGGGTTTCCTCCAGTTGCTCTAATTTCCTCCCACATTCTGAAAGATGTGCTGGTTGACCCGAACAGGTGCTGATTAGGGGAATTTCACAGTAACTTCATTGCAGTGTTAATGCAACCTTACTGGTGACTGATAAATAAACTTTAACTTTTTATTGTCCATGCTCTTGAACTGAGTGGCTTGGGGTGGGACATTTAAGAGTCAACCACATTGCTATGGATCTGGAGTCACACATAGGCCAGAAGACAGATTTCCTTCCCTAAAGTGAACCAGATGGGACAATTGACATGATCATGTCATTATTAGGCTTCTAATTTCTAAGTTTTAAGAGATTTTATGGGATTCAAGTTCCACTATCCACCATTATGGGATTCGAACCTGTAACTCCAGAGCAATACCCTGGGTTTTGAGATTCCTAGGTTAGTAACAATATCACTGCACCACTACATCCTCTTATACTTCATTCTGTCCCTTCAGGATCCAGTCCAAAACCATTTCCAGCTCCTGACAGCTTGCTTAGATTTTCCTTTTCCCACATAGATCAGAACTTCTAATCCCTCAATTGACTATCATGGTGAGGATTATGTTGGAAAATCACCCCTAACACTGGTCAAACAAATCTTCTAGCCCTTTTTGGAATCTTGCCTCCCCTCTGCTTCTCTGCCCAGCCCCTCAGTATGGTGATTGCGATGAACCACCCCCCCTCCCCAATCCTCTCCCCTCCCGGTTCAGTCAAGGTTCCCAGAATAACGGAGGGCAGCTCCACAATCACCAACCTTTGCTTCAGAGTCTGAGGCTTTGCCTACATACTACCATATGATGATGCACCATACATCTTTGTGCAGGGCAAGGAAACATTGAATTCCATTCAGTTGCATGCGAGTTGGCAGTACGGTGGTACTGTAGTTAACACTGCTGCCTCAACTTATAGACCTATAGAAGCCTACACTACAGAAGGACGCCCTTTAACCCATCGAGCCTGCACTGAACACAATCCCACCCCAGCCCTTCCCCATATCCCCACATATGATACCCATTTAATCCCTCTAACCTACACATCCCTGGACACTAAGGGACAATTTCTTAGCATGGCCAATCAACCTAACCCGCATATTTCACAGGGACAGGAGACCTGGATTGGTTCGCTGTCTGTGCGGAGTTTGCTCGTTCTCTCCGTGTCTGTGTGGGTTTCTTTCGGGTGCTCTGGTTTCCTCCCACAGTAGGAAGTGGTGCAGGTTAGATTGATTCACTATGCTAAATTGCTCCTTAATGTTGGGGGATTAGCTAGAATAAATGCATAGGTTATGGTGATAGGGCCTGGATGGAATTGTTATTGATGAAGACTTGACGAGGCGAATGGCTTCCTTCTGCGCTGTAGGATTCTATGACTCGATAGAAATGCGACATAAGTAACTACTTAGCAAACTCGGTTGACTTTCTGTTGCTCCCATGCAGCATTGCTGCCTTGCTACCTTCCAGCGGCTGACAGAATGCAGCCCAGAATTCCCAAAGCCAGGATTCTGACATCAGTGTAATTCTACAGCCTGCACCGCTGCACACCCATCCCATGAGTGCAATTAGCATATCAGCACAGTACGAGGATATGCTGCACTGTTGGCTTTGTAACCTTTTGGCTGTTATCTTAACCTAATGCATTGACTGCCTGCCCAGAATTACGTAAAAGATTCCAAGCCACCAGTTGAAGAAAAACAGAACTTTTCTGGTGTTGAGGCCAACATTCCACTGTCCAAAATAAATAGCACAATCATTCATCTCATGTTCTATTTGCTGCACCTTGTTCGAAACAAATGTTAACAACCTCAAATTGAATTCGTAAGCTCAAGAAATAGCTCACAAGACTGACATTGGAGAATAAGTTATGGGGGAAAATGAGCCTTTTCAGACTTGAAAAGAGACAAGTGAGAAGGAACATTTATACAGCCTGTTTATCACTGCATTTGCTTCTGTCTGCAGCTGTCAAATGAAAGGGAAAATGGTCATAATTTGTACAATGTTTTCTACTTTCGGTCTGATGTTCAAAATATCCCATAAGATTTCATTGAGTCATTGAATCCTACAATGCAGAAAGAGGTCATTTGACCAATCGAGTCTGCACTGACCACAATCCCACCCAGGCCCTATTCCCATAACCCCACGCATTTACCTTAGCTAGTTCCCCTGACACTATGGACAAGTTGTTGTGGCCAATCCAACTAACCACATCTTTGGATTATGGAAATAAACCAGAGCACCAGAGGAAACCCACATAGGGAAACTCCACGCAGAAACTGAGCCAAGCCAGGAGTTGAACTTGGGTCCCTGGTGCTGTGAAACAGCAATGTTAACCACAGTGCCATCATGACAACCAAAAGATCTTATTGGCTAAAACAATAAACAAAGAGCTTAACCTTAAATTTTCCCATTATTGGATCTTCGCTGTCAATATCCTCAGAATTTGTTTTCCCCATGAGTAACACAAAGCCTGTTTTCTAAATGATCCAATTACTTCTCAAGGTCTTGATTAGTCACTGCAGTTAATGCTTGCACAGCCTAACACTGATGCTACACATTGAGCTGTTTAAATCACTTCAGAGATGGTAATAGATAAAAAATTTAAAAATGAGAATCAATTTCGAAAAGTCTTTCCTATCAGAATACCAGATTTCACAGAATTATTGAATCCCTACGCTGCAGAAGTGGCTATTCAACCCATCAGAAGCAGCACTGGGGCAGCATGATGGCACAGTGGTTAGCGCTGCTACCTCACAGTGCCAGGGACCTGAGTTCAATTCCTGGCTTTCGGTCACTGTCTGTGCAGAGTCTGCACATTCTCGCTGTATCTGCATGGATTTCCTCCGGGTGCTCTGGTTTCCTCCCACAGTCCTAAAGACGTGCTGGTTAGGTGAATTGGCCATGCTAAGTTCTCCCTCAGCGTACCTCAACAGGCACTAGAATGTTGTGAATGAGCGTTTTCACAGTAATTTCACTTTGAATGTAAGCCTACTTGTCTCCAATAAATAAAACTTTAAATTTTCTCAAGTCTGCACTGACTCTGTCAGCATATTTTACCCAAACCCTCGCACCTGCCCTATTTCCACAATCCTCACGTTTACCATAACCAATCTATTTATCGATCTATAAGTTTGGTATGTCTCCTGCTCTACCCAAGACTAAAAGAAACTACAAAACGTCATGAATGTAGCCCAATCCATCACGCAAACCAGCCTCCCATCCATTGACTCTGTCTACGTTTCCCGCTGTCTCGGCAAAGCAGCCAGCATAATTAAGGACCCCACACACTCCGGGCATTCTCTGTTTCACATTCTTCAGTTGGGAAAAAGATACAAAAGTTTGAGGTTACTTATCAACCGACTCAGAACAGTTTCTTCCCTATTGTCATCAGACTTTTAAACATAGAATATCGAACAATACAGCACAAACAGGCCCTTCGACCCACGAGTTGCGCCGATCACATCTACCAATCCACAGACCTATCTATAACCCCCTATCCTATTCTTTTCCATATACTCATCCAGAAGTCTCTTAAAAGACCCCAGTGAGCTTGCCTCAACAACCTCCAACGGCAGTCGGTTCCATTCACTCACCACCCTCTGAGTGAAAAACCTACCCCTGACATCTCCTTTATATTTGCTTCCCTGCACCTTAAATCTGTGTCCTCTTGTAGTGACCATTTCAGCTCGGGGAAATAGTCTCTGAGAGTCCACCCTATCTATCCCTCTCAACATGAATGGACCGACCTCACATTAAGTTGATCTTTTTCTACATCTTAGCTAAGACTGTAACATTACATCCAGCATTCCCCTGTTTCCTTCTCTCTGAATGATATGCTTTCTATATAGTGCACAAGAAGCAATACTTTTCAATGAATGCTAATACACCGACAATAATAAGTCAAATGAAAATCAAATCAAAATCAAAATCAGAAAATTTTAACCTGCACATCCTGAGACACAATGGGGCAATTTAACATGGCCAATTTCATTTAACTTGCCAATCTATGGATTTATTTAAGTCCATGGGAAAATGGGAGGGAAATGGAGCACCCGCAGGAAACTCAGGCAGACAGAGGGAAAATGTGCAAACTGTTTGCAGTTATCTTTGAGCTTTAATTAAGTTTATAGAGTCATCTTTTCTCCAGGGCGCTGAAGTCAATTGGTAAATCTGAGTTATTCTGACAATGCAGTTTTCAATCAACCCTTCCTTGCACCTTGCAAAATAACCATAACATGTGTTTTTGAATTCCAGTTTATATTGTACTCCAGATCATTTTCCTGTCACACAGACACTGTACTATCCTCCCGTATATAAGCTTCCCCTTTTGGGTTACAACTGACAGAGCTCTCATTATTGATGAGGCCAGCCCGACTCTGCATCTTAAAACTGACCTTTTTAACTAGGAGCAAAAGGTTGTCAGAAACGGAACAAATGCTGTCAGACGTTATTGATGTCAGCAGAAAATACTGAAGGCAGCTTTAAACTTTGAACCCTAGAGTTCGCCACGCTTTTCTTAAATAATTGGAAAATGAATCAAAATGAATACAACTTGCAACAAAAATCATCCAAGTTGCAGATTATAGATTTTAACAATGAATTCCAGTAAATAATTCCATTTCTTTCCTGTTGTCTTACTTCCCTTACAGTGATCATCATATTTATAGTGATCATCATTTGGGAGAAAGAATCTATACAAAAGAGCTGGAAGATATTTTGTGCAATTCTGACGTTTGGAACAAGATCACGACCTACACCAAACTGAACGGAGTTAGGCCAGCACTCACAAGTTATTGATGTTAACATGGTCAAGCTAGTTTTACTGTTTTCCTTGGTCATGAATTCTTGTTCAAACTCGCTCAGACCTTGATACAAAATTCAGAGACGATGAGGCACTGCCTCCTGACTTCCAGGATGTCATCATTGGCACAGTGCTTAGCTCTGCTGCCTCACAGCGCTAAGGACCCGGGTTCAATTCTGGCCTTGGGTCATTGTGTGTGTGGAGTTTGCATGTTCTCTCCGTGCCTGCGTGGATCTCCTCTGGTTGCTCTGGTTTCCTCCCACCCTCCAAGGACATGTGGGTTGATTGGCCGTGCAAAATTGACCAGCATTCAGGGGGATTAATGGAGTAAATAATTGGGGCTACAGAGGGTCTGGGTGGAATTGTGGTCAGTGCAGACTCGATGGGCTGAAGGTCCTCCGTAGGATTCAATGATTTAGCACCTTTCTTGAAAAGTAAAACTACTTGTGGAACTAGAGGGGGATATCCTGTCCCCTGTCCAGTATGGAGAAGATTCTCACATGATTCTTCCTACCCATTAGTAAAGACTTACTTCCAGAAAGCTAATGTGGTTTCCAACCATCCAGGGGAACGCAGACACAATCTTACCGGCCTTTCACGCCATGCTCCTGCGGCAGTGAGGTCAAAGAATTTGACAGCCTGTCAAATTCCTGTTCACACCAGCAGGATGGGAAAGTCCCGCTGGCATGAATGATGGTAAGATTCTGATAATAATCTTTGTTACTGAACAAATCCAAGGGAAATTCCTGGAACGATGCAAAAAGCTCTTGATCTGCCAATGAATCTGAGATTGATAAGTTTGTAATCAATGGGGGGATTAAGGGTTATGGAGAGAAGGCAGGAAAGTGGACTTAATGTTAGATCAGTCAGGATCTTATTAAATGATGGAGCAGGCTTGAAGAGCTCAATGGCTTGCTCCCATTCCTATTTCTTTATGGTCAAAGATCCTTGACTCCTTTAACCATAAAGCCCTTTGGCAAATCCTCCAGACTTGAGTGTCCAGCAAAATTTATCCCTTCTGCAATTGTCCTTTTGCTCTGGATTAAAGGCTGAATCCTATCGTTTCTGAATGGTCGCCAAGCAAGGCCGTGTGACTAGCTGCACCAGCTCTCTTCATTATCTTCCTCAGCTTGTTAATGGAAATCAACTCTGACCATCTTCCGCAAGGGGTCATGACTGAGGTTGAGAATTCAGACTAAGATGACCTTCAAGCACATCCGTGACTTACAGTATGCCGATGACTGTGCAGCTGAGGACCTCACATTCAGAGATCCTCAAACTCTTCCACTCGACGAAGTAAAGGGTTGGCCTCACACAACTCTGGCACCTATTTGGGTACACTGAAGGAGAATTCAGCATAGCTGATGCATCTAACCAGCATGTCTTTCAGACTGTGGAAAGAAACAGGAGTATAATGGTGGAAACTGGTTGGCATTGATGAGTTGGGCGGAAGGGCTAGCTTCCATACTATAAATCTCTATGGATGGAATTTTACCGGCAATCCCACCCGAGTTTTATATGATCCTGGCTGAGACCAATGGAGAATGCCGGAAACTGCTGGCATTCACTGCCGGAAACAGAACTGCAGTGCTGGTAAAATCCTGGTCTGTGACTCGCCTGTAGGAAACCCATGCAGATACAGGGAGAATGTGCAGACTTTGCACAGAAAGTGACCCAAGCTAGGAATCGAACCCGGCTCACTGGAGCTGTGAGTAATGCTAATCACTGTGCCACCATGCCACCCTTGAGACCCCTTAATGTAGATCATGCACAAAAATCAGGATGCCCAAACATCAAAATACAGCTAATAAAAGCAAATTACTGCAGATGCTGGCATCTAAAACCAAAAGAGAAAACGCTGGAAAATGTCAGCAAATCTGGCAGCATCTGTAAGGAGAGAAAAGATTTGATGTTTCGAGTCCAGATGACCTTTGTCATAGGCTTTGACAAAGGGTTATGTGGACTCAAAACATCAGTTCTTTCCTCTCCTTACAGATACTGCCAGACCTGCTGAGATTTTCCACCGTTTTCTCTTTTGTATCAAAATGAGGCCATCGTAAACATGCCAATGATATTACAGTAATCAATAATTGCAATGTTAGCGATTATAAATAAAAATTTGGTAAATAAATGCGTTATGGGACGTTGGGCTGATTTTCCTTTTCAAAAGAGGCACAGAACTACTCCCCAACTCTGCGAAAAGTATATTGCATCGTCAATGTTGCTTTGGGGTGCCTATAAATCGGTTTTAGCTGAGCAGGAGATAACAGATGGAATTGGCTCTTGTACACATGTCTCCTTGATTTACTGATGTACTTCCATGGAATTCTTTGGGACATTTCTTCACTGCAAACAGGAAACAGAACAATGTAATTAAGGAGAAAATGAATAAAGTTGCTCAAATTCCTCATTTAGCTCATCAACTTAAGAAGTATCATCACAAAATATTTTAGATTTCATTCGCTTTTGTGACAACTGCATTTTTTTTAAGGACAGAGAGTACACATTCTGAGTTCTTGCTGCGAATTGGTTGGTTCCGCTCAGTTATCCAGGATATATTTTTACAGCAGATGCAGGATAAAACCCATTTACTGAATGCTCTTGTGTAATAGCCAAGGGCCAACCAACATTAGATACTGTGCGTGCTATGCTCTCCCCAGTTGGACAATGAATTATATTGCCTGTCCAACAGCTAGTGCCTGGACTGAGGCAAAATTCAGAATAAAACATGTTATTATAAATATCTACATCACAGTGTACCTTGGTGCTTTGACAATGCACAGAGGATGTGCATTGAATCTGACAAATGGGTCTGATAATCCTTTGTCAAGCATTGAAAACAAACTTCAAGTTTGGTATATATGAATGATCAGCTAGAACAAAATGTTCGCATTGTTTAACAGGAATATATATTTTGATTAATAAGTTGTTCTTTATCTTACTGCTTAATTCAAGTGCTATTCTATTGTACCATTTCAACTGTGATGTAATTATAGCTTTCCTTCGGTGCGAAAAAGGCCATTCAGCCCATCAAGTCTGTACCGACTCTCTGACCGTGTATCTTACCCATATCCTTTCCTCTGCTCTATCCTTATAATCCCGCACATTTACCACAGCTAATCCCATCTAACCTACACATTGTGGTCACTTAGAGACAATTTAGTTTGTCCAATCCATCTAATGGAGATGCATTGTCAATAGAATTGTGTTGCAACCTAATGTAGTAATAAATGATCTGGCACAGAAGCCGTGAACCATCTATTGGGTTAATGAGATTTTCAAAGTCTGATCTCTTTTCTAATTACATTTACAAAGAAATTATGGCCCATAAACTCCGATCGCTGGTGGAAGTGTATGAGATGCCAAAAATAGGAGAAACTTTTGTGCACTTACTTTTCGTCAGAAATTCTGCCAGAACTCCCAATGAGCGTTCAACCTTCAGGGTAATCATTTTACCATTTTACCACGAGGCCAGAGACTCCTAACCATGTCCAGTCATAATATGGCAAGACTGGGAATGCCCATTGAGCTCCATGTTCCAAAAGACAGTTTTGTACTGAAAATGGAAGAATTCCTTACTCTTGTAAAAGATATGTACTTGTATTTAATTGTTTTTGCTATTCCTTGTAAGTGATTAATACCATTGTTATTGGATTTGATTTTGATTTGATTTGATTTATTATTGTCACACAGAGTCATAGAAGTCCACAGCATGGAAACAGGCACTTCCCCCAGCCCCCCTCCTCCCTTTCTAAAACCCCTAAGCTAATCCCAACTGCCCACACTTGGCTTATATCCCTCCATATCCATCATATTCATGTAACCATCTGTATTAATATACAATATACAGTATACTGTATATACAATATACAGTAAAACATATTGTTTCTTATGTGCTACACAGACAAAGCATACCATTCATGGAGAAGGAAACGAGAGAGTGCAGAATGTAGAGTTACAGTCATGTTACAGGGTGTAGAGAAAGATCAACTTAATGCAAGGTAAGTCCATTCAAAAATCTAACAGCAGCAGGGAAGAAGCTGTTCTTGAGTCGGTTGGTACATGACCTCAGACTTTTGTGTCTTTTTCTTGATGGAAAAAGGTGAAAGAGAAAATGTCTGGGGTGTGTGGGGTCCTTAATTATGCTGCCAAGGCAGCGGGAAGTGTAGACAGAGTCAATGGATGGGAGGCTGGTTTGTATGATGGATTGGGTTACATTCATGACCTTCTGTAGTTCCTTGTGGCTTTGGGCAGAGCCGGAACCATACCAAGCCATGATACATCCAGAAAGAATGCTTTCTTTGTGCATATATAAAAGCTGGTGAGAGTTGTAGCTGACATGCCAAATTTCTTTAGTTTTCTGAGAATGTAGAGGCATTGGTGGGCTTTCTTAAGTATAGTGTCAGCATGGGGAGACCAGGACAGGTTTTTGGTGATCTGGACACCTAAAATCTTGAAGCTCTCGACCCTTTTTACTTTGTCCCCGTTGATGTAGATAGGGATATATCCTCCTTTACATTTCCTGAAGTTGATGACAATCCTCTCCATTTTGTTGACATTGAGGGACAGATTATTCATGCCACAGCAGTTCACAGATTCTCTATCTCATTCCATTTTGTCTTGTCATTGTTTGAGATTCGACCCACTATGGTAGTGTTGTCAGTAAACTCGAAAACCGAATTGAAGGGGAATTTGTTGTTCTCACTCAGGGGACTGAGAACGCAGCCGTGTGACCCTTCAGTATTGAGGATGACGGGGAGGAGGTATTTTTACCTATCCTTACTGATTGTGGTCTGTGAGTTAGGAAGTTCAGGATTCAGTCACAGAGCGGGTGCCAAGGCCCAGGCCACAAAGTTTAGAGATGAGTTTTGTGGGAATAATTGTGTTGAAGGCTGAGATGTAGTCAATAAATAGGAATCTGACATAGGTATCTTGTTATCTAGACGTTCTTGGGTTGAGTGCAGGATGTGGAGATGACGGTGTTGGACTGGGGTAAATACAGTAATAAGTCTCACAACACCAGGTTAAAGTCCAACAGGTTTATTTGTAGCAAATGTCACTAGCTTTCGGAACTGGCTGTTCCTTCATCAGGTGGGTGGGAGTTCCCATCACAAACAGGGCATATAAAGACACAAACTCAATTTACAGAATAATGATTGGAATGTGAGTCTTTACAGCTAATCATGTCTTAAAGGTACAGACAATGTGAATGGAGACAGCATTAAGCACAGGTTAAAAAGACTTGAAGCCAAGTCACCATAACTTCCTACTCAATTCAAATTTGGGTGGATTGGAGGAACAATCCAACATCCAACCCGATTATAAACAAACAGAATTCCACTCAGACGAAGCGCAGGGTGCAACAAGGTAAAAGTGGCTCTAATCCCTCAATCTTAGTTCAAAAAAATGGGTGAATACGATTCTCATTAAAAATAATACTTAATGCTAAAAGTAAAATAAAGTATCACTGTTTTCAAATTGGAAAGCAAACAATTGGCATTTGGCCTGCAGAAGTGACATTTCATAGCCTGGGAAGTTTCAATTCAAATCTTACTCTTTACCTTTTAGTTGTCACAATCCTCGACTGCAATCAACATTTACATGAAATATATTTAAGAAGTGCTATTTAAAGTATCTCTCATTTTGAAATGTTCTAGCCCCCAATATTATTCCTTTGTATGCATGTTATAACGTTCTGCCAATCCTAAATCAATCCCTACTCCATAGTTCTCTGTTTATATTTATTAAGTGTTTGGTGTTTGTCCTGTGATTGGCAGTCAAATGTATCCTACTTAATTCAAGTTTGGGTGGCATCGTGGTTAGCGCTGCTGCCTCACAGTGTCAGGGACCTGGGTTCAATTCCAACTTTGGGCCACTGTTATGTGCAGAGTTTGCATGTTCCCCCTGTATCTGTGCGGGTTTCCTCCGAGTGCTCTGGTTTCCTCTCACAGTCCAAAGATGTGCGGGTTAGGTTGATTGACCGTGCTAAAGTGTATCTTAGCGTTAGAGGGATTAGCAGGGTAAATACCAGAAATAGGGCCTGGGTAGGATTGTTATCAGGGCAGGCTCAACGGGCCAAATGGCCTCTGTCTGCACTGCAGGGATTCAGTGACTTTTTTGGATGGATATTTGCTTCTGATGTAACTGTTCCCCTACATTTCAATGCATAATGCTTGAACGATAGAATCATAGAAGGCAGAATTTTATTGCCTCTCCCACAATCTTTCCATCCCACCAAATCAAGGGACTTTTAAACATTTCATCCAGAGGAGGGTATTTAGCCTATTGTGTCATTGCTGACTCTATGGTTGTGGGATCTAGAACTAATGCCACCTATTTTCTCTCTGTCTAATGATTATTCCTCTGTTTCAAACATTTACCAAAGTTTCCCTTGGAATAGTTAACAATCTCTGCCTCAAATGGTTACCATAGCAACACATTCCATCTCCATCAATTATCTGTGCTAATTAATTTCTCTTACTCTCCTCGTTCTCTGAATAACAATTTTTAAATTGATGACCTTTTTCCAGCGATATCTCCTTGACTTCCCAAGCAGAAGAAATAAACTTCCCCTATCTGCTTCATGGGCTTATGGCGCAGTGTGTAGAATCACTGGCTCTGACACAGAAGCTTCAAGTTCAAGTCCCATCCAAGCACCTGACAGTTAAGGAAGGTACGTTCATAATGCATATCCAATGCATATGGATGACAGGTGGTGAGAATGGGAGAGATTCCTGGTTAGCCATATGATGGAAAAGGGATTTGCGGCATCTACCATCACTGTTCGTAGTTCCAGACTGCAACTGTATGTTGCTACAGCAACTCAGTCATCCCGAGTGAATTTTTACACAGCACTGCGTTATTGAAATAACTCCTCAGAGACTGGTGGCCCTTCACAAGATTCCCTTTATTTATAGTTAAACATTATTTATTAGTCGCAAGTACCTCAACACTGCAATGGTGTTAATGTGAAAATCCCCTAGATGCCAGACTCTGCCCCCTGTTTGGGTACGCTGAGGGAGAATTTAGCATGGCCAATGCACCTAACCAGCGCATCTTTCGATAGGAGGAAACCGGAGCAGCTGAAAAAAACCCATGTAGGCATGGGAGATATGCAAACTTCGCACAGTGATCCAAGCTGGGAATTGAACCCAGGTCCCTGGCGCTGTGAGGTAGCAGTGCTAGTCACTACACCACCACATTGCCCCAAACTCAAATTCAAGCTTACAAACTCAATTCCACTCTTCATAGTGTTTCAGGTATAAAGTCAGAATCAGGAGTATCAATAGACATGACACACCCATGTTTATACACAGGCAATTATGACCTCAATCAGGGAGCTCATACTTCAAGAGGCCAACGTCCTGGATCCCGTTGGCGTTATTACACTTCTGACAGTCATTTATGATTTAAAACCCTTCTAGAAAAGGCTTCCTTATTCCTGTGGTAACAATCTCAATATCTGCACACTCCTTTGCACCTAGAATTTCTCACACTGTTGAATCAGTTCAATAATGCATGGAATTGTCTGAAGAAGGAAATGTCCTCGGGGGAAATGTAAGACAATTTTTATTGGTAATTCTAAAATCGAGGGAGCGTGAGTCATTTTCATCACACGCGAGTCGCACCTTTCAAAGTAATTTACGCCATTGAGTGTGCAGCAGGTGGGAAACAGTCAACCAGAGATTTGACAGGAATCCACGCATGCTAAAAATTCAACACAATCATTTGTTTTTCCCGTTGTCAATCCATTTGCTTTCTTGTGATCAAATGTCAGGAGAGGAGTGCAAGCAGCTGTGCGAAGCAAGCTAGTGGTGGCAACAGAACACTGAGAAGAAATGTCAAAACACACAATTAGATTAGAGAAAAGGTTAAGTATGAACAATATTAGCATTCTGGACCAAGAGCAGAAGCAAAATGAATGCAAAGAGAAATTTTCTTTGCTGAGATTTGCCTCATGTCTGCTTGGAAAAAAGTGCTTTGAGGTAAATTGAATTTTAAAGGGCACACCGTGTTCTTTCAATGAAAAATATCACACTTCAAGTAGGACGGTTTGATTTTCAATCACTTTCTCTGAAGCTAAGTCTTTAGCTCTGCAGATACAATCTCTAGCATCACTGATCCGCCTACATCACTCTCCAAAGAAGAGGCATATTAGAGTGACAGGCTTTGATGGCACCATCCAACCTCACTGTCTCCTGCCCCGAAATGCAAAACACACAAGTGAAGGCTCAAAACAAGTTAAAATCGGGCTGAATGTTTAGCTTGATGAAACCCATTCAAAATCCAGTGGAAACATGGACAATACATCTGTCATGAGAGGAGATACTAGGGACACAGAAAGTAAAAAAAAAGATATGAAACATAGAGGAGCATAACACTGTGGTGTGTTTTAGGTGTTTGATGCAGACATGGTGTGTAATGTGAGAGAATGAAAGAAAGAAGAACATTTTTCAGGTTTTTGTAACAGAATTCAAGAAATGTCTTTGACAAAAGGTTCCTTGTGAAAACGAAACTTGTCATTGATTTCCTGGAATTATGATAATTGCAGGTTGTGTTAATCTATTACAATTTAATTTTAATTTTGAATATATTTGTATTCACATGCATGATTAATCAAATTCTCTCTGACGTACTTTGAACTCAACCATAACCGAGTATTCCTCTGATTCCTTTGAGGTAATTTTCAACTTTGCCACCTGGGCGGTAACCTTAAGGAGCACTCTGCCCAGCAGTCATGTAATCTTGCCTGTTTTAAATTGACTGGTTTAATTAATAGACCATTGTTAAGTAGAAGTGTTTGGGTAAAGGAGAGAAGCTGGCTTTTTAGCATAAGGCAAAGTTAGTTGTAGTTGTTGGGGGTCAGTCATCTCAGTCCCAAGAGTACAGGATTTCCTCAGGGTAATGTTCATCAATGATCTTCCTTCCATCTTAAGGTCAGAAGTGAGTATGTTCGCTAATGCTCAGCACCATTTACTACATCTCAGATACTATAGCAGTCCATGTCTACAAGCAGCAAGAACTGGACAATATCCAGGCTTGGGCTGATAAGCAGCAAATGATATTCATGCCACACAAGTGCCAGGCAATGGCCATCTCCAAAAAGAGAGAATCCAACCATCTCCCCATGACATTCCCCATTATCAATATACTGGGGCTTACCATTGATCATGACCTGAGTTTGGCCAGTCATAAAAATACCATAGTTACAAGAACAGGTCAAAGGCTGAGAAGTCTGTGCAGAGTAACTCACCTCCTGACTCCCCAAAGCCTGTCTAAGTGTACAAAAGGCACAAGCCAGGAGTGTGATAGAATATTCTCCATTTGTCTGGAGAGAAGCCGCAGTGATTCTCAAGAAGCTCCATACTGTCCAGGACAAAGCAGCTTATTTGATTGGCACCCCTCCCATCATCCTTTTCATCCACTCCCTCCATCACTATTTCTTCACTGTTACTGGGTCCAAATCCTGGAGCTCCCTCCCTAACAGCTCTGTAGGGGTATCTACACCATATGGACTGCAGCAGTTCATAAAGGCAGTTCACCACCATCATCTCAAGGACAATTAAAAATGGGTAATAAATGACCTAGCCTGCGATGTCCAAGTCCTTGAAAGAATAAAAGAAAATTTTAAATGATGATACACACACCATGATCTAAACAAATGGTGGCTTGATCTCGAGGGGATGAATGGTCTATTTCTGTAACTATGTTGCCTAAATGTTTAGGAGTTCTCTCAAACTCAAAGGACCCTATCTTACAATTTTGATTTTAACAACTGGGCGGACTTGAAATTGGGAATGTTTTAGATCCAACTTTTAGACCCATTCTGAGGTGCCCCATACACACTGTGCCTGAAAAAAATATCTGCAATTCTAAATCACGCTGCAGAGGCCTGTGGATGGGGTTTAACATGCCCAAAATCCTGCAACTCTTATTAGCGCCTCCAACTGTACATATACAGAAAAAAAATGATAGAATGCTGATCCCTTGCCACATCCCTCTTGCGCCGGATAATGCCTCCCACTGGCCCCCAGACATTGACCCATCCCCACAACTTTGCTGACCCCTCGCCAATCAGACCAATCGTGGGCCTCTCCCCTCTTCTCCCTCATTGATCTCAGGCAGAGTGGCAATGGATCCCACCTTCACCATACCCCCTCCCATCCTCCCCGCCACTGATCTCAAGCAGAGAGCCATCGGACGCTCTGCACTCACCTCCTCGCTAACTGGAGTGCCCGCATTGCACTTTTGTGGAGCATATCTGTTTTGCGCAGATCCTAGATGGGCAAATGCGTAAAGGGGGAGTGTCTGTAAGGTTGGACCTGCAGCCCATTAAGTCAATTTAAATGCATGGAAGAGCATTTAAATGGCGATTGCGTCCATTTTGGGTACGGTCCCGATTGTGACCGTTTTCGGGCCTTGGTAATGGGGAAACCAGCACAGAGGCAGGCACGTATCGTGCTATTCACCTCACGCCTAATTTTACCAAGTCTTTGCATCAAAAGCAGGCCCAACATGATGGTAAACTCGGGGCCAAAGTCTGGAAATGAGTTGGATTTGGTTCAAAGCTTCTGTAATAAGTAAGCTGAAACCAAGCAGAACATGAAATAATAGAGACCAACATTCCTTGACTCAGAATAAAGATTTTGGAATATTAAACATGTTGTCACATGAGACTTTCATTAGTTTGAGTCAAAGTTTGGAGTAATTCCAAAGGGAATATGTAATTGGATTCTGATGTCATTGCCACCTCCATTATCAATCATCTTCCTTCCAGAAACAATGCAACATTTTGCCAAGATGAGACCAAGGTTAGGAATACAAAAAGCCTCATTAGCTCATTGAATCGAACTTGTAATTAAGGTCCATGTTATCTTTGGACCCTTTCCAATTCTTTCTTGCATCATCAATTAAGCCTGCTGTACTCCTTGTTGAACATTTTGTTTATTATAAATGTAATCAAATTAGCAACATTCAAAGTTCCAGTAATCATTTGTTGAACTAAACTCACTGAAAACGAAGTGAAATGAGACAGTTTAAGACAGCCCCCTTCGGAAGCAAGTCAGATTAAAACATTGGCAGCAATCTGTGTAAAGATAGATGCAACTTGAGGGCTCCAATACTTAACCATAAATGGAGGATTATCAGTAATGCTCTATATATTATTTGTACTTGTTTCTCTCCCCACATCTAGTAGTTCACAACACAGACTATCACCCCTTCCCGTAGTGAGGATTTTCCTGGAACAGATTTCCTGCCATCAGAGGGTGGTACGGTGGTACAGTGGTTAGCACTGCTGCTTCACAGTGCCAGGGACCTGGGTTCAATTCCAGCCTCAGGTCACTGTCTGTACAGAGCTTGCACTTTCTCCCTCTGTAAGCATGGGTTTTCTCTGGTGCTCTGGTTTCCTCCCACTGTCCAAAGATGGGCAGATTAGTCATGCTAAATTGACCCTAGTGTCAGGGGAATTAGCAGGGTAAATGTTTGGGGTTATGGGAATGGAGTCTGAGTGGGATTGTGGTCAGTATGTACTTGATGGGCTGAATGCCTTCTTTTGTTGTGTAGGGATTCTATAATTCTAGTATGTCATGCAAGGCTTATAGCTTAAAGTGTGTCACTCCTAATCAAACATGAGCTGACTAGATCTCTCTTCCACTTTTGCCGCCAGCCATTGACATGTGCGAAGATTTTGTAGGTTGATAATCAACTTAGTTGGCTGCGTTACGAACATATCTTCCTTGGCCGTCATTCCTGGGATGGGATTTGAACCTGGAGCTTCTGGCTCAGAGGCAGGAACTCTACCCACTGTACCATGAGACCTCCCCTATTTATTCTGCAATTCCTAATTACTTTAAACTTCAAGGACTTTTGGGTTTCAGTTTTAATTTAGCAAAATGTTTTGATGATTCATGGAGGTTAGTTAGGAATTATCTTCCCATTAGGGCCTTGAAAAGGCCTAAATGATCATCTCTTTCTAACAATCTCTAATGGTGCTTTGGGGAAAGACATTCTACCTTCAGGAACAGAGTGGAGTAGTTAGTGGTTTTGACTGGGCAATTCTTAAATAAGTTGTGGGAGGTGGAGTTTGTTCTATTTTGCCTCATGCCTTTTTATATGAAAGTTGATAAACAGAAAAATGTCAATTGATCCTTCCAAGTAAGTGTTACAAATACTGCCAGCTCAGGATCTTTCTAGTATTTCCTGTTTTTATTTCAGATTTCCAGCATCTACAGTATTTGCTTTTTATTGTGGTCCATAATTTAATTCACTGAAGTTAGGATTCTGAAGCCCAGAATAAACAGGGGAGGTCTTGTGGCGCAGTGGGTAGAGTTCCTGCCTCTGAGCCAGAAGCTCCAGGTTCAAGGCCTACCATGGGAATGACAACCAAAAAAGATGTGCTCATAACACGGCCAAACAGGTTGAGGTCAACCTGCAAAATCCTTCCAAACATGCCAATGGTTGGCGATAAGAGTGGAAGAGACTCCTGGCCAGACCAGGTGCGATGGGAGCTGCGTAGTACACCCCCAACAAAGAGTAACTGGAGCACAGAATGGGAAGCTACTCCTTAGGTTTACTGCTGTAAAGGGGATGTTTAAAGAGACAGTTTAAAAGGAGCTGCAGGGTAGAGGCAGAACAGATGGGGGACAAAGGTGAGATAGAGTGAAGGTGAGATTGGCCCAGAGAGGGGGGGTGGCTAGATTGGCAGAGAAGGGGGAGGGATGTTCTGGACCAGAGGGGTGTGGTCAGAGGGGGCTCGGAACAGGGGGGAGTGGGATAGAGCAGGGTGTGAGGATTAGTACAGATGGATGGGGGCAGAATGGAGAGGGGTTCAGGTTGGACAAGGAGGGAGTGTCTGACTAGGGATGGGGGTGCTCTGGTGGATCCCCTAACGGGTCTTGTTTGTGCAAGATGTCCTGTGCAAGACTGGGTCTAAGTGTTTAGATAGTTACACTAGAGTTAGAGGTATTTTTTTCTTTCCAATTCCTCCATAGTATTGATTAGGGTAAAATTGGCAGAACCAGGTAAAATTAACAATTTAAATCACTTCACTCAGATGGTTTCCAGCCAACGCAGTTTTCCAGGGAAAGTTAACTTCTGGGCAAATGCTGGGTAAACCTCACACGTGAATCTCTCAGAGGGATTCCCTAGGGCATCAAATGCAATATGAGGAAACAAGAAGTTAGGGCCTAGTTAGTGGTACCTTCTGCGCACCAGGGCAGTATATCTAAGGTGCACCCGAAAGATGCACTGAAATTCAATCTCCCCTTGGGCAATTTCTCTGCACTGGAAAACATCCAAAATACAATTTAAATACAAATGTCAATTGTTCTGACTTTATACAGCAATAGTTAGCAGAAAAAGTTAGAAGAATTGAATCCACTTCTAGCTTGAGGGTAACTGTAGCACTGGCCCACTCTAATCCTCATTTGAGTCTTTCCAAACTATCAGAATCACCATTGTACATTTCCCTCACCCCTGGCCCCACTATTGTGACAACTTTCCCACAATATCAACCCACCCATCCACCCAGGGAAAAGATAATAAAGCTTCTTCATTTTCTCCATTGATGTTCATTAGTGGCTTTACCTTCTGCTGATTTTGAATTAAGATTTAGATAGATATTTAAAACACTTGGATATACACCAAGGATGCAATTTGTCTCAGGTAGTAACACTGAAACAGTACTAGCCAATCAGCAGATAGCCTTACTCTTAGCCCCTCCTCCTGCACCGTTTCCATTGCCTTCCAGAAAATCAGCTGAGGCCTAAAGCAGGCATCTGATTCACTAAAATCGAGCACAGCACTTTGACCTAATACCTGGTGGTGATGAGGACTTCAGACAAGATTCACCTCTGCCCATCACCATGGTTACGACGCAGAGATTAATCCCCGTTGCCTCGCATTGTAACCTGGTAAAAGTATTTGGGAAGGTGATAACTGCGCTACATTAGCGATTATTCATTAATATAAAGATTTAACAGTCGCTTTAAGTGAATAACTAACAACTCATTTTATTTAACCGACCAAGAGATTTAACTAAACCAGTAACATTTTAATCAAAGAATTTTTCAACTGAAATGCTGTTGAAATAAAACAAGGACAATTCAGCACCAAAACATTAAAAACAGAATCTTAATCACTCTCAAAGAAAACTATATATGAGCCAAGTCCTTTGGCTTAGAAAAGAGTTGGAGATATTTCCTGGTGATTTCTCTGTCTTGAAATCCACTGATTAGACAGTTGGAGAATTCTCTTCAGAGATCGTTCAGGGTGGGGAACTGCTCCAGAGTTGGCCTTCTCAGTTGAACTCACCTGAGCTCACTAACTGAATTGGAGTCACTGGCAGTTACTATATTTATATTCCTGATGATCTGTTCATTCTCCACATCAGGATTGGTTTGATGGTGACAACAACATTAAATTCAAATCTGATATGTTCCCGTCAACTGAGTGTTTTCTTTAAACTCATAGGTTAGGGAATGCAAAATCCTGCAGAACCTGTTACCCAGGCAACCCTGACATTTTGATCTCTGCAACAAATGTTGCTATTTGTGTACTCTGTGTGTTTGCATTTTGAGCCCCTCAGCACTGAACACCAAACCAGTTTTTAAAGGAACCATGACTGTATCACAGTGACAGAGAAGAAGTTTGATGAGGACTTGTCTGTTGAGGTAGTATGGGCTGAGATTAGAAACAGGAAAGGAGAGGTCACCCTGTTGGGAGTCTTTTATAGACCTCCTAAAAGTTCTAGAGAGGTTGAGGAAAGGATTGCCAAGTCAATTCTGGTCAGGAGTGAAAGTAATAGGGTAATTGTTATGTGGGACTTTAACTTTACTAATATTGATTGGAATAGCTATAGCTCTAGCTCGTTAGAGGGGTCAGTTTTCGTACAAAGTGTGCAGGAAGGTTTTTTGACTCAGTATGTAGATAGGCCAACTAGAGGTGAGGCTACATGGGATTTGGTGCTGGACAATGAGCCAGACCAGGTGTTAGGCTTGGAAGTTAGTGAACAATTTGGTGATAGTGACCACAATTCGGTTACGTTCACCTTAGTGATGGATAGGGATAGGCATGAAGCTGGGGGCAGTAGTTATAGCTGGGGGAAGGGTAATTATGAGGCCATCAGGAGAGAATTGGGGTGCATAGATTGGACTAGGAAACTACAGGGACTGGGAACATCTGGAATGTGGAGCTTATTCAAGGAGCAGCTGCTGCGAGTCCTTGATAAGCATGTCCCTGTCAGGCAAGGAGGAAATGGTCGAGTAAGAGAACCTTGGTGTACGAAAAAAGTTGATTTGCTGGTTAAAAGGAAAAAGAAGGCTTATGTCAGGATGAGGATTGAAGGCTCGGTTAGTGCAATGGATAGATATAGATTAGCCAGGAGGGAGCTAAAGAGTGAATTGAGGAGAGCAAAGAGAGGACATGAGAAGACTTTGGCTGATAGGATTAGGGAGAATACTAAAGCTTTCTTTAGATATGTTAAGAATAGAAGATTGGTTAGGGCAAGATTAGGGCCAGTCATAGACAGCAGTGGGAAGTTGTGCGTGGAGCTGAAGAGATTGGAGAGGCACTGAATAAATATTTCTCTTCGGTATTCACGCAGGGTGATGTAAATGTAGGTATGGAGAACACTGAGGTACAGGGTTGCAAACTGGAAAGTATTGAAGTAGATAGGGAGGATGTGCTAGATATTCTTGAGGGTTTGAAGTTGGATAAGTCCCCTGGGCCGGACGGGATTTACCTAGGATTCTCTGGGAGGCAAGAGAGGAGATTGCAGAGCCTCTGGCTCTGATCTTCAGGTCGTCGTTGGTTAAGGGTGTGGTTCCGGAGGACTGGAGGATAGCGAATGTGGTCCCGTTGTTCAAGAAGGGGAAGAGAGACCTTCCAGGGAATTATAGGCCAGTGAGTCTTAATTCTGTGGTGGGCAAAGTATTGGAGAGAATAATTAGGGATAGGATTTATACTTATTTAGAGAGAAATGAATTGATTGGAGATAGTCAGCATGGTTTTGTGAAGGGTAGGTCGTGCCTTACTAACCTCATTGAGTTTTTTGAAAAAGTGACCAAAGAGGTGAATGGGGGGTAAGGCGGTTGATGTGGTATATATGGACTTTAGTAAGGCGTTTGATAAGGTGGACCATGGAAGACTTCTGCAGAAAATGCAGATGTATGGGATAGAGGGTGATTTAGCTAATTGGGTTAGGAATTGGATAGCAGATAGAAGACAGAGGGTGGTGGTTGATGGGAGATATTCATCTTGGAGTTCGGTGACAAGTGGTGTACCTCAGGGGTCTGTTTTTGGGCCCCTGCTGTTTGTAATTTTTATAAATGATCTGGATGAGGGTATTGAAGGATGGATTAGTAAGTTTGCGGATGACACTAAAGTCGGTGAGTGGTAGATAGTGAAGAGGGGTGTTATAGTTTGCAGAGAGACTTGGACAAGTTGCAGAGCTGGGCCGAGAGGTGGCAAATGGAGTTTAATGTGGAAAAGTGTGGGGTAATGCACTATGGCAGAAATAATAAAAGTGTAGAGTATAGGGCAAATGGTAGGATTCTTAGTAGTCTAGATGAACAGAGGGATCTTGGTGTGTATGTGCATAGATCCCTGAAAGTAGGCAGTCAGGTCGAGAAGGTTGTTAGGAAGGCATATGGAGTCTTGGCTTTTATTGGTAGAGGGATTGAAATTCGGAGCCGCAACGTCATGTTGCAACTGTACAAAACTCTAGTGCGGCCGCACTTGAGTATTGTGTGCAGTTCTGGTCCCCACATTATAAGAAAGATGTGGAGGCATTGGAGAGGGTACAGAGGAGGTTTACCAGGATGTTGCCTGGTATGGAGGGCAGGTCCTATGAAGAGAGGTTGAAGGATTTGAGGTTGGTTTCGTTAGAAAGGAGGCGGCTAAGAGGGGATCTTATTGAAGCATATAAGATGATTAGAGGTTTAGATAGGGTGGACAGTGATAGCCTTTTTCCTAGGATGGAGAAAGCTAGCACGAGGGGACACAGCTTTAAAATAAGGGGTGATAGTTATAGGACGGATATCAGAGGTAGGTTCTTTACCCAAAGGGTGGTTCGGGAGTGGAATGCCCTGCCTGCAGCAGTTGTAGATGCGCCAAGTTTGGTGGCGTTTAAGAGGTTAGTTGATAAGTATATGGAAGAGAAAGGGAATGGTTTAGTTTGGAGGGGCATTGCTTTTTATATTGGTCGGCGCAACATCGAAGGCCGAAGGGCCTGTTCTGTGCTGTAATGTTCTATGAACTATTATTCTCCTTTTAGTATTTTGTATTATTTACAGACCTTCTTGACATCTTTATAAACTCAACTTCACAGCAGCCATCAGTAGGAGCACAATACTACTGCAGAGGTAAAGTGCAGCAACACTTTGCCCGGAAGCTTTTGGTTGAATGAATCATTTTTCACACCACCCCCCATCTAAATTGCAGCACTATAAAATATCCCAAATATATTGTCTGTACAATGTTAAAGAACAAAGAACAACACAGCATGGGAAACAGGCCCTTCGGAACAACGAGCCCGCGCCACCACTTTAACAGTGTGAGTTTCCTCTTCCTCCCATGACCCTTGTCTATACTTACGGAAATCCACACTGGAAACCAGATTGAGGGGAGACAATTTAGAGACAATTTATTACACCAATCAGCCTAAGACCACATCTTTGGGGTGTGGGAGGAAACTGGGGCAAACGGGGAGAATGTGCAAACTCCCACAGATACTGGCCCAAATCCATGTATCTGCACAGCAAACAGTGATAGTCACTGAGCTGTTGTGTTGCCCATCAGCTGATCCAGTTTAAACATACACAAACGGCGTGAAGCACTAGGCTACTCTCCAAACGCCCAAGAGCAGCCCTTGCATGACCCACCGCATGTATGCCCCTTGTTGGACAACAAGGCAGACTGAAGCATCTATGGAATAAAAGAGAAAAACATCAATAACATGTACATCTTATGCACACATTCAAGGGAATCCTCAGAAGCTCAAAAGTAAAACAAATGAGCCAGAAAAGTATGTTGGAAGGTCCACAGGAATCAATTGATTCCCAGGAACGTCCCAAGCCTCTTAATCCCTACTTAAAACTGTCTTTTCCCCCTCCATCTCTATTCCACTCATGTGTCTATCTAAGTATCCCTTAAATAACTCCAGTATGCCTGCCTCCACCACCTTACTTGGTCTCTGTGTGAAAAACCTCCCTCTAACATCCAAATTATACTTTGTTTCCCTTACTCTAAACCTGTGGCCCCTCGTAATATTTGTTTCCATCCTAGGAAAAAGCTTACCACTGTTTGTTCTATCTGTAGCCTTCATAATCTTATACACCTCTATTAGATCTCCTCTCAGTCTCCGTATTTCTAAAGAAAACAGCCCCAATTTGTCCAATCTTTCCTCGTAACCCAGACCTTCCACACCAGGCAGCATCCTGGTAAACCTCCTCTGCACTCTCTCCAGGCCTCTACATCCTTCCGGTAGTAAGTCAACCAGAATAGCAGTATTCCAAATGAGGTCTAACCAATGTTCTATATAAACTCCAGCTCTTGTACTCTATACCCCTTCCTATAAAGGCTAGCATACCATAAGCTTTTTTCGCAATCTTCTCCACCTGTAGAGAATTTTCCAGAAGTGCCATCTTCAAAGAATTGTGCACTTGCACCCTAGCTATGTTCAGGGTAATGGGTTTAAACAAAAAGAAAAAGATGTGTCTTACACACGAAGATTCAAAATAGCAACAGATTTATTAAGGGAGCTCTAGCTTCTACAGAGTTGAAATTGAAACTCAGCAGAAGCCTGTGAAGCACTGCAATGACATTAAGTCATGTACTAGCTCTTAAAACAATCATACAACCACCTAAATATATAACAATTAGTGACAGATATAGTCACTCTGTTTGTTCTCAGTGCTCCTCAATTAACTGTGCTCCTAGCTATAGACAACCAACTCTTTCAACGTGGGCAGCATTGTAGCACCATGGTTAGCACTGCGCCTCACAGCGCCAGGGACCAAGGTTCAATTCTGGTCTCAGGTGACTGTGGAGTTTTCATGTTTTTCTCATGTGTGCATAGGTTTTCTCCAAGTGCTCTGCTTTCCTCCCACAGTCTGAAAGACATACTGACTGGGTGCATTGGCAGTGCTAAATTCTTTCTCAGTGAACCTAATAGGCGTCAGGAGTGTGGCAACTAGGGGAATTTCATAGTAACTTCATTGCAGTAAGTTAATATAAGCCTACTTGTGACTAATAAATAAACTCTACTCTTTAAACTGATTCCTGGAAGTTTTGTGATGCAGTGGGTAACATCTCTGACTCTGAGCCAGAAGCTCTGGGTTTGAGTCCCACCTCAGGGCCCGAGTATCAACCTGCAAAATCCTTTCAAACACACTAATAGTTGGCAGTAAGAGAGGGAGAGACCCCTGGTCAGCCACACTTGATGTGGAGCGACACTTCTCAAGATATAAACTCCTGGTGACAGACTGGTGACCTGTTCCAGGAATTACTAGCTATAGAAACAGACACAAATCTGCCTTAGTGCACCGTTAGATATGGGAAGAAAAGGAAGAAGAATCTAATTCTTACAATATGAATAAAATCAGTGTAAAATATGAACACTTTTCATTTGCCTATTAACAAGTAATAGTCAGTGCATAGCAACGGCTGCCAGGAATCTGCTATCATTCTCCAATGATGTGGCTTTTAAATATAACAATATCTGAATCAAGCAAGCAGCCTCGTTAATATGTCAGTGTAAAGGATGGCATTTTGTTATTCTTGCCTTCATCTGATAGCACAAATGGCGACTGTAAAATTATTGTGAGGAGATGGATTATTGGTATCTGCGTACCTCATCAGACTACTAATTCAATTCAAATTTTCAATCTGCTTTTTTCCTTCTGGATACTTTCTCAGACACTCTCACCGTTCAACTCTTTTTGTAATACAGGGCCTGTATTCCCATCGCGACCTGCAACTTCTCTGGCAGGTCTGGTCGGGAGAATCGCGTTTCGATCTTTCCCCAGGATTTGAGCTTGCTCCGGCACATGTCTCCCAGAGCCGGAAAACAGTCACAGTCGAGACCACACTGGTAACTGGTGGAAAAAGAGATAAGTCATTTGAATTTTTTTTTAAACGTAGATTAAATATATTTTTCATGTGAATATTGGAGCTGGAGTGGAATTTGCTGGGCCGGATAGCAATTCCTATCCTGAGTACTTCACTTCGGCGAGGTTTAGAATAGTTCCCCACTGTTGGGGAAATCCCGCCTCTGCAAGGTGTGGGCTGGACAGCAGGGTGCTCCAGGGTGGGTGGGGTCAGGACTGGCCAGGGAATTCTTGTGGGGGTTGCGGGGCGGGAGCTGGAAGGGCAGCACTGCGGGGGTCCGGGGTCACTGACCCTGCACAGAGTTCTAGAACTATCAGACTCTAGACCCCGCCTCTCCTGGGTTTTTAATGAGACCCCCCATTGGGAGCTCTGCAGTGCACAGAGTGCGGAGATTCGGGTGAGAAGCTGAACTGACAAAACAGTCATGATTTAAAATAGTTTTTCCACCAATTCAGCACTTTTGGGAGAATCGCCCCCACAGTTTTGTTTTTACTTTAGCACAGAATAACAGTCTTCATTTTAAGTGCATTTCCCTGACACACGTAAATAACTTAGCTGAAATCTCCCTTTCCAGATTGCAATCATTATTTCTGACCCTGATCAGGTAAATAAATACCTGCTTATTGTTGGGAAGGTATTGGATACAGAACTTTTTTTTATTTAAAGAAATCTTTGTTGTCTTCAATATTCATTATTAACAAATACAGCAGCGCAGTGGCACAGTGGTTAGCCGACTGCCTCATAACGCCAAGGACCCAGGTTCAAATCTGGCCTCGGGTCACTGTCTGTGTGGCGTTCTCCCCGTATCTGCATGTGTTTCCTTCGGGTGCTCTGGTTTCCTCCCACATTCCAAAATGTTCGAGTTAGATTGATTGGCCATGCTAAATTGGTCATTAGTGTTAGGGAGGATTAACAGGGTAAATGTGTGGCATTTTGGGAATAGGGGCTGGGTGGGATTGTGGTTGGTGCAAACTTGATGGGCTGAATGACCTCCTTCTGCACTGTGAGGATTCTATGATTTTACGATTAACACATATCGCGCTCTCCCCCCACCCCTTTACTGATAAATCAGTACTCTTCCATGTTGAACACCAGTTGGTGGAAGGACTGCAGGTGACAATAGAACAGAAGATGCCCTGATGGGGAATCTCAATATTTATCACCAAGAGTGGCTCGGTAATACCACAACTGGCAGAATCCTGAAGTCCACAACTGCTAACATGATGAGGTGAGGGAACATGGTCAGGGAAACAACAAAATGGAAATCTATCTGATCTTATCTTCATCAATTTACCTTGCATCTGTCATGGACAGTGGTAGGATTGACCACTGCACAACCATCTTGGAAACAAAGTCCCACCTTCATACTGTGGGTGATGTTCATTATGCTAAATGTGATCGATTCAGGACATATCCAGCAACGGTTATCCATGAGATGACGTGGACTATAAGTACCAGAATTTCTATTCAATTACAATCTGTAACCTCATAGCCTGACACATCCCCCACTTGACTATTATCATCAAACCAGGGAATTACCCCTGGAACGATGCAGGAGACTATGCCCCAGAGCAGCACTAGACATTCCTAACAATGAGACGATGTACATGCCAAATATCGAACACTACCTGCAAGTGACAGAGCTAAGCATTGAATGAAGCAGATTAAAATTCTTCACTTCTGCCATTTATTTTCACTTTTTCATGAAATGTGGGCATCGCCCAGTTTTTACCGACAGAAAGCAGCTCACCACTGCCTTCTCAAAGACAATTATGGATGGGCAATAAATGCTGGCCTAGCCAACAGCACCCAAATCCTTTGAATGAATTATAAAAAGACATTCTGGCCGCCACAATACAGGAAGAACCTAATTGCTCAGGAGAGACTGCAGACAAGGTTTACAAGAATATAATCAGGGCTAGAAAAATGTAGCTATGAGGAGAGATTGGATAGGGTTGGGGTTATTTTCCTTGGAAAAAAGAAGGCTGAGGAGTGACTTGGTTGAGATATAACAAAATTATGGGGGGAGCGGACAGGATAAAATTGTTTCCCCTTGGAAGAGAATTCTAGAATCAGGGGACTTATTCAACTTAAGGGGCAGAAGGTGTAGAGAGAACATGAAAAATGTTTTTAATATGGAAGATACGGGGTGTGTGGAATTCACTGCGTGAGTTTGTGATGAAGGTAGAGACCCTAAACTCTTTTAAAAAGTACCTGGACCCATACCTTAAGTGCTGTGAGCTACGTGGCAATGGGCCGGGTGCAGGAATGTGGATTAGCAAGGGCATCTGGGTATCCTTGGGCTGGTTTGGACAAGATGGACCTGCTTCAGTTCTGTAACTTTTCTATGGTTCCATTTTCACTACACTAACCGCTCCCCCCACCTCGCCCCAACCGCCTCCCCCACCCTCCGATTCAGTAAATCGGATGAATTTAGTTCTGCAAACAGAAAATGGAGAAATGAATCCCTTTCACGGTATTTGCATGCACAATGCAATCTCCCTTCCAGTTTTCCATAGAACGTGTCTAAAAGCATTTAAATATCTTTTAAAACATTTATTTTTCCATCTGCTGGTTTGCACGACCCAATTATTTGAGCTTCAAATGGCTGCTAAAGATCTGTGGATGGAAAGCAAAGTTATAAAGGCTGAAGGAGAATTTGCCTCTGCACTTTTCCTTGAGTTTTAATGGGGCAATCTTTGTCTCTTTCAGGGCTAGTGATATGCCAGATTACCCACTGCCACTTAGACAAGCTCCCAATACCAAGTTCACTGTTGAGAACAAAAGGATGCTCTAACTTCCAAAGATCTGCAGGCTCAGCTTATGACTTGAATGGGCCCAAAAAACATAACATATAGAAATAAATTTTGGAAATCAAAGCTATCCCTGTGCTCTGTCAGATATGGTAATTACAATAATCCATCATCTGTTTTTGTTTATTCTGTGCAATTTCAAGCAAAAATTCCCTGTGATTTCCTTTAGTTTGTTGCTTGATCATTATGCAGTATTTTCCATCAAAACCAGCTCTGATTCATGGAATACAAGTTTAGCTTAGTTATCGACGGTATTAAAGAAACAACAAATTAAAACATGACTGTAGCTCATAGATGTGTCCTGTCAGGGTTTATTACCTCATTACACCATATTCCATTAAATATCACTGAAAAGTGCTGTTGAAGATTTTCATCCAGCACTCATCCAGACAAATAATAGAATGCAAAATTTCAAATGACCATCACGATTTATACTACGTGGGCACTGTTTTGTTGGCAGGTTGACTGATTGGCCAAGATGTTACCACAGAGAAAGCAAAAGGGGGACTGACTGTGGGATTAAATATGCAAATTTCACCTGCAGTTTCTTTACATAACTTTACTAAATAACAAATGTAATCAAGGGTGGCAATTTCCAACTCTTCCCGCCAACAAGATCTTTCAGTCCTACTGAGGATGACTCCTAGTGGCAGAAGAGGTAAGACACACAAAATGATTTAGACATTGGTGGGACGGCAAGACTCTGCCAGCATCCAATGGTGAACTATCTCCCCCACTGAAAAAAATGTCACAGGTTTGGAGAGGATGCGGAAACTCCCGCTCCCGGAATTTTCCAAGATCACCGTCTAGCTGTTGACAACAAATACGGTGAACTCTTTGGCATCAGTTAGAATTTTGCTGATTTTTTTTTGTGTCAGTTTGCTCATAATCCCAGAATTCATCTTGTGCCTTGCCAACCTTAATTCTCCAAAGTTAGTGAAATTTCTTTGGGAAAAATGAAAGGCTCCCCAAGGCTGGAAATTCCCACCCGACCTTTAAATGGTCTGCCACATTTTCTGTCCCGTCCACTACAATTCCTGTCTTGGTGGGAGGGGAATATTCCACCCTTGGTTCCTGAAAGCAGAATGCATGGAAAGGTACTAAATAGAACCACTATGATATAAGAAAACAGAGAAGTGTTTTTTTTCAAGATTCCAATTGCCCTTCTATGAAATTATAGCCAAAGAGTGGGATAATCTGGTCTGAAGTTTGCTCCCATAAACTCTGTGAGAGATTTTGCATGAAGGCTAGGATGAGGAGAGGCCATCATTCCATTGCAAATGTCCTACTAACTCATTACACAAGCTATTAGATCTCCCATTGTGCTTTATGAGATATATGAGTGTTGAACTGAATTTCAGCAGAAATATCTATAAATAAAAATAACTTTGCCTTCAGGAAAGCTGTTGATAATGACATCTCTGAAACATGCATAATATTTCCTCATATTAATATGCAAAACTATGAGATTTTTATCTCTCTGTCATAAGGGTTAGATTGATTGGCCATACTGAATTGTCCTTGTGTGTTAGGGGGATCAGCAGGGTTAATAAGTAAGACCATGATGATAGAACCTGGGTAATATTGTTGTCAACGCAGGCTCAATGAGTTGAATGGCCTCTTCCTGCACTGTAGAGATTCTATAACTCGCTATGTATCATGCATGACACAGATTTTTATTTTAGGTTGTTCAATATCCCTAGTTTATATTCTGTAATTGCCAACCCCAAGGCAGAATAGTTGATCAGAATCTTCAATCTGCTAACAGTTAACATTAAACTCATTGATTAATTTATCTGTACAGAGGAACACATTCTAATATCTCATTTTTAGCACGTTAACGTAGTTAAAATGTAATCCGATTTTTGTATAAATCATGCTGCTAAATTATCTACAATATTTTTGGAATGTGTGAATCACAGCAGAGTTAAATTATCTTGAATGATTTCATTTCCCGCACTCCACTACTAAATTATTAAGCTTTAGGACAACATAATGGCAGAATGGTAATGTCATTGCATTGGTAACCCAGGGACCCATGCAAATGTGCAGGGAAGATGAGTTCAAATCCTACAGCGGCAATGGAATTTAAATGTAATTAATAAAATCTGGAGTCTCAGCAATGTTGACTGTCAAACTACCATTGATTGTCACAAAAACCTGACTGGTTCACTAATATCTTTTAGAGAAAGAAATCTGCGATTCTCACTTGGTCTGGCCTATGTGTGATTCTAAGCCCTACAGTTCTGTTGTTGACTCATAAGTGCCCTTGGAAATGGCTTAACAAGTCTGTTCAAAGGCAATTAGGGATGGGCAACAAATATTGGCCCTTCCTGTTGTGTATACTTCTATGAAAGAATAAATTAGACAGTGAAAATTTTCAGTACAGTTCTCAAAAACAATTTGTATTAACATAGCGGCTGGAATTCTCCAGCCATTTACGCCTCAGGATCATACAGTCCCACCTGAAGCACATCCCCCTCCATAGATTTCCCACTGGTGTGAGGTGACATCGATGGGAATTCACATTGACAGGCGTGGGATCAGAGAATCCCATTGCTAGCAAACAACGCGCCACCTCCCGCTGGTAGGAAACACATGGCTGGGAGGCTGGAGAAATTTGCCCAGCATATTTAACACAGTATGATATTCCAAAGTGCTTTACAGAAACATTAGCAATTAAATTTCAATTCTGAGTTTGATTTGGTTTATTATTGTCATATGTATTAGTATAAAGAGAAAAGTATTGTTTCTTGCATGCTGTACAGACAAAGCATACCTTTCATAGAGAAAGAAAAAAGAGAGAATGCAGAATTTAGTGCTACAGCCATAGCAACGATGTAGCAAAAGATTAACTTAGTGTGAGGTAGGTCCATTCAAAAGTCTGACAGCAGCACGGATGAAGCTGTCCTTGAGTCGATTGGGATGTGTCCTCAGACTTTTGTATCTTTTTCCCAGTGGAAGAATGTGGAAGAGGGAATGTCCAGGATGCGTGGGGTCCTTAATTATGCTGGCTGCCTTTCTGAGGCAGCGGCAAGTGTAGCCAGAGTCAATGAGTAGGAGGCTGGTTTGTGTGATAAACTGGGCTTCGTTCAAGTCCATTTGTAGTTTCTTGCAACTTTGGACAGAGCAGAAGCCATACAAAGCTGTGATACAACCAGAAAGAATGCTTTCAATGGTGCATCTGTAAAGATTGGTGAGAGAGTTACCTAAGAAGGTATTAGAACATCAACAACACCACTCAGGGCAAAACAGACCATTTAGAGTCATATAGGCATAAAGTCATAGAGGTTTACAACATGGAAACAGACCCTTCAGCCCAAATTGTCTATGCTGCCCCTCTTATTTAATCTATAGTCTCAATTGCCCGCATTTGGCTCATATCCCTCCATATCCAACTTACCCATGTAAATTGTCTAAACGCTTTTAAAAAACAAAATTGTACCCTAAACAGCATAAGACAAGAAGAGCAGAATGAGACCATTCAGCCCATCATGTCTGCTCTGCCATTCAATCATGGCTCATTATTTTCTATCCTCATTCTCCTGCCTTTTCCCGATAACTCTCGAACTGCTTATTAATCAAGAACCTATTTACATCTTCAAGACACTCAATGACCTGGCCTCCACAGCCTTCTGTAGCAAAGACTTTTACAGGCTCACTGCTCTCTGGCTGAAGAAATTCCTCCTCATCTCTGTTTTAAAGGACCATCCCTTTGGCCTGAGATTGTTCCTTCTAGTTCTAGCTTTTCCTACCAGTGGAAACATCCTCTCCATGTCCACTCTATCTAGGCCTCGCACTACCCTGTAAGTTTCGATAAGATCTGCCCTCATTTTTCTAAACTCCAATGAGTACAGAACCAGAGTCCTCAGCCGTTCCTTATACGACAAGCTCTTCATTCCAGGGATCATTCTTGTGAACCTCCTTTGGACCCTTTCCAAGGCCAGCACATCCTTCCTTAGATATGAGGCCCCAAACTGCTCACAATACTCCAAATGCAGTCTGACCAGAACCTTATACAGCCTCAGAAGCACCTCCCTGTTCTTGTATTGATTGCAGAGCCTTTGGCTTTGATCTTCATGTCGTCTTTGGCTACAGGTATAGTCTCAGTAAGAATTTAGCAACACCAATTATTAATCCAACCGATTTATTTGATAGTAAAAAAGCGAGCTTTCAACACTCCCGTGTCTTCATCAGGCAAGTGCACTGCACTTGCCTGATGAAGACACGGGAGTGTTGAAAGCTCGCTTTTTTATTATCAAATAAATCGGTTGGATTAATAATTGGTGTTGCTAAATTCTTACTGAGTTCTTACCACTCCAATCCAACGCCGGCATCTTTACATCATTACAGGTATAGTGCCAGAAGACTGGAGGATGGCAAATGTTGTCCCTTTGTTCAAAAAGGGGAGTAGGGACCATCCTGGAAATTATAGACCGGTGAGCCTGACTTCTGTTGTGGGCAAAGTCTTGGAAAGAATTATAAGGGATAGGATTTATAAGCATCTAGAGAGAAATAAATTGATTAGGGATAGTCAGCACGGTTTTGTGAAGGGTAGGTCGTGCCTCACAAACCTTATTGAGTTTTTTGAGGAGGTGACCAAAGAGGTAGATAAGGGTAAGGCAGTTGATGTAGTGTATATGGATTTTAGCAAAGCGTTTGATAAGGTTCCCCATGGTAGGCTACTGCAGAAAGTGCAGATGCATGGGATTGAAGGTGATTTAGCAGTTTGGATTATGAATTGGCTAGCTGATAGAAGACAGAGGGTGGTGGTTGATGGGAAATATTCAACCTGGAGTGCAGTTACAAGTGGTGTACCTCAAGGATCTGTTTTGGGGCCACTGCTGTTTGTCATTTTTATAAATGACCTAGATGAGGGTGTAGAGGGTTGGATTAGTAAATTTGCTGACGATACCAAAGTGGGGGAGTTGTAGACAGCGAGGATGGATGTTACAGTTTGCAGAGGGACATAGATAGGTTGCAGAGCTGGGCCGTGAGGTGGCAAATGGAATTCAATACGGATAAGTGTGAGGTGATTCACTTTGGTGGGAATAACAGGCATATGAAATATAGGGCTAATGGAAGGACCCTTAATAGTGTTGTCGAGCAGAGAGATCTTGGGGTACAAGTACATAGCTCTTTGAAAGTTGGCACCCAGGTTGATAAAGTTGTTAAGAATGCGTACGGTGTGTTAGCTTTTATTGGTAGAGGGATTGAATTTAGGAGCCGTGAGGTTATGTTACAACTGTACAAAACTCTGGTGCGGCCGCACTTGAGTATTGCGTACAGTTCTGGTCGCCGCATTATAAGAAAGATGTGGAAGCATTGGAAAGGGTGCAGAGGAGGTTTACCAGGATGTTGCCTGGTATGGTGGGAAGGCCTTATGAGGAAAGGCTGAGGGACCTGAGGTTATTTTCATTAGAGAGAAGAAGGTTACGCGGTGACCTAATTGAGGCGTATAAGATGATCAAAGGACTGGATAGGGTGGATAGTGAGAGCCTTTTTCCTCGGATGGTGATGACCAACACGAGGGGACATAACTTTAAATTAAGAGGTGGTAGTTATAGGACGGATGTCAGAGGCAGGTTCTTTACACAGAGGGTGGTGAGGGCGTGGAATGCCCTGCCTGCAGCAGTTGTGGACTCGCCTACTTTGGGGGCATTCAAATGGTCGGTGGATAGGCATATGGATGATATTGGAATAGTTTAGGTTAGAGGGTCCACTGGCCAGCGCAACATTGAGGGCCGAAGGGCCTGTACTGCGCTGTAATGTTCTATGTTCTATGTATTCTAGCCCTCTCGACATGAATGCTAACATTGCATTTGCCTTCCTAACTGCCGACTGAACCTGCACGTTAATCTTAAGAGAATCATGAACAATGAATCCCAAGTCCTTTTGTGTTTCTAATTTCCTAAGCATTTCCCCATTTAGAAAATAGTCTGTGCCTCCATTCCTCCTTCCAAAGTGCACAACCTCACTTCTCCACATGGTATTCCATCTGCCACATCTTTGCCTACTCTCCTAACCTGCCCAAGTGCTTCTGCAGGTCCCCACTTCCTCAATACTACCTGTCCCTCTACATATCTTTGTATCATCTGCAAATTTAGCAACAGTGCCTTCAGTTCCTTCCTCCAAATCATTAATGTATATTAGGAAAGGTTGTGGTCCCAACACTGACCCCTGAGGCAACCATCTGTCACTGGCTATCATCCTGAAAAGGTCATCTTTACCCCACTCTCTGCCTTTTACTAGTGAACCAATTCTCTATTTATGCCAGGACCTTACCTTTAACACCTATGCGGCACTGCCTAGGAGACTGTTAAATAAGTTAATTATCTGCCTCTACTACGATCTCTGGCAGCTTGTTCCAGACACTCACCATTATCTGTGAGAAAAAATTGCCCCTCTAGACCTTTCTATCTCTCCCCTCTCACCTTGAACCCATATCCTGTAGTTTTAGCCTACCCTACCTTTGGGAAAAGATATTGACTATCTAGCTGATCTATGCCCCCCATTATTTTATAGACCTCTATAAGATGATCCCTAAGCCTCCTATGCTCCAGAGAGAAAAAAAGTCCCAGTCTAACCAGCCTGTCCTTATAACTCAAATCACCAAGTCCTGGTAGCATCCTAGTAAATCTTTTCTGCACTCTTTTTAGTTTAATGATATCTTTTCTATAATAGAGTGACCAGAACTGTACACAGTGTTCCAAGTGTGGCCTTACTAATGTCTTTTACAACTTCAACAAGACGTGCCAACTCCTGTATTCAATGTTCTGACTGATGAAACCAAGCATGCTAAATGTTCACCTGTGCTTCCACTTTCGAGAACATATACTTCTAGATCTCTTTGTTCTGTAACTCTCCCCCAACGCCCTACCATTAACTGAGTAAGTCCTGCACTGGTTTGATCATTCAAAATGTGTCACCTCTTTTTATCTAAATTAAACTACATCTGCCATTCATCAGCCCACTGGCCCAATTGATTAAGATCCCATTGCAATCCTAGGTAACCTTCTTCACTGTCCACTATACCACCAATCTTGATGTCATCTGTAAACTTACTAACTATGCCTCCTAAATTCTCATTCAAATCATTAATATATATGACAAGTAACAGTGCATCCAGCACTATCCCTGAGGCACAGCGCTGGTCACAGGCCTCCAGTTTCAAAAACAATCCTCTACAACCACCCTCTGTCTTCTGTCGTCAAGCCAATTTTTTATCCATTTGGCTACCTCACTCAGGATCCCGTGAGATTTAAACTTATTCAACAATCTACCATGGGCTATCTTGTTAAAGGTCTGGCTAAAGACCATATAGACAAAATCAACTGCAATGCCCTCATCTACCTTCTTGGTTACCCCTTCAAAATATTCAGTCAAAGAAGGCAATAGAATATCAACAAAATCATCTAGGTCAAAGCAGACCACTTGATTGACATCCCCTTCACCACCTTCAACATTGAATCTATCCACTATCGATGCACAGTGGTAGCCATGTATACCATCCACAAGATGCACTGCAGCAACTCACCAAGGTTCTATTGACAGCACCTTGCCAGCCCAAGACCACTAGCACATGGAATGAGAAGGGCAGCATATACCTGGGAACACCAACACCTGGAATTTCCCCTTCAAGCCACTCACCATCCTAACATAGGAATATAGGAACATAGGAATTAGGAGTGGGAATAGACAATTCAACCTTTCGAGCCCATTTTGCCATTTAACATGATCATGGTGACAGCCCTCTTATCCCCGGAATCAGTCTGGTGAATCTCCTCTGAACTGTCTCCAGTGCCACCATATCCTTCCTCAAGTATGGAGATCAAAACTGGACACAATATTCCAGAGGTGGTATCACCAACACCTTATACAATTGTAACAACACTAACTTGGAAACATATCATTGTTTCTTCACTTGTTGGGTCAAAAATTGGAATTCCTTCCCAAGCAGCACTATGGATATACATTCACCACATGGCCTACAACAGTTTAAAGGGTTATTTAAATGAGGTGCTCTCATTCTGACATTTTTAAAGTTTAAATTAGAAGTGACTTTTGCAGTCAGACTGTCCCTCTGGGCAGTGAAGCCTTTTCACAAGGTAGCCTGGGCTACTGCAGCACCCATTGCCAGGAAGCTGCCTTGGTAGCCAGTTAAGCTGGTCCTGCTAACTTCAGGAACTTGGAGGTCAATTGAAAAGTCTTCTTTAATTGGAAATAAGGGACCGTTAATTAGCTGTGTCAGCAACCAGCATAAATGGGTGGATAGCCCATAATAATGGCCTGATCGAGGCTGGGATCAAACTGGAGAATTGGCATGTGGGCCAATGGGGTTACTTGTATTTCTTGCCCATCTCTAATTCTGGCTCTAGCATGGCTGAAAGAACATTAGTGAACCAGATGGGTTTTTAACAACAATTGACAATGGTTTCATGGTCATCATTTATTGATATTTATTGGTTTCAAATTCTACTATTTGCCGTGTTGGGATTCAAATCTAGGTCACCAGAGCATAGCCCTGGGCCTTTAGTAGCCCAGCACCTATAACACAATGCTACTGCCTTCCCATAATATTCTGTGTGAAGCAGCAGTATCCCACTTACATAATTCTTAACCTCAGCTTTGATGTCTTGGGACTCCACCAAAATGGCCCATTTGGATTGTTGGGACAGGTAAAGGAAGAATTGTTGAGGATGCGTGGTTTAGTGTGAGCTGTAAAGGGTTAATCAATGCTGTATGAGTCATTTTTTAAAATTCATTTGTGGGACACGAGCATCACTGTCTGACCAGTGTTTATTACCTATCCTTAGTTGCCCTTGGAGGACAGTTGAGAGTCAACCACATTGCTGTGGTGCTAGAGTCGCATGTAAGCCAGGCCAGGTAAGGATGGCAGATTTCCTTTCCTAAAGGACATTAGTGAACCAGATAGGTTTTCCTAATAATCGTTTCATGATCATTAGTAGATTCTTAATTCCAGATTTCTTTTTATTGAATTCAAATTCCACCATCTGGCATGCTGGATTCGAACCTGGGTCCCCAGAACTTTAGCTGAGTTTCTGCATTAATAGACTAGCAATAATACCACTAGGCCATCACCTACCCGGATGGGTTCCTCACATTGCACCTGTCTAGTGAAGTAATATTCACCATATCAATATGTTGTTGTGCACATTCACTGGTCTCCCCTACTTGATGCTAGCAAGAATAGATTTTAAGACATTCAGAACTGAGAACATTTTGATTACTGTTTGAATGTGTTAACATCTGACAAAGTGATACATCCCGTACTGTGAGTGATTACTCCATGGGGCAGCGACATTATTTCTCATACCATAAACGCATACGGGCTTACTACATTTAACGTCTGCACAAGTTATAGGCTGACTTCCAGCAGAGTTTGTATCAGTTCCTGGGGACCTTCAGCTGGTAGTAAATTGAACATTCTGGAACTGTGGTCGACAAATACAATACTTTCATACTAATTCTTATCTGGGAGTCTGTGAATGTGTCGGAATGAAGAAGATTAAGACTCTACATGATCGGTCGCCTAATATTATGTGGCAGAGGGGACATAAATGTAGGTGTTTCAAATTTCACAATGAGCAGATATGGATAGAAGAAATCCAATTATAAACAACACAGAATATAATGCTTATCACAGCATTTCACAAATTTTAAGATCTTATCTCCAATGAAAATGCCCTGAGTCATTCATCTATTTAGCTGACTGCATCTATTACAAAACATGGAATGGATTAAACACAAGTCATGCAAGAAATGTGAATGATACAAGATAGGATCATGCTCGACTGGAAAAATATTACATATGTAGTTATTTGCTAATAGAGAACTTAATTGTTAGTTACAACAGAGACGTGCTAACAAAGCTCTTTGTTTTGCAGTCATCAGGACAGATTGCTAAGTATACCAATTGTAAAATGAACAACAAAATTTCATAAATTGTTAAGAACAAAGAGCAACACAGCATGGGAAACAGGCCCTTCAGCCCAACGAGCCCACGCCGCCGTCCTAATGTCCTAATGACATATCCTTGTCTTTAGGCTATGCCTATTGTTGAAGATTCCCATATAGGGACCAATATAGGGACAATTTGTTACCCAATCAGCTTAAGAGCACATTTTTGGGATGTGGGAGGAAACCGGAGCACCCGGAGAAAACCCACGCAACCACGGGGAGAACGCGCAAACTCCCGCAGACACAGGCCCAAAGCCATGTGTCTGCACAGCAACAGCGATAGTCTCTGAGCTGTCATGTTGCCCATCAGATGGTCCAGTTTAAGCATACACTGACGACGTGAAGCACTAGACAACTCCTGAAGCAACCTCCAAGAGCAGCTCTCGCACGACATGCCGCATGCATGCCCCTTGTTGGTCAACAAGGTGGACCGAATTGCCTGCGGAAACAAATAAGACTGAGTTGTTCTCTTTAAGATGGTATTCTTGTGAATTAGGGCCTGATGAGTCCAAGATGAAAAGTTTTGACAACAGGTTTCTTTTTGCAATAATTCTACATATTTACAAATAGAACCATTCATATAGTTGATGGTGGCCCAATGTGCTCACTTTTCTCAGGGTCAGCTAGTGGGAAATATATTAATTGTTTAATTGGTCCATTTTCTGAGGTGTCATGCACAAGGATATGAAGCCTAATGCAAGTTTGAGAAGAATCAGGATTCAAGGTCAGGGGCTAACTGAAGACTGAAGGAAGGAGAATGGGAGGAGAGAGGAAAGGAGAGATTATGTGAGTGGGATAGGAGGAAGAGTACAATAGGGTGAATAAGTAGGATGGAATAAGAAAGGGAAAGAAAAATCAGGAAGTAAAGACAAAGGAGGGGAATGGGGAGAGGAGGAGAATAGGTATCAGAGAGAATGAAATACCTCAGCAAGAATGTGGAGAAGATGGAAAAATATTAATACTTTCAGTGGGCTAAACAGGTGGATTATTTTATTGGCTGGAAGGCTGGAAAATATGCTGAATAGTTGGGAGTGCTAGATAGGAATCAGGGCCAAGGGTAAACTGGAAGTTTGGAAATATATTCACACAAGAGTGGAGTGGGGATGAGATGTTCAACAGGTTAAAGGATTGATATCGAAAACAAGGGGCATATGTTGGCATGAGAAGCTATGGTTGGTGGTAGAGAGACATGGGATGGAATGGACACTATGAAGGGCTTTCGGGGTGGGTGGAGAGATTGGTTGGCATGGATAGGACATGAATGGGATATGGGGACTGTGTGGAAGTCTGAGGGAAAATTCTTGACACTTGGCAGCCCTTTGGCTGTGCCTGATTTGTTTTGGAGATGGAGGAAGAGGGCAAGAGTTGGTGGGTGGTGACCTGAGTCCAGCATACACCTCCCCACCCTGGAAAAACAATCTGACCATTCAAGGAGGTTTCTCCAAAGTCAGGTTTGGGGCGTTGGGAGATTTCCTCATCTGCATCCCTGAACTGGAAGCAGAAGTTGAGCCTTTGTCTAGTTTTAAATGGGAGATATTTGCTGAATCCCTACAGTGCAGAAGGAGGCTATTTGGTCCATTGACTATGCACCAACTCTCTGATAGTCTCCAGCCCCATAACCCCACAAATTTGTCCCACTAATCCTCCTAAGCCACTTAGGGGCAATTTAACATGGCCAATCCATCTAACCTGCAAATCTATAGACTGTGGGAGGAAACTGGAATACCTGGAGGAAACTCACACAGACACAAGAATGTGCAAACTCCACAGAGACGGTCAGCCAAGGTCAGAATTGAACCCGGGTCCCTGGTGCTGTGAGGCAGCAGTGCTAACCACTGTGCCACCATGCTGCCCCAATCCTCCATAGCTCAATTCATGTTCAACTGACTTCCAAATAATAAAATTTCCTTGATACACCAGAGAACAACGGGAAATGGACATTAATCATTGGAATGTAGGGAGTTTATTGAAGGGAAATAGTGGAGAAACATGTTGGTGATTCTGGTGAACCCACAGGCACAAGGGCTGACATTTTCCTGTCTTGCCAGCTACGGGAAATGAGGCAGTGGGGGAGAGTGCATCATGCAAAGGTCCGTTGACCTCGGGCAGAGTTTTCCGGCCATGGGATGAGCGCAGCCAGAGCATCCTGCCCAATGTCACTGTCAGGCGTAGCCTGCATTTCAGCGTGGGCAGATCAGCTCATTGTGATTGTGTGAGATGTTACAACAAACTGTAAAGGGAATGCAAAAGAGATGGTGACAGGGGATGCCAGAATCCCCATTACAGTCATTTACACTTCAATAACACTTCTACCGTACAAATATTCACTAAAGCAATTCACATAACAGCAATCAGACAGAAGTTTTGAAGTAAAAGCAACAAATACTGGTTAAACTCAGCAGGTTTGGCAACATCTGTGAAGAGAGAAACAGTATTAACATTTTGAGTCCATAAGGCTCTCCTAGAGAACTAAGGAGAAATATAATGAATTATGTAGTTGAAGAGGGAGGATACAGGATATGAGACAAGGTAAAAGGTCAATGAGAGGTTGGAACTATGGAGAGATTGACAAAGGTGTCATGGACACAAGACAATGCGAGTGTTAATGGTGGCATTATTTATCTTCTTTATTCATTCTTGGGACATGGGTATCACTGATTGGCCAGTATCTATTGCTCATCACTAGTTGCTCTTGGAAGGCAATGTCAACCACATTGTTGTAGCCCTGGAGTAGGCTAGGCCAAATAAGGCCTAAAGAAGTAATAATAACGGTATAAAGGTAAGAAAGCAAAACGTGTTTAGAGGAGAACAAAGACTGCGCTGAGTGAAAGCAAAATGGAAGAGTAAGTGACAGATGGCCCCGTGGGGGGAGAGGCGTTGTCATTAGTGGGTGCAGATGCAGGGAAAGGTAAGGCCGTGGAGGGACTTAAACATGATGCTGAACATGTTAACACAAAAGCAAGATATTGCAGATGCTGGAAATCTGAAATGAAGAGAGAAAATGCGGGGAAAACTCAGCAATTCTGGCAGCAGCTGTGGCGAGAGGAATAAACCGGAACATTCCAGCTGGCGGGATTTTCTGGTCCCGCCCACGAAGCACCCCTGCTGTGGGTTTCTTGGCAACATGGGGTAGAACCAATAGGAAATCCCTCCCACAGCGGAAAGACCAGAAGATCCTGCCACTTCCCACAGTGAGAAACACATTGCAGAGAGGCCAGAGAATCAGCCCAGGTCTGTGATCTTTACCAGAATTGGGAAAAGTTAGAGATGTAATTGATTCTGAGCAAGTCCAAGGTGGTAAAAAAGAACAAAAAACAAATTCTGTGATAGGAGAGAATAGATGAGAGAATAAATGAGAAATGGCTTCATGGTTTCAATCCAAAGAAAGAGATAATGGGACAAATTAAGGAACTAAAAATGAGTTTAGAACAGGTGTGAATGATTTGGAGGGCTTTTGCAGGCTGCAAAGAGATATTGATAAGATGCAGAGCTGGGCCGAAAAATGGCAGATGGTGTTTAACCCTGATAAGTGTGAGGTGATTCATTTTGGTAGGACAAACTTGAATGAAAGGGACAACGGCAGGGTTCTAAGGAATACGGAGGAACAGAGAGATCTTGGGTTTCATATCCACAGATCTCTGAAAGTTGACACTCAGGTTATAGAGCCATGAAGAAGGATTATAGTGTGTTAGTGTTTATTAACAGGGGGTTTGATGTAAGAGCCGTGGAGTTATACTGCAACTATAACGGATGTTAGTGAGACCACATTTGGAATATTGTGTTCAATACTGTATTCAGGTCTGGTCATCTCACTATAAAAAGGATGTGGAAGTATTGGAGAGAGTGCAGAGGAGATCTACCAGGATGCTGCCTGGTTTGGTGGGTAGGTCTTATGAGGAAAGGTTGAGGAAGCTGGGGCTTTTCTCTTTAGAGCGCAGGAGGATGAGATGTGACTTGACAGAGGTTTATAAGATGATGAAAGGATTGATAGAGTGGATGTGCAGAAATTATTCCCTCAGGTGGATGTAGCTGTTACTAGGGGGCATAACTATAAGGTTCATGGTGGGAGATATAGGAGGGATGTCCAAGGTAGGTTCTTCACTCTGAGAGTGGTTGGGGTGTGGAATAGACTGCCTGCTGTGATAGTGGAGTCAGATATTTTAGGAACTTTCAAGTGGTTATTGGATAGGCACGTGGAGCACTCCAAAATTACAGGGAGTGGGATAGCTTGATCTTGGGATTGGACATAGCTCGGCACAATGTTGTTCTATATTCTATGAATAGTGACATCCTAAACAGCTATCACCTGAAAACAAAGTGAAGGAAATAAAGGAGAAAATAAAAGAAAGAAAAATCAGCTGAAGAGAAATAAAACAAAATAGAGTAACCACTTACAATCACCCATCAATCATGATGGGGAGAACCCTCAGCTGAGGTTAAAGTAAGGTATGTCTGAACCGCTGGTATGGAAGGTTGCATTGTCCAAACAGAAGAGAAAGAAATAAAGAAACTGGGAGGATGGAATGGAGTCCTTACAGGAATTATAACTAAGGTAGCTGCGTTATTGTGAATATTGGTTGAAAGCTTACCCGCAGAACTGGAAACAGAGACATCAAGGAAGGATGGGAAAGAGTCAGAAAAAAAGAAACACGGTTAAAACAAATATACTGTAACATATCAGACCTTAATCGAGATACAGTGCCAAGGGATTTTGTCCAGCATAACATCCAGGGTTTCAAACCCTGAACTAAAGGAGTTGGTATTATGTTCGAAGGAAAGCAAAACAAAAATGCAATGCTGGAAAACACGTTATTTGTGGGACATGTAAGGAATGTGATATTTTCTGTGCTGCAACATCTTGGGTGGGACGTGTGCTGAGTGGGCAAGAATAGACTTTCTTTAACGGACATATGTTGTGACATTGAAATATTTCCCAGTCAACAAATCTCATGAAAAGACGCCACACATGATTTATTCTTGTCCCTAAATAAAAATTAGTCAATTATTTTAACAAGCACACGAGGAATATTAACATATGCATGTGGGCGTAGCAGCTGTTGTCGGTGTTTGTTACAGTGTGCAAGATTGAAGAAAACTTTGTAGTTTTATGTAGGTTAACTGCAAGTCACTATTGACTCTTAGAACTGTTTACAAATATACGATGTATTAATTAGGAACTGGTTCTATGCTTGCTGGTACACACAGCTCTGTCCAACACTTAACCTACCCTGGGGATTGGTCATGCGCTCTCCTACATCACTACATGGTAGTTCTGTACTCAGTCCCACATTAACCATGTACATATAGACAGAGATAGACAGATTTTAAAGGAATCAAGAGCCACAAGAATAAGGCAAGTAAGTGTATTTGAGGATTTTATCATATCAGATCAGTAATGATCTTATTGAATGGTGGAGCAAATCCAATGAGCTGAGTGACCCATTTATGCTTCTATGTCTTACTGTCACATATGTGCCAGATCCTTACAGAACAGCATTCTCAGGTTTGTCGTTCTAGAACAGCTGTAGAGTGCAGATGGTCACAAAAGGTACAGTTCTTTCGAGATTACCAAAGGAGAACATTCAAACCATTATACCAGCTGTTTGAGAGAACAATCCAGTTAGTCTCACTCCATTGCCCTTTTCCCAAGATCCTGCAATTTACTGATCTCTCTGCCACTTGAAACAATTTCCCCTTATTTACTCAATTGTCTGTGTGGAGTTTACACGTTCTCCCCCAGTCAGCATGGATTTCCTCTTGGTGCTCCACTTTCCCCCCACAGTTCAAAGATGTGTGAGTTAGGTGGATTGACCATGCTAAATAGACCCTAGTGTCAGGGGGATTAGCAGGGTAAATGTGTAGAGTTACAGGAATAGAGCCTGGGTGGGATTGTGGTCAGTACAGACTCGATGAGCTGAATGGCCTCATCTGTACTGTAGGGATTCTATGATTCTAAACCCTTAAAGAAATTTAACATCTCTGTGAAATATCCCCCAACCCTTCTCTGCTCCAAGGAGAACAACGAAGTGTTCTCCCCATGAAGCAAAAGTGTCTCAGACCTGGTATAATATTAGCAAATCTCCTCTGCACTCTCTCTAAAGCCTTGACATCCTTCCTAAAGTGTCATGCCCAGAATTGCCCACTTTAGTATAGATGGGTTCTAAGCAGCGTTTTATAAATGTTTAGTGTACCTTCTTTTCTTCGTGCTTTTCCCTCCTGTTTATAAAGCCTTCTCAGCCTGGTCTGCGTTACAATCATGTGAGTGGGGTAAAAACTAAATTCCCCATTTTACCACTCGCAGTAACAGGTTATGTCGCAAATTTAGCAAAGATGTGATTTGTTGATATTGTACACTCACACCCTATAAAGAATTAATTCTACAGACTTTCTGAATTTAAGTTAAAGAACAAGATAAGTTTATTTGGTCCTACTTTGCAATTTATCAAAATACTACTCTAGTTGTAACCCTCATTCATATATCACGCACATTACTTGGGCTCTACACATAAAAACATCAGTTCAGATGGTAGGAACCAGCAGTTCTCTGCTGCGGGTTGGGGCTGTAGATCTCACAAACTAAATGATCACTCAATGTTTCTTCCAACAAAGGCCCAAGAACACGGTTCTCAGCCGGCCATTGGGGTCTACCCATGAACTCGGAGTCTTTCTCTCCTGGTCCCCGGCAGCAGAATGGAATTTGTCCCTTTGTGTGACAATGAAAGGTCGGGGTTATAGTGATCCTGAACTAAACTGACTAACTGATTGTAGATTTTTCTGTCTGAAGCTTCAGGTGACATCAAACTCCTCACCAGCTTGTAAGTCTGTGAGCAGTGACGCCCTCTGTTTCTTTTCGATCATTATTTCATTTACGGCAAAAAAAAACTCAGTCTCTCAACACACTGCCCTGGACTCTCAACTTCGGGGTCAAGAGGCTTTATTTTCTCAAATAGCAGCATCTTTAAAACAAAGTCTTTACCTTTTCTCCTTCGAACTTTGAGTGGCAGCACAGTGGCACAGTGGTTACCGCAGTTATTCCAGGGACCCGGGTCACTATCTGAGCGCAGTCTGCACATTCTCCCCATGTCAGCGTAGGTTTCCTCTGGGTGCTCCAGTTTCCTCCCACTGTCCAAAGATGTGCAGGTTAGATGGATTGACTATGCTAAATTGCCCCTTAGTCTCCAAAGATACGTAGTTAGGTGGATTAGCCATGTAAATACATGGGGTTAGGAGGATAAGGGGAGGGGTGGGTCTGGATAAGATGCTCTTTCAGAGAGTTGGTACAGACTCAAAAGGCTGATTGGCCTCTTTCCTCTTTAGGAATCCTATGGTTTAATGATCACTCTTCTCCACCTCTAACTCTGGCAGACTTTCAACTACTGATCCCATTTGTCCTCATTGCCGGGGTAATAATCTGGGGCAGCTCAATAACAGGTTTATTGATTGAGAAGAACTATATACAACAAAGGCCTTAACAGCACAACTATACAGATCTACTCCTGCCAATGCCCTGACTCCAAATGAAGTCTCGAGCCCCGGGGGTGCTCACATTTGCTCCCCTTTGGCCCAGATTTGGGTGCTTGCACTCCATTGGTTCTGACCTAGTCACATGGCCCACAAAGGAATGCTCATTAAAGGGGCCACACAACTGTAGGTTTTGTGCCAAACTTCTGCCACTGTGTGACACAGAAATGGTGTGTAATTGTGATTACAAAACCAAATGGAATCACTCATTTAGTGAATCAACATAACAGTGATTGTACCCCCATGTTGTCTACACTCAGTTTCAGATTCACTTATGCTAATGATTATGAATAGCTGCCATGTATTGACTGACCCATGGCCAACATTTTAGTCTATAGTTGCCAGGCAAATGCTTATTCCCAGGTTCCAGCTGGCAAAAACCCAGCATTTTGAAAGACACTATTTCTCTCAGACAAATTATTTAGTAAGTAAATGTGCCATATGGCATGGAACTGATACATTTGGGTCAGGAAGTGGGCACATTCGCACCCTGATCTAAGATGCATTAGCACCACTCAGTTACGATAATGATGTTGAGCTCAATATCTGACTTTAGTTTTGTCAGGGCAGAAAGGATAACAATCAACAGGATCCCTATTTCTGAATGACAGCCACCAGTTCCAGTTTGTAAGTTCAGGTCAGGGCAGCACACAATGGCACAGTGATTAGCACTCCCGCTTCACAGCATCAGGGACCTGGGTTCGATCCCAACTTGGGTCACCGTCAGTGCGGAGTGTGTACATTCTCCCTGTGTCTGCATGGGTTTCCTCTAGATGTTCCAGTTTCCCCCCACAAAGACGTGCATTGGCCACGCTAAATTTGCTCTCAGATGCCAGAGTGTGGCGACTAGGGGATTTTCACAGTAACTTCATTGCTGTGTTAATGTAAGCTTCCTTGTGATACTAATAAATAAACATTAAACTTAAAGGAAAGGATTAGAATACAGTCAAAGAGTCTACTGTAGTTCACATCCCTTCCAATAGCTGGCATAATCAAAGACCCCAAGTACCCTGGGCATCCTCTCTTCCATTTTCTTCCATCAGGAAAAAGATACAAATGTCTGAAAAAATGTACCAACTGACTCAAGAACAGCTTCTTCCCTGCTGCTGTCAGACTTTTGAATGGACTTACCTTGCATTAAGTTAATCTTTCTCTACAACCTAGCTATGGTTGTAATGCTACATTCTGCACCCTCTCCTTTCTTTCTCCCCTATGTACTCTATGAATGGGCTGTTTTGTCTGTATAGCACCCAAGAAACAATACTTCTCACTGTATCCCAATACATATGACAATAATAAATCAAATCATTCAATTAAGGAATGGCAATTTGAGCAAAATATCAGAAGATTGATGGATCTTTTGGAGTGTAGGAGAGGGTAGCTATTTAGTCTATTGTGCCTGTGTAAAAGTTCCTGATGCCAAGATGGGAGGAAATCTAGCAGAAGATACAAATAAATGCAAAATAATGCAGACGCTAGAACCTAAAACAGAAACAAAAAAAAAAGTGGAAAATCTCAGCACGTTTGACAGCAGCTGTGGAGAGAGAATAGAGTAAGTCCAACAGGTTTATTTGGTAGCAAGAGCCACTAGCTTTCGGAGTGCTGCCCTTTCATTGGGTAAGTGGGAGTTCTGTTCACAAACAGGGCATACAAACTCAATTTACAAAATAATGGTTGGAATGTGAGTCTTTACAGGTAATCAAGTCTTTAAGGTACAGACAATGTGAGTGGAGAGAGGTTAAGCATGGATTAATGTGTATTGTCTCCAGTCAGGACAATTAATGAGATGTTGCAAGCTCAGGTAAGTTGTGGGGGTTACAGATAGTGTGACATTAATCCAAGATCCTGGTTGAGGCTGTCGTCATGTGTACAGAACTTGGCTGTCAGTCTATGCTCAGCAATTCTATGTTGTCGCGTGTTGTGAAGGCCACCTTGGAGAACACTTACCCGAAAATCAGAGACCAAATGCCTGTGATTGCTGAAGTGTTCCCCAATAAGAAGAGAATACTCCTGCCTGGTGATTGTCGAGCAGTGTTCATTCATCCGCTATCGTAGCATCTGCATGGTCTTCCCAATATATCATGCCTCGGGAGAACCTTTCCTGCAGTGTATCAGGTGGACAACATTGGCTGAGTTGCAAGAGAATGTACTGTGCACCTGGTGGATGGTGTTCTCACATGAGATGATGGCATCCATGTTGATAATCCGGCATGTCTTGCAGAGGTTGCTGTGGCAGGGTTGTATAGTATCATGGTCACTGTTCTCCTGGAGGCTGGCTATTTTGCTGCAGACAATGGTCTGTTTGCAGTTGAGCAGTTGTTTGAAGGCAAGAAGTGGGGGTGTGGGGATGGTCTTGGCAAGATGTTCTTCTTCATTAATGATATGTTGAAGGCTCCTGAGAAGATGCCATACCTTCTCTGCTCCAGGGAAGTACTGGATGATGAAAGGTCTCACATCATGAGAGAGAATAAAGCTAACATTTCGATTCTAGATAATCCTTTGTCGGAGCTGATATAGGTTGTGACCAGGAAGTTAGTCTTGCATTGAAGAGCAGTGCAAAGTGAGTGCGCCAGAGGGCAATGACTACTAAGATTTGGGTCTTGTTTCACCTCTACCTCCAGTGTCAAATGACTGTCGAAACTGAACTCATTGACCTTGGAGGTTCACGAATAAACCCGACAAGAGTTGAAGACAGGCAGCAGAGGAAGTAACACAGACTGGTGCCGGCCAGAGTCCTGATTCTGCATAAAACCAAGGTTAAAAAAAACTTATATGTTCTTCAATGACATCCAATCATTCTTTCTGCTAAGAACACTGCAGTCCTGAAACATTGAGGGAACTTACACAGTGTACAAACTGCTGTGTTGTTGTTGAATTTGGCATTAGCATCCTAAAACAGCATCCCTGATCATTCATATTAAAGAGCTCCACACCTGTCTGAAGTGGGCACAAACTGGACCGTGCTGTTTTGAAGAAGGATCATCCAGGCTCGAAACATTGGCTCTATTCTCTCTCCACAGAATTGTCAGATCTGCTGAGATTTTCCAGCATTTTCATGTTTCTGTGTTCACTGCCCTACCGGCAGCTGTCCTGGTTCACTGGAGAGCACAGTGATCACAGACACTAAAGGGTCATCATTTCCTATCTAAGTTTTTACCAGGCAATATCCCAGTTTTGGGAAAAGGGACCCTATTTAAAACACAGATGGTTGGTCCCAAGACCAGAAAGGACAAAACCATTCCGGTGCTTAACTAAAAGCAATCCATCCAACAGAGACATCAATCACCTGATTGCTGGCTGCACATTGGTGAACATTCACCAATCTGATATGATCAAGGAGGTGATACCACCAATCGGAAGGCAATTCATACATATTACTATTCAAGGTCAGGGGTGGGAAGACTATACACATTCCAACAAAACTTTCTAGCCAGGAGAACAATCAATATTATTTCTGATTTGCTTTTACTGTCTGTGAAGATCATGGAATCATAGAATCCTACCGTGCAGAAGGAGTCTATTCGATCCATCGAGTCTGCACTATTTACTATCCCACCCAGGCCCTATCCCCATAACCCCACTTGTTTATCCTGCCAATTGGCACTAGAGTCAGTTTATCATGGCCAATCAACCTAATCCACACGCCTTTGGACAGTAAATGGTACAACTGTCCTCTAAAAAGAAGGATTCGAATTGTGGGTGGAATGAAAGGAAGGAACATGAGGCATGCACGGTGGCACAGTGGTTAGCACTGCTGTCTCACAGTGCCAGGGACCTGAGTTCAATTCCTGGCTTTGGTAAGTGTCTGTGTGGAATCTACACATTCTCCCAATATCTGTTTGGGTTTCCTTCGGGTGCTCCAGTTTCCTCCCACACTCCGAAAGACTTGCTGGTTAGGTGTATTGGCCAAGCTAAATTCTTCCTCCGTGTACCTGAACAGGCATCGGAGTGTGATTACTAGGGGATTTTCACAGTAACTTTATGGCAGTGTTAATGTCAGCCTTCCTGTGACAATAATAAATAAATAGTCTATAAACATAAAGCTTGATAAGATCAGAGCAGCGTCTGACTCTTTCTGTCACTCCCCGTCACTTTACAACCAGAACTGAAGGTCCTTTTGTCTAGAGAGGAAATGTCGGGGTGAATATTTCAGTAGTAGCCTGTGGAATACTCAACTCACTGCCAGGTGAAGAATCCCTCGCATCTCCCGACCAAACCTTTGGTAATTTTGGGAGCTTAACAACCACGAGTAGGGGAACCCAGAGGGACTTTTTTAGTAAACTTCGAGGGATAACTACAGAAAAGTGTTTAGTGTTGGTTGTGCCATATTTAGATAATCTTCTTATCATCCAAAACCTGGAACCTGTGTTGATTGCATTATTCATCATCCTCCAGCAGGTTTCATTAATGTAAGCCCAGACCTCTGACCATAAATAAGTGAGTTCAGTTGTCACCAGTAAAGCTGAACAAACCTCACATGGTGGGGATAGTGGTTAACACTGCTGCCTCACTGCACCACAAACCCACTTGGGTCTGCTTGGGTTTCCTCCAAGTGCTCTGGTTTCCTCCCACAGTCCAAACATGTAGGTTGGACTGTGGTAGGTTGGCCCTGCTAAAATGCCCCTTAATGTTCCAAGTTATGTACAGGTTAGGGGGATTAGCAGGGTTAACATGTGTGGCTTCATAGAATTCCTATAGTGCAGAAGGAGGATCGTTTGGCCCAT